>OZ012737.1:235495216-236785216 GCA_963859935.3 Lathyrus sativus
TTTCGTCCTCGAAAATATTACCTGATCCAAACAATTCCGGATGCGACTTCCGCATCTTACTCTCCAATTCCCAAGTCATGTTGCCTTCTGCAGCACCTCCCCATGCTACTTTTAAAAGCGCAATATCCTTTCCCTTTAGCTTCTTGATCTCACGATCCAAAATCCTAATCGGTAAAACTTCAACCGTAAGATTATCTCTTACTTCAACTTCGTCCATAGGAATCACATGTGACGGATCCAGAACATACTTCCAAAGTTGTGAAACATGGAACACATCATGCAAATTCGAAAGATTCGAAGGCAACGCCACACGATACGCCATAGCTCCCACTCGTGCAATAATCTGATACGAACCAATAAAACGAGAAGTCAACTTCTTCGAATTCAAGGCACGACCCACACCCGTAACCGGTGTAACTCTCAAAAACACATGGTCGCCTTCTTGAAACTCAAGATCTTTCCTTATCCTGTCATGATAACTCTTCTGCTTCCTCTGAGAAGCTTTCATCTTTTCTCGAATAAACTTCACCTTCTCCATCATTTGTTGTACCATCTCCGGCCCAACAACCGACTTCTCACCAGTTTCATGCCAACACAAAGGTGTTCGACATCTCCGACCATACAAAGCCTCAAATGGCGCCATACCAATACTTGAGTGAAAACTGTTATTGTAGGTGAACTCAATCAACGTTAAATAACTATCCCAAGCACCACCTTGCTCTAGTACACAAGCACGCAACAAATCCTTCAACGACTGAATCGTTCTCTCGGTTTGACCATCTGTTTGCGGATGGTAAGCCGAACTCAATCTCAGCTTAGAACCCAAAGCCTTTTGCAAACTGTCCCAAAACCTTGAAGTAAATCTAGGATCTCTGTCCTATACAATACTCTTAGGAACTCCATGCAACTTCACAACCACACGAACATAAATCTCGGCTAACTTCTCCAAAGGATAACTAATATCAATCAGAATGAAATGAGCAGATTTAGTAAGCCTATCAACAATCACCCAAATAGCATTATGACCTCTTTGCGTATTCGGAAATCCCGTAATAAAATCCATCGATATACTATCCCATTTCCACTCTGGAATATCCAACGGTTGCATCAATCCACTAGGCTTCTGATGTTCTAGTTTAGACTTTTGATAACTCAAACACACATACACAAACTGAGCTACATCTCTCTTCAATTCAGACCACCAAAAGATTTTCTTCAAATCTTGATACATCTTATTCGCTCCCAGATGAATACTTAAGTTACTTCAGTGTCCTTCCTCCAATATCATCCTTTTCAACTCCACATCATCGGGAATACAAATACGACCATGAAATCTCAAAACTCCAAAATCATCAACCTTGAAATCCTCATTCTCATTTGTCATCAAGTCAACGAACTTCAAGTCCAACTTTTTCCTTTCACATACGGTAGCAAGAAAATCATTCGTAATACGAAGCATACCAAGTCTCACACTTCTCGGCGTTATTTCACAAACCAAACTCAAATCTCTAAAGCTCTCCAAAAGTTCCCATTCTTTCATCATCAATGTAGACATGTGCAACGACTTTCGACTTAAGGCATCGGCCACCACATTTGCCTTACCCGGATGGTAATTCAAACCAAAGTCACAGTCTTTCAAAAGCTCTAACCACCTCCTTTGCCTCATACTCAATTCCTTTTGATCAAAAAATACCTCAAACTCTTGTGATCACGAAAAACTTCAAATCTTGCACCATAAAGATAATGCCTCCAAATTTTCAAAACAAACACCACGACCGCTAATTCCAAATCATGCGTAGGGTAATTCTTTTCATGCACTCTCAACTGTCTCGAAGCATAAGCCACAACCTTTCCCTCTTGCATCAATACACCACCCAAACCTGTCAAGGAAGCATCACAATAAGCCACAAAAGGTTTTGTAGGATTCGGCAAAATCAAGACTGGCGCTGTTGTCAATCTTCTCTTTAACTCAATGAAACTCTCCTCACAACCAGCATCCCAAATGAAAGCCGTTCCTTTACAAGTCAACTGCGTTAACGGAAGTGCCAACTTCGAAAATCCCTCAATAAACTTCCGATAATAACCTGCCAAGCCCAAAAAGCTTCGAATCTCCGTAACCGATCTAGGAGTTTCCCATTGCATTACCGCATCAATCTTGGATGGATCCACACTAATACCATTACCGGAAATAATATGTCCGAGAAAACTCACTTCCGACAACCAAAATTCACACTTTGACAACTTAGCATACAATTACTTCTCTTTCAAAATCTGTAACACAATCCTTAAATGCTCTTCATGCTCCTCTTGAGACTTAGAGTAAATCAAAATGTCGTCGATGAACACAACCACAAAACGATCCAACTACTCATGAAAAATATGATTCATGTATTCCATAAACACACCCGGCGCATTAGAAACTCCGAATGGCATCACAGAATATTCGAAATGACCATACTGTGTCCTAAAAGCCGTCTTTGGAATATCCTCCTCCTTAACTCGAATCTGGCGATAACCCGATCTCAAATCAATCTTGCTAAAAACACGCGCTCCAACCAATTGGTCCATCAAATCATCGATTCTTGGAAGCAGATACTTATTCTTAATTGTCACCTTATTCAACTGCCGATAATCAATGCATAACTACATACTTTCATCCTTCTTCTTTACCAACAATACCGACGCATCCCAAGGAGAAACACTTGGTCTTACAAATCTCTTATCCAACAAATCATTCAACTGCTCCTTCAGTTCTACCAACTCCGATGCTGACATACGATGCGGTGTCATCGAAATTGGTCTAGTACCGGGAACTAGATCAATAGAAAATTCAACTTCTCTTTTCGGCGGTACATCTGTAATCTCCTTCAGAAATACTTCTGAGAAATCACACACCACTGGAAACACATCAAGCTCAACTTCACTCTCCACAGACAATGATGCAAACAAGCCGAACAACTGAGCTTCGTCCTCTAAAAGCTTCTTCAACTCTTTAGTGGATACAAAACTCTCACCTTCATCATCTTCCAAAGAAGGAAACCTTACTAACTTGTGATAGCAATCTAAATGAACTCTATTAAATTGCAACCAGTTCATACCCAAGATCACGTCCAAACCTTCCAACGGCAAACACACCAAATCCATAATGAAGTCTTTACCATACATGGTCAAAGAACAACTTACACACACCAAAGAAGTAGTTACCGACCCCGAAGCGGGAGTCTCAATAACCATGTCTCCACTCAAAGACACCATGCACAAACCTAAACGCTTAGCACACTCAAGAGAAATGAACGAATGAGTCGCTCCAGTATCAATAATAGCAACTAAAGGCATATTATTAATAAAGCATGTACCTTTAATTAAGCGATCCGCATTAGTAGTGTCTGAACCTGCTAATGCAAATACTTTTCCATCCGACTGAGCTTGCTTTGGTTTGGTACACTTGGTGCTAATATGACCAACTTCCCCACAATTAAAACACTTTACCACATTCCTTCTACAACCAGAAGTGGCATGTCTAAGACTTCCACAATTAGCACACTTCTCCACAGACTTCCCACATTCAAAAGATTTGTGACCCATCACGCCATACTTGTAACATTTGACTGCACCAGAACTTCCTCCTCCGGGTCTCCTATCAAAGTTTCCCTTATACTTGCCCTTATCAATAAGCGTCACATAAGGTCCACTCCTTACTTGTTGCTTGCCCTTCTTCTCACTCAAACTCTTATAATGAGTAGATCGAGCCCTAATGTCCTCTTCAAAAATCCTACAACATTCGGTCAAGTTCGAAAATCTTTGTATTCTTTGGTATCCCACCACTTGCTTTATCTCAGGACGCAAGCCATTCTCATACTTAATGCACTTAGAGAACTCCGTCGTAACCGCCGCATAATGAGGATGAAACTGAACTAATTCCACAAACTTAGCCGTGTAGTCCACCACAGACATATTGCCTTGCTTCAGCTCAATAAATTCCATTTCCTTTTTCCCATTCACACTCTCAGGATAATATTTTCTCAAGAATTCGGTGCGAAATAAATCCCAGGTTATTTCTTCGTCATCTACCTCAAGAACTTGTCTCATACCGACCCACCAGTCGTCGGCCTCTTCTCTCAACATTCGAGTTCCAAGTCTCACCTTTTTTCCTTCAGCACACCCCATAACTCTAAAGATTCTCTCAACCTCCTTCAACAAGATCTGAGCACCGTTCGGATCAAACTTCCCCTTGAATACCGGCGGTTGATTCTTTCTAAACTCATCATTAGCGTTCGTATTTGGTGCACCTTGCACCGCCCTAGCCATAGCCTCCAACGCCGCAACCATAGCATTGTCATTACGACCAACCATATTCTGATGATTCCCAAAAATAACAACAAGGTTAAACAACCGTTCAACCAACACAACAACAAGACAGACACAACTGACTCAACATTGACTCTGATACCACTTAATGTATCACCCCCTTTCTATGCCCCCAAATAAATAATTAAATCATTTAGGCACTTAATAAAAAATTTCATCAGAGTATAATTAACACATGGTATAAAAGAGGTACGTCATATTATCCAGGAAATTCAAAACACATACAACACATGCTCATAAAGATATGCAACAAAGGGTAAATCACCACAAAGGAACATAGTCCTTAAAACCCACACATCAATATTTAGAATAAAAGAAGAAACATCTAAACATTGAATCACTTCATTCATATAAACATTGTATAGATCAACAATTTAATTCAAGTCATAAGTCATGTTTACAAAACATTCCCAGCAGATACATACACAGATGTATCACAAAAGAACCAAAAGAATTCCTAACTACCCGGTGCTACATATCAGAGCCAACCGACCAAAAAGAACGAAGCCACGCTTCACAAAAGACCTCCCGCAAACCTACTTTGCAATACCTCATAGAGCATCATAAAACAGCAGAAGGGTGAGAAACATTATCATAACAATCAATGTATAATATATATATATATATATATATATATATATATATATATATATATATATATATATATATATATATATATATATATATATATATATATATATATATATATATATATATATATATATATATATATATATATATATATATATATATATATATATATATATATATATATATATATATATATATATATATATATATATATATATATATATATATATATATATATATATATATATATAGACACACACACACCACCATAGAATACACATAACACATTTCTCACTGCAATACATCACAATTCAATTATATATACATCGCAACACATATATAATTTACCAAGCATATCCACCATGCAAACATTCACCACTAAGCATATACAATTATGTTTAGTTTAACACTTCACATAAACATACACAATTATGTTCATTACACCAATACATCATATGAATATAATAATGCACTCATAGAGACTGACTCACGACTCTATGCAGATGCAAATGCAGTACCGACTCATTCAGCAGGTTCAATTGAAGAACCAAATGGAACCATCGCTCGTTATTGAAGTAACTCCCCGTCGGGCCTACGATATTCACCCATCGCTCACACCCCACATGGGCACACGATGTTTCAGGATTGCTCACACCCCACACGGGCACACAATCCGATTGCTCACACCCCACAAGGGCATACAATCGTTTTGCAGATTCTCCACGGAATCAATATAAACTATCGCTCACACCCCACAAGGGCACACAATCATTTCTACAGATCCTCCTAGGGATCAAAGATAAACCATCGCTCACACCCCACAAGGGCACACGAGGTTTCTGCAGATCCTACGCGGGATTAGACACACAAGAATGCAATCATGATGCTTCACATGCAAAACGACTCCATACACTCTTGAAATGCATACACGTTCACAAACATACTCATGCATTCTTCACATCATACAAATACACACAATTATGCACATTCACATTAATCTCATCATGCATTTTTATTCAATTCAAACAAATGCACAAAATTGCCAAACGGCCACATTTCACACTTCACGATTCACAATCTAGGATTTACGCCATACGGCTACCCACAGCATTTCATATCATAAAATAAAACTATGCATAATAAGAAAGGATTAATCATACTTGAATCGAAGAATCGACATTTGAGTGAAAACACAAGAAAATAACATGTTGACACGCTCGCTACCTTGCTCGCCTAGCGAGCTCCTAGTGAGTGCTCGCTACCTGTTGTCCTAGCGAACAAGCTCGCGAAGGCAAACAGAAGCCACTGACTTGATTCGCTATCAAACTCGCTCAGCGAAGGCTTAGCGAATTCTCGCCACCCACCTTCGCTACCAGCGAAGAACACCAAAACCATTATGCCCAAGTCTGGGACCATTCGCTACTGGCTCGCCACAGTGAATGCTCGCGAACTGCTCGCCTAGCGAACTTGCTAGCGAGGGTCTGCGAACTCAGAAATTCCCACTGTCCAACACTCCGAAACTCCTCAAAATCTATCCGATTCAATCCCAACTCGTTCTAGTAGCTTTAGTCCAACATTCCTCGACTAAACTTTACCACTTATTCTCATTTTTAACCGTTAAAACACGGTTTTTACTGATTAAATCAAATTCAACCTAAAAATGGAAAACGAGCAAAACTCTCCCCAATCCAAAAGCAAACCAATAGAAACATACATAATCATACACATCGAAAGAATGATAAAGTTTCAAACCCTTACCCTATTAATCGAAGCTTAGAAGTTTGATTCTTGATGATTCTAGGTTTTCTCCTCTTCCTCCTCTTTTCTCTTCTTTCCTTTCTATTTCTTTCTATCTCTTTTCTTTTCTCTCTATTTCCACTTATACTCTTTCCATTCTATTTCTCTCAAATATCTACTAATTAAGGATTATCTAAAACACCCTATAATTAATTCCCCAAAACTCTTCGAATAATAAAATAACATAACACGCACACATAACATATTAATATTCAAATTCCACAATTAAAAGAATAATCAATCAAAATAAATTAAAAGACTCAACAAAAATTGGAAATCAGAATCGGGGCGTTACACCTTGAGCCGACACTGTTCTGCCTTAGGAGCCCTTGAGTGACGTAGGGCGGTGCTTAGCCTTTGAATTTCCTCTCCCATTTCCTCTCTGATCGTCTTGTTCTTCTTGGTAGCCAGAAGCCAACAATTCTCATTTTCAATGCACTTCCTTCGAGCTCAATCCAATTCTTCTTTGAGTCCACTCACCCTACTGTCAGATTGGTTAAGACACGCCTTAACCTTCTTTCTTCGATGCTCTTCTTCGTCTACCTTTTTTCAACTTCTTCTAGTTGGGTATTCTTACGCTAAAGCTCCCATTTCATGTCGTTCTTCTTCTTAGTGACACTTTGAAGCTTCAACTCAAGCTGCTCATTTTCCTTCACCAGTCTTTCTATTATGGCCTTAAGATCCTCAACTTCCTCAATTGGGATGCGAGTAGGCTTTGGTTTAGGTAAAGGTTCAGACATCTTAACTTCAAAGGTCATTTTAATCTCCTTCGCCCTCTTCTTAACCCACACAAAATAAGGTTCCTTAGTAATATTGTTCCTTCTTCCCAAGTCAACCTTCCCTTTCTTCCTAATACTTCTTCAAGCTCTCGTGATCCTTTTGAACAACTTAGGGTTCTCCGCTCCCAAGTCATATATCATGAAAGCTTCCAAATCTTTCTCTTTGGGGGGAGCCACCATCAGATACTCGAGCTACCTTACTGATAACATAGGGTTGGAATTAATACAGCCTCGAGTTCCAATAAGCGAGATGTTATGGAACTCACCACAGTTGGAAATAACTTCATCAAACTCTTACGAGTACCAAGAAAGATCGGAAGATAGGAGGGACACCATCCTTTGAGCCCAACTATCACTAGCTCGATCAACAAATGGTCCCTTTGTCGGTAGGTGCATCTTTAGCCATTGATATAAGAGAGGTGCACAGCAAACAATCGATCCTCCCTTCTTTTCATTCCTCCAACTCGAGTAATAAAAGACATTCACCGGAAGAGTTAGTACATGATTTCTGGTTAAGAAGATATGAATGATAGTCACATCCATAAAATTATCTATGTTGGGGAATAAGACAATCCCATGGATAACCAAAGCCACAGCAGCATAACAAGCGTCGCAACTATGAGCTTTTATAAGGGTGTCAGCTTTCTCAATAAGAAACTTAAGAGGAAGTCCCTTAACACCCCCTTTAGTCTTCCAATTATCAGTGATATCCTTCTTGTGCATATGGAGAGCATCAGCTATAACCTTATCTTCTAAAGACACGTCCACACCCACAAATGGTAACTTGCTCTTCATAGGAATGCCCACCAATTTCTCGTACCCTTCAAGTGTCGGTGCTAACTGAAAGTCTAATTGTGAAACATCTCAAGGAAGAGTCGTAAAACTGGGCCAAAGTAATGAGCGCTCGTTGATTCACCTCTTGAGTCAAGATATGAATTAGCTTGCCACAATCCTTTCCAAAGTTAATTCTGAAAACACCAAGGATACGAGAAGCTAAGCCACATAAATCATCCAACTTAGGCTTCCTGAAACTGTATGAATAGGTGCTTCTAGTATTTGTTCCCGTAATTCCTAAATGTCTGCAACGTAATTCTTAGATTCCCTGAAATCCAAAGAAATATGAATATTATGATATGAACATGAGATGCAAATGTAAGGTTAAGGACCACCAACATAACTCTAAAGCAAAAGGGTATCTCTTATTACCGAAACCCCATGGGTAGGCTCTAAACAGGTAGCTTCCTAGAGTCATGGATCTTCTTAAAGATATTATTGCCACGACAAAGGCTCGTCTAACAATAACACTCTCGAAAGAATCTCTTCTATGTGAGGTTTTCGCGTTGTCCCACGAGAAAGGCTCCTCGTGAGTCTCTACTACACAACCATCGAGTCCAAGGTTTCTAAGAGGCATCTCAGAGTCATAGATTGAGGTTGAAAATATTATTTTCAGAATAAAGATACGTTCAAGGGATCTCATATGATTGGGGCTTTCGTGTCTACCCAAGTAGGAGTGACCCTCATGAGTTAACACTACCAACTACCATGGAAAATGGTTAAAAGGTCCTTAGAGTTATCGATTCAGGCCTAAAAACATTATTTCCATGACAAAGGCTCCCCGCGACAATAACATTTCCAAGGGAATCAACTCTAAGCGGGGTTTTCGTATCCTCCCAACGAGAAAGACTCCTCGTTGGATTCCACTACACAACCACTATCCTAATCGTAGGTTTTTTCTCAGACTCGGGTATAAAGCCATATCACAACACTAATAACTAGAGAAACCCAACAGTATCACAAGAGATAATGATAGGATATATAATAAAGATAAACAAGCAAATAAATAACAATCAACAAGCAAGCAATCAATAAGATAACAAATAAGAAAAAAATAAACAAGCGAAACTAACGCTCATGAATCGAATCAAGTTAAGATTGAATGTCTCTTGCATGGGGCAATGCAAGGTCCCCAGCTGTCGTACCTCGAACAAAAGCACGATCCTTCGCGAATGGTCACGGAAAACAAAGTCGTCACACAACTTTATTTATCCCAAAGAGGGAAAGGAAAATATTGATAAACCCTTTAGGGAAAGAACAGGGTCATCGCAACCAAGTTCTAGGTTCATGAGTCGGTTATACAAGGGGAAGGTATTAGCACCCTCTCAGGTCCGTTGTACTCAACGAGAACGTCTTAATTCGATTCTTGAGAAAAGTTAGCTGAGATTGTTTGTTTTCTTCTAAGGGAATAAAGCGAAAAGGTAAGTTAAAAGGATATAGTTTTTAAGGGGAAATGGGTGGTTTTTGATTAGGGTGCTCTCCAAGGATTAGGGTCTATGTATTCTGTCATACAATAGGAAAGTCAGAGCATTTGTAATTCGTGAGACTATGATTGTTGGTTCGTTTTATCAAACAAATGTTTAGAGAGGACTAAAACTTTTTCTTTTAGAAAAGAGTTTTAATCGCACGACGGCGAGAAGTTACATTAATTTGTTGGTATTTTGATTGGATGACAATTACTCGAAGCTTAAGAAAGGCTCATCAGGCTCATGTAATCGGGAAAGTGAATCGAAGATCCGACTCTCTCTCTCTCTCTCTCTCTCTCTCTCTCTCTCTCTCTCTCTCTCTCTCTCTCTCTCTCTCTCTCTCTCTCTCTCTCTCTCTCTCTCTTTTAACCCTTAATTAAGAAAGAGTTTTGATATAGTTAGAGTAAGTTAAACGGGTGACGATTACTCGAAGCATAAGAAAGGCTCCTCGGGTCCAAGTAATCGGGAGAATGAGTCAAAGGCTTGACTTCCTCTCTTTTTTATCTAAGTGTTGAAGAAAATACATTTGGTTTAGTTTATTGTGAAATAATTTGATGTGGAATCGGGTTATAAATATTTTAGAGAAGACAATTGTTCGAGCGTAAGAAAGACTCCTCGGGCCCAAACAATTGAGGAGAGAAATTGAAGACTCCATTCCAACTCCCTTTTCATCTTTTATTGAAATATAATTTAAGTATAATTAAGTTAATTGGTTTGACTTTGAGAAAATGATTGATGTCGATCAAGGTTTAAATTTGCGTGCGAAAATGATTAAGGGTTTGAACTAAATGGTAAGGAGGTCCTAATTATGTAGGGTATGGTCGATGGCGATGCACAAGGAAGTCGTCTTACAAAATGCGAAATGGAGTGTAGTGGATAAAGGTTGATGATGATGGAAATCTTATTGAGTTGATTTATTATGAAAATGCTTGACGTTGGATCAAGCTTATTTATGATTTTGAAAAGGTGTGGTTGATTTTAATCTTGATTAGAAAATTAACTAAGCGTCACGGGAAGAACAAAGTGAACCAATTATTACATCTCATGGGAAGGGGATACATTTGATGAATGGGGATAAGTAAAGTAAAGCAAACATCCACATAATCGAGCGTGCACACAATGAACACATAAACCAAATGAATAAATATCACACATAAACACAAACAAGGAAGAAATCATTAATCAAATTAAATATAAATATTTAATAAGGTTAATCAATAATTTAATTAACCAATATTAAATAAAAATGTTTAGAGTGATTAACAACTAACCTATTATTTATTTCTTAAGTTAAACATTGAAAAGAAAGAAATAAAATAAAATAAATTAATTTAAACCTAAATATTTAATGAAATTAAATCCTCATTTGATTAATTAATATTAAATAAAGATGTATAAAATAACTAATTATCATATATTTTATTTCTTTAGAATATATTATTTCTTCTTCTATTTTCCTTTCTACTCTTTCTTTGCTTGATTGATTGTTGTGTTGTTGTGAGTGAGCGTGAGTGAAGGTTGAGCTCTAACTCATAATAGAGTCTCAATTTGAATCTCTAAATGGTCTTTAGATGAGCATTGAGTGAGTAAAGTTTAGGATGAACTTCCATTTCCACAAGATTTCTTGTTAGGATTTTTTTTTTCTATGATGATGAATAGTAGGGTATATATAGGATTGGAAATTATTTTTTAGGTGTGAAAACTTGGGGAGGAAGAATAGGGTACAAAGGTACAACTTCCACTCCGGATTTGGAGGTGGAATGCGTACGTACGATTCTCAGGAATTGTCCCCTGCCAATTTTGTCCGTTAGTGAAATACAATAGGGTCCCACCTAATTCTGCTCTAATGCATTGCCAAAGAAAAAAAATTGCCACGACATCTAAAAAATGACCTTTTGAGTGTGCTTGGGACTTGCTTGAATCTTCTTGTTTTGAATGAACATGAGGCTCAAATTGAAATTTTGATTTTGAATTGGATTGAAGATGAATTGTGTATGCTGCTGGGAATTTGTTAAAACATGAACCAAGTCGAATTGGAATAGGCTTAAATTAAGAAGTGTGGCTTGAATTTGAATTGGATGATGATAATATGAATTACTGTGAATTTGTAACACAATGGAGATGTTGGAATTTGCTTGCAATATGATGTGTGTGTATGAAATGTAATTTGAAAATATGATTGGATGAATATGATTGAGTGATGATGACATACTTGTATATGACATGAATTGATATGTTGAATATGCTTGTATATGTATGAAAAAATGTGATTATGAATTCTGATTTTGGATGATGAACTTGAATATGGTTATGATAAATATGGTTTGTATGTAATGGATTTGTACTTTGAGTTGACATGAATTTGAAGTTAAATGCACATGAGTTTGATTGGTTTGAAATTGAATTAGGAATTGAAATGAATGAAAATTTGCACATGAACCTTGAAACTTGATTGAATATGGGATGAGTTTGAAATATGTGGAATTGTGGCTTGATTGATGATGAACATGAACTTGTTAGATCTGCTCTTATATGACGATGATGTTGAATTGCAAATGTGAATGAGTTGCGATGAGTGCTTAAAGGTCTTGAATGTCTTATGAATTATGATTATTTTCTGAATGATTATGGTTAGGGTGAACTTGTATGAATGCCTATGATTAGAACATAATTAGTATGAATGTGAAACTTGAGGAACCTAAATGAAATAATGTCTTCCTTGGTGTATATGCTTGCAATTTGGATGAATTTGAGTAACATGAGTTGAATTTGCATGAGCATGTGAACATGAATATGATGGACTTGTCTTGAACTATACTTTGCTTTGAATTGAGGTTTTATTTATTACAACATGATTTGAAACTTTCATGAATTGAATTGGAAGTGAAATGTTTTAATTTGGATTGATATTTGATTTGGATTGAAAGGCTTGAATTATGAAGTTGCAAAATTTGAAATTTGAGGGCTAACATTTTTGACATTAAACTTGAATGAGATCAATGCTTGCTAAATATTTAAAAACTTGGCATTGAAGCTTGACATTTTATGAACTTGAATTTGACATGAACTTGAACATAGAATTTGGGCTATGAAGACAATAAACTTGAATGCAACCTTGAGACCCCAGAAACTTGAACGAACTGAAGAACACCTTGGTCAATGAACTAGATTTTGGCTTTGAGTTTAAAAGAAATCATCTTCATAATCTTGAACCTATATCCAGTTAAAAGGAAAGAAACCATTCCAATGTTTAATATCCTCATATTGATTAAGAAAGACCTTGAACCATGCATAAGTGAAAAACTTCTTGAAACTTGTATTCCTCCTAAATAATCAGAGATAAGCGAGGACTGCCTCAGGTTTCTTGATTCCTAAGGTGTAAGTTCAGAGTATGCCTAAGAGGGGGGGTGAATTAAGCTTATGGAAACTTTTTCGGATTTTTGGTATTCTTTGATTTTTCTTTGGTTATGTTCTTGGTGATGAATGCAGTAGAAAGTAAAAGGAAAGTGGACACCAAGATTTATAGTGGTTCCCCTTACAATCCGAGAGTACTCCACTCCCCTTTCAACACGAAAGAGAGTTTTCACTATTGTTTAATAAATTACAACCTATCACACCATCAACCGGTGAGGCCTACTATCAAACAATAAAAATCAACAAGTGTACAAGAACAATCCTCTTGTAAACATTCACCCTTGTGTCCAACAATCCTGGATCACAAGTCAAAATACAAGTAATCTGAATACTTTGATTTGAGAGTAATAATGGTAATATCAATGCTAAGATTGATCTTCTCCTTCTGATCAAAAGTCACTCTTTTAATTTCAACAAAAGTGTTCAATTCTATGCATATGAAAAGATATGATCAATATAAACACTTTTGAAAAGATTTGAAAGGTATTTGAAAGTGGTGAATTTGATTCAAAGAATATTTTTAAATTGATTATTGGAGGTGTTTTTTCAATTTGAAAAACTCAGAATTTATATGTGTAAAGACACCTTTTCCAAAAGGTATATTTGAGTATAAGTCAAAATATGAACTGGTATAATATTCAAACCATTTTTGAACTTGAAACAAAGCCATTTTTCAAAACACGTTCAGTGTTAATCGGTTAACCTATATGGTTAATCGGTTAACACTGGAACGTTATACCAGAATATTTAAAATTTGAAATGGTTAACCGGTTAACCTATATGGTTAATCGGTTAACACTGCTATTTTTCAGAAAAATACTTATAAAAACAATGTTATACCAAATCTAATAGTTTAAAAAATATGCTTATGCAATGTGATCAAATGATAAAAATGTTGAACACTTGTATATCAATTAAATTAATGGATTTTGATATACCATAGCTTGTGTCCAAAACTTGAAAGTTGATCAGTCAAATGTTCATAAAGCTTTGAATGTTGATCACTTCCATTCCACTTGATCTTGGTCTTTTGAAAGCGTTTGCCTTTTTGCACAGATGAAATATTCTTGATTTTGATGTTGACGTCATCAAAACTTTGAGATGAAGCTTGCTTCTACATAAGGCTCAAACCCTAATCTTCTTGAAGCTTTGAAAAGATAAAATATCCATCTTGGTCAATCCATCTACTTCATATGCTCAAGGATGATGATGGTGATGAACCCAAGGTATGAAAAGCTGGGTGAAAAATGAGGGTGTGACACCCCCGCATGAGTGTTACACTCGAGGAGATCTTTCATATTGATGTATTGGGCCTCCACCTGAGGCCCCCCATATTCTTTGTAAATAACCTTCCCAGCACGGGTCACGCACTGGGTAGGAAGAAAGCCGTCCACAAAAGCTACCAGCTTGGCATAGCTGACTCGGCCGTTGAAAGTCCTAAAGGACTCAGAAAAGGGTTTGAACAACTTGAAGGTGTGAGAAAATACAAGAAAGGGAGGGTTTGAATTGGGTTTTCAAAAATGAAAGCTTTTTGTGAAACTCAAACAAAGATCACAAATAAACTAATCAAGAAAGAAACACACACGATATATCCTGGTTCACTTGAAAACTATCAAGGCAATCCAGTCCACCCGCCAAGGTGATTTTGCCTTAACACAAGGACTTAATCCACTATAATCAACATATTACAATGCTCTAGCAACCGCTGGTGACTAATGTTGCACCCCAAAATTTGCCCAACCTATTTTATTTACCTAGCTTATGTTTCATTACATTTCATATGTCATCTGCATTTGACATAGCATTGGTTCTCGAGGCAGGGGATCAAGGTTCTCGTGGCTCAAGTTTTATTCCCGTGCAAGCGACTGAGCGGCGAGCGTCAGAAGAGACGGCATTTATTTTCCCCAGCGGTCGAGCGGCCGATTTTATTTTGCAGGTTATGCTCAGATCAGGAGACAACATCCAGTCTATATCTAGCATTATCACAGTCACAGTATTCATGAGCAAGTCTCAAAGCTTAGCAGAGCTCAAAGCGGCGAGAAGCAGGCAAACGGGGAGGTTTCCCTCCAAAAGGCGCCAAATTCAAATTTTTGAAGGTGTTAATCGGTTAACACATATGGTTAACCAATTAACCATTAGAGAATCAGCCCAGAATTAAAATGTTAACAGTGTTAACCGGTTAACGCATATGGTTAACCGGTTAACCATAGCAGATTTTGCCCTGTACGTGATTTCACAAGCCATTTGCACTTGGGGTCCAATTTTGATCACATTGAAATTCATTTTACCAAAAAGAAGGATCTAGAATGTTCTTGAAAGTTGGTTATTTCAATTTTCCCTCCAAATTCACATGCCTAGCTCCAAACCAACTTTCCAATCCAAAGTCCAAACCCCACCTTTGGGTTCTAAACCTAGATGGTATTTAAATGATCTACTCCAAACCAAAAGGAGCCAATTCTCATTTCTCACATTCATTTTTCAGAATTGATCAAGAATTCTCTCCAATTCTCTCAACTTCTCCATTTCCAAAGCCCACACTGAAAGCTCTTTTTCATTAGGATTCATTGATTTTTCATTGAGATCAATGGATTCTTGAGCATAAACCTTCATCCATCCTCATCTTTGGATCAATTTTCATTATCAATTTTCGTGCAAATTGAGATCTGATTTTGAAGCTTGAGTTGGAAGTGATTATTCGAAGCGTTTTGACTCGAATTCGTCGAATCTTTGTTCGTACAACTACAATTGGCTAGGATCTCGAAGTTTTCCGGACTTCTAGCGCTTGAACTACTCAATTACAGCAAGATCAACACTAACCGGAGCAAATCTCCGCTTCGAAGGTTGAAGATTCTAGATCCTTAACATTTTTGAGCTTATTTGCATTTCCATGATGATTTTCATATTCGATTGAATTTGGTGATTTCGATCCGTGTGAATTGCGATTGTGCTGTGTAGACATGTTTGGATGTCTATTGGTTTTTTGTTTGCAGGTGTAATTTCGTGCTTATTTGATAAGCTGATCTGTTGGATCACTTGATTAAGTGATTTTGTGCATTAAGTGCTTTTTCTATTGTTGTTTTTCACTTCTGGTGCAGTGTTAATTGGTTAACCTATAGGGTTAACCGGTTAACCAATTCAAACTTTCAAATTTTTCTAAACGTTAACAGTGTTAACCGGTTAATGCATAGGGTTAACCGATTAACCTGCTCAAAACTTCAGATTTTTCAAACATTTTAAGGTGTTAACCGATTAACCCCATGGGTTAACCGATTAACACTGCACCAGAATGCCATGTTTGTTGTTTGTTTGCGTATTTGCATACTGGTTCAATCCGAATCATCATAGATCAATGTGATGCATTATGATTGAATTGTTTTGGCTGATTGCCACTGTTTGTGGTTGATTAATCATGATGTTGTTGATATGTATGATCATGTTTCATTTATTTGCATGCTTGTGTATGTGGTTCGAATCGATCATTCTTTTTGCATGTTTAATTGCTTGCATTTCTCGCTTTTCTCCATGTGTTTGCATCATTCTTGCATTGCTGTTAAGGTTGAGACGCGCTTGGGGCGGCTGCTGCCCCACACATTTTTTCTCCCTCCCATCATTCTAATTGTGCATTTTCGTGTTTGCATTTCTCTACTGGTGATTGATTATTCCTTTGTTCTTCTTGTGCTTTCTTGCCATGATCCCCATAGGATTCCTAGTCCCTCCGTTTAGGATGGGAGTAGGAGAGACATTAGGCGTTCAATCCAAGTATGCTAATATTAGGGTAGATGTTCCCCTTTCAATCCAAACCTTAGAATCACTTTGCATGACAACTTTAGGGTCGAGTTTCCCTTAGACCTTCCGTGCGTCTTCTCTTCTCATCTTCATACAATCGTAACGCACTTAATAAAGATAATGGATATTGTGCCATGAGCCTTATACTTGGGAAATGGTGATTGAGGGGCTTCTCCTCAATTACCTAGAGTGTTTAGTATACGTCCTTAGGACGATATGTGACGCATTCGATCCTAGGTTCTGGACTTTAGTACAACGTACATTATAAACACTCAAATTCAAAACACTTCTTCCCTAAAAAACACAAAACAAATTCAAACCTTTTTCCTTCGGGATTAATCAGAAGCTTTTTTCAGAAAAGAGTGTTGTTAAACTTCGGTTCTACCGCAAACAGGCTTTGTCCCTAACTGCTGGAACGGATGTTTAACCCTACTCGGATAAAACACTTAATCAACCTGTGGTTTTGTGTCCGCCTGAACTACGTTCGCTCTGATCTTTCATGCCAGATGAAAGTACGTAGGCACAAGAAGCGATGTCTTGGCGAGCAACCTTCCCCCTTCTCTCCCGTAGTTAGCCGAACTACGTTGACTTTGACTTTCCCATTGCACGAGGGAATACGTAGGCACAGAGCGTCGATGCTCTGCCGAGTCATTCTCTTTTCTTTTTGTCCCTCAAGCCCGTAGCATAGATAGATAAACAACCCTTTTAGATAGCAAACAAGCGTGGATCCCTTCGAGTACGACGGACGTGAGGGGTGCTAATACCTTTCCCTTGCGTAACCGACTCCCGAACCCAGGACTTGGTTGCGATGACCTCGTCTTTCCCTTTTCGCTAGGTTTTTTCTGATCGTTTCCTTTCCATCTCTTTGGGATAAATAACGAAAGGTGGCGACTCTTCTGTTTTTGCCGGTTGTTTTTCGCAGTTGCGACAGCTGGCGACTCTGCTGGGGACTCTGGTTCCCTATGCGAGTCAACCGCAACGCTTGTTTGTTTATCTTTTTGGGTTTGTACATGTGTGTTGTACCTTATTTATTTCTGCATTTTACTTTCTCGCATTTTATTTTCAGCATATATTATCATTATTGTGCTGTTGTGGGAGGGAAGTTCTGATGAGTGAAAAGCCAGACCCAAGTTTGAGAGCAAACATAGCATTAGAATGGAGATTAGTGGAGGACCTGTTTGCTTAGTAAACACCAATTCCCATAAAATTCACACTCAGACGAGATCTTCTTTTATGATTTCTTTTCTGGTCCTTAGGATTGGAATTGATTTTGGATCTGAGGATTGTCGACTCTGGGGACCGATCATTTGTGACTCAGCTAAGTGAGGCCTCTTCAGGGGGTGATGATGCCAAACCAGAAATGATGAACGTATCATCATTTCTTGAAAGTATGTGACGCTGAGAAACGCATAGGATTCCGTACCTTTGTCAGTGGATTAGGTCCATACCTGTGAGTGGGACTGGGGTTGTGCAGGAAACCTTTACCTTTAGACTACCTAGTTTTCTCTACAGTTTGAATCCGATTTACTGGTCAATTGGGTCCTATCATCAGAGCAGTGTTATGTTCTTGTCAAAGCCGAATCTTGGCCCTTCTCACTCAACAACACAATATCCTTGATCTCCTGCCTGCATCCTTAGCATTTCCATCATTGCATTTTCATGTTGCATTTCATTAACGTGTGTCTGTGTTGCAGGTGCGTATCTCTCCCCGATTCTAGTGGTCTTGTTCTGTATTTCTGATATGGAGACTTTGAAGAGGACAATAGCATACAAATTTCCCACTCCAGACATTGGTCCCATACTGAAGTTGATTGCCCTGGCTGATGGTTCAGTAAAAGAAGACTTTAGGAAATCATATTGGAGGTTGTTGAAATTTGTTTGCAAGCCTACCGCACACGAGATCAGTGGCCTGTATACTCTGTTACAGTTCTATGATGCTCCGTTGAGATGCTTTGTGTTTCCAAATTATGTTCTAGCACCCACTCTAGAAGAATACTCAGACTTGCTAGGCATGCCCATCAAGGATCAAATGCCTTATCATCATGTTGACACTAAGCCTAATATGGCCAATCTTGCCGCTGCTTTACACTTGGATGAGTATGAGTTGAAAGGAGGAGTGGCTCAAAGGAATGGGATGTATGGTTTTCCTCTATCTTTCCTAGTGGAGAAGGCTTAGAAGTTTGCCAAGGAGGGCTGTTGGATCGTGTTCAACGCCATTTTAGCTCTTTGCATATATGGTACCATACTATTTCCTAACTTGCCAGACTTCGTGGATGTAGACGCTTTCCACATTCTCGCCTCGGGGAATCCAGTACCCACTCTTCTGGGAGATGTTTACCACTCTATCCATTATAAGAACGAAAACCGGAGAGGGAAGATGGTGTCTTGTTGTGTTCCCTTGCTATACAAATGGTTTGCCAACCACATGCCTAAAGCGGGTCCCTTTGTCTCTTCTGTGGGCACTTTAGATTGGTCCGAGCGTCTAATGGGTTTAGCTGCAGAGAATATCACTTGGTTTAGCTGCAGAGAATATCACTTGGTTCGACAGGGTCCCTTTGCCAAGCTGACGTATTCTCAATGAGAGGTGATGATGCTGGGCTACCTTCTGAGGCCAGCTGGAGATTTAAAATGCTTGAGGATAAGATGAAGAGCCTTGAGAATCTGAATTCTATGGGGCTCGACATGGCCAACTTGGGGCTGATCCCTGACCTCAAGGTACCAACGAAATTCAAAGTGACAGACTTTGATAAATACAAGGGCACCACCTATCCTCGTTTCCACTTGAGATCTTATTACAGGAAGATGTCGGCGTACTCCGATGACGAGAAGCTGCTTAAGCACTTCTTTCAAGATAGTCTGTCAGGACCTTCACTTGAATGGTACATGGGCTTGGAGCCTGTGAGTGTACGTAGCTGGAAGGATCTTGCAGAAGAGTTCGTTAGACACTACCAGTACAATAGTGACGTGGCGCCCAACCGGGTCCAGCTGCAAAGTCTGTCACAAAAGAATGGGGAGTGCTTTAAGGAATACGCACAGCGCTGGCGTGAATTGGCAGCTAGAGTACAACCGCCGATGGTTGAACGTGAATTGGTAGATATGTTTGTGGCAATGCTACCGGGAGTTTATTATGAAAAGCTAATCAGCAACATGTCAGGGAGCTTCTCTGACTTAATCATTACTGGTGAGCGAGTTGAGAACGAGATTAAGCTGGGAAAGATCCAGGCCGATGAAGGTTCCTCAGCTGGAGGAAAGAAAGTGTTTGGAGGAAAGAAGAGAGAGGGTGAAGCCAAATCTGTATCCGGTTCCCGAAGGAACAGAAAGCCGACACAGAACCATCAACAAAAAAGGGTCGCTAGTATTACTATCCCTACAGCTCCACAGTAGCAGCCGCAACCGCAGAACCAAAATCAGCAGGGGTATAGAAAGTATCCAGTCCGACCAGCGAATAGACGACTTGGACGCCTCCAATGCCATACTCTCAGCTACTTCAAGCGCTACTGCAATTGCAACTCATTCAGAAGAGGACACTGGCTCCACTAACCGGACCGCCTCCACCCGGTTACGATACGAACGCTCACTGCGAGTTCCATTCCGGGGCACCCGGTCACACCATTGAAGAATGTAAAGCCTTCAAGCACAAGGTTCAGGACCTGTTGGACAGCAAAGCGATCAATTCCTTCGACGACGCGCCGAATGTCATTCAGAACCCAATGTCTAACCACGGACAGGCTGGGGTTAACACAATTATCGAAGATGAGGACTTGAATTTAGTGAAGAAGGTCGATGATCTAAAGACGCCACTGAGTTTTGTCAAAGACAAGTTGTTGAAAAAGGGCGTATTCCCAGGTTGCGGGGAGTTCTGTATTGAGTGTGCGAGGCATCTGGACGGTTGTGATCGGTTGAAGATAGGTATTCAGAGTCTGATCGATGAAGGGGTCCTACAATTTGATCGGAAGGTTGAGAACAAGTCCAGAGAAGTGCTGACCAAGCAGAATGATGAAATTTCTACAATCACCATCCCATATAAGACTGTCACCATTTCTGCTCCCAGGCCACCCACGATTACTATAACTAAAGCTGGCCCCATACCGTTCGAAAGTACCAATGCTTTCCCATGGAATTATGGAGCAGAGGTTTACTGCAACGGACAGAAGATGGACTTGAAGTACCCACCGGTGGGGTCTGTGGATAACTTTGTTGGATCAGGGGGAATCACCCGCAGTGGGAGGGTGTTCTCGCCGCCTGAAGTCGGTCCCGACCGGGTGGATAAGGGTAAAGACAAAGCAGTCGTTGAAGAAACCTCTCGGGAGGTAGAAAAAGACTTGCTGGTAAGGGATACTGAAGAGTTCATGAGGTTAATCAAGAAGAGTGACTATAAGATAGCTTACCACCTACAGCAGACGCCTTCAAAGATCTCTATATTGAATTTGTTGCTTTGCTCCGAAGTACATCACAACGCCTTGTTGAAGATCTTGAACGCAACATATGTCCCTCAAGAAATTTATGTCAACCAGCTCGAAGGAGTGGTTGCACATGTCAATGCCGGTAATGGCTTGGGCTTCACTGATCGTGACTTGACGCCTAAGGGTAGGAACCATAATAATGCGCTGCACATATCGCTGGAATGTCAGGGAACTGTTATGTCGCACGTGCTCGTGGATACCGGGTCTTCCTTAAATGTATTGCCAAAGAAAGCGCTTATGAAGCTGGACACTCGGGGGTTGTTGTGTACACCCAGTAATCTGGTGGTGAGGGCCTTTGATGGGACCAAGCGGTCCGTGTTCGGAGAAGTAACATTGCCCATTCAGGTGGGGCCAGAAACCTTAAATGCAGTATTTTATATCATGGATATCCAGCCCGCCTACAACTGCTTGCTAGGCTGACCCTGGATCCATTCAACGAGAGTTGTGACCTCTACACTGCATCAGAAATTGAAGTACACTGTGGGTGGCAGCATCGTCACGGTCTGCGAGGAAAAAGACATTATGGTGAGCCATCTGTCGTATTTTAAGTATGTAGAAGTGGACGGTGACATCCACGAGACGTTGTGCCAAGCATTCGAAACTGTCAAAGTTAAGGATTCGGTTCCAACCTCAAGCAATGCACCTGAAGTGGCTCTCTCTTCTTTCAAAGAGGCTCAATCTGTGGTACAGACCGGTTCAGCTCAAGGCTGGGGGCAGGTGCTGAACATCCCCAACAAGCAAGATAAGTTTGGCTTGGGGTATCATCCCTCTTCTTCTGCTTCATCCTCCCAGAATGCGCTGCGTTACAAGGGGCCGATTCAGTTCACTAAGGGCGGAGTCATCTTCGAACAGGTCAATGTTGTGTCCGACGAGGAAGGAGACAGTGATTGTGATATGGATGCATGGATCCAGCCGTGCAAGCCAGGGCAGAGCCTCAGCAATTGGTCCATCCAAGATTTCATCCAAGTGACCAGTAAAGAGTAATGATTTGTTTTTTCCAATTATTGTACAACCTTATGTCCTACCCGGGGCATAAAGGTTTTATTGTCAGGGCCTTGCTTGCTTATGCACGTACATTTTATCAATAAATCAAAGGGAGTTTTCTTTGCATTCAAATTTTGTGATCTCTGTTATTCTTGTTTTGTTTTAAAACAATAAAATGGCGAAGTGGTTTGTGCTGCCTTGCACATTGTTTTTTATGATTAACCATTTTCCTTGCAGGATTTGCACTACAGATGACATCGATCCAGAACCTTCCATGACTCATTTCGAATTTGATTGCCCGATATATCAAGCTGAAGAAGAGATTGACGAGGATGAAGACCTTTCGAAAGAGTTGGCTCGGCTTTTGAAACAAGAAAACAAGATCATTCTGCCACATGAGGAAGTTATCGAGATTGTTAATCTGGGGTCTGAAGAAGTGGTCAGAAATATCAGAGTAGGGGCTGCGTTACAGAGTGACATCAAGAAAAGACTGATCGAGATGCTTCGAGAGTATAGTGACATCTTTGCTTGGTCTTATGAAGATATGCCCGGACTTGAAACTGACATAGTGGTTCATCACTTGCCATTGCGCGAAGATTGTCCTCCAGTTAAGTAGAAGCTTAGAAGGACACGACCAAACATGGCCGTTAAGATCAAGGAAGAGGTCCAAAAGCAGTTGGATGCAGGATTCTTGGGCGTGACTACTTACCCTCCGTGGGTCGCCAACATAGTGTCGGTACTGAAGAAAGAAGGGAAGGTACGGATATGTGTGGATTATCGGGATTTGAGCAAGGCGAGCCCTAAAGACGATTTCTCGCTCCCTCATATTGACATATTGGTCGACAATAGTGCTCAATTTTCTGTGTTCTCATTCATGGATGGCTTCTTCGACTATAACCAGATTAAGATGGCACCGGAAGACATGGAGAAAACTACATTCATTACACCATGGGGGATGTTCTGCTATAAAGTAATGCCTTTTGGGTTGAAAAACGCAGGGGCAACTTACCAGCGGGCAATGGTCACTTTGTTTCATGATATGATTCATCATGAGATTGAAGTATATGTTGATGACATGATAGCAAAGTCCCAAATGGAGGAGGGACATCTGGTCAACTTGCTGAAGCTATTTGAGAGGCTTAGGAAATTCAGGTTGAGGCTGAATCCTAACAAATGCACTTTCGGGGTGCGGTCCAGAAAACTTATGGGGTTTATCGTAAGCGAAAAAGGCATCGAGGTTGATCCTGCCAAGATCAAGGCCATTCAAGATATGCCAACGCCTAAAACTGAAAAAGAAGTTCGTGGGTTCCTGGGGAGATTGAACTACATTGCTCGATTCATATCTTAGCTCACAGCCACGTGAGAACCAATGTTCAAGCTATTGAAAAAAGATCAGGCGGTTGTCTAGAATGAAGATTGTCAAAGGGCATTCGACAAAATAAAACAATATCTGCAGGAACCTCCAATTCTAATACCCCCAGTCGCTGGAAGGCCTTTAATCATGTACTTGACAGTTCTTGAGAATATCATGGGTTGCGTTCTCGGTCAGCACGACGAGACTGGCAAAAGGGAGCATGCCATTTATTATCTGAGTAAAAAGTTCACAGATTACGAGTCCCGTTACTCAATGTTGGAGAAAACGTGTTGCGCACTCGCATGGGCTGCCAAGCGTTTAAGACAGTATATGCTCAATCACACAACCAAGCTAATTTCGAAGATGGAGATGATCAAGTATGTCTTCGACAAGCAAGCCCTTTCAGGGAGGATTGCCAGGTGGCAGATGGTACTGACAGAGTACGACATCCAGTACGTATCCCAAAAAGCCATCAAAGGAAGTGTTATGTCAGAGTACCTTGCCAAATAGCCTATCAAAGACTATCAGCCGATGAAATTCGAGTTTCCCGATGAAGATATTATGTTCCTCAAGATGAAGGACTGTGATGAACCACTGCCCGATGAAGGACCAGAGCTTGGCTCCCAGTGGAAGCTAATATTTGACGGTGCAGTTAATTCCTATGGAAGTGGGATTGGGGCAATCATTACGACTCCCCAGGGATCTCACATTCCATTCACTGCCAGATTAACTTTTCCGGTCACCAACAACGAAGCAGAATATGAGGCATGTATCATGGGTTTAGAAGAAGCCATTGATTTGAGAATCAAAAACCTGGATGTATACGGTGACTCGGCACTCATTGTTAACTAGATCAGAGGGGAGTGGGAGACCAGGCAACCAAACTTGGTCCCTTACATGAATTATGCGAGAAGGCTGCTGCCATTTTTTGATCGTGTGGAGTTCCACCATGTGCCGAGGGCAGAAAATCAAATGGTTGACGCTTTAGCAACCTTGTCCTCAATGTACAAGGTCAACTTTTGGAATGAAGCTCCCAGAATTATCATGTCCTGTCTCGACAGACCTGCATTTGTATTTGCAATTGAGGAGGCCACCGATGGCAAGCCGTGGTTCTATGATATCCAGAACTTCCTCAAGACCAAGGAGTATCTGGTGGGGGCGTCGTGTAACACCCCGTTCCCAAAATAAAATAAAACAAACAATTAAAACACATATCAGAGTTTCTCTCCCAAACGGGATGCCACAATACACATCAAATTTTCCACAAGTATTTTTTTCCAAATAATTTCTCAATAAAACTGCAGCAGAAAATATATATATATATATATATATATATATATATATATATATATATATATATATATATATATATATATATATATATATATATATATATATATATATATATATATATATATATATATATATATATATATATATATATATATATATATATATATATATATATATATATATATATATATATATATATATATATATATATATATATATATATATATATATATATATATATATATATATATATATATATATATATATATATATATATATATATATATATATATATATATATATATATATATATATATATATATATATATATATATATATATATATATATATATATATATATATATATATATATATATATATATATATATATATATATATATATATATATATATATATATATATATATATAGTCTGTCACAAATCGAAATAACACATATACATCATGTCATCAATATCGTCATATACATCAGCCGGCTAACCGCCCCAAAATATATATAGTATCATCAACTATCAACACATATCTCCCAAAATTAGATATGCCACTGGGGCACATATAATCAACAAATAAACACATAAACTCCCAAAACGCCCCGGTGTTACATATCAGAGCGGTCCTACAGAGACACCACAATTCAAGCTAGCTAAACACCTGGATTGTCTGTACTTCCGAAGAAGCACAGACCACAACAACAAAAAAGGGGTGAGAATCACGATCAAATATTAACGGTATAAACGTACATGAAATAAAAGGCAGAAACAATAAATCAATTATTTCATATTTCTCACACCCGGACCTATTGTCCCATCATCAACAATCACACACACAACCACAACGCAACACATGCACTCGACTCGACAATATTCGGTACCGACTCAACTCAGGATAGATCGCATACACTCCACCGAGCAACGATCTATCCCTACCACGCTCCTCCTGAGCCCATATAATCAAGTCGTCAACGTCCCCCACTTGGGACACGGGTGGTCGCATACACTCCATCCGAGCAACGATCCAAATCCCGTCCATGCTCCCCACTTGGAGCACGTGTGTGTATCACACGACACGTCCACGCTCCCTGCTTGGAGCACGTGAGTACATCAAACCTCACGTCCACACGCTCCCCACTTGGAGCACGTGAGCCACACAGGCCTCACGTCCACGCTCCCTATTTGGAGCACGTGAGCCACACAGGCCTCACGTCCACATGCTATGCAAGACACTTTGCATAAACACACAGTGCACACGACCCCACTGGTCCATCGCATCATAATATGCATACATACACAAGCACACAAAGTGCATCGATCCTACCGATCAACTCACCACACAACATATCACACATCATGCACCTAAGGCATATCGGTCCTACTGACCCAGTCATCACAACAACACATAAACACGACGCATATAAAGCGTATCGATCCTACGGATCCACATCCATCACAACAACACATCAATACAATGCACACCAGGCATATCGATCATACTGATCACAATCCATCACACAACAGTATTTAACCCCAACGCATATAAAGCGTATCGATCCTACTGATCACAATTCATCATATATCAAGATATCTCACACATCGTCATCGCCATCCCTCATAACATACTCCGATGCAATATCATAATCATATGGACATCACAGAATCGTGTCCCGATGTCCTTCATGCACTCACCACAGCTCACTAATAAGCTACTCACCAAGCATGACCAACAAGGGTCCAAAATCACAAGGAAATCAGCACAAAACCGCAGCCAAAACACAAACTGTTGTCGGGCTCGCTGGCGCATTCGCCTGGCGAAGCCCCGCAACGAACACTCGCTGGCCATTCGCCTGGTGAAGCCTCGCAGCGAACCCTCGATTGAACTCGCCCGACGAAACTCCTAGCGAAACAAAACAGAAGCTACTGGCAGCGTTCACTGCCCAGTTCGCCCGGCGAAGCCTGGCGTAGGCTTGCCCCCACATTCACCCAGCGAATGCCTGCGATTGCAGAAAAATAAACTCTAAGCTCAGAGTCGGTAACACGCTCCGAACCCAGCCGATTTTACTCCAAGCCAAACCCCATCATACCCGACAACTGTTCCACAACCTGACTACACCTCTATCCTTGATTTCATCCGATAGATTTGCACCTCTGCTCAATTTACAAAATTTCGGCATAACTCTGAAACTACTCAAAAACCCCAAACTCATTCAACCCAATATTCTCAGCACATGCAAATGAATTAAACATCAAACAACACAACAATATCAGCATGCAAACAACATCAATCATCAAAGGATCTATGGGGATAGGGATTTCCCCCTTTCTACAAATTAATTATGTATTTACCAAGTTTAACCGATTATCCTCCCCCCTTTACCTCAATTCAAGCTTTGATGATGAACAAGTTCTTCAATCCACACGAAATTTGCTTGCTAGGTTGTTGTTCTTGATCGTCCCCTTTCTCTTGCTCAACCGTGTTTCTCCTCTTCTTTCCAATTCTATTTTTCCACAATGGCAATGTTACCCCTCCTCCCAAATAATTCCTTATTATTCCAATTATATTAATAATCTCATTTTCTTAATTTCCAAAAATTAATATTATCACTTCATAATACCAATATTAATAATAATAACAATAATAATAATAATAATACTAATATCAACATTAATATTAATTATTAATTATTATCATTATCAATTATCCAATATTAATATTATGCCTTTATTTCTTCACCAATTCCCACACCAAAGCACGTTGACGAATAAAATAACACCGGAACTAAAAATAATTAAAATGGGTGTTACAACTCTCCCCCACTTTAATTATTTTTGTCCTCGAAAATACCTAATGGAAACAGTTCTGGATACGCTTCCCGCATCCTGCTCTCCAATTCCCAGGTCACACTGCCTCCTGCAGCACCTCCCCACGCCACTCGCACCAACGATATCTCTTTCCCTCTGAGTCGCTTCATCTTGCGATCCTCGATCCTCAATGGAAACGTCTCCACAGTCAGATTCTCTCTAACTTGGACTTCATCCCTCTGAATCACATGAGACAGATCGGGTACATCCGAAGTTGCGACACATGGAACACGTCATGCAAGTTCGAAAGCTCCGACGGCAACGCCACCCTATAAGCCACAGCACCAATCCGCTGCAAGATCTGATACGGTCCGATAAACTTTGGATCCAACTTCTTGGACTTCAAAGCACGTCCAACACCCGTCATTGGGTTAACCCTCAAGAATACATGGTCGCCCTCACTGAATTCTAACTCTTTCCTGCGGTTATCATAATAACTCTTCTGCCGATCCTGAGATGCTTTCATCTTCTCACGGATCATCTGCACTGTCTCAGTAGTCTGCTGCACCAACTCTGGTCCCAACACAACATTCTCACCCGACTCATACCAACATAAAGGAGTTCTGCACCTCCTACCATAAAGAGCTTCAAACGGCGCCATCCCGATACTAGAATGGCAACTGTTGTTGTACGTGAACTCAACCAAAGGCAAATGAGTATCCCACGTACCACCTTTCTCTAACACACAAGCCCGCAATAAGTCCTCTAAAGTCTGAATAGTCTGCTCCGACTGCTCATCCGTCTGCGGATGATAAGCTGAACTCAGCTTCAACTCAGTACACAAAGCCTCTTGTAAACTCTTCCAAAATACAGAAGTGAACCTCGGATCTCTATCCGACGCAATACTCAACGACACACCATGCAACTTCACAATTACCCGAATATAGATCTCTGCAAGCTTCTCCAGTGGAAAAATGATACTAATCGGTATAAAGTGTGCAGACTTCATAAGTCGATCCACAATCACCTAAATGGCGTCAAATCCTCTCGTCGTATTCGGCAAACCTGTAACAAAGTACATAGCAATACAATCCCACTTCCAAACCGGAATCTCTAACGGTTACATCATCCCAGAAGGTCTCTGATGCTCCACCTTCGATTTCTGACAAACCAAACAAGCATAAACATATCGAGCAATATCCTTTTTCATGCCCGACCACCAAAATAACTTTTTCAAGTCCTGATACATCTTCGTAGCTCCTGGATGAACACTCAGGCTACTACGATGTCCTTCGTCCAAAATCGACTTCTTCAACTCATCATTATCCGGCACGCAAATTCTGCCCCGAAACCTCAACACACTCGCACTATCCAACATGAAATCGCTACCGGAGTTACTTCCAGCCTCTCGCATCAAATCCACAAGTCTCACATCTAACTTCTGATGTTCTCTTATCATATCCAAGAAATCATTCTTCACTTGCAATTTTCCATACTTCTAGCGTTTGAACTACTCAATTACAGCAAGATCAACACTAACCGGAGCAAATCTCCGCTTCGAAGGTTGGAGATTCTAGATCCTTAACATTTTTGAGCTTATTTTCATTTCCATGATGATTTTCATATTCGATTGAATTTGGTGATTTCGATCCGTGTGAATTGCGATTGTGTTGTGTAGACATGTTTGCATGTCTATTGGTTTTCTGTTTGCAGGTGTAATTTCGTGCTTACTTGATAAGTTGATCTGTTGGATCACTTGATTAAGTGATTTTGTGCATTGAGTGCTTTTTCTGTTGTTGTTTTTCACTTCTGGTGCAGTGTTAATTGGTTAACCTATAGGGTTAACCGGTTAACCAATTCAAACTTTCAAATTTTTCTAAACGTTAACAGTGTTAACCAGTTAACGCATAAGGTTAACCGATTAACCTGCTCAAAACTTCATATTTTTGAAACATTTTAAGGTGTTAACCGATTAACCCCGGGGGTTAACCTATTAACGTTGCACCAGAATGCCATGTTTGATGTTTGTTTGTGTGTTCGCATACCAGTTCAATCCGAATCATCATAGATCAATGTGATGCATTATGATTGAATTGTTTTGGCTGATTGCCACTATTTGTGGTTGATTAATCATGATGTTATTGATATGTATAATCATGTTTCATTTATTTTCATGCTTGTGTATGTGGTTCGAATCGATCATTCTTTTTTCATGTTTAATTGCTTGCATTTCTCGCTTTTCTCTATGTGTTTGCATCATTCTTGCATCGCTGTTGAGGTCGAGACGCGCTTGTGGTGGCTGCTACCCCACACATATTTTCTCCCTCCCACCATTATAATTGTGCATTTTCATGTTTGCATTTCTCTACTGGTGATTGATTCTTCCTTTGTTCTTCTTGTGCTTTCTTGCCATGATCCCCATAGGATTCCTAGTCCCTCCGTTTAGGATGGGAGTAGGAGAGACATTAGGCGTTCAATCCATGTATACTAACATTAGGGTAGATGTTTCCCCTTTCAATCCAAACCTTAAGATCACTTTGCATGACAACGTTAGGGCCGAGTTTCCCTTTGACCTTCCATGCGTCTTCTCTTCTCATCTTCATACAATCGTAACACACTTAATAAAGATAATGGATATTGTGCCATGAGCCTTATACTTGGGAAATGGTGATTGAGGGGCTTCTCCTCAATTACCTAGAGTGTTTAGTATACGTCCTTAGGACGATATGCGACGCATTCGATCCTAGGTTCTAGACTTTAGTACAACGTACATTATAAACACTCAAATTCAAAACACTTCTTCCCTAAAAAACACAAAACAAATTCAAACCTTTTTCCTTCGGGATTAATCAGAAGCTTTTTTCAAAAAAGAGTGTTGTTAAACTTCGGTTCTACCGCAAACAGGCTTTGTCCCTAACTGCTGGAACGGATGTTTAACCCTACTCGGATAAAAGACTTAATCAACTCGTGGTTTCGTGTCCGCCCGAACTACGTTCGCTCTGATCTTTCATGCCATATGAAAGTACATAGGCACAAGACGCGATGTCTTGGCGAGCAACCTTCCCCCTTCTCTCCCGTAGTTAGCCAAACTACGTTGACTCTGACTTTCCCATTGCACGAGGGAATACGTAGGCACAGAGCGTCGATGCTTTGCCGAGTCATTCTCTTTTCTTTTTGTCCCGCAAGCCCATAGCGTAGATAGATAAACAACCCTTTTAGATAGCAAACAAGTGTCGATCCCGTCGAGTACGACGGACGTGAGGGGTGCTAATACCTTTCCCTTGCGTAACCGACTCCCAAACCCAAGACTTGGTTGCGATGACCTCGTCTTTCCCTTTTCGCTAGGTTTTTTCCGATCGTTTCCTTTCCCTCTCTTTGGGATAAATAACGAAAGGTGGCGACTCTTCTGTTTTTGCCGGTTGTTTTTCGCAGTTGCAACAACTAACAACTCAAACAATCGTCTCTTCTTAAGGATTTTGACCCAACTGGTCCCTTAAGGAAATACAAACTGCACAAGCAAATGCTGGTTACTAACAACAAAGACTAACCGTCTCTTTTTAAGGATACAGACCTAACCGGTCCCTTAAGGAGTTACAAATAACAGTTTGAACAAAGATGTTTACAATGAAATTGCTTCTTAACAAGTAGATATAAACACTATTAGTAGATCAAATGTCTTAAAGACAATATTATAGTATGAACAATATTCTTTCTTTGTATTGTGGTGCTTCAATACTGTAGCTTCAGTTCTTCATAGGTTTCTTTCAATCAAAGGGTGACCTTTGTATTAATCGTTGTAAAGCTTCTTAAAATCTTCAAGTAATCAAGTCCTTATATAGCCAGAAAAATATCCGTTGGAGGGTAGATCAGGAATATCCTTTAGGTAGCTGGCGACTTGAAATAATGTCACTATGCAGGGATGAAAATCGCACACAAAAGTTGTCCTTTGTACCACTAAAACAGGGCAGTGGCATGGTAGTCGAATGAGACATTAAAAACGTACTATGTACTATTTTCCCTTGTAGATGTTTGAGTTTCTCTTCTTTATACCAAAGGCTTCTGACTAGAGATGATTGAAGCATGAGTAGAAGAGCTAATTAGTAGGTCTTTAGAGTCTTGAGTCTTCAGAACTTGTTCACCAGAACCTTGTCTTCAGAATTATAAGTACTCAGTCTTCAGAACCTTTGGTCAATAGTAACTTAAGTCTTCAAAGTCTTCATAATGTCGTTCAGTAGAACTTTGTATTCAGAGTCTTCAGCACTTATTCTTCAGAAACTCAAGTCTTCAGAGTCTTCAGAACTTCGTTCAACAGAACCTTGTCTTCAGAGTCTTCAGCACTTAGTCTTTGGAAGATTATAACTTCAGAAGCTTGAAAGCCTTCAGAAGTGTATCAGAGTCATGACCAGAAACAGAAACCAAGAGAACATTGCAGCAGCAACATATTGTCTTTTTAGAATCTTTCTGAAGTAGAGTAGATCAAAAGCAAACTTGCTTCTTATAGCGCGTAAGTGACTTTGGTCAGATCAGAGTAATCGTTGAATATGATATCTATCAAAGTCAAAACTTGTTTGTTAATTCTTCAAAAAAACAAACGATAGAATTCCAAAATTGTTCTCACACAAATACCACTTTATTATTATCAAAACTTAGAGATATCTTGCAGAAATAAATCTTATTATAACAATCTCCCCCTTTTTAATAATGACAAAACTATGTATTTTGATGACACAGTTTTGTACAATGATAATCAATAAGAAATGATAGAGATAAGTTTAGATCTAACTTCCCTTAATCAAAGCTCCCCCTAAATTTAAGATCTTAAAAAAATCTTATCAGATTTGAGATGTCGGAGCCTGATTGTAAATTTCTCATCAGATACACAATAACATTGCTTAATTATATATCAGAGCCTGATTAAACTTATAAAATCTAAGATAATTCAAGTCTAATTCTTATCAAGTGGATCAGATAGAGATAGTGATTGGTTAAATCAGAGCCTGATTATCAATATATCAACTGAATGCATTTTAAGAATGTTTGAGCTATGATTCAGAGACAATATATTCTTTAATCAAAATAATTTTCCATTTCAATTACTCCCCCTTTTTGTCATAATCCAAATGGTAAAAGAAAATTCAAAAAACATAAGATAAACACAAAGAAAGCTAAGGGGTGGCCTAAGGAGTGTCTAAGGTTGAGGAGGAGGAGGGAGCCTCTGAAGGATCTGAGCAAGGGCATTCTGAATGCTAAAATTGAGTTCATCTTGCTTGTCCATCCTTGTTCTGAACAACTTTGATCCTTTTGAATTCTTTTCAAAGTTTGTATAATAGGATCAGAAGTAGAGTTTTCAGCAACTTTCATGATTTCTTCTTGATTTTTCAAAGCAGTTTCCTTCTCAGCTTTATCTTGAGCTTCCTTAGCCATTCTCTTTGTTAGTTCCCTTTCAGCAGCTATCTTAGCTTCAACTTCCTTTTTAAGCTTGAATATCTCTTCAGCTTGTTAAACAAGATAGTCTTTTGACTGAAGGGAGATATTTTGAATCTTCTGAAATTCATCTAACATCCACTTATTGAATTGATCCCAGGAAGCACCCGAGGTAGGATGGTCTTCACTAGAACTTGACTCATAAGAGAGTGCCTGAATCTCATAACAACGATATCCTTAAAAACATAAATAACTTCATCTGGTTATGAGTGAGAGGTTCAGAAGATTGATTTTTAGGAATTGAGTGGGTTTCTTCAGCATAATCACCCAAGATGGTGAAATCATAATTTTCAAAATTTGATTGTTGTGGAGATGATTCAGGATGTTCGGGAATGGTTTCTAGGATTATATATGGAGAGGTTAATTGGGAGGAGAGAGTCGGTGATGATTGTATGAATATGACAGGGGTTGGTTCGGAACTAGTGCAGTTTGGTACAGTTGAAGTGATTTGGAGTATTTATGGTGGAAGTTGTATAGAGGGTGGAATCATTTAAGTGTTTGTTTCAGAAATAAAATGGGTGAGGTGGTGAGAATAGTGGGAAAAGGTTGGTGGTGATGAGAGTAGTGGAGGGTGGTGTTGGAAGAGATGAAAATGTATTTCTGTTAGCAATAATAGAAGTTGTTACAGAAGAATCTAAAGATTTACCTAGCTCACCAGCAGGAGAAGTGAATGTAGTCGAAATTTTCATCTTCTTGTCTGATGTACCTTCATCATCAACATGTTTCTTTTTCTTGCCTTTTCGTTTATCTTTAACATCACTGGAAAAGTATCGGGAAGATTATCCGTGTCAATCCACACATCCAGTGCTTCACCTTTGCATCCAACAAGGTAGTGTGTAAGTTCATCGGGTTTGTAAGTTTTTTAGAGATTGGAAATCTAGAAATTGGAACCCTCATAGCATTAATGTCATCAACTGTTGGTAGAGCATCTTGACGAGAAATCTTTGTACTAAGCTTCATATTTAAAAAATTCTTAGCCCAAAAAATGTTTCCAAATTTCTTTACTAATTCATCAGTCTGCCCAGAAACTAATAAACTTTCAACAATTCCAGACTCAATGAAAATATCATAAATGAGTTAGCTGTAAGGAATATGATTCCCATTTTTGGCAGATCCAATTCTTGAGGCTATTATTGAGTCTCGTAGGAATCTGAACAAAATGACTGGGAGACGTATCATCTTTCCTTTCAAAAGGAAGTATAAAACATACTTTTGAGACACATTTATGTAATCGGAAGAATGAGCAGGATGACGGTGGTAAATACTTCCCAACATTATCTTGAACCAAACTTTTAAATGGTCTTTTAAGAAGGAATATGAAGGATCTTTCTTAGAATCCAGAACAATTCCTTCTTTGAAGATGGATTCATTTACTTTTGCTTCCCTTTGTTTATCAGCTTGAACATTGTGGATTCTCAGCCTCTGTCCTTCATAAAAGATCAAATCACAGGTAGTCTTTTCTGTGATAATGATGCGTTTTCCAAACATAAAGGAGACGATGACATTTCTGGTTGTTGTTGCATGAATCAAAAAATCTTTCAACAAGATAAGGAAAGATAGGTCTTTGCAATCTTTGAAATTACTCGCTCCATCCTTGAAAATCTAGTAATTGGGTAAGGTCACACCCGTTATCCTTTAGATTTTTGAAATCCACTATGATTTCACATAGAACGTGAAGGTCGTCTACCGGTGTGTCAAGAGTGATAGAAGGAGTCTCTGGAATAATAGACTTATTTCCTTGTTGTTGAAGAGCCATTGAAGACGATGATGGAGCTTTTCTCAGAACACAAAGGGTTTTAGGGTTTCTGACCGGTGGATGTACGGCGGTCAAACAGAAGTGGACGAAGATGAACGGTGGAGTGCAGAAGCAGAAAGCAAGTGTAGAGACAGAAGCAAAAAATGCAAATGAGCAGCTTCTCACTCTATTTATAAACGATCCATGGCACGTGCACGAGCACGCCCAGCTAGGGGCATCATCATGATCCTAGCCTAGCCATCATTATACATTAAATGTGGTACATGGCTTAAGGTACGCGTGTCACTTCACCTCTTCAGATCCCTTAGGGTCTCCGTCATGCAACGTTCCAGGTCCTCCGGGCATAGATCCCCTCGGGCACCAAGTAACGGTCTCATCTCAGCAAAAAACAGCAACCTTACCCGGTCCTCCCCGGGACTGCGAACCATCCTTAAGTCATCACTCCCATGCTCGGGAGAAACAACTTTGGGGGCTCCAGTTCCGGACTGCCCATTTCCACTTATGCTCCCAGAATGACCAATTGCCTAAGTCCAACCAATTTGGAAAAGCATTTACCTTTCTGCCCTTACACCAGGGGAGATTGGTTGGCTTGTCCCAGGTTTAGTTACTTCTCCTTGTCAGTTCTTTCCTGTCACGTATGGTTCCACCATCTAGAAAAAGTTACGACGCTTGTGGACGTTATTGCGCCTCTGCCCGTAGCAACGGCTAGTTTTGGGAACCTCTGTCCGTCCTAATGGCTAGCTTTTGGAAGTTACCTATTCTTCAGGGAATGGTTATCTCGCCCCGAAAATAGGGACTGATGGTCAAGCGTTGGGGGCACTATAAAAACCCTCTCATTTGAGAGGGTCAGGTATTCAACATTCATCCTAATACACACATACTCTGTACTTGCCTTCTTTTCTCCCGATCCTTACTTTAGCATCGAAGTGCCTTGCAGGTACACCCTCCTCCTCTTCTCTCACACCCAGCATCACAGACATTGTCTCTGGCTCACTTTAGATTCTGATCAGCAAAGCTATACAGATTCTTCAGGAAAATTATACAAAATTCAGGTAAATTCTGCAGTAAGATTATACAAATTCTATAGCAAAATTATACATATTCTGCGGCCAACACTATACAAATTCTGTAACAAACATTATAAAAATTATGCAGCCAACATTATACAAACATTGTAGCAACATTATACAAATTTTGCAGCTACGTTATACACATTTTGCCGCAGCATTATACAAATTCCGCGGCAACATTATTCAAATTTTGCAGCAACATTATACAAAGTTATACAAATTCTGCAGCCAAATTCTGCACCAAGAATACAGTAAAATTACCATCAAGAATGCTGTAAAATTAAATTGGCCATCTTGTGTATGAGGGAGCTCATAAGTTGGAGGTGCCGAACAAGATACTCCTTGAGAAAGATGAGTTGTTACTTCTTTATCCTAAAATGATTATGTAAAATTAAACTAAGTGACTATACATATAAAGATCATATTGATCCATCTATTCTTATGCAGATTACATTGATTGACCAAGTCCTTCCAAGTTGTCTCAATTTCTTCTTCAGTGTCAAACTCATACATGCATTTCTTGAAATCTCTTAAAAAATAACTTTCTGCTTTCATCAAGTTTCCAAGATGTTTAATTCCATTCTATGACAAGTTCCATGTGCATAAACCATGGTAAGGCTTAGGCATCACTTCAGCAAGAGCTCTAGACATTTCCTGATCTTGATCAATAAAGACAGTCTTTGGTTTTTTCTTACTATGTGCTTGCAAGAATGTTTTAAACAATCATTTAAATGATTCAATTGTCTCATCATACACTAGTGCAACACCAAAAATGATTGAACCCCTGTGGTGGTTGAATCCTGAAAATAGAGCAAATGGCCTATTAGCATGATTGGTACAATAGGTAGTATCTAATGACACAACATCCCCAAAATATCTGTAATCCAACACCATATTTGCATCACACCAAAATATATTGGTGATTTATTCTTCTATATCCATCTAGTATGCATGAAAAAAAGATGGATTCTCCAACAATTGTTGTTGAAAATATTGTGAAAGATATCCGGCCTCGCCATACACCATACTTCTTTGTCTTCTTGCTTTAAGATAATTTTTTACATCCAACCGTGTATATCCAAGAATAGATTTGTGCCCCGCATGTCTACTCATGAGTTGAAATGTTGATTTTTGTCTCAATCCAGAGTCATCAGCTAGATCAATCTCATGAACTTGAACTTCAGTTATCTTTCTATGTGATGCAATATTGTGTGTTGTTTTTGGTGGTTGTAAAGAGTGATTATGGTCTTTTATAATTCATGGATGACAAATTTTTCATGTTTCCATACAAGAGCGATCCTTGCTTTGCAATCAATTCTGGTCTCAACTCTATGGTTGCTAACAAAGACATCTCTCTTGTCAAGTTGTCGCAATCCTTCCTTACTACAAACAAACCTACATGATGATATAGAACCATCTTTTTTACTCTTGTTCACATAATGTTTTCTGACACAAAAGTCAACATGTGCACCATATGCGAGCCAAAATTGATAAGTCGTCTCTATTGAGTTAAATTTCATACTAATGAGTGGCTTCTAATCAATACTTAAAGATGCCATAATAATCAATACTCTAAAACAAAGTAATATAAAATATCTATAAAAACTCAATGTAATAACAAATAAAAGATTACAAAAATAATTTTTATTACAAAGAAACACACAGTAATATAGAAGAAAAGAAGAAAAGAACATGAAAAAAGAGATGCACAAACAAGCACACAGTGATATAGAAAAAAAAAGAAGGAGAAAATTGAAAATATGAAATGGAGGTGATTTTACAAATACAACGAGTACATATAAAAAACTTAACAGTTGCGATGATCAAATATATTGCAATGGTGAACGACGGCGACAAGAAACTGAACAACAAAGAAGATATTTGGTGATAACAAATCTCAACGATTATAGTGATGAAAATCAAAAACAAAATGATGATGAATAAATGTCATTGTGATGAGAAGCTACGATGTGCACGGCAATGGAGAAGATGAAAGAGCCACAACATAATAGTTATTTTTTAGTTTCATATTTAAACTCTTTTAGTTTCACATTTAAACTCTTTATTCTGTTTTTTTAAATAAAAATTATAATTTTGATTATGTGGCATATAATGATAGAACAATCATGCAATGATGCATCAAGAAATGAGATGAGATTGGTGAGAATTGAATTATATGAAACTTGAAATAATTGCATTACATTCTACACCACATAACATTGGCTTTTATAACAATCCAACTAACTAACAAATTGGCTTAACTAACTAACAGAATTACAAAGCTAATAGACAGTTGATGTTATAACGGATGCTATGACATCCGCTACTGAACAGACTATTAAGCTAATACACCTCCTTAATTCGATTAGTTAGATGCTTCCACCATGCCTAGCTTCATCCTTAAATCATCAAATCTGCTTGTTTTTAGTGGTTTTGTGAGCAGGTCAGTCAATTGCTCATCTGTTTTGCAGTAGCTCATCTCTAACTTTTCATTATTCACTTGTTCTCTTAAAAAGTGAAATTTGGTTTCAATATGCTTGCTTCTACCATGTGCTACAGGGTGTTTTTCCAAGTCTATGATTGATTTACTGTCAACTCTGAATTCTACTCTTCCATTCCTTATCAGCTTTAATTCAGTCAATAACATGTTTGTCCACTGAGCTTGACAGGCTGCCATGGAAGCTGCTATATACTCAGCTTCAGATGAGGATAAAGCCACCACTGGTTCCTTCTTTGAGCTCCATGCAAAGACTGCATTTCCAATCATAAACACATATGCTGTTGTACTGTTCCTGTCATCTTTATCACCACTCCAACCTGAATCTGAATAGCCTATCAACTCACCTCCTTGATCTTTACAATATTGAATCCCATACCTGTATGTACCCTTCACATACCTCAATATCCTCTTGGCTGCGATTAAATGAGAGGTGGTTGGCTTCACCATGTACCTGCTGATCATCCCTACACCATATGTGATATCAGGTTTTGTGTGACACAAGTATCTTAGGGAACCAACAAGCTATTTGAACAGAGTAGGATTTACTTCCTCTTCATCATTCTCCAAGGATAACTTTGTCCCTGTATCAACAGGAGTTGCAGCTGGCTTGCAGTTTACCATGTTAAACCTTTTTAGTACATCTTGAGCATATTTCCTTTGATGAATAATCATTCCTTGATCATTTCTGTCAAATCAATTCCTAGGAAGTATGTGAGTCTGCCTAAGTCAGACATCTCAAATACCTTCATCATGTTTTCCTTAAACACCTTCATTTCAGCTTCATTATTTCCAGTCACTATCATGTCATCCACATATAGACATACAATGAGATGATCTGTGGTATTCCTACTGTAAATTCCATGTTCACTTACACACTTCATGAAACCTTGTTGAACAAGAAAACTGTCTATTCTCTTGTTCCAAGCCCTTCGGACTTGCTTCAGCCCATACAGGGCTTTGTTCAGCTTATTAACATGTTCTTCCTTTCCTGCTATCTCAAATCCTGATGGCTTATTCACATATACTTCTTCTTCTAGCTCACCATTCAAAAAGGTTGACTTTACATCTAGCTGATACATAGACCAGTCATTCTGAACTGCTATTGCCACAATCAGTCTGATTGTTTCCATTCTTGCTACTGGAGCATAGACTTCATAGTAATCATGTCCATGCCTTTGTAAGAATCCTCTTGCTACTAATCTAGCCTTGTATTTTTCCACTTGCTCATCTGGCCTTAGTTTTGTCTTAAAAACCCACTTGACATCAATACACCTCTTGTTAGCAGGTAATTTAACTAATTTCCAAGTCTTATTCTTTTCTATAGAACTCAGTTCTTCAATCATGGCTATCTTCCAATGTTTCTGTTTTAAAGCTTCTTCAAAAGACACTGGTTCAGTTTCAGCCAGCGTTGCTAATTGCACTATATCACCCTCATCTATGACTGCTTGATCAGGGAATTTGTGGCTGGTGGTTGAGTATTCCTTGTTGGTCTATTGATTACTTCTGCACCTTCTTCTTTTGTATCTTCATCAACTTCTTCTTGTTCCTCAATCTCACCTTCTTCTATCTCTGAGTCAGAGAGGGGTAAATGATTGTTACCTTTATGTGAGATCTTTTCTTTCCAATCCCATTCCTTTGATTCATCAAATCTTACATCTTTGCTGAATACTATCTTCTTATTATTTGGATTATATAGTTTGTATGCACCAGTTTGATGATAGCCAACCATAATCATTACTTGGGATTTATCATCTAACTTCCTTCTTAGTTTATCAGGCACATGACTGAAACATAATGAACCAAAGATCCTTAAATGTTGAACACTTGTTTGACTCCACTCCATGCTTCCTCTGGTGTCTTGTCCTGCAACTTCTTTGTAGGACTTCTGTTTATGAGATATGTTGTAGTAGCAGCTGCTTCACCCCACATGAAATGAGGCATTTTCTTTTGCTTCAACATACTCCTTATCATATTTACTAGGGTTCTATTTTTCCTTTCTGATATCCCATTGTGTTGAGGTGTATAAGGTGCAGTGATTTCATGACTAATGCCATTTGATGAGAAAAACTCATGAAATTCAATAGAGTTGTATTCACCTCCTCCATCACTTCTTAGCCTACTAATTACTTCCCCACTTTCATTTTGAACTAGCAATCTAAACTTCTTAAACACATTTAACACTTCACTTTTCTTAACCAACAAGTAAATCTACAGTTTCCTAGTGAATTCATCTATGAATGTCACAAAATAGCTATTTCCACCTACTGGCCTTACTTCAAAAGGTCCACAAACATCTGAGTGAATTACCTCTAGTTTCCTAGTTGCTTTGAATGGTACCTCTGCTTTGTATGAGCTTCTGGCTTGCTTTCCAGTACAGCATATTTCACATACTTCTTCTGGAACTTTTAGTTTTGGTAGGCCTTGCACCATCTTCCTTTCATACAGCATATCCAGATCTCTAAAGTTGATGTGCCCATATCTTTGATGCCATAACCAGTCCTCATGCTTAGTCTCAGTCAACAGGCAACGATCTTCAATCACATTCATATTAATCCTGAAGGTTCTTTGCTTTGACAGTGGGGCTTTAATGATCGGCCTGTTCTTGTGATCAAAGATATCCATAGCTTTTGCCTCCATTCTCATGGTATATCCCTTATGTAATAGTTGGCCAATACTAATTAGATTGCTTTTCATGTTTGGCACATATAGCACATCAGTAATACAGGACTTCTTGCCATCCTTCCTATTGATCAAGATCTTTACAATCCCAGCTGCACATACTATGCTATTGTCTGCAAATCTAATACTTTTATTTACTGATTCATCTAGTTCAGAAAACCAAGACTTCTTGCCTGTCATGTGATTGGAACACCCTGTATCTAGATACCATTCATCACTTCTTTTTTCTTCATCTTTGACTGTTGCCATCAGCAACACTTCATCTGAGTATGATCCTTCAGTCTGAGCAAACTGAGCCTCATCTTTGTTCCTTGGTACTCTCTTTGATCTGCATTTAGAGGCATAATGTCCCCATTTTTGGGAAATATAACACTGAATCTCCTTCTTGGACTTTCCTTTCTTCACATATTGAGCCTGCAATGCTTGATCCACAGATGCAACTTTTCCTCTTTCTTTGATCTTATCTGTTAACCTCAGTTCATGTGCTTCTATGCTTGCCTGCAATTCTTCAATCTTCATGGAGTCTAGATCCTTTGACTCCTCCAATGCAACTACAATGTGATCAAACCTTGGTGTTAAAGTTCTGAGAACCTTTTCTACCTTCATTACATCAGTGAAGTTTTCACCATTCCTTGTCATCTGGTTTGTGAGAGTGATTATTTTGTCAAGGTATTGGCTGATGGTTTCTTCTTCTTCCATTGTCAGCACTTCATACTGCTTCCTCAATGCTTGAAGTCTCACCTTCTTTAGCTTCCCATCACCAGCATACAATTTGTCCATCGCATCCCATGTTTCTTTTGCACTTTCATAGTGCATGATCTTCTCAAAGATCTCATTGCTCACACTTTGATGTATCAAGAACATGGCTTTCCCATCCTTCTTCTTCAGTTCTTTGTGTGCAGCTTGTTGTTCTTCTGTTGCATTGGCTGTTAGGGTTGGTACTCCTTCATTCACCACTTCAAGAACCTCTTGAAACTTGAAAATTACCTTCATCTTCACAACCCATTGATCGAATGTTTTACCTTCAAACACTGGTAATTGTGTAGAGATGTTATTGCTATGATTTTCCATTCTTCGAGTGTCTTCTTGCAGCAATTATGGAACCGGGCTCTGTTATACCAATTTGATAGAACAATCATGTAATGATGCATCAAGAAATGAGATGAAATTGGTGAAAACTGAATTATATGAAACTTGCAATAATTGTATTACATTGTACACCACATAACATTGGCTTTTATAACAATCCCGCTAACTAACTAACTGGTTTAACTAACTAACAAAATTACAAAGCTAATAGATAGTTGATGTTATAACAGATACTTAAATTGATCCAATGAACTAAAATTGTTGAAAGTTAGAATGAGTTGCTGCCATAAAGTTAAGTCTGGGGATCCTTTCCCTATCACATCATATGCATGCTCAGACTCTGTCATCTAAATTATACCAATAAAAAGTTTGTGACGTGAAAGGAATGAATACACTAAAAACACAACGAAGAAAGTTTTAGAGTTGTATAACCTTTGCATTAAGACAAAAATGTTATGTGTGAAGTCCATTAATTATTTGATTGCCATTTTAAAAACAAAATTTTGTGTATATGAAATATCTTTGGTAGGTTTGGAATTAATGAGAAGGGAAAAATAATTTCTTTTTATATTCATTTTTAAGAAAAACTAGCCCTAAAAGTTGTTTTAAACCTCTAAATAGGTTGGCACTCTAAAAGTTGTTTTAAACCTCTAAACAGGTTGGGCAGAGGAGATAAAATATGATGAGTGTGAGTTTATAATTCACACACACCACACACTCATGTTCCATCTAACAATCATGATAGTTCCTTCAAAAGCAATTTATTCATAGAATCCACTCATATCATAGAATCAAACTACAAAATACGTATGCATAATTGCATATGCAAACGTACACGTAACTTCTTTCTGCATTAGCACATTGACATTTCTTAATGCCATTTAATGCTTAACGTCTTACGCAAACAATAGCTTTTCCCCAATGGAAATCCTTTGTATACCATAATAACTGCAAAATCATGTTCAATAATAAAACACTAATTTTTAAACAATGTGGCTCACGAAGTTGACAAAATATGTGAAAACAAACAATTTAATAGATGTAAAGATAGAACAATTTCAATACACAAATACTACTATAATTTACACATGCTATGCAACAACTTGCCAAATCACTCAGAAGTTTAGTGATCCTGAGGCTAAATGCTGTTTTACGCAAAAGCTTTAAGAAAAACAATCTAGAAACTCCTTGTTTCATTGAAACTTGTGTATAAGGATTTGATCATGGCTTATTCTGAACTTTTCTGTTCAGGACACTCTAAGGTCTGAAATTGTGTTTCCCAGATACAACTTCACCGTGTTCGGCATGCTTTGCTCGAGCAATTCTATTGAAGAAACCGAGTGGAGTTAACGGATGCTAAATCAGAAACAATTCAAAAGATTTTTGACAAAATAACAGAAGTATGAATATTACCAGATAAATGGTGGCGACCATCATGATTGATCTTCGTTGGACCTTGTCCTGTTCAAACGCCGGCGCCTCCTTGGGACATGTGATGCATCTTCAACCAGTTCGTTAAATATTCGCAGATCTTCTTCGACTTCATTATCTTGAAGACCCAATAAATTCTCGCCCCAAAGATAGCGACGACGGTCAGATGAACGGCGATGATGCCTTGACCATGTATTTGAAGAACGAGGTCTTGGTTCCCTTACAATTTCAATGGTGCTATCCATCATTTGGAACAAGATGGTAGTAGTGGTTAACCAAGAACCATTACCATTGCCATTGTTTCCATCCCTCTCACCACCACCCGATAACCTACCAATACCGTCTCCATTTTCGAGAACATAATCCCCGACAACAACAGCTCCTGGTATAGCAGACTGAATAGCACTCACAATATCACCGTATTCTCTCTGGCGCTCAAATTGTTGCCACGCTTGTTCTCTTGTTGGATCAACATTAGAGGGTCGAGAAGTAGGATGAACTCTCCTAGCATGTCTACGCAATTCCAGATAATCTCCAGCAAACGAGCACGAATCCCTTGAGCAACTTCTCTTCTTCATGTTCAGATAATTTCTAGCCTCTTCAACAACCTCCCAGCTTAATACCGTACCTCTACATAGAGGACACTGCAAACTCGATTTTGAGTCCTCAGATGAATTATGTACTGCTAAATCCTCCTCAAGAACAGCCCTGTCCTGCAAGTTCTCAGAATCAACAGTTTCTAAAATGCCTTCATCATGTTGGTTTAAATGTCTACTTGGATCTTGGGCATCACCCGGTCTCGATCCTTGTGGAATTCCAACAGACAATAGAGTGTTAAGTTCATTTTGGAAGAGTTTGTTAACATTACACATGTCATATTGCATAGTAAAGTTAATATCAAAACTATTACCAGAAGAGTTGTTAGTGTTTATTAAATCACTTGGTAAATTCGGGTTCTCCATAGAGTTGTCCCTCATTTTTTTAAATCGGTCCAGACAGTTCGAATGCCTATAACTTGTATCACAAACGTAAGATCTACAGCCCTTATCATGAGAGCTGCAAAGTAGGAGAACAGCATTATGTGGATGGTCCATGCAGATAGGACATGAAACTTCATCCAATTCTTTGTGAAGAGCATGGATATCTGAATCACTACATAATCTTCGCTTAAAACCAGCCATTGTCCGCGAATCGTGTTAACTACTCAACATATTAAACTCATTAGAAAAATTCTTTTTTCATAAAAGCAAAATACATCAGTCTAAACATAAATATACAAAGAAAATGAATATGTGAATAAATTGAGAACTTGAATAACTCGAACCGAGATTCAGTGCTGGCAATTCAAAAGGAAAAGAGTGGCACGGGAATAAGGACATGGGGATAGCAATATGTTGTGAATCATTTGCTTATAAACTTACCAAGACAATAAGCTCTAGCTATATTCCCTACCAGAGGATTCTGAATCTCAGTTTGTAATTATAGGACCTCTATTTGACTTCAGAAAAGAATCACACAGAAATCGTTCATGCAATGCTCCAAAGTACGATATAAATAACGAATCAATGTACACTACAATCTTGGACATATGAAATTTTATCCATCACTTCTGTACAACAGAATCACCAGCGAGCCACAAAGTCTGCAGGTATACCATCAAAAAGGAAGAAAAGGACAGGTTAAATAAAACAATATTTCAAAAAATAAAACTCTTTCAATTGAATTTAAAATAGAATATATCCATTGAAAGAGAGAAATAAGTACACTTCAATTAATCTGATCCATAAATTCAACACTTTTCTTTGAATAACACTATTGGCAATGTTTTCTATTCTAAGATGTTCATTGGTGAATCCGCTACTATAATAACTAGACCACAGAGATGGTTTCTGTTATTAATGAATCCCTAAGATCATACAAAGCAGTAGTTGTTCATGGGGGCATGGCGGTCTATGGCTGAAGGCCAAAAAACCTCCATATAAACACGCTATTGCTATCTATGGCATCACCATGGCAGACATCCTTTCACCAATTGGCTGTGGCGGTAATTGAAAAATCCTCCGTGGCAGTATTTAAGTATTTAAGTAAAAATTACAAGAAAACTCAGCAAAATAGAAACAATAAACACAATGACTTCGACGGGTTATTGTTACAACTCTCCAAAGATGTTATAGATGGCAAGTTAGACTTCTCCATTTTGTTGGTTCGGGACAAGAAAGAGGAATATTTCATGGTGGATCTGTAGATTTGAAAGTTAAGCCAACAACTTATAGCAATGATAATAGACATACAAATGTAGGGTTATCAGGGTAGTCGGGACTTCTTCCTGTCTAGCACTGTCACAAACAACAACAACAACAACAATCAAACTTTATCCCACTAAGTGGAGTTGGTTACATGCATTAACTTTCGTCATAATGTTTTATCCAAGATCATGTTTCTATCCCAATCATTAATCTTGAGATCTTTCTTAATAACATCTCTTATAGCTTTTCTAGATCTTCCTCTACCACTAGATGTTTGACTTCTCTCCATCTGATCTACTCTCCTTACCACATAATCTACATGTTATGTTTTCTCTCTACATGTTTAAACCACCTAAGCCTATAAATTTCACAAAGGATTGTTAAATTTCACAAATCAAAGATATCTATAACCTAAATACACTCGAAAAGCCCGAAAACATTACGCAAGCATTAACTCCTATTAGTGTATGAAGTTTGTTTCTTTAGACATGCAGCAAAGGACAAATACTAAGTAGAAACAACATAGCAATGTTTATTTTCCCACAAGAAATCTATCATAATAAAGTAAACTATATATGATTTCTAGGCACACAAAAAAAATCAAAATTTCAATTGTAGAACATTCAAATCACACCCTATTCAATCATCACCAAATAAACACAACTTAGAACCAACTAGAATCATGAAATGAAAAGGAATCCGAAAAAAGTTTGAGGGATAATATGATCCATGTAACCAAACACAAGATCAACATCCAATCACCACACAAATTCAAAAACAAACCCTAAATTAACCCCCAAAACCAAACCCTGCAGAAAAAATCATAAATTTTTTTGGAAAAATTAAAATTAAGAACAGAAAATTACACCACAACACAAATCATCCAATTGAAAGAGCAAGATCAAACCCCAATTAGATCCAAAAATATAAATTGCACAAAAAATAAATAAAATCAGAACTGAAGGAAGGGATTTACAAAGGTGTTGAATTTAATTTATTTTTAAAATTATTTTTTGCCCTTCTTTCTTCTGGGTTGGTAATTGGTATCTGCAAAAGATCCCAAGGATGTAGAGAAGAAACAAAACACGGAAGGAAATTGGAATTCCGAAAAAACGGTTTTTTATTTATATGTTTATATATATGGTAGGAAATGGAGAATAAATAAATAGATGATAACGCAGTGTTGTTGCTGTTTTTATTTTAAATGGTAAGATGAAAATGCAGTGTGAACCTATCAAAAAAGCATCATGGTTTATAGGTCCAAACAAAATGTATAACCTAGGCAATAGAATACACAAGATGTTTTGACTGTTTTCACATTAAAAATACTTCAGAGGAAAAATATATAATTAGGTTTAATTTAGTTGATTTTTTAAAATAAAATCAAATCAAATTAAATTAATGCGGTTTAAGGCAGTTCGATTTTTTATAAAAAAAATTATTGAAACATACATACACATAGAGAAAAATGTAATTTTGTATTTAGTTATTCGTACATTATTAAATAACAATTAAAATTGTCGAGAACATAAAAAGTGGGATAAAAACGAAATTTCAAGAACATAAAACGTGGTATAAAAACGAAATTTGAAGAGAGAACACTAACATACAAATGAGAAGACAAAAAAGAAAGAATATAAAAGATGAGAGATTAGAAAAAATGATGTGAGATGTACATTGCGAAGAAGATGAGAAGAAGACACGATACTGCTAGGAGAGATTATAGAATGATGAAACTAAAACCCTAAGTGTGAGGAAGAGAAAATTGTTTGTGATCGGCTAAGGAGGAATGAGTTGAGTTTGGGTTGGATGTGGTTAAATGAAGTTTCGGTTGTAACATTAGGTGGTTTGGTTTGGTTCGGTTCAGTTTGCAAAATACAAACCGCAAACTGAATCGAACTGCACAGTTCTGTTAAAAGAATGACACAAACACATTCAAACTAATGCGATTTTTTGTTGTTTTTAGTTTAGTTTGGTTTGATTAACAGTTTTCTATTGAGACGGTTCAGTTTTGAACATCCCTAAAATACGAGAATTATTCGCAACATTTCATGCCTTTCTCATCCTCCCTGACAAATTTTTTGAAATAAACTCAACATCTGAATTTTGAAATTCATATGCACTAAAACATACGCCAAATACAAGTAAAAAATGTGAATTTCAAACTCCGGACACACCCAACATGCCATAACAAATCAAACCTCACAACCACGGCCAAATAAAAGTTAACAATTATCGTTCTTTTTGGATTGATTGCATTATTCAAAACAACATGGTTTGCTCAAGCTATTTTTGGGAAGAAGGACACATGTGGTGTTGGGTGTAAATATGAAAGTAAAAAAAGGGTCTAGAGATAGGGGATTATACCCAGTTTAAAATTCAACTGACGTTTCTAAAATCAGAGTGTTTTAAAAAATAATTTGCAAGCAGAAGGTTTGACATGAAAATGTGAAAATTATACTATTTAAATATTGATCAAGTTAACACAAATAGTTTCACAAATACCAAAGATTAATATGATGAAACACTAGGTGTGAATTGATTCAATTATATAATTCACAATTAGTCTTTACACAGTGATTCAATGAATGGAGTTTTAATGTTAAATTATTTTAGAGAAACTTTATCAACAATCTAGCTTAACAAGTTATCCAATTCCAACAAAACCTAATGCTTACGTAATAAATTGCTATCAATGAACAAACGTAACTACAATGGAATTAAAAAACTTAAGCATACAAATACTACAAATTAAATGCAAGAGTAAGAGAGAGATGACAATGAGATTTATAGTGCTTCGGCGTTTGCCTCCATTTTGCCTACGTGCACTCTTCAATGGTTTCCCATTAGAACATGCATAGTTCCTTGTTATTTGACAAATATTCGCAAGAGTTCATACAATCATCAATCCACAATATAACTGAGAAAATAAATCTCTTATTTGGATCTTGACTTGTATACAACACGCAACTAAACTATTCTACATAATCTTTACTTGATTCACGTTTCTTGAATCTTCCAATATCACAAACTTGCTCCAAGCCTTCATGTGTACCAATTAACCCCTTGATCCTAGTGATTCCTTGAGCGATGAATTGTTCAAAGATTTGAGAAGAACTCTACCTTATTTGTATCCTTCTACACGGTCACTACTAAGGCGATTCTAGAGAGGAAAACATACTTCTTTTCAATGGAATTTGTCACCACCATTGACAATCACCTCAATCTTGCTAACAACCTGGAAAAAAACATTATAAGATCTCCAAATCGATTAGTTTCAAGAATGCATCTCCTTCAATCAATTAAAAATATCTCATTAACAATATCTGAACCAAATTGAAGTTAAAGATGCAAGAATTCAGTTGTAAGACTTTGAACACTCAATACAGAGAAAATTGATTTTTCACTAGAATTACATTGGAAATTATGATTAGAATGATAAATGTTATATGAGAAATTATGACAAAAAGGTTTTAAACATGCTTGAGATTAAGCACAAAAAATGATTGAAAACGTCAGTTAGATTCGAATCAAGAGCAATCTATGATTTAAATCAAATGAGCAAGTGAAGTGGAATAAGAGGAAAGTGTGATTCAAATCATGTACAAAAATATTTCAGTTAATTCGAATAAGAGGAAAGTGTGATTCAAATCATGTACAAAAATTAATTCGGATCAAATGCAACAGCCCTGGCTGAAAAATGTTGAAAAAATGTGTGATTCGAATCATGTTCTAAATTTGATTCGAATCAAATCAAATAGAATTTGACATCATGAAATTGATTCGAATCACGTACAAAAACTGATTTGAAACAAATGATCCAGTTTTGCTTATGTCCAATTTGACTTGAATCATAAAATATGTTGGAAATCCATTATTTGAATCAAATGCTTAAAATCTCAAATTTTCATGGTTTTAAAAGCACTTTGTGATTTTACTTTGAATCAAACGCAAATAAAAAAACATAAAATATTTTTATTCTACTTACTCATGCAATTGATGAAAAAACATCATTATCTAGACCAAACTTAACCAATGGTTTATGCATGTTAAAAACGAATCTTTTCAAACTTGACTCTGAGAAGTATAATCATGAAGGAGACTCAACAAATCAAAAGTAAATCAAAGATGAAAGTGATAAGACAAACAACAAAATAACTAGATATATGTGCTTCCCCTGAATGAATTAAGGACATGTAACTACAATCTTTCTCTTTTTTATGTTTAACAAGTTTGCACTTCGAATTGATTTGACTTTGTGTATAAGGAAAAACATGTTTATGCTCTCCTGAAATATTGCACACAAACCATTCACAACATAAAAATGCATAAAAAAATTATAGACTTGTTACAACTTTTCCCCTTTGACAACATCAAAAGCAGATAGATCGAAATGCGTCTAAAACCATGTAAACAACCACTAACAAATAATTCCAATGAACATATAGGCTAAAGAGCTAAGAAGAATATACAACAACAATGATCTCATATTGAAAACAAAGATAGACATGTCACAAGCAACACAATGCAAATACACATGAAACACGAGCATTTAACAACTAACAATTAAGTGATCAAAACTTATATGTCAAGGTATGCATTAACAATCATAAATAATGCATGAACAAGTATACAAAATCTTAAATGCACATAATTATCAACACGCACTTAAAAGACTTAAATGAAAATAAGAACAATCAAAGACATGAGCTAGAGATGAATGAGAATTACTACATTTTTTTAGCAATAATATCACATATTTAATAATAGCGTATATATAAAAAATGATATTAAAAATTTTACCCCGAAACAATTAATAGCGCTTACTTCACGGGCGCTATCATAAGTTAGGATTAAATAAAAAAATTAACTAAATCAATAATAGCGCTTTTATCATAAACGTTATTATATACTGGAATTTTTTTATTTAAATTAGGGCCTTTATTAAGGCTTTAGAACAAGCACTATCATAGATAATGACAATTAAAACAAAAAATTAATGCACACTTATAATAGTTTTTTACTAAAAGCGTTATCTTACATTGGGATGTATATTGAAATTATAAAACAATAAAATGTCAGCAAGATTCAAACGGAGTTCTAGAAGGTAAAAATTTAACGTGCACCTATGATAGCGCTTTATTAAATGCGCTATCTTATATTGAGATAATTATAATAATAAAATCATAACTTTTGTGTGTCGACCTCACTTGAACCCGTGGCCTTTGAATTGCAAAAATGCTATTTATCCGCTGGGCTACTTAATTTGTTTGATAGTATATAATCGGAACATAATAGTATATATGATTTAAACGTTATTACAACAACAAACAAATTGAATTAAACCCAATTCCTTATTTCTCACTGGTATACATTTTGTAAACCCTAAATCCTAAATGGAATTTGTTTTAATTTTAAATGTATGTAGCATGACAACTTGGATTGTGGCACTTTAAACACTTGAATATGTCACATATTGTGTGATGACTGAGAATGTTTTTTTGTTGTTTTGTGAACTAGACTTGGATGAAGAATTTGAATGGTTTTGAAATGGTTTATGAAGAATTGAATTTGGTGGATTTGAATTTAGTTTATTGAGATTGGAATTGGTTTTGATTGTTGAATTTTGAATTGTGAATGTTTGTATTGTTTGGTTTATGCTTAAAATACTTTGATTTGGATTTGAATTTGTCACGGTTTGGAATTGGTTTTGGTGGTTGAATTTTGAATTGTGAATGACATGAATTTGTATTGGTTGATGGCACAGTTTTAAAATTGACATGATTTGGTTTGATGGTTTGAATTATGGCATGGTTTTAGAATGAAATTGAATCTTGGTTTATGGTTTGAATTATGGCATGGTTTTAGAATGAAATTGAATCTTAGTTTATGGTTTGAAATAGATTTGAGTGATGGTTTTGTTTTTGAAATGGTTCATGAATTTGAGTTGTATGATGAGCTTAGTTTTAGATTTTGGTTTGAGCTTGAATGGTTTGTTTATGTTTTGTGTAGGGAGTTTGGGAAAGCCATGAAGATGCATCGATGTATGATGGAAACTTGAAGATAGTGAAGGTGTATGGAGGTGTGAATAGTGAATCAAGACAAGGCATGACGATGAAGCATGGAGGTGTTGTCGATTAATAAAGAGAATTAGGACGCGAAGATGATGTAGTGAAAAATTGTAACTAGTTGAAACAAAATGTAACAAAGGAATGACTTGAATGTAACAAACATTTTAGTTGTTGTAAATGTGACAAAATATAAGTTGTAACTAAACCAAACTTGTATCAAGACATGTAACCCCAAATTATGTCAAACTAGCGGGTTCTTTAAGCATAACATTTTCTTATTGCATCAGAATTCACAGGGTGTGTAAGTTGTTCACCATTCATCATTGTAAGAATAAGTGAGCCTCCTAAGAACATTGTCTTCACCACAAATGGGCCTTCATAGTTGGACGCCCATTTTCCTCGCATATATTTATGAACTGGTAAGATTTTCTTGAGTACAATTTCTCCTTCTCGGAACTCCCAGATACAGACCTTCTTGTCAAATGCTCTTTTGATCCTCCTTTGATACAATTGACCGTGACACATCACAGTCATACGCTTTTCATCAATAAGGTTCAGTTGATCAAATCTTTTTTGAGCCTACTATGCTTCATCAAGCTTGGTCTCCATCAGGAATCTCAAAGATGATATCTCAACTTCAATGGGAAGAACTGCATCCATCCCATACACCAAAGAAAAGGGAGTTACCCCTGTCAAAGTTTGAACGGATATTCTATATCCGTGCAAGGCAAATGGAAGCATTTCATGTCAATCCTTATAGGTCTTCACCATTTTCTGCAGAATCTTCTTGATGTTTTTATTTAGAACTTCAACGGCTCCGTTCATGTTCGGACGGTAGGGAGAAGAGTTATGGTGCTCAATCTTGAAACTTTCACACAACTTCTTCATCATCTTGTTGTTCAAATTAGTCTCATTATCTGTTATGATTCTACTCGGTATTCCATGATGACAAATAATCTCCTTCTTGAAGAAACGGGCAACCACTTATTTGGTTACATTGGTGTAGGATGCAACTTCAACCCATTTTGTAAAGTAATTAATAGCCACCAATATGAATCGATGACCGTTGGAAGCTTTAGGCTCAATTTCCCCAATCATGTCAATGCCCCCACATAGAGAAAGGTCAAGGCGATAACAACATATTTAGCAATGTTGGGGGTGCATGCACCTTGTCGGCATAAATTTGACACTTATGGCATTTTCTAGCATATTGGATACAATCAGCCTCCATGGTTAGCCAGTAATATCTAGCTCTCAAAATCTTCTTGGATATAGCATGACCATTAGCATGAGTATCAAACAATCCTTCACGAATATCCTAGATCAACAGGTCTGCTTCTCGTCTATTAACACATCTAAGCAAAACCATGTCGTGATTTCTTTTGTAAAGCATATCATTGCTGAGAAAGAATTTGGACGCCAGTCTCCTCAGATTCTTTTTATCAAGTATTGTAGTGTGAGCTGGATATTCCTGGTTCTGCAGATAATTCCTGATATCATGGAACCATGGCCTTCCATCAGTTTCTTCTTCCACCACTTAACAATAGGCAGGCCAATTCTTCCTTTCGATTCGGATAAGCGACGATTCATTAACAAATTTGACCTTCCACATTGAGGCTAGCATAGCCAGGGCATCAGCTATATGGTTTTCCGACCTCGGGACATGACGGAAAGTGATGTCATCAAAGTATTGGATCAACTCCATGTTGTACCCCAAAATTTGACCAACTTTTCTTCACCTAGCTTATGTTTCATTTCATTCACATTAGCATTATCATTTGCATTTCATTGACATGTATGCAGGAGATCAAGAGGTATGATTACCAATCAAGAGCTATACAAGACTATGAAGCTAGCTAAGAAGGTTATTCAGATGTTCAAGGGTTGATATCCTTGTCAAAGAAGTTAAAAGATCCTCAGAGAGAGTGAGTGAAGCCAAGAGGGTGTGTCTCCTAGCTTGAAAGTTGTGGGAAGTCATCAGATGATTCTGAAGCCATGAAGTTGGACTGGAGGTCTTGAGAGAGCTCATGATAATTGTTGAAGATCACTTTGAGGCCTAGACAGGTCATTGTGTAAGATTAAGAAGGCTCAGCCATGAGTGGTGCAGCTAGGGTTTAACTGGGTCAACCCTAAGTCAACTGATGATTTGAAGAAGGTTGAGACCTAATTCAAGAGCCATGTGATCATGGATTGATGCATTGAGATGTTCTAAGGATGATTCCAAGGTTAACTCATCATGATTTAAGAGTTTGAGAAGTTTCAAGCTAGGGTTTCTAAGACTTGACAGTGTAAAATCCCCTAGTTTGACCCCTATCTTCAAGGCAATTTAGCTCAATATATGATTGTCATCTCACCTTGACCCCAACATGATTGTTGTAGAGCATGATCTTAGATTTAATTTGAGTACTATAAGTCCTTGATAGGGTTTGTAGAATTCAAGTTATGGCTTTGACAAGTTACAAGTCATTTGGAGTATGTAAATTTGGAGCTTGAAAGTTACCCAACTTGCATGAAACCTTTGCCCAAGAAGGATGATTCCTATGAACTTTTGGTCAACATGAATGTTGTTCCTTATCCTCTTAGCTTTCCATAGAGTACTAGAAGTCCTTGATAGGATTTTTAGAACTCAAGTTATGGCTTTGACAAGTCAAGGGTATTTTGAGAAGTTGTGATTATGGGTCATTTATGATTATAGATCATTTTCTCCAACTTAGACACCTCAAATGAAATTTTTTTCAACTTGAAAGTTGCTCAAAATGGGGTTTCAACCTTGACCATGTATCAAGGAGACATTGAAATGGCTCAAGGAAGGATGTGGTTTGAGAAAATTTTGAGAAGGAAGAATTAAAGGCATTTAATGACCAAAAATTGAAATAAATCATTTTGTGTCCAAACAAGGCCAAGTTATAGGTCATTTTGATTGGAAAAATCATTTTAGAAACAATGGGAATGTTATAATTTTGGTTTGAGGTCAAATTCATGCCATTTCATTTCATTTCTTCATGATGAAGCAACATAACCAATATGAACCATTGGATTGCAAACAAGGAAGTGAGCATAACCAACCAATTCAATATCTCATGAGATGAATTTTCCAAGCATTTTCATGCCCAAACAGAGCTAGAATCGTGACTGGTATGGATGATATTTTGAAGAGAAATTGAAATTGCAAAATCTCATTTGGGTGGTTACAGAGCTTTCTAAATGATTCTAATGAGTTCTATATAAGATTTGGAGTGTGTTCAGCCATTTTTTTGGAAGCATTTGAAGCTGGTAGTAGAGAGAGCATTGGATTTTGTAGAGCTGCAACTCAAGATCGTGTTCTTGGATTGAGGAAGAATCAGAGCAAATTGAGGTGTGCATTAGCTTCCGAGGAAGATTTGGAGTGAATCTGGATCATTGTGGAGGAGGAATCGAGCAAGAATTGCACCTGTTCTTCATCTAAAACCAGGTTTGTACAAATCAAATTTGTGCTTAATTTATGGAGAGATAGCTAGAAACTTGCATGTGGTTAGGTTCTTAGCATGACATAGATGAATTTTGGTACAAGAATTTGATGGATAGAGACACTTTAGGTCATGGATCATTTTCTGTTGAGGTTGATATCTCAAGATTCTTGAAGGAATATTCATGATTGGATAGTGGAAATTGATCAGTGAGAAGTGTAGATTACATTAGGATCATTATTGTTGAGAATTGTGATGATCAAGATTTGGTGTATTTCTGAAAATCCTATCGTGTTTGGAGTTAGAGAAGGAATTAGTGAATTTGGAGATTGGATTCGTGTTCAGGAGGAAAAATTGAGTGAGATGATGATTTGTTTTGTTGTGTTTGATGACCTGTGGACACCACTTCACTGGAGAAGACGATGGCGCTGCAACTCAGGCCACCGTCTGGAGAATTCCCTCCATCTGAGTTCAAATTGGAGACGATACACATGAGCCATCAGATGAAGGTTTGACCTTTGACTCAGGCAAGGAATGGATGGCCACGATTTGATTGCAAACTCTGAAGAGAGACTTTGAGATGAAACGCACCGTTTCATAATTGGTTGATTTGGGCTTAGTAGTCTGAGTGATATTCACTCCCCCCAATTGGCCCAGTCTGGAAAGTGAACTTGAAATATTTGCTATTTGTCACGTGTATTTTGTTATTTTCTTTGTTTTTTCTTTTATTTTTCATCATTTCATATAGTTTAGAAAATAATTCATAATAAATAGGAAAATAACTCAATTTGATCCAGATTTTTTTTCCCTGACTCATGAATGAGTCTAGAATTTTAGGAAATTAATAGTTTAGGAATTCATGCATTTTTTATTTTAATTGCATTTTTTGTATTTTAATTGATATTAATTTCATAATGGTTGATACCTTGTCTTGTGATTTTTTGTGTGATCATTTGATGAGGATTCTTGAGCTGATTTTTTGTGTGTAGCTAGTGTAGACATGTATGCTCCCATATTATATTTCTCACATTTTTGTGATGAAATTAGATGAGGTTTTTAGATTGAAACTTTAGGTGCTCTAGTTTTAGGGTTTAACCTTAGTACCCCATAGTTTAGGATTTAATTCTAGGGCTTATTGGATGATTTGATCTATGGAATTAACATAATAGAGTCATGATTGACTTAGGTTCCCATAGTTATTTTTTTAAGATTTTACAATTGGTTTTAGTATTTTAGTTAGGATTAACTTTAGTACTAGGTTTTAGGTGATCCTAACTTGCTAATTCAACTAGAATGACTTCATTAGTTCCCTTAGATTGGGGTTTTGCTTCTCTTGCTCTTGGATGATGATGAAGGCATGTGTGGGCTGCTGTGGAATGCATGATGGAGCTTGGACTTGAAGTTTTCTCTCCCTTTGGTGTAGTTTGTTTAGGGTTAAGGATTAGGGTTTTTAGGGAGATCTCTTAGAATATATTTTCTTCCTTCATGAAACATGGAAGGTGTTGATCACTTCCATTCCTCCCTATGATGTAAGGTCCCATTGTGAAGGCCTCATCCCTCCTTTGGTAGGATGAGTGGCTCCTCATAAAGTGGTAGAACCTTTGAGGGTTCCTTTCCTTGATGGTGGAGTGCTTAGAGGTGACCTTTGGTCTTCACTTTGCTCACCACTATCCACACCTTGCTCTTGTTAGATGAATCTTTTTCCCTTGCTAGAGGATGGAGTTCCTTGCTAGAAGATTGAATATGCTAGAGGTTGCACTTCCTGTGTTTGAAGACTGCCTGTGGAGCTGAAGCTTGAAGATCAAGAAGAACAAGTTGACACTTGTGAAGAAGATCAAATGGAGATTGAAGAAAGAGCTGAAGCTTGAAGAAGATGAAGAACAAGTTGATACTTGTGATTGATGCATTGAAAGCTTGAAGAGGCAAGTTGATACTTGATATTGAAGATGAAAGCCTTGAAGAACAGTTGCAGACTGTAGACTGAACTGTTGTCAGAGGATTGCTTTGCTGTGAAGCTGTGGAAGCTGTTGGTTTGCTTTCTTTCCTATCTGTTTGCTTTCTGTGCAACTGTATTGTTGTGACTGGTTTGATTTGCTTGATGCATTAGAATAAGTTCATGTTTAGATTGTGTTAAGCTAGGAGCATGATTGCACTAGAGGTTTAGTTGCTCCCTCTGCTTGTATTTTTACTGTATGGCTTTGCTTGCGGGTATTCGGTAGAGCTCTGCTCCCTTGCCTATGTGGTTTGTGATTTGCTTGATGGAATTTTATTTCTGTATGATTGCAGTTATTCATATATGGCTTGAGGTAGAGACGAGCTTGTGGAGGCTGATTCCCCACACACATTTCCTCCCTCACTTGCATTGCATGCATTTTACAGTCGTTTACTGTTTACTGTTTAAGCTGATGCTTTATCTGTTTCTGTTTATCATTGACATGATCCCCTAGGAGTCTCACTTCCTTTGATAAGGAAGTGATGATTATAACTTTAGGTTGAAACCTATGCATGATAACTTCTAGGAGTTCCCTGTTTCAAACCTCAACCATAGGATGAATCCTTGGCATGACAACAGTAGGACTTGATAGTCTCCCCTTAGTTGAGCCTGTTCTCTCTTCTCATCTCAAACAACAGTAAAAACGTAATAAAGGCAAGTTAGTATAAGCGCGTTACGAGCCTTAAGCTACTTGGGTAATGATAATTGAGCGGCCTCCTCTCAATCGTCTAGAATGTTTAGTATACGTCCTTTGGACGATATGCGACGCATTCGTTCCCAGGTCATAGTCTCCAGTGCTGTACAAACTACAGACAACTAAAAAACAGTTCTTCCGTAAAAGACAGAAAACAAACTTCAAACCTTTTTGCCCCGTGGGCCCGTAATTCAAAGGAAGCTTTTCTGAAGAAAAGAGTGCTGTTAACTCCCAGTTCTACCGCAAACAGTAACGCCTAAGTCTCCAAGGGTCGAGCTGCGTACACCAAACTGCTGGAACTGTTTGTTAACCCTACTCGATAAAACAGATGAATCTGAATCCCCGTAATCCGTATTATCCCGAACTACGTAAGCTCTGATCTCTCATACCTGTTGAGAGTACGTAGGCACAATACTGATGTATTGGCGAGCCACCTTCCCCATCACCCGTAGTCGGGCGAACTACGTTGACTCTGATTTCTCATTCTCTGATGAGAATACGTAAGCATAAAGTGCGACGCTTTGCCGAGTCATTTTCTTTTTTCAGACCAGCCTTAATAGGTAGATAGATAAAACCAACCCGTCAGATAAACACAGCAAGCGTGGATCCCATCGAGTACGATGGACGCGAGGGGTGCTAATACCTTCCCCTTGCATAACCGACTCCCGAACCCTGACAATGGTTGCGATGACCTTGTCTTATACCTTTTCGTCAGGTTTTTCCGATCGTTTCCTTTCCCGTTCTGAGGGATAAATAACGAAAGGTGGCGACTCTTCTGTTTTTCCGGCACCTTATTTTCGCGGAAGCGACAGCTGGCGCCTCTGCTGGGGACTTGATAGTTTCCAAGGGATCCAACGTCCCTTATGCGAGTCAATTTGGGGATCCAACGTCCCCTGCGAGAGTCAATCCTAGCGCTTGTATGATTACTTGTTGGGTTGTGTTTATTTATCGCATTTCATTTCCCGCACTTTATTTTCAGTATGATATGATTATCTGCACTGTTGTGGGAGGGGCATTCTGATGAGTGAGAAGCCAAACCTAGGCTTGAGAGCTACATAGTATTAGAGTGGGTTAGTGGAGGACGTGATTGCTTTGCTTGCAGCTGTTCCCACGTAATCCACACTCAGGCGAGGTTCTCTTTGATGGCTTCCTATCGGTCCTTTGGACTCGAGGGGTTGTTGGATCTGAGGATTGTCGACTCTGGGAACCGATCATTTGGAATTCAGCTAAGTGAGGCCGCTTCAAGAGATGATGATGCCACACCTTCTGGGTATCGTATCATCGTTTCTTGAAAGTCTGTGACGCTGATGACCGCATAGGATGCCGAACCTTTTCCGTGATTAGGTCCATACCTGTGAGCAGGGTCGGGTTATTGCAGGAAACCTTAACCTTCAGACTACCTGGTTTTCTTGACAGTGAATCAGTTTTGTTGGTATCAGGGTTTCTTCTCATCAGATATATGTGTGTTCTTGACAGAGCAGATTTATGGTCTGATGTTAGAGGTTCTCATCATCAGATATGTGTGTTCTTGACAGAGCAGATTTATGGTCTGATGTTAGAGGTTCTCATTATTAGATATGTGTGTTCTTGACGGAGCAGATTTATGGTCTGGTATCAGGGGTTTCTTCTTATCAGAGATATGGTTGTTCTTGACAGAGCAGTATTGTGGTTTTGTTGATACAGAACCTTCATCTCCTCAACAGCACAGTCGTCTTGATCTCCTGCTGCATGATTGCATTTTGCATTGTTTGCATCCTCATTTGCATGTCATTAACGTGTGTCTGTGTTGCATGTGCATATTTCTCCCCTGGTTCTAGTGATCTTGATCCTCACGGCAGATATGGCATCTCTGAAGAAGACTGTGGCTTACAAGCTACCAACACCTGACATCCGAGTGTTACGGACTTTGATTTCTTTGGCTGATAAGACAATGATAGAGAGTTTCAGGAAGAGTTATGGGAGACTTCTGGGTATTGTGTATAAGCTTCCTACGTACGAGTTGAATGGCCTCTACGCCCTGCTACAGTTTTACGACCCACAGCTCAGATGCTTTGTGTTTCCAGACTACGTCCTCGCCCCGACCTTGGAAGAGTACTCTGACCTGTTGGGGGTGCCTTTGATGAATCAAGTGCCTTACTACCGTGTTGAGGGTGAACCCAAATTGAGCAAGCTGACCGACGCTCTTCATGTAGATGAGTCTGAATTGGAAGGGATGGTATCCAAAAAGATTGGAGTTCATGGTTTCCCTTTGTCTTTCCTGATGGAAAAAGCCCGAAAATTTGCCGAGAAGGATCGCTGGGATGTATTCAATGCCTTCTTAGCCCTCTATATCCATGGGATCGTGCTATTCCCAAGTCACCCGGACTTCATAAGCATGGATGCTTGCCACATATTTGCCTCCGGGAATCCAGTGCCCACTCTCCTCGGAGACGTCTACCATTCGGTTCACAGCAAGAATGAAAACAGAAAGGGGAAGAACGTGGCATGTTGTGCTCCTTTACTGTATAAGTGGTTTGCTAGCCATCTTCCTAAGTCAGGGCCGTTCATTGATTCTGCTGAGTCTTCACCGTGGTCTGCACGTTTGATGGGTTTGACTGCTGACGATATCATCTGGTTTGATAGAGATCTGCTGGGCAAAGATATTGTGTATAGCTGTTGTGGCTTTCCAAACGTCCCCTTGGTCAGAAGGAATGGATGTATCAACTACAATCCATCACTGCTGGTACGAAAATTTGGGTATGCACTACGAGGTCCTCCTGAATAGGAAGGGATACAAGAATCTCTGTATCTCACAGGGTTGCTTGAAGGTGACACTTTGATCAAGGTACAGAATGCTTGGAGCAATATTCACCGGAAGGGGAAAGTCTTGCTGGGAAAGAGCAACAACAAGGCCTTTGATCCATACGTGACTTGGGTTCGAGAAAGGGCCGCCAAGTTTCTAATGCCGTTTCCTGCCGTGGAACCATTGTATGCTCCCGTGTACAAAGAGCCTACTACAGTTGACATTCAGAAATTCAACCAGGTACTCCAAGAGAGGGAAGAGCTACAAAAGGCCAACGAGGAGTTGGAGAAAGAGATCGCTCAACTTCGGAAAGAGAAAAGTGAAGTCGTTTATACCTGCAAGAAGCAGACTGAGATGATCAACCATCTGGGCTCTAACCTGACCAAAGAGACTGATGCTAGGGAACGTCTGGGGTTGGACCTGAAGTCAGTACATGGCGTGTTGACAACCAAGAAACAGGATCTGGACAGAGTGTACCGGAAGCTAACCCAATACGAGAGGGTCTGGAGCAGCACCATAGCCAAGTACAAAGAACGGGAAGAAAAGCTGAAGCATCGAGTAGCCGAGCTAGAAGCTCAGATTATGGTGAAAGACGAGAGTACAAAGGCTGAAGCCTCCCTGCGACATGACGTCCAGTATAGATTGGCTGAGGCCGAGGCGATTTTGCAAGATTCTCAACTCCGGGCTGATGCTAAGAAAAGAAGAGTCGAGAACCATTCTGAAGAAGGTATTTCTAGGAGCGTTGCCGAGAACCTCCCAAAGTCCATCAGTCAGAAGGACCTGCTAACCCAGGGTTTGCTTACTCATTCAGATCACTCCACTACAAAGAAGTTGATAGAAGATTTTCGTGCCCGTGGCTGCGCCTGATCTTTTGTGTCTTTCTTTGTCCATTTTTATGCATTGATATGTTGATCACCGCCAGGTCTGTTGGTTGGGGTCATGCCTTATTGCTTCCGTTGTATGTGATTACAGTTGTACGCTACCCAAGCGGGCTTTTCAGATGAATATATGAGGATTTCTTCTCCATGATTGGATCATAGGCTTTATTTGTCTCAGAAACTAGGATCGGGGGGGGGGGGGGGAATCTCCCCAAGGCACAAACACACGTTTGCATTTGCATGAAGCATTTGCATAACGAGCACCTTGTCGTTTTTTTCCTAACCCTTTGTGTATGCAGGTTATTCCAGGATTGATCAAAGACCGATCCACCGCTATCCGACCAGAGCAAATCAAGCTAGAGCAATGGAACAAGTGCAGACTGACGTCCAAGAACTCCGGGAGAGGATGGACCGCTTCATGGAGCTCATGCAAGTGGTTGCCAACAGCCAAGACCAGCTCAAAACATTGGTCCAGCCTCTGATCTCAAGGGTTGACAACAATGGTGTGCTTCATGGAGGGAGCGTTCCAACCCCTCCACCTGTTGAAACTCCTCAGAATGGCATCCCCATGACTGGGGGGAATGGCAGTGGTAACGGCCATGTGGTCACTAACATCGGGCTCAATGGTAATAAGACTGGCGTCGGTAATGGAAATTTTGAAGCTAATGGCAACACTGGACCAGGCAATGGCAACGCAGGTGCTGGAAATCTATATGGGCCTTAGCCATGGCTAGAAGATCGTCAAGAGGATTTGTTCTCACAGAGGAGTGCTGAAGGAGAGCTGACTGCTGAAGCACGTCTGAGGTTTAAGGCACTCGAAGACAAAATGAGGAATTTCGAGAACCTGAACACTATGGGGGTCGACATGACTAAGTTGGGATTGATTTCTGATTTCAAGGTGCCTTCTAAATTCAAGGTACCCGACTTTGAGAAGTACAAGGGCACCACTTGCCCTCGCGTCCACTTAAGGTCATACTACCGAAAGATGTCCGCTCACTCTGAAGATGAGAAGCTGCTGATGCACTTCTTTCAGGATAACTTGTCCGGGCCATCCTTGGAACGGTACATGAGTTTGGAACCCACCAGTGTGCGCACATGGAAGGAACTTGCTGAGGCATTCGTGCACCATTATCAATATAACAGTGACTTAGCTCCGAACCGGGTTCAGCTGCAGAACTTGTCATAGAGGAACAACGAAGGGTTCAAAGAATACGCCCAGCGATGGCGTGAATTAGCAGCTAGAGTTCAGCTGCCGATGGTTGAACGAGAGCTTGTTGAAATGTTTGTAGCCACTCTCCCGGGGGTCTATTATGAGAAACTAGTCAGCGGTATGTCAGGAAGTTTCTCAGATCTCATCATTACTGGCGAGCATGTTGAGAACGGGATCAAATTGGGAAAGATTCAGGGTGTTGATCTATCCTTGGCTGGAGGAGGAAAGAAACCCTATGGCAACAAAAGGCGTGAAGGAGAGACGAGCGTCGTGTCCAACACTCGAAGGAAAGGTAAGAGCTAGCGTCAGCGGGTGGCTAGCATAACCATCCCTGCTGTCCAACAACCCCAGCCACAGCAGCAGCCGCAGCAGCAACAGCCAAATCAGCAAGGGTACAGAAAGTATCAGAACAGGGCACCTCTGTCAAGTCGTCACCTTGAGACACCGCCCATGTCTTATGCTCAGCTATTACAAACGCTGCTTCAGTTATAGCTAGTCCAAAAAAGAACCCTGGCTCCCTTGACAGGGGCACCTCCGCCAGGTTATGATGCGAATGCAACATGTGATTTTCACTCAGGGGCACCCGGCCACACGATAGAAAAATGCAAAGCCTTCAAGCACAAGGTGCAAGATATGGTGGATGCTAAGATCATCAATTTCTCAGATAATGTGCCGAATGTCACGAAGAACCCTATGCCAAATCATAGGGGAGGTGGGGTGAATGCCATTATTGAAGACGAGAACTTAGATGTATTGACTGACGTCAAGGATCTGAAGACACCGCTTAGCTTCGTTAAAGCCAAGCTGCTGAAGAGAGGCTTCTTTCCAGGCTGTGGAGAATTGTGTATGGGATGTGCGACTCGTCCTGATGGATGTGAACAATTGATAGAGGGGATTCAGAGTCTGATGACCGAAGGAATCTTGCAGTTTAGCCGAAGGGCCGAATATGGATCTGGAGAGGTAATGCTGAAGCAAGATGATGAGGTTGCCACCATCACCATCCCTCGCCAGACGATAATCATTTCTGCACCCAGGCCGCCCACAATTACCATCACGAAGGCCGGGCCGATACCTTTTGAAAGCACCAATTCTATCCCATGGCACTATGGGGCAGACGTCTACTGCAACAAATAGAAGTTGGAACTAGAGCCATCTGGGCATTCGGTGGATAACCTAGTGGGAATTGGCGGAATCACGCGCAATGGAAGAGTATTTGCTCCACCCGAGATTGTGGGGGACAAAGCAGACAAAGCTGAGGAAACTGATAAGGGAAAGAGTAAAGTCGTTGAGGAAACCCCTCGTGGGGTGGAGAAGGACTTACTTGTAAAGGACGCTGAAGAGTTCATGAGGTTGATCAAAAAGAGTGACTACAAGATCGTGGATCACCTCCATCAAACACCCTCGAAAATTTCCATCCTGAATTTGTTGTTGTGTTCGGAGTCACATCGCAACGCGCTGTTAAAGGTTTTGAATGCCATGTATGTACCGCAGGAAATCTTGGTCAACCAGTTGGAAGGGGTAGTAGCCCACGTGAATGCTGGAAACGGGTTAGGGTTCACTGACCTGGAGCTGACGCCGAAGGGAAGAAACCACAACAGCGCCCTGCACATCTCGATAGAGTGTAGGGGAACAGTTATGGCTCATGTGTTGGTGGACATTGGGTCGTTGCTTAATGTTCTTCCGAAAAAGGCATTGATGAAGTTAGATACTCGGGGATTGATTTGCACACCCAGTGATCTGGTTGTGAAGGCTTTCGATGGAACCAAACGTCATGTCTTTGGAGAGGTAACCCTGCCAATCCAAGTTGGGCTGGAAACTTTCGACGCAGTCTTCTACATTATGGACATCATGCCAGCCTACAGCTGTCTCTTAGGCCAGCCATGGATCCATTATGCTGGTGCCGTGACCTCCACGTTGCACCAAAAGCTCAAGTATGCTGTCGGAGGTAGCATTGTAACTGTATGCGGCGAGGAAGACATAATGGTGAGCCATTTGTCGTCTTTCAAATATGTTGAGATGGATGGGGAGATCCACGAAACCCTATGTCAGGCGTTCGAAGCTGTTAAGGTCAAGGACGTGACTCGTGTACTGATTGAGAAACCAAAGATGACTCTCTCTTCCTTCAAGGAAGCCCGGGCCGTTGTTCAAGCCGGATCCACCCCAGGCTGGGGGCAGATTCTGGAAATACCTAACAAACAGGACAAGTTTGGGTTAGGATACTCTCCTGCGGCCGAAGCCTCCTCTTCTCACAGTGCGTCGCGAGGTAAAAGGTCGATCCAGTTTACCAGTGGCGGGGTGATATTTGAAAGTGTCAACGCAGTGTCTGAAGACGGCGAAGACAGCGACTGTGACCTAGACTCTTGGATCCAGCCAAGCAAGTCAGGCCAGAGCCTCACCAACTGGTCCATCAGGGATACCATCCAAGTGACAGGCAAAGAGTAATGATTTACTTTCTCCAATTATTGTACAACCCTATGTCCTACCCGGGGCATAGTGGTTTTATTGTCAGGGCCTTGTTTGATTATGTACATGCATTTTACCAATAAATCAAAAGGCGTTTTTCTTCGTATTCAAATGTTGTGATCTCTGTTATTCCTGTTTTATATTTGTTTTGAAAAACAATAAAATGGCAATAGGGTTTGTGCTAACCTGCATATCCTTGTTTTAAGCTTAACCCTTGTTATTGCAGGATCCACATCATAGATGACATCGACTCTGGACCTTCTACGACTCACTTCGACTTCGATTGCCCGATCTATCAAGCCGAAGAAGAGATTGATGAAGACGAAGACCTTCTCGAAGAGTTGGCCCGCTTGTTGAAACAAGAAGAGAAAGTTATTCTGCCTCACGAGGAAGAGATTGAGATTCTGAATTTGGGTTCTGAAGAACTGGTCAGGAACGTCAGGATAGGGGCTGCATTGTAGAGGGATGTCAAGCAGAGATTGGTCGAGATGCTGAGAGAGTACAGTGACATCTTTGCTTGGTCATACAAAGATATGCCCGGACTTGATACAGACATCGTGGTCCATCACTTGCCGTTGCAAGAAGATTACCCTACCGTTAAGCAGAAGCTTAGGAGGACACGACCAGATATGGCCGTCAAGATCAAAGAAGAAGTGCAGAAACAGCTTGATGCTGGCTCTTTAGCGGTCACTACCTACCCTCCGTGGGTCGCCAACATAGTACCTGTACCGAAGAAGGACGGTAAGGTGCGAATGTGCGTCGATTATCGGGATTTGAATAGGGCGATCCCTAAAGATGATTTCCCGCTCCCTCATATTGATGTGTTGGTCGACAATACAGCCCAATTCTCCGTGTTTTCGTTCATGGATGGCTTCTCCGGTTACAATCAGATCAAGATGGCGCCGGAGGACATGGAGAAAACTAAATTTATTACACCTTGGGGAACGTTTTGCTACAAGGTAATGCCTTTCGGTCTGAAGAACGTAGGGGCCACTTACCAACGAGCAATGGTTACTTTGTTTCATGACATGATTCATCACGAGATCGAAGTCTATGTTGATGACATGATTGCGAAGTCCCAAACGGAGGAGGGACATCTGGTCAATTTGCTGAAGCTTTTTGAGAGGCTTAGGAAGTTCAGGTTGAGGCTGAATCCTAACAAGTGTACTTTCGGAGTACGGTCTGGAAAACTACTGGGGTTTATCGTGAGCGAAAGAGGCATTGAGGTTGATCCTGCGAAAATAAAAGCGATACAAGAAATGCCAGCGCCAAAAATCGAAAAAGAAGTTCGTGGTTTCCTAGGCAGAATAAACTACATTGCAAGGTTTATTTCTCAGCTCACGGCCACATGTGAACCGATGTTTAAACTGCTAAAGAAAGATCAGGCGATTATCTGGAACGAGGATTGCCAGACGGCATTCGATAGGATAAAACAGTATCTACAGGAACCTCCAATCTTGATACCCCCAGTGGCCAGACGACCCTTAATCATGTACTTGACAGTTCTTGAGAATAGTATGGGGTGTGTTCTCGGTCAGCACGACGAGACGGGAAGAAAGGAGCATACCATTTACTATTTGAGTAAAAAGTTCACAGATTGTGAATCTCGTTACTCGATGCTGGAGAAAACATGTTGTGCACTAGCCTGGGCTGCCAAACGTTTACGACAGTACATGCTCAATCACACAACCATGCTAATTTCGAAGATGGATCCGATCAAGTACGTCTTCGAGAAGCAAGCGCTTTCGGGCAGGATTGCCCGATGGCAAATGGTGTTGATGGAATATGACATTCAGTACGTTTCCCAGAAGGCCATCAAGGGAAGCGTATTGTCTGAATACCTTGCCGAACAACCGATCGAAGATTACCAGCCGATGAAATTTGAATTCCCTGATGAGGATATCATGTTTCTAAAGGTGAAAGATTGTGATGAACCGTTGCCCGACGAGGGTCCAGACAGGAAATCCCAATGGAAATTGATATTTGATGGGGCGGTTAACTCTTACGGAAGTGGCATTGGGGCGATCATCACGACTCCCCATGGATCCCACATCCCGTTTACTGCGAGACTGACGTTTCCGGTCACCAATAATGAAGCAGAGTACGAAGCATGCATCATGGGTTTAGAAGAAGCAATTGATTTGAGAATCAAGAACCTAGATGTATATGGTGACTCGGCACTCGTGATTAACCAGATTAAAGGGGAGTGGGAGACTCTCCAATCGAACTTGGTGCCATACATGAACTATGCCAGAAGGCTGCTTCCGTTCTTTGATCGAGTGGAACTCCATTATGTGCCCAGGGCTGAAAATCAGATGGCTGATGCCTTAGCCACGTTGGCTTCGATGTATAAAGTCAATTTTTGGAATGAAGCTCCAAGGATTGTCCTGTCTTGTCTTGATAGACCTGCATTCGTCTTTGCGATCGAGGAAGCCTCTGATGGCAAACCATGGTTCCACGATATCCAGACCTTCCTTATGACTAAGGAGTATCCTGCGGGAGCGTCAACCCAGGATAAGAAGACTCTGAGGAGGCTATCTGGAAATTTTTATCTCAATCCTGATGGAGTTTTGTATAAAAGAAACCACGATCTCGTGCTACTCAGATGTGTAGATGAGAAAGAAGCGAGTATGCTCATGGAAGAAGTCCATGAAGGCACATTTGGTACGCACGTCGGTGGGCATGCTATGACAAGAAAGATCCTGAGAGCAGGATACTACTGGCTGACGATGGAGTCTGATTGCTTCAAATTCGCGAAGAGATGTCATAAATGCCAGATTTATGCTGATAAGATTCATGTGCCACCGTGCCCGTTAAATGTCATGTCCTCCCCGTGGCCGTTCTCCATGTGGGGCATTGACATGATAGGCAAGATCGAGCCCACTGCATCTAACGGTCATCGCTTCATTTTAGTAGCCATTGACTACTTCACCAAGTGGGTGGAGGCAGCCTCATATGCTAACGTGACCAAGCAGGTGGTGGCTAAATTCATAAAGAGGGACATCATCTGTCGTTATGGAATTCCCGAGCGGATCATTACTGATAATGATTCGAATCTGAATAACAAGATGATGAAGGAGTTGTGCCAGAGTTTCAAGATTGAACACCACAACTCATCTCCTTACCGACCGAAGATGAATGGCGCCGTTGAAGCAGCCAATAAAAACATTAAGAAGATTGTACAGAAGATGGTTGTGATCTATAAGGATTGGCACGAGATGCTGCCATTTGCACCGCACGGTTATCGTACAACGGTACGTACATCAACCGGGGAAACTCCTTTCTCATTGGTGTACGGTATGGAAGTTGTCCTACCGTTAGAAGTTGAGATCCCTTCTTTACGAGTTTTGGTTGACGTGAAACTCGATGAGGCAGAATGGATTAAGAACCGACTAAACCAACTCAGCCTTATGGACGAGAAAAGATTAGCATCGATTGCATATGGTCGTCTGTACCAAAGCCGAATGAAGAAAGCTTATGATAAGAAGGTGCGTCCTAGAAGCTTTCAGCCGGGTGATCTCGTCCTGAAGAAGATTCTTCCTCCACACTCCGATCACCGGGGCAAGTGGACTCCCAATTACGAAGGTCCGTACATCGTCAGAAAGGTCTTCTCGGGAGGATCCTTGTTGTTATCCACGATGGATGGCGAAGATTTTGCATCCCTGGTGAACGCGGACGCAGTTAAAAAATACTTTGCTTAAAAAAATGACCCGCTGGAAAGAAAAAGAATATCCAGGCAAAAATGGGGCATCCCGGCGAACCATAAAAAAGGAAAAAGGTTCGGGAAAAAATTAGGGATATAAAAGAAAAGAATGTACACCCGGAAAGTCGAAAACCCGGAAGGGCGACTTTGGCAAAAAGGGTATCCCGGTGAATCGAAAACCCTGAAGGGCGATTCAGGCAAAAGTTAGGGATTTGAAAAAGCAAACGACTGCGTTCCACATGTGGACCTTCATTGTTTAGTGGTTTGGAAGACATGAGGGCCGTTTATCTGAATCAATATCTTCTGAAGCTGAAGCGTCGGAGAAGTATCGAAGTCGAGTGGGTCATAGAGGGATCTACTCATGGTGTTCGTCTACACCGCATTGCCTACATTTGTGTATATACTGATGTATATTTATGTTTTTATATTTGCGTTGCTTCCTCATTCCAGGAGCTTGCATCTGTTGTAAAACATTTTTGCCCATTCAGGGGTCGTCATCAATAAAATATAGACTATTCAGCAATTCTGTTTGTTCGTTTAGCATCTATCTGTTTTGTTTGCGAAAAGAACGCCGATGTTTTTGATAAAATGCGCATACATAAACTTACCGGCCTAGGCCATTGATTGTTGAAACAATGAATTACTTGAACATTTTCACAAGATGATAACCTTGATAGGTCCCTTTGAGAAGGGTATCTTGTCTGTTTGTTTGTGTTGTCGCATGTATAGCATAATCCAGGCAGTGCGCCGTATGTGTTCCCCAAGCAGGATGATTTCTTCTACCCCGGCAAGTTCAGCAGCATCTCCCCACGGAGTCTGAACATAGGACCAAGAGCATTGATATGTCCCACAAGCAGAGATAGATTCTCCCCAATCAGAGGTATCCTGGAGGATCATCATCCCCCTAACTGAGACATGCACTGAAGTGTGAGTTCATTCCCCAGCGCTGGGTCAAAGTGCAGTTTTCGTAGAAGACTATTCGCAAGTATGCACTTTTTAATAGTTCAAGACTGAAGTCTCCAGCGGAATTGAGATCCCCCACAAAGTTGTACTCTCCCCAGTAAGCAAGATGATTCCTTCTTCCCCAGCCGAGCTGGCAAATCCCCAAGAGAGCCGAGTCCTTGGAAGCCGTTCAGGCCATGATTGGTTCTCCCCAGTAGAGTGTTGAATAGCTGATGCTGTATTTCCCCATCGGAGTCGTTATCTTCAGGAAAGTTTGCCGCGAAGGCCGTGCAGTTTATTTCTGCGATTGACATCGTTTTCCTCGACAGTTTGTGGTTTGAACACCTAGTTGAGCAGGTCCAAGTCCTCGAAGAACCTTACTCCCCTGCAGCAGTCAACTGAAGTTCGTTTCCCCAGGCGGAGTCCAATTGAGATTGGTGTGACTTCTTCTCCTCGGCAGGATGATTCCTTCCCCCACCAGAATGGTTCTTTCTCCTTGACAGGAGGATTCTCCCTTCAGCATTTATTTTGCTGATGGCGTAGTAGCATCTTACATGATTGCATAGCATTTACCCTAAAAACGCGTAGCATTTCCACCGTGTGGAGCATTACGCCATAGTCAAACATATGCATATGAAACATGAGCTAGGTCGTTACCGTTCTTGTTTTGCAGGTGTTCCTCCGCAGAATGGTTTTCTCAAGATGATTCTTGAATTCCTCAGCGAAGTTGTTTACTAAAGATGATTCTTAAAATCCCCAGTGAATTCGCCAGAGTTGGTTGCTCAAGTTGATGCTTGAAGTCCCCGACAGAGTGTTCGCTCAGGATGATTCCTGAAACCTCCAGCAGAGTTATTGGTTCAGGATGATTCTTGAAGTCCCCGGCGGAATTATTTGTCCAAGATGATTCTTATAGTCCTCAGCAGAGTTGATTCATCCAGAATGATTTCTGGATCCCCGAAGCAGAGTTATTTGATAGTTCTTCAGCATCCCCAGCGGAGATGTGTCATCCCCAACAGGTCTTAAATAGAAAAGTTGAAATTTCCTTGAAGACTTGATGATTGAAGTCCGGCAGCGGTGCCAAAACCCTTGACTTACTGATGAAATCCAGCTGCGATGTCGAAGAAGTTTGCCTAGCTGACGCAGAGTGCCTGACGGTAAAAGATTGTGTATCCTTATTGATCCGTGAATGATTAAGGATCCCATTTCAAGACTTACTGCTGAAGTCCATCCGCGATGTCGAAGCAGTTATCTCAGCTGACGCGGAGTGCCTGATGGCAATGGTTTAGGTATCCCTATTGGTTCATGATTGATTGAGGAGTCTGTTTCCGACTTTCTGATGAAGTCCGGCTGACGCCCGAGATGTTCTTTGAATGCCCGACGGCATAATTAACTTGATGGTTAAAAAGTTCCTAATGACCTGATGAGTCCCGAGGAATTCTTCTGCAGTGGTGCAGAATGCCCGACGGCATAATCATCCATCATTCACCAGTTACCGAGTAACCAGTGATCCCTTATTGACTTACTGATGAAGTCCGACAAAGATATTGTCGACGTGCCTAGCGACACGATGAGTCCATAGGTGACGATAAGGAATTCTTCAGCAGTGGCGCAGAACGCCCGACGGCAAAATCAGCCATCATTCACCAGTTACTGAGCAACCGGTGATCCCTTATTGACTTACTGATGAAGTCCGACAAAGATTTTGTCGACGTTCCTAGCGACATGATGAGTCCATAGGTGACGATAAGGAATTCTTCTGCTATGACACAAAACGCCTGATGGTATAATTAACCATTCATTACCAGTTACCGCATAACCGGTGATCCCTTGATGACTTGAGGATGAATATCTACAGCAAAATCAGATGATCATCTTGACTGAGATTTGAGATTAGACCTTTCACCGGTTACCGTGTGACCAATTCCCCAGCAGAGTTGCCGTGCAACTGTCATGCTCAGTTTTGAAGATGTTCCTACCAATCAGAGTATCGTTTACCTGTGCGCGATTGGAAAATCACCAGTTACCGCGTAATCAGTGATCCCTCGATGATTTGAGGGTGCAATGATATTAGATAAATCAGAGAATCATCCTGACGGAGGTTCAGATCAGTATTTCTCCAGCTAGTTTCCGTGCAGCTATTATTTCAGTTTCCGAAGATTTGTCCCCATCAGAGTACCGTGTACTTGTGCAGTTGGCAAATTTCAGGGTTTGTTGGTATTCAACCGTCTTTTACCTTGATTGTTTGGGAGCCGTTCGCTTCTCACCCAGTCAGGTCCAAGCCGTTTGAATAGGGGCAGTTGTTGCACCCTAAAATTTGACCAACTTTTCTTCACCTAGCTTATGTTTCATTTCATTCACATTAGCATTATCATTTGCATTTGATTGACATGTATGCAAGAGATCAAGAGGTATGATTACCAATCAATAGCTATACAAGACTATGAAGCTAGCTAAGAAGGTTATTCAGATGTTCAAGGGTTGATATCCTTGTCAAAGAAGTTAAAAGATTCTCAGAGAGAGTGAGTGAAGCCAATAGGGTGTGTCTTCTAGCTTGAAAGTTGTGGGAAGTCATCAGATGATTCTGAAGCCATGAAGTTGGACTGGACGTCTTGAGAGAGCTCATGAGAAGTGTTGAAGATCACTTTGAGGCCTAGACAGGTCATTGTGTAAGATTAAGAAGGCTCAGCCATGAGTGGTGCAGCTAGGGTTTGATTGGGTCATCCCTAAGTCAACTGATGATTGGAAGAAGGTTGAGACCTAATTCAAGATCCATGTGATCATGGATTGATGCATTAATATGTTCTAAGGATGATTCCAAGGTTAACTCATCATGATTGAAGAGTTTGAGAAGTTTCAAGCTAGGGTTTCTAAGACTTGACAGTGTAAAATCCCCTAGTTTGACCCCTATCTTCAAGGAAATTTAGCTCAATATATGATTGTCATCTCATCTTGACCCCAACATGATTGTTGTAGAGCATGATCTTAGCTTTAATTTGAGTACTAGAAGTCCTTGATAGGGTTTGTAGAATTTAAGTTATGGCTTTGACAAGTTACAATTCATCTGGGGTATGTAAATTTGGAGCTTGAAAGTTACCCAACTTGCATGAAACTTTTGCCCAAGAAGGATGATTCCTATGAACTTTTGGTCAACATGAATGTTGTTCCTTATCCTCTTAGCTTTCCATAGAGTACTATAAGTCCTTGATAGGATTTGTAGAACTCAAGTTATGGCTTTGACAAGTCAAGGGTATTTTGGGAAGTTGTGATTATGGGTCATTTATGATTATAGGTCATTTTCCCCAACTTAGACACCTCAAATGAAATTTTGTTCAACTTGAAAGTTGCTCAAAATGGGGTTTTAACCTTGACCATGTATCAAGGAGACATTGAAATGGCTCAAGGAAGGATATGGTTTGAGAAAATTTTGAAAAGGAAGAATTAAAGGCATTTAATGACCAAAAATTGAAATAAATCATTTTGTGTCCAAACAAGGCCAAGTTATAGGTCATTTTGATTGGAAAAATCATTTTAGAAACAATGGGAATGTTATAATTTTGGTTTGAGGTCAAATTCATGCCATTTCATTTCATTTCTTCATGATGAAGCAACATAACCAACATGAACCATTGGATTGCAAACAAGGAAGTGAGCATAACCAACCAATTCAATATCTCATGAGATGAATTTTCCAAGCATTTTCATGCCCAAACAGAGCTAGCCGTGACTGGTGTGGATGACATTTTGAAGAGAAATTGAAATTGCAAAATCTCATTTGGGTGGTTACAGAACTTTCTAGATGATTCTAATGAATTCTATATAAGATTTGGAGTGTGTTCAGCCATTTTTTGGAAGCATTTGAAGCTGGTAGCAGAGAGAGCATTGGATTTTGCAAAGCTGCAACTCAAGATCGTGTTCTTGGATTGAGGAAGAACCAGAGCAAATTGAGGTGTGCATTAGCTTCAGAGGAAGATTTGGAGTGAATCTGGATCATTGTGGAGGAGGAATCGAGCAAGAATTGCACCTGTTCTTCATCTGAAACCAGGTTTGTACAAATAAAATTTGTGCTTAATTTATGGAGAGATAGCTAGAAACTTGCATGTGGTTAGGTTCTTAGCATGACATAGATGGATTTTGGTACAAGAATTTGATGGATAGAGACACTTTAGGTCATGGATCATTTTCTGTTGAGGTTGATATCTCAAGATTCTTGAAGGAATATTCATGATTGGATAGTGGAAATTGATCAGTGAGAAGTGTATATTACATTAGGATCATTATTGTTGAGAATTGTGATGATCAAGATTTGGTGTATTTCTGAAAATCCTATCGTGTTTGGAGTTAGAGAAGGAATTAGTGAATTTGGAGATTGGATTCGTGTTCAGGAGGAAAAATTGAGTGAGATGATGATTTGTTTTGTTGTGTTTGATATCCTGTGGACGCCACTTCACCGGAGAAGACGGTGGCACTGCAACTCAGGCCACCGTCTGGAGAATTCCCTCCATCTGAGTTCAAATTGGGGACGATGCACATGAGCCATCAGATGAAGGTTTGACCTTTGACTCAAGCAAGGAATGGATGGCCACGATTTGATTGCAAACTCTGAAGAGAGACTTTGAGATGAAACACACCGTTTCATAATTGGTTGATTTGGGCTTAGTAGTCTAAGTGATATTCACACCCCTCAATTGGCCCAGTCTGGAAAGTGAACTTGAAATATTTGCTATTTGTCACGTGTATTTTGTTATTTTCTTTGTTTTTTCTTTTATTTTTCATCATTTCATATAGTTTAGAAAATAATTCATAATAAATAGGAAAATAACTCAATTTGATCCAGATTTTTTTCCCTGACTCATGAATGAGTCTAGAATTTTAGGAAATTAATAGTTTAGGAATTCATGCATTTTTTATTTTAATTGCATTTTTTGTATTTTAATTGATATTAATTTCATAATGGTTGATACCTTGTCTTGTGAATTTTTGTGTGATCATTTGATGAGGATTCTTGAGCTGATTTTTTGTGTGTAGCTAGTGTAGACATGTATGCTCCCATAGTATTTTTTCTCACATTTTTGTGATGAAATTAGATGAGGTTTTTAGATTTAAACTTTAGGTGCTCTAGTTTTAGGGTTTAACCTTAGTACCCCATAGTTTAGGATTTAATTCTAGGGCTTATTGGATGATTTGATCTCTGGAATTAACATGATAGAGTCATGATTGACTTAGGTTCCCATAGTTATTTTTTTAAGATTTTACAATTGGTTTTAGTATTTTATTTAGGATTAACTTTAGTACTAGGTTTTAGGTGATCCTAACTTGCTAATTCAACTAGAATGACTTCATTAGTTCCCTTAGATTGGGGTTTTTCTTCTCTTGCTCTTGGACGATGATGAAGGCATGTGTGGGCTGCTGTGGAATGCATGATGGAGCTTGGACTTGAAGTTTTCTCTCCCTTTGGTGTAGTTTGTTTAGGGTTAAGGATTAGGGTTTTTAGGGAGATCTCTTAGAATAGATTTTCTTCCTTCATGAAACATGGAAGGTGTTGATCACTTCCATTCCTCCCTATGACGTAAGGTCCTATTGTGAAGGCCTCATCCCTCCTTTGGTAGGATGAGTGGCTCCTCACAAAGTGGTAGAACCTTTGAGGGTTCCTTTCCTTGATGGTGGAGTGCTTAGAGGTGACCTTTGGTCTTCACTTAGCTCACCATTATCCATACCTTGCTCTTGTTAGATGAATCTTTCTCCCTTGCTAGAGGATGGAGTTCCTTGCTAGAAGATTGAAGATGCTAGAGGTTGCACTTCCCTGTGTTTGAAGACTGCCTGTGGAGCTGAAGCTTGAAGATCAAGAAGAACAAGTTGACACTTGTGAAGAAGATCAAATGGAGATTGAAGAAAGAGCTGAAGCTTGAAGAAGATGAAGAACAAGTTGAGACTTGTGATTGATGCATTGAAAGCTTGAAGAAGCAAGTTGATACTTGCTATTGAAGATGAAAGCCTTGAACAACAGTTGCAGAATGTAGACTGAACTGTTGTCAGAGGATTGCTTTGCTGTGAAGCTGTGGAAGCTGTTGGTTTGCTTTCTTTCCTGTCTGTTTGCTTTCTGTGCAACTGTATTGTTGTGACTGGTTTGATTTGCCTGATGCATTAGAATAAGTTCATGTTTAGATTGTGTTAAGCTAGGAGCATGATTGCACTGGAGGTTGAGTTGCTCCCTCTGCTTGTATTTTTACTGTATGGCTTTGCTTGCGGGTATTCGGTAGAGCTCTGCTCCCTTGCCTATATGGTTTGTGATTTGCTTGATGGCATTTTATTTCTGTAGGATTGCAGTTCTTCATATATGGCTTGAGGTCGAGACGAGCTTGTGGAGGCTGATGCCCCACACACATTTCCTCCCTCACTTGCATTGCATGCATTTTATAGTCGTTTACTGTCTACTGTTTAAGCTGATGCTTTATCTGTTTCTGTTTATCATTGACATGACCCCCTAGGAATCTCACTTCCTTTGATAAGGAAGTGATGATTAGAACTTTAGGTTGAAACCTATGCATGATAACTTCTAGGAGTTCCCTATTTCAAACCTCAACCATAGGATGAATCCTTGGCATGACAATAGTAGGACTTGATAGTCTCCCCTTAGTTGAGCCTGTTCTCTCTTCTCATCTCAAACAACAGTAAAAATGTAATAAAGGCAAGTTAGTATAAGCGCGTTACGAGCCTTAAGCTACTTGGGTAATGATAATTGAGCGGCCTCCTCTTAATCGTCTAGAATGTTTAGTATATGTCCTTTGGACGATATGCGACGCATTCGTTCCCAGGTCATAGTCTCTAGTGCTGTACAAACTACAGACAACTAAAAAACAGTTCTTCCGTAAAAGACAGAAAACAAACTTCAAACCTTTTTGCCCCGTGGGCCCGTAATTCAAAGGAAGCTTTTCTAAAGAAAAGAGTGCCGTTAACTCCCAGTTCTACCGCAAACGGTAACGCCAAAGTCTCCAAGGGTCGAGCTGCGTACACCAAACTGCTGGAACTGTTTGTTAACCCTACTCGATAAAACAGATGAATCTGAATCCCCGTAATCCGTATTATCCCGAACTACATAAGCTCTAATCTCTCATACCTGTTGAGAGTACGTAGGCACAATACTGATGTATTGGCGAGCCACCTTCCCCATCAGCCGTAGTCGGGCGAACTACGTTGACTCTGATTTCTCATTCTCTAATGAGAATACGTAGGCATAAAGTGCGACGCTTTGCCGAGTCATTTTCTTTTTTCAGACCAGCCTTGATATGTAGATAGATAAAACCAACTCGTCAGATAAACACAGCAAGCATGGATCCCATTGAGTATGATGGACGCGAGGGGTGCTAATACCTTCCCCTTGCGTAACCGACTCCCGAACCCAGACAATGGTTGCGATGACCTTGTCTTATACCTTTTCGTCAGGTTTTTCCGATCGTTTCCTTTCCCGTTCTGAGGGATAAATAACGAAAGGTGGCGACTCTTCTGTTTTGCCGGCACCTTATTTTCGCGGAAGCGACACTCCACAATGTAAGCATGATATAGAATCAACTTTTTGTCACGAGTCTCCCATTCACCCTTGACCTGATAAATCACCAAAATTGAATCTCCATTGAATTTAAGGATCTTGATTCAGAGATCAATGGTTGCTTCAATACCCAGGATGCATTCTTCATATTCGACGATATTGTTCGTACATTCAAAGCATAGACTTGCTGTGAATGGAGTGTAACCACCATCTGGATTCATCAAAATGACACATATGACATGCCTCCTGTAATTAGAAGAACTGTCAAACATCATCTTCCAACGGGAACCTGGCTTGGGACCTTCATCAGGACCAGGCTCTTCACAGTCCTTCTTCACCAAAATAATGTCTTCATTTGGAAAGTCAAATTTGAGAGGTTCATTATCTTCAACAGGCTGATCAACGAGGTAATCTGATAAGAAACTCCCTTTGATTGATTTCTAGGTGATGTATTGGATGTCGTACTCGGATAACAACATATGCCAACAGGTAAGTCTCCCAGTCTGAGCAGGCTTCTCAAAAATATACTTTATTGGATCCATTTTTGAGATCAATAAAGTAGTATGACAAATCAAATATTACCTCAGGCGCCTGACGGCCCATGCTAAAGCATAACAAGTCTTCTCTAAAAGTGAATATCGACTTTCACAATCAGTGAATTTCTTGCTTAAGTAGTAAATGTCATGCTCTATACATCCATTCTAATCGTGTTGGCCTAACACACAACCCATTTATCCTTCCAGTACGGTCAGATACATGAAGAGTGATTTTTCTAGGATGTGTGGGATCAAGATAGGAGGTTCTTGTAGGTAACCCTTAGTCTTGTCGAAGGCTTGCTGACAATCAGAATTCCAATCAATAATTTGATCCTTGCGAAGCAACTTAAAAATAGGTTTACACATGGAAGTCATATTGGAAATAAATCTGGAAATGTAATTCAGGCATCCAAGAAAGCCTCTGACTTGTTTCTTAGTTTGGAGCTGGCACTTCTTGAATAGCTCAAATTTTACCAGGGTCCACCTTGATTCCTTGTTAACTAATGATAAACCAAGTAATATTCCATATCCAACACTAAAGGTAAACTTTGTAGGGTTCAACCTCAACTGGTACTTCTTGAGTTGTTCAAACAGTTTCAATAGATGATCCAAGTGGTCCTCTTCACTTTGAGACTTAGCAATCATATCATCGCCGTACACCTTAATTTCATTGTGCATCTTATCATGAAAAAATGTGACCATTGCCCTTTGATATGTTTCCCTTGCATTCTTCAGACCGAAGGGAATAACCTTATAACAATAGGTTTCCCAAGGAGTAATAAATGTAGTCTTTTTCATATCAGCAAGATCCATCTTGATCTAGTTATAACCCGACAAACCATCCATGAATGAGAAAACTGCGAAGCGAGCGACATTTTCCACAAGATTGTCAATATGTGGTATAGGGAAATCATCTTTTGGACTCTCCTGGTTCAAATCCCTGTAATCTACACACATTCTGACTTTACCATCCTTTTTCGGCAAAGGAACTGATAAGTGGTTTTTATGCGTTATTTTATGGTTAGTTTTAGTTAATCTTTTTATATGTGTCATACCCCAAATTTTACCTTTAGATTCATTGATCATTCGCATATCACATAGATCAATCGTTATGCATAGCTAACCAGTTTAACCGTTTGTTTGTGTTACTTTGTGAAGTTAGGTTACTGCTGGAAATTCGGGAAGTCATGAAGGCTTTATGTGTACTTCTTACCTCCTACAAGTCGTGTTGGATTATTGCAGAAGCATCTACCCTTATTATTTGGGTCTTGCAGTCAACACGACGTTTCTCTCTAAGAGTGCTCAGAGGAGTCCCAAGGAGGACTAGGGTTTTCTTATCCGTTGGCTTCAAGGATTTTTGTTTGAGAACTGGTTGGAGTTTTATGGCAGTTTGGATTTAGACCTTTCTCAGTATGGCTCAACTTTGTTTATAAAGCAGATCACTAGTTGTTAGATGAGAGATTTTGAATATTGACTAGTTTGCAAAACCGTGTGACTTAAGACCTCAAAGTTGGATGAACTTGGAATTGAGTTCAGGCGAGAACTATTTCAAAATAAAGGTTAAATTGATGCTTTACACCGAATCTAAGTCCAAAGATTATGTACATGACTATAATTTCAAGAGCTATACTTTTAAGTGAAGGCTCATTAAGGGTGCGCCATAAACCATCACAAGAAGTTTGTGTGATACGCGTCAAGTTTTAAAGGATCCAAATATTCACAAGATTAATTCAGTTCCAAGATCTAAAGATTCGAGATCTAAAATAGGAGTTTACATGGAAGGTACTCTTGCATAAAGCTCACTAAGAATTGCACGCATCTGTCATTGCCTTACAAACTCATGCCGACTCCGGGTTGCTACTCGCGCCAACAACACCTTCTACTTAAAAGAATCTAGCCATTATTAAATTGGGGAAACAAGTACACGGCCATGCCCTACGTCTACATGGTGTAAATGTCATGGTAGTGGTAAATTGGATATTCACCCTTTTCATACAATACATCTGCTGGGCCGTTACATAATGAAGTTGTTTTAGTCACTTAGAAAGTGTTATCACCTGTTTGCTGTTCCAAAATAAAAGGCTTTGGATTACAAATTGACGACGTATCCACTAAATTCAATTATAAGCACCATTCATGACGGTCATAACAGAGTATGGCTCAGTATTTCCAAATACAAGCAAACACTCAATTTTGTTATTCTCAAACCAAAGTTGTACACAATATGTTTGGAAGTAAATAAAAGAAAGAAATTGCATTATGTTTTAAACTAAAGGGGAAAACAGAAGAAATCATCATAATTCGTTTCAAATACAAATTCCGAAGCGCTATTCTTGAATGAAAAAGAGGAGTTATACTATATTAAAGCCATTTGGTCGTGCCAAGCTAGACATATTCTTCATACCCCACATCCTGCTATTTAATTACAAGGTTACGAACATCGACACCACATGAAATTCAGCGGACGGAGAGGACCAGGAAATCATGATTATGTCTCACACTTTCAAATGTTATCCTCGCGGTTTCGTCATAACGGCAGTGAAAAGCTATGTTGTTTTCGGTTGCAACAAAAGACCACCAAGAGCACAGTTTCAATATGCCAATAGAAGCAAGAGGTGTTTTAAAAAGGAAGAAGAATTTGGAAAGCAAGAAATAAGGAAGGGTGAGTTGATAAGAAGAACTCACCACAATGCTATTTTCTGGTATTTGCTCGCAAATTCGGCGAAGTCACCGAGCTCCATCTTTTGCTTCAAATTGCTACTCCTGCATTAAATAACAGCGTATCAGGAAACGGTAACTTCAGAAGTACAGATAAAAGTGAATGGTGCCGCAAATATGTCCATTTGAAGATGACACGGAAAGGTTGAGATCAAACCAAAGACCTCCGCAAGTATTACTGGGGATGAACTTGTTATGTTGCCTTCAACTAATTCCACCCATGAGGAAAACCTGAGCATAACAATAACTCCCATTATTTGCTAAAATCAAACCAATTTTTTCGTAGAAACACACCTACATCACCAATACAAATGTAGCATCAAAGCAAGAATGGAAATGAAAAAGGAATAAAAAAGAAGAGAAAGATTTCAAACTTACGGGATTGTCGGTTTGTCTTGGAAGTATGCCAATATAACTCAGAAATAATTCCCACAGGTCAAATGAATTGAAGGATTCACCCATTGTTAGAGGACTGCATAGCAATGACAATATTGTTTCGAAGGCTGATAAAAGAGAAAGTGTTGTCATGTTTGATTGTTCAAGCTCGTACCAAAGCCCAGAATCGCGCCAACGTCCTTCAACTCAAGCTGATTGGACAGAGTCATCCAATTGGCCCCACTGCAAATTTGCTGTAGCTATTTGAGCCTAGGCCTTCATTGGAATACAAACCTCCTCCGGAGAAAAGACAATATCCTCCGCTAACAGGGATGGCGCAATTTGTAACGCCCATTTTAATTATTTTTGGTTTCTGTGATTATTTTATTCGCGGTTGTATTTTGAGAATTATTGTGGATGGTCAAGAACTCATAATATTAATAAATTGTGATAAAATGTGATAATTGATAGTAATGTAAAAAATTATTATTAATTATTATCATTATTATTGCTAATATTAATATAAATGAGAAAATGTTATTAATTGGATTTTTGGAGTAAAAGTATTATGAGAAAATTATTATTAAAATGAGTTATTTGGATTAATAAGGGAATTAATGGAATTGAGGGCATTATTGGCAATTGGAAAGAAGAGGAGAACACGTACGGTGAATAACACGGTTGAGCAAGAGAAAGAGCACGATCAAGAACAACAACTTAGCAAGCGGATTTCGTGTGGATTAAGGAGCTTGTTCATCATCAACACGAATTTGAGGTAAGGGGGGGGGTTTAACGGTTAAAATAGGTATTTACATGAATGTTGGTAGAAGGGGAATCCCTAACCCCAAATATGAGATTGTTGCATGTGAATGATGATTTTGTTGTTGTTGCTAGTTGCTAATTTCTATTATGAATCCTTGGTATTATGGTAGAAGTATTGCATGCTGAATTTGATGGTTGTTGAATGAGTTCTAGGATTTCTGGTTAAGTTCGAAGCTGAGCCGGAAGTTGGTTTGAGAGCAGAGTTAATGATTTGTCAGATAGAATCGGGGATAGACCCCGTAGCTAAGTTGCAGTATATGGTTGGGTGTGGGTTTCGATTTAATCGGGTGAAATCGGTGTGGGAGGCGATCTCTGCAGCCCAAAATTTTTCTGAGTACGCAGGTATTCGCTGGGCGAATTGGGGCGAGCCTTCACTAGGCTTCGCCGGGCGAACTAGCCAGCGAGTGCTGGCATAAGCTTTTGTTTGGCTTCGCCAGAGGTTTCGCCAGGCGAATGGCAGCGAGTGTTCGCTGCGGGGCTTCGCCGGGGGAATGTGCCAGCGAGCCCGGCAGCAGGTTGTGATTCTGCTGCTGTTTTTGTGTTGTTCCATTGTGGACTTGGACCCTCGTTGGTCATGTGTGACGAGAGGCTTGCTGGAGAGCTGATGTGAGCGTATGTTGGAGGTTGTAAGGCTGGTTGGCCGGCATTGTCGCAAGTGGCATAATCATTGAATTATGCGTTATGTATGAATCGGTGTGGTTGTGTACGTGAGATGTGTGCACCGTGTGTGTGCTGCGTGTGAGATATGAGGATTAGCTTGATCGTTGCGCCTTGAGTGCATTGTATTGGTGTGTTATGGTGAATGGATCCGTGAGGATCGATATGCTCTATACGCGTTGTGGTTAAATACTGTTGTGTGATGGATTGTGATCAGTAGGATCGATATGCCTGGTGTGCATTGTATTGATGTGTTGTTGTGATGGATTGGATCAATAGGATCGATGCACTTTGTGTGCTTGTGCATATATGCATTATATGATGAGTGGATATGTAGGATCGTGTGCACTGTGTGTGCCATGTGGTTATGCATAGTGTCTTGCATAGCATGTGGACGTGGTGAATTGTTGCTCGGTAGAGCGTATGCGATTCACTCATGTGCTCCATATGGGGAGCGTGGAAGTGAGGCATGAGTTGCTCACGTGCTCCAAATGGGGAGCGTGGACGCGGTGTATGAGTTACTCGCATGCTCCAAGTGGGGAGCGTGGACGTGATGTGTGATACACTCACGTGCTCCAGTGGGGAGCGTGGACGAAAATTTGGATCGTTGCTCGGAAGGAGTGTATGCGACCACCCGTGTCCCAAGTGGGGGACGTTGATATGTGATTAAATGAGCTCATGAGGAGCATGGTAGGGATAGATCGTTGCTCAGAGGGAGTGTATGTGATCTATCCTGAGTTGAATCGGTACCGCATATTGTCGAGTCGAGTGCATGTGTTGCATTGTGGTTGTGTGTGTGTGTGATTGTTAATGATGGGATAGTAGGTCCGGGTGTGAGGAATATGAAATAATTGATTTATTGTTTCTGCCTTTTATTTCATGTACGTTTATACCGTTAATATTTGATCGTGATTCTCACCCCTTTGTTGTTGTTGTGGTCTGTGCTTCTTCGGAAGTACAGACAATCCAGGTGTTTAGCTAGCTTGGATTGTGGCGTCTTCGTAGGATTGCTCTGATACGCAACACCGGGGCTTTTTGGGAGTTTATTGTCTATTGTTGTTTGTGTGTGCCCCTGTGGCGTATCTATTTTTTTGTGTGTGGGATATATGTTGATATATGACATTAGGTATATTTTGGGCATATGGCCGATTGTTGTAGGTGATAATATTGATGATATGGATTATGTATTTATGTGATATGTGGTTTATGACAGACTAATCTTATTTCCGCTGCGATATTATTGAATATCTATTTGTGAAAAAAAATGACTTTGTGGACTTTGTTGAAATTGTGACATCCCGTTTGGGAAGAAACTCTGATGTGTGCTTAGTTTAAGTGTTTATTTTCTAATTTGGGAATCGGGGTGTTACAAGTTGGTATTAGAGCAGGTCGGTCCGTCCGGCCAGTGTAGTGTTTTGAGTTTGTCTGTAGGATAGAGTTGGTTGTTCTCTGTTAACCTGTTGTTGTTGTTGAGCAGTATGGCTGGGAGGAATGACGCGACGTTGGCTGCGGCTATGCAGGCTATGGCTCAAGTGGTGGCCAATCAGAATCTGGCTGCGGGTGCTTAGTTCAGAGACTTGATGCAGTTCCAGAGCAACAAGCCACCAAAGTTTGAAGGTGGGATTCTGGATCCGGTAGCTGCACAGAAATGGATGAAGGCGATAGAGAAGATCTTCAGGACCATGAGGTGCAGTGACTAGCAGAAAGTGAGATTTGGTACTCACATGCTTGAGGGAGAGGTCGAGGCTTGATGGGACAATTGCCGTCAGAGGATGGAGGCTTCGGGGACTCCAATTACTTGGGAGGTGGTTCGATCTAGATTTCTGGAGAAGTATTTTCCAGAAGATATCAGAAGTGCTAAAGAGGTGGAATTTCTGGAATTGAAACAGGGCAGTATGTCGGTAGCCGAGTATGCGGCTAAGTTTGAGGAATTGGCTCAGTATTGTCCTCATTACAATACTGAGGAAGCAATGACTTCTAAGTGCTTGAAATTTGAGAATGGGCTGAGGCCGGAGATCAAGATGGGGATCGCATGTCAGAAAATCAGGAGCTATCCTGAGTTTGTGAGTAGAAGTCGGATCTATGACAATGATAACCGTGCGAGGATTGCACATTACAAGGCAGTGAATGGCCGCAAGGGTAAGCAGAGGTTTGGTGGTACACCTTACAGTGTGCCAACCGGTAAAGGAAAGCAAAAGGCTGTGTCTGATAAGAGATTCCGAGAGAGGAAGGCATCGTCAGATTTGAAATGTTATCGGTGTGGTGTCGCTGGGCATCATGCTACTGATTATCCTTAAGAGATTAAAAAGTGCTTCAAGTGTGGGAAGCCGGGCCATGTGATGGCGGATTGTAGGACTAATATGCCTACTTGTTATAACTGCGATGATAAAGGCCATATTAGCACTCATTTTGAGAAGCTAAGGAAGGTGCAAGCGCCTCAGGTAAGCGGTAAAGTGTTTGCGGTGGTGGGTACTCAGTCGGAGGACGAGGAGCGTTCGATCAAAGGTACATGTTTTATCAATAGCATTCCTTTGACTACTATGATTGATATGGGTGCGACCCACTCGTTTATCTCTGTTGATTGTGTGAAGAGGATAGGTTTGGTGCCGACTACTCTTGAGCGGCGGATGACTATTGAAACTCCCTCAATTGGTTCAGTGACTACTTCGCTATTATGTTTGAAGTGTCCACTGACTATCTTTGGCCGAGACTTCGGTGTGGATTTGATCTGTTTTCCACTTGGTGGTTTGGATGTTATACTTGGTATGAACTGGTTGGAGTTCAACCGAGTGTACAGTGATTGTTTTCGGAAGGTGTTACTATTTTTGACTCCGGAAGAGGAAGCGTTGGCAGATTCTTTGTCCGGTAAGGAATTGAGAACTTTGTTGAAAGATGAAGCTCAGGTGTTTGCTTTATTTGCATCACTGTCTGTTGACAACAAGGCATTGTTGAATGAGTTAGCCATTGTTAATGAGTTTCCGGAGGTGTTCCCGGATGATATTACAGAGTTACCTCCGAAGAGAGAGGTTGAGTTTAGCATTGATCTGGTACCTGGTACGAGGCCTATTTCTATGGCGCCGTACAGGATGTCGGCAGTGGAGTTGGCCGAGTTGAAGACTCAGATTGGAGAGTTGCTGAATAGGAAGTTTATCAGACCTAGTGTGTCGCTGTGGGGAGCTCCAGTGTTGTTAGTGAAGAAGAAGGACGGTAGCATGCGGTTGTGCATCAATTACTGTCAGTTGAACAAAGTAACCATCAAGAACAAATATCCTCTTCCAAGGATTGATGATTTGATGGATCAGTTAGTGGGAGCTCGTGTGTTCAGTAAGATCGACTTGAGGTCGGGTTATCATCAGATCAGAGTTAAGGAAGGTGATATTCAGAAGACGGTGTTTAGGACTCGATATGGACATTACGAGTATGTGGTAATGCCTTTCGGAGTGTCTAATGCGCCGGGTGTGTTTATGGAATATATGAACCGTATCTTCTATTCTTATTTGGATCAGTTCATTGTCGTGTTCATTGATGACATACTGATTTATTCTAAGTCTGAGGAAGAGCATGCAGAGCATTTGAGGATTGCTTTGCAAGTGTTGAAAGATAACAAGTTGTTTGCTAAGTTATCGAAGTGTGAGTTCTGGTTGAAGACTGTGAGTTTTCTGGGGCATGTTATTTCGGGTGATGATGTTTCAGTAGACCCTTCGAAAGTTAGTGCGGTGTTACAGTGGCAACCATCGAAGACGGTAACAGAAGTTCGGAGTTTCTTGGGTTTAGCTGGTTATTACCGAAGATTTATTGAAGGATTTTCTAGATTGGCGTTACCATTAACTCAGTTGACGAGGAAAGATCAAGTGTTTGCGTGGGATGCTGCGTGCGAAGAAAGTTTTATGGAGCTGAAAAAGAGATTGACTTCAGCGCCGGTGTTGGTGTTACCGAATCCGTGTGAGCCTTTTGTGGTGTATTGTGACGCGTCCAAGATGGGATTGGGCGGAGTTCTCATGCAGAATAGAAAAGTGGTAGCTTATGCGTCGCGGAAATTGAGGGTGCATGAGCGGAATTATCCTACTCATGACCTTGAATTGGCTGCGGCGGTTTTTGTTTTGAAGATCTGGAGACATTATTTGTATGGTTCAAGGTTTGAGGTGTTCAGTGATCACAAGAGTTTGAAGTACCTGTTTGATCAGAAAGAGTTGAACATGAGGCAGAGAAGATGGTTGGAATTCTTGAAAGATTATGATTTCAGTTTGAGTTATCACCCAGGGAAAGTGAATGTAGTTGCAGATGCATTGAGCAGGAAGGTAATTCATATGTCAGCTTTGATGGTGAAAGAGATAGAGCTTATTGAGAAGTTTAGAGATTTGAGCATGGTTTGTGAATTCACGGCAGATGGTGTGATGTTGGGTAAATTGCAAGTGAAGAATGATTTCTTGGATATGATAAGAGAACATCAGAAGTTAGATGTGAGACTTGTGGATTTGATGCGAGGAGCCGGAAGTGACTCCGGTAGTGATTTCAGGTTGGGTGATGCAGGTGTGTTGAGGTTTCGGGGCAGGATTTGTGTGTCGGATAATGATGAGCTGAAGAAGTCGATATTGGATGAAGGGCATCGTAGCAGCCTGAGTGTGCATCCAGGAGCTACGAAGATGTATCAGGATTTGAAAAAGTTGTTTTGGTGGTCGGGCATGAAAACGAACATTGCTCGTTATGTGTATGCTTGTTTGGTATGTCAGAAATCGAAAGTGGAGCATCAGAGACCTTCTGGGATGATGCAACCGTTAGAGATTCCGGTTTGGAAGTGGTATTGTATCACTATGGATTTTGTTACAGGTTTGCCGAATACGGCGAGAGGATTTGATGCCATTTGGGTGATTGTGGATTGGCTTACTAAGTCTGCACACTTTGTGCCGATTAGTGTCAACTTTCCGTTGGAGAAGCTTGCCGAGATCTATATTCGGGTAATTGTGAAGTTTCATGGTGTGCCTTTGAGTATTGTGTCAGATAGAGATCTGAGGTTCACTTCTGTATTTTGGAAGAGTTTGCAAGAGGCTTTGGGTACCGAGTTGAAGTTGAGTTCAGCTTATCATCCGCAGACGGATGGACAGTCAGAGAGGACTATTCAGACTTTAGAGGATTTGTTGCGAGCCTGTGTGTGGGAGCAAGGTGGTACGTGGGATACTCATTTGCCTTTGGTAGAGTTCACGTACAATAACAATTACCATTCCAGTATCGGGATGGCACCGTTTGAGGCTCTTTATGGTAGGAGGTACATGACTCCTTTGTGTTGGTATGAGTCGGGTGAGCATGTTGTGTTGGGACCAGAGTTGGTGCAGCAGACTACTGAGGCAGTGCAGATGATCTGTGAAAAGATGAAAGCATCTCAGGATCGGCAGAAGAGTTATTATGATAACCGCAGCAAAAAGTTGGAGTTCAATGAGGGTGACCATGTATTTTTGAGGGTTAACCCAGTGACTGGGGTTGGACGTGCATTGAAGTCCAAGAAGTTGGATCCGAAGTTTATCGGGCCGTATCAGATTTTGCAGAAGATTGGTGTTGTGGCCTATAGGGTGGCGTTGCCGCCGGAGCTTTCGAACTTGCATGACGTGTTCCATGTGTCGCAACTTCGGAAGTATGTACCTGATCCGTCTCACGTGATTCAGAGGGATGAAGTCCAAGTTAGAGAGAACCTAACTGTGGATACGTTGCCGTTGAGGATCGAGGATCGCAAGATGAAACGACTCAGAGGAAAAGAGATACCGTTGGTGAGAGAGGCTTGGGGAGGTGCTACAGGTGGCAGTGTGACCTGGGAATTAGAAAGCAGGATGCGGGAATCGTATCCAGAGCTGTTTCCATCAGGTATTATCGAGGACGAAAATAATTAAAGTGGGGGAGAGTTGTAACGCCCATTTTAATTATTTTTGGTTTCTGTGATTATTTTATTCGCGGTTGTATTTTGAGAATTATTGAGGATGGTCAAGAACTCATAATATTAATAAATTGTGATAAAATGTGATAATTGATAGTAATGTAAAAAAATATTATTAATTATTATCATTATTATTGCTAATATTAATATAAATGAGAAAATGTTATTAATTGGATTTTTGGAGTAAAGGTATTATGAGAAATTATTATTAAAATGAGTTATTTGGATTAATAAGGGAATTATTGGAATTGAGGGCATTATTGGCAATTGGAAAGAAGATGAGAACACGTATGGTGAAGAACACGGTTGAGCAAGAGAAAGAGCACGATCAAGAACAGCAACTTAGCAAGCGGATTTCGTGTGGATTGAGGAGCTTGTTCATCATCAACACGAATTTGAGGTAAGGGGGGATTTAATGGTTAAAATAGGTATTTACATGAATGTTGGTAGAAGGGGAATCCCTAACCCCAAGTATGAGATTATTGCATGTGGATGATTATTTTGTTGTTGTTGCTAGTTGCTATTTCTGTTATGAATCCTTGGTATTATGGTAGAAGTATTGCATGCTGAATTTGATGGTTGTTGAATGAGTTCTAGGAATTTCGGTTAAGTTCGAAGCTGAGCCGGAAGTTGGTTTGAGAGCAGAATTAATGATTTGTCGGATAGAATCGGGGATAGACCCCGTAGCTAAGTTGCAGTATATGGTTGGGTGTGGGTTTCGATTTAATCGAGTGAAATCGGTGTGGGAGGCGATCTCTGCAGCCCAGAATTTTTCTGAGTACGCAGGTATTCGCTGGGCGAATGGGGGCGAACCTTCGCCAGGTTTCGCCGGGCGAACTAGCCAGCGAGTGCTGGCAGAAGCTTCTATTTGGCTTCGCCAGAGGTTTCGCCAGGCGAATGGCAGCGAGTGTTCGCTGCGGGGCTTCGCGGGGCGAATGTGCCAGCGAGCCCGACAGCAGGTTGTAATTCTGCTGCTGTTTTTGTGTTGTTCCACTATGGACTTGGACCCTCGTTGGTCATGTGTGACGAGAGGCTTGCTGGAGAGCTGATGCGAGCGTATGTTGGAGGTTGTAGAGCTGGTTGGCTGGCATTGTCGCAAGTGGCATAATCGTTGAATTATGCGTTATGTATGAACCGGTGTGGTTGTGTACGTGAGATGTGTGCACCGTGTGTGTGCTGCGTGTGAGATATGAGGATCAGCTTTATCGTTGCGCCTTGAGTGCGTTGTATTGGTGTGTTATGGTGAATGGATCCATGAGGATCGATACGCTCTATATGCGTTGTGGTTAAATACTGTTGTGTGATGGATTGTGATCAGTAGGATCGATATGCCTGGTGTGCATTATATTGATGTGTTGTTGTGATGGATTGGATCAATAGGATCGATGCACTTTGTGTGCTTGTGCGTATATGCATTATATGATGAGTGGATCAGTAGGATCGCGTGCACTGTGTGTGCCGTGTGGTTATGCATAGTGTCTTGCATAGCATGTGGACGTGGTGAATCGTTGCTCGGTGGAGCGTATGCGATTCACTCACGTGCTCCAAATGGGGAGCGTGGACGCGGTGTATGAGTTACTCGCGTGCTCCAAGTGGGGAGCGTGGACGTGGTGTGTGATACACTCACGTGCTCCAGTGGGGAGCGTGGACGGGAATTTGGATCGTTGCTCGGAAGGAGTGTATGCGACCACCCGTGTCCCAAGTGGGGGACGTTGATATGTGATTAGATGAGCTCATGAGAAGCATGGTAGGGATAGATCGTTGCTCAGAGGGAATGTATGCGATCTATCTTGAGTTGAGTCGGTACCGCATATTGTCGAGTCGAGTGCATGTGTTGCATTGTGGTTATGTGTGTGTGATTGTTGATGATGGGATAGTAGGTCCGAGTGTGAGGAATATGAAATAATTGATTTATTGTTTCTGCCTTTTATTTCATGTACGTTTATACCGTTAATATTTGATCGTGATTCTCACCCCTTTGTTGTTATTGTGGTCTGTGCTTCTTCGAAAGTACAGACAATCCAGGTGTTTAGCTAGCTTGGATTGTGGCGTCTTCGTAGGATTGCTCTGATACACAACACCGGGGCTTTTTGGGAGTTTATTGTCTATTGTTGTTTGTGTGTGCCCCTGTGGCGTATCTGTTTTTTTTTTTGTGTGGGATATGTGTTGATATATGACATTAGGTATATTTTGGGCAGATGCCGATTGTTGTAGGTGATAATATTGATGATATGGATGATGTATATATGTGATATGTGGTTTATGACAGACTAATCTTATTTCCGCTGCGATATTATTGAATATCTATTTGTGAAAAAAAATGACTTTGTGGACTTTGTTGAAATTGTGACATCCCTGTCGCTACTGCGAAAATCGGCGCCGGCTGAACAGAAGAGTCGCCACCGTGCGTTATTTATCCCAACGGAGGGAAAGGAAACGCTCGAAGTAAACCTCGCGAAAAAGGGGAAAAGGTATGGTCATCGCAACCAAAACCTGGGTTCGGGAGTCGGTTACGCAAGGGGAAGGTATTAGCACCCCTCACGTCCATCGTACTCGATGGGATCCACGCTTGCTTGGTTGTACGGATTACACTTCTATCTAAACTAAAGGATGAGGTCTGAAAAGAAAAGAAAACATGACTCGGCAAAGCATCGCACTTTATGCCTACGTATTCCCGTCTGGAACGAGAAATCAGAGTCAACGTAGTTCGCCTAACTACGGGGGAAGGTGGGTGAAGGTTGCTCGCTAGGATATCGCATCCTATGCCTACGTACTTCCACACGGCATGGAAGATCAGAGCAAACGTAGTTCGGGCTACGCCCGACACAAGCTGTTCAAGTGTTTTTTTATGAAAAATCTCACCTTAAACAAGGGTTTTCTTATTGCAAAAAGGTTGATGTCTGTTCAAATCTTTTGACGGAAGAAATGAATTAATCTCTGTTATAACCTTTATTAATGTTTTTCTGTTGTTTTGAAGGAAGAAGAGATGACATTCTACAAATCCTAGGGTTAAAAGGGAATAAAATCTACCCTAATGTTATCATGCATGGGTTAACTCCTAATGTCTATCACATCCTCCCTTGAACAAGGAAGAATGGAAGTCCTACGGGAAAGGAAACGAAAGGAAGAAACGAAAATACAAGTAATAACCGCATACAAGTGAACATGAATATAGCAATGGTAAATGCAATGCAAAGGAGGGAGGAAGGTTCATCTCAAACTCAAGCCCATTCATGGATGGAATAAGAAAATATCAAGTGATCATATGCAAAGAATCGAGTGAAAACTCCGAATGAAACGCGTAATCCACTATTTGGAATCGCAACGTGCTATCATGCAAACAAGTCGATAATCGGGCAAGCTGCACATACAAATAACAGCCACCTAAGGGTCTTCCAATACCTCTAACCTATCTACAATAAGAAATATAAGCCACGGCGTTCATCACGCAAACACAAAGCGGCCGTTGGAGCCTTAACAAAAATAAAGTCCGTTCGGAAGTCCAAATTACAAGTTCGAATACAAAACATAAGAAAAATAGCAAAAGGTGCTAAAAAATTCAAATAAAAATATCCAATGCCCTACATCAAGCCACAAACCAGGGGTGAGATATACCACAAAAATATCCAAAGATAAATGGTCAAACAAGATGAAAACATTGCAAGATATCTCATGTATACCAAAGGAAAGATTAAAGTGGAGCATGTTAAAGAAAGCATCCAAAACCAATTAAAATGGTACAATAAAATTCCCACAAAAATATATCACAATACCTCAACGTGTGTATGAGATCCCTGCAAAAGGATTGACATTTAAATTGTGTTTTGATAGGTCAAAGAAATTCAACAAAATGATAGCACCAGCATTGGCCTTTTTATGACGACCCAAATGTAAAAAATCCAAAGAAAATGTCAAAAAATGGTAAAATTATAATTCCAGTTTTATTAAATCCTAGACATCTTAAAGATTTAGAACAAAAAAATGGGGATCAAAAAGACTAATTTTCCTATTTTTTATGATTATTTGAAGTCAGTATATAAAACAGAAAAATAAAAGAACATATGGAATAGCATGAACACATGAGAAAACAAGAGAAATAGTGAGAATAAATAAAAGTGGCAGGGGGAGGGATCGAACCCACGTTCTCCCAGCCCCCTGTACGAGCCAAAATGACGTAGTATTGGCAGTGACACGTGGCATAGCGCGTTATCCTCGGATTGGGTGACTAAGTCCACATTTTTTGATCATCCAAGGGTTGATATGTTTCTTCTTCCTTTAAACATGAAAGAGAGGGAAAAATTCTGCATTTTGAACATGGGGCGGCCGGCGGCAATGGGGGGGTGACCGGAAAACTTCACAAGCTCCTAAAATACTCATTTCTTGTCCAAATGGAACGTTCTTTAGATGAATCTTGTGGGATTTTTCGAGAGGAATCCAAATATACCACTATTTTCCCTTGAAATGGCCTCTAACTCAAAAACCGTATATGAATCTCAAACTTTCAAGAACACCAAATTGTCATAAAAACCATCTTTTTTGTACTAGAATCCATGTAGACCTTTATGGCAATGGAATGCAATAAAAATAATGCAAGAAAGACTCCTAAATAATGAGTTATGTCGAATTCTTTATACCTCCGAAAAATGGCTTATGGAGCTTCACTCGATCACCAATTCTTTGAGAAAATGATGTAGAATCACTCAACAATACTTGGTGAATATGTTTGAAGCCTTGACAAGTCTTGAATTGATGAAAAAGTGAAAATTGGAATTTGAGTTTTCACCACTTTTCATGTTACTACAAGGTTCCTCTTGCTCCAATTCTCTCAAAAAAAATGATGAACCATCTCTATAATTGTTGTGTAATTGATTGGTGAAGAGAAAAAGTATGGAAAGTGAGAGAAAAAAGATTGAAAAAAATTCCAAAATGTGAAAGTGTGGGAAAAATGGAGAAAAAATTCAATATGATTTGAAAAATGGATTCAACATCAACTATCACCAACCTTTACTCTTAATGATCTCAATCCAATATATAGATGATGATTAACAAACTCAGAGGTTTCTAGAATAATCTTGGAGGATTCTAGAAAGTTGTGGAAATTTCATGAACTTCTCATGCCATGATACTTTGAATATCTCTTATCTCATGCTTGCACCTTTCCAAACTTATGTCAAAATCTCCTTACATGAGATATGGGAAGTGTATGTAAGCTCCTTGCCTTGAAAATTCATCTTGTGCCAAGTTTTCTATACTTGCCTTATTATGCAAGTAACAAAAATACAAAGCAAGTCCAATTTTTAAACCCTAACTCAAAAAAGTGGATGAACCAATGTCTTTAAAATTATGTTTGGAATCAATTTGGTATATTGGATGACCCATATTGTATTTGTAGATCTCCCAAACCAATTTTTCATTTCAACTTTTTCAACTTATAAGCCATTTTCAAGTCATTTGCACCAATTTTAAAATTCCATGCTCTAAGCTTTTCCAAACTTTCACACCTTCTTTTCTAGCCTTAAAATCCCATTTTGAACAACTTTGATGTTGTGAAGTTTTTCATTTGAAGCTTCCTTGTATGATTTTTAGGCATATACTAAGAATGACCTGTAATCCTCAAATGACCAAAATACCCTTTGCTTGCCAAGACCATAAGTAGAGTTCCATAAATCATATGAAGGCATACCATACCATTATAGAAAGCTAAGACAATAAGGAAAAATTCTCATGTTGGCCAGAAATCCATTTGAAGTACCCTTGAAAGTAAAAAGTTGCTTGGAATACAGACAATTTTCACAGACAAATTTTAGTGCCCTCAGATGACCTGTAACTTGCAAGAGCCATAACTTGAGTTCTACAAATCATCTTGATGACTTCCACCACTCAAATTAAAGCTATGAAGATATTCTACAAGTTTAATGTGGACCAAGAATCCATATGAAGCTTTCATCTTGAGTTACACTGCTTTGAAGTTTGACCTAAATCAGGGGATTTTACAATAAAACCCTAATTTAGTAACTCCAGTTCTCCTTGACTCCTCTCGATTTTTCTTTATCATAACATCATATCCATATCCACCTAGCAAATAATGAATCCCCCATTCTTCAAATGATCCTTGATGCCCTTCAAAACACTTCTTTGACCTAGAATTGACCCAGTGTTGACCCTAGTTGACTGACTTCAACTGAGGCTCCTGCAATCATTCACATGACTTGGTTCTCCTCAAAAATGATTCTCTAGACTCTTCATAACATCCATACACACCTCATGCTCTTGGCTCATAGCTCACATTTCCTCTGATGATCCCCCACTAGCCTCACGATAGGAGAGAATTCACTGATCAACCTGGCAGCTCTTCAAAGCTCAAATTCTTCCCTGATGACCTGAGTAGTCTTGAATATGAATGAAACCCTTGGATATACCTCTTGAAATAAGAACAGCACTTGATCCCCTGATTAAGATAGCTTGCCTATGCAGATGAATACACTATGTACATGATGACAATGCAAATGACTATGCAATTGAAACATAAACCTAGGTTAGAAAAGGTTGGGCAAATTTTGGGGTGCAACAGCTGCCCCTATTCGAGCGACTTGGACCCGACTGGATGAAGAGCGCGCAGCCTTCAGACAATCGAGGTACGAGACGGTTGAATACGAAAGAACCCGGAAATTTGCCAACCGCAAAAATAAATTGCGAAAACGACTACTGCTTGAGAAAACCCTGGGAACTGGCTTCTGTTGTCACGGCAATAACTAGCCATCCATCTGTCAAATAAACTGATGCTGTCCGCAGGCCACTCCATTCCGAAGAAATGAGCATACACCATATAACGAGAAATTGTTGATATCACTTATCAACCTTTGTTGATCTCACTTATCAACCTCTGTTGATCTCACTTATCAACCTCTGTTGATCTCACTTATCAACTGAGCACACGCTAACCAGCGGGAGAATATTGACTTCACTTGTCATGTTGACTTCACTGATCAACTTTTCGTATCCTGAAGAAACGAGAGAACGCTTAACCAAACGAGACAAGGTTCGAAGACATGAACAACCAACTCTGCGGGGAAATGAGAAACTTAACCAAGTCACTCCGAGGACAATTCTGACGACTGCCGTCAAACACCTGCTGGGGAATTGGGAAGCTTAACCAAGCACCCTTGTTGCAAACTACGAGTAATTTAACCAAACAACTCCTATAGCGAGCTCCCTGCTGGAGACTATGAGGGTCTTAACCAAGCAACCCATTAAAGTAACACCCTGCCGGAGGACATAACTCTGTTGGGGACTTGCGAGTAACCACCCAAAAATCTGTATTACCACCTTCTAATACTGATACCACATCATCATGAGAAAGACTCAGCTGGGGAAATACAAGTGACTTAACCAAGCGACTTGTCAAAGGATACCCTGCCAGGGACTACGAGGAACTTAACCAAGTATCTCGTTGAAGAACAACCCGCTGGGGATTACGTCTCTACTGGGGAAACTGTGGGTAACCACCCAAAACCTGCACCCTGTCATTTCTACAGCACTTTGAGAAAGGACTCGGCTGGGGAGAAAGAGAAGTGCTTGGCCAAGCAACTCTGCTAGGGGAATATGCCATGACGGACACGATCACTGCGTGTCTGGTACAACAAATCCACAAAACTGCGACGAACACGGTCACTGCGTGTCTTACAAACAAAAACCATTTAACGGGACAAACACGACGAACACGATCACTGCATGCTGCGTTACAATCACATCGACCATAAATCCAACCGGATGAGATAAACACGATCACTGCATGCCAGATGAAATAAATCCACATAGGAGAGGCGAACACGTTCACTGCGTACTTCAACCACCAATATGATAAACACGATCCCTGCGTGTGCTGCAATAGGGCGAATGCGATCACTGCGCATCTCAACCAACAAAACCCCGGAATTATGTCAACACGATCACTGCGTGTGTCACAAAATCAACCCATGTAACAGGACGAATACGATTACTGCGTATGCCGACCAACAACCCACTGATACAATAGCCACGATCACTGCGCGCTCCGCATCATAAGTTCCCATGGTACTAACAACACGATCACTGCATGCTGTACGAATACGATCACTGCGTATCTTGAACACGATCCCTGCGCGTTCGAACACGATCACTGCGCGTTCTGAGCCACGATCCTCTTGACTGGAGAAAAAACACGATCCCTGCGTGTTGCGTGAATACGGTCACTGCGTATCTGGAACACGATCACTGCGTGTTTGAACACGATCACTGCGCGTTCTGAGCCACGATCCTCTTGACTGGAGAAAAAAAACACGATCCCTGCGTGTTGCGTGAATACGGTCACTGCGTATCTGGAACACGATCACTGCGTGTTTGAACACGATCACTGCACGTTCTGAGCCACGATCCTCTTGACTGGAGAAAAACACGATCCTTGCGTGTTGCGTGCCTCAACTAACCCACATAACTGGACGAATACGATCACTGCATATTCCAATCATACCTAGGGTGAACGCGATCACTGCGCGCTTCATGTCACGGCCCTCTTGACTGGAGGAAAAACACGATCACTGCGCGCTTTGTGACACCACTTCAAACATGGGACGAATACGATCCCGGCGTACTTCGGCCACAACCAACCAGACGAAACACGATCACTGCGTGCCTCACCCCATAACCGAATTGTATAACGGACGAATACGATCACTGCGTACACGCACCAACAAATCTGGATGAACACGATCACTGCGTGCCTTGCTCAATAAAACCCCCGAAACGATACCAACACGATCACTGCGTGCCTTACAAAACAATCCTCTTAGATTGGGACGAATACGATCACTGCGCCATTCGACCACAAATATACATAACAAGATCAACACGATCACTGCGTGTCCTACAACATGAACCCCATGAAAGAGACAAAATACGATCACTGCGTACTTCGGCCACAAATCAACATCTGAAAATCGACATGATCACTGCGTGTCTTACAATATGAACCCCGTAGCTGGTACAAATACGATCACTGCGCACTTTGACCACAAACTCCACATCTTCCTGAATCACGATTTCTCTTATCGGCAAGGAATAACATATCTGAACTGGAGATGTAACCACCTGGCTTATGTTTCAAATATGCATGTTTGATGATGACGAAATGCTTCCATACTGCAGGGAAATGCTACATACTCGGGTAGAATGCAAATGCTCATGATGCATGCTTATGCAAAGAGTTACTTCAGCAAAATAAATGCTGAAGACACACTGGATCCGCTGGGGATGATCGAAATACCGCTGATACACTTCCAACAAAATAAATGTTGGAAAGATGAACTAACTCCGCTAGGGATGACCACCCTGCTAGGAAAATAGCTCACGAACTCAGAACTCCAAAATCTGTTGATGACGGTCCTCCTGACGAGAAAGAGCGACTTGCTGGGGAAAGAAAGGACAATCCCGCTCGAGAAAACTCCTTTCAGCTGCTCCAACCACCTGATCACACTCTGTGGGGAACCTCTCCTGCTACCACTGAGCTGGGTAAATCATCCCGCTATCACTGAGCCGGGGAAATCATCCTGCTATCACTGGGCTGGGGAAATCATCCTGCTATCACTGAGCGGGGATTGAACCACACATACTGATTTGCACTGCACAAGAACTCTCTGGGAAGTTAATCGTATCCATCTCGACCTTCACTGGGGAGGACTCTGCTCTGCTTGATAAGCTAATGCTGAACTGAAGATACATTAATCTCAACTCTCTTGGGGAATTAACATTTAGTTTTGCCCGAGGCGACTTCATTGGGGAAGACACAACATACAATCTCTGGAGAGGGTACCAGCCTACCATGGACTCTGGCGGGGAACTTTGCGAGCTTTTGACTAACTGGCCCCAGTGTACTCAACCTGCCCCTGTCTAACTCCCGGGAATACTTGCGCTGAACCGCTTGCTATGAGACGACCTCGAGATTACTTGCCTCGACATCTATACGACAAAAGATTCAATCTCCATTAGCCCCGATCACCCAATTGTTTTCAACGTTCTCCGCGGTGACTTGCCCCTGAATGAGCGTTCTAGCGACTTATCCTGGTCTGATTATCCACCTGAAGTGTCTGCTTTCAAATCTCCACATTCTGTATGACTGCCCCTGATTGGATCTCGAGAAGACTCACTTCTGATTAGTTACCTCTCAAGCATACTGCCCCTTGATCAACTGAAGCTTCGGGACTTGTCCTCAGACTAACTGATTCCGAACTCAATGGAAGTCCATGCCCCTGATTGCAATGACTTTGCCCCCGATTAGCTGATCCAGAACAGTACCTCCAACTACTGAATCTCGACCTGATTGCCCCAGAGTAGTTGACTTTGCATGGCTGACCTGACTGGGAATCACGATAATAGCTTGCCCCTGCCCTCGGAACATTCGGGCGCTCTGTATTCTATCCTGACCATACTTTCCGCGGTAGAAAACTTTTCTGCTATCAAGCGCTTACTCGCAAGTAAATCAAGTTGTTCTGCGTAAAAGACATATTAATGCAACACATATGATAGTTTTGGCATCCAATCTGTTCACTGGGAAAAGGGAAAAACTGTTTATAGCATACACTGCACAAAACATTTATCAACATCAGTACCAACATGGTAAGAGGAACCCTTTTAGGAGTCAGAATCGACGCGACCTTTACCGAAGTATGCTTTCGAAACAACCTGCTTCAATTAGGACTTTTGAAGGTTATAACATGGTCAGGTTCACGGTTTTGAAGGAAAGGATAAAGGCTCGAAGTTTATTTTAACCCACCCATTCTCCTTGATGTTCTCCGATCCTATGTTCAGCTAATTCGACCTTAGCGCTCACCTCTCAGAGGTTGAAAGATATGAGTGATAGTTCGAGAACCCATGAACTTTTAGAGTGACAGCCACTGACTTTTCGTCTTTGACACTTAGGGTCACACGACTCGCATTTGATTTGAGGATTTTTCTTTTTGTCCTCCTTTCATCTTTTTTCTTATCCCTAACTTTTGCCTGGACTGACTCTTTTTGAGTTTCTTTTGATTTTTTAAGTCCAGCGGGATGCCCTCATTTTTGCCTAAGTCATTTGTCTTGAAGTTGCGACTTAGCGGGCTTTTGATTCTTCTCACTTTTCGTTTTTTTCGAATAAGTCGTGTGACACTGGTTGTCTGACTCTTTGGGGAATGATGTGACTGTCTCACTCTTGATTTAACCATTGTGGTTTTTTAGGCACGACCTCTAGAGGTGTGATTGATCCTCGAACGGACACTCCTTTTGCAACTTGAACGCTCAGCCAAATTAGCTAACACCTACCCTGCCCTAGGTTAAGATTGAGGGTTTTTCATTCGCAGAAAGAACTCCTACTACTAGGCTCAAAGGGGTTGACAAGGGATTATCTTCCTTATAACTCCGGTGTTTAGGGATCTGAAACAATGCCTGTACATCATCAACAGGTTTTATTTCAAAAGCATACAATCGGAATTTTGCATGTCGTTCATTTTCGTCATCCTCCCCGGATTCCTCTTAACCAGGTGTTGGACATTTATAAAAACAATTAGTGAACACGAATGGATTTAATCAAAACATGCATATTTATTTCATCATCATCAATTGAAATGAAAACAACAAGTTTTACAAACAAGATCGCAATTCAAACATGAAAGAAACTACAAACGTAAAGAAATGACAAGATAAAACAAAGAAAAACGCCAGCTTCCGAGAACCGGGCTTTCACATCTGTCCTGCTGCTGAACCAGCTATCTTCACAATCAGTTATGAGAGGCAGCCTGCCGCTGTTCTGATCTACTTTTACCGGCCCACACGAACTATAGAACTCCTCTTTGTCCACCATATTCCAGCCTATTCATGGTTTGGCATTGGTTTTTGTGTAATGTTGGGACCTTCCTTCCCAAAATTGATGGCTGAGCTATCAAGCAGATCTTGCACTTTGTGCTTGAAAGCTAAACAGTTCTCGATGTTGTGCCCGGGTGCACCAGAGTGAAAGTCACAATGCTCGTTGATGTCGTACCCTACTGGTGGCGTGCCAGTCGGCGGCGCCAAGGTTCTCTTTTCAACTAGCTGTAACTTCAATAGAGTCTGAAGGAGCTCTGCGTACGATACTGACGGTACCTCAAATACCCTCCTCGGTCTTGGAGCCTGAAACCTCCTCTGATTCTGATTAGGCTGCTGCTGAGCCTGCTGCTGTTGTTGTCTCTGTTGCTGAGGTGGTCCCGGAATAGTCACACTTGCAACTTGTGGTTGTGGACGCCGATTCTGATTCCTATTTCTCCGCTGAACGTTATACACCGCATTAGCATCATCTTGCCTTTTACCACCGAAGGCTTTCTTGTTGCTTCCAGCTGAAGCAGATTCGCCCGGTTGAATCTTACCAATTTTTATCCCGTTCTCTATACGCTCCCCCATCAGGATCAGCTCGGAGAAGGTACTCATTGAGAAGTTAAGCAGCCGGTCATAGTACATCCCTGAGAATGTCCCTACGAACAAGTCCATCATTTCCCTCTCGACCATAGGTGGTTGTACTCTTGCGGCCAGGTCACGCCATCTCTGGGCGTACTCTTTGAAGCTTTCCTTGGGCTTCTGGGACATGCTTTGCAGCTGAACTCTGTTAGGAGCGAGATCGCTGTTGTATTGGTAATGCTTCACGAAAGCTTCCGCCAATTCTTTCCAAGTTCTGATCTGTGTTGGCTCCAGGCTCATGTACCACTCCAATGACGGCCCTGACAAGCTGTCTTGGAAAAAGTGCATAAGCATCTTTTTGTCGTCTGAATACGCGGACATCCTTCTGTAAAATGAACGGACATGCACCCTCGGGCACGTGTCGCCTCTATACTTATCAAAAGATGGCGCTTTGAATTTCAGAGGTACCCTCAGCCCTGGTACCAATCCCATGTTGGACATATCCAGTCCCACAACGTTCTGATTAGCCAGACCATTTACCTTTTCTTCCAACAATCTCATGCGGAGGCTGTCCCCTGTAGGCCTCCCGTAGCCTTCATTATGACCGGAGAAAACGTCTTCCTGATGATCTTCCCAACGAGGTATCTCTTCATATGCAGCATGTCCAGCGTTATGACCCAGACCTGCTTGGAAGTACCTGGGGTTACCCCTCAAGTTGCCCATATCTTGGCCGTTGTTCATACCCATTCCATATCCTGCGTTACCATAACCATGGTCTCCGTATCCAGTTTTGGCGCCAGCCACATTGCCATATCCCAAATTCATACCCTGAAAGCCCTGATTACCATTGCCGCCATTCAGCCCGACGTTCTCCGCACCCAAGTTGAAACCCTGGTTGACGTTCCCTATGAACACTCCTGCAGTATCTCCGTTAGTGTTACCAGTGTTTCCGTTCCCACCAGCAGGACCAGCTTCTCCGTTGTTCAGCCCAGCGACTTGAATGTGATCAACACTTTGATGATTTTCAACCCTGGGAGAGTTAGCCACATTTTCACCACGCGGGGTGCCGTTGTTTTCAGTGCGAGCAACCAACGGCTGCACCAGACTCTGCAACTGCTCCTGCCCTTTGGCGATAGTCTCCATGGTTTGCATGAACAGGGCCATCCTGTCACGCATCTCTTGCATTTCAACCTGCATGGCGTCCATGATCTTCTTCTGGTTGGTTCTTGTAGAGTAACGGTGGACCCGCTTTTCTTCAATCCTGAAAAATACCTGCAAAATGCGGGAGATAAGATACCTGGATCACAAACCTGTAATGCAAATATGAGTATGTATGCAAAATGCAATGTGTGCCTGTGCATTGGAGCATATTACTCCCCCCGTTCTAGTGCTAATACGTTTGATACAGGGCAGCGCCGTGACAGTGCGGTGACAAGCAACTGCAAGAAGTTGAAATTCAATCACAGAAGGGAAAACAACTCATGTATTGAACAGGCCTTCAAAGGCAAAAGTATAACACCAATGTATCACAAGACGAACAAAAGCATGACCTCAACCCACAAACCGGGTGATGGTCAGCGTACAATAAAGCATGAACAAATCAGGTATGCCCATAATCCCTATAATCCCTTAACAGCTTCTTTGTCTTGGGATGATCAGGCTGGACAAGCAATCCCTCTATGAGTAGACTCCTCTGCTTAAGAACTCGCCGCAAGTCGTCGATGGACTCTTCCCATACGCCTTCACCAAAGCACTCATCTAGCTTCCTCTTCTGGGACCGAGCTTCCTTTCTGCGGGCCTCTACTTGCTTCAATGCATCTTGAAGGGCATATCTAGTCATGACTTCTTCTTCGTGCTGCCTCCTAGTGGCCTTCAACTGGCTCTGAAGATCGGCGATCTGCTGCTTCAACTTATCTTCCCGTTCCTTGTTGTTAGTAAGAGTGGCATTCCACGTCTTATTGAATGAAGCGATCTCTCGGTGAGCGATGTCCAACGACTTCTTCTTAGCTTCCATCATGTCATGAGAGCTCTTGAAGTCTTGTCCCAGGCGTTTCCGCTTCTCCTTTTCTTTAACCAACTTAGTCTTCAACAAGGTTACCATCTCAGTTTGTTGTTGAAGGGAGTACGCAGCTTCGTTCTTCTCACTTCGAATCCGGGCCAATTCTCTTTCTAGATCTTCATTAACCACCAACAGAGCTTCCTTTTCCTTCACCACTTGCTCATAGACCTCCCTGGAAACAGTAGTCGGCTCTTCTACCGGAATAGGAACTAGGACTGGTGCAGCTGGAAATGGCATCAATATCTGTCTGGCTCTCTCCTGAATCCAAACTTTGTAGGGTGCATACGCCTGGCAATCACTCTTCCCCAACAGCGGTTTCCCTTTTCGGTTAATGCGTGTCCAGGCATGCCGAAGCTTGGCTAGTAGCTCTCCGCTCAAATCACCTGTGAAGTACAGAGATTCCTGTACTTCAACCTCCTGAGGTGGGCTCTTCAGCGCATATCCAAACTGACGGACGAACAAAGATGGGTTGTAGTTGATGCACCCTTTTCTCCCTATCAACGGAACATTAGGATACCCAGCACAACTGACAATAAGCTCGGACCCCAGCAGATCTCGATCAAACCACTTAATGTCTGCAGAAGTTAGCCTCATCATACGCTCCAGCCAGTCAGACGTGGTTGCACTATCCACAAAAGGTCCCTTCAGGGGAAGATGGTTCTTAAGCCACATGGACAGCAGAGGCACGCAACAAGAGACATTCTTACCTCTCCTGTTCTCATTCCTGTAGTGCATCGAATGGTAAAAGTCCCCGATCAGTGTAGGTACTGGGTTACCAGCAGCAAACAGATGAAACACATCCATGTCCACGAAGTTTGGGAAATTAGGAAACAACACCATCCCATAAATGCATAGAGCCAAAATAGCGTTAAAGACCACCCAACACCCATTCTTGGCGTACTCTTGAGCCTTACCAACCAGAAACTGGAGAGAAAAACCCGGAACTCCTCGCCAAGAAGTCATCAACAACTCAGAAGCATCCATATGCAAGGCTTTGGCTAGATCCTCCAACTTAGGTTCAGCGGCAGAGTGAATAAAGGGGACTGCATTCTGCACCGGCAGCTCAGTGAACTCTACATACTCCTCCATGGTGGGTCCCAAGATAAAGTCTGCGAAAGTGAAACATCTCAAATCCGGGTCATAGAATTGCATCAGCGTGTACAGCCCATTCAACTCATCATCAGTGGACCTGCGAACCAAACTCAACAGCCGTCCGTAACTCTGCCTGAAGCTTCTACGGACATCCTCACCTGCCAGAGAAATCAGACCCAGGAGTGGAGTAACATCAGGAATAGGTAGCTTGTAGGCAACTGTCATCCTCAAACCTGCCATAATCAATACTCAGAAGTCCAAACACTAGAACTCGGGGGTATGCAAATGCACCTGCAGCACAGACACACGTTAATGGGATGCAATGATAATGATCATGCAAACAATCCAATGCAAGCAACATGCAACAGGGACCAAGTGCTATAGCTGAGAAGCCTGAATCATATCGAAGGTCTGAAATCATGGTCTCGGATATACCCAATACAAAGCTCCATACTGGTCTCTGATAGACCCATAATATAACTCCAACTGGTCTCTGACAGACCTCAAACCATAACCCTGATTGGTCTCTGATAGACCTCAAATCAAAACTCAGACTGGTCTCGGATAGACCTCAAATCAAAACTCAGACTGGTCTCTGATAGACCTCACAAATATCCATAAATACCCAGGATCTCTGATCGAGAAATAACCGGTCATCTGAAGGTCTAGTTACCTGCATAACCCCAAACCCTCTCACAGGTGGATGTCCTAGTAACTGACAAAGTATGGCATCCTATGCGGTCGTCGGCGTCACAGACTTTCAGGAGTGACGATACGATTCCCAGAAGGAGTGGCATCATCACATCCTGAAGAGGCCTCACTTAGCCAACTTCCAAATGATCGGTCCCCAGAGTCGACAATCCAACTAACCAGCAACCCGAGCCACCCAAAGGGCAGGACAGGAGGCCAACCAGAAGAACCTCGTCTGAGCGTAGATTTCGCGGGACACTAGGACATGCAAAGTACGTGCGCGCCCACTAATCTCTACTCTAAGTCTAGGTGCACTCAAGCCCAGGTCCGGCTTATCTCTCAATCATAGAACACCCGTCACACCCCACAATACAGCAATAATAATAATAAAATGCTGAAATGTAAATACAGAAATGTAAATCCATACAAATTCCTCGACGGGCAAACAAGCGCTAGGATTGACTCTCTAAAGGGACGTTGGATCCCAAATGCATAAGAACTATCGCAGTCCTTAGCAGCCAGGGGACGTTGGATCCCCAGCAGAGTCGCCAGCTGTCGCTACTGCGAAAATCGGCGCCGGCTGAACAGAAGAGTCGCCACCGTGCGTTATTTATCCCAACGGAGGGAAAGAAAACGCTCGAAGTAAACCTCGCGAAAAAGGGGAAAAGGTATGGTCATCGCAACCAAAACCTGGGTTCGGGAGTCGGTTACGCAAGGGGAAGGTATTAGCACCCCTCACGTCCATCGTACTCGATGGGATCCACACTTGCTTGGTTGTACGGATTACACTTCTATCTAAACTAAAGGATGAGGTCTGAAAAGAAAAGAAAACATGACTCGGCAAAGCATCGCACTTTATGCCTACGTATTCCCGTCTGGAACGAGAAATCAGAGTCAACGTAGTTCGCCTAACTACGGGGGAAGGTGGGTGAAGGTTGCTCGCTAGGATATCGCATCCTATGCCTACGTACTTCCACACGGCATGGAAGATCAGAGCAAACGTAGTTCGGGCTACGCCCGACACAAGCTGTTCAAGTGTTTTTTATGAAAAATCTCACCTTAAACAAGGGTTTTCTTATTGCAAAAAGGTTGATGTCTGTTCAAATCTTTTGACGGAAGAAATGAATTAATCTCTGTTATAACCTTTATTAATGTTTTTCTGTTGTTTTGAAGGAAGAAGAGATGACATTCTACAAATCCTAGGGTTAAAAGGGAATAAAATCTACCCTAATGTTATCATGCATGGGTTAACTCCTAATGTCTATCACATCCTCCCTTGAACAAGGAAGAATGGAAGTCCTACGGGAAAGGAAACGAAAGGAAGAAACGAAAATACAAGTAATAACCGCATACAAGTGAACATGAATATAGCAATGGTAAATGCAATGCAAAGGAGGGAGGAAGGTTCATCTCAACCTCAAGCCCATTCATGGATGGAATAAGAAAATATCAAGTGATCATATGCAAAGAATCGAGTGAAAACTCCGAATGAAACGCGTAATCCACTATTTGGAATCGCAACGTGCTATCATGCAAACAAGTCGATAACCGGGCAAGCTGCACATACAAATAACAGCCACCTAAGGGTCTTCCAATACCTCTAACCTATCTACAATAAGAAATATAAGCCACGGCGTTCATCACGCAAACACAAAGCGGCCGTTGGAGCCTTAACAAAAATAAAGTCCGTTCGGAAGTCCAAATTACAAGTTCGAATACAAAACATAAGAAAAATAGCAAAAGGTGCTAAAAAATTAAAATAAAAATATCCAATGCCCTACATCAAGCCACAAACCAGGGGTGAGATATACCACAAAAATATCCAAAGATAAATGGTCAAACAAGATGAAAACATTGCAAGATATCTCATGTATACCAAAGGAAAGATTAAAGTGGAGCATGTTAAAGAAAGCATCCAAAACCAATTAAAATGGTACAATAAAATTCCCACAAAAATATATCACAATACCTCAACGTGTCTATGAGATCCCTGCAAAAGGATTGACATTTAAATTGTGTTTTGATAGGTCAAAGAAATTCAACAAAATGATAGCACCAGCATTGGCCTTTTTATGACGACCCAAATGTAAAAAATCCAAAGAAAATGTCAAAAAATGGTAAAATTATAATTCCAGTTTTATTAAATCCTAGACATCTTAAAGATTCAGAACAAAAAAATGGGGATCAAAAAGACTAATTTTCCTATTTTTTATGATTATTTGAAGTCAGCATATAAAACAGAAAAATAAAAGAACATATGGAATAGCATGAACACATGAGAAAACAAGAGAAATAGTGAGAATAAATAAAAGTGGCAGGGGGAGGGATCGAACCCACGTTCTCCCAGCCCCCTGTACGAGCCAAAATGACGTAGTATTGGCAGTGACACGTGGCATAGCGCGTTATCCTCGGATTGGGTGACTAAGTCCACATTTTTTGATCATCCAAGGGTTGATATGTTTCTTCTTCCTTTAAACATGAAAGAGAGGGAAAAATTCTGCATTTTGAACATGGGGCGGCCGGCGGCAATGGGGGGGGGGGGGGGGGGGTGACCGGAAAACTTCACAAGCTCCTAAAATACTCATTTCTTGTCCAAATGGAACGTTCTTTAGATGAATCTTGTGGGATTTTTCGAGAGGAATCCAAATATACCATTATTTTCCCTTGAAATGGCCTCTAACTCAAAAACCGTATATGAATCTCAAACTTTCAAGAACACCAAATTGTCATAAAAACCATCTTTTTTGTACTAGAATCCATGTAGACCTTTATGGCAATGGAATGCAATAAAAATAATGCAAGAAAGACTCCTAAATAATGAGTTATGTCGAATTCTTTATACCTCCGAAAAATGGCTTATGGAGCTTCACTCGATCACCAATTCTTTGAGAAAATGATGTAGAATCACTCAACAATACTTGGTGAATATGTTTGAAGCCTTGACAAGTCTTGAATTGATGAAAAAGTGAAAATTGGAATTTGAGTTTTCACCACTTTTTCATGTTACTACAAGGTTCCTCTTGCTCCAATTCTCTCAAAAAAAAATGATGAACCATCTCTATAATTGTTGTGTAATTGATTGGTGAAGAGAAAAAGTATGGAAAGTGAGAGAAAAAAGATTGAAAAAAATTCCAAAATGTGAAAGTGTGGGAAAAATGGAGAAAAAATTCAATATGATTTGAAAAATGGATTCAACATCAACTATCACCAACCTTTACTCTTAATGATCTCAATCCAATATATAGATGATGATTAACAAACTTAGAGGTTTCTAGAATAATCTTGGAGGATTCTAGAAAGTTGTGGAAATTTCATGAACTTCTCATGCCATGATACTTTGAATATCTCTTATCTCATGCTTGCACCTTTCCAAACTTATGTCAAAATCTCCTTACATGAGATATGGGAAGTGTATGTAAGCTCCTTGCCTTGAAAATTCATCTTGTGCCAAGTTTTCTATACTTGCCTTATTATGCAAGTAACAAAAATACAAAGCAAGTCCAATTTTTAAACCCTAACTCAAAAAAGTGGCTGAACCAATGTCTTTAAAATGATGTTTGGAATCAATTTGGTATATTGGATGACCCATATTGGATTTGTAGATCTCCCAAACCAATTTTTCATTTCAACTTTTTCAACTTATAAGCCATTTTCAAGTCATTTGCACCAATTTTAAAATTCCATGCTCTAAGCTTTTCCAAACTTTCACACCTTCTTTTATAGCCTTAAAATCCCATTTTGAACAACTTTGATGTTGTGAAGTTTTTCATTTGAAGCTTCCTTGTATGAGTTTTAGGCATATACTAAGAATGACCTGTAATCCTCAAATGACCAAAATACCCTTTGCTTGCCAAGACCATAAGTAGAGTTCCATAAATCATATGAAGGCATACCATACCATTCTAGAAAGATAAGACAATAAGGAAAAATTCTCATGTTGGCCAGAAATCCATTTGAAGTACCCTTGAAAGTCAAAAGTTGCTTGGAATACAGACAATTTTCACAGACAAATTTCAGTGCCCTCAGATGACCTGTAACTTGCAAGAGCCATAACTTGAGTTCTACAAATCATCTTGATGACTTCCACCACTCAAATTAAATCTATGAAGATATTCTACAAGTTTCATGTGGACCAAGGATCCATATGAAGCTTGCATCTTGAGTTACACAGCTTTGAAGTTTGACCTAAATCAGGGGATTTTACAATAAAACCCTAATTTAGTAACTCCAGTTCTCCTTGACTCCTCTCGATTTTTCTTTATCATAACATCATATCCATATCCACCTAGAAAATAATGAATCCCCCATTCTTCAAATGATCCTTGATGCCCTTCAAAACACTTCTTTGACCTAGAATTGACTCAGTGTTGACCCTAGTTGACTGACTTCAACTGAGGCTCCTGCAATCATTCACATGAGTTGGTTCTCCTCAAAAATGATTCTCTAGACTCTTCATAACATCCATACACACCTCATTCTCTTGGCTCATAGCTCACATTTCCTCTGATGATCCCCCACTAGCCTCACGATAGGAGAGAATTCACTGATCAACCTGGCAGCTCTTCAAAGCTCAAATTCTTCCCTGATGACCTGAGTAGTCTTGAATATGAATGAAACCCTTGGATATACCTCTTGAAATAAGAACAGCACTTGATCCCCTGATTAAGATAGCTTGCCTATGCAGATGAATACACTATGTACATGATGACAATGCAAATGACTATGCAATTGAAACATAAACCTAGGTTAGAAAAGGTTGGGCAAATTTTGGGGTGCAACAATCCCGTTTGGGAAGAAACTCTGATGTGTGCTTATTTTAAGTGTTTATTTTCTAATTTGGGAATCGGGGTGTTACACAATTTGTCTCCAAGTTTGCTGAGCCTGGTCAACCAGAATATTCTCCGCCCGAGCCGGTGGTTGAAATTCCTGCAAAAAAAAGAGCGAGAGTGCACAAGACTTGAGAAAGGAACTACGATTACTCTGATTACATCCCCTACCCAGGATAAGTAGGCACAAGATGCGAGTCTTGGCGAGTAAACTTAGGACTAACCCCTTTAGGTCCTTCTCTTCACCCTTAACCTTTAGCATATCCTTAAGCAGATAACTATAGCGATAAGCACATTTAAAACAAGAGGTTCCTATAGAGTACTACAGAGGTTTAGGATGCTAATACCTTCCCTAAACTTAACCAACCCCCGAACTTTAGATCTCTCCCCGCGTTGTGTTTACAATGCAAAATAGGTTTTCCCCTTTCTTTAACCTTTCCTTCAGATAAATCAAAGACCGGTTGTAAATGAATTAAGATTCAAGTTAATCAATAGCTTGACATCCAAATTTCACCGCAACAGAAAATGGCGACTTCACTGGGAACTGGTCTTGTGGGTTTCCCTAGCTTATTTTATTTTTGCTTTGTTTATAGTTATGTGACTATTTGTATATATCTTGTTTATGCTTTTGGGTTGATACCTTTGAGTGGTGAGACAAAGTCCTACACCCGGACTTAAGTGAACTTAAGATAGGATAGTGATATGTTCGACAAGGCTTGTAGGAAGTTGAATCCCGACCAAGTTGACTCGAAAATCACGCTCAGTTGAGACCGTTTCGAAAATGGTTCGGTTGAACGAGTAATCGTGATAACTTTTACTATTGACGATTGGAGTCCGTGATACTGAGGACCATAGTTACCTTAACCCCACTTTGGCCTTTATTAGAATGTAGCGCGGGACTATGAGGGAGTACTCCCGAAGTAGTGCTATGCGATGCTACACTCAAAAAAAGTTCTCTTGAGAATATTATTAATCACCGAGTAATTGGGAAGTTGATAATATCCGAAAGATGGACTAATGACTTTGGGCACCTCTTTAGGACTTTGTTCTACAGGTACAATTAACCCATAGTACTTACCTTTTGGGATGGGTAGACCTTGACTCCACTCATGTTCCTCTAACCTAGGACCTTTGTTTTCTTTGTGTGTTTGTGCATTGCATCCAGCATCATGTCATTCCTGGTTTCAAGGAATTCAACTGTCATTTGCAAATTCAAAAAAAAAAAATCCTACATTTCAAAGTCTAAAACTTTTTCAAGATCTCCTCGAAAACATTTGCAATCAATCGTTGAAATCCTTGAAACCAATGCATTGCATTGCATCCTGTTTTTGCATTTGAATTTTTCCTTCCGGTTTCTCATCCTTGGTTCTCTCGCTTCCAGTTTTGTCACCCTGAGTCCTCTGCATCAATACAATACCAGAGCTATAGCTCGGAAAAAGATGTCGGAGCAGAATCAAGAGCTTGATCGTGTTAGGAACGAACTCGAAGACCTTCGGGGAAGTGTTGGGCAGATAATGGAGATGCTTCAGGTCATTAATGCAAGGATGGATACTCAGCCTACTGTTGTGTCCGAGATTACTAATACTGTTGTGAATCCTCAACCTCCTGTTACTACCGCGAGTGGACCTCCCTATGGTCTTCCATTTGGTTTTGTGCCTCCTCCTCCTGTGGTTTCTATCACTCAATCGGTTCCTCAAGTTGTTCCTCTGGTTTCTGAAGCTCCTTAAGTGATTCTGACCTTTACACCAGCTGTTGTTCATACTCGTGTGCAGCCTTACTTTAATGAGCCGGTTTATGATATTCCTGACATGAAGGATGACGAAGATGAGCGACATGAAAGGCTGCGTGAGAATGTTGAAATCATTGACAAAAGGTTGAGAATGATGGAGGGTGACCAAATCTTTGGTGCTGCTGCCAGAGGTGTCTGCATGGTATCTGGATTGGTTATTCCCCAAAAGTTCAAAACTCCGAGCTTTGACCAATATGAAGGTGCAACTTGTCCGAAAAGCCATTTGATAATGTGCTACCGTAAAATGGCTGCTCACGTTGAGAACGACAAGCTAATGATACATTGTTTCCAGGATAGTCTGAAAGGTGCTTCCTCAAAATGGTACCTAACTTTAAATTAGTCCCGTATCAAATGTTTTCAAGATCTATTTGATGCCTTCATTAAACACTACAAGTATAACATGGATCTGGCTCCTGATCGAAGACAACTGCTTAGTGTGTCCCAGAAGAGCTCAAAATCATTCAAACAGTATGCTCAGAGGTGGAGAGAGATTGCTTCACAAGTGGAACCTCCTCTGACCGAGAAGGAATTAGCCGATTGGTTTGTTGACACAGTGCGTCCAGAATTCTACGAGAGAATGGTTGGTAGTGTAACTTCTAATTTTTCTGACATTGTTGCCGTTGGTGTAAAAGTAGAATTGGGTCTGAAAAGTGGTAAGATGTCAAGTGCTGCTGGTAGTTCAAGCTCCAATGATCAAGCCAAGAAACCTTAGTTCAGTTCTCAGAAGAAGAAAGAGGGTGAAACTAATGTTGTATCTGCGGGAAGGCAAAGAAGTCAGCCTTATCAACATCAGCCGAATTATGTTCAACTGCAAGGTTATCCTGTGCAGTATGCTCAACAACCTTATGTGGCCGTTGTTACTCCCGCATTTAATCAGCAAATTCCTACATATCAGCCTGTGCAACCAGCTCCTATTTATCCGCCCCCGATATATCAACAACCTCCTGGTTATCAGCCTGCACAAGCTCCTGCCAACTATCAACGAGCGCCCAATGCTCTCGCGTATCAGTCGAAGAATCAGACTCCTTGCCAGAATGGTCCCAACAAGAGACAATACAAGCAGTGTCCTCCCATTCCGGTGACTTACACCGAGTTGTACCCCTCACTAGTACAACAAGGTTTGATCACTACCAGAGCTTTGGGTCCACGTCCTAATCCACTACCAGCTAATTACAACGCCGCCGCTCATTGTTTATTTCATGAGGGTGCGCCAGGTCACGATCTAGAAGGTTGTTATGCTCTTAAACATCTTGTCAGAGAGTTAATGGAAAAGAAGATCCTGTCTTTCGATGATCCTCAACCGTATGTCAAGAGCAATCCCTTGCCTAACCATGGGGCTGTTAATGCTATTGATGATTTCTCTGGTGAAAGCCTTATACTTGATGTTGCTCAGATCAAGACTCCTCTTCGGGTTTTCCATTCTAAGTTGTTTGAAGCAGGTTTAGTGTCTACTTCTCATGTTGTTTGTACAAGTTGTGATGTCAGTATTAAGGGTTGTTTGTGGGTTCAAAATGATATTTAGAAGTTGATCAATGATGGTTTCTTACAAGTGGTTAATAAAGCGAAGAAGGATGAAGTTGTTGTGGTTGAGCCCGTCTTCAATTTACCAAAGCCAAATACTAAAGTGGCAGTGTTTAATTTTCCAAGGCCGAGTGCTGCAAAGCCCGTGTTCAGCATACCAAAGCCTGTAACTCCTACGGTGAATTAGCCGAAGCCGGTGATTATTCAGAAGCCAAGTCTGTTTCATTTCAGTGATCTTAAAGCTGTACCCTGGAAGTATGATGTGACCATGATTGATAAAGAATCTGGGAAAGTTATTCCGAGGGAAGAATTGAAGACTGATATTGAAAATGTGACCAACATAGTTGGGGCAAGAAGGATGACTCGCAGTGGTCGTATCTATACTCCCCAATTCAACGAGGCTCCGCTAAAAGAAACCACTACTGCCACTATGCCTTCCAAAGACAAGGATAAAGAAGCAGTTACTAATGATGAAGATGTTGAGTTTCTGAAGATCATCAAAAAGAGCGACTACAAAGTTATTGATCAGCTTCATCAGACTCCTTCTAAGATCTCAATCTTATCTCTACTAATGAACTCACCTGCTCACAGAACTGCTTTGCAGAAGTTATTGGCTCAAGATCATGTCGCTCAGGACACTACTACCGGACAATTTGATAGTGTGATTGCCAACATTACTGCCTGCAATACTCTCAGCTTTAGTAACAAAGAGTTACCGAGGGAAGGTCAGAATCACAACCGTGCTTTACATATATCGGTGAAATGTTTGGAGGATAACTTATTAAGGGTACTTGTGGACACCGGTTCATCTCTGAACGTCCTACCCAAGAGAGTTCTTGCTAAGTTGGCTTATAAAAAGACTGTGATGAAGCCTACTTCTTTGATCGTCAAAACCTTTGATGGTTCTCGCAGATCCGTGATCGGAGAAGTGGAGCTACCAATCTTGATTGGACCACATGTTTTCAACATCACTTTCCAGGTAATGGACATCAATCCCAATTACAGTTGTCTACTTGGAAGACCTTGGATCCACGCCGCTGGGGCAGTAACTTCGACTCTGCATCAGAAGATGAAGTTTGTGGTAGATGAAAAGCTGGTTATCATACTTGGTGAAGAGGATCTGATGGTCAGTAACCTATCTTCTTTCCGTTATATTGAGGCCGATGAAGATGCTTTGGAAACTTCTTTCCAAGCACTTGAGATCGCCAATGCTGTCTTATTGGAAGTTGAGGAAACAGTGGGCCAGAGTAATCCATCTTTTGCATCTTTCAAGAGCACCAGATCAACAATCGACAGGGGAATTCCTGAAGGTTGGGGAGAAGTGATCGACATCAAGACTAAGACTAATCGCCGCAGGTTGGGTTACAAACCAACTCATGATAAAGCTTCTACAACTGTCAAAGGGCGTCCGAAGACTGTCCAAGAGGTGTTTGTCAGCGGAGGTTTCCAAGTCAATGCTGTCAACGATGATGATGATGATGAAGACCTGAGCAACTTGGTATTCAAGAGCGATGCAGCTTTGAGCAACTGGGAAGCTATAGAGATCCCCGTGATTTTTCCCATTTCAAAGTAATTTAATGTTTTCATTTGTTGTTTTTAAAATTCCATAGATACGTCCGAAGCTATTGGATAATTTGTAGGGCCGCCTTTTCACTTTCTAAAATGGTATTAATAAATGCATTTTGTTAAATCCTATTGGTTTCACTTGCATTTTTTTGCTTTCACTTTTTTAAAAATGAAATTGGCAAACCTTTTCAAAAACAACAAATTTAAAAGCATTTTCTTCCGCATTATCCTTGTGCATTTAATAAAATAAGCCCAAACATCACAGTGATGTCCAAAACCTTGTTGAATCCGACGACCCTGCTTTCACTCCTGACTGGGATTCACCCATTTATCAAGCTGAAGATGAGGGTGATGAAGATTTTGAAGTACCCGCTGAACTGGAAAAATTGGTTGAGTACGAGTACACCGAGCTCCAACCGTACAAAGAGCAGGTAGATTTGATTAATCTTGGCACTGATGAAGACAAGAAAGAGGTCAAGATTGGTACAACACTTGGAGTCGAGGTCAAACAGAGATTGGTCAAACTTCTAGAAGAATATTCCGATGTGTTTGCATGGTCGTATCAAGATATGCCTAGTTTAGACACTGATATTGTAGTTCACAAGCTGCCGCTTAAGCCAGAATGCCCACCTATCAAGCAGAAACTTCGGAGAACAAGACCTGACATGGCTCTAAAAATTCGAGATGAGGTTAAGAAACAACTTAATGCAGGTTTCCTTACAGTTGCAAAGTATCCTGATTGGGTGGCCAACATTGTTCCAGTGCTCAAAAAGGACGGTAGAGTCAGAGTGTGTGTAGACTACAGGGATTTGAACAAGGCGAGCCCAAAAGACGATTTCCCTCTGCCACATATTGATACACTTGTTGATAATACAACCAGTTTTGCAGTTTTCTCTTTTATGGATGGTTTCTCCGGTTATAATCAGATCAAGATGGATCCTGCCGACAGAGAAAATACCACTTTCATTACTCCTTGGGGAACCTACTGCTACAAAGTTATGCCCTTCGGTTTGAAGAACGCAGGGGCAACATATCAAAGAGCTATGGTCGCTCTCTTTCATGACATGATGCATAAAGAGATCGAAGTTTATGTTGATGATATGATTGCCAAATCCCAAAATGAAGAGGACCATTTGGATCATTTGCTGAAACTGTTTGAATGACTCAGGAAGTACCAGTTGAAATTGAATCCTGCTAAGTGTACCTTTGGTGTTAGATCTGGAAAACTACTTGGTTTTATCGTCAGCCAACGAGGAATTGAAGTAGATCCCGATAAAGTTCGAGCCATTCAGGACATGCCAGCTCTGCAAACTGAAACACAAGTGAGATGTTTTCTTGGACGACTGAACTATATCTCCAGATTCATTTCTAATATGACTGCTAACTGTGAGCCGATCTTCAAATTACTCTGCAAGGGTCAGACTGTTGATTGGAATTTTGATTGTCAACAAGCATTTGAGAAGATCAAGGGCTATCTGCAAGAACCTCCTATCCTATTTCCTCCGGTTCCCAGAAGACCACTGTTCATGTACCTTACTGTTCTTGAGAAGTCTATGGGTTGCGTACTTGGTCAGCATGATGAGACTGGAAGAAAAGAACATGCCATCTATTACTTGAGCAAGAAGTTTACTGATTGTGAAAGCAGGTATTCACTTTTGGAGAAGACTTGTTGTGCATTAACATGGGCTGCTAGGCGTCTCAGGCAATACATGATTTGTCACACTACTTTGTTGATCTCGAAGATGGATCTAATAAAGTACATTTTTGAAAAGCCTACTCAGATTGGAAGACTTGCCCGTTGGCACATGTTGTTATCAGAATACGACATCCAGTATGTGACTCAGAAAGCTATCAAAGGTAGTGTTTTGTCAGATTATCTTGCAGATCAGCTAGTTGAAGACTATGAGCCTCTCAAATTTGACTTTCCTGACGAAGACATTATGTTAGTGAAGGATTATGAAGAGCCAGGTCCTGATGAGGGTCCCGAGCCGGGTCTCTATTAGAAGATGATGTTTGATGGTTCCTCTAATTACAGTGGGCATGGCATAGGCGCCGTTCTGATGAATCCAGAAGGTGGTTATACCCCGTTTACAGCAAGGTTAGACTTTGAATGTACCAACAATATCGCCGAATATGAAGCATGCATTCTCGGCCTTGAAGCAGCAATTGACCTCAGAATCAAAATTCTTGAAGTGAATGGAGATTCAGCTTTGGTTATTTATCAAGTCACAGGTGAATGGGAAACCAGACATGAGAAGTTAATCCCGTATAGAGCCTACATTGTTGAAATGATCGAGTACTTTGACGAGATCACTTTCAAACATGTGCCGAGATCTGAAAACCACATTGTCGATGCTCTAGCCATGTTAGCCTCAATGTGGAAAGTTAGATTCGTTAATGATGCTACTCTTATTCGAATTGAGCGCAAGACTGAGCCTGCCTACTGTCAGATGGTTGAAGAGGAAACTGATGATAGGCCATGGTTTCATGACATTAAGAACTACCTGCTCAAGCAAGAATATCCAGCCGATGCTACTAATCTCGAGAAGAAAACTTTGAGAAGGCTAGCATCCAAGTTCTTCATCAGCAATGATGTGTTGTACAAGAGAAACTACGACATGGTCCTGCTTAGATGTGTTGACAAACGTGAAGCAGACATGTTGCTTCAAGAGATTCATGAAGGAACCTTTGGAACTCATGCCAACGGTTATGCTATGTCTAAAAAGATTTTGAGAGCTGGATATTACTGGTTAACCATGGAGTCCGATTGCATCCAATATGCCAGGAAATGCCATAAATGCCAAATCTATGCTGACAAGGTCCACGTACCTCCAACACCGTTGAATGTTTTATCTTCTTCATGGCCTTTCTCAATGTGGGGCATTGACATGATTGGGGAAATTGAGCCGAAAGCTTCCAACGGTCACCGATTCATTCTGGTTGCTATCGACTACTTCACCAAATGGGTAGAAGCTGCTTCCTACGCCAACGTGACCAAGCAGGTGGTTGCCCGCTTCATCAGAAAAGAGATTATCTGCCGTTATGGAATTCCAAGTCGGATCATAACTGACAATGGTACCAATTTGAACAATAAAACTATGAAGGAGTTATGTGAAGGTTTCAAGATTGCACATCACAGTTCTTCTCCTTACAGACCTAAGATGAATGGAGCTGTTGAAGCTGCGAATAAGAACATCAAGAAAATCCTGTAAAAGATGGTCAAAACTTACAAAGATTGGCATGAAATGTTACCATTTGCTTTGCATGGATACAAAACTTCAGTGCGAACTTCAACAGGGGCAACCCCTTTCTCATTGGTGTATGGAATGGACACCGTCCTCCCCATCGAAGTTAAGTTACCTTCCTTACGGGTATTAAGGGAAACCAAACTTGAGGAAGCCAAATGGGTTCAAGATAGATTTGACCAGCTGAATCTTATCATTGAGAAGTACATGACAGCTATGTTCCATGGCCAGTTATACCAAAAACGGATGAAGAGAGCTTTTGACAAGAAAGTCTGAATCTGTGAGTTCCGTCAGGGAGAGCTTGTACTCAAGAAAATCTTGCCAGTTCACAAAGACATGCGTGGGAAGTGGATGCCCAACTACGAAGGCCCATTTGTTGTGAAGACAGTCTTCTTCGGAGGATCATTAATTCTTACAACTATGGACGGTGAAGAGCTTGCACATCCTGTGAACTCTGATGCACTCAGAAAATATTATGCCTAAAATAACCCGCTAAGTCGAAAACCTGGAAAGGCGACTTAGGCAACAATGGGTATCCCGGTGGATCATAACCTAGGAAGGAGATCCAGGCAAAAATAAGGGATGAAAATACAAAAAAAATACATAGCTCGCTAAGCTAAAAACTTGAAAGGGCGGCTTAGGCAAAAATTAGCGTCCCGGTGGATTGAAAACCCGAAAGGGCGATCCAGGCAAAAGTTAGGGACAAAGGCATTTCACTGCATTAGATGACGCCGAGCATCAAAGAACATTTTACAAAAGATCAACTCCAATCCAATCACTCTTGTTAGAAGCAGGATTTTGGGTAGTTTCAGTTATTAGGGTCAGTAGAGGTCGTTGGATTCAATGTAACATTTCCCCATTTGCCAATTTCAATTGTAATTCTCCATGGAGCTTTGCCCTTAGCAAGCTACCATTCTTAAATAAAATTAAACCCTTTGCAATTCATTTTTTGTCATTTATACTATCTCTATTTTCATTTTTGTTATGCAAATTGCTATTTGTTGATAATAATTTTGAAAGTGAAGAGTTTTCTAAGCTCAAAACTGTTTTTGAAGACGCTTTTGAAACGTATAAAGTTACTTTGACTTGTGGAAATCCCTGAAGGATATCTTCCTTTCCCTAGTAAGTCTCATTGTTACAGAAGTACTTCTAAACCATTGCCTCAGAGCAGTCCCCAGCGAGACTTTAAGCTGACAACACTTTCGGACAAATCCGGAAATATTCCCCAAGAAGTCAAGATACTTTCCCCAGGAAGCTGACGTACTTCTCCCGGAAGCTGCTACTTTCTCCATAAAGCTGCCTAGCTCCACACTTCCCCATCAAAGCCGATATTTGTTTTATCTCCGGAAGTCTCTATTCCTAAGATGACTCTCCCAGTGAACAGGTTCTTCTTTGATCATAAATTTAGATTCATGATGGCAATCCTCCAGTGAAATCATGATATTATATTCCCAAATGGAATTTTGTTCTCCCCAGAGGATTTGGAGCTTTGAATCAAGATTTGGTTCCGCCATCAACTTTCCTACCCCTTGATAGATGTATTGTTACAGAGGTCGCCAGGTATCCCTGTCGAGATGTTTATTTCATCTTCTGTTTCCTCCTCCGCTCGTCTGTTGTGTCAGCATGTGCATGAACATTTTGCATACTTATTTGCATGTTTGCATTTTCATACGCATTGACATACGCACTAGCATCGGCATGTTTGATATCCTCGTTTTCTTTTGTCGTTACTTTGGCTGTGGTTACCGCCAAGTAACTGGGTTCGTCCATTCTCTCCAAATAGAGTCGTCAACCTTAAGCATAAAATACCTACTATGTTCAGTTTCCCCACAGAGTTCAACCCTCGTGGATGATGGTTATTTCAGTTATCTTTTTCGCGCCAGGAATAGATAGTTCCCATTTAAGTTCATTCCCTCAACGGAGTCTTGTTTGACAGTTTCTTTCTAGCTCGATTCTGGACTGAACTTCGGTCTCGGTCGGTCGCCGAACCTACCTGGACGTGCATTTATTTTGCACTATCTATCAAGAAGATCCATTTTACAAACTTCACAGATATGCGACAGTTCTCGCCTGAGAAGCCTATCACTATAAACAACGATACGCAACAGTTCTCGACTGAGAAACTTACCCTATCTTTATTATGACTAGCAACAAGTGACTGTCACCTTAAGACATTGAGTCGCTGTACTCATTCTTGGACGTTCCGCCGTGGACATTTCACTACTTTATACCTTGAGACGTTGAGTCGCCGTACTCATTCTTGGACGTTCCGCCGTGGACATTTCACTACTTTATACCTTGAGACGTTGAGTCGCCGTACTCATTCTTAGGCGTCCTGCTGTGGACATATCATTTTCCTGAACCTTGAGACGTTGAGTCACTGTACTCATTCTTGGACGTCCCACCATGGACAATTTTTACCCTTTTCAAGTAAAAGAAGAAACTGAATCATAGTCAGGGGAGCACGACCTTGAAGTATGAAGAAGTTTATTTTATCCTTTAGTAAAAGAAGAAACTGCATCATTTCAGGGAGCAACAGACCTTGAAACGTGAAGAAGTTTATCAACCCTTTCGAAATGAATCATTTAGTTAAAGAAGAAGCTAAATTATATTTTGATCATGGAATCTTACCCTTTATCTTAGAGTATCAGCCGGTCATGCCTGAACCTGTTGAGCAGCTACTCTCGGATTTTCCCCAGTGGAGGCCGTCTCGCCGATGCCTTCTTCATTGAGGATCTCTTTTACCTTTCTAAAGTGTCAATTGGTCATGCCTAAACCTGTTGGTCCATCACTTTAGAGTATCAGTCGGTCATGCCTGAACCTGTTGAGCCTTTATCTTATTGCTTATCTCCCCAATGGAGGTTGTCTTGCGGTGCCATCTCCATCAAAGATCTCGTTTGATCTCTTCGCTCAAGGGTTTTCAGAAGCATGGATGTTATTCTCGCTCAATGCTCCAGCATTCTGTTTACTTGATCCTACCGCTGTGTGGATCCTGAGTTACCTTTTCATCCTAGAGTGTCAACCGGTCATGCCTGAACATGTTGAGCAGCTACTCTTGGATATGTCCCTAGTGGAGGTCGTCTCGCCGGTGTCATCTCCATTGAGGATCTCTTCTTGCTTTCCTTCTAAAATGACAACTGGTCATGCTTGAAATTGTTGGTCTATCACTTTAGATTTCCCCGATTCGTTACTGTTTCCCCAGTGCGTCGTCTTCCCTTGCGTCGTCGTTTCGTCTGCATTCCTGCATCCTCGCATTCATCATTTTCCGTCATATGCATCATATTAGGTTCATAGCATGATCAACATCGCATTGTCATTCTTGTCCGTAGCATTGCATATCACTGCATCTAAGGGAAAAATTTTCGGTTATTTGTATTTAAATCCCTTTCACCATGATTTCTCGAGCCTCCGTCGCTCAAATCATCCGGTGAAGTCATTTAAATAGGGGCAATTGTCATACCCCAAATTTTACCCTTAGATTCATTGATCATTCGCATATCACCTAGATCAATCATTATGCATAGCTAACCAGTTTAACCATTTGTTTGTGTTACTTTGTGAAGTTAGGTTACTGCTGGAAATTTGGGAAGTCAAGAAGGCTTTATGTGTACTTCTTACCTCCTATAGGTTGTGTTGGATTATTGCAGAAGCATCTACCCTCATTATTTGGGTCTTGCAGTTAACACGACGTTTCTCTCTAAGAGTGCTCAGAGGAGTCCCAAGGAGGACTAGGGTTTTCTTATCCGTTGGCTTCAAGGATTTTTGTTTGAGAACTGGTTGGAGTTTTATGGCAGTTTGGATTTAGACCTTTCTTAGTATGGCTCAACTTTGTTTATAAAGAAGATCACTAGTTGTTAGATGAGAGATTTTGAATATTGACTAGTTTGTAAAACCGTGTGACTTAAGACCTCAAAGTTGGATGAACTTAGAATTGAGTTCAGGTGAGAACTATTTCAAAATAAAGGTTAAATTGATGCTTTACACCGAATCTAAGTCCAAAGATTATATGTACATGACTATAATTTCAAGAGCTATACTTTTAAGTGAAGGCCCAATTGAGGGTGCGCCATAAACCATCACAAGAAGTTTGTGTGATACGCGTCAAGTTTTAAAGGATCCAAATATTCACAAGATTAATTCAATTCCAAGATCTAAAGATTAGAGATCTAAAATAGGAGTTTACATGGAAGGTACTCTTTGTCGCTTACGCGAAAATAAGGCGCCGGCTGAACAGAAGAGTCGCCACCTTTCGTTATTTATCCCTCGGAACGGGAAAGGAAACGATCGGAAAAACCTGCCGAAAAAGGGTAAGACAAGGTCGTCGCAACCATTGTCTGGGTTCGGGAGTCGGTTACGCAAGGGGAAGGTATTAGCACCCCTCGCGTCCGCCGTACTCGACGGGATCCACGCTTGTTGCGGTTACTGGACGGGTTGGTTTATCTATCTACCTATCAAGGATGGCTTAAAAGAAAAGAAAATCACTCGGCAAAGCGTCGCGCTTTATGCCTACGTATTCTCATCATAGAATGAGAAATCAGAGTCAACGTAGTTCGGCCTACGACGAATTGTGGGGAAGGTAGCTCGCCAATACATCAGTATTGTGCCTACGTACTCTCAACAGGTATGGGAGATCAGAGCTTACGTAGTTCGGGACACTACGGGTTATGGGGATTCAGATTCATCTGTTTTATTGAGTAGGGTTAAACAATAGTTCCAACAGTTAGGGACAGAGCCTGTTTGCGTTGGCGCTGAAGTTTAACGACACTCTTTTCTTCAGAAAAGTTTTCCTTTGAATTATGGGCCCACGGGGCAAAAAGGTTTGAAGTTTGTTTTCTGTCTTTTACGGAAGAAGTGTTTTTTATTGTGTTTGCAATTTCAATCGCACTAAAGACTATGACCTGAGAGTGAATGCGTCGCATGTCACCCAAAGGGTGCCATACTAAACATCCAGACTGTGGAAAAGAAACTCTCCCACAATCCTTTCTCAGATAGCTTAAGGCTCGTAACGTACGAAAGAAATCATTCATGATTACTGTATCTTAACTTGTTCTGAGATGAGAAGAGAACATGCTCAACTACGGGAAACTATCAAGTTCTACTGTTGTCATGCCAAGGATTCATCCTATGGTTGAGGTTTGAAACAGGGAACTCCTAGAAGTTGTCATGCATAGGTTTCAACCTAAAGTTCTATCATCACTTCCTTATCAAAGGAAATGAGATTCCTAAGGGATCATGTCAATGATACGCCGAAACAGATAAAGCATCAGCTTAACAGTAAACAGATATACAGTAAAATGCATGCAATGCAAGTGAGGGAGGAAATGTGTGCGGGGCATCAGCCTCCACAAGCTCATCTCAACCTCAAGCCAAAATGAATAACAGTAATCATACTGAAAGATAAAACATGCTATCAAGCAAAATACAGTAAACTGCAATCATACAGAAGAAATAAAGTCATGCTATCAAGCAAAACAAACCACATGGGCAAGGGAGCTGGGCTCTATCGAATACCCGCAAGCAAAGCCATACAGTAACAATACAAGCAGAGGGAGCAACTCAACCTCTAGTGCAATCATGCTCCTAGATTAAATCTATCTAGATATGGACTTATTCTATTGCATCAAGCAAGTCAAACAAGGCACATCAATACAGAAAAGAAAACAGACAAGAAAGCAGATCAACTCCTCTCTCAACTCCAAGCTTCAACTCTTCTAACAGCAACTCAGTCTTCAGACTTCCATCACTCTTGACAAATATAAATTTGCTTCTCCAGGTTTCAACCCTTCAACATAAGTTTCAACTTATTCTCTCTTCTCCAAGCTTCAGCTCCTTAATCAGTTCCACCTTCAGGCTTTATTCTTAACCACAAGTATCAATTTGATTCCTTCAGGATCTCCAAGTATCAGAGTAAGTATCAACTTATCCCTTGATTCTTTAAGCTTCAGCTCTTCAGTCAATCTCAATTGAATCCTCTTCATAAGTATCAACTTAGTCTTCAAGCTTCAGCTCTCTTTGCTTTACCAGTCTCAACTTGGTCTTCTCCTCTACAAGCTTCAGCTTCTCAGAGTAACCTTCAATCACTTAGAAGTGGCAACTTCATCCGTCAATCTTTAAGCCTCAGCTCTTCATTCAGTCTCTACTGGATCTTCATTGGGTCTTCAAGTATCAACCTGTCTTTCAAGCCTCAGCTGCAATGGCAATGCTCAAGGAATCATCCTCTTCCACACTCTTCAATGAAGTCTTCATCTTCACACTCAAGCTCAACATCTCTCAAGATATTCAAACCTGAAGAAATCACTTAACTGGATAAGCTAGGATATTAAACTGCTTATTGATCACCAAAGGTGACCTATAAGGGTTTAACATCAAAGGAATGGTTCCCTCAAAAGTTCTACTCCCTAGGTACCATCACTTATCCCTCCTAAGGAGGGAGGTGAATACCATGGAAGGACTTTGAATCATAGGGAGGAATGGAGGTGAAAGATACCATCCATGTTTAAGAAAGAAACTAGCTAGGTCTAAGCTCTACTTAATCCCTAACCCTAAGACAACAACAAAAAAAACAAAACTCTCCAGCTCTCAAGCTCCTTCTTCAATCCTCAAGTCTTCTACCATGCTCCTCCATGCTCCTCAAAGCAAGACCAAGCCCACCAAGCCAAGCAAAAACCCACAAAGCAAGGCAAAACAAAAATACAAGCCCACAAGGGCAACACAAACAACAATCAACTACAAAAATCAATTAAAAATAGTATACTACTATATTAAAATCTAACATAATTTATAGGGGATCCTACATACCTACCCTTAATACCCCATATGTCCCAACATCTATCTTGACCTAGAAACCCAAAATTCTAGTGTTATTGTGGACCTATGTTAAGGATTGACCTAATTCTACACAACCTAAAGTCATATAATCAAAACTAATCAAAACTTAATCACAAAATTATGGAATAAATCCAGGGGGGAGCTAAAGTCCTAATCTAACTATCCTAAAAAGAATGGCCTAAAATTTCAAAGGTAACTATCTAAAAAAAATTCTACAAATCTATGCATCAACATACAAGGAATTAAAATGCTATTAAAAGAGAAAATACACAAAAAATATTAAAAATGCCTGAAATGCAAATATTTTGATTTTATAATTTTCTAGACATGAACATGAAATGGTAGAAAAAACTTCCATGCAAAAATCATCATTTTTCTATTTATTATGATTTTTCAAAGGTTAAAATAAAAATGGAGAAAAAGAAATTAAAATATGAAATGCTTGGTGTGAATAGCAACTATATGCAGTACAAATTCCAGATGGGCTCAAAATGGGGGTGGGGATATCAATGCGCGCCGGGCCTAGTTTTCATCAGAAAATCAATTAACCAAATATAAAGAAAAAGAAAAGGATACGGTGTGAAAAGTAACAAAATCCAGTTCAAAATCCAGTTGGGCCATGAAAGGGGGTGGGCATATCAATTAATCAACTTAAGCCCAAAACTTCAGTTTAATGAAACGCTGCGTTTCATGGATGTCTTCAGACTTCTCTTCACACGCGAAATGGAATCTCAGCCACACGATCCCCACTCAGTCAAAGGTCTACGCCTGATCCAATGGCTATGGCATTGTCTTCTTCACTTGAATAGGGCTTGGAGGGGAGAACAGCCATGGAAGCTCAGAGCTTCAAGCTCATCCTCTCCAATTCGAACCTCATCAATTCTCCATGAAAAACTGAAATTCAAAACCCTAATCTGTCCAGAATTTCACCCTGAATCTAACCATGGCATCAAAATCCATTGGAACTTCCTCAAACCTAAAACACGAATCAAACCTCCAAATATGCTCAGGAATCAAAGTTCACCATTCTTGAAATTAATTACCTCAGAATGATCACCACCTCACACTGGTTAAATCTTGATATCAAACTCATGTTATAGCTCACTATATCTCATGTTCTTGATCCAAACAAAAATGGTGTCATCAACTCAACCTTCACCAATTGATCTCAAACTTCCCAGAATCCATCACCTAATTGTCTCTAACCGTTCTAACCTAACAATTCTCCCTAATTATGCTTAAATTATGGTGTAGAGGGAAAGTTACTAACCTGTCAAATCTTGAACACCAGATAGGGTAATCCTCCACTTCAAGCCCTCAAACTCTTCAGAATCAATCCTTGAATGATGATAAAGCTTCTGTTTGCAAAAGATTGGACCAAGAAAGCTTGAATCTCCAAACCCGATGGTGACTTGCAACCTTCAATATCCAAGTGCTATCTCTTCAATTCTCCATGGTTTTGCCTTCAATTTGGTATGCACAACTTCAGTGTGATCAATGGAATATGTTTGGATTGAAAGAAGAAATGGAAATGAAGCAGAAAGTGGAAATTGATTTCAACTTGCAATGGAAGCAATTGAAATGGCAATCTCACTCTTCTCTCAAATCTCTCACCAACCTTGCATCTGAGCAAGTTCTATACACTATATAGAATGCATTGGACCTCTCTAGAACCATCTGGAATCATCCAATGAGAAATTGGGATTCTCATGCCATGAGTTTATGGATTCATCTCATCTCACATGCCATCTCATGCCATAGCTCTTGTAGCCCTTGTAGCTGACTTGAAAATCTCCCTAGATGAGATATATGATGTGTTAAGACACTTTACTAGCTTGTACATTACCTTTTCTTGTGTTTTGCATTTGTGCCTTATTATGCAAGCAAGCATTTTCCAAAGCAAGTCCATAATCTAAACCTCAAATCAAAAAAGTGGCTGAACCATTGTTTTTAAAATGTCTTTTAGAGTCAAAATGACCTATTATATGCCATGGCTTGGATGTGTAACTTGGAAGTTTCAATTTCCAACTTGGACTTATTTAACTTATGCCTCCATTTTAGGTCATTTTTACCATTTTTGCTACAAGCCTTTTCAACATCTCATGACCTCCTTAATAGCCTTAAAACATCATTTTAAGCAAGTTTGATGTTGAAGATTTTTCCATTTGAAGCTTGGAAATAGGAGTTATGGCCTTATGCTTGAAATGACCTATAATCTCCAAATGACCAAAATGCCCTTGACTTGTCAAAGCCATAAGTTGAGTTCTACAAATCCTATCAAGGACTTCTAGTACTCTATAGAAAGCTAAGAATATGAGGAACAACATTCATGTTAACCAAAAGTTCATAGGAATCATCCTTCTTGGGAAAAAGTTTGATGCAAGTTGGGTGACTTTCAAGGCCCCAGATTCACATACCTCAGATGACCTGTAACTTGTCAAAGTCATAACTTGAGCTCTACAAATCCTACCAAGGACTTCTAGTACTAAAATTAAAACTAAGAACAAGCTCTACAACATTCATGTTGGGGGTAAGATGATATGACAATCACATCTTGAGCTAAACTTCCTTGAAAATAGGGATCAAACTAGGGGATTTTACACTATCAAGCCTTAGAAACCCTAGCTTAAAACTTCTCAAACTCCTCAATAATGATGAGTTGATCTTGGAATCATCCTTATGACATCTCAATTCATAAATCCATGTTCACATGGCTCTTGGATTAGGTCTCAACCCTCTCCAAATCATCAGTTGACCTAGGGTTGACCCAGTCAAACCCTAATTACATCACTCATGGCTGAGTCTTCTTATTCTTGTACAATGACCTTTCTAGGCTTTATGATGGCTTTCAAGACATCTCATAAGCTCTCTCAAAGCTTCAAGTCCATCCTCATAGCCTCAGAATCATCTGAGGAGCTCCCACAACTCTCAAGTTATGAGGCACCCAACCTTGGTTTCAACCAATCTCTCTGAGGATCTCTTAACTTCTCTGACAAAGATATCAACCTTTGAACACTTGAATAACCCTCTTGGCTATCTTTAAAGTCTTTTATAGCTCTTGATTGGTAATCATACCTCTGGATCTACTGCACACATATCAATGAAATGCAGATGATAATGCTAATGAACACAAGCTAGGTAGAAAAATGTTGGTCAAATTTTGGGGTGCAACAGCTGCCCCTATTCAAACGGCTTGGACCTGACTGGGTGAGAAGCGAACGACTCTCAAACAATCAAGGTAAAATACGGTTGAATACCAACAAACCCGAAAATTTGCCAACTGCACAAGTACACGGTACTCTGACGGGAACAAATCTTCGAAAACTGAAATAATAGCTGCACGGCAACTAGCTAGAGAATTGGTCACACGGTAACCGGTAATACATGATCGATCATGCCGTCAGGCATCAAGATTCCTCCGGACTCATCAGGTCAACAATCATGTTGATCATGCCATCGGGCATTCGAAGAACTTTCGGGCATCAGCCGGACTTCATCAGTAAGTCGGGAATAGAATTCTAGGTCAATCATGAACCAATTGGGGATACCCAAACTTATGCCATCAGGCACTCCGCACCAGCTGAGAGAACTGCTTCGTTAACACGGTCAGACTTCAATCATGACGTCTTCGAGGGGAAGTTTCAACTTCGATGTTCAGAAACCTGCTGGGGGATGACGCATCTCCGCTGGGGATTCTAGAGAACTATCAAGTAACTCTGCTTCGGGGATCCAGAAATCATTCTGGATGAATCAACTCTGCTGAGGACTTCAAGAATCATCTTGGACAAATAACTCCGCCGGGGGGCTTCAAGAATCATCTTGAACCGATAGCTATGCCGGAGGTTTCAGGAATCATCCTGAGCAAACACTCTGTCGGGGACTCTAAGCATCAGCTTGAGCAACCACCCCTGGCGAATGCACTGGGGGTCTTAAGAATCATCTTAAGCAAACGACCCTGCTGGGGAATTCAAGAATCATCTTGAACAAGTGACTCCGTTGGGGAGAATTCAAGAATCATCTTGAGCAATCAATTCTGCAGCGGCACACCTGCGAAACAAGAACGGTAACAACCTAGATCATGCTTATTATGCATATGCTTCGGTAATGGCGCAATGCTCCACACGGTGGAAATGCTACGCGTCTATGATAAATGCTATGCAGTCATGCAAAATGATGTGATCCCGTTAGCAAAATAAATGCTAAAGGGAGAATCCTCCTGTCAAGGAGAAAGAACTAATCAGATAGAGGAATCATCCTGCTGAGGAGAACAAGGTCACGCCAATCTCACTTGGACTCCGCAGGGGAAGTGAACTTCAGTTGACTGCCGCAGGGGAACGAAGCTCTACGGGAACCTGGACCTGCTGAGGGAAAGCGATGTCAATCGCGGGAATAAACTGCACGGCCTTCACGGCTACTTCCCTGGAGATAACGACTCTAGCGGGGAAACACAACATCAGCTATCCAACACTCTACTGGGGAAAACCAATCATGGCCTGAGCAGCTTCCAAGGATTCGGCTCTCTCGGGGGTCTGCAAACTCGGCTGAGGAAGAAGAAATCATTCTGCTTGCTGGGGAGAGTACGCCTCTGTGGGGAATCTCAATTCCGCTGGAGACTTCGGTCTGGATCTGTCAATTGCCCCATACTTCAGCGTGTGACTCAACTGAGAAGATGACGTTCCTTCAGGGTGCGTCTGATTGGGGGAGAGAATCTTCTCTTCCTGGGGAGACATATCAATGCTCACGATCTTGCGTTCAGACTCTGCGGGGAGAGGCGGCTGAACTTTGCTGGAGAAGGAGGAATCATCCTGCTTGAGGATACGCACGGCGCACTGTCTGGAATATGCTATACCTGTAACAACACAAACAAACAGACAAGATACCCTTCTCAAAGGGACCTATCAAGGTTATTATCTCGTGACAATGTTTAAGTAATTCATTGTTTCAACAATCAGTGGCCTAGGCCAGTAAGTTTATATATGCGCATTTTATCAAAAACATTGGCGTTCTTTTTCACAAACAAAACAAATAAACGCTAAACAGACAAACAAAATTGCTGAATAGTATACATTTTATTGATAACGAACCCCTGAATGGGTAAAAATGTTTTACAACGGATGCAGGCCCCTGGAATGAGGAAGCCGCGCAAAAAATAAACATAAATATACATCAGTATATACAAATGTCGGCAACGAGGCGTAGACGAACACCATGAGTTGATCCCTCTATGACCCACTCGACTTCGATACTTCTCCGACGCTTCAGCTTCAGAAGAGATTGATTCAGATAAACGGCCCTCAAGTCTTCCAAACCACTAACAAAGAAAGTCCACATGCGGAACGCAATCATTTGCTTTTTCAAATCCCTAACTTTTGCGTGAACCGCCCTTTGCGGGTTTTCAGTTCACCGGGATACCCTTTTTTGCCAAAGTCTCCCATTCGGGTTTTCGACTTTGCGGGTGTACGTTTTTCAATTTATATCCCTAATTTTTGCCCGAACCTTTTTCATTTTTTATGGTTCGCCGGGATGCCCCATTTTTGCCTGGACTCTCTTTTTATTGTCCAGCGGGTCGCTTTCAAGCAAAGTATTTTTTAACTGCGTCCCCGTTCACCGGGGATGCAAAATCTTCACCATCCGTCATGGATAACAACAAAGCTCCTCCCGAGAAGACCTTGCTGACAACGTACGGACCTTTGTAATTCGGAGTCCACTTGCCCCGGTGATCGGAGTATGGAGGAAGAATCTTCTTCAGGATGAGATCACCCGTCTGAAAGCTTCTAGGACGCACCTTCTTATCATAAGCTTTCTTCATTCGGCTTTGGTACAGACGACCATGTGCAATCGATGCTAACCTCTTCTCGTCCATCAGGCTGAGTTGGTTCAGTCGGTTCGTAATCCATTCCGCCTCGTCAAGTTTCACATCAACCAAAACTCGCAAAGAAGGGATCTCCACTTCTAACGGTAGGACTACTTCCATACCGTACACCAAGGAGAAAGGAGTTGCCCCGGTTGACGTACGTACCGTTGTACGATAACCGTGCAATGCAAATGGCAGCATCTCGTGCCAATCTTTGTAGGTCACAACCATCTTCTGAACAATCTTCTTTATGTTCTTATTGGCCGCTTCAACGGCGCCATTCATCTTCGGCCGGTAAGGAGATGAGTTGTGGTGTTCAATCTTGAAACTCTGGCACAGCTTCTTCATCATCTTGTTATTCAGATTCGAACCATTATCGGTAATGATCCGCTCGGGAATTTCGTAACGACAGATGATGTCCCTCTTTATGAATTTAGCCACCACCTGCTTGGTCACATTAGCATATGAGGCTGCCTCCACCCACTTGGTGAAGTAGTCGATAGCTACTAGGATGAAGCGATGACCGTTAGATGCAGTGGGCTCGATCTTGCCTATCATGTCGATGCCCCACATGGAGAACGGCCACAGGGAGGACATGACATTTAACGGGCACGGCGACACATGAACTTTATCAGCATAAATCTGGCATTTATGACATCTCTTCGCGAACTTAAAGCAGTCCGATTCCATCGTCAGCCAGTAGTATCCTGCTCTCAGGATCTTTCTTGTCATAGCATGCCCGCCGGCGTGCGTACCAAATGCGCCTTCATGGAATTCTTCCATGAGCATACTCGCCTCTTTCTCATCTACACATCTGAGTAGCACGAGATCATGGTTTCTCTTATACAACACTCCATCAGGATTGAGATAAAAATTTCCAGACAGCCTCCTTAGAGTCTTCTTATCCTGGGTGGACGCACCCGCAGGATACTCCTTAGTCATAAGGAAAGTCTGGATGTCATGGAACCATGGCTTGCCGTCGGCGGCTTCCTCGATCGCAAAGACGAATGCAGGTCTATCAAGACGAGAAAGGACAATTCTTGGAGCCTCATTCCAAAAATTGACTTTATACATCGAAGCCAACGTGGCTAAGGCATCAGCCATCTGATTTTCTGCTCTGGGCACATGATGGAGTTCCACTCGGTCAAAGAACGGAAGCAGCCTTCTGGCATAGTTCATGTACGACACCAAATTCGATTGACGAGTCTCCCACTCCCCTTTAATCTGGGTTATCACAAGCGCCGAGTCACCATATACGTCTAGGTTCTTGATTCTCAAATCAATTGCCTCTTCCAGACCCATGATGCATGCTTCGTACTCCGCTTTATTATTGGTGACTGGAAACGTCAGTCTCGTAGTAAACGAGATGTGGGATCTATGGGGAGTCGTGATGATCGCCCCGATACCACTTCCATAAGAATTAACCGCCCCGTCGAATATCAACTTCCACTGGGATTTCCTATCTGGCCCCTCGTCGGGCAACGGCTCATCGCAATCCTTCGCTTTGAGAAACATGATATCCTCATCAGGGAATTCAAATTTCATCGGCTGGTAATCCTCGATTATCTGTTCGGCAAGGTAATCAGACAATACGCTGCCCTTGATGGCCTTTTGGGAAACGTACTGAATATCATATTCCGTCAACACCATTTGCCATCTGGCAATCCTGCCCGAAAGAGCCTGCTTCTCGAAGACGTACTTGATCGGATCCATCTTCGAAATTAGCATGGTGGTGTGGTTGAGCATGTACTGTCGTAAACGTTTGGCAGCCCAGGCTAGTGCACAACACGTCTTCTCTAGCATCGAGTAACGCGATTCACAGTCAGTGAACTTCTTACTCAAGTAGTAAATGGCATGCTCCTTTCTGCCCGTCTCGCCGTGCTGACCGAGAACACACCCCATACTATTCTCAAGAACTATCAAGTACATGATTAATGGTCGTCCAGCCACTGGGGGTATCAAGATTGGAGGTTCCTGAAGATACTGCTTTATCTTGTCGAATGCCTTCTAGAAATCCTCATTCCAGGTAATTGCCTGATCTTTCTTTAAAAGCTTGAACATCGGTTCACACGTGGCCGTGAGCTGAGAGATAAACCTTGCAATGTAGTTTATTCTGCCCAAGAAACCACGAACTTCTTTTTCTGTTTTCGGCACTGGCATTTCTTGTATGGCTTTTATCTTCGCAGGATCAACCTCGATGCCTCTTTCTCTCACGATAAACCCCAGTAACTTTCTGGACCGTACTCCGAAACTACACTTGTTAGGATTCAGCCTCAACCTGAACTTCCTAAGCCTCTCAAAAAGCTTCAGCAAATTGACCAGATGTCCCTCCTCCGTTTGGGACTTTGCAATCATGTCATTAACATAGACTTCAATCTCATGATGAATCATGTCATGAAACAAAGTTACCATAGCTCGTTGGTAAGTGGCCCCTGCGTTCTTCAGACCGAACGACATTACCTTGTAGCAAAACATTCCCCAAGGAGTGATAAACGTCGTTTTCTCCATGTCCTCCGGCGCCATCTTGATCTGATTGTAACCGGAGAAGCCATCCATGAACGAAAACACGGAGAACTGGGCTGTGTTGTCGACCAACACATCGATATGAGGCAGCGGGAAATCGTCTTTAGGGATTGCCCTATTCAAATCCCGATAATCAACGCACATTCGTACCTTACCGTCCTTCTTCGGTACAGGCACTATGTTGGCAACCCACAGAGGGTAAGTAGTGACCGCTAAGAAGCCAGCATCAAGCTGTTTCTGCACTTCTTCTTTGATCTTAACGGCCATATCTGGTCTCGTCCTCCTAAGCTTCTGCTTAACGGGAGGGTAGTCTTCTCGGAGCGGCAAGTGGTGGACCACGATGTCCGTGTCAAGTCCGGGCATATCCTCGTATGACCAAGCAAAGACGTCACTATACTCTCTCAGCATCTCGACCAATCTCTGCTTGACATCACTCTGCAGTGCGGCCCCTATCCTGACGTTTCTGACGAGTTCTTCAGAACCCAGATTCACGATCTCGATCTCCTCTACATGAGGCAGAATAACTTTCTCCTCTTGTTTCAACAAGCGGGCCAACTTTTCAGGAAGGTCTTTGTCTTCATCAATCTCTTCTTCGGCTTGATAGATCGGGCAATCGAAGTCGAAGTGAGCCTTAGAAGGTCCAGAGTCGATGTCATCTGTTATGTGGATCCTGCAATAACAAGGGTTAAGTTTAAAACAAGGATGTGCAGGTTAGCACATACCCCATTGCCATTTTATTGTTTTTCAAAACAAATATAAAACAGGAATAACAGAGATCACAATATTTGAATACGAAGAAAACGCCTTTGATTTATTAACAAAATGCAAGTACATAATCCAACAAGGCCCTGACAATAAAAGCACTATGCCCCGGGTAGGACATAGGGTTGTACAATGATTGGAAAAAAGTAAATCATTACTCTTCGCTTGTCATCTGTATGATATCCTTGACGGAACAATTGGTAAGGTCCTCGCCTGGCTTGCTTGGCTGTATTCAAGAGTCGAGATCACAGTCGCTATCTCCGTTGTCTTCAGACACTGCGTTGATGCTTTTGAAAATCATTCCGCCACTGGTAAACTGGATCGGCCCTTTACCTCGAGACGCACTGCTAGAAGAAGAAGAAGCTTCAGCTCCAGGAGAATATCCCAACCCAAACTTGTCTTGCTTGTTAGGTATCTCCAAAATTCGCCCCCATCCTGGGGTAGATCCGGCTTGGACAACGGCCCGAGCTTCCTTGAACGAGGAGAGAGTCATCTCTGGCTTTTCAGTGACCACAGGAGCTACGTCCTTCACTTTGACAGCTTCGAACGCATGGCATAGAGTTTCATGGATTTCGCCATCCATCTCCACATACTTGAAGGATGACAAATGGCTCACCATTATGTCTTCCTCGCCACACACGGTTACGATGCTGCCTCCGACAGCATATTTGAGCTTTTGGTGCAACGTGGAGGTCACGACACCAGCAGCATGGATCCACGACCGGCCCAAGAGACAACTGTAGGCAGGCATGATGTCCATAATATAAAAGACCGCGTCGAACGTTTCGGGACCAACTTTGATTGGCAGGGTCACTTCCCCGAAAACATGTCGTTTGGTTCCATCGAAAGCTTTCACAACCAGATCACTGGGTGTGCAAACCACTCCACGAGTATCCAACTTCATTAATGCCTTCTTCGAAAGAACATTGAGCGACGAACCCGTGTCCACCAACACGTGCGACATAATCGTGCCCCTACACTCTATCGAGATGTGCAGGGCGCTATTATGGTTCCTTCCCTTCGGCGTCAGCTCCAGGTCTGTGAAACCTAGCCCATTTCTAGCATTTACATGGGCTACGACTTCTTCTAGCTGATTTACTGATATTTCATGTAGTACATATGCGGCGTTCAACACCTTCAGCAGCACGTTGCGGTGTGCTTCAGAACACAGTAACAAGTTGAGAATGGAAATCTTCGAGGGCGTCTGATGGACATGGTCTACAATCTTGTAGTCACTCTTTTTAATCAACCGCATAAACTCCTCGGTATCTTTAACAAGCAAGTTTTTTTCTGCCCCACACGGGACCTCTTCAACGACTTTACTTTTGCCTTTATCGGCCGCATCAGCTCTGACCGCTTTATCCGCCACGACCTCTGGCGGTGCAAACACTCTTCCGCTGCGAGTAATGCCACTGATTCCCGCAAGGTTCTCCACAGTCGACCCAAACGGTTCTAGCTCCAACTTCTGTCCGTTGCAGTAGACTTCAGCCCCATAATGCCATGGGACGGTGTTAGTGCTCTCGAAGGGTATCGGCCCAGCTTTGGTGATAGTAATTGTGGGCGGTCTGGGCGCATAAATAGTTATCGTCTGGCGAGGGATGGTGATGGTGGCGACCTCATCATCTTGCTTCAACACTACCTCTCCTGACCCACTTTCAGCCCTTCGGCTAAACTGCAGAATCCCTTCAGTCATCAGACTTTGGATTCCTTCTACCAACTGCTCACATCCATCAGAACGTGTGGCACAGTCCATACATAGCTCTCCGCAACCTGGAAAGAACCCCCTCTTCAACAACTTAGCTTTAACGAAGCTAAGCGGCGTCTTCAGATCTCTGACGTCAGTCAACAAATCCGAACCCTCGTCTTTGATAATGGCGTTCACTCCGCCTCCCCTATGATTCGGCATAGGATTCTTCGTGACATTTGGCATATTATCGGAGAAGTTGATGATTTTGGCATCCACCATGTCCTGCACCTTATGCTTGAAGGCTTTGCAGTTCTCGATTGTGTGGCCTGGTGCCCCAGAATGAAACTCACAAGTTGCATTTGCGTCGTACCCTGGCGGCGGTGCCCCTGTCAAGGGAGCCAGCGTCCTCTTTTGGATCAACTGTAGCTGAAGCAAAGTCTGCAAGAGTTGCGCGTACGACATGGGCGGTGTCTCGAAGTGACGGTTCGCCAAAGGTGCCCGATTCTGGTACTTTCTGTATCCCTGTTGATTCGGTTGCTGTTGCTGCTGCTGCTGCTGTGGCGGTTGAACTGCCGGGATAATTATGCTGGCCACCTGCTGGTGAGGACCTTTAACCTTCCTTCGAGCGTTGGTCACAGCGCTCGCCTCTCCTTCCCGTCTCTTGCCAGCATAAGGTTTCTTTCCGCCTCCCCCAGCTGAGGATGACTCACCTTGAATTTTCCCGATCTTGATCCCATTTTCGACGTGCTCACCCATGATAATGAGATCCGAGAACGTCCCAGACATACCGCTGACTAACTTCTCATAGTAAACCCCTGGGAGGGTGGCTACAAACATCTGCACGAGCTCACGTTCAACCATCGGCGGCTGAACCCTGGCTGCCAACTCACGCCACCGCTGGGCGTACTCCTTAAACCCTTCATTATTCCTCTGCGACAGATTCTGTAGCTGAACTCGGTTCGGGGCCAAGTCGCTATTGTATTGGTAGTGGTGCACAAATGCTTCAGCAAGATCCTTCCATGTGCGCACACTAGTGGGCTCCAGACTCATGTACCATTCGAGGGATGGCCCGGAAAGACTGTCTTGAAAGAAGTGCATTAGCAACTTCTCGTCATCGGAATGAGCAGACATTTTTCTATAGTACGATCGCAGGTGGACACGAGGGCAAGTGGTTCCCTTATACTTTTTAAAGTCAGGTACCTTGAACTTGGGAGGCACCTTGAAATCAGCAATTAGTCCCAACTTGGACATATCAACGCCCAAAGTATTCTGATTCTCGATATCCCTCATCTTATCTTCAAGTGCCTTGAATCTAAGCCGTGCTTCAGCATTCAGCTCCCCTTCAGCACCTTTCTGAGAGAACACATCGTCCTGACGATCCTCTAGCCATGGCTAAGGCACAAACAGATTCCCGACACCTGCATTGCCGTTGCCCTGCCTGACATTGACATTAGCTCCCAGACTTCCATTACCGACGCCCGTCGTATTGAGTCCAATGTTGGCCATCATATTGCCGTTGGCACTGCCGTTTCCCCCGGTCACGAGAACACCATTCTGTGGAGTCTCAACTGGTGGAGGAGTAGGCACAGTTCCCCCATGGAGTACGCCACTGCTATCAACCCTTGAGATCAAAGGCTAAACCAAAGTTCTGAGCTGATCCTGGCCATTGGCGACCGCTTGCATGAGCTCCATGAAGCGATCCATCCTTTCACGGAGTTCCTGAACATCAGTTTGCACTTGCTCCATGATCCTGGTCTGATTAGCTCTGGTTGGATAGCGGTGAATATGTCTCTGATCAATCCTGGAACCACCTGGAACAAACTGAAACAACCTGAAAAACCTGTTAGACACAAAAGGGTTAGGAAAAACAACAAAATACTCGTTATGCAAATGCTTCATGCAAATGCAAACGTGTGTCTGTGTGTTAGGGGGATCTCCCCCGATCCTAGTGCCTGAGTGCCAGTGCTGATAATAAGAAGAAGTTCGAGTCCAATCATGGAAATATCAATCTCATATATAAAGAAAGCCCATCAAGGCAGTACACAACATCAACGAGTACAAGATGAATCAACAGCGTGACCTCAGCCAACAAGCCTGGTGATGGTCAGCATACAACAATGATCAAAACAAAAGGAATACAAATAGTTAAGTACAGCCACGGGCGCGATACTCTTCTAACAACTCCTTCGTTTCTGGATGATCAGGCAGAGTGAGCAACCCCTCGACGAGTAACTCCCTTTGCACAATGGTGTACTGAAGTCCTTTGACCGAACCTTCCCATGCTCCTTCGCCGAAGCAATCTTCTAACTTCCGTTTCTTGGACTCAAACGTCAGTTTGCGCTCCTTCAGGTTAGCAAGAGCCCTGTTGAGCTGGCCTTCAGCGGCGTATCTGCGAGCGGTTTCTTCATCAAACCTCCTCTCACTATCCTTCACCTGGGCTTCCAGCTTGGAGACCTGTAGCATCAGCCTATCCTCCCTCTCTTTCCTGGTGGCCAGGGAAGCCTTCCAGTGCTGGTTGAACTTGGATATCCTCCGATATGCTTCGTCCAAGTGCTGCTTCTTCGTAGCCAGTACGTCGTTGACAGCTTTGAAGTCTTGACCCATGCGCTCACGCTCGGCTATCTGCTTAGTCAGGTCTGTCCCCAGCCGGTTCACCAACTCTGTTTGCCTTTTGAAAGAATGAACGGCCTCATTCCTCTCGCTGCGAAGTTGAGCCAATTCTTTCTCCAGTTCCTCATTTGCCCGCTTCAATTCATCTCGCTCAGCCAACACCTGATTATGCTGCTGAATGGGCACAGTAGCAGGCTCTTCAATCATTGAAGGGCTTTCTGGCTTGGCCTGAGGAAACGGCATCCCTATAGAATCTGCCCTGGCTCTGATCCAAGTCACGTACGGAGGGTAGGCTTGATTGTTTCTTCTTCCCAGCAATGGCTTTTCTCGCTTACTGATACCATTCCATGCGCGCTGAAGCTTGGATAGCAGATCCCCCTCTAGAAGACCAGTGAGGTACAGAGATTCCTGTACCTCTTCCTCCTTCGGCGGAGCTCTCAAAGCGTAGGCGAACTGTCGGACCAGCAAAGACGGATTGTAGTTTATACAGCCTTTCCTGCCTATCAAAGGCACGTTTGGAAACCCGCTGCAGCTGAAGATAATCTCGGTACCCAACCTATCTCTGTCGAACCAGTCAATATCCTCTGCAGATAAACTCATCAGACGCTCGAACCACTCAGCTGTGGCTGCAGACGAGACAAAAGGACCCCTCTTGAGCAAATGACTATCAAGCCATTTATAAAGCAAGGGTACACAGCATGAGACATTCTTACCCCTCCTGTTCTCGTTTTTGTAGTGGATAGAATGGTAGACATCTCCTATCAAGGTAGGGACTGGATTCCCTGAAGCAAAGATATGAAACGCATCGAAGTCTACAAAATCGGGCATATTGGGGAACAGAATGATGCCATATATGCACAGAGCAAGGATGGCGTTGAATGCGACCCAACATCTGTCCTTGGCGCACTGCTGAGCCTTACCCACTAAAAACAGCAAGGAGAAACCAGGAACCTTGTTCCAACTAGTCAATACCAACTCGGAGGCATCCAGATGAAGTGACGGAGCTAAACCAGCCAGATCAGGCTCAGCATCCATATGAACAAAAGGCATCTGCCTCTTGACGGGCACACCTAGCAAATCAGCATATTCCTCTAGCGTGGGTGCGAGAACAAAATCCTGGAAAGTGAAACATCTCAACGGAGGGTCGTAGAACTGCAGCAGAGCGTGCAACCCATTCAACTCGAACGCAGAAGGTTTACGAACCAAACTGAGCAACTTGCCGTAAGATTTTCTGAACTCATCCCTCACAGAATCATCTGCTAAAGCTATCAAACCAGTCAGCTTAACCACATCAGGGGCAGGGAACTTGTAAGCCACGGTCTTCCTCAGAGAACCCATAACAATACAATAGGAGGCAAGAAATCCTGGATCGAGGAAAACGATACCTGCAACACAGACACACGTTAATGAAATGCAAGTGTATATAAAATGCAATCATGCAGCAGGAGATCACGGCAACTGTGCTGTGGAGATTCTGTATCAACAAAACCATGACGCTGCTCTGTCAAGAACAACCACTATATCTGATAAGAAGAAAACCCGGGTATTGGACCACAAATCTGCTCTGTCAAGAACAAACATACATCCGCTGATGAGATCTTCAGACCCCAATCATAAATCTGCTCTGTCAAGAACAAATACACATCTGATGATAAGATCCTCTGATCCCAATCCGCTCTATCAAGAACAAATACACATCTGATGATAAGATCCTCTGATCCCAATCTGCTCTATCAAGAACAAATACACATCTGATGATAAGATCCTCTGATCCCAATCTGCTCTATCAAGAACAAATACACATCTGATGATAAGATCCTCTGATCCCAATCTGCTCTATCAAGAACAAATACACATCTGATGATAAGATCCTCTGATCAAAACCTTCTCTATCAAGAACAACCATATCTGATGATAAGATCCTCTGATCAAAACCTGCTCTATCAAGAACAGCCATATGTCTGCAGATGAGAACCTCAGATCCCAACAACACTGATCCACTATCAAGAAAACCAGGTGGTCTGAAGGCCAAAGTTTCCTGCAATAAACCCAACCCTGCTCACAGGTATGGACCTAAACTGACTCAAGTTCGGCATCATATGTGTTCATCAGCGTCACAGACATTCAAGAGGGGTGATACGATACCCAGAAGGTGTGGCATCACCAGCTCATGAAGCGGCCTCACTCGGCTGAATCACAAATGATCGGTCCCCAGAGTCGACAATCCTCCAAACCAGCAACCGTCTCAACCCAAAGGGTTGAAAGAGAAGCCAACCGGGAGAACCTCGTCTGAGCGTGGATTTCATGAGACACTAGTGCCTGCAAAGCAAGCACGCGCCCACTAATTTCCACAACTAATGCTATGTTCACTCAAGCCTGGGTCTGGCTTCTCACTAATCAGAATGCCCCTCCCACAACAACACAGATAATCATATCATACTGAAAATAAAATACGGGAAATAAAATGCGATAAATAACCACAACCCAACAAGTAATCATACAAGCGCTAGGATTGACTCGCATAGGGAACTGGAGAACCAGAGATTTCGGGTTCGATCCCCAGCAGAGTCGCCAGCTGTCGCTTACGCGAAAATAAGGCGCCGGATGAACAGAAGAGTCGCCATCTTTCTTTATTTATCCCTCGGAACGGGAAAGGAAACGATCGGAAAAACCTGCCGAAAAAGGGTAAGACAAGGTCGTCGCAACCATTGTCTGGGTTCGGGAGTCGGTTATGCAAGGGGAAGGTATTAGCACCCCTCGCGTCCGCCGTACTCGACGGGATCCACGCTTGTTGCGGTTACTGGATGGGTTGGTTTATCTATCTACCTATCAAGGCTGGCTTAAAAGAAAAGAAAATGACTCGGCAAAGCGTCGCGCTTTATGCCTACGTATTCTCATCAGAGAATAAGAAATCAGAGTCAATGTAGTTCGGCCTACGACGAGTTGTGGGGAAGGTAGCTCGCCAATACATCAGTATTGTGCCTACGTACTCTCAATAGGTATGGGAGATCAGAGCTTACGTAGTTCGGGACACTACGGGTTATGGGGATTCAGATTCATCTGTTTTATCGAGTAGGGTTAAACAACAGTTCCAGCAATTAGGGACAGAGCCTGTTTGCGTTGGCGCTGAAGTTTAACGACACTCTTTTCTTCAGAAAAGTTTTCCTTTGAATTATGGGCCCACGGGGCAAAAAGGTTTGAAGTTTGTTTTCTGTCTTTTACGGAAGAAGTGTTTTTTATTGTGTTTGCAATTTCAATCGCACTAAAGACTATGACCTGAGAGTGAATGCGTCGCATGTCACCCAAAGGGTGCCATACTAAACATCCAGACTGTGGAAAAGAAACTCTCCCACAATCCTTTCTCAGATAGCTTAAGGCTCGTAACGTACGAAAGAAATCATTCATGATTACTGTATCTTAACTTGTTCTGAGATGAGAAGAGAACAGGCTCAACTACGGGAAACTATCAAGTCCTACTGTTGTCATGCCAAGGATTCATCCTATGGTTGAGGTTTGAAACAGGGAACTCCTAGAAGTTGTCATGCATAGGTTTCAACCTAAAGTTCTATCATCACTTCCTTATCAAAGGAAATGAGATTCCTAAGGGATCATGTCAATGATACGCCGAAACAGATAAAGCATCAGCTTAACAGTAAACAGATATACAGTAAAATGCATGCAATGCAAGTGAGGGAGGAAATGTGTGTGGGGCATTAGCCTCCACAAGCTCATCTCAACCTCAAGTCAAAATGAATAACAGTAATCATACTGAAAGATAAAAACATGCTATCAAGCAAAATACAGTAAACTGCAATCATACAGAAGAAATAAAGTCATGCTATCAAGCAAAACAAACCACATGGGCAAGGGAGCTGGGCTCTATCGAATACCCGCAAGCAAAGCCATACAGTAACAATACAAGCAGAGGGAGCAACTCAACCTCTAGTGCAATCATGCTCCTAGATTAAATCTATCTAGATATGGACTTATTCTAATGCATCAAGCAATTCAAACAAGGCACATCAATACAGAAAAGAAAACAGACAAGAAAGCAGATCAACTCCTCTCTCAACTCCAAGCTTCAACTCTTCTAACAGCAACTCAGTCTTCAGACTTCCATCACTCTTGACAAATATAAATTTGCTTCTCCAGGTTTCAACCCTTCAACATAAGTTTCAACTTATTCTCTCTTCTCCAAGCTTCAGCTCCTTAATCAGTTCCATCTTCATGCTTTATTCTTAACCACAAGTATCAATTTGATTCCTTCAGGATCTCCAAGTATCAGAGTAAGTATCAACTTATCCCTTGATTCTTTAAGCTTCAGCTCTTCAGTCAATCTCAATTGAATCCTCTTCATAAGTATCAACTTAGTCTTCAAGCTTCAGCTCTCTTTGCTTTACCAGTCTCAACTTGGTCTTCTCCTCTACAAGCTTCAGCTTCTCAGAGTAACCTTCAATCACTTAGAAGTGGCAACTTCATCCTTCAATCTTTAAGCCTCAGCTCTTCATTCAGTCTCTACTGGATCTTCATTGGGTCTTCAAGTATCAACCTGTCTTTCAAGCCTCAGCTGCAATGGCAATGCTCAACGAATCATCCTCTTCCACACTCTTCAATTAAGTCTTCATCTTCACACTCAAGCTCAACATCTCTCAAGATATTCAAACCTGAAGAAATCACTTAACTGGATAAGCTAGAATATTAAACTGCTTATTGATCACCAAAGGTGACCTATAACGGTTTAACATCAAAGGAATGGTTCCCTCAAAAGTTCTACTCCCTAGGTACCATCACTTATCCCTCCTAAGGAGGGAGGTGAATACCATGGAAGGACTTTGAATCATAGGGAGGAATGGAGGTGAAAGATACCATCCATGTATAAGAAAGAAACCAGCTAGGTCTAAGCTCTACTTAATCCCTAACCCTAAGACAACAACAAAACAAACAAAACTCTCCAGCTCTCAAGCTCCTTCTTCAATCCTCAAGTCTTCTACCATGCTCCTCCATGCTCCTCAAAGCAAGACCAAGCCCACCAAGCCAAGCAAAAACCCACAAAGCAAGGCAAAACAAAAATACAAGCCCACAAGGGCAACACAAACAACAATCAACTACAAAAATCAATTAAAAATAGTATACTACTATATTAAAATCTAACATAATTTATAGGGGATCCTACATACCTACCCTTAATACCCCATATGTCCCAACATCTATCTTGACCTAGAAACCCAAAATTCTAGTGTTATTGTGGACCTATGTTAAGGATTGACCTAATTCTACACAACCTAAAGTCATATAATCAAAACTAATCAAAAATTAATCACAAAATTATGGAATAAATCCAGGGGGGAGCTAAAGTCCTAATCTAACTATCCTAAAAAGAATGGCCTAAAAATTCAAAGGGAACTAGCTAAACAAAATTCTACAAATCTATGCATCAACATAAAAGGAATTAAAATGCTATTAAAAGAGAAAATACACAAAAAATATTAAAAATTCCTGAAATGCAAATATTTTGATTTTATAATTTTCTAGACATGAACATGAAATGGGAGAAAAAACTCCCATGCAAAAATCATCATTTTTCTATTTATTATGATTTTTCAAAGGTTAAAATAAAAATGGAGAAAAAGAAATTAAAATATGAAATGCTTGGTGTGAATAGCAACTATATGCAGTACAAATTCCAGATGGGCTCAAAATGGGGGTGGGGATATCAATGCGCGCCAGGCCCAGTTTTCATCAGAAAATCAATTAACCAAATATAAAGAAAAAGAAAAGGATACGGTGTGAAAAGTAACAAAATCCAGTTCAAAATCCAGTTGGGCCATGAAAGGGGGTGGGCATATCAATTAATCCACTTAAGCCCAAAAATTCAGTTTAATGAAATGTTGCGTTTCATGGATGTCTTCAGACTTCTCTTCACACGCGAAATGGAATCTCAGCCACACGATCCCCACTCAGTCAAAGGTCTACGCCTGATCCAATGGCTATGGCATTGTATTCTTCATTTGAATAGGGCTTGGAGGGAAGAACAGCCATGGAAGCTCAGAGCTTCAAGCTCATCCTCTCCAATTCGAACCTCATCAATTCTCCATGAAAGACTGAAATTCAAAACCCTAATCTGTCCAAAATTTCAACCTGAATCTAACCATGACATCAAAATCCATTGGAACTTCCTCAAACCTAAAACACGAATCAAACCTCCAAATATGCTCAGGAATCAAAGTTCACCATTCTTGAAATTAATTACCTCAGAATGATGACCACCTCACACTGGTTAAATCTTGATATCAAACTCATGTTATAGCTCACTATATCTCATGTTCTTGATCCAAACAAAAATGGTGTCATCAACTCAACCTTCACCAATTGATCTCAAACTTCCCAGAATCCATCACCTAATTGTCTCTAACCGTTCTAACCTAACAATTCTCCCTAATTATGCTTAAATTATGGTGTAGAGGGAAAGTTACTAACCTGTCAAATCTTGAACACCAGATAGGGTAATCCTCCACTTCAAGCCCTCAAACTCTTCAGAATCAATCCTTGAATGATGATAAAGCTTCTGTTTGCAAAAGATTGGACCAAGAAAGCTTGAATCTCCAAACCCGATGGTGACTTGCAACCTTCAATATCCAAGTGCTATCTCTTCAATTCTCCATGGTTTTGCCTTCAATTTGGTATGCACAGCTTCAGTGTGATCAATGGAATGTGTTTGGATTGAAAGAAGAAATGGAAATGAAGCAGAATGTAACGCCCCGTTTTATTTAGATTAAATTTAATTGTGACTTTTGCCGTATCTCGTTGTGTCGTAGTCGTAGTTGAGTATGTGATTGGATCGATGAAAGGAATTGAATCAGTCGAATTGTCGGAAAAATTCTGGTTTGTCGGAAAACTTCAAAAATTCATATCTCTTGATCCGTAAGTCGGATTTGACCCCTGTTCGAAGCGTTGGAAAGCTAAAGAGATGTTCTATCTGAAAAAAAAAAATTTCTGATATGACGACCGTCACAGGAGTGTGACGACCGTCACACGAGCAAAAACTGCAGTTATGCAAAATTTGAACGTGTTCTGGTGGAATGAGATTTTTTAGTAAAAATATATTCCCATGGACTCTTTTACCCTCGTTTTACATCATTTTGGGAAATAAAAGACTAAAAAGAGGAGTTACGTAGGGGAGAGAAAGTAAGAGAGAAGAATTGTCGATCGGCGAATTCGGAAGATTTCTGCAGAAAAATCACCTAGAGCAGAAGCGGAATCGAAAAGCGTGGAATTAGCCTCAATTCTAAGGTAAGGGTGGGGTTCAATTATATAACCGAGAGTATGATCGAATTCATGTAGGAATCGAATCATAGGTATAGCTTTCGTTAATCGATAAATGTTAGGGAATTGAATCTTGGGGTTAGTTTCCGTAGTTTGAAGAAATATTAAGGGTTAATGTTTACGTGCTCTAAGGTTTTCCCTAATGGGCCAAAAAGGGCAGTCACCTAGTTGTGACTGATTGGTAACTAATTATGTGAATAAATGCCGTAATGTTGTTATTACAATAATATGCGGAGTTCTTAATTGTTGATACTAAGGTTGTTGTTGTTCCTGTATATGAACATATAGAAATGGGAATTGTTGTTGTTCCTGTATACGAACAGGTAGAAATATATATGATGTCATTGTTGTCCCCGTATGTGAATAAGTGGAATATGATGATCACATGAGTTGTATGATGTTGTGATGCTCTGTTATGGACGTTTTGGTTGTAAGCATAAAGCTTCATTGTATGGTTGTTCTGGTTGTGTTGTAGTCCATAATAGGTGCATTGCATGGCATATCATTTGGCCTGGATTGGCGACGGTTGGCCCTTAGTGGCAAATTTTTGGTTGTGCCTGTATTGGCGTTAATTGGCCTGGATTGGCGACGGTTGGCCCTTAGTGGCAAATTGGCCTGGATTGGCGACGGTTGGCCCTTAGTGGGGAATTTTTGGTTGCGGAGTTTTGCTCCGAAATGGTACCACATGCATATGCATAGTTGAGTCGCATAAAGTTGCATGATTATGTTGGTTGTAGATTGTTGTGGCATATGTGAGATATGGATTACTCGCAGTTGTTGTCGATGATGTTTATGATTTTGAAACCTATAATGCTGTGATGAGTTCCGACATGTTTTCTATCATGCTTTATGTTATATTATTGATATCTCACCCCTTTTTCCGTTGTATGTTACCTCCTCTGGTGGTAATTTGCAGGTAGTCAAGAATAGAGCGTAGTTCCCGTAAGGTGTCTTTGGTCGCTCTGATACGTAGCACTCTTGGGGGGGGGGGGGGGGAGGGATGAACGATTGTTTATGTTGTTTATTTGATGTTTCCTTGTTGCTGAATTTTACTAAGTATTTTGGTTGAATTTGATGTTTTTTTTGTTAATGCACCGAATGTTGGTTGTACGCACTAAGCCGAAGAATCGGTAGTGCTGAATTCTGATGGAAAACTAGTTGTTTAATGAATATATGCAAGCTGAAGTACTTGCTGAATTTTAATGGAGTTTTGGTTGTAATTTGTGGTATCACATTGATTTTCATAAATGTTGAAAGTGCATTATGTTCCGCTGCGAATGAATATGTTGCTATGTAATTAAGATGTTATGTGAGTTGTTATTAGTTGTTCATCCAAGAGTATGTGCTATGTATCATCACTGAATGCATGCTGCCTAGTTAAATTAAATGGTAAAATGCATGCTTCTGCTAGCTGAAAAATGTGACGCCCAGGTTTTTGTCTGTGTGACGACCGTCACAAGTCCATGACGACCGTCATGCGTACAAATTTCATGCACTCTGATTTTGATTTATTTTAAATATGCCTTGGGTAGAAATGGGGTGTTACATTAGTGGTATCAGAGCAGGTTGTTTCATTCAACCAAGTTATCGAGTCAGTCGTCGTGTCTAGTAGCCTAGTGTCGTTATTCATGAAATCTGACTGTTGGTTGTTACAACTTAAGTTGAAATGGTTGGAAGGAACGATGCTGCGATTGTTGCTACCTTGCAAGCGTTGGCTAATGCAATGGAACATCAGCCGAATCCTACTGGAGATGCTGGATCTCGCAGTTTGGCAACGTTTCAGCGTGAGAATCCGCCTACCTTCAAGGGTAAGCACGATCCTGATGGTGCACTGGATTGGTTGAAAGAGATGGAGAGAATCTTCCGTGTGATGGATTATACTCCGGTGGAGAAAGTTCGTTATGGGACGCATATGCTAGCAGCCGAAGCTGATGACTGGTGGCTAGAAATTCATCCGATATTGGAAGCTGCAGGTGAGGAAGTCACTTGGACTGTATTTCGTAGGGAATTTATGAAGAAGTATTATCCGGAAGATGTCCGCGGTAAGAAAGAGATTGAGTTCCTTGAGTTGAAGCAAGGAGACAAATCTGTTACTGAGTATGCTGCGAAATTCAAAGAGTTGGCTAAGTTCTATCCGCACTACAGCGCAGAAACTGCTGAATTCTCTAAATGTATTAAGTTTGAGAACGGGTTGAAGTCTGAGATCAAGAAAGCAGTCGGGTATCAGAAGATCCGTGTCTTTGATTCATTGGTCGAAAGCTGTAGGATTTATGAAGAAGATAACAACGCTCATTACAAGTTGATGAGTGAGAGGAGAGGCAAATCACAGCAGAGTCGTGGTAAGCCTTATGACCCTCCAGCTGGCAAAGGGAAACAGAAAGCAGCTGACGGCAAGAAAACTAGTAGGGGAGATGCTCCTGCTGGTATTGTTTGCTATAAGTGTGGAAAGTATGGTCACAAGAGTAATGTGTGTACTACTAGATCAGAGAGGTGTTACCGTTGCGGCGAGTTGGGGCACGCTGTCGCTGGGTGCCAGCGCAAGGGAATGGTTTGTTTCAACTGCGGTGAAGAAGGGCACATGCGAGACAGGTGTCAGAAACCTAAGAAGGAACAGACTGGCGGAAGAGTGTTCGCGTTATCCGGGACTCAGACATCCAGCGATGACAGATTGATTGAAGGTACTTGTTTCATTAATAGTACTCCTTTACTTGCTATTATTGACACTGGTGCGTCTCATTGTTTTATTGCTGCAAATTGTGTTGAACGTTGGGTCTTGTGTTGTCGCACATGAATGGGGAGATGTTAGTTGAGACTCCAGCTAAGGGATCAGTGACTACATCTCTTGTATGTATGAAATGTCCTCTATCAATGTTTGATAGAGATTTCCTTGTTGATTTAGTCTGTTTGCCACTAAGTGGGATAGACGTAATTTTTGGTATGAACTGGTTGGAGTATAATCACGTTCATATCAATTGTTTTGATAAGTCGGTGAGATTCTCTACCCCTGAGGAGGAAGGAGCCTGTTTAGTAACTACAGCACAGAGAAAGCAGATGTTGCGGGAAGATGCTCAGGTGTTTGCGCTGGTAGCATCGTTATCCGTGGAGAATCAAGCGAGACTGGATGAAGTAGAAGTTGTCTGTGAGTTTCCGGAAGTGTTTCCAGATGAAATTCCTGACGTCCCTCCAGAACGGGAAATTGAATTTTCTATTGATCTTGTACCTGGCACCAGACCCGTGTCTATGGCGCCGTACAGGATGTCGGCATCTGAATTGGCTGAATTGAAGAAACAATTGGAAGACTTACTTGAGAAGAAGTTCGTCAGACCAAGTGTATCGCCGTGGGGAGCTCCGGTATTATTGGTAAAGAAGAAAGATGGAAGTATGAGGTTGTGTATTGATTACCGACAACTGAATAAGGTGACGATTAAGAATAAATATCCACTCCCGAGGATTGATGACTTGATGGATCAGTTGGTTGGTGCACAAGTGTTTAGTAAGATCGACTTGAGGTCGGGGTATCACCAGATTAAGGTAAAGGATGAGGATGTCCAGAAGACTGCATTCAGAACCCGATATGGACATTATGAGTATACGGTAATGCCGTTTGGTGTTACTAATGCACCAGGAGTTTTTATGGAGTACATGAACCGTATCTTCCACAAGTATTTGGATCGGTTTATAGTAGTGTTCATTGATGACATCTTAATTTACTCTAAGTCGAAGGAGGAGCATGTCGAGCACTTGAATTTAGTATTGCAAGTCTTGAAGGAAAGGAAGTTGTATGCAAAGCTCTCGAAGTGTGACTTCTGGTTGAGGGAAGTTAGCTTCCTGGGCCATGTTATTTCAGGTAGCGGAATTGCTGTAGATCCATCTAAAGTTGACGCAGTGTTGCAATGGGAGACTCCGAAGTCGGCAACTGAGATTCGAAGCTTTTTGGGACTTGCTGGTTATTACCGAAGGTTTATTGAAGGTTTTTCTAAGTTGGATCTTCCGTTAACTAAGTTGACGGGTAAAGGGAAAGCTTTTGTGTGGGATGCTCAATGCGAAGCGGGTTTTATAGAGCTGAAGAAGAGGTTGACATCTGCTCCAGTATTGACCTTGCCTAATACAGAAGAACCGTTTGTTGTATATTGCGATGCTTCTAAATTCGGTTTAGGAGGTGTACTTATGCAAAGTAACAAAGTAGTTGCGTATGCTTCAAGACAGTTGAGAATTCATGAGAAGAATTACCCTACGCACGATTTAGAACTTGCTGCTGTTGTTTTCGCGTTGAAGGTTTGGAGACATTATTTGTATGGTTCGAGATTCGAAGTGTTCAGTGACCATAAGAGTTTGAAGTACCTGTTCGATCAGAAGGAACTGAACATGAGACAGCGAAGGTGGTTAGAGTTGTTGAAAGACTATGATTTTGGTTTGAATTACCATCCGGGAAAAGCTAATGTTGTAGCTGATGCCTTAAGTCGCAAGACCTTGCATATGTCAGCAATGATGGCTAAAGAGTTGGAACTGGTTGAGCAGTTCAAAGATCTGAGCCTAGTTTATGAAGTGACGCCGAAGAGCGTAAAGTTGGGGATGTTAAAGATTAATAATGATTTTATGGGCAGCATCAGAGAAGCTCAGAAATTAGACGTGAAGTTGGTAGATATGATGTCTGGAGTGGGACATTCGGAAAATAATGATTATCAGTTGGATGCGCAAGATGTGTTGAGATTTCGTGGTCGTATTTGTATTCCGGATGATGCAAATATGAAGAAAGCGATTCTAGAAGAGGGTCACATAAGTAAGTTGAGTATTCATCCAGGAGCGACTAAAATGTATCATGATTTGAGGAATATGTTTTGGTGGCCTGGTATGAAACGTGATGTGGCACGATTTGTTTATGCATGTTTGACTTGTCAGAAGTCGAAAGTTGAGCATCAGAAACCTGCCGGATTGATGCAACCATTGGAAATTCCAGAATGGAAATGGGACAACATTTCGATGGACTTTGTAACGGGTCTGCCGAATACGTTGAAAGGATGTGATTCTATTTGGGTGATTGTTGATAGGCTTACAAAGTCAGCTCACTTTATTCCTATTAACATCACTTTTCCGGTGCCGAAGTTGGCGGAAATTTATGTCAGAGTGGTTGTTAAGTTGCATGGTGTTCCGTTGTGTATCGTGTCGGATAGAGACCCGAGGTTTACTTCTGAGTTTTGGAAGAGTCTGCAAGAGGCATTGGGTTCTAAGTTTGAGGTTGAGTTCAGCATACCATCCTCAAACAGATGGACAGACTGAACGGACTATTCAGTCTTTAGAAGATTTGTTGAGAGCTTGTATTCTCGAGGAAGGTGGTTCTTGGGATACTCATCTTCCGTTAATAGAGTTTACTTATAATAATAGTTACCATTCTAGTATCGGAATGGCACCGTTCGAAGCTTTGTATGGTCGGAGATGTAGGACTCCGTTGTGTTGGTACGAATCAGGAGAAAGTGTAGTACTTGGACCGGAGATTGTTCAGGAGACTACTGAGAAGGTGAAGTTAATTCGAGATAAGATGAAAGCTTCACAGAGTAGGCAGAAAAGTTATCATGATAAACGCAGAAAGGCTTTAGAATTTGAGGCTGGAGATCATGTGTTTTTGAGAGTCACGCCGGTGACTGGAGTTGGTAGAGCTTTGAAGTCTAAGAAGCTTACGCCTCGTTATATTGGTCCGTATAAGATATCATACAGAGTTGGAAAAGTTGCTTATCGAGTGGCGTTACCGCCTAATCTGTCGAATCTGCACGATGTATTTCATGTGTCACAGCTCCGAAAGTATATTTCAGATCCATCGCATGTCATTCCCATGGACGATGTGCAAGTACGCGACAATCTTACTGTGGAGACAAAGCCTGTGAGAATTGACGATCGGGAAGTGAAGACGTTACGAGGTAAAGAAATTGCTTTGGTGAAAGTGGTCTGGTTGGTGGCTTCTGGCGAAAGCTTGACGTGGGAACTAGAGAGCAAGATGCGGGAGTCTTATCCCGAGCTGTTTGATTAAGGTAATTTCGAGGACGAAATTCTTGTAAGTAAGGGAGAGTTGTAACGCCCCGTTTTATTTAGATTAAATTTAATTGTGACTTTTGCCGTATCTCGTTGTGTCGTAGTCGTAGTTGAGTATGTGATTGGATCGATGAAAGGAATTGAATCAGTCGAATTGTCGGAAAAAATCTGGTTTGTCGGAAAACTTCAAAAATTCATATCTCTTGATCCGTAAGTCGGATTTGACCCCTGTTCGAAGCGTTGGAAAGCTAAAGAGATGCTCTATCTGAAAAAAATAAATAAAAATTTTCTAATATGACGACCGTCACAGGAGTGTGACGACCGTCACACGAGCAAAAACTGCAGTTATGCAGAATTTGAACGTGTTCTGGTGGAATGAGATTTTTTAGTAAAAATATATTCCCATGGACTCTTTTACCCTCGTTTTACATCATTTTGGGAAATAAAAGACTAAAAAGAGGAGTTACGTAGGGGAGAGAAAGTAAGAGAGAAGAATTGTCGATCGGCGAATTCAGAAGATTTCTGCAGAAAAATCACCTAGAGCAGAAGCGGAATCGGAAAGCGTGGAATTGGCCTCAATTCTAAGGTAAGGGTGGGGTTCAATTCTATAACCGGGAGTATGATCGAATTCATGTAGGAATCGAATCATAGGTATAGCTTTCGTTAATCGATAAATGTTAGGGAATTGAATCTTGGGGTTAGTTTCCGTAGGTTGAAGAAATATTAAAGGTTAATGTTTACGTGCTCTAAGGTTTTCCCTAATGGGCCAAAAAGGGCAGTCACCTGGTTGTGACTGATTGGTAACTAATTATGTGAATAAATGCCGTAATGTTGTTATTACAATAATATGCGGAGTTCTTAATTGTTGATACTAAGGTTGTTGTTGTTCCTGTATATGAACATATAGAAATGGGAATTGTTGTTGTTCCTGTATACGAACAGGTAGAAATATATATGATGTCATTGTTGTCCCCGTATGTGAATAAGTGGAATATGATGATCACATGAGTTGTATGATGTTGTGATGCTCTGTTATGGACATTTTGGTTGTAAGCATAAAGCTTCATTGTATGGTTGTTCTGGTTGTGTTGTAGTCCATAATAGGTGCATTGCATGGCATATCATTTGGCCTGGATTGGCGACGGTTGGCCCTTAGTGGCAAATTTTTGGTTGTGCCTGTATTGGCGTTAATTGGCCTGGATTGGCGACGGTTGGCCCTTAGTGGCAAATTGGCCTGGATTGGCGACGGTTGGCCCTTAGTGGGGAATTTTTGGTTGCGGAGTTTTGCTCCGAAATGGTACCACATGCATATGCATAGTTGAGTCGCATAAAGTTGCATGATTATGTTGGTTGTAGATTGTTGTGGCATATGTGAGATATGGATTACTCGCAGTTGTTGTCGATGATGTTTATGATTTCGAAACCTATAATGCTGTGATGAGTTCCGACATGTTTTCTATCACGCTTTATGTTATATTATTGATATCTCACCCCTTTTTCCGTTGTATGTTACCTCCTCTGGTGGTAATTTGCAGGTAGTCAAGAATAGAGCGTAGTTCCCGTAAGGTGTCTTTGGTCGCTCTGATACGTAGCACTCTTGGGGGGGGGGGGGGGATGAACGATTGTTTATGTTGTTTATTTGATGTTTCCTTGTTGCTGAATTTTACTAAGTATTTTGGTTGAATTGGTTGTTTTTTTTGTTAATGCACCGAATGCTGGTTGTACGCACTAAGCCGAAGAATCGGTAGTGCTGAATTCTGATGGAAAACTAGTTGTTTAATGAATATATGCAAGCTGAAGTACTTGCTGAATTTTAATGGAGTTTTGGTTGTAATTTCTGGTATCACATTGATTTTCATAAATGTTGAAAGTGCATTATGTTCCGCTGCGAATGAATATGTTGCTATGTAATTAAGATGTTATGTGAGTTGTTATTAGTTGTTCATCCAAGAGTATGTGCTATGTATCATCACTGAATGCATGTTGCCTAGTTAAATTAAATGGTAAAATGCATGCTTCTGCTAGTTGAAAAATGTGACGCCCAGGTTTTTGTCTGTGTGACGACCGTCACAAGTCCATGACGACCGTCATGCGTACAAATTTCATGCACTCTGATTTTGATTTATTTTAAATATGCCTTGGGTAGAAATGGGGTGTTACACAGAAAGTGGAAATTGATTTCAACTTGCAATGGAAGCAATTGAAATGGCTATCTCACTCTTCTCTCAAATATCTCACCAACCTTGCATCTGAGCAAGTTCTATACACTATATAGGATGCATTGGACCTCTCTAGAACCATCTGGAATCATCCAATGAGAAATTGGGATTCTCATGCCATGAGTTTATGGATTCATCTCATATCACATGCCATCTCATGCCATAGCTCTTGCAGCCCTTGTAACTGACTTGAAAATCTCCCTAGATGAGATATATTATGTGTTAAGACACTTTACTAGCTTGTACATTACCTTTTCTTGTGTTTTGCATTTGTGCCTTATTATGCAAGCAAGCATTTTCCAAAGCAAGTCCATAATCTAAACCTCAAATCAAAAAATTGGTTGAACCATTGTTTTTAAAATATCTTTTAGAGTCAAAATGACCTATTATATGCCATGGTTTGGATGTGTAACTTGGAAGTTTCAATTTCCAACTTGGACTTATTTAACTTATGCCTCCATTTTAGGTCATTTTTACCATTTTTTGCTACAAGCCTTTTCAACATCTCATGACCTCCTTAATAGCCTTAAAACATCATTTTAAGCAAGTTTGATGTTGAATATTTTTCCATTTGAAGCTTGGAAATAGGAGTTATGGCCTTATGCTTGAAATGACCTATAATCTCCAAATGACCAAAATGCCCTTGACTTGTCAAAGCCATAAGTTGAGTTCTACAAATCCTATCAAGGACTTCTAGTACTCTATAGAAAGCTAAGAAGATGAGGAACAACATTCATGTTAACCAAAAGTTCATAGGAATCATCCTTCTTGGGCAAACGTTTGATGCAAGTTGGGTGACTTTCAAGGCCCCAGATTCACATACCTCAGATGACCTATAACTTGTCAAAGTCATAACTTGAGCTCTACAAATCCTATCAAGGACTTCTAGTACTCAAATTAAATCTAAGAACAAGCTCTACAACATTCATGTTGGGGGTAAGATGAGATGACAATCACATCTTGAGCTAAACTTCCTTGAAAATAGGGATCAAACTAGGGGATTTTACACTATCAAGCCTTAGAAACCCTAGCTTAAAACTTCTCAAACTCCTCAATCATGATGAGTTGATCTTGGAATCATCCTTATGACATCTCAATGCATCAATCCATGATCACATGGCTCTTGGATTAGGTCTCAACCCTCTCCAAATCATTAGTTGACCTAGGGTTGACCCAGTCAAACCCTAATTACATCACTCATGGATGAGTCTTCTTATTCTTGTACAATGACCTTTCTAGGCTTTATGATGGCTTTCAAGACATCTCATAAGCTCTCTCAAAGATTCAAGTCCATCCTCATAGCCTCAGAATCATCTGAGGAGCTCCCACAACTCTCAAGTTATGAGGCACTCAACCTTGGTTTCAACCAATCTCTCTGAGGATCTCTTAACTTCTCTGACAAAGATATCAACCTTTGAACACTTGAATAACCCTCTTGGCTATCTTCAAAATCTTGTATAGCTCTTGATTGGTAATCATACCTCTGGATCTACTGCACACATATCAATGAAATGCAGATGATAATGCTAATGAACACAAGCTAGGTAGAAAAATGTTGGTCAAATTTTAGGGTGCAACACTCTTGCATAAAGCTCACTAAGAATTGCACGCATCTGTCATTGCCTTAAAAACTCATGCCGACTCTGGGTTGCTACTCGTGCCAACAACATCTTCTACTTAAAAGAATCTAGCCATTATTAAATTGGAGAAACAAGTACACAGCTAGGCCTTGCGTCTACGTGGTGTAAATGTCATGGTAGTGGTAAATTAGATATTCACCCTTTTCATATAATACACCTGTTGGGCCGTTACATAATGAAGTTGTTTTAGTCACTTAGAAAGTGTTATCACCTGTTTGCTGTTCCAAAATAAAAGGCTTTGAATTACAAATTGACGACGTATCCACTAAATTCAATTATAAGCACCATTCATGACGGTCATAACAAAGTATAGCTCAGTATTTCCAAATACAAGCAAACACTCAGTTTTGTTATTCTCAAACCAAAGTTGTACACAATATGTTTGGAAGTAAATAAAAGAAAGAAATTGCATTATGTTTTAAACTAAAGGGGCAAACAGAAGAAATCATCATAATTCGTTTCAAATACAAATTCCGAAGCGCTATTCTTGAATGAAAAAGAGGAGTTATACTATATTAAAGCCATTTGGTCGTGCCAAGCTAGGCATATTCTTCATACCCCACATCTTGCTATTTAATTACAAGGTTACAGACATTGACACCACATGAAATTCAGCGGACGAAGAGGACCAGGAAATCATGACTATGTCTCACACTTTCAAATGTTATCCTCGCGGTTTCGTCATGACGGCAGTGAAAAGCTATGTTGTTTTCAGTTGCAACAAAAGACCACCAAGAGCACAATTTCAATCTGCCAATAGAAGCAAGAGGTGTTTTAAAAAGGAAGAAGAATTTGGAAAGCAAGAAATAAGGAAGGATGAGTTGATAAGAAGAACTCACCACAATGCTATTTTCTGGTATTTGCTCGCAAATCCGGCGAAGTCACCGAGCTCCATATTTTGCTTCAAATTGCTACTCCTGCATTAAATAACAGCATATCAGGAAACGGTAACTTCAGAAGTACAGAGAAAAGTGAATGGTGCCGCAAATCTGTCCATTTGAAGATGACACGGAAAGGTTGAGATCAAACCAAAGACCTCCGCAAGTATTACTGGGGATGAACTTGTTATGTTGCCTTCAACTGATTCCACCCATGAGGAAAACCTGAGCATAACAATAACTCCCATTATTTGCTAAAATCAAACCAATTTTTCCGTAGAAACACACCTACATCACCAATACAAATGTAGCATCAAAGCAATAATGGAAATGAAAAAGGAATAAAAAAGAAGAAAAAGATTTCAAACTTACGGGACTGTCAGTTTGTCTTGGAAGTATGCCAATATAACTCAGAAATAATTCCCACAGGTCAAATGAATTGAAGGATTCACCCATTGTTAGAGGACTGCATAACAATGACAATATTATTTCGAAGGCTGATAAAAGAGAAAGTGTTGTCATGTTTGATTGTTCAAGCTCGTACCAAAGCCCAGAATCGCGCCAACGTCCTTCAACTCAAGCTGATTGGACAGAGTCATCCAATTGGCCCCACTGCAAATTTGCTGAAGCTATTTGAGCCTAGGCCTTCATTGGAATACAAACCTCCTCCAGAGAAAAGAAAATGTCCTCCGCTAACAGGGATGGCGCAATTTGTCTCCAAGTTTGCTGAGCCTGGTGAACTAGAATATTCTCCGCCCGCGCCGGTGGTTGAAATTCCTGCAAAAAAAAAAGAGCGAGAGTGCACAAGACTTGAGAAATAAACTATGATTACTCTGATTCGATCCCCTACCCAGGATACGTAGGCACAAGATGCGAGTCTTGGCGAGTAAACTTAGGACTAACCCCTTTAGGTCTTTCTCTTCACCCTTAACCTTTAGCATATCCTTAAGCAGATAACTATAGCGATAAGCACATTTAAAACAAGAGGTTCCTATAGAGTACTACAGAGGTTTAGGATGCTAATACCTTCCCTAAACTTAACCAACCCCCGAACTTTAGATCTCCCCCTGCGTTGTGTTTACAATGCAAAATAGGTTTTCCCCTTTCTTTAACCTTTCCTTTGGATAAATCAAAGACCGGTTGTAAATGAATTAAGATTCAAGTTAATCAATATCTTGACATCCAAATTTCACCGCAACAATATGTTTAGTTGCATTTTATTTCCTTTTATCGTATTCATGCGTTGGTTTTATATTTCCATTGTTTTTAGGTTCAAGTAAGCATTCAGGACGAATCAGAGCGGAAACTAGGAAAAATTGCAGGAATTCGAAAGAGTTTTTAGAAGAGAGACAATGGCTTGACACGTCCAACCGTGTCAGGAGGAACCCAAAGAAAAGAAATTTGAATGATGGACAGTGGAGTGACACGGGTGCCTGTGTCACCTGACGTGGCATATGCCAGCAAGTCTAGGACATATATAATTTTCATCAGAATGTCAAGGGGCCCACACGGTCCGTGTTGGCGTGGTCGTGTCAGCTTCCAATTTTCTTGTTTTTGTGACCTTTGTGATTCCTAAGGGTATTTTGGGTATTTTCCTACTGCTGTGTTGGACCTGGGAGTATTTAAGATGCATTTTGAGAAGGAAAAAGGGACTTCTGATGGGAGAAGAATTTACGATCAAGATTGGAGAGATCAAGGAGATTGGAGAATTGAAGGTTTTCATGAGCGGAAGCAATTGAAGATCAAAGGAATCCTATTATCTTGTAATGTCTAATTTTCATTTTGTATTATCTCTGAACCATATGAGCAGTTAAACCCTCCAATGCTAGGGGGTGTCCCTGAACGGCTTTTGTAATGGACCTGATTTCCTTTAGTCTATGACATAAGTGTTTTTTTCATAATCAATTTTATTGTACAATGTGTTTAATGCTTTTTCTATCGGATAAATGGAAATTGATTTATGGTTAACCTTAGGTCGGACAAACCACTGTTAATGTTTTTTGTGCAATAATAGTATAATAGATATCACCTAGGACTAGGGATACCCTGTAGCAACTGTAACATCCTTGATAAAATAGAATGCTTGATTTTATCCTAAATCTCTAAGGACTTAGGGTTTAGGATGAATATCAAAGGTTTTTCTTTCTAAGGCCTTAGGGAAAAATATACTTGAGAATTAGTAAAGGTTTGTTTTAAGCCATGTCTCTGAAATAAGGATGTAGGTTGTTACAAGGCAATTCATACACCATCCCTAGCATGCTTCTCATATGTGTCAGAAACCTATTTTACTCTTTTGCTTTAGTTTCTCTCTATAGTTTATTATTTGGAACTAAAATCCAAAACCCTAAGTGTTTTTGTTCAATTGAACTATTTTAGAGCTTGTATTTCCTACGCAGTCCTCGAGATCGATACTGGGGATAAAATCCCTATTTTAACTACAATCCACAAAAATAGTACACTTGTTATTTTTCCGAGCAAGTTTTTGGCGCTGTTGCCGCGGACTACCAAATTATAAGTTCTAATTTTAGTTCAATTGAAATTTTGTTGCTCGTCAACTAAAATTTTATTTTCAGATTTTTCATTATTATTAATTTTTGTTCTGTTACTTCTAATCTACGTCTAACATATTTATGCGAGGAGAATCCTTAGCTAATTTTTCTTTTGACGCAGAAATCGAAAGAACTCTACACGCAAGGCGTAGAAAAGCAAGACTGGCAGCTTCAGAAGCTGAGCATTCAACGTCTGCACCAGAAGAAGAAAGAGTTTTTGTTCATTCATAGCATTCCGACTCAGGTTCAGACTCAGATAGAGATACTGTGACTATGGCTGATGTTCCACCAGCAGAGAGACTCCTTGATAATTACGGTGGAGCTAATGCATCGGCTGGTAGGTTAACAATTATAAACCAACCGGGGAACATGGAAAATTTCCAGTTGCATCCGAGCACCATCACCTAACTTGAAAGGAGACCTTTCACCGAAAAGGTTAATGAAGATGCCAACAAACAACTGCAAATATTTTTGACTATGAGCACTACTCTCAAGATTTATTGGCACACCGATGAAGCAAAAAAATTAAGAGTGTTTCTGTTCACTCTCTCTGAAGATGCTGAAGAGTGGTTTTACTCGTTACTCGCCGGAAGTATTGCTACTTGGGAAGATATGGATAATGCATGTCTTAGTGAGTGTTTTCCTGCCTCTATGTATATTCGTAAAAGATATGATATCATGAATTTTAAACAGAAGGAGGGAGAATCATTGGGCGATGCTTATAAAAGGTTCAAACGATTATTGGTTGCATACCCTACTCATAACATGGATCAAACTGAAAAGATGCAGATGTTTGTGAATGGTCTCAAGATGAAGACTAAGCAACTAGTTGATACGGCAGCTAGTGGCTCATCAAACTTTACAACAGCCACTGGTATTAAGAAGATCATTGAAGCCATTGCTGCAAATGAGCATTTGGAATTATATGACTGTAGTGTGAGTAAACCTGAAGGAACAATTCACTTGAAGTTGGCTAATCAAGTTGTGAAAAAGGAAGATCAAATCACAGCTGTAGTAGAAAGAATGCTTAAAGCAATGAATGTAAGTACTCAGATTGTTGCTCAAGTTCAACCTGTCAAAGCTGTGAGTTGTGAAATTTTTAGTGGACCCCATTTTACTGCACATTATGTTTCTACTGCTAAACAAATCGAAGAGATAAAGTTTCTGAAGCAGAATAATACGTATTCTCAGACTTATAATTCAGGGTGGAAGAATCATCCTAACTTCTCCTGGAAAGATCAAAATCAACCTCAATATCAACAACAACAACAACAACAACAGGCTCCTCAAAGAGCAGCATGGGAGATAACTATTGAAAAGATGGCAACTCACAATATTCAATTCCAAGAAGAGACACAAAATAATGAGAGGAACACCAAAACTTTTATAAAAAATCTTGAGGTTCAGATGGGACGAATATCACAACAACTTTTTCTGCAAAATCAAGGAACCCTCCCGAGCGTGATAGTACCGAATCCAAAAATCATGAGTGTAATACCCCAAATTTTACCCTTTCTTTTTTATTTTTATATATATATATATATATATATATTTTTTTTTTTCTATTTAGTTTATTTATTTAAAGCTCTTCTTACTAACTTTTAGGATTTAGATTAAAATTTAACTTTTTTTTTTCTTTTCTTCAAGAGTAAATTTTTTATAACCTTTTTTTAAATTAATTTCTAACATATTTTTTAATCAAATTCTAATATTTTTTTTTAAAATAAAAATCTAACTTTTTTTAAAAATTAAATCTTTTTTTTCTAACTATTTTTAAAGCTAAATCTTGTTTTCTAACTTTAAATCTTTTTTTCTAACTTTTTAAAATTAAATCTTTTTTTCTAACTTTTTTAAAATTAAATATTTTTTTCTAACCTTTTTAAAACTAAATTTTTTTTTTTCTAACTTTTTTAAAATTAAATCTTTTTTTTCTCTAACTTCTTTTTAAAATTAAATCTTTTTTTCCTCTAAATTCTTTTTTAAAATTAAATCTTTTTTTTTTTTTCTAACTATTTTAAAAATTAAATCTCACCTTTGTCACTTTTTTTGTTCTTTATTATTTTTACTCTAAATTTTTCTATCTTTCATTAAAAAAATAACAAAAATAGTCTTTTATTATTATTTAATTATTATTTTCGTATTTTAATTAAATCATTTTTTAAAATATTATTTTTTTCACTTTTTTCTAAATTATTCATAAAAATATCCAAAAAATCATAAAATAAAAAAATATTGAAAAATTTTGTTCCTTTTATAATATTTTTTATTTTAGGAATCAATAGGATTATTAGTTTTTATTTTAAGTTTATTTTAATTATTTTAAATTATTTAAATTTTATTTTTTCTTAACTAATTATTTAGTTTGGGCTTTAAAATGGGCTTTAGGGACATTATTGACAATTTGGTGTTAACCCTAATTTGTTCCCTATATATACATGTGTTGCCTTGTTGGAAAGGAGGAGAGAATGAAAAAAACCTAAGAGGGGTCAGAAGGTTTTCTTCAGAAAAGAGGAGAGAGAGGGAGAAACAAAGGAGATCCCCAGAGAAGAAAGGCGGTCGTTCCCACAACTCTTAAGAAGGATTGGAGCTCTCCAGTGTTCCCTTATTCAAACCTTTTTCACATTTACCGAAGCAAACCTCCGCTTCGTAGGTTAAATTACTAAACCTTTTGCCTTTTCATGTTTATGTGCATATTTTGCCATGTTAATGTGTTTAGGTCCGTTAAATTACTAAATCCTTTGCATTTTTCATATTTATTTGCATCCTTGCCATGTTAACCTTCATTGTTGTTTAGATCCGTAGATTTTGATCTGTATGAACCATGATTGTGTCGTATAGGATTGTTTGCATGTCCATTAATTGTCTGTTTGCATTTGCAATTCTATTGTTATTTTTTTTTTTCAAAACCTTTTTCAAAATCAAAACCTTTTTTATTAAAACTAAAACATTTTTCCCAAAAAAAACCTTTTTTGTTCCCGTAAATATTTTTTCCCAAAAAAAACCTTTTTTTTTGTTCCCGTAAACATTTTTTTTCAAAAAAGCCTTTTTTTGTTCCCGTAAACATTTTTTTCTAAAAAAAACCTTTTTGTTCCCAAAAACATTTTTTTTTTATATATAATTTAAACTTAACATTTTTTTTTATAATTTAAACTTAAATTTTTTTTAACTAAGTAATTCCATTTTAAAATTAAAACCTTTTTATATATATAATTAAAATATTAAAAAAATTAAAACATTTTTTTACATAATTAAAATATTAAAAAATTAAAACCTTTTCGTAAGGAACTCCTTATGTTTGCCGTGTCATTTTGTGTACCTTTTATTTTCTTTATTCCTGCATTTCATTTGCATGCTTGAGGTTGAGATGTGCTTGTGGTGGCCACAGCCCCACACTATTTTCCTCCCTCACTTCATTCTAAGTGTCATTACATATTTTCATATTCTTCATGTTTTCAGAAATGTTTCTTTGTTTCTTTATACCCTCTGCCTTTATTACTTTTCTTATTTTTGTACCTTAATTATTCCTCCATATAATGATTTGTCATATTTTCACTTTTTTTTTTTTACAGTTTTATCCCTCCGAAGGAATTAGGTCTAGCCGTTTGACCGCCGTGTCAATAGTCCTCACCTTCAACCCTTACAACCTCACAAACCCTAATTTTCACAAATGCCTCGCCGCAGGCAAAATTACAACTTTACCCCTAGCATTAGGTTAAAGAGCCGCCGCGCTCATTTTAGGGTTTCCCGCCGTGGAATCCCTAACCTAATTTAACCCTAATTACAACTTAACAATTTACAACGTAGAGATTTGGAGTTTCTACACTCCACGTAAGCGTGTCCTTAAGATGCGTTTATTCCCCTTGAGACCTTGACCACTGTCAAGAAATCTCTAACCTCCCTTTTGAGGGGAACTACGATTACTCTGATTCCACTCCCGTAAGGATACGTAGGCACAAGATGCGATGTCTTGCCGAGTAAACTTAGAATTAACCCCTTAGGTCCCTTTTCTCACTTTTAATCCTTTGTACATATACCTTAAGCAAATAAATAAAGCAAATAGTAAACATTTGAACAAAAGGTTCCTGTAGAGTACTACAGAAGTTTAGGGTGCTAATACCTTCCCTAAATTTAACCAACCCCCGAACCCTAGATCTTTCCCCGCATTGTGTTTACGATGCAAAATAGGTTTTCCCTCTTTTGACCTTTTCCTTCGGATAAATCAAAGAGCGGTTGTGAATTGAATTGCGATTCAAACTCATTAATAGTTTGTGATCCTATTTCCACCGCAACAGAAAATGGCGACTTCACTGGGGACACCTAAACTTTTGAGGGTTATCCCTAACTTGTTCATATTTATTACTATCTGTGTTATTATTCATTTGCATGTATATATTTGCGCTTTGATTGTGGGACTGTTCCTTGTGCTGTGAGATAGGTCCTAACCCGGATCTAGTGTACCTTAGGTAAATGGCAATAGACCAAGGAAACTGTACGACGTATATCGATACGGTTGATCTGGTGGCCATGGTTAGTGCGACTTCTTGGTTGGTGCTTATATTCCTTAAGTCATGTTGAGGATAATATTGAGGCTGCCATATGTTGTCAACGCACTAACTGACTTTTAGAACCCTAGTTAACTCATCTTGGCCTTTAGAAAGTAGTGAGGTAACCGGCTTTGGTGCAGACTAAAGTTGGTTGACACTCGATACTACGCTCATTGAGATCTTAAACTTGGAGGGTTTTGGTTGGCAAGTAAGTTGCCTTCTGAACAACCACCCTTGTGAAGGATCAATGATTTTGAGATCCCTTAGAACCCGGTTACTTTTGTAGGACAGGATGAACCATCTAACTTCAGGGGAGGGTATTTGCCTTTGAACCTCATGCAAGCCTTTAACCTAGGACTTTGTGTGTTTTCATGCATTGCATCCATAAAGCATCTCATCGCATTGTATTTCATGGAGTTCAAACATCATTAATGGATATCGCGGGATACCATAAATAAAAAAAATATAAAATGAAAAAACAAGAAAAAGATTTCCTTGGTACCCCACGACATTCGTCAATGATTGAATCCCATGAAATCTTCATCCACATTTTAGCATCATTTACTTTCTTGCATTGCATGTGTCTCCCGATTTCTCACACTCGGTTCTCTCACCTTCCAGTTTTGTCACCCTGAGTTCTCGGCACCAATACAACACCAGAGCTCAAACTCGGAAAAGAATGGAGGATCAGGCAAAAGAAATTGATCGCCTTAGCAATGAACTTGAAGACCTTCGAGGGGGTATGGGGCGTATGATGGAATTGTTACATGTCATGAATGCTAAGATGGATACCCAGCCCACTGTTGTTTCTGAGATTACCGGCGTTACTGTGGACCCTCCACCAAGTGTGACCGTAGCGAGGGACCCACCTTATGGTCTTGCTCCCGGTTTTGTGCCTCCTCAAGCCACTGTTCCGATTAATCAACCTGTTCAGCAAGCCGTGCCCTTGTTTTCGGAAGTTTCTAGGGGGGCTCCTATCTTTGCACCACCTGTTGTACACACTCGTGCGCAACCGTACTTCAATGAGACAGCTTTTGATAATCTTGATGAGAATGTTGAGGGTTATGAGAAACATGATAAGCTTCGTGAGGAAGTAAACACTATCGTCCAGAGATTGAAAAAGGTAGAGGGTGATCAAATTTTTGGGACTGCTGCAAGGGATGTTTGTTTGGTTTCAGGTTTGGTTATTCCCCCAAAGTTCAAAACTCCGAACTTCGATCGTTATGAAGGTGCCACCTGTCCTAAGAGTCATTTGATCATGTATTATCGCAAAATGGCTGCCCATGTTGAGAATGATAAACTGATGATTCATTGCTTCCAAGATAGTTTGAAGGGTGCTTCCTCCAAGTGGTATTAACTTTAGACCAGTCTCGCATTAAGAGTTTCCAGGATTTATCTGACGCTTTCATCAAACACTACAAGTACAATATGGATCTGGCTCCTGACAGAAGACAGTTGTTGAGTATGTCGCAAAAGAATTCTGAGTCATTCAAAGAGTATGCTCAAAGGTGGAGAGAGACTGCTTCGCAGGTAGAACCTCCTTTGACCGAGAAAGAGTTAGCTGATTGGTTTGTCGACACGGTCCGTCCAGAATTTTACGAGAGAATGGTGGGTAGCGTGACTTCAAATTTCTCCGACATCGTTGCTGTGGGTGTCAAGATTGAATTGGGTATGAAGAGTGGTAAAATGACAAATAATCATGGCGCTTCTAAGGATCAGCCGAAGAAACCTCCGTATAGCTCCCAGAAAAAGAAGGAGAGTGAGACTAATACTATATCCTCTGGTAGACCAAGGGAACGCTTTTATCGACATCCGCAAGGTTATGCTCAACCTCAAGGGTACCCAGTCCAATATGCTCAACAACCCTATGTGGCAGCTATTACACCTTCTTTCAATCAACAGGTTCCCATGTATCAACCTATGCAACAACCTCCTGTTTATCCGCCTCCTGTCAACTACCTACAGGCACCCAATACTCCTGCTCCTCAACAGCCAAAGAGTCCGGCTCCTCGCCAGAATATGCCAAACAGAAGAACGTATAAACCTTGTCCGCCGATCCCGATGACTTTTACTGAGTTATACCCCCACTTGGTACAACAAGGTCTGATTATCACCCGTGCTTTGGGTCCTCCGTCTAATCCGTTACCTGCAAGTTACAACGCTACCGCTCATTGTTTATTTCATGAGGGTGCGCCTGGCCATGATCTAGAGAATTGCTATGCTCTTAAGAAAGTTGTCAGAAATTTGCTAGAAACGAAGAAGTTGTCTTTTGGCGATGCTCAGCTGAAGATCGAGACTCCTTTCGGGGTTCCTCACTCGTCAAGTGCAAATTCTGCAAAGCATGCTACGCCTATCAGCCGAATCCAGTCATTATTCAAAGGCCTAGCCCGCTTCATTTCAGTAACCCTCAAGGTGATATGACCGGGATCAACAAAGGATCTGGGAAATTTATTTTGAAGCAACGACTGAAAACTGTTGAAGATGTGACCAGCATAACTGGGGTAAGCCATGACGACTCACAGTGATCATGAACCAGACGTCCTTTCCATTGAGGCTCCGCCAAAGGAAACTGTTACTCTTGAATGCAAGATTTCATAAACATTTAGAAGGATTTTTCCGACAGTTCATTTGTTTATTTATATGCATTTCTCTTTGATTAAGCATATTTAGCATGCACGAACTTTTTTATCTTTGATGCAACACATATGTTTGTCTTGAATAAATCCATTCGCTTCACTCATTCAAAAACGTTTTCATAAATTATAATGCCAACTTTACCCGATCTCTTGTTCTGATGGAGAATTGGGGAGGATGACGAACCCAAAACGTCAGATTTCTTGTCGTATGCTTTCGATTGAAACCCGCTGATGATGTAAGGCATTGTTTCAAATCCCAAACACTGGAGATATAAGGATGTTAATCCCTAGTCAACCCTTTGAACCTTGAAGTAGGAGTTTTTCTTTCTTTTTAAGAACCTTCATCCTAACCTGGGGCAGGGTAGGTTTCAGTTAAACCGATCGAGCGCTTAGATCCTCAAAAAGGAAGAGCAAACCTTCGAGAATTTATCCTTAGCATCTTAAGAAGTCCAATACAATGACTATCCCTCGGTTACCTAAGAAGTGGGGCAGTCACGAGCCTTTCAAAAGATTTACACAACTTGTGCATAAAGGAATATTCAAAAAAATAAGAGCCCGCTAAGTCAAAAACCTATGAAGGAGACTTAGGCAAAACTGGGGCATCCCGTTGGACTCCAAAGTCAGATCAAAAGACGTTGTCCAGGCAAAAGTTAGGGAATAAGAACAACAAACCAGTAGTTTTTAGAACCCCTATAAAGAAGAAGGTCGTGTGACCAAACGCCAAAAGAAATAGGTGAGTGACTGCCATGTCCAAAGCCTTGATAAGTTCTCGACCATAGCAAATCCGCTTGAGATATGAGCGTTCGTATCCGATTAACTGAATTAGGATTGGAGAATATCACGAAGAATGGGTGGGTACAAATATAACTTTGAGCCTTTATCTTTTGTTTCTCAAACCGTGAACCGAGCCACGATACAACCTTTAAAAGACCTAATTGAAGTGGGACTTCGGTTGAAAGCATACTCGACAAGATCACGTTTCCTGACTCCTACGAGCTATGCTCAGAAGAAAATTCATGTTGGCATTATAATTAAAACTTATGTCCTGACTAGTGATTTCGGTCACAAGTTATTGCGCTATCTTTTTCAAAACAAAAATTCAAGACAAATATATGTGTACATTGACAAGCTCAGGATAGGCATTTCAGGCATGATGACTTTGCTTGATATCTTAGAGATTTACATATGGACATAACCCATGGAACTTGAAAATCCTGCTAAACAGGGGCAGGCAGTTTCCCAATTCGCTTACCAAACGCGAGGTTGGCGTTCTTAAGGAGCTATTTCTCAAAGATTTCGTCGTAACACGATTAATTTGTGCCAGTTACGTCGAGACCTGACAAATCTCTCAAAGAGTTTGAGAACAATGGGGCAACCGGACTCAGTGTTCTCTATATAATCCTCTTGAGATGACCCTACCTCGCAACGCAAGTATCCTGGGGCACCATGTTTTTAAAGGAAACAAATGGCGACTACTACAAGATCCTTCAAGATCAAAACCATGTGGTTTCACAACTTTTCTTCATGCACCCGATGGATTTTACTCACAGCGGCCTTCATACCCCAGTAAGCCTCAGTGTTGCAACAGACTCCTAAACTATTGCCTCATCACAGTCCCCAGAGAGACTATAAGCTGACAACTTTTTCTTGGTTAACTCGAAAGTGTCCCTCAGGTTTTCTTCTCCCCATGTGAAGACGTGATACTGTGCACCCAAGCGAATTACCTTCTCCTCAGAGAATTCAGAACTTTAAAACCAGATTTGGTCCTACCATTCCCTCCCATGATTGACGTATTGGTTGCAGAGAACGCAGGGTATCTCCGTCGAGGTGTTTATTTCATCTCTCGTCCTGTCTCTAGTCTGTTTCGTCAGTATACGCAAGGGCATAAGCATCACATGCCTATTTCATTACATATTCATTACATATTCATTACATATTCATTACATACTCATTACATACTCATTTCATAACATCTTGCATACATAAACATTAACATACATAGACATTAACATACATTCACATTAACATATGCATTAGCATTCACAGGTTCATTGTGTTTCACCATCATTTGGTTGTTACCGCCGAGTAACTGGGTTCGTCCATTCTCTCCAAATAGATTGTCAGTCTTAAGCATAAAATACATAGGTGTTTCCAGTTTCCCCACAGAGATCGATCCTCGTGGATGACGGTTACTTCAGCTATCTTTCCTCGCCAGGATAAGATATTTACCCTTCGAGTTCATTCCCTCGATGGAGTCTTGATTACCAGTCTTCTTTCTAGCTCGATCCTAGATTGAATCTCAGTATTGTCGGTCGTCAAGCCCAACCGGACGTGCATTTATTTTGCACCATCTAAAGGTTTTCACCATACCATGACAGATACGCGACTATCTCGCCGAGAAATTTATCACTGTACCCGGACGTGCATTTATTTTGCACTATCTTTCAAGAAAAACAGCACAATCCTTTACAGATACATGCCAGTTCACGCCTGGAAAATCTATCAGTAAAACACTTTACAATCCTACATGTTACAACCCTTTACACTTTACATCTTACAGCATCAACACACGACATTTCTCACCTAAGAAGTCGATCATATCCTCGTTATGACTCGCAGCAAATGGCCATCTCCATGGAGCAGTTGGGCTTCCATTTACCTGCCGTCTTGAGTTTTGAACCAAATCATATTCAGGAGAGCACGATTCTGAAATATGAGTAAATTCAGTCATCCAGTTTCATATTCAGGAGAGCACGATTCTGAAATATGAGTATATTCAGTCATCCAGTTTCATATTCAGGAGAGCACGATTCTGAGTTATGAGGAAGTTCGATTATCCAGTTTCATATTCAGGAGAGCACGATTCTGAAGTATGAGTAAATCCAGTCAGCCAGTTTCATATTCAGGAGAGCACGATTCTGAAGTATGAAGATTTTCATTTACCCTTTTATCCGAATCATATTCAGGAGAGCACGATCCTGAAGTATGAGGAAGTTCAGTTTACCCTTTTCATGTTCAGGAGAGCACGATTCTGAAGCATGAAGAAGTTTATTTATCCTTCAGTAAGAGAAGAATCAGAATCGTATTCCAGGCGCCGACCTTAAATGCGAGAAGATTTATTTATCAGATAAGCAGCAGCCTCTTTATTTGAGTGCTTATCCATTTTTTGCACATAAGTCCCTTCCAACGATAAGTGACAGTTCTCCCTTCGAGAAGCTTATCAGGGAAATTCCCATCAAAGTCCATTTATTTTGGCATACAGTCGGTCTTTACCCTGTATATTTGCTACGGAGTTCCGAAAAGTCCGTTTGATCCTGTCACGAGGGGTAGTTTACAGAAGCTTGGATGTTATTCCTTGCTCAATGCTCCAGCATTCTGTAATCGATCTTACAATCGTACGTGATCCAGTTTTATTTTTAGATTCCCCAGTGGAGGCCGTCTCATAGGTACCATCTTCATTCGAGGATCTCGTTCCTTTTCTAAAAGTGACAATTGGTCATTCGCACCAGTTGACTATCATTTTTAGAATTCCCCAGTGATGTACTGTGTCTCAGCGCGTCATTTTCCCCAGTGTGTTTCTTCTCGTGGCGTCTGTCTCGGTGTCGTCATGTTTCGTCAGCATTTTCGCATTCATTATTCCAGCATACGCATCACATCATATTCACGGCATCATCTGCATTAATCTGTTCTCGCTTTGTCCATAGCATTGCATATCGCCGCATATAAGGGCAAAATTTTCGGTTATCTATATTTAAATCCCTCCACCATGATTCCTTGAGTCTCCGTCACTCGAATCATCTGGTGTAGCTATTTAAATAGGGGCAACTGTAATACCCCAAATTTTACCCTTTCTTTTTTATTTTTATATATATATATATATATATATTTTTTTTTTTTTATTTTTTTTTTCTATTTAGTTTATTTATTTAAAGCTCTTCTTACTAACTTTTAGGATTTAGATTAAAATTTAACTTTTTTTTTTCTTTTCTTCAAGAGTAAATTTTTTATAACCTTTTTTTAAATTAATTTCTAACATATTTTTTAATCAAATTCTAATATTTTTTTTTTAAAATAAAAATCTAACTTTTTTTAAAAATTAAATCTTTTTTTTCTAACTATTTTTAAAGCTAAATCTTGTTTTCTAACTTTAAATCTTTTTTTCTAACTTTTTAAAATTAAATCTTTTTTTCTAACTTTTTTAAAATTAAATATTTTTTTCTAACCTTTTTAAAACTAATTTTTTTTTTCTAACTTTTTTAAAATTAAATCTTTTTTTTCTCTAACTTCTTTTTAAAATTAAATCTTTTTTTCCTCTAAATTCTTTTTTAAAATTAAATCTTTTTTTTTTTTTCTAACTATTTTAAAAATTAAATCTCACCTTTGTCACTTTTTTTGTTCTTTATTATTTTTACTCTAAATTTTTCTATCTTTCATTAAAAAAATAACAAAAATAGTCTTTTATTATTATTTAATTATTATTTTCGTATTTTAATTAAATCATTTTTTAAAATATTATTTTTTTCACTTTTTTCTAAATTATTCATAAAAATATCCAAAAAATCATAAAATAAAAAAATATTGAAAAATTTTGTTCCTTTTATAATATTTTTTATTTTAGGAATCAATAGGATTATTAGTTTTTATTTTAAGTTTATTTTAATTATTTTAAATTATTTAAATTTTATTTTTTCTTAACTAATTATTTAGTTTGGGCTTTAAAATGGGCTTTAGGGACATTATTGACAATTTGGTGTTAACCCTAATTTGTTCCCTATATATACATGTGTTGCCTTGTTGGAAAGGAGGAGAGAATGAAAAAAACCTAAGAGGGGTCAGAAGGTTTTCTTCAGAAAAGAGGAGAGAGAGGGAGAAACAAAGGAGATCCCCAGAGAAGAAAGGCGGTCGTTCCCACAACTCTTAAGAAGGATTGGAGCTCTCCAGTGTTCCCTTATTCAAACCTTTTTCACATTTACCGAAGCAAACCTCCGCTTCGTAGGTTAAATTACTAAACCTTTTGCCTTTTCATGTTTATGTGCATATTTTGCCATGTTAATGTGTTTAGGTCCGTTAAATTACTAAATCCTTTGCATTTTTCATATTTATTTGCATCCTTGCCATGTTAACCTTCATTGTTGTTTAGATCCGTAGATTTTGATCTGTATGAACCATGATTGTGTCGTATAGGATTGTTTGCATGTCCATTAATTGTCTGTTTGCATTTGCAATTCTATTGTTATTTTTTTTTTTCAAAACCTTTTTCAAAATCAAAACCTTTTTTATTAAAACTAAAACATTTTTTCCCAAAAAAAACCTTTTTTGTTCCCGTAAATATTTTTTCCCAAAAAAAACCTTTTTTTTTGTTCCCGTAAACATTTTTTTTCAAAAAAGCCTTTTTTTGTTCCCGTAAACATTTTTTTCTAAAAAAAACCTTTTTGTTCCCAAAAACATTTTTTTTTATATATAATTTAAACTTAACATTTTTTTTTATAATTTAAACTTAAATTTTTTTTAACTAAGTAATTCCATTTTAAAATTAAAACCTTTTTATATATATAATTAAAATATTAAAAAAATTAAAACATTTTTTTACATAATTAAAATATTAAAAAATTAAAACCTTTTCGTAAGGAACTCCTTATGTTTGCCGTGTCATTTTGTGTACCTTTTATTTTCTTTATTCCTGCATTTCATTTGCATGCTTGAGGTTGAGATGTGCTTGTGGTGGCCACAGCCCCACACTATTTTCCTCCCTCACTTCATTCTAAGTGTCATTACATATTTTCATATTCTTCATGTTTTCAGAAATGTTTCTTTGTTTCTTTATACCCTCTGCCTTTATTACTTTTCTTATTTTTGTACCTTAATTATTCCTCCATATAATGATTTGTCATATTTTCACTTTTTTTTTTACAGTTTTATCCCTCCGAAGGAATTAGGTCTAGCCGTTTGACCGCCGTGTCAATAGTCCTCACCTTCAACCCTTACAACCTCACAAACCCTAATTTTCACAAATGCCTCGCCGCAGGCAAAATTACAACTTTACCCCTAGCATTAGGTCAAAGAGCCGCCGCGCTCATTTTAGGGTTTCCCGCCGTGGAATCCCTAACCTAATTTAACCCTAATTACAACTTAACAATTTACAACGTAGAGATTTGGAGTTTCTACACTCCACGTAAGCGTGTCCTTAAGATGCGTTTATTCCCCTTGAGACCTTGACCACTGTCAAGAAATCTCTAACCTCCCTTTTGAGGGGAACTACGATTACTCTGATTCCACTCCCGTAAGGATACGTAGGCACAAGATGCGATGTCTTGCCGAGTAAACTTAGAATTAACCCCTTAGGTCCCTTTTCTCACTTTTAATCCTTTGTACATATACCTTAAGCAAATAAATAAAGCAAATAGTAAACATTTGAACAAAAGGTTCCTGTAGAGTACTACAGAAGTTTAGGGTGCTAATACCTTCCCTAAATTTAACCAACCCCCGAACCCTAGATCTTTCCCCGCATTGTGTTTACGATGCAAAATAGGTTTTCCCTCTTTTGACCTTTTCCTTCGGATAAATCAAAGAGCGGTTGTGAATTGAATTGCGATTCAAACTCATTAATAGTTTGTGATCCTATTTCCACCGCAACAATGAGAATGTTAATGTTGTCACGATAAGAATTCATAGAGTTGTGGAAGAAGAGGAAGAAAGGGAAACAAATGATTATCAGTGTATAGAGGTGGAACTTGAAGTGAGAGAAAATAAGAAAGAACTGGAAAAAACTGTACCATCTACAAAGCCAACTGAAGAGAAAAAGATAGAGGAGGTTACCCCAAAAGTCAAGCTACCTTACCCTCCGAGAGTTACAAAGAAGGATCAAAAGGAGAAAGACTTTGAAAATTTTAGCACAATGTTCAAAAAGTTAGAGATTAGCATGTCATTCTGTGATGCACTCGAGGAAATGCCTTTGTACAAGAAATTCATGAAAGAGGTAATGGGGAAAAAGAGACCAATGGATAAGGAGCAGGAAATTCCAACTGAGCAGTGTAGTGAAATAACACAAGGTAGGAGAATGCCCATCAAACAGAAAGATCATGGATCAGTAGCAATCCCTTATCCGATAAAAGACAGAACTTTCAAGAAGGTCCTTATTGATTCAGGTGCTAGTGTGAGTCTCATGTTGTTATCTATTTTCAAAAAGTTGGGTATTGGAAAAGTGAGCAATACGGGAACAAACTTAAAGTTTTCCGACCACACGACTAAAAGGTCATATGGGCTAGTAGAGGATGTACTGGTGACAATTGATAACTTTACCTTCTCGTTGATTTTGAGATCATCAATATTCCGGAAGATAAAGAGACACCCATCATACTTGGCAGACCATTCTTGCTTACTAGTCGGTGCAATTTTGATATTGAAATAGGTACCCTAACCTTGAAATCTTTTGATGAGGAAATAACTTTAAAAGTGTTGGACATCAAGAAGCAAGGTAAAGAGGAAGACAATCACTCTGCAATTAGAGTGATCCAAATAGTGAGAAAAGGCAAAAGTTCAAAATCACTTACTGAAAAAGTCTCTGGTGTAATTTATCAAGTTGCAATATCTTAGTCGTCTAGGGAAGATCGCGAGACTCTAAAATTCATTCGAGGAGTCAAGAATAGAAAAGTTGGGTGTGGTTTAATACACAAAGTTGCTCTTATCTCTGAACCTGACCAGTCCTCTATTGCGGAAAGGTCAAGCAACAAAGTGTGGAAGTTGAAATACCCCCCATAACAATGGGGAGTGAACCGTCAAGCCATGCGACGTTAAACAAAGCAATGCATAAGAGGCAATCCATGTTTTTAATGGTTGAACATTTTCTTTTTGTTGTTATTTTGTTTCATTTGCAGGTAATAAACGAGACCTTACAGGTGCAAGCTAGGATGTAGCAAATGGGTATTGCATTACCCTCTGACTCCTCAGTAAGGATCTGTGTGAGTTACGTCTCTCTCTCTCTCTCTCTCTCTCTCTCTCTCTCTCTCTCTCTCTCTCTCTCTCTCTCTCTCTCTCTCTCTCTCTCTCTCTCTCTCTCTCTCTCTCGTTCTAAAACATCAAGGCCAATGTTTAGTTCAAGTTTGGAGGAGGATTTACTATTTTGAGTTTTCGTTTTAAGTACTTTTTAATTGTGTTTGTGTGCTTTTGTTTTTAAAAAAACAACTTTGAACTCTCCTCGAATGAGGACCGTAAAATTTTTTCTTGTGAATACTATGATGTGTGAGGTAGTCAGGAAAGTATATAGAGTTTGAGGGAAGAGGAGTTAGAACTAGGGACTTTAGGAAAGTTTGGAAATTGAGGTATAACCTGAACACCCTAGATTCTCCGGAGTAAGGAAACGAGTCCAATGTGCAGATTTGTGCCATAGTACTTGGATTTGAAAAGTATTCCCCGATTAGCTCATAGTGATAGTCCGACGTGATTAAAAATAATTGCATGTATAAGGTTGATTGAGAGAATGACTTATGACACACACAAAAAAAAGAATGAGGAATAATGGCAGGAAACACAACTAGTCCTTCTAAGTTGGGTAATGTAACACCCTAATTTTTAGTAATTATTTATTTATATTAATTAATTGAGTGGTTTTATGCATATTTGATTTATTAGATTTATTTGAATTATTTGATTTAATTGAATTAATTGAATTATTTGATTTAATTGATTTATTTTATTTGGTGAAATAATATGTGGAAATGGTAGAAAAAAGTAATTGGGCCTATTGGATAAGAATGTGAAGAGTAAAGATGAGTGTATGATTAGTAAGTCCATTAGTTACTAGAATTAGTTGTTATAAGGGTTTTATATATAAAGAGAAAAATATGGTTAATGAGGAAAAAGAGGAAAAGAAGTTATCATAGGAAAAAGGAAAAGGGGAAAAGAGGAGAAGAAAGCCTAAGGAGAAAACTCAAGAATTCATCAAGAAACCAAGGTAAAGATGGGTCTTTACTTATGAGATTATATGATAGTGTATGATAGGTAGTGGCATATTTAGGATAAAAATCTCTAATTTCCATGGTGGTTGTTATGTGATGATTATATGATGAATTTGTGTGCCTTATATGTGTGTATTCTTTTTTTGAGAATTGGACATATATCCATCAATTTCAAAGGTTTTAGGCATAATCTTGAAACAACGATTAGATGGTTTAATTGTGTTAAAATTATAAATTAACTTGAGATAATTACCGTATTGGATGAGTTATAATTTTATGAGAGTTTGAGTTTTTACAGAATCGAAATTGGAGGTCTGGAAGGTCTCCAAAGCTGAAAAACGCAGAAAATTCTGCATGTTGTCCGTCACGACTGTTCATGTTTTTGGTCGAAATCGTTTTGGTCATAACTTTAGATTTGTAACCCCGTTTTGGTCCCTGTTTGAAGTGTTGGAAAGCTAATGTACATGGATATAACATAGTACAGATAAGAGAATTGGTTTCTCAATATTTTTATATCTAATATATTTGGGAAGTCAATTGTGTATATGTTCTATTAATGAATTGCTGCACTGTTTGTTGCCGGTTGCGAAATTATTTGTTGATAATTTATCGAATAATTGTATGTATGCTTGTATAAGTATATTTTGCGTGTGACGACATGAAATTCATGCTAACTATTGCTTGTTGTAATGATGATACAATTGTGATTGTATCTTAAAATGTGTTGTATACCATTTGAATAGTGAATTTAATTACTTATGATGAATTAATTATTCTATGATTAATCGGTAATGTGTGTTGTATGTATTGAGATTGGATTGTATTGATACTTTGTGTATTATTTACTAAGTGTGGTGGTAATGTTTGAAGTAAGAATGTTATGATTATGAAAATGTGATTATTGATGATGGCCATTGTAGCGTGAAAACATTGTATAAATGAATATCAATGTATGTGGTGAGTAATTCATTATATTGAATTATGTGTGTATGCATATGTTTGTCATGAGTCAGTTATCATGGTTTGCATTGCATAAGACTTGGATAAGAGTCGTACTCACAAGGGTAGAATGACTGAGATGTCGTTCCTAGTGGGGTATAAGTGATATAGTCGTACATACTGGGGTAGAATGATTGAGATGTCGTTCCTAGTGGGGTACTCACTGAGGTAGAATGACTGAGATTTCGTTCTTAGTGGGGTATAAGTGATATAGTCGTACGCACTGGGGTAGAATGACTGAGATGTCGTTCTTAGTGGGGTATAAGCGATGTATCCATAATCCCATATGGGAATTGATGAGAATTGATGGGTTCTATATGAACCAAATGGCCAGTTACATTGTGTTGCATTATTATTGCATTGTGGTTGAAATATGAGATTATCCGAAATATGTGAAATTGATGAATTGTTCAAATTATGGATTTGTGAGTATATACTTATGAATAGTATGACAACTTGAGTGATAATATATTGATGAAACTTTTGAAGTGTGAGGACAATTGTGATTATGCTTGTATGCCTTAAATTTTATATTATCTTATAATTTCAATAATTATGTGAATTCTCACCCTTCTGTTGGAATGATGTTTTGTACGACATCGCTCAGGTACCGAGGAGTGGAGTTGCTTTTAGTGCGAGGTAGTCGTTGGAGTAACTGATTTAGTTTCTTTATTTATGTTGGGTTGAGTCGTGCTCTGATCATGTAACACTAGGATCGTTTCGATTTATGTTTGAGAGATACTTTATGTACTCTACTTTATTTTGTTATTTTTATTTGAATTATGTGAAGTATAGACTTTTATGTCTAAGTGATGATTATGAATGAGTTGATCATGGGGATTTCATTGTGTTAATTTATGATTGAAGTAATTTCGTTGCTACATGCTATGTGAAAGTATATGAAAATCATGAATTTATTTTGAGTGTTATTGAGCATGACAAGTATATGTGTGATGTTTTAGATTATATGTGACATCCTTATTTGAGATGCATGATAATTTACTCTAATTATTTATATATATTCCGCGGGGTTTAGAAGGATGTTACATTAGTGGTATCAGATCCCAGTTGGTCCATCCGGCTAGGTTGTCTAATGTTGTTTGTTCCCTAGTATGCGACATGTGTGTGAAAACACTGTCGGTACACGTTTGTTTTGCTAACCCTTGTTTGCAGAAGTGGGATTGAAACAAGTGAGGGAGAAGCTTGTGTTTCTCCAAGATGCTTCAAGTGTGGATTGGTGGCTTAGTGTGTCGTTGAACGCTATTATATTTTGGTAAAGATGGTTTATGCCCCATCATGATTGTCGGCTGTCTATTGACAAATTGAGAAACTGATCACCCTTAATCTCTTGTTGATAGTAGACGGGATCATGTTGGATGGAATAGATGTGTCTTGTGAGATTAGATGATGTGTGCAGTGAATTGTTTAGAGTTAAGCCAAGTGCTTACAAATTTTTTTAATGAGTCGGTGCAGGATAGTGTTGAGATGTTTATGTTGATGGCAACTTTTAGTGTTAGTGAAAGTGGGGCAGTTGGGGTTTTTCCAATTGTTTGTGATTTTTCAGAAGTTTTTTCTGATGAGATAAGTGATTTACCGCCAGAACGCGAGGTGGAGTTTACGATCGACTTAGTTCCCAGAACTAGTCTGATATTGATGGCTCTCTATCGTATGTCCGCATCAGAATTGAGAGAGTTGAATAGTCAACTTGAAGGTTCTATGATACTTTGTATGGATTACAGACAATTGAACAAGGTGACTATCAAGAATAAGTATCCACTTTCGAGGATTGATGATTTGATGGATCAGTTGGTTGTTGCAAGTGTGTTCAGTAAGATAGATTTGAGATCTGGGTATCATCAGATCCGTGTGAAGGCTGAAGATATTCAGAAGACTGCTTTTAGAATGAGGTATGGACATTATGAGTATACCGTGATGCCCTTTGGTGTGACTAATGCGTTAGGTGTATTTATGAAGTACACGAACAAGATTTTCCATCCGTATTTGGACAAGTTTGTGGTTATGTTTATTGATGATATTTTGATCTATTCGAAGAGTGAAGAGGATCATGTTGAGCATTTGAGGATTGTGCTATTTGATTCGAAAGAGAAGCAGTTGTATGCTAAACTTTCTAAGGGCGAGTTTTGGTTGAAGGAAGTGAGTTTCCTTGGCCATGTGATTTTGAGTATAGGTATTGCAGTTGATCCGTCGAAGGTTGAAGCGGTATCGCAATGGGAAGCTCCAAAATCTGTTTTTAAGATTAGAAGTTTTCTTGTTTTGGTAGTTTTTATCGGAAATTTATTGGAGGATTTACCAAGTTACCTTTGCTTTTGACGTAGTGGACTAGGAAGGTTCAAGCTTTTGTTTTGGATGCAAAGTGTGAAGAAAGTTTTCAAGAGCTTTTGAGAAGGTTGACAACAGCTCCTGTTTTGATTTTGTCGAATCTGGCAGAACTGTTTGTTGTATATTGTGATGCTTTGTTGATGGGATTGGGAGGTGTGTTGATGCAACATCGGCAAGTTGTAGCTTACGCTTCAAGGAAACTTAAAGTGCATGAGAGGAGTTATCTGACACATGATTTAGAGTTGGCTGCTGTTGTGTTTGTGTTGAAGCTTTGGAGGCATTATTTGTTCGGATCGAGATTTAAAGTGTTTAGTGATCATAAGAGCTTTAAATATCTCTTTAATTAGAAATATTCGAATGTGAGGTAAAGGAGATGGTTGGAACATCTGAAGGACTATGATTTTGGTTTGAATTACCATCCAGGTAAAGCAATCTTGGTAGTTGATGCATTGAGTAGGAAATCTTTACATATGTCGATGGTGATGGTAATAGAGTTGAAAATGATTGAGCAATTTCGAGATATGAGTTTGCTTTGTGAAGAGACTTCTTATGGAGTTAAGCTTGGTATGTTGAAGCTTACTAGTGGTATTCTTGATGAGATTTGAGAAGGTCAAAACTCTGATTTGAGTTTGGTAGATCGATTGACTTTGACCAGTCAAGGTTGAAGAGCTGATTTTTGGATTAATGAAAATGGTATCGTGAGATGTCGTGATAGAGTTTGAGTTTCGTATATTTTTGAGTTAAAAAAGAGTATTCTTGAGGAAGAGCATCGTAGTGGATTGAGCATTCATCCAGGTGCTACTAAGATGTATCAGGATTTGAGGAAAATATTTTTGGTGGCCTAGTATGAAGAAAGAAATTGCATAGTTTGTGTATTCTTGTTTGACTTGTCAGAAGCCGAAATCGAACATCAAAAATTATCGAGTTTGATGCAACTATTATCTATTCCTGAGTGGAAATGGGATATCATATCAATGGATTTTGTGTCTGGTTACCTAGAACGTCGAGTAATTGTGAAGCTATTTGGGTTATTGTGGATAGATTGATGAAATTTGTTCACTTTATTCCAATGGGAATGGATTACCCATTGCTGAAGTTAGTGAAGTTGTACATTAAGAGGATTTTAAGTTTACATGGTATTTCGTCTAGCATTGTTTCAGATAGAGATTTGAGGTTTACTTCAAGATTTTGAGAATGTTCACAAACTGCTTTAGGTACGAAGTTGTGTTTGAGTTCTGCTTATCATCCGCTGACAGATGGTCAGACTGAAAGGACGATTCAGTCGTTTAAGGATCTTTTGAGAGCTTATGTGTTGGAAAAAGGAGGTGCTTGGGATAACTACTTGCCTTTAATTGTGTTTACGTACAAAAATAGTTTTCATTCGAGTATTGGAATGGCACCGTTTGAGGTATTGTATCGTAGGAGGTGTAGAACGCTATTGTGTTTGTATGAGTCGGGAGAGAGTGTTGTGGTTGGACCTGAGATAATCCAGTAGACTACTGATAAAATTAAGATAATTCAGGAGAATGTGAAGATTTTTCAGAGTCGTCAGAAGAGTTATCATAACAAGAAGAGGAAAGCACTTAAATTTCAAGAGGGACATTTTCTTCGAGTTACTCATGTAACTGGTGTTGGTAGAGCGTTGAAGTTGCATAAGTTGACGTTGTAACGCCTCATATTTCTTTCAGGATTACCGACTGACCCCACAAACCAACACGGGTCTTTTCAGCTTGCTTTTTCCTCACTCACATGCTTTTCGAGAAACTTCCCAGAAGGACACCCATCCCTAAATTTCTCCAAGTCAAGCACGCTTAACTATGGAGTTCTTATGAACGGGCTACCGAAAAAAAGATGTATCTTTTTGGTATAGATGTATAGTACAAATTAATCCTTATAAGCCTTCATTCAACCATGCAGTCCTATACCTGCACAACCTTGGGATCCCTCTCATTCTGATGTGAATTCGGTTTTCCCCTAGAAGTTGCTAGGAGTGTCCCATTGTCATGCCTCTTGCATAGACAACCACTCCCTCGCCCCCGGGTGTTACATGTAACCACTCTCCGCCCACTTCGGCCTCGGATGTTACATGCCCACCAGCTTCCGCTTGGTTCGTCCAAGAACCACATCGTACTGGAAGAGGTCTGGCTCTGATACCATCGTACTTGTTGGTATAGGTAGTACAAACCAACACGGGTCTTTTCAGCTTGCTTTTTCCTCACTAACATGCTTTCCGAGAAACTTCCTAGAAGGTCACCCATCCCTAAATTTCTCCAAGTCAAGCACGCTTAACTATGGAGTTCTTATGAACGGGCTACCGAAAAAAAAATGTATCTTTTTGGTATAGATAGTACAAATTAATCCTTATAAGCCTTCATTCAACCATGCAGTCCCATACCTGCACAACCTTGGGATCCCTCTCATTTCGATGTGAATTCGGTTTCCCCTAGAAGCTGCTAGGAGTGTCCCATTGTCATGCCTCTTGCATAGACAACCACTCCCTCGCCCTCGGGTGTTACATGTAACCGCTCTCCGCCCACTTCGGCCTCGGATGTTACATGCCCACCAGCTTCCGCTTGGTTCGTCCCTGAACCACATCGTACTTGAAGAGGTCTGGCTCTGATACCATTTGTAACACCCCATATTGCTTTTGGGATTACCGACTGACCCCACAAACCAACAAAGGTCTTTTCAGCATGCTTTTTCCTCACTCACATGCTTTCCGGGAAACTTCCCAGAAGGTCACCCAACGCTCAATTTCCCCAAGTCAAGCACGCTTAACTATGGAGTTCTTATGAACGGGCTACCGAAAAGAAGATGCATCTTGTTGGTATAGGTAGTACAAATTAATCCTTATAAGCCTTCATTCAACCATGCAGTCCCATACCTGCATAGCCTCAGGATCCCTCTCATTCCTATGTGAATTCGAGTCATGCCTCTTGCATAGACAACCACTCCCTCGCCCCCGGGTGTTACATGTAACCACTCTCCGCCCACTTCGGCCTCGGATGTTACATGCCCACCAGCTTCCGCTTGGTTCGTCCAAGAACCACATCGTACTGGAAGAGGTCTGGCTCTGATACCATCGTACTTGTTGGTATAGGTAGTACAAACCAACACGGGTCTTTTCAGCTTGCTTTTTCCTCACTAACATGCTTTCCGAGAAACTTCCCAGAAGGTCACCCATCCCTAAATTTCTCCAAGTCAAGCACGCTTAACTATGGAGTTCTTATGAACGAGCTACCGAAAAAAAATGTATCTTTTTGGTATAGATAGTACAAATTAATCCTTATAAGCCTTCATTCAACCATGCAGTCCCATACCTGCACAACCTTGGGATCCCTCTCATTCTGAGGTGAATTCGGTTTTCCCCTAGAAGCTGCTAGGAGTGTCCCATTGTCATGCCTCTTGCATAGACAACCACTCCCTCGCCCTCGGGTGTTACATGTAACCGCTCTCCGCCCACTTCGGCCTCGGATGTTACATGCCCACCAGCTTCCGCTTGGTTCGTCCCTGAACCACATCGTACTTGAAGAGGTCTGGCTCTGATACCATTTGTAACACCCCATATTGCTTTTGGGATTACCGACTGACCCCACAAACCAACAAAGGTCTTTTCAGCATGCTTTTTCCTCACTCACATGCTTTCCGGGAAACTTCCCAGAAGGTCACCCAACGCTCAATTTCCCCAAGTCAAGCACGCTTAACTATGGAGTTCTTATGAACGGGCTACCGAAAAGAAGATGCATCTTGTTGGTATAGGTAGTACAAATTAATCCTTATAAGCCTTCATTCAACCATGCAGTCCCATACCTGCATAGCCTCAGGATCCCTCTCATTCCTATGTGAATTCGAGTTTTCCCTAGAAGCTGCAAGGAGTGTCTCATTGTCATGCCTCGTGCACTGACAATCACTCCCTCGCCCACGGGTGTTACATGTAACCACTCTTTGCCCTTTTCGGCCTTGGGTGTTACATGCCCACCAGCTTCCACTTGGTTTGTCCCCGAACCACATCGTACTGGGAGAGGTCTGGCTCTGATACCATTTGTAACGCCTTATATTGTTTTCTGGATTACCGACTGAACCCACAAACCAACGCGGGTCTTTTCAGCATGCTTTTTCCTCACTCACATGCTTTCTGGGAAACTTCCCAGAAGGTCACCCATCCCTAAATTTCTCCAAGTTAAGCACGCTTAACTATGGAGTTCTTATGAACGGGCTACCGAAAAGAAGATGTATCTTTTTGGTATAGATAGTATAAATTAATCCTTATAAGCCTTCATTCAACCATGCAGTCCCATACCTACACAACCTTGGGATCCCTCTCATTCCGATGTGAATTCGGTTTTCCCCTAGAAGCTGATAGGAATGTCTCATTGGCATGCCTCTTGCACAGACAACCACTCCCTCGCCCTCGGGTGTTACATGTAACCACTCTCCGCCCACTTCGGCCTTGGATGTTACATGCCCACCCGCTTCCGCTTGGTTCGTCCCTGAACCACATCATACTGGAAGAGGTCTGGCTCTGATACCATTTGTAACACCCCATATTGCTTTCGGGATTACCGACTGACCCCACAAACCAACACAGGTCTTTTCAGCATGCTTTTTCCTCACTCATATGGTTTCCGGGAAACTTCCCAGAAGGTCACCCAACGCTCAATTTCCCAAAGTCAAGCACGCTTAACTATGGAGTTCTTATGAACGGGCTACCAAAAAGAAGATGTATCTTGTTGGTATAGGTAGTACAAATTAATCCTTATAAGCATTCATTCAATCATGCAGTCCCATACCTGCATAGCCTCAGGATCCCTCTCATTCCGATGTGAATTCGAGTTTTCCCTAGAAGCTGCAAGGAGTGTCTCATTGTCATGCCTCGTGCACTGACAATCACTCCCTCGCCCACGGGTGTTACATGTAACCACTCTTTGCCCTCTTTGGCCTTGGGTGTTACATGCCCACAAGCTTCCACTTGGTTCGTCCCCGAACCACATCGTACTGGGAGAGGTCTGGCTCTGATACCATTTGTAACGCCTCATATTGCTTTCTGGATTACCGACTGAACCCACAAACCAACACGGGTCTTTTCAGCATGCTTTTTCCTCACTCACATGCTTTCCGGGAAACTTCCCAGAAGGTCACCCATCCCTAAATTTCTCCAAGTCAAGCACGCTTAAATATGGAGTTCTTATGAATGGGCTACCAAAAAGAAGATGTATCTTGTTGGTATAGGTAGTACAAATTAATCTTTATAAGCCTTCATTTACCCATGCAGTCCCATACCTGCACAACCTCAGGATCTTTCTCATTTTGATGTGTATTCGATTTTCCCCTAGAAGCTGCTAGGAGTGTCTCATTGTCATGCCTCTTGCACAGACAACCACTCCCTCGCCCTCAAGTGTTACATGTAACCACTCTCCGCCCACTTCGGCCTCGGATGTTACATACCTACTAGCTTCCACTTGGTTCGTCCCCGAACCACATCGTACTAGAAGAGGTCTGCCTCTGATACCATTTGTAACGCCCCATATTGCTTTCAGGATTACCGACTGACTCCACAAACCTATACGGGTCTTTTCAGCATGCTTTTTCCTCACTCACATGCTTTCCGGGAAACTTCCCAGAAGGTCACCCATCCCTAAATTTCTCCAAGTAAAACACGCTTAACTATGGAGTTCTCATGAACGGGCTACCAAAAAGAAGATGCATCATATTGGTATAGGTAGTACAAATTAATCCTTATAAGCCTTCATCCAACCATGAAGTCCCATACCTGCATAGCCTCAGGATCCCTCTCATTACGATGTGTATTCGGGTTTTCCCTAGAAGTTGTTGGGAGTGTCTCATTGTCATGCCTCGTGCACCGACAACCACTCCCTCACCCACGGGATTTACATGTAACCACACTCCGCCCTCTTCGCCCTTGGGTGTTACATGCTCACCAGCTTCCGCTTGGTTCGTCCCCAAACCACATCGTACTGGGAGAGGTCTGGCTCTGATACCATTTGTAATGCCTCATATTGCTTTCAGGATTACTGACTGACCCCACAAACCAACACAGGTCTTTTCAGTATGCTTTTTCCTCACCCACATGCTTTCTGGGAAACTTCCCAGAAGGTCACCCATCCTTAAATTTCTCCAAGTCAAGCATGCTGAACTATGGAGTTCTTATGATCGGGCTACCGAAAAGAAGATGCATCTTGTTGGTATAGATAGTATAAATTAATCCTTATAAGCCTTCATTCAACCATGTAGTCTCATACCTGCACAACCTCAGGATCCCTCTCATTCTGATGTGAATTCAGTTTTCCCTAAGAAGCTGCTAGGAGTGTCTCATTGTCATGCCTCTTGCACAGAGAACCACTCCCTCGCCCTCGGGTGTTACATGTAACCACTCTCTGCCCACTTCGGCCTCAGATGTTACAGACTCCGTGTTTTATTAGTCCTTATCAAATTTCGTAAAGGATAGGAGAGGTAGCCTATCGGGTTGTCTTACCGCTGTCACTTGCTAATCTTCATGATGTGTTCCATGTATGTGAGAGATAATCTGGCTGTGGAAACATCACCTATGCGGATAGAGGATAGGGAGTTGAAGCAACTCAGAGGTAAAGAGACTGCCTCGGTGAAGGTAGCTCTGGGAGGATCAGCTGGTGGGAATGTGACTTGGGAACTTGAGAGTCAGATGTGGGAGTCTTTGTTAGAACACAGATTGGTGTTTCTTATATCTCTATGTTTTGATGATAACTCTTATGGAATTTTGTATTAAGAAAATATACACTCTAAAATTTGTTTAAGTATTATTGTTTCAGGTATTAAATTGAATACTCTTAAAGAAGCAAAATACATAAGTACAAGCAACTACGCAAGGCTCTAAAGCATCAGATGCAAGACAATCAGAAGATTCTGAAGCGCTGCCAAGAGAATCTGAAGCAGAAGCTGCAGAATGATCTGAAGCGTATCTGAAAGAATTATATGAAGAGTTGAAAGCTTTGATCAAATCAGACTCTGAAGTTCATTTCATTGCAAGAACAGAGGCTCTGATAATCAGACTCTAATCATATTAACATTCACGCTCAAAGCACTTACTGCTGCATACTCTAATGAAGACTCTGATCAAGATTAAGACTCTGATATATCAAGTTCTGATCATCTATCAAGCTCTGATCATCTCAAACATTTAGCTCTGATCATCTTAAGCATTTCATTCCTTTTAAGCTTGTTACAAGATCTGAAGTGCAGATTATGAAGACTTCATCCTGAAGGAAGCTTGTTGAAGAAGCTGTAAACTTGATTGGACGTGGTGCTACTTCCAAAGTAACCAACGACTATTTTGTCCAATGAAGAGACGTGGTGCAAATCCCAAAGCTTCTACAACCATACTTTTCCTGCAGAAAGCATGTCTTTGCCCATACCTTTTGGTGATGAAAAGTCTTATATTTTAATATAATACTCAGCTGCACATTACTCAAAGCATTGAGAAAAAGCTATAAAAGGAGAACTTCTACAACATTTAGATGTTGCTAGTTCATTCAGAAAGAAATATTCATACACACGTTTGAAGCATCAAAGTGAAATCTCTCTAAGTTCATATACTTTTGTTCTTTCATAAAATTGTATAGTTTTATTTGTACTTAATCTTAAGTGTAAGTATCACAGTTGTGATACAGCTTATTAGAAGCATTAAACATTTGTTTAGTTTACATTAATTTGTAAGAAGTTCCTTGAGAAAACCAAGGTGTGGTCAGTAGTTCTTGAGAAGACTAAGACAATTGTTCTTAGTGCTTACTATTGTAATCAGTTGATTAATAGTGGATTAAGTCCTTGTGGAGAAAGGCAAATCATCTTTGATAAGGTGGACTGGAGTAGTTGAGTTCAACGAACCAGGATAAAAATCTTGAGTTGGTTTTATTGCCATATTATTTAAAACTCTTATTCAACCCCCTCCCCTTTCTAAGTGTTTTTCTCACCTTTAGTTGGCATCAGAGCTTCGGTTCTGTTTGTGCTATCACTTAACCGTGACAAGAAAAGATCCAGTGGGAAAAAATCTTGATATTCTTGGTTGATATTCATTATGGCTGCTGAAACTTCAACATCTAGCAACAACAAATATGAAGAAAGAGTCAGCACAAAACCTCCCATGTTTGATGGAGAGAAATTTGACTATTGGAAAGATAGACTAGAAAGTTTCTTTCTAGGATTTGATGCTGATCTTTGGGACTTAGTTATTGATGGATATGTTCATCCCACCGATAGGAATGGCAAGAAAATTGACAGAAAATCAATGACTGAGGCGCAAAAGAAGGAATTCAGAAATCACCACAAGGCTAGAACTATATTGCTAAATGCTATATCTCATACTTGTTGCACCCTAAAATTTGCTCAATCTATTTCACCTGGTTTATGTTTCAATTGCATTATCATTTGCATAGTCAACCATGTACATAGCCCAATCATTTGCATATCATAGCATAACATGCCTCCAACAAGGGATCAAGGTGTCTACCAAGAGAAGAAGCCTAGCTAGGGGTGTTATTTGAGCCTAAGAGACTATCCAAGTCATCAGAAATGGGCTGAAACTTTGAGGAGTTTTGAATGTCAACAAGTGGATTTCTCTCCTAACTTGAGGTGTATTGAAGGTCATCAATGGGGTTGGAAGCATGGAATTGTGAATTGGAAGTATGTACAAAGCTCATGGGATGCTTAGAAGGTCATATTGAAGATGAGACAAGTCATTGATTCAAGTACCAGGGCCACAGTTGAAATGCAGTCAACTAGGGTTTTATCTGGGTCAACCCTAGGTCAATCCTAGGTCAACTGAATGGTTGGAGAGCATCAAGGCTTACTTTGAGGATGTGGGATTCATGAATTGATGTGTGGATACATGTATGGTGTTGTGCCAAGGATAAATCAAAGAGAATCAAGAATAGGAGGAGTTGCCAAATTAGGGTTTCAGTGTAAAATCCCTTAATTTAGGCCTAACTTCCAAGCCAGATAAGTCAAAATGCAAGTTTCAAATGGATTCTTGGCCAACATGAAACCTGTAGAGCTTTTCAATAGCTTTAATTTTAGTAATAGGAGTCTTCAAAAATATTTGTAGAACTCAAGTTATGGTTCTTGCAAGTTATGGGTCCCCAGAGGACACTGAAATTTATCTATGAAAGTCACTTGACTTCCAAGCAACCTTTGCCCATCAAGGAGTTTTCAAATGGATTCTTGGCACACATAAGAATTGTAGGGCTTGATCTTATCTTTAATTTGAGTACTACAAGTATTCAAGAGGATTTGTGGAACTCAAGTTATGGTCTTGGCAACCCAAGGGTATTTTGGGAAAGTTGAATTATAGGTCATTTTCCAACATAGGTCAAAATCTCTATCTTCCACTCCTCAAATGGAAAAATGTTCAATATGATATGTGCTTAGAATGATGTTTTTGGGCTAGGAAAGAGGTCATGAGAACTTGGAATTTCTTGTAGCTCAAAATTGCAAAATTGGCCAAATAAGGAAGGATTAAAGTTCATTTAAAGTGACCAATTTTGGGGTTTTTCATTCCAAGGCCAAAATAACACATATGACATATCATTTTGATTGGAATTTGCATTTTAAAAACATTGGCAATAACACTTTCTTCATTTGGAGTCAATTTCATGGAGTTGTCTTTTGTTGCTTAAAGCATAAGTTACATTTGCCAATTCAAACAAGGGATCAAATGCAAGGCGTTAAACCATTCCAACACGTCCAAAATCTCATCTAAAGACAAATTGAACTCAGAACAAGGTGAATACAAGCTGCTAACAGGAACTGGTGTGAGCATAGCATGAGATGACATTTTCATGACATGAGAATTTGAACTTCTCATTAGATGGATCCAGAACTGTCTAGAAGGTTCATTCATGATCTATATATACTGGTGAAGTGATCCATAACCCTGGTTGGTGAGAATTGAATGAGAAAAGAGAGATTGAGTTCAGAAATTTCAGATTGCAAAACTGAATTCAGTTACATGATTTCTATCATTTCAATCCATTCTCTTTGATGCAGAAGCTTGCTTTGGCATTGTTGAATGATTCCAGAGTAAATTCATAGCAAGAGCATTGAAGAATTGTGAGATAGCATTTGAAATTCTCAGCCTGCAACTCAAGATCAGGTTTCAAGATCCAAGCCATTTCAATCCCTTTTATTGCATACAGAAGCTTGGTCATATGCTAGTGAAGGAATCTGGAGCTTGTGGAAGATTGGTTTGAAGGTTTGAGTGGTCTGTTCATCAAGAAATCACAGGTATGAAATCTTCAATCCATGGCTTGATATGCGCATGTTCAATAGGTTTTAGGTGGTTAGATAGCATGTAGATGATCATAGGAAGCTTTCTGGTAGCAATTGGTGGGAATTAGAGACAATTTTGTGATTGACACCATTTTTGTTCGTGCATTTATCTGGCGATTCTTGGTGTTAGATGTTTAGTTTAATGGTTAGAATTGATCAGGGAGAGTTGGTGATGAGTTTGGACCAATTAATTTTAAGTTTAGTGATGATTGATTTCTGACCAAATTCTGAGATGTTGATCGCGTTTCTTGGAGGAGGATGATTCAATGTATGTGGTTAGCATGGTTAGATTCAGGGAAGAAAATGGAGTGGATTAGGGTTTTTAATTTTGGTTTTTGATGAGGAATTGATGTAACATGATTGGGAGAAGATGATGTTGATACTATGTTCATCCATGGCTGGTTTCCCTCCAAGAAGAATTTAAAGGTTGAAGATGACCTTACAACCCTTGGATCTCTAGAAGACTTTGACTAGAATAGGGATCCAATGGCGTTGATTACATTTCAGTTCGTGAGAGATTCTGAAAGACCAAAACGCATAGTTTCATTAAGTTGCTAGTTTGGGCTTAAGTGAAGAAAGGATACCCACACCCCCTTTGCCAAGGCCCACTGAGAATACACTGCATTATGTTGCTATTTGAACCACGTTTTTTCCAATTTTCCTGTTATTTTCATTATCATTTCTGGATGTGGTTGGACTCATGTGCGCATTTCTATGGACACCCCCCTCTGGGCCCAGTTTAGCTGTTACTTTGTTTTTAATTGCTATTCATCACATGACTTTTTCTTTTTATCATATTTTCTTTTATTTCACATATTATTTTAGGTTCCTTGAAAAAATCCTAATAAATTGAAAAATAGGTCTTTTTAGATGGGAATTTTTCCTCATCTTCATTATAATCTCAAGAAAATTATAAAACAATAAAAATAGCATTTCATTCATTTTTCTATTTCTGGTGCATTTTTACATTTAAGTGCTTTTATTTCACTTTCATTATGTATATCCAACTTGCTGAATTTTGTACGATCATTTCCTTTGGTATTTTGATGAAATTCTTTTTGCTGTTGTTAGAATAGAGTATTAGGTTCTCCCTGGAATTTTACCACATTTTTATGATTTAATTTTAGTTAGTTTTGAACATTAAACTTTAGGGTGATTAGGATTAGGGTTTACCTTGACATAGGTGCATTTCAACACATAGTTTTTGGGTTTTTAGTGTGATTTAGGTTCTGGGAAATATAGGGGCTATAGGGTAGATAAATAGGTCCCCTTAGAATTAAATTTAGGATTTTATATAGTATATTACTATTTTTTATTAGATTTTGCAAATTGTGTGTTCTTTGTGTGTTGCCATTTTGGGCCTTTGAATTGTTTGCTTGGGTTTTTGGGTGTTTCCATTGGGTGTTGGGCTTGGGCTTTGCTTGTTGGAGCTAATAAATACATTGGAGATGATTGGAGACAAAGGATGGAGCTTAGAGCATGAAGATTCTTACCCTTGAAGGTTGCTTTTAAAGACTTAGGAGATAGGAGATATAGGGAGAGCTTGAGAGTAGACTGATTTCTTCTATCAAACATAGAGAGCTTCTTGTGCCTCTATTCTATCCCATGACACAAGGTCCCCCCCAAAAGAAGTTCCATCTCTCCTTAGGAGGGATGTAGAGCATGCTTTGATGGGGCAGAACCTTGAGGATACCTTTCACTTGCTGTGTTAAGATCTTAGTGATTTCCTTGGGTTGTCATTGAGCCTCTTAACCTCCCAACTTCATCTATCATTAATTGATTCTCTCCTGTGAGTGCTTGCCTTGAAGATGGAAGCCTATTGAAGATGGAGTTCATTGAAGATTAGTGAAGATGAAGCTTGTGTCTGTCAAAGCTGGGTATCTGTTGCAGACCAGGGTTTCGCTGCTGATTGAAGCTGTCTGTTTGTTGGGGTTCAATGCTTGCTAAAGTTGGAGATTTTTGGAGATAGGAGCTTATCTAAAGCTGAGGGATCATTGGAGAGTAAAGATGGGAGCTTGACTGAAGGTGTTACTGTCAACCTTTGCTATTAATCAACTGTAGCTGTCAGAGCTGTTACTGTAGGAGCTGGTGGTGCTGTCAGAGCTGGTGTTGGGTTTTATTTTCTTTTCTGTATTGTCTGTTGGCTTGTTCAGCTTGCCCCTTAGGTTTGAAGTGAAGCTGTTTCACTTTGCCTATTGTTTTCCCAGGTTCAAGGTTGAGTGAGACTCCCTTGCCTCGCTTGTACTGCTGCATCTCATGCATTTTATTGTTTACTGTATATATGTTGTTTCTTTTCCGTTTATCCCCTAGGATCTCTGTTTCTCTCTGTGCAAGAGAGAAATATGATAAACATTAGGTTGTAACCCATGCATGACAACATTAGGGTAGTTTTGATTCCCTTTTTCAACCATAGGCTTTTTAGAGCTTCTTTCTCTTCTCATCTCAAAGCCCTTCAAAAACACAGTAATAAGGATAATCGATGCCGTACGCTACGAGCCTTAAGCTATTTGAGAAAGGTTGCTGGAGGGTCACTCTTCAGTAATATGATTTCTTAGTGTGTTACCCTTAGGGTGACATACGACGTAGTCACTCTCAAATCATAGTCTCTAGTGCGTCAGAGATTGCAAACATCATAAAAGACAGTTCTTGCGTAAAAGACTGAAAACAAACATCAAAGTGTCATTTTTGTCCGCTTGGACTCTTAATCAGGAAAAACCCTTTCATAAGGAGATAAAAACATTTAGACAAGCGTGTGTCTTCCGTAGCCCGAACTACGTTTGCTCTGATCTTTCATGCTGTATGAAAGTACGTAGGCATAGGATGCGATATCATAGCGAGCAACCTTCCCCTCCTTTCCCGTAGGTCGGCGAACTACGTTGACTCTGATTTCTCGTTCCATACGAGAATACGTAGGCATAAAGTGCGATACTTTGTCGAGTCATTTTCTTTTATTTTTAACCTAGACCTTTAGAGTAGATAGAATAACACACCCTTAGCTAGAAGACAAGCGTGGATCCTGTCGAGTACGACGGACGTGAGGGGTGCTAATACCTTCCCCTTGCGTAACCGACTCCCGAATCCAGGATTTGGTTGCGATGACCATTCCTTTTCCGTTTTGCGTTAGGTTTACTCTGAGCGTTTCCTTTCCCTCCTTTGGGATAAATAACGCACGGTGGCGACTCTTCTGTCATAGCCGGCGCCGATTTTCGCAGTAGCGACAATACTGAGTATGAGAAAATAACTAACAGAGAAACTGCATTTGATATATTTGAATCCCTGAATATGACTCATGAAGGGAACTCTCAAGTTAAAGAAACCAAGGCTCTGGCGCTGATCCAGAAGTATGAAGCTTTCAAAATGGAAGAATCTAAATCTATTGAAGCCATGTTTTCCAGATTCCAGATTCTCACTGCTGGCTTAAAGGTTCTGGACAAGGGTTACTCTACAGCAGATCATGTCAAGAAAATAATCAGAAGCTTTCCAATCAGATGGAGACCCATGGTCACTGCTCTGAAGCTGGCAAAGGATCTGAACAAGATTACGCTGGGGGAACTAATCAATTCTCTGAGGAGTCATGAGATTGAACTAGAGGAAGATGAGCCTCTAAAGAAAGGTAAGTCAATTGCTTTAAAATCTAATAAATCTGTTAAAGCATTGCAGGTAATTGAAGAAAGCTCTGAAGAGTTCTCTTCTGAAGATGAAGAAGAACTATCCTTGCTGTCCAAAAGAATCAACAAACTCTGAAAGAATAAGCAAAGGAAGTTCAAAAACTTCAGGAAACCAGATCAACACAAAGAATCTTCTGGACACAGAAGATCTGGAGAACCCTCTGGATATAGAAGATCTGGAGAATCCTCTAGACACAGACGATCTGGAAAAAGAGAGGTTGTTTGCTATGAATGCAAAGAACCTGGGCACTACAAGAGTGAATGCCCAAAGCTTCAGAAGGAGAAGCCAAAGAGAAAGTCAGATCATAAAAAGAAAGTTCTGATGGCTACCTGGGATGACTCAGATGCATCTGATTCGTCATCAGAGTCAGAAGAAGAATGTGCTAATATAGCATTCATGGCTGACATAAAAGACAATGCTGAATCATCTGGATCAGAATCAGAATCTGATTCTGAGGAGGTATTTGCTGAACTTTCTAGACAAGAACTTGTTGAAAGTCTATATGATATTCTTGAAAACTATAGCAAATTTAAACTCAAATACAAAAAGCTTCTAAAGCATATTGAATTTGAGAGTAACAAGTTTGAATCAGAAATAGCTGAGCTAAAAGCTGAAAATCTTCAATTGAAAAATAATTTAGAATCTGCTCAACTAAACTCTGATCCAAAGTCTGAACCATGCTCTAAAAATATTTTACAAGAGTATGACTATAGCTTCAAGAAGTTTCTAACTAAAAGCCTAGATAGAAGCAAGATGGCTTCAATGATCTATGGTATTAGCAGAAACTATAGAAAAGGTGTTGGATATAAATCTTATTCTTATGAGGATTCAAATCCAAAATCTGTAGATAAACATGATATCAAGTATCCTCCTTTATATTCTCAGTTTACATTTGGTCACTTAAATGATATTAAACACACAAGTTCTAATCAGAACAAACCTGTGTTTAATCAATCTAAATCTAATCAGAACAAGCCTTATGTTGAAAGATAGAAGTTCAGAAAAAGCTTTAAGGCAACTAACCAAAAAAGACCCAAGAAAATCTGGGTACCTAAGGATAAGATAATCTATGTTGCAGACATCCTTAGCAGCAAAGTCAAGACTCTAGTCATGGTACCTGGACTCTGGATGCTCACGACATATGATGGGAAAAAGGTCTATGTTGCAAAGTCTGGAGCTTAGATCTGGAGGAGACGTCAAGTTTGGAGGAAATCAGAAGGGCAAGATAATTGGCTCTGGAACCATTGGCAATGTTAAACTTCCTTCCATAACTAATGTCTTACTTGTTGAAGGATTAACTCATAATCTATTGTCCATAAGTCAATTAAGTGACAATGGTTATGACATAATATTTAATCAAAAGTGTTGCAAAGCTGTTAGTCAAAAGGATGGCTCAATCCTCTTTAATGGTAAAAGGAAAAACAACATTTATAAAATTAGTCTTTCAGAACTTAAGGTTTAAAATGGTAAATGCCTTATGTCTGTTAATGATGAGCAATGGGTCTGGAACAGAAGATTGGGTCATATTAATATGAGACATATATCTCAGATTAATAAACTTAATCTGGTCAGAGGACTTCCTAATTTGAAGTTCAACTCAGATGCTCTTTGTGAAGCATGTCAGAAAGGAAAATTTTCAAAATCATCTTTCAAATCCAAAAATGTTGTTTCAACTTCAAAACCATTAGAGTTACTTCACATTGATCTGTTTGGACCAGTGAAAACTGCATCCATCAGAGGCAAGAAGTATGGATTAGTCATTGTTGATGACTACAGCAGATGGACATGGGTAAAATTCCTAAAGCACAAGGATGAGTCACATTTTGTGTTCTTTGACTTCTGCAAACAAGTCCAAACTGAAAAAGATTTCAAAATTGTTAAAGTCAGAAGTGATCATGGTGGTGAATTTGAAAACAAACATTTTGAAAAATATTTTAATGAAAATGGCATTGCTCATGATTTCTCCTGTCCTAGAACTCCACAACAGAATGGAGTTGTAGAGAGGAAAAATAGAACATTGCAAGAGATGGCCAGAACCATGATCAATGAGGCTAACATGGAAAAACATTTTTGGGCAAAAGCAATTAACACAACATGTTACATTCAGAACAGAGTGTCTGTTAGACCTCTTCTGGAAAAGACTCCTTATGAATTGTGGAGGAATAGAAAGCCAAACATTTCTTATTTCCATCCTTTTGGATGTGTATGTTTTATGCTGAACACTAAAGAGAATCTTAACAAGTTTAATTCTAAAGCACAAAATTGTTTCATGCTTGGATATTCTGAACGCTCTAGAGGCTACAGAGTATACAATACTGAGACACAGATTGTGGAGGAATCTATTCATGTTAGATTTGATGATAAGCTTGGCAATCAAAAGCCAAAGCAGCTTGAAAACTCTGCAGATGGAGAAGTTATTCTCACAGAATCTGAGAAACCAGAAGTAGAGAAAGCTCAAGAAGAAGCTACGTCAGATGCAACTCCATTGACTGCTCAGATGAATAACATGAACATTTCTGAAGAACCAACAATTAAAGGATCGTCCAGAATCAAAGCTTCTCACCCAGAAGAAATGATTATTGGAAGGAAAGATGACCCTATAAGAACAAGGTCGTTTATCAGATCATCTGGAACATCACTCCTTGGGTTGGTGTCTATTATTGAACCAACATTTGTGGATGAGGCTCTGAGTGATAATGATTGGATACTTGCAATGCAAGATGAGCTGAATCAATTTACAAGAAATGATGTTTGGGATCTGGTTCTAAGACCAAAAGGTTTCAACATTATTGGAACAAAGTGGGTATTAAGAAATAAACTAAATGAGCAAGGAGAAGTTGTTAGGAACAAAGCAAGGCTAGTAGCTCAAGGATACAATCAACAAGAAGGAATTGATTACACTGAGACTTATGCTCCAGTGGCAAGGTTAGAATCTATACGCCTTCTTATTTCATTTGCTGCACAACATAACATCACTCTATATCAGATGGATGTTAAGAGTTCCTTCTTAAATGGTATTATAGAAGAAGAAGTTTATGTCCATCAACCTCCTGGTTTTGAAAGTGATAAATTTCCAGATCATGTTTTCAAACTCAAAAAATCTCTTTATGGTTTGAAACAAGCTCCCAGAGCTTGGTATGAAAGATTAAGTAATTTTCTTCTGGAAAAGAACTTTATCAGAGGCAAAGTGGACATAACTCTTTTCTGTAAAACATTTAAGAAAGATTTACTAACTTGTCAAATTTATGTGGATGATATTATTTTTGGATCTACCAATATTATGCTGGGAAAGGAGTTTGCTTTGTCTATGCAGGCTAAATTTGAAATGAGCATGATAGGAGAACTTAGATTCTTTCTGAGAATTCAAGTAAATTAGACTCCAGAATGCACATATATTCACCAGACTAAATACGTCAAAGAGCTTCTGAAGAAGTTCAATCTGAATGAAAGCAAATTGGCAAAGACTCCAATGCATCCTACAAGCACACTTGGTAAGGAAGAGGTAAGTAAGAAAGTTGATCAAAAACTTTATAGAGGTATGATTGAATCTCTCTTATATTTGACTGCTTCTAGACCTGATATTTTATTCAGTGTTTGTCTGTGTGCTAGATTCCAATCAGATCCTAGAGAATCTCACTTAACAGCTATTAAGAGGATTCTAAGGTATCTGAAAGGTACTACTAACGTGGGTCTGTGTTACAGAAGATCTGATGATTATAAATTAGTTGGATTCTGTGATGCTGACTATGCTGGAGATAGAATAGAACGTAAAAGTACTTATAGAAGCTGTCAGTTTCTTGGAAGTCATCTGATCTCATGGTTCAGCAAGAAGCAACCCACAATTGCACTTTCAACAACAGAGGCAGAATATATTGCTGCTTCTAGTTGTAGCACCCAGATGCTCTGGATGAAAAGTCAGCTGGAAGATTATCAGATTTTTGAGAGTAACATTTCTATCTTCTGTGATAATACTTCTGCTATATGCTTATCTAAAAACCCTATTTTACACCCTAAAGCTAAGCATATAGAGATTAAACATCATTTCATCAGAGACTATGTTCAGAAGGGAATTATTAATTTAAACTTTGTGGATACAGATCATCAGTGGGCTGATATCTTTACAAAACCCCTCGCTGAAGATAGATTTAAATTTATTTTGAAAAATATAATTATGGACTTCTGTCCAGAATAAGATATTCATTAGATCAAATTTTTACTCAGATGATAAATGTCTAAACTCTGAAGTATTTATTCATTTCAATTCTGTGTTTATTTCTTTATATGTAAATCTGAACTAACAAGGCTCAGAGGATCTGAACGTTGCCTAACGTTTAATTTCTCAAGAAGTTTCAGAGGCACATGCAAGCAAACACGTGTATCTCAGAATCTGGAAAGGTAGAGTGCACCATACTGAATTGACGTTTGAGGTATTGCTTTGAAAATCTAAAATCTCTTGATTTCCCCCCCTCCTGTCAGAATCATAAATGCTTGAAATGATTTTATTCTTTGCATTAATTGCTTGATATAATGACTTTCACTTTATTAATTGCTTAAGTGTACGCGTGAGATTCTATGTGACCTTTGCTTGTCCAAATTTGTTTTTCTATATATTCTCACAACACTTCACATTTCACACTTTCCACTATCCATCACTTTTCTCATATGCATTTATGTCTTCTTTATTGCTTCCATCTCTTCTCAAAACCCAAAACCTCACGTAAACCCAGACGTATCTCAAGAAAATCAATGGCATCATCATCTTCAACATCTGCTCAGATGCAAACCTCTACTGCTGCTGCATCATCTCCAAATGCTGCTGCATCATCTCCAACTGCTGTTGTGTACAAGGCACCAGCAAGAACTCTTCTCACTCCAATAAAGGATCTTAAGGTTCTGTGTGAAAACTTTGTGGATTTTGCTTCCATTGAAGAAAATGGTTTTGATCTCAAACCAACCATTAAAACTCAAAACTGGGCAAAGTACTTTGACAGGTTGATAGGTCCTGTTTATCCAACTTTGGTGAAGGAGTTTGGATACACGCCCAAGTTTGCCCTAAGTTCATTCATTCTTCTATTCTTGGAAAGGAGATTGTTATTACTGAAAAGTTAATCAGACAATTGATTGAGTACAAAGAAACTGATGGAATCACAAGTATGGCAACTGCTCGTGTGGACTTGGCTGATGTTTTTCAAGAAGTCTGTGTTTCTGGTGAACCATCCAACAAAGTCAGAGATCTGAAGCCTGTTTACAGAATCTGGGCTAAGATTTTCATGAGCTCTATTTTTCATAGAAAATCTTCAAACTCTCCAGACTATGTCAACACAGAACAATTGTACTTCATGCTCTGTATGAGTAAATGCAAGAAGGTGGATCTGCCTTATCTTCAGTTCAGTCATCTTCTGAACCACATCAAGGAAATAAGAGAAGAATTAAATTTAAGGTTGGAAAGATCAGAAATTGGATCCTTATGGGAAGGTTGATATCAGACATTCTAACAGAGAATGGTCTTGTAAAGCATCTGACTGATGCTGGTGTGACAGATGATCTGTCCTACATTGTAGGATCTGTCATTAATGGGAATACTCTGAAAAGGATGAAGGTCATCTCAGAGCTTGCTGGCAAACCTAAGAAGATTGACTCTGAAGAAGTCAGCAGAAGGAGGATTCCTATAGCAGATTTTCCCATGTTCAGTGCAGATGAACCTAGGGAAATCATCCTGTCTTCATTGTTGACTATTTGAGAAATGGTATTCCTCTGCCTGCCAACATAGTACAGAAGGAAGACTGAGACCCTCTGCATCTGAAATGAAGACTGAGACCCTCTGCATCTGAAATGAAGACTGAGACTCCAGATGTTGTCCAAGAAGTTAAGGAAATCAGATCATGGATGGTAAAACAGGAACAAACTACTGAAGAGATCAAAACTTGGATGGCTAAGCAAGAAGAGTCTACTGCAAAGATTACTGATCTTCTGACCCTTATTGCATCTCGCCAGCCCTAGTTTTGTTTTCCATGTTTTTTGCATTCTTATTTGCACCTGTTTTCTGTTTTTCTGTTGTTTGTTTTTCTGTTTTCTGTTGTTTTGCTTTCAATCATCTGTTGTCTGAACATCTTATCTTTTGTTCTGTTTGGATCTGAATGAATCTGGCTGTTTTGTTTTTCATTTATGTGTTATTTTATTTTCTTCTATTATCTTTTCTGTTCTTTAAAATCTTTTTGATTATGACAAAAAGGGGGAGAAAAAGAATCTGATTGTTCAATCCATAAGCAATACTAAAATGAAATTTAGACATAGTATTAACTAACATTGAATTTTAAGACTTTCAGATTTTATTGTTTCATCTGACAAAAATTCTTTGAATGTTACCCTGAGAATTACCCAACTAGGCTCTGATCCTCGAAGCAAATTTGACTATGATTTTGGAAGATAAACCAGACTCTTTATTTGAAAGAATTCATCAGGCTCTGATTATGGAAAGCATCCAAGCTCTAATTCTTTATTTTTAACAAGGATTCCTACCAGGTTCTGAATATACTCAAGCAAAAAGGGAAGTGTTCTCTTCTATTAAAGTATTTATTTCAGGGGGAGATTCTTAATCTCAGGGGGAGTTATATATTTTATTCTCTGTATTGAACAAAATTTCCTATGTTTTGTCATCATCAAAAAGGGGGAGATTGTTAGAACACAGATTGGTGTTTCTTATATCTCTATGTTTTGATGATAACTCTTATGGAATTTTGTATTAAGAAAATATATAATCTAAAATTTGTTCAAGTATTATTGTTTCAGGTATTAAATTGAATACTCTTAAAGAAGCAAAATACATAAGTACAAGCAAATACGCAAGGCTCTGAAGCATCAGATACAAGACAATCAGAAGATTCTGAAGCGCTGCCAGGAGAATCTGAAGTAGAAGCTGCAGAATGATCTGAAGCGTATCTGAAAGAATTATATGAAGAGTTGAAATCTTTGATCAAATCAGACTCTGAAGTTCATTTCATTGCAAAAACAGAGGCTCTGATAATCAGACTCTAATCATATTAACATTCACGCTCAAAGCACTTACTGCTGCATACTCTGATGAAGACTCTGATCAAGATTAAGACTCTGATATATCAAGTTTTGATCATCTATCAAGCTCTGATCATCTCAAACATTTAGCTCTGATCATCTTAAGCATTTCATTCCTTTTAAGCTTGTTACAAGATCTGAAGTGCAGATTATGAAGACTTCATCCTGAAGGAAGCTTGTTGAAGAAGCTGTAAACCTAATTGGACGTGGTGCTACTTCCAAAGAAACCAACGACTATTTTGTCCAATGAAGAGACGTGGTGCAAATCCCAAAGCTTCTACAACCATACTTTTCCTGCAGAAAGCATGTCTCTGCCCATACCTTTTGGTGATGAAAAGTCTTATATTTTAATATAATACTCAGCTGCACATTACTCAAAGCATTGAGTAAAATCTATAAAAGGAGAAATTCTACAACATTTAGATGTTGCTAGTTCATCCAGGAAGAAAACTTCATACACACGTTTGAAGCATCAAAGTGAAATCTCTCTAAGTTCATATACTTTTGTTCTTTCATAAAACTGTATAGTTTTATTTGTACTTAATCTTAAGTGTAAATATCACAGTTGTGATACAGCTTATTAGAAGCATTAAACACTTGTTTAGTTTACATTAATTTGTAAGAAGTTCCTTGAGAAGACCAAGGTGTGGTCAGTAGTTCTTGAGAAGACTAAGACAGTTGTTCTTAGTGCTTACTATTGTAATCAGTTGATTAATAGTGGATTAAGTCCTTGTGGAGAAAGGCAAATCATCTTTGATAAGGTGGACTAGAGTAGTTGAGTTCAACGAACCAGGATAAAAATCTTGAGTTGTTTTTATTGCCATATTATTTAAAACTCTTATTCAACCCCCCCCCCCCTCTAAGTGTTTTTCTCACCTTCAGTCTTATCCTGAGTTGTTCGTTTGAGGTAATTTTTTAGGGCAAAAATCTTTAAGTGGGGGAGGGTTGTAACACCCCAATTTTTAGTAATTATTTATTTATAAAATTAATTGAGTGGTTTTATGCATATTTGATTTATTTGAATAATTTGATTTATTGGATTTATTTGAATTATTTGATTTAATTGGATTAATTGAATTATTTGATTTAATTGATTTATTTTATTTGGTGAAATAATATGTGGAAATGGTAGAAATAAGTAATTGGGCATATTGAATGAGAATGTGAAGAGTAAAGATGGAGGTATGATTAATAAGCACATTAGTTACTAGACTTAGTTGTTATAAGGCTTTTATTTATAAGGAGAAAAATAGGGTTAATGAGGAAAAAGAAGAAAAGAATTTATCATAGAGAAAAGGAAAAGGGGAAAAGAGGAGAAGAAAACCTAAGGAGAAAACTCAAGAGTTCATTACGAAACCAATGTAAGGGTGGGTCTTTACATAGTTATGAGATTGTATGATAGTGTATGATAGGTAGTAGCATATTTAGGGTAAAAATCCCTAATTTCCATAGTGGTTGTTATATGATGAATTTGTGTGCCTTATATGTGTGTATTCTTTTTTTGAGAATGGAACATATATCCATCAATTTCAAAGGTTTTAGGCATAATCTTAAAACAATAATTAGATGGTTTAATTATGTTAAAATTGTAAATTAACTTGAGATAATTATAGTATTGGATGAGTTATACTTTTATGAGACTTTGGGTTTTTACAGAATTGAAATTAGAGGTCTGGAAGGTCTCCAACGGTGAAAAACGCAGAAAATTATGCACGCTGTCCGTCACGACTGTTCATGTTTTCTGTCGAAATCGTTTTGGTCATAGCTTTTGATCCGTAAGTCTGCTTTGGTCCCTGTTCGAAGGGTTGGAAAGCTAATGAACATGAATATAACATAGTATAGATAAGCGAATTGGTTGCTCAATATTTTTATATCTAATATGTTTGGGAAGTCAATTGTGTATATGTTCTATTAATGAATTGTTGCACTGTTTGTTGCCGGTTGTGAAATTATTTGTGGATAATTTATCGAATACTTGTGTGCGCGCCTGTAAAAGTATATTTTGAGTGTGACAACATGAAATGCATGATAATTATTGCTTATTGTAATGATGATACAATTGTGGTTCTATCGTAAAATATATTGTATACCATTTGAATAGTGAATTTAATTATTGATGATGAATTAATTGTTCTATGATTAATCGGTAATGTCTGTTGTGTGTATTGAGATTGGATTGTATTGATACTTTGTGTATTATTTACTAAGTATGGTGGTAATTTTTGAAGTAAGAATGTTATGATTATGAAAATGTGATTATTGATGATGGCCTTCGTAGCATGAAAACATTGTATAAATGAATATCAATGTATGTGGTGAGTAATTCATTGTTTTGAATTACGTGTGTATGCATATGTTTGTCATGAGTCTGTTATCATGGTTTGCATTGCATAAGATTTGAACAAGTCTCGTACTCACTAGGGTAGAATAACTGAGATGTCGTGCCTATTGGGGTATAAGTGATTTAGTCATACGCACTGGGGTAGAATGACTGAGATGTCGTTCCAAGTGGGGTACTCACTGGGGTAGAATGACTGAGATGTTGTTCCTAGTGGGGTATAAGTGATATAGTCGTACGCACTAGGATAGAATGACTAAGATGTCTTTGATAGTAGGGTACTCACTGGGGTAGAATGACTGAGATGTCGTTCCTAGTGGGGTATAAGCGATGTATCAATAATTCCGTATGGGAATTGATGAGAATTGATGGGTTCTATATGAACCAAATGGCCAGTTGCATTATGTTGAATTATTATTGCATTGTGGTTGAAATATGAGATTATGCGAAATATGTGAAATTGATGAATTGGTGAAATTGTAGATTTGTGAGTATGTACTTATGAATAGTATGGTAACTTGAGTGATAATATATTGATGAAACTTTTGAAGTATGAGGATAATTGTGATTATGCTTGTATGTCTTAAATTATATATTATCTTATAATTTCAATAATTATGTGAATTCTCACTCTTCTATTGGAATGATGTTTTGTACGACATTGCTCAGGTACCGAGGAGTGCAATTGCTTTTAGTGTGAGGTATTTGTTGGAGTAACTGATTTAGTTTCTTTATTTATGTTGGGTCGAGTCGTGCTCTGATCATGTAACACTGGGATCGTTTCGATTTATATTTGAGAGATACTTTATGTACTCTACTTTATTTTGTTATTGTTATTTGAATTATGTGAAGTATATACTTTTATGCCTAAGTGATGATTATGAATGAGTTGATCATGGGGCTTTCATTGTGTTAATTTATGATTGAAGTAATTCCGTTGCTACATGCTATGTGAAAGTATATGAAAAGCATGAATTTATTTTGAGTGTTATTGAGCATGACAAGTATATATGTGATATTTTGGATTATATGTGACATCCTTATTTGAGATGCATGATAATTTACTCTGATTATTTGTATATATTCCGCGGGGTTTAAAAGGGTGTTACAGGTAACCCTCACCCAATTACTTAGTCTAACGAAGGTTGAGTCTCAATTGTCGTCCTTAAGTGGACTAAGAGACGCCTATGTGCGAGAGAAAACAAATAAAGGTGCCTAGAAAAAGTATCGATCAATCTTGTACATGTGAGGGAAAACGGTCAAAATTGCCTTAATCTGATTATCTGAATGAAAGGGGTAAAAAATCAAAGAAAAGACTTAATCCTAAAGCATAGTTGGAGAGGTGACCGAAAGGGGGATTTAGGTCAGTGGTTTTATCGCGGTTTGTGTTTGTGTAATACCTTTGTTAACGAACGATTACAAAGAGAACTAGCTGTAACCGATTAGAACAAAGGCTCCCGTATGAGTATTAACACACCTTACCTTCACAAGTCTTTTATTTGATATGTACCGTTTGATCTGAAAAATATTTATGCAAGCTTATTGCTTGAGGTCAAGCAACATTTTAAGTTTGGGGGAGTTTGATCAGTGGTTTTTATGCGTTATTTTACCGTTAGTTTTAGTTAATCTTCTTATATGTTTAGTTGCACTTTATTTCCTTTTATCGCATTTTATGTATTGGTTTTGTGTTTCCATTGTTTTTAGGTTCAAGTAAGCATTTAGGAAGAATCGGAGCGGAAACCAGGAAAAATTGCAGTAATTCAGAAGAGTTTTTAGAAGAGAGACAGTGGCCTGACACGAGCCGTGTCAGGAGGAACCCAAAGAAAAGAATTTTGAGTGGTGGACAGTGGGCTGATACGGGTGCCCGTGTCACCTGACACGACCCCTGTCAGCAAGTCAGGGACATAAGTAATTTTCATCAGAATGTCACGGGTCCAACACGACCCGTGTTGGCTTAGTCGTGTCAACTTCTAATTTTCTTATTTTTGTGACCTTTGTGATTCCTAAGGGTATTTTGGATATTTTCCTACTACTGTGTTGGACCAGGGACTATTTAAGACACATTTTGAGAAGGAAAACGAGACTTTTGACGGGAGAAGAATTTTACGATCAAGATTGGAGAGATCAAGGAGATTGGAGAACTGAAGGTTTTCATGAGCGGAAGCAATTGAAGATCAAAGGAATCCTATTATCTTGTAATGTCTAATTTTTATTTTGTATTTTCTCTGAACCGTATGAGTAGCTAACCCCCCCCCCCCCCCCCAATGCTAGGGGGTGTCCCTGAATTGCTTTTGTATTGAACCTAATTTCCTTTATTCTATGATATGAGTGCTTTTTTCATAATCAATTTTATTGTACAATGTGTTTAAAGCTTTTTCTATCGGATAAATGGAAATTAATTTACGATTAACCTTAGGTCGGACAAACCACTATTAATACTTTTTGTGCAATAATACTATAGTAGATATCACCTAGGACTAGGGATACCCTGTAGTAACCGTAACATTCTTGATAAAATATAATGCTTGATTTCATCCTAAATCTCTAAGGACTTAGGGTTTGGGATGAATATCAAAGGTTTTTATTTCTAAGGCCTTAGGGAAAAATATACTTGAGAGTCGGTAAAGGTTTGTTTTAAGCCATGTCTCTGAAATAAGGATTTAGGTTGTTACAAGGCAATTCATACACCATCCCTAGCATGCTTCTCATGTTTGTCAGAAACCTATTTTACTCTTTTGCTTTACATTCTCTCTGTAGTTTATTATTTGCAATAAAATCCAAAACCTTAAGTGTTTTTGTTCAATTAAACTATTGTAGAGTTTGTATTTCCTACACAATCCTTTGAGATTGATACTGGGGATAAAAACCCATATTTTAACTACAATCAGCAAAAATAGTGCACTTGCTGTTTTTCTGATCAGGCACAATGCTGGCCAACCACTCAGGATACTTTGATACTGTCAGAAAAACTGCATCAAGCTGTCTTTTAACCTTGTCACAAATCTTCAGAGCCATATCCGATCTGGTCCTTCAGAGCTTTTGTTTCACGGGCGGGCATTATGGTTGAAGCGGGAATTTATGAACCACTATGTCTGTGTCTAAACCAGACATATCTTGATAAGACTATGAAAACACATCAACATACTCCTTTAGAAGCTTCACCAATCTCTGTCTGATATTTGACCCAAGTGTGGTATCAATCTTGACCTCTTCCTTTTCTGCATTAATGCCAAGATTAATGACATCCACCTACTCCTTATGTGGTTGAAGGTCTGTGTACTCATACTCAACCATTTTTTCCAGTTCATCATAAACCTCATAATCTTCATCATCCTAACTTTCAGCTTGGTAGATGGGTGAATGAAAGTAAGGAGTAAAAGCAGGGTCATTGGATTCAATAGGGTTTGAGATAGTTCTGCATGTTTTTGAATGATTTGATTTATTAAAAGCACAAAGAAAAATGCAAAAGAAAAAAATTTTTTTGGTAGTTTTGAAAGATTGCCATTTTCTTTTAAAAGTAAAGGCAAAAAACAGTAAATGAAATAACGAGAATTTAACAAAATGTCTTCATTGATTATAAAAATTTTGAAAGCACGGGGGCCCAAAAAAAATAATCCAATAGCTTTGGGCATGGCTATGGAATTTTGAAAACCAAAAACAAAAGATAATACATTACTTTGGCAAAGGAATAATCACTGGGATCTCTATTGCTTCCCAATTGTCTAACACGGCATCACACTGAAACACCAAATGGCTCACGTCTTCATCTTCAATGTCTTCATCAACAATATTGACTTGGAAGCCTCCATTGATGAATAACCCTCGGATAGTCTTTGGACGTTCTTTAGCAGAGGTTGATGCTCCATTATGAGTTGGTTTATAACCTAACCCATGGTGATCCAACTTCATCTTCACTTCAATTACCTCTCCCCAGCCTGTAGGAGTGCCTTCCTCGATAGTCGACCTTATACTATGAGCAGATGCAAAAGATGGACCACTTTTAACCACTAGTTCCTTGATTTCCAACAACATTGGCTCATTCAAGCGCTTGGAAAGAAGTTTCCTACGCGTCCTCGTCAACCTCGATATATATGAATGAAGACAAATTACTTACCATCAAATCCTTCTTACCATGAACGGTTACCAACTTGTCATTGACAACAAACTTCATCTTCTGATGTAATGTGGATGTTACAGCGCCAACAATATGAATCCATGACCTTCCTAACAGACAACTGTAAGCTGGGTTAATATCCATCACCTAGAACATGATATCAAAGACATGTGGCCCAATTAATATCAACATCTCCACTTCTCCAATTACCTTTCTTCAAGAGCCATCAAAAGCTTTAACAATTAATGACGTAGGTCTCATTTCTGACCCCTTATATGCAAGCTTTGCAAGTCTTCTCTTTGGAAAAATATTCAAAGATGAACTTGTATTAACCAATACCCTAGCTAGAGCAATTTCTAAACATTTCAAAGACACATGCAATGCACGATTGTGATTTAGACCATCTCTTGGTAACTTCTCATTGCTGAAGCTAAGGGTGTTAGAAGCAGTTATATTCGCAATTACAGTATCAAATTGGCCAACTGTCTTGAGTAACATGGGCCTGAGCCAATCGTTTCTGTAAAGCAACTCTATGAGCAGGAGAGCTCATAAAGAGAGACAGATAGAGATTTTTTTTACCGTGTCTGGTGAAGTTGGTCAATAACCTTATAGTCACTTTTTCTGATGATTCTCAAGAATTCTGCATCTTCGTCATTCAAGACTACCTCTTTAGCCTTAGTAGGTACAACAGTAGTAGTTTCCTTTATGGGAATTTCATTCACTCTGGGTTGATAGATATGACCACTACGGGTCATCTTTCTTTCCTCAATTATATTTGTCACATCTTCATGAACACTCTTCACATCTTCCTTCTGAACGACCTTCCTAGATTCCGGATCAATTATCGTTACATCATACTTCCATTGCACAACTTTAGTATCTTTGAATTTGAATGGACTGGGTTTTTGAATAATCACTGGTCTTGGATGACTAACAGGTGGATCAATAAGCTTTGCAATGTTGATAATTGGCTTTAGCACATTGAAAACAGGCTTTGCAGAACTCGATTTAAGCAATTTGAATATTGGCACTTTATCATTCAACTTAGGAAAATTAAAGATGGGTTCAATCACTGACACCTCATCTTTCTTCACCTTGCTACCCACTTGCAGGAAACCATTGTTCATCAAATTCTGAGTATCTCTCTGAACCAACAAACATCCTTTAGGGTCACTAGCACAATCTTCACATTCTGAATGACAATCTTTAATTAAACCATCATCTACCAACTTTATATGAAAAGCTCGGAGCGGGGTTCTAATCTCAGCAACAACAAGAATCAAAGTCTCATCAGATGCATCTTCAACAATATTAACTGTCACATGAGTGGGAAAAGGATTGTTCTTAACATTAGGCTGAGAATCACCAAAAGATAAAATCTTTTTCTCCATCAATTCCCTTACAATATGTTTCAAGATAAGGCACCCTTCCAAATCATGGTGTGGCGCGCCTTAATGAAACGGGCAATGAGTGTTTGGGTTGTAAAAATGTGGAAGAGGATCAGGAGGCAGACCCAAAGGCCTTGTAGTTATTAAATCTTGTTGCACTAATGAAGGGTACAACTCGGTGTAGGTCATTAGTATAAGAGGAATATGAGGTTTCACATTCTGCCTTCTATAAGGAACATTCTGATGAGGAGCCTAGGTCCTTTGTTGTTGCTGATATTTAGGAGCATTGGATGCTCGTTAATAGGTTGGCTGTTGTTGAGCCGACTGTTAAATAGGTGCTTGTGGTATGGGTGGATACACATGAGCTTGATTATTGAATGTAGGGATAACAACGACCACATATGGTTGCTAAGGGTACTGAACAGGATAAACAGGATGTTGAACATAGCTCTGCAGTGGTTGATGTTGACGCTTCCAAGGCTGATTCGGTTTTCTGCTTGACATCACATCATTGGTTTCTCCCTTTTTTTTCTTATGGAAACTATTGGAGAATTTCTTTTTATTGTTATTACTGCTGCTTGAGTTACCAACTCCACTAGTCATCTTTCCATTCTTCATACCAAGCTCGACTTTAACTCCCACGACCATAATATCAGAGAAATTAGCAGAAACACTGATGATCAACCTCTCATAGAACTCTGGTCTCACAGTATCTACAAACCAGTCAGCTAGTTCCTTTTCAGTTAATGGTGGCTCTACCTGCAAAGTCGTTTCTCTCCAACGTTGCACATATTCTTTAAATGACTTGGAGTTCTTCTGGGACATACTCAAAAGTTGTCTTCTGTCTGGAGCAAGATCCATATTATACTTGTAGTGCTTAATGAAGGCATCTGACAAGTCTTGGAAGTTGTGAATATAAGACTGATCCAAACTTAGGTACCATTTGGCAGAGGCACCCTTCAGGCTATCCTGAAAGTAGTGAATCATTAACTTGTCGTTGTTAACATACAGGACCATCTTTCTATAGTACATGATTAGATGGGTTCTAGGGCAAGTGGCACCCTCATATTGGTCGAAACTCGGAGTCTTGAACTTCGATGGAATAAGCATCCTAGATACCAAACACATCTCTCTTGCATCAGCCCCAAATATCTGATTACCTTCCGTGGCTCTCAATCTTTTCTTGATATTTTCAACATTTTCTTTCAGTCTTTCATGACGCTTATTCCCCTCTTAAAATATGTCGGGAAGGTCGCAGACCTAATGTAGATCATGGAAGTAAGGACGCGCTTGTGTTTGCACGGCTGTGTGCATAAAGGTAGCAATTGCTTGAGGAACCTCAGATGTCAAAGGAACAGTCTGTTGAGTAGTTTGCGCTGTAAATGATGGTGGTACAAAACCAAAAGAAAGACCATAGGAGGCACACTAGTGGCAACAATTGTTACAGGTGTAGGTTCTACTGTTGTGTTGACGATCTCAGAACCACGGTGGTCTGGGTGTCCATCTCTGCACGTATGACATGCATCATATCTATAATATGTCCTACACTCCCTCGTAGGTCTTCCAATTCATCACTAACTCATTCAATCTCTTGATTCTGCTCTGTCATTCTTATACGAGCTTGAGCCCAAGTGTTGTAAGGGTGTAGATGATTCAGTGTGAACAGCTGAAGACGAGACAACGAGATGAGCCAAGACAAGAGGATAGCACATCCGATGACATGTATAAATGGAATGTAATGCTAATGCAAACAGAAAATCAAGGAACTCAAAATCATATTTGCAAAAATTATAGCAATGGAGAATACAACCTTGGGAATATCAAAAGGTTCATTTCATTAATTAAACTAAACTCTTACAAACATTAATACACCTCTAAGAGCCAAATACAGAATAATTCAAATACAAAACATCAAAATAAAGGAAACTAAAAGCCTAATACTTATGATGAGAAGATCCCTCCCTTTCATGAGATCCCTTCCTGAGCTTGTCAATCTGCTCCTGCATCTTTGCCTTCTCCAATATAAGCTTATCCACAGACAACTTCCACGCCAAAGAAGTCGGAGGAATGCTAGAGCTAGCAGCTGGTGTTGCACCCTAAAATTTGACCAACCTTTTTCTTAATCTTTAGCTTATATTTCATTGCATTTTATCATCTTGCATTTGCATAGTGTCGCTACTGCGAAAATCGAGGTCAGTAATGATAGAAGAGTCGCCACCGTGCGTTATTTATCCCAAGAGAGGGAAAGGAAACACTAAGAGAAAACCTAACAAAAAGAGCGATAAGATCAGTCATTGCAACCAAATCTCGAGTTCGGGAGTCAGTTACGCAAGGGGAAGGTGTTAGCACCCCTCACGTCCGTCGTACTCGATGAGATCCACGCTTGTTGTCTATCTAAAAGGGTGATTAAAACTATCTAACTACTGGCTAAAGGACAAAAGAAAAATAAGTGACTCGGCAAAGCAACGACGCTTTATGCCTACGTATCTCATCTGAAGTGAGAAGTCAGAGTCAACGTAGTTCAGCTAACTACGGGTGAAAAGGGGGGAAGGTTGCTCACCAAGACATCGCTCTTGTGCCTACGTACTTTCATCTGGTATGAAAGATCAGAGAAAACATAGTTCGGGCTGAAAGGGAACACAGGTTTGTTCAACTGTTTTACCCGAGTAGGGTTAACAATCAGTTCTAGCAGTTTGGTGTATGCAGCTCGACCATTGGAGACTTAGGCGTTACCGTTTGCGATAGAACCAAGAGTTAACAAAACTCTCCTTATGAAAATGATTTTCCAATATTAAATGCCCGAAAGGGCAAAAAGGGTTTGAATGATTTGTTTTTGTGTTTTTTAGAGAAGAAGTGTTTTTGAATTGTTTGCAATTCATATCGCACTAGAGACTATGACTTAGGAGTGAATGCGTCGCATATCACCCAAAGGGTGCTATACTAAACATCCAAGCCATTGAAGGGAAACCCCTCAACAACCCTTTCTCAAGTGCTTAAGGCTCGTAACGCACAATAATCGTTAACCTTTATTAGGTGTTTTATGATTGTTTTGAGATGAGAAGAGAAAGGACACTAAAGGGGGACTAAACTCAAACCTAAAGTTGTCATGCAATGGTGATCCTAAGATTGAGATAAGGGAATGCTACCTAATGTTATCATACATGGTCAAGATCCTAATGTCTATCATAACCTCTCTTGAACAAGAGAGATTAGAGATCCTAAGGGAAAGGAGACAAAAGAGGAAAAAGAAACAAACATAAACATGCAAGAATGCAAACATGGAATGCAAGTGAGGGAGGAAATTGGTGTGGGGCAGTAGCCTCCAAAAGCTCATCTCAACCTCAAGCAACAATATGACAAATGCAAGAGATGAAAGGAAAAAGAAATGCATCAAAAGAAACATACAAGTGCATTAAAAAATGGGATGAAATGGCCTAAGCCATTCAAACATCAACCACAATGCCAAAACCCAAACACAAATGAAAGGAAAATAAGACCTAAAACAAAGTGAGGATAGGAGGCTATATGAGGACAACAAGGAACTCATAATGTGCACTCAACCATGAGCATCACAAGAAAGGTGCACAAAAAAGCACAAAGAAGTCCTCATGGATTCATCATTTTAGGCATGCTTCAAGTACCTCCAAAGGAGGGACCAAGCCACCTTAATTGAGATTCCAAAGTCATTGGACAACAAGGGAAATGAAACAAAAGTGCTCAAAATCAAAAGCAGATAAAACACAAAGAAATGCAAGCAAATTCCCAAAGGAAAGCAAGCATGTTTCACATAGAAACCCTAATTGAAAACTCAAAAGTAAACAACCAAATGAACAAGCAATACATAATGTAATGACCTAAAAATAAGCAAGCACCATCCTTAACATGTTAGCAACATGAATCAAAAGGCATTGGAGGCTCAAAGGATCCATAAATGTCATATCCAAGGCAAACTAGGTCAATGTGTTTGTACGAACCTCCCTTTGGGGTAACTTGACTTGCCATTCAAAAATAACCAAATAAAATGCAAAAGGCACATAAACATGTTGCCAACCAGAGGTCAAAAGAGTACAATCAAAGTCACTTCACAACATCACCATAGAAATTGATTCACAAGGGTGCTCCATTGTGAAGGAGGATTGTCGAGGGTCAAATGAAATGCTATCAAAAGTCAACTCAAAAGTCAACCAACAGGGGCAAAATGGTCCTAAAAAATTCATCAACCCATCATGGACATGAGGATGAATTTTGGGTCATTGGACCAAAAGGAAATGAGAGAAACAAAATGAAAACTAAAATATGTCAAGAATTAGGTCAAATAAAACACCTCTAATGTTAAATTCCATTTTTAATAAAAAAATAATCCAAAAAAATAAAATAAAATATTTATAAAATAATAGACACTTTAAATTGTCTAAAACATATTTTTGGGGAATTTTATGACCAATAGAGGTATTTTATTTTGAATTAAATCTAAACAGCAACAAAATAAAAAAGAAAGAAAATAAAATTAAAATAATAAAAGGCTGGGGTGCATAAAGCAGCCCAAACACGTTGAAAATTAAGCTGGGCTCACAAAGGGGGGGTGCCAAGAGCAAAACGAGCCCAGGTCCATTAGCAAAAACGTGAGTGCTTGTGGATTGTGTGTGAGGAGTCAACTGAGGTCCATGGTAGAAAGCGGTCAGGCACGTTGGATCAAAAAGTAAACAAATCAGAGGGCTCACAGCAAGCACACGTGGCCAGGCAAGGCAAATAAATGAAACGGTGAGTTTCATGTGGATCAGGTAAGGAAAGTCAAACAAAGCGCATGGTAGGTCTTAATCATGGTCGTGCAATGAAATATAATTAAATCAAACAGACAGAAACAACACGCGTGGCTGGGAGAGTGTTCAAACTTGGAGGGAAAAACCAGACGGCCGGAACCACTGTTCCGGTCGTGTTCTCCGGCGACACAAGCAAACCAGTCACGGCCAAAAAATGCAGGCGCACCAAAACTTAACCAAAATAAGCAAATAAATAGTCAAAACTGATCTCCAGGTCATGTAGATTTCAAATCCACTACCCATTTTCATTGATCATGTCTAAATAAGCCAAAACGAAAAGAAAAAGAAATCAGCTCAAAACACAAAAGCTCACAAACATCTATCAATTCATTCCAGAAACCATCTATAATATGCAAGGATCACAAATATATAAAACTGGCGTGTAAACAATGCTTAAACAAAGAGAAAAATGGATTGAAAAGAAACCTAATGAAAAGCTTCAACAGAGCTTGGTTCTTTGGTAAAGCTCAAAGGAAACCACCCAGAATCGTTCTATAAACCTCAAGGAAACTTTTTAAATGTTTGGATTGGATTGAAACTCAGTAAAATGCAAAACACGAATTTGACTTTGCTCTCACTTTTTCTCACTATGTTCTTGACCAATTTTCACTTTATGTCAACTCTGAGAGCTTGTGAACAATGCTGAAAATAAGTATGATGGATTTTGATACCAAGAAGGCCCAATTCTATGCTCCTTAAGCCCAATTAAAATTCACATTTTCTCCTTATGGCCACCTCCAGAAGTGCACAAAAATGGTCTTGCCAAGCTGTAAAAATGTCTCAGTTAGCTTGCACCTGAGGTAAATTGATCCAAGGGCTGAAAATGGCTCCTCAATTTAATCCTATGGCATGGTTTGTATGTGTTACTTAAACTTGAAGTAAGCATGAAAATGGCCACCAAATTGAGCTCAAATCTCAAATCCAAAATTAGCATTGTGCTTGAAATGTATTTGGCACTAAAAAAATGCATAAGGTTGGTACAAAATGATCCCAAATGAATTTAATTTGATTTTCCCCTTTTAAGGCCTTTTTCATGGAAATTTCTTTAGGGATTCTTCAATCCAAGATAAAACTTTGATGCCTTGATGTTTGGTTGAGCAAATGACCCTATTTGGAGCAAGTTTGAAGTTGGAAAGATTTCCATTTAAAGTGTGCAAAGTGGTGAAATGGACCTATAATGAAAATGACCTATAATCCTACTTTCCCAAAATACCCCTGCCTTGCAAGCCTCATAACTTGAGTTCTACAAATCAGATGAAGGACTTCTAGTAATCTTTGGAAAGCTAATATCATGAGGAACAACTTTAATTTTCATTAAAAGTTGAGAAGAAACATCCTTCTAGGTCAAAATGGGCTTGGAAGTTGGTTGACCTTTGTTGACCAAAATCACATTCATCCGAGGACCTGTAACTTGTCTGCTTCATAACTTGAGTTCTACAAATCCAATCAAGGACTTCTAGTACTCAAAAGAAAGCTAAGAACATGCTCTTCAAGTCTCATTTTAGGGTCAAGATGAGATGAGACCTGTATCTTGAGATATGTGGTCTTGAAGTTGGGCACTAAATAGGGGATTTTACACTGAGAACCCTAATTTAGTAACTCCTCACACTCTTGATTCTTGATGAATTGATCTTGAAATGATATCTCATGTGTCTCAGCACAATATTCCATGACCATAAAGACTTGGAATTGAGTCTTAATCTCCTTCAATTTCACAGTTGACTTAGGGTTGACCAGATGAAAACCCTAATTGCACCATCTTCAACTGTAGCCACTTGCACTTGATATAAACACTTGGATGAGCTCCACAATGACCTACAAGGCCTCCAATGAGCCTAAATGATAATCTCCCTCCATAACCATAGGCTTGTGATCCTCAAATGACATTCAAATGGCCTCCTAGATAGGAGGTGAACCACATACACTTATCTGCCTATCTAAAAGGCTTTGACTTGTCTCTGATGATGATAACCCCATTGTTGACTTGAATACAAACTATTTATTAGGCTTAGAACCCTTGACAATCTCCCCTTGCTAGACACACATCTCTTGATCCCCTGTAAATGCAAAATGCTATGCAATGCAATATGCTAGAACAATGAAATGAAACATAAACCAAGTAAAGAAAAGATTGGGAAAATTTTGGGGTACAACACATAGCATAGTTCTTATAGGGGATCAAGTGTTTGTTTGTGTTTCCTATCCAAGAGGAGAGCCTCATTGGCCACAAGCTCAAGCAAAAGGCACTGGTACAAACAATCAGAAGGTTGTCAAGGGGTCCATAAGGTTTTATCACTGGTGTGAACATGAGGTAGAAGTTTGTTGAATACCTTCGAGGTCATGGTGGAGTGGAAATGGTCACTCAGTTCATCTAAACAATGCCTAGGCAAAAAAAGAGAGATTAAGGTTTCATTTTTAATCAGGCTAAACTTGTTTTGGAGAAAAAATTGTTTCCATGGTCTTCCATATGTCCTAAGGTGTTTGAGTATGGGTGATTGACCATTAATTTTAATCAGAAGAGCTTCAATTGATCAGTTGATTGAAAATCAGGAGATTTGGAAAAAAGTCAACTGTGTAGTGAAAAAGTCAAGTCCTGACTTTTTGAGGTCAAGATCATGATCCTTAATTTCAACATGACCAATGGGTGGAATTTGATCAAGAAAAGTCAAGGAAATCATGAAAAATCAAGAGGTGTTGAAAGTTGCTATTTTGGGATTTAGGGTTTTAGAAACTTTCTATTTTTGGAAAGTTTTATGGTTGGAACAACCATCTTCAAAGCCATTTTTCTTCATGATCAAGGTTTCAAATGGACTTGGATCAAACATGAAAGTTGTAGAGTGTATTTCAAGCTTTCCAAAAAGTCCAAGAATTCTTCCATATGATACTTGGAGCTCAAGTTATGGAGGTTCAAAGTTGGGGCAAAATAGTCCAAAATTCATAACTTAGAATTTTTCTAAGTTACCTCTAGGCATATTTTCATGTCATGGTTTTTATGCCTATTTTTCATGATCTTCCCAACTCCATTTTAATTTTTCTCAAGCATGAAAGTTGTAGAGCTCATTTCAAGCTTTTCAATCATGGTTAGAGCTCAACTTTTCATCCATTTTGGCATGAGTTATGATCTTCACAAGGTAGGGTTTTCAAGTTGGCAAAAGTGTGGAAACTTAGTGAAATTTCACTAAATATGGAGAATATCTTTTATGGACAGATTTTCAAGTGAACTTTTCATACCATTCTTGGCTTTGTATCAAATTCATCTCAACATGAAAGTTGTTCATGGATATGCAATCTTCATTTTTTGTTCAAACATCACTTCATTTACTTGAGTATTCATTCACTTATGGTGGTTTGAAGTGAGCTTCTTGGAATTTTTCAAAATACCATCCATGAAGCATTTTGGTCACCACTTCTTGCAGCATACAAACCACACGTGATATGTGTTCCTTGTGTATTCTTTGTGTACCAAACATTACCCAAACAAGAGAAACAAAGCTTGTACCACTCATGTATGTATTTTGCATCTTTTGCCAAAAAAGGAAGAGACAAGCCACCCTCTTTATGTCCACTATACAGTCCATCCAGCTTGTTCACTCAACTGCAGAAAACAACAAGAAAGCAAGCATGCTTGTGTACTGCCCTTTGATCCACCATTTGATTTAAAAACCTTGAACATGTAGCATCTGATCCATCCATCTTTTACCATTTTTAAACTCTCTTTTTTATACTTTCTCACTTGGTTTTAAGGTAACTAGCAGCTGGACAAAACCCTAGCCTCCATTATTGCAAGAGAAACCAGAGTTTGTGAACCATTTTTTCAAATCTTCCAAAACCTAAAAAACTGCCTGTTGAAAACTGCATATCAGCAGCCCCTTCAACCATCCAATCATCTCAAAAAATCATCCACACAACCCACAAATGACCTTTGGAAGGTGTTCAAACCTTTAAACCAGTCCAAAACTTCATATATAAGAAAGTCACTTGTTGAAAAAAAGAAGAAAGCTCAAGGGAGGATATTGTTCTTGCTGCTAGCCTGCTCAAGGAGGTCTACAAGAGGTAAGCATTTCTAAACTCCCCCACTATGCACCATGATTAAAATGCAAATATTTTGTCAAACATTGTTTTGAAATCTGAGTTGTTGACTCATACCTTGTCACTTTCAGAATTTGTTTCTCATTTGGTAAGGGTTGGTTGTGTTGTGACTTTCAAGTTAATGTTTGGATTTGAAGTTAATGACCAAAGGGGTGTTACCATTTCTGTTTTAGTTTTTTTGCTGTTCTATTGCAAGACCATTTAGAATGTTAGAAGCATTGAATGTGTCAACTCAGGGTTAATTGCTAACAAGTTGGTACTGTTATGAGGATTTTGACTGTTGGACCTTGGAGAACAGTTCTTGTTGTTTTGACTGTTAGGCTTGAAATAACTTTGGGTAGCAATTAAGAACTGTCAAGAGCATTCAGGCTTAAGGTTGTTTTGATGTTGGTGAGGAGGTTGTTACCTCAGCTCTGATGGAGTGTTGAGTGCTAGTTGGTTCAACTATTTTAGAGGTGCATAGATTTGTCATTCAGATTTAGGTGTGTTTGTGAACTCTTTCCACTGTCAGGACATTGGATGCCTTGTTATTCTGAGAGTTATGTGTGTTAGATGACATGAGTTTGTAGCATCTCATTTAGAGCTATTCATTTAGATGAATAGATTGGTAGCAAGTTGCGTAGTAATGTTTTTGCTTCTGTTCAATGTTGTCAAAGGCATGAAATGATCAAACTGTTTTATTGGTGTGCATGATTGTCAAATTCTGTTTTGTTTGAGAAGTTTGAAAACTGTCATTGAAGTAATTATTTGAGTTGAAAGTTATCATGATGGTATGACTGATCTAATTTGAGTTTACTCAATCTATACCATTATAAAACTATGAGTTGATAGTGCAATGTGCTAGAGTCTGTGCCTACTGTTGTTGGGTTTGGTTGCCATTTCAATGAGAAATGTCAGTTTGTGGTGCTGCCTAGGTCTACTGCCCTTGCTGTTTTGATGAAGTTGTGACTTCATGGCGTGCTTGACTTAGTTTATATGTTGGCAATGCTTGATTTGTATCCTTTTGTCCATGACTATTCTGGAAGGTATCATATCAGGCTTGCTAGTTGCAGGGTTTATCCTCTCATTCTAGAGGGTAGTTCTGTTTTGATGTTGATTTGGAGCAGAGTTGGAGAACCAGTTTTTGGTCATGAGAATTATGGACTTTCTAGTGCAGAATGTGTGGGTTTAGTGTCTCAGGCCTACTGAGCTTTGTTTAGTGTTGTAGGCAGGCTGGTTGAGTCTATAGGGATATGATCAGTGGGTGAGCTCTGATGAGAGGAAGACTTTCATCATGAGTCTAGTTGAATTCTTAGCAGAATGGATGATGATTGGTGGACCTATTGCACTGATGCTTAGCTTGTGATCCAGGTTTGTAGAGGGTTTAGTCAGCCTAGATTCCATTAGAATTCTGCTAGTTGGTTGATGCATAATTGTGAGAATACCATGACAGGATCTGTTTCAGTCTTGTGATGATATCTTTGGTTGTGAACTTGACTTTTATTTGATACCAGTATCAACTGTTTTTAAGAATAACTTATATTGCTCTTGTCATATATGTTTTGAGAATCATCTACCATGTTTTGCTAGCTAGTGTCATTGGCCACTTTTTGAAGTTTAGTGCTAGCATTCTGCTAGGAATCAACTACCATGTTTGACAGTCATCATTGGTGAAATTAAATTGGATTTGTCTAACTTGTGAGGTTTGCATTGTGACTATCATTGGAGTCCCTTGATTGCATATGAGTCTGCTGTTAGAATTTGATTGGTTGTTTTTAAATTGGATTTTTTGACTTATTCAAGTCAGGGTTCACTACTGCCTTTGACAGTGCTTGAGATTTGAGTTGGTTAACTCTGGTGTTGATTTCTATCAGGTTGTTAAGAGTTTGTTTACTGTTGGTTTCCATCTGATGATCATGGTTGATTTAGAGTTGGACAAGCAAGTGGAAACTACCTTGAGGTTAAGACTGTTGTGGCCTCATTTCTAAGTAGATCTTTAGAGGCATTTCTTCTGTTTTGGGTGGCAATTAGTTGATACCTTAGAGTTTATAGTCAATAGGTTTTGGTGTCGCCAATCACCCTCTAGGTGTGTGTTGGATTCATGACTTGTTACAACTTAGGTTGGTTCACGTTGCTGTTGGATTCATACCTTTGAGGCACTACTTGCTGTTTTCACTGTAACTTATTGCTTAGCACCTCTGCTGTCCAAGCTCTGTTAAGGATTCATGATCCTTTTGTTTGTTCTTCCTTGTTCAATCAATCAACATGTTTAAGCTTTGCAAAGAGAGCTTTGGTTGGTTATAAATTGCTTTGTTGATTTTCAAAACCAAATACTTGCTGAACAGAGAATCTTTGTTTGCTATTCACAGAAGTCATGTTGTTTCAGTAGGAGTTTGAGGCCTTTTTCGTAAAACATCATCATGAACAACAGGTTCTGAACTGGAGCAGGCCTGTGTTGGTTTTTGATCATTCTGTTTTGATCGTGTTCATTCCATGCAACTCATATGTCAATTTTTCTTTTATTTGCCTTTTGATCAAGCCTAATGTTGGAACTCATTCAAAACCATGTTTACAACTTGCTCAAACCATCACCTACTTCTGTTTGCCTCTATTTTGAACTTTGACTTTGAAAACACATTTCAAAACCTTCACTTGCACTTCCATTCGTATTTTGAATTGTGTTCATTGTTTAAGAAAACTAACAGTACCATCTTGTTCCTTGTGAAAAATTGAGTGAGATAGGTTTTTATTTCATCAAATTTGGTGGAGTTTTGAGGAAGTTGTGATCAAAACGTATTTCATGAATTTTGCCTTGGCTTGCCTTGTTCTTGCCCAGAAATTGTGCTTACTTTGGTTCATGTATTAATAGGGTGGCGTTATACAACGGATGTATCGCCACCCCAGTGGTTAAACACCTTGCCATAAGACCTTGCCTTGCCATGAGAACCCCTGTTCGAGCCCTGCTGGGGGCGTTTTTGCTTCTTTTCTTTTATTTATTTTTCATGTTTTAATATTTTTGCTTTTCTTTTCCTCTCCTTTCACACGCGCAAGGTGGTTGGGTGGTATGGTTTTGTGCCTGTAGCCCCAAGGTCTTGGGTTCAAGCCTTGGGGAGGCACTTCCCTTTTTTTAGTGTCTTGTTTATTTCATTTCTTTTATTTATTATTTAACTTTTATTCCTTTTTTTAAAATAGTTTTAAATATCAAAAATCCAAAAAATCTTATTTGATTATTTTAATGTGTTATTTTATTTTCCATCCTTTTTATTTTATTTTATTTTATTTTCCATTTTATTATTTTATTTTATTTCATCAATTTCTTTTCTTTTTCATTTCACTTGTGAGTGAATTATTTGGTGTTTACTTGGCCTTGTGCCATGATCCCCCTAGGATTCCTAGTCCCTCCGTTCAGGATGGGAGTAGGAGAGACATTAGGTGTTCAATCCTATGCATGAAAACATTAGGTTTGTTCTTCCCTCTCATCCCAACTTTAGGAGCATTGTGCATGATAACTTTAGGGTCCAATTTCCTCTTAGTTTGAGTCTTTCTCTTCTCATCTCGTAAACAATTCAAAACACTTAATAAAGGATAGTTTGTGTCGTGCGCTACGAGCCTTAAGTACTCGAGGAATGATGGTTGGGGGGCCTCCTCTCAACTATCTAGAGTGTTTAACGTATGTCCTTTGGGCGATATGCGACGCATTCGCTCTCGAGTCATAGTCTTTAGTGCGACATGAGTTTCAAATCATAACTCAATTCACTTCTTGTCTTAAAAAACACAAAACAAAAACATCAAAACTTTTTTATCCTTCGGGATCTTAATTGGAAAACCATTTTCAGAAAGAGTTTTGTTAAGCTTTGGTTCTACCGCAAACAGGCATCTTCCCTAACTGCTGGAACCACTGTTTAACCCTACTCAGTTTAAAACACTCGAACCAACCTGTGGTCATGTCAGCCCGAACTACGTTTGCTCTGATTTCTCATACCAGATGAGGATACGTAGGCATAAGACGGCGATGTCTTGGCGAGCAACCTTCCCCACTTTCACCCGTAGTTTTCCGAACTACGTTGACTCTGACTTTCCCATTGCACGAGGGAATACGTAGGCATAGAGCGGCGATGCTCTATCGAGTCTCTTTTCTTTTCTTTCGTCCCCGAGACCTTTAGCATACATAGATTTACACCCTTATAGACTAGACAACAAGCGTGGATCCCGTCGAGTACGACAGACGTGAGGGGTTCTAATACCTTCCCCTTGCGTAACCGACTCCCGAACCCGAGATATGTTTGCGATGACCTGCCTTTTCCCTTTTCGTTAGGTTTTCTCTGATCGTTTCCTTTCCCTCTCTTTAGGATAAATAACGAACGGTGGCTACTCTTATGTCATTGCCGACCCCTCTTCACAGTGATGCGACAGCTGGCGACTCTGCTAGGGAAATTTCCCATCCCCTATGCGACTCAATCCTAGCGCTTGTGTGTTTTGTCTTTGGGTGTGTATATATGTGTATATGTGTTGCATTTGTACAGTTTTTGCGTTTGCATTTTTATTTCTATCACTTTATATCCTATATCATTTTGTTGTGCTGTGGGTAGGGATGTTCCATTGAGAGATAAGCTAAAACCCAGGCTTGAGAATAACCATAGCATTAGAGTGGAAAGTAGTGACGGACCTGTATGTTTTAGCATGCATTAGTCCCCACGAAATTCGCGTTCAGACGAGGTTTTCTTTTGAAGACATCATATCCTGTACATTAGTCGGGAGGGGGTGTTGGATCAGGAAACTGTCGACTCTGGAGACCGATCACTTGGGAGTCAGCTAAGTGAGGCCGCTTCGTGAGACAATGTGCCAAACCAGAAATGGTGAACGTATCATCGTTTCTCGAAAGTTTGTGACACTGAAGACCACATAGGATACTGAACCTTGTCAGATTAGGTCCATACCTGTGAGAGGGATTGGGTTTGCAGGGAACTTTAACCTCCATCCTACCCGTTTATCTTGATAGTGTGAACAGTTATAGTGGGATCCTTGTGCTTGTGTTGTATTGGTTTTCTCATCAAAGCGAAGCGCTGGTTCGTCTCTGTTAACAATACAGCAACCTTGATCCTCTGTTGCATTTCATATTGCATTGCATCGAATTTGCATTTCATTTGCATAGCAGGTGTTCGAGACTGGGTTTTATTATCCTGATCCAATTTTTCTTCGGAACTAGACATTAGCTTTTCAAGGAAGACATAAGTGACTAGAGAAGATTCAAGCTGAGTTGAGGGAAGTCCGAAGCCAGATGGGACAATTCATGGTGGACATGCAAGCTTTGTGTTTGGATTAGAGGATGCTTAGGGAGGAAGTTCATCAGTTGAAGACTCAGATGGGCCTAATCTCAAAAGTCATAAGAAACGGGTTAAGAAAGGAAGGCGATCATGTGCCTGAAACTGCAGCAGAAATGGCTATTCCACCTTTACCTGTGGGACCTCTCCCAAGGCGTGATGTGCCTCAAAGATCTTCTACATAACCTGAGGTTCCAGAATTTCCCTACCGGCATCTACCTCTTGTTCCCCAAGGCAATCCTAGGATTAGGAGGTATGCTCAAAGGACGAAGTAGCTCGACAGAATCTTTGACCAGATCCCTATGACTTATGCTCAGTTGTTTCAACTCTTGCTCCAACTTCGATTGGTCGAACTTCGGACTCTGGCTCCACTTACTAGTAAGCCACCACCAGGCTATGATGCAAGTGCCCATTGTGATTTCCACTCTGGGGCACCGGGGCATAATATCGAGAACTTTAAAGCTTTTAAGCATAAAGTTCATGACTTAATTGATTTGAAGGCGGTTGAATTCGTGCCGGGCGGCGTGAGCGTACCAGGTGGTTTTAGTTCAGTTGCTGTGAAAGAGGTGGATGTCCCCATTCTCTCCCCTGAAGCTGCATCAGGTCAGGAGTATGTATTGCAATCTATGATTTCAGAGTCTCCGTGCCTACATCTATTGCCTGTTCCTGGGCCAAGCCTGAGGATGAAAGTACCGGAACAAATGGAGTCCCCGATACCTCAGACTAAGTCTCCAGACATTTCAACTGTTTAGAGTCAACAATCTTTTGGGTCTTTGCATCAGATATCTATTCCCCGCCAGAGTCAACGGTTATACCGTCATCAGCCGCGTCAGCACGCCCAGCAAAGACCAAGGAATCCAGAGAGGTGTTTCACTCAGTTGCCGATGTCGTATAGTCAGATGTTGTCGGATTTGATCAGAGGTGGATTGATAGTGCCGAAGAAGATTAATTTAGAGATTCCTCCATATCCGTCGGGTTTTAATGTCAACGCCCGCTGGGAGTACTATGCTGGGGCACAGGGGCATTCAATCGAAGGCTGTAAGGTGCTTAGAAGCAAGATTCAAACTTTGCTTGACTCCAACATGTTCTCTGTCACACCTCAGGGTATCTAGATCAACGATCCTCCTTCATCCAGTCATGTGGGTTCATCATCTAATGTTATGAGGAATGCACCAAGAGCAGATGTTAAGAAGAGTATCAGACTGACTTCGACGAGCAATTCTAAAGACGATTGGTTCACCAGCAAATCAAGACTTGAAAGCCCAGTTCCCTGAAGTTGGCAGCTCTTTTTATCATGTCATTTTCTTGCATTTGTAGTTTCTTTTCTGTTTAAGTGCAAATTTCATTTGTAAAACGTGTTCGCTTTTTATTGATAATGATAATGAAATGAATATGCATGTTTTGATTAAATCCGTTCGTGTTCACTCAATGCTTTTCTATTGATGCCAAACGCTTGTTTAAGCGGAATCCGAGGGAGGATGACGAAATTGAAAGATGCACAAAGCTTCCGATTGTATGCTTTTGAATAAAACCCCTGCTAATGATGTACAAGCATTGTTTCAAATCTCTAAACACTGGAGAGATAAGGAGTTAATCCCTAGTTAACCCCTTTGAGCCTAGTAGTAGGAGTTTCTTTCTGAAAATGAAAAACCCTCAATCCTAACCTGGGGTAGGGTAGGTATCAGTTAATTTGATCGAGCATCCAAATTGCAGAAGGGAGTGTTCCCGTTCGAGGATCAATCACACCTGTAAAGGTCGTACCTAAAAAACCACAGTGGAGTTAGTCAGTCACAACCCTATCAAACAAGTAGACAAGCTGGTGTCACATGATTTTTTCCCGAAAAAAATCAATCAAAAGAAAAAGAAAAAATATACAAGAAGTCCGTTAAGTCGATAACTTGTAAACAAGTGGCTTATGTCGCTTCCGCGAAAATAAGGTGTCGGCAGAACAGAAGAGTCACCACCTTTCGTTATTTATCCCTCGGAACGGGAAAGGAAACGATCGGAAAAACCTGACGAAAAAGGGTAAGACAAGGTCATCGCAACCGTTGTCTGGGTTCGGGAGTCGGTTACGCAAGGGGAAGGTGTTAGCACCCCTCACGTCCGTCGTACTCGACGGGATCCACGCTTGTTGGTTTGTCTACGGGTGAAAAACAATCTATCTACGTCTGCTAGATCTAAACGGAAAGAAATTGACTCGATAGAGTATCGCACTCTATGCCTACGTATTCTCATCAGAGAATGAGAAATCAGAGTCTGTGTAGTTCGGGAAACTACGGGGAAGTTTGCTCGGCAAGACGTCACGTCTTGGGCCTACGTATTCTCGTCAGAGAAATCAGAGCATGACGTAGTTCAGGCTAACTACGGGTAGACAGGGGTGTTCTCGGTCACACGGGGGTGAGAGATTAAGTTGACGATACTAGCGTACGCATTCTAGCAGTTAGGTGGACGCTGCTCGACCATTGGAGACTTAGGCGTACCTGTTTGCGGTAGAACGGACGTAGTATGTCGGGTTTAAAGGTATGGGAACCTACGGGAACTAGAACTATGGTCTGGTCTCAAATGCACTTGGGCAAGAGAAAAGGATAACATCAGTCGTCAGCGGGAAAGTCTCGATCGCACAACAGCGAGAGAACAGAAAGGTTAGTTGTTAGTGTGCTCGCTAGGATATCGCATCCTATGCCTACATATTCTCTTCAGAGAAAATCAGAGCAGCTGTAGTTCAGCCTACAGCTAAAACGGGGAAACGGGAAAAAAGGGGGGTAGCTCGCTAGGATATCGCATCCTATGCCTACGTACTCTCGTCTGGCACGAGAGATCAGAGCAAACATAGTTCGACTACGGGAAAGGGGAAAGGTGGCTCACCAATACATCAGTATTGTGCCTACGTATTCTCGTCAGAGAAATCAGAGCTAACGTAGTTCGACTACGGGAAACTTTGCTCGGCAAGACGTCGCGTCTTGGGCCTACGTATTCTCGTCAGAGAAATCAGAGCAGCGTAGTTCAGAACGGGTCTCGATTGCACGGGGGCAAGAGAAGGGGAAGCAGGCCTACGCCTCAACGGGAAGGAACTCAGGACACACACGCAAGAACCTAAGACGTAGGAGTGAATGCGTCGCGTGTCACCCTAAGGGTACCATACTAGACATCCCAGACGATTGAGAAGATCTCCTCAACTGTCATTTCCTACGTATCTAACGATCTCACAACACTCGAAGGTTGCCTGAAAACTTGAAGAAGACGATGATGATGATGAACGAAGCAGCTCCTGGGCTCCTGATGTGCGCGCAAGCTCCATTCCAATCTTCTCCTCTCTGGATCCTTGATGATGACGCTCGAATCAAGACAATGTAACGCTTAGACCGTCATGGTTCGACTTATACGAGAAATCGAGCTCTAAGAGGTAGTGTATTGATATCCGTGTCAAAGACAAGATAGAGAAATGATATCGAAAATCATTCTCCAATTGAATCGTGTCACACGGCCAGCCAAAAGATAAAATCGGGATAAAATCGGATAGAAACGAAAATAGGAGAGAAAATAGGAGACAAATCCACTAACAAATGGAAATAAAATGCTACGGCAATTAAATTCTCTAACTAGAAAATATTCGAAGAATTAAATCTAATGCGTATAGAAAATATAAAAACAATTCTATAAAATATTCTATAATATTCTATGAAGCAAATCTATGGTAATAGCTATATATTCTATAAAGAAAATAGAGAAACTATATTAAATCTATAACACCCTATAATATGCTAATTACAACCTATTCTAGGAATTATTCTACTTAAATTCTATTAAGAGAAAATATACTAACAATTATAGTCTAAGCATATTAAACTAAAACAATTCTCTAAAGTAGATTAAATCCTAATTATCATCCTAACATGCTAATCAATTGCTAATTATATTCTAGACTTATCTAACTATTCTAAAAAAATACAATTAAAACCATACAAGAATATTAACACAAAAAAATAATACAGGGTGGGGGTGCATTGATTTATAGGGGATGCTTCAGCAAAAAATACAGGAAACTGGGCCCAGAGCCCAGCAAAAATGTACAGCAACAGGGAGGGGGGAAGAAAAGCAAACCGGGGGTGTTGCAGTAAAACGTACAGGGCCCAGCCCATTAGCCCTCGAAATAATAATAAAAAACGGGGGTTTATTGGCCAAAAACGAAGGGTGTACGGACGGAAACTAACAACAGGCCTAAGGCCCAATCCATTGCCACGTGACCCAATGATCCAGCTAACCCTAATTCTAACTTCTCAAAGCACTGTTCACTGCGCCGCTTCCCCTCTCAGCCTCTCTCTCTCGTGCGAGCTTCTTTTTCGCTCCCTCAATCTCTCTGAGATCAAACACAATTCAAAACCTGCATAAGCAAACCCTAACGAAATCTTCTACCTTGCAGCTAAACAAGATGAAGATGAGGATCTTTGAAGAAGACGCCTGAGTTCTTGATGTTTTGGGAAAATCTGACGAACTCCGATTGAGCGTTCTTGAAAGAGTTCTTGAAGCTTAACGTTGAACCGAGTGGTGATTGAGGATTTCTGGAGAAATGCTACGAGCCATGATTGCGTGCAGAGATCTAGGATCAAAATCTTGAGCGAGTCCTAGAAACTGATGGAGGATCTTGAAGATTCTCGACAATCTGGAAAACTCATTGAAGAAGGTGGTAAGAAAATGATGAACATACATCTGGAAAAAACACGATGGCTTGATGAAGGACACCAAGAACAGCGGATGAATATAGGTGAAGATCACGATGAACGCGAATGTGATTGAAGAAACGATTTGGGCGATCTTGACGAATCTGACAAAACTGGAAAACGGTGATGAAGATCGGATGAAGCCCTTGATATACTTTGAGGCTTCTTGACATGTTGATGAAGATCAACGAACAATCTGGCAAAAGAGATAATCAGAGGATTCGCATGAGTTTTCCGGTGGATTCCTGAGGAAGGTTTGAAGATTCTGGGCGGAAGTTCTGGAAAAGTGATGAACATGTATGAAGTTCATATGAAGTTTCCGGCGGCAGTTGAGATTTCCGGTGAAACTGGGTGAAGGTTGGATGAACAGGATGGATGAGGAAGATGAACATCCCTCATTGAATCTCAGGTTTCCGGCGAGAAACGGCTTCCGGTGATGGTTATGGCGGTCGAAAACAGTTAGCAGGTGGCTGGCGCGGCGGTTGCATGGCCGGCGGCGGGGTCTCCGGTGAGGGGTGAGGTGGCGTTGCTGCATGCAGAGGGAAGATGAAGTGAGGCCACGTGTGGTGATGGGAGAGTGAGGTGATGGCGTACGAGTGTGAAACATGGCAAATGGAGTGAAGTGAGGTGGGGGCCCCTCAGAATGAGACGTGGCAAAATGGGGGAAGAGCTGAAATGCACACGCGTGGCCCTTTATAGGCAGACACGTGGCCAGACTTGGACTGAGCCTCCATAAGACACCTGGCCCACGAATTAATTCTGAATTAACCACTAATGAACATGATTTCTACCTAATTAACACTTGATTAATCCTAATGAAAATCATTAAGGCTAATACTAATAAACTATTAATACAAACCAATTAAATCTAATTAACATCTAAAAAAAGAGATTAAAATCTAATTAAACTCTATTAAATCCTAATTAAATCTAAAAAAGAGGATTAACCTATAAGACTCTATTAATTTCTAAACTAACAAAAAATAGAAAAACGCTATTAATTCTATTTAAGAAAATACCTAGTAAAGAATTATCCTATCAAAAATCACTTAAAAAATCTACTTAATATCTAAAAACATGATTTATTCTTAAAAAGAAATTAAAACTAAAATCTATTTAAAAACAATTAATATCTATAAAAAAATCTATCTAACACCTAGAAAAATCAATTACATCATAAAAATTCTAGAAAATAAGGGAAAAAACCTAAAAAACCGAGGAAGCCGATTAAATCGATTAGCAACTATATCGAAATAAACGGTAAAAATCCCGGACACCGAGATGTCCTCAAAAACAACAGCGAGAGCTGAAAACACCGGGACGAGCACCAATTCTCGAAATACGTCCTCGTATTGGTCTGGAATGCCTGAAGTGCGATCAGAGGGCCGTGATCCCGACAAAGTCAACCTGACTGAAAAAAATGCAATGTACGTGGTATGCAAATGCAAAATGAAACGAGTCGAAACATGAGCCAAATTGTGATAAGTAGTTGGTCAAATTTTGGGGTGCAACAGCTGCCCCTATTCAAACGGCTTCGACCTGAAGGGTTGAGAAGCGAACGGCTTTCAAACATTCAAAGGTAGAAGGAGGTTGAATACAAAAGAACCCGGAAATTTGCCAACTATACAAGTACACGGTACTCTGGTGGGAACAAATCTTCGGAAGCTGAAATCATAGTTGCACGGCAACTAGCTGGAGAAATACTGATCTGAATCTCCGTCAGGATGATTCTCTGATTTATCTGATATCATGGGGTCCTCAAATCATCGAGGGATCACCGGTCACAGGGTAACGAGTGATTTGCCGACCTCACAGGTAAACGATACTCTGATTGGTAGGAACATCTTCAAAACTGGGCATGGCAGTTGCACGGCAACTTGCTGGGGAATTGGTCACACGGTAACCGGTGGAAGGTCTGATTTTAAGTCTCCGTCAGGATGATCATCTGATTCTGCTGTAGATATTCGTCCTCAATTCATCAAGGGGTCACTGGTCACTCGGTAACCGGCAATACATGGTCAATCATGCCGTCAGGCATTCTGTGTCATAGCAGAAGAATTCCTCGGGACTCGTCAGGTCATTAGGAACTTTTAACAATCAAGTTAATCATGCCATCGGGCATTCAAAGAAATTTTCGGGCGTCAGCCGGACTTCATCAGTAGGTCGAGGATAGAATTCTTGGTCAATCATGAACCAAATAAGGATATACAATCTTTTACCGTCAGGTACTCCGCATCAGTTGAGAGAACTACTTCGTCAATACAGTTGGACTTCATCAACAAGTCTGGGGTTTCGGTACCGCTGTCGGACTTCAATCATCAAGTCTTCCAAGGAACATTCAACTTCTATGTTTAAAACCTGCTGGGGATGACGCATCTCCGCTGGGGATTCTGGAGAACTATCAAGTAACTCTGCTTCGGGGGTTTCAGAAATCATTCTGGGTGAATCATCTATGCTGAGGAAATCAAGAATCATCTTGAACAACAACTCCATCGGGATCTTCAAGAATCATCCTGAACAACAACTCCATCGGGATCTTCAAGAATCATCCTGAACCAATGACTCTGCTGGAGATTTAAGGAATCATCCTGAGCAAACACTCTGCCGGGGATTTCAAGCATCAACTTGAGCAACCAACTCTGGTGACTTCACTGGGGATTTTAAGAATCATCTTAAGCATACAACTCCGCTAGGGAATTCAAGAATCATCTTGAGCAAACAACCTTGCTGGGGAGTTCAAGAATCATCTTGGACCAAACCATTCTGAGGAGGAACATCTGCAAAACAAGAACAGCGGCGACCTGGCTCATGTTTCGTATGCATATGCTTTGATAATGACGTAATGCTCCACACGGTGGAAATGCTACGTGTTTAGGATAAATGCTATGCAATCATGCAACATACTATGGCCCCATCAGCAAAATAAATGTTGAAGGGAGCATCCTCCTATCAAGGAGAAAGAACCACACCAATCTCAAATGGACTCCGCCTGGGGAAACGAACTTCAGTTGACTGCTGCAGGCGAATAAAGCTCTACGAGAACCTGGACTTGCTCAACCGGGTATCCAAACCATAACTGCTGAGGAAAACGATGTCAATCGCAGAAATAAACTGCGCGGTCTTCGCGGCAAAACTTTCCTAGAGATAACGACTCCGGTGGGGAAATACAGCATCAGCTGTTCAACATTCTGCTGGGGAAAACCAATCATGGCCCCACCTGCTTCCAAGGACTCGGCTCTCTTGGGGTTCTGCAAACTCGGATGGGGAAGGAGGAATCGTCCTCCTTACAGGGGAGAGTACGACTTTGTGGGGAATTTCAATTCTGCCGGAGACTTCAGTCTTGAACCATCAGTTGCTGCACACTTCGGTGTATGACTCAGCTGGGGAGATGCCGTTCCTTCAGGATACATCTGATTGGGGAGAGAATCTTCTCTGCATGGGGAAACACATATCAATGCTCACGATCTCGCATTCAGACTCTGCGGGGAGATGCTGCTACACTCTATCGGGGATATCAATCCTGATCTGCTGAGGATAATCTTGCATACGCCTTACGGAGACTGACCCTTCTGGGTAACACCTGCTGGACTATCAAGTCTGATGAGGAATACCTGTGTATCAACACTGCTGGGGATATCAATCTTTAACTACTCATTGTACAACTCTGATGGAGATGTACCGATCCTATCAAGGAAACACCTCTGGCGTCTGCGGAAGATAACAATCGATCACTAAAATTGAATCTCACTTCATTGAGGAAAACAACCCTGAACGGTCCTTTCAGAACACCCTAAGTCCTTATAGGGTACGAAGCAAGCTGCTGAGAAATAACTCTTCTCTGTCTGACATCAAAATCTATCCGTCTGGAGATTACTCAGTGATGGAAATCAACGTCGACCTCTGCTTGAGGAATGAGTCAATGACCTGGACTCGGAGGGAAAAGGAGTCAAACTCGGACTCTGTGGGGATACAACATTGCATCAGTCCCACTGCTGGGGGAATAAACTCAAATCTGCCGGTCAGGGAAAGCTTCAGTCTCAACCCACTTAGGAAAGTAGCACGTCAGGCTAATCAATGTTCAACGCTTGTGATGGCCATACTCTGCCGGAAATATCAATCAGACCTGCCGAGGATAATCTTGATCCTACTCTGATAAGGGATAAATGCCATCTCAACTTGCTGCAATCTCAAACTGCTCAGGGGAAACAATCTCAAACTGTACATCTCTGCTGAGAAAACAATCCTGATTCAATAACATCAACACATGGAATACAGAATACCAATCATGGAGTTGTGATCACTCGAGCCTTGTGTCGGGGAATGTGACAACATACGAGTCGCTAGGAGTCATTGTGTCGAATATATTTAGGCTTTTTCTGGTTTAGGGATAGGTTTATGGTTACCAACAAAAGTGGATTTGAAGGGGACATACTAGACGAGAACTAGCATTCAAGGTGGACTATCAGACGAGAACTGATAGCAAAATATGTTAGGTTGTCAGACGAGAGCTGATTTACGGTTTGCCAGACGAGAACTGGACTTTAAAACTGTGTCAGCCAGGCGAGAACTGGTTGAACAATAGGTTAAAGAAGAGGTGACCAGACAGGGCTGGTTTCTGGTTTGGATTTCAGACGAGAATTGATCTCCGGCTTGCCAGACGAGAACTGGACTTTGAAACGATTTGGTTACAAGGTTCTGCCAAGTAACAGGTTAGGCTGTAGGATAACAATCCAATGACAGCAAGGCTTCTTCAGAAGGTTTAGGTTTTTGGTAGGGTACTGACACGATTCCCCGACACTCAACTCTTGCTAGGGTGAACAAACTCATTTGAACAACTTGCCCCAGTGCAATTCAACTTGCCCCAATCCGACTCTTGGGAGAATTCATTCTGAACAGAAAGCAGCTGGCAACAAGACAATCTTCAGATGGCTTGCCCCAACATCTGTACAACGGAAGGATTCATCCTCAATTAACCAACTCTCGGCATGGTTGGTTTCAATATCTCTGAAGTAGCTTGCCCCTGAACGAGCGTTGAACGACTTAACCTGCCCTGATTGAACACTGAAGGGATCTGCCCTCAAATCACAGGAATTCTGGATGATTTCCCCTGAATTGGTCTCGAGAAGATTCACTTCTGATCAACGGCTTCTGAACAAACTGACCCATAATCAACCGATGCTTCGGGACTTGTCCTCAGACTAACTGATTCCAAACTCTCTTGAAGTCAATGCCCCAGATTCACAGGGTTCCACAGTATACCATTCTGATCCAGACTACTAACAATTCAGTCCTGATTGACTATTCCCTGTTGGAATTCCTTCATATCAACTACTGACCTGCAATTAAAATTGTCTATTCACGAATGGTAATTTTAATGTAGTGTTCATGCAGATTTTGAAAAAATGTACTGTCACTCATTTACGTGTCATGATAATGAGTGACGAATGAACCAAAGAGTTCAAACGTAGTGCTGATTCGATCAGTGAAAAATACAACAAGGATATGATTAGCAAATCATGTAGGAGTCAGGTTACTCAACCTTATCGTAATGCGCTTTCAGAATAAACCCTACCTCAATTAGGTCTTTTAAGGGTTGTATCGTGGTCGGGTTCACGGTTCGTGAAACAAAGGATACTTGGCTCAAATTATGATTTGTACCCACCCCTTCTACGTGATGATCTCCGATCCTAAAGTTCAGTTAACTTGGCTCGAGCGCTCGCCTCTTCGAGAGGTATGTTGAATATTGGGAACAACTGGTTAAAGAATTCACAAGGTGTTTCGGAGTGACAGTTACACCTTTTTCATTTCGGTGCCTGTATCTACACGACTTTGTCCTTGTTCGAGGATTTTTTCTTTTTATATCCTTTCTTTTTCATTCTTTTGATTCCCTAATTTTTGCCTGGACTGACTCTTCAGAGTTCTTTTCGATTTTTCTTTTGAAGTCCAGCGGGATGCCCTAATTTTTGCCTAAGTATTTGCTTTCCAGCTTTTATTTTCTTTTTACTTAGCGGGCTTTCTTTTTTCTCTTATTTTTTCGAAACAAGTCGTGCGACACTGGCTGTCTTGATTCATCTGATAGGTTTATAACTGTCTCACTCCTGATTGGTGAGGTTTAACCATTGTGGTTGACGAGGTACGACCTCTGGAGAAAAATACGATGTGATTGGTCCTCGAAAGACAACACTCCTTCATAAGACTTGAACGCTCGGTCAAGCTAACTGACGACTACCCTGCCCCGGGTTAAGATGTGAGGGTTTAAAAGTCCGAAAAAACTCCTACTTCTCGGCTCGAAGTGGTTAACGAGGGACTAACTCCTTATCTCTCCAGTGTTTGGGGGATTTGAAACAATGCCTGTACATCATAGGCAAGGTTTTATCTGAAAGCATACGATCATCGGTTATGAGTATTCAGTTTCGTCATCCTCCCTCCAATCTTTACTAATCATATTGATAAAGTGGAGTAAATAAAGTGCAAGTGTCAGTGCAATGCAGTAAATGAGTGACAACGACATGATTAATTCAGAAAAATGCATAGTCACTTTATTAATATTACCATTCGAAACACACAATGTTTAACAGCAAGTAGTAACTAACAGAAAGGAAACTACAAATGCAAATGATAAAAAGTCCGAGGACTGCCAATGCTGAGGACGTCTGCCTGTCTGGACCACTGGCCTCTGGAAATAACCCTCTGAATCTGCGAGCTCAAACAGCTGAGAGGTTGTCGCGCACAACCAAAACTCCTTCTGGAAAGGAAATGCACCCTTTGTCGATCAATTGTTGCACTTTTGCCTGAAAAGCTTTGCAATCTTCAGTTGAATGCCCCGGAGATCCACCATGGTAACCACACTGAGCATGGGGGTTGTACCCAGGAGGGTAAGGCTCTGGCACAGGCTTAAGAGCTTTGGGTTCCACCAAAGAACTCTGAATCAAATGTGGAAGAATCTAGCTATACGGCACATACACTGGATGAGAAGGAGTATTCCTTCGTTTCAAGTTGTTACGAGGTCGGTTCTGATTCTGACGCTGACTCTGACAACCTCGGCCACGGGCTCGTGGATTTGCAAGAGGAGCTACATAAGGTTCCCGATGTGGTGCCCTAGGCATAATTGTCTGTCCAGAATAACGAGACACAGAAGATACTGACCGCTGAGAAGACGGAGAACCAACAGATTTCACCGATTCGTCTTGAGGATACCCAACATCATTCATGATTGCATTGATCACAACTCCTTCTTCAGTTTGAAAGCTATAGAGAGATTCAGTTTCATTAGCCTGACTGCCTGAAACATTCTGGATTCTTCCATTCTTTACACCATACTCGATGCGCTCTCCCGCCCTTACTAATTCAGAGAAATTTGGTGCCTTTGCAAGCATTCTTTCGAAGTACGGGCTCTGCAAGGAGTTTACGAACATGCCTTTCAACTCTCGGTCTAGAAGCGGTGGTTGCACTCTAGCAGCAAATTCTCTCCATCTCTGAACATACTTCCTGAAAGGTTCATTGTTCCCTTGAGACAATTCTTGCAGCTGCATGCGACTAGGAGCCACATCAAGATTGTAGTCGTACTGCTTCAGAAAAGCATTGGCTAAATCCCCCCATGATCGGATCTGATCACTCTCTAACTGCATATACCAACTCAGAGGTGCCCTAGTCAGACTATCCTGAAAGCAGTGAATCATCAGCTTGTCATTGTGCACAAATGAAGTCATTCTTCGGCAGAACATCACCAAATGTTGCTTCGGGAAACTATCTCCTTTGTACTTTTCAAACCTCGGCATTCTGAACTTCGGAGGTAACACTAGGCCAGGAACCAGACACATGTCTGCAGCACTAGGGTTAACAGCGTCTTTACCTTTCAAGGCTTTGAATCTTTCATCCAAGGCACGAAACCTTCTAGCATACACTGGAGCTAATGGGTCTTCAGTCTTTGCTATCGGCACCTTTCTTCGGGACTTCGGCACAGGGATGGCAACACCCTGGTAGTCGGAGATATCAACAGAAGGAGAACGTTCACCTCGGACAACAAACTGCTCACGTAGATCTCGGTCTTCAACAGAAGGCTGTACAAGCTGAGCTGCAGTAAGGTTGTTCACTTGCGGAAAGTCTTCGTCATGCGTAGATCCATACAAAGGATTGGACGTCACAGTGAAACCCGACAAGGTATCAACAAACTGGAAGCTGCTCTCTGACATAGCTACCAACAACTGTCAACTGACTTCACTGCTTGACTCTGATCAAATCTGCTTCAGCCCCTTGGTCGTCTTCAACACTCACCTTCAGAATCAAAACAATGGCCGGATAAGAGCTCTGACTAGCTGGAGCGTGGCATGCAATATGATGCAGGAATGCTCATGCAAATGCAATGCAAGATGCAGCAAACACGGGATCACAGCCCCCACAAAGCTCTGATTGCTGCTGCGCTGCTGACGGGATAAGTCTGCTCTGACGAGAGAAAACCAAGATATCGGGTAGGCTGGAAGTCAAGTTTCCTGCAAAAACCCTCCCACTCACGGGTATGGACCTAAACTGACACAAGTTCGGCATCCTATGCGTTCATCAGCGTCACAGACATTCAAGAGGGGTGATACGATACCCAGAAGGTGTGGCATCACCAGCTCATGAAGCGGCCTCACTCGGCTGAATCACAAATGATCGGTCCCCATAGTCGACAATCCTCCAAACCAACAACCGTCTCACCCCAAAGGGTTGAAAGAGAAGCCAACCGGGAGAACCTCGTCTGAGCATGGATTTCATGAGACACTAGCGCCTGCCAAGCAAGTGCGCGCCCACTAATTTCCACAACTAATTCTAAGTACACTCAAGCCTGGGTCTGGCTTCTCACTCATCAGAGCCCCCATCCCACAACAGCACAATAGCAACAGATAAAAATATAGTGCGGGAAATGTAAATACATCAGTAAAATACAATATAAAAGTGCGGGAAATGTAAATACATCAGTAAAATACAACACAAAAATAAACACCCACAGACACGCAAACAAGCGCTAGGATTGACTCTCGCAGGGGACGTTGGATCCCCAGACTGACTCGCTTACGGGATGTTGGATCCCTAGGAAACTATCAAGTCTCCAGCAGAGTCGCCAGCTGTCGCTTCCGCGAAAATAAGGTGCCGGCAGAACAGAAGAGTCTCCACCTTTCGTTATTTATCCCTCGGAACAGGAAAGGAAACGATCGGAAAAACCTGACGAAAAAGGGTAAGACAAGGTCATCGCAACCGTTGTCTGGGTTCGGGAGTCGGTTACGCAAGGGGAAGGTGTTAGCACCCCTCACGTTCGTCGTACTCGACGGGATCCACGCTTGTTGGTTTGTCTACGGGTGAAAAACAATCTATCTACGGCTGCTAGATCTAAACGGAAAGAAATTGACTCGATAGAGTATCGCACTCTATGCCTACGTATTCTCATCAGAGAATGAGAAATCAGAGTCTGCGTAGTTCGGGAAACTACGGGGAAGTTTGCTCGGCAAGACGTCGCGTCTTGGGCCTACGTATTCTCGTCAGAGAAATCAGAGCATGACGTAGTTCAGGCTAACTACGGGTAGACAGGGGTGTTCTCGGTCACACGGGGGTGAGAGATTAAGTTGACGATACTAGCGTACGCATTCTAGCAGTTAGGTGGACGCTGCTCGACCATTGGAGACTTAGGCGTACCTGTTTGCGGTAGAACGGACGTAGTATGTCGGGTTTAAAGGTATGGGAACCTACGGGAACTAGAACTATGGTCTGGTCTCAAATGCACTTGGGCAAGAGAAAAGGATAACATCAGTCGTCAGCGGGAAAGTCTCGATCGCACAGCAGCGAGAGAACAGAAAGGTTATTTGTTAGTGTGCTCGCTAGGATATCACATCATATGCCTACCTATTCTCTTTAGAGAAAATCAGAGCAGCTGTAGTTCAGCCTACAGCTAAAACGGGGAAACGGGAAAAAAGGGGGGTAGCTCGCTAGGATATCGCATCCTATGCCTACGTACTCTCGTCTGGCACGAGAGATCAGAGCAAACGTAGTTCGACTACGGGAAAGGGGAAAGGTGGCTCGCCAATACATCAGTATTGTGCCTACGTATTCTCGTCAGAGAAATCAGAGCTAACGTAGTTCGACTACGGGAAACTTTGCTCGGCAAGACGTCGCGTCTTGGGCCTACGTATTCTCGTCAGAGAAATCAGAGCAGCGTAGTTCAGGACGGGTCTCGATTGCACAGGGGCAAGAGAAGGGGAAGCAGGCCTACGCCTCAACGGGAAGGAACTCGGGACACACACGCAAGAACCTAAGAAGTAGGAGTGAATGCGTCGCGTGTCACCCTAAGGGTACCATACTAGACATCCCAGATGATTGAGAAGAACTCCTCAACTGTCATTTCCTACGTATCTAACGATCTCACAACACTCGACGGTTTCCTGAAAACTTGAAGAAGACTATGATGATGATCAACGAAGCAGCTCCTGGGCTCCTGATGTGCGTGCAAGCTCCATTCCAATCTTCTCCTCTCTGGATCCTTGATGATGACGCTCGAATCAAGACAATGTAACGCTTAGACTGTCATGGTTCGACTTATACGAGAAATCGAGCTCTAAGAGGTAGCGTATTGATATCCGTGTCAAAGACAAGATGGAGAAATGATATCGAAAATCATTCTCCAATTGAATCGTGTCACACGGCCAGCCAAAAGATAAAATCGGGATAAAATCGGATAGAAACGAAAATAGCAGAGCAAATAGGAGACAAATCCACTAACAAATGGAAATAAAATGCTACGACAATTAAATTCTAACTAGAAAATATTCTAAGAATTAAATCTAATGCGTATAGTAAATATAAAAACAATTCTATAAAATATTCTATAATATTCTATGAAGCAAATCTATGATAATAGTTATATATTCTATAAAGAAAATAGAGAAACTATATTAAATCTATAACACCCTATAATATGCTAATTACAACCTATTCTAGGAATTATTCTACTTAAATTCTATTAAGAGAAAATATACTAACAATTATAGTCTAAGCATATTAAACTAAAACAATTCTCTAAAGGAGATTAAATCCTAATTATCATCCTAACATGCTAATCAATTGCTAATTATACTCTAGACTTATCTAACTATTCTAAAAAAATACAATTAAAACCATACAAGAATATTAACACAAAAAAATAATACAGGGTGGGGGTGCATTGATTTACAGGGGACGCTTCAGCAAAAAATACAGGAAACTGGGCCCAGAGCCCAACAAAAATGTACAGCAACAGGGAGGGGGGGAGAAAAGCAAACCGGGGGTGTTGCAGTAAAACGTACAGGGCCCAGCCCATTAGCCCTCGAAATAATAATAAAAAACGGGGGTTTATTGGCCAAAAACGGAGGGTGTACGGACGGAAACCAACAACAGGCCTAAGGCCCAATCCATTGCCACATGACCCAATGATCCAGCTAACCCTAATTCTAACTTCTCAAAGCACTGTTCACTGTGCCGCTTCCCCTCTCAGCCTCTCTCTCTCTCGTGCGAGCTTCTTTTTCGCTCCCTCAATCTCTCTGAGATCAAACACAATTCAAAACCTGCATAAGCAAACCCTAACAAAATCTTCTACCTTGCAGCTAAACAAGATGAAGATGAGGATCTTTGACGAAGACGCCTGAGTTCTTAATGTTTTGGGCAAATCTGACGAACTCCGATTGAGCGTTCTTGAAAGAGTTCTTGAAGCTTAACGTTGGACCGAGCGGTGATTGAGGATTTTTGGAGAAATGCTACGAGCCATGATCGCGTGCAGAGATCTAGGATCAAAATCTTGAGCGAGTCCTAGAAACTGATGGAGGATCTTGAAGATTCTCGACGATCTGGAAAACTCATTGAAGAAGGTGGTAAGAAAATGATGAACACACATCTGGAAAAAACACGATGGCTTGATGAAGGACACCAAGAATAGCGGATGAATATAGGTGAAGATCACGATGAATGCGAATGGGATTGAAGAAACGATTTGGGCGATCTTGACGAATCTGGCAAAACTGGAAAACGGTGATGAAGATCAGATGAAGACCTTGATATACTTTGAGGCTTCTTGACATGTTGATGAAGATCAACGAACAATATGGAAAAAGAGATAATCGGAGGATTTGCATGAGTTTTCCGGTGGATTCCTGAGGAAGGTTTGAAGATTCTGGGAGGAAGTTCTGGAAAAGTGATGAACATGTATGAAGTTCATATGAAGTTTCTGGCGGCGGTTGAATTTTCCGGTGAAACTGGGTGAAGGTTGGATGAACAGGATGGATGAGGAAGATGAACATCCCTCATTGAATCTCAGGTTTCCGGTGAGAAACGGCTTCCAGTGATGGTTATGGCGGTCGGAGACAGTTAGCAGGTGGCCGGCGCGGCGGTTGCATGGCCTGCGGCGGCGTCTCCGGTGAGGGGTGAGGTGGCGTTGCTGCATGCAGAGGGAAGATGAAGTGAGGCCACGTGTGGTGATGGGAGAGTGAGGTGGTGGCGTACGAGTGTGAAACGTGGCAAATGGAGTGATGTGAGGTGGGGGCCCCTCAGAATGAGACGTGGCGAAATGGGGGAAGAGCTGAAATGCACACGCGTGGCCCTTTATAGGCAGACACGTGGCCAGACTTGGATTGGGCCTCCATAAGACACCTGGCCCACGAATTAATTCTGAATTAACCACTAATGAACATGATTTCTACCTAATTAACACTTGATTAATCCTAATGAAAATCATTAAGGCTAATACTAATAAACTATTAATACAAACCAATTAAATCTAATTAACATCTAAAAAAAGAGATTAAAATCTAATTAAACTCTATTAAATCCTAATTAAATCTAAAAAAGAGGATTAACCTATAAGACTCTATTAATTTCTAAACTAACAAAAAATAGAAAAACTCTATTAATTCTATTTAAGAAAATACCTAGTAAAGAATTATCCTATCAAAAATCACTTAAAAGATCTACTTAATATCTAAAAACATGATTTATTCTTAAAAAGAAATTAAAACTAAAATCTATTTAAAAACAATTAATATCTATAAAAAAAATCTATCTAACACCTAGAAAAATCAATTACATCCATAAAAATTCTAGAAAATAAGGGAAAAAAACCTAAAAAACCGAGGAAGCCGATTAAATCGATTAGCGACTATATCGAAATAAACGGTAAAAATCCCGGACACCGAGATGTCCTCAAAAACAACAGCGAGAGCTGAAAACACCGGGACGAGCACCAATTCTCGAAATACGTCCTCGTATTGGTCTGGAATGCCTGAAGCGCGATCAGAGGGCCGTGATCCCGACAAAGTCAACCTGACTGAAAAAAATGCAATGTACGTGGTATGCAAATGCAAAATGAAATGAGTCGAAACATGAGCCAAATTGTGATAAGTAGTTGGTCAAATTTTGGGGTGTAACAGCTTAGGCAAAAATTAGGGTATCCCGCTGGACTTCGAAATCAAAAGAGAGTTAGTCCAGGAAAAAATAGGGAAATCAGAAAAATGATATAGAACAAGTCGTGTGACTCCAGACACCAAAGACGAAAGCGAGTGACTGTCACTCCGAAAAACTTGTGGTTTCCTGAACCATTGCTCCTGTCATTCAACCTTTGAGAGGTGAGTGCTTGTGTCGAATTAGCTGAGTATAGGATTGGAGAACATCAAGGAGAGTGGGTGGGTTAAAATAAACTTAGAGCCTTATATCTTTCCTTTCTATAACCGTGAACCTGACCACGTTACAACCTTTAAAAGTCCTAATTGAAGTAGGTTTGTTTCGAAAGCATACTTTGGTAAATATCGCATCGAAACTGACTCCTAAAAGGATTCCTCTTACTACGTTGTATTAAGGTCGACAATCTGATAAGTGATTCATTCACTGTATGTCACAAATTTTTTCCAGTGAACAGACTTGGATTTCAAAACTATCATATGCATTGCATTAATATTATCATTTGCAAAATGAATTGTTTTACTTGCGAGTAAGCACTTGACATCAGGAGAGCTTCTACAATGCGAAGTTTGATCGAGCTAAGATGCAAAACACCGGAGAGCTTCGTCGAGCAGGGGCATGCCAAAGGATCACATAAGAGGAGTCAGTCGTTCCAAGATCCAGTTAATCTGGGGCAACCAGGTCGAGATTCATCAAATTTCTCGAAGGCCAATCAAAGACGTCATTTCCTAAGGTCTGTTAATCTGGGGCAATTAGGTCGAGTGTCAATAAATCTCTCGAAGTCAGAGGCACTTCTCCAAATTTGCCAATCAGGGGCGAAGTCATTTCAAGGCGGGGGCAAGCTACCCCAAGAGCACAACAGTTATCCTTATCCAGAAAGGAAATTAACTTGAAGTACCTCTTCGAAGTTCAAAGTGCTAAAGCAGTTCATATCAAACCGTCAGAGTACAAAAATTTTAGGTTTCCTTTCGAGGAAGGTTTTACAGAAGTCCCACAGGCTGGGGCAAAATTGGAAACAAAAGAGATGCATTCCTCTCCATATATTCAGAGCTTATCAAAGTTATTCAAGCTGGTTCGGTCAACCTTCAAGTTCAAGATGAATGTCAGGAAGTCATAGAAATTATCCCCTGACCCACATCAAACCTGTATCCAGATAGAGAATTTCTCAACCTCGGTTGTACCTGACCTTTAATGGAAAACCTAAAGCCCAATCACACTCGGCACATCCAGTGGATTTGCTACATTTCTATCCCTACAAAGTGAAAATGTCAGACCAAAAGTGTCTCGTCCACAATAATATACAGTTGAGATCAGTTCATCCCCAGCAGGTTGAAACTTCATACAATCAAGGTTATCCTCAGCAGGTCGAGATTGATATCTCCAGCAGAGTAGGATCATCTCCAACAAGTATGCATGGGATTATCCCCAGCAGTGGAACGAATTCAGAATTTCGTTTTCCCCACAGAGTCTGAATGACTGGCTCCTTTCCCTTCAGAGTCTAGGTCATTGACTCATCCCCTAAGCAGAGGTCGATATTGTTGAGTTTATTTCTCATTTTCCCCAAGCAGAGGTCGATGCTGATTCCCTCGTTGCCTAATCCCCAGCCAAGTCAAGGGAGTAGTTTTCTTCTCAAAGATTGTTATTCTCCATCCTTAGCAGTAAGAGTGTGGGATAATCCTCCCAGTAAATCTTGTTCAATATCCCTCAGCAGTCTGCCTTGATTCCCCAGCAGAGTTGCTTGTTCCCCTGAATTTCATATTCTAGCAGACCATCCAGGGCTGATTTCCCCAGTAGAGTGGAGTTATTTGTCTCCAGCCAAGTTGTTAGTTCCTCAGAAGAGTTGTATTCTGGTAGGCCATCCGAGACGTTTTCCTCAGCAGAGTTTGATTTTGATCCCCAGCGGAGTGGATTTGTGCTTAACAAAGCAGCATTACCCAGATGTTTTCTCGGAGGCCACCCAAGGCTTGTATTCCCCAGCATGAGTCCGTTTGCACTAGGTGTGCCTAGTTTTTCCCCAACGGAGTTGGTTTCCTCTCTTCAGCATTTATTTTGCTGAAGTGGTTCCTTTGCATTTGCATCATGCATATCATCCTCCCAAACGCGTAGCATTTCCATTTTGTATGGAGCATTACGCCATATTCAAACATGTGCATGTGAAACATAAGCCAGGTCGTTACCTCTTTGTTTTCAGGTGTATCTCCAACAATTATCAGTATGTTTCTCAAGCCTGTGTGGTATCCAGGTCTCCAACAAGATCATTGACAGATGTATTCATCTTATCATTCTCTCCAACAGAGTCTATTTATTCAAGTTCATATTTCCCCAACGGATTTCTTCACCCAGCTGGTGAATCGACGAATGTTCTTCTCAACTTAGGGTTGAGCCGGCCTTTGGGTTTGATGCTCGCTTTTATTTAGCAAATGAACTGACGGCGAAGTCAGATTATTTTGAAGAACTGACGGCGAAGTTAGATGATATTGAGAACTGACGGCGAAGTCAGATATTTTTACATATTTGACGTTGAATGCTGACGGCGAAGTTAGATGATTTTGAGAACTGACGGCGAAGTCAGATTTTTTTATATATTTGATGTTGAGTGCTGACAGCGAAGTCAGATGATTTTGAGAACTGACGGTGAAGTCAGATGTTTTTACATATTTGATGTTGAGTGCTGACTGCGAAGTTAGATGATTTTGAGAACTAACGGCGAAGTCAAATGTTTTTACATATTTGATGTTGAGTGCTGACGGCGAAGTCAGATGGTGTTCAGTTCTGACGGCGAGGTCAGATGCTTCTACCGACTTAATGTCGAGGCTTGACGGCAAAGTCAGATGCTTTTACCGATTTAATATCGAGGACTGACGGCAAGGTCATATTTTTTTATCGACTTGATGTCGAGGCCTGACAACAAAGTCAGATGCTTTTACCGATTTGATATCGAGGACTGACGACGAGGCTAGATCTTTTTACCGACTTGATGTCGAGGCCTGACTGTGAGGTCAAATGCTTTTACCGATTTGATATCGAGGACTGACGGCGAGGTCAGATCTTTTTACCGACTTGATGTCGAGGCCTGATGGTAATGTCAGATCTTTTTATCGACTTGATGTTGAGGCCTGACGGTGAGGTTAGATGCTTTTACCGATTTGATATCGAGGACTGTCGACGAGGTCATATCTTTTTACCGACTTGATGTCGAGGCCTGACGGTAATGTCAAATGCTTTTACCGATTTGATATCGAGGATTGACGGCGAGGTCAGATCTTTTTACCGACTTGATGTCGAGGCCTGACGGTGAGGTCAGATGCTTTTACCGATTTGAAATTGAGGACTGACGGTGAGGTCAGATGCTTTTACCGACTTGATGTCAAGGCCTAACAGCAAAGTCAGATGCTTTTACCAACTTGGTGTTGATGACTGACAGCGAGGTTAGATGTTCTTACCGACTTAACGTCGATGTTTCCTATTTGGTAATGAGTTAGCTCATTGTCCTTGCAACCATCAGATACAACTATTTCCAGGGACTTTATTCTAGTGAACAAGTTTATTCTATTACTGTTTCTTTTTGCGGTTGGCAAATTTCTGAGTTCTTTGGTATTCAACCGTCTTTTACCTTGAATGTTTGAAAGCCGTTCGCTTTTCATCCCTTTAGGTCCAAGATGCTTGAATAGGTGCAGTTGTTGTACCCCAAATTTTGACCAACCTTTTTCTTAATCTTTGGCTTATATTTCATTGCATTTTAGCATCTTGCATTTGCATAGCATAGTTCTTATAGGGGATCAAGTGTTTGTTTGTGTTTCCTATCCAAGAGGAGAGCCTTATTGGCCACAAGCTCAAGCAAAGGCACTGGTACAAACCATCAGAAGGTTGTCAAGGGGTCCATAAGGTTTTATCACTGGTGTGAACATGAGGTAGAAGTTTGTTGAATACCTCAGAGGTCATGGTGGAGTGGAAATGGTCACTCAGTTCATCTAAACAATGCCTAGGCAAAAAAAGAGAGATTATGGTTTCATTTTTAATCAGGATAAACTTGTTTTTGGAGTAAAACTTGTTTCCATGGTCTTCCATATGTCCTAAGGTGTTTGAGGATGGGTGATTGACCATCAATTTTAATCAGAAGAGCTTCAATTGATCAATTGATTGAAAATCAGGAGATTTGGAGAAAAAGTCAACTGTGTAGTGAAAAAGTCAACTCCTGACTTTTTGAGGTCAAGATCATGATCCTTAATTTCAACATGACCAATGGGTGGAATTTGATCAAGAAAAGTCAAGGAAATCATGAAAAATCAAGAGTTGTTGAAAGTTGCTATTTTGGGATTTAGGGTTTTAGAAACTTTCTATTTTTGGAAAGTTTTATGGTTGGAACAACCATCTTCAAAGCCATTTTTCTTCATGATCAAGGTTTCAAATGGACTTGGATCAAACATGAAAGTTGTAGAGTGTATTTGAAGCTTTCCAAAAAGTCCAAGAAGTCTTCCATATGATACTTGGAGCTCAAGTTATGGAGGTTCAAAGTTTGGGAAAAAATACTCCAAAATTCATAACTTTGAATTTTTCTAAGTTACCTCTAGGCAGATTTTCATGTCATGGTTTTTATTCCTATTTTTCATGATCTTCCCAACTCCATTTTAATTTTTCTCAAGCATGAAAGTTGTAGACCTCATTTCAAGCTTTTCAATCATGGTTAGAGCTCAACTTTTCATCCATTTTGGCATGAGTTATGGTCTTCACAAGGTAGGGTTTTCAAGTTGGCAAGTGTGGAAACTTAGTGAAATTTCACTAAGTATGGAGAATATCTTTTGTGGACAGATTTTCAAGTGAACGTTTCATACCATTCTTGGCTTTGTATCAAATTCATCTCAACATGAAAGTTGCTCATGGATATGCAATCTTCATTTTTTGTTCAAACATCACTTCATTTACTTGAGTATTCATTCACTTATGGTGGTTTGAAGTGAGCTTCTTAGAATTTTGCAAAATACCATCCATGAAGCATTTTGGTCACCACTTCTTGCAGCATACAAACCATACGTGATATGTGTTCCTTGTGTATTCTTTGTGTACCAAACATTACCCAAACAAGAGAAACAAAGATTGTACCACTCATGTATGTATTTTGAATCTTTTGCAAAAAAAGGAAGAGATAAGCCACCCTCTTTCTGTCCACTATACAGTCCATCCAGCTTGTTCCCTCCACTGCAGAAAATAACAAGAAAGCAAGCATGCTTGTGTACTGCCCTTTGATCCACCATTTGATTCAAAAACCTTGAACATGTAGCATCTGATCCATCCATCTTTTACCACTGTTAAATGCTCTGTTTTATACTTTCTCACTTGGTATTTAAGCTAACTAGCAGCTGGGCAAAACCTTAGCCTCCATTATTGCAAGAGAAACCAGAGTTTGTGAACCATTTTTTCAAATCTTCCAGAACCTAAAAAACTGCCTATTGAAAACTGCATACCAGCAGCCCCTTGAACCATCCAATCATCTCAAAAAATCATCCACACAACCCACAAATGACGTTTGGAAGGTGTTAAAAACCTTTAAACCAGTCCAAAACTTCATATATAAAAAAGTCACTTGTTGTTGAAAAAAAGAAGAAAGCTCAAGGGAGGATATTGCTCTTGCTTCTAGCCTGCTCAAGGAGGTCTACAAGAGGTAAGCATTTCTAAACTCCCTCACTGTGCACCATGATTAAAATGCAAATATTTTGTCAAACATTGTTTTGAAATCTGAGTTGTTGACTCATACCTTGTCACTATCATAATCTGTTTCTCATTTGGTAAGGGTTGGTTGTGCTGTGACTTTCAAGTTAATGTTTGGATTTGAAGTCAATGACCAAAGGGTTGTTACCATTTCTGTTTGAGTTTTTCTTCTATTCTGTTGTAAGACCATTTAGAATGTTAGAAGTATTGAGTGTGTTAACTCAGGCTTAATTGCTAACAAGTTGGTACTGTTATGAGGATTTTGACTGTTGGACCTTGGAGAACAGTTCTTGCCGTTTTGACTGTTAGGCTTGAAATAACTTTGGGTAGCAATTAAGAATTGTCAAGAGCATTCAGGCTTAAGGCTGTTTTGATGTTGGTGAGGAGGTTGTTACCTCAGTTCTGATGGAGTGTTGAGTGCTAGTTGGTTCAACTAGTTTAAAGGTGCATAGATTTGTCATTCGGATTTAGGTGTGTTTGGGAACTCTTGCCACTGTTAGGACATTGAATGCCTTGTTATTCTGAGAGTTATGTGTGTTGGATGACATGAGTTTGTAGCATCTCATTTAGAGCTATTCATTTAGATGAAGAGGTTGGTAGCAAGTTGTGTAGTAATGTTTTTGCTTCTGTTCAATGTTGTCAAAGGCATGAAATGATCAAACTGTTTTATTGGTGTGCATGATTGTCAAATTCTGTTTTGTTTGAGAAGTTTGAAAACTGTCATTGAAGTAATTATTTGAGTTAAACATTATCATGATGGTATGACTGATCTGATTTGAGTTTACTCAATCTATACCATTATACAACTGTGAGTTGATAGTGCAATGTGCTAGATTATGTGCCTACTGTTGTTGGGTTTGGTTTCCATTTCAATGAGCAATGTCAGTTTTTGGTGCTGCTTAGGTCTAGTGCCCTTGTTGTTTTGATGAAGTTGTGACTTCATGGTGCGCTTGACGTAGTTTATATATTGGCAATGCTTGAGTTGTATCCTTTTGTCCATGACTATTCTGGAAGGTATCATATCAGGCTTGCTAGTTGCAGGGTTTATCCTCTCATTCTATAGGGTAGTTCTGTTTTGATGTTGATTTGGAGCAGAGTTGGAGAACCAGTTTTTGGTCATGAGAATTGTGGACTTTCTAGCGCAGACAGTGAAGGTTTAGTGTCTCAGGCCTGCTGAGCTTTTTTTAGTGTTGTAGGCAGGCTGGTTGAGTCTATAGGGATATGATCAGTGGGTGAGCTCTAATGAGAGGAAGACTTTCATCATGAGTCTAGTTGAATTCTTAGCAGAATGGATGATAATTGGTGGACCTATTGCACTGATGCTTAGCTTGTTATCCAGGTTTGTAGGGGGTTTAGTCATCCTATATTCCATTAGAATTCTGCTAGTTGGTTGATGCATAATTGTGAGAACACCATGACAGGATCTGTTTCAGTCTTGTGATGATATCTTTGGCTGTGAACTTGACTTTTATTTGATACCAGTATCAACTGTTTTTAAGAATAACTTATATTGCTCTTGTCATATATGTTTTGAGAATCATCTACCATGTTTTGCTAGCTAGTGTCATTGGCCACTTTTTGAAGTTTAGTGCTAGCATTCTGCTAGGAATCAACTACCATGTTTGACAGTCATCATTGGTGAAATTAAATTGGATTTGTCTAACTTGTGAGGTTTGCATTGTGACTATCATTGGAGTCCCTTGATTGCATATGAGGCTGCTGTTAGAATTTGATTGGTTGTTTTTAAATTGGATTTTTTGACTTATTCAAGTCAGGTTTCACTACTGCCTTTGACAGTGCTTGAGATTTGAGTTGGTTAGCTCATGTGTGGATTTCTATCAGGTTGTTAAGAGTTTGTTTACTGTTGGTTTCCATCTGAGGATCATGGTTGATTTAGAGTTGGACAAGCAAGTGGAAACTGCCTTGAGTTTAAGACTGTTGTGGCCTCATTTCTGAGTAGATCTTTAGAGGCATTTCTTCTGTTTTGGGTGGCAATTAGTTGATACCTCAGAGTTTATAGTCAATAGGTTTTGGTGTGGCCAATCACCCTCTAGGTGTGTGTTGGATTCATGACTTGTTACAACTTAGGTTGGTTTATGTTGTTGTTGGATTCATACCTTTGAGGCAGAGTCTTGCTGTTTTCACTGTAATTTATTGCTTAGCACCTCTGCTGTCCAGCCTCTGTTGAGGATTCATGATCCTTTTGTTTGTTCTTCCTTATTCAATCAATCAACATGTTTAAGCTTTGCAATGAGAGCTTTGGTTGGTTATAAATTGCCTTGTTGATTTCCAAAACTAAATACCTACTGAGCAGAGAATCTTTGTTTTCTATTCACAGAAGTCATGTTGTTTCAGTAGGAGTTTGAGGCCTTTTTCGTAAAACATCATCATGAACAACAGGTTTTGAACTGGAGCAGGCCTGTGTTGGTTTTTGATCATTCTGTTTTGATCATGTTCATTCCTTGCAACTCATATGTCAATTTTTCTTTTATTTGCCTTTTGATCAAGCCTGCTATTGGAACTCATTCAAAACCATGTTTACAAGTTGCTCAAACCCACACCTGCTTCTGTTTGCCTCTATTTTGAACTTTGACTTTGAAAACGCATTTCAAAACCTTCACTTGCACTTTCATTCGTATTTTGAGTTGTGTTTATTGTTTGAGAAAACTAACAGTACCATCTTGTTCCTTGTGAAAAATTGAGTGAGATAGGTTTTTATTTCATCAAGTTTGGTGGAGTTTTGAGGAAGTTGTGATCAAAATGTATTTCATGAATTTTGCCTTGGCTTGCCTTTTTCTTGCCCAGAATTTGTGCTTACTTTGGTTCATGTGTTAATGGGGTGGCGTTATACAACGGATGTATCGCCACCCCAGTGGTTAAACACCTTGCCGTAAGACCTTGCCTTGCCATGACAACCCCTGTTCGAGCCCTGTTGGGGGCGTTTTTGCTTCTTTTCTTTTATTTTTTCATGTTTTAATATTTTTGCTTTTCTTTTCCTCTCCTTTCACACGCGCAAGGTGGATGGGGTGGTATTGTTTTGTGCCTGCAGCCCCAAGGTCTTGGGTTCAAGCCTTGGGGAGGCACCTGATAACACGAAATCATATAGATATTTTCATGCATAATTCAACTAAAATCTAACCGTTTTCGATCCGATTTCGGGTTATTTCCGTGTATTTGTCTGATGTTTTGCAGGTATTCAACGATCACGTCTAAACAAGGCAACATGAAGAAAAGGAGCAATCCCAGATGAAATATGGACGAAAAAGGAGTGAAAACACAATGAAAAGCGCAGCAATCAGTTTTTGCTGATGTGACGACCGTCACAGCTTCATGACGACCGTCACACGGGTGACGACCGTCACACCTTGTGACGATCGTCATGCAGGAAAAAACGCCCCACTCAGATTACACTTCAAAAGAGCAGTTCCAATTCCCATTAAGTGGACCACTACTCCCTAAATTATCTGCCTCAAAGTCCATCATCCTCAGAGATAACCGTTGGGATTCCACTTCTATAAAAAGGGAAGCAGGGAACTTCAGAAAGGGTGCTGCATTCATACCACGAAGTGCTGCCGAATTTAATTTCCAGAGCAACTTACTTTCCAGTTTTTATTTTGTATTCATTTCCCTTTACATTTCCTTATTCCCATTTCCGCTCTTTTGTAATTCCTATTGTACTGTACGATCAAATTGGAACTAAAGACCAGAATCCTGCCAACATCTGTGGAGGATCTGCCCAAAGGCCAATTGGCATATTTACAGGTTTTCATTTTGATCGACTTCTGTTTTATTTATAATGCAATTTATTATTTATTATTATTATTTATGTTTTGTTTTTCCCAATTCCATGTCTAGCTAAACTTAGGTAATCGATATGTAGTAATAATTCGAATGGGATTTGATAACTCTTGTTTGAAAACTTTCTTTTCACAAAAGTAATCTATGGTCTAAGTGTTTAAAATTGATTCACGAAATAAACTTCGTCGCGAAAGCGAGAACTTATTTAAAAGTAGTTTTGCCACGAAAGTGGGAGATTAATTAAGATACGAACCAACAAGCGAAAGCTGCGGTAAGGTCAGATAGTAAACACTAGGCATTTGTTTTAATAACAGCGAAAGCACTTTAAAATGAATTAGAACTTAGAGATTTCCAAAAAAATGATTTTAACCCCGAACGGGATACGAAAGTGTACGTTTGTCCCTTAGGATTATGATTAACGTCAACAACCATCGTGAGACGAGAGTCTTTGAATCTCCATTTTCTGCTTAAATAAACTGTGAAAACTATTTCATACACCAGTAATTTATCAAATCCCTGAAGAACACAATTACTACGTATCGATTCAATTAATTAAAATCTAAATAGTAATCTTAGTTCCCTCTTTTAGTGACAATCTTATTCCCTTAAAACATATTCTACCTAGCTAAACATAGTAACTCCCGAGAACACTAGTTTGATTACGAGTCCCTGTGGGATCGATATCTTTTATTACTACGCGATAGACTGTGCACTTGCAGTTAGTTGTATTAGACATAGAAAGTCGCGATCAAGTTTTTGGCGCCGTTGCCAGGGACCCGTTTAGTCAATAGTGCAACCTTCTGTTATGCCGTATAGACTAGGTTAACAATTCTCATTTTTCCTTTACTAGTTCTGTCGATTGTATGCCAAGAAATCGCCCGCAAAGCGATATCGTAAAACCTTCAGTCGCAGAACTAGAACGCTTCTTACATTTAAGAAGTAGAATCATTGAGTACCAACTCAAACAACTCAAACATAACACTCCCGAACCTCTCACTCCCATTCCCAAATCACAAGAAGAAGAACCAGAGATGGCTGAAGGACCTCCGAACAAACCGCTGAAGGCATACACTACACCATCTCAGATGGAGCCTAGAAGTAGCATTGTTGCCCCAGCTATTACCCGAAATGATTTTGAGCTGAAACCATCATTGCTGTCGGATGTACAACAAAACCAATTCTCAGGAAACGCAACTGAGGATCCGAACGAACATCTAACGAAGTTTGTACAATACGCAGACACAGTGAAGGCAAATGGAGTAACTCCAGACGCGATAAGACTTCGTCTTTTCCCATTCTCTCTTAGAGACAGAGCATAGACATGGTTACAATCGTTACCATCCAACTCCGTTACGACGTGGGAGCAATTGAAGAACGTCTTCTTAGCGAGATATTTTCCGCCAAGCAAAACTGCTATGCTTAGAGCTCAAATCAACGGATTTCGACAGAAAGATACTGAATCTCTTTACGAAGCATGGGAACGATTCAAAGATATGATGAGAACATGTCCTCACCACGGTCTAGAAGACTGGGTGACGATCCATACTTTCTATAATGGGCTTCTATACAATACTAGATTGACAATAGACGCCGCCGTGGGCGGTGCACTTATGGATAAGCCATATGATGAAGCCTATCAATTAATAGAAAACATGTCACAAAACCATTGCCAATGGGGAGGTGAACGCACTCCAATAGAGAAAACCACAGCGAAAGGTGGGATGTACGAAATCAGCAGCCTTGAAAAGTTCAATGCTAAAGTAGATGCACTAGCACAGAAGATTGATAGTCTGACCGTTAACCCCACTGCAACTGTCGCTGCAGTAACTCCAAATTGCGAGTTATGCGGAAGCACCACTCATAATGCATCCGAATGCCCATTGCTAGTCGGAATCCCTCCAGACCAGGTAAATTATGCTCAAGGAAATCCCTACGCAAATACCTACAACCCAGGTTGCCGAAATCATCCAAACTTTTCTTACAAAAGCGAAAATGCATTGCAAATGCCTACTGCTCCGCAAGGATATCAGAAACCAGCTGCTCAGAATGCACCTAGGAAATCGAACCTCGAATTGATGATGGAAAAGTTCATAGCTACTCAAGCTCAAACAAACAAAGAGTTCCTGAATCAAAACATACACACTAGCGAGCAAATTAAACAGTTGACAGGAAAAGTAGACGCTTTAGCCACCCACAACAAAATGTTAGAAACTCAGATATCACAAGTGGCTCAATGACAAGCATCTGCTGCCGCACCTGCTGGCACATTTCCTGGACAACCCGAACAAAATCCCAAAGGCCAAGCAAATGCTGTGATACTAAGAAGTGGAAAAGAATTGGACGAACCGATTGATCCGAGGACCGAAAACTCAGCCATGCAACAAAAGCCAACTGAACAAGCAGAAAAGGAATCTAAGTTAGAGAAGAAGGAGGACAACGAGAAGGAGGATACCGCAAGTGAAAAAACTCAAGCACCTCCAGCGCCATATAAACCACTTATTCCTTATCCGCAAAGACTAATAAACTCTAAAACTTCAGGACAGTTTAAGAAATTTGTAGAGCTCCTTAAACAGTTGAATATTACTATTCCTTTTACAGAAGCGATAACTCAAATGCCGTCATACGCTAAATTTCTCAAAGAGATCCTGTCGAATAAGAGAAAGATCGAGGATAACGAAACAGTTACACTTACTGCAGAGTGTAGCGCTATTATTCAGAACCGCATGCCTCCTAAATTAAAAGACCCAGGTAGTTTCTCCATACCCTGCGTCATAGGAAAGTTCGTAATAGATAAAGCTCTATGCGATTTAGGAGCCAGTATCAGTGTTATGCCCTTATCTATATGCAAAAAGCTGAATATGGGAGACCTCAGGCCAACCAAAATTTCCGTACAATTAGTTGACAGATCAGTAAAATACCCCGTCGGAATACTGGAAAACGTTCCAGTACGCATAGGACAATTCTACATTCCAACCGACTTCATAATCATGGACATCAAGGAGAACACTGTAACCCCAATTATCCTAGGAAGACCGTTCCTAGCTACAGCCGAAGCCATTATAGACGTGAAGAAAGGAAGGCTAACATTCGAAGTAGGAGAAGAAAAGATAGAGTTCATTCTTACCAAGTTCCTACAAGCACCAGCAATAGACGATACCTGCTATTTAGTAGACGAAATTGACGAATGCATAAGAGAACTTGAAAATGAAGAGACCACGTATTCAGAAATAATAAAGATTCAAATACCCGACATTTCTGAAGACGATAATTGGCGTAAACCGTATAAAGACGACAGCCTAAGCGAAAGCTTAGCACTGACTCCAAACCATATGCCAGGTTCGAAGAACCCATCTTTAGAACTTAAAACACTACCCAAAAACCTCAGATATGAATTTCTAGACGATGAACTAAAAAGACCAGTGATAGTCAACGCCGACTTAGGACAACAAGAAACCGAAAAGTTATTAGAAGTCCTAAAGAAGTACCCCACCGCGTTAGGCTATAACATAAGTGATTTAAAAGGTATAAGCCCTTCGATCTGTATGCATCGAATTACAATAGAGGAAGACTCTAAAACCTCTCGAGAGCATCAGAGAAGACTAAACCCCATCCTGAGCATTGTAGTCAGAGATGAAGTAAAGAAATTACTAGATGCTGGGATCATCTATCCGATCTCCGATAGTGAATGGGTTAGCCCAATTCATGTCGTACCAAAGAAAGGAGGAGTCACAGTAGTTAAAAACGAAAAAGGCGAATCAATAACAAAAAGAGTCGTGACTGGAAGCAGGATGTGTATTGATTATAGGAAGCTTAACAAGGCTACGCGCAAAGATCACTTCCCGTTACCCTTCATAGACCAAATGTTGGAAAGATTAGCCAAACATTCATATTTCTGCTATCTAGATGGTTACTCAGGATTCTTCCAAATTCCCATCCATCTTGATGACCAAGAAAAGACTACATTCACCTGTCCTTACGGTACTTTTGCTTACCGCCGAATGCCGTTCGGACTCTGTAACGCTCCAGCAACCTTCCAAAGATGCATGATGACAATCTTTGCAGATTTCATAGACGACATTATGGAAGTGTTTATGGACGATTTCTCGGTATGTGGACAAAGTTTCGAAGGATGCTTACAAAACTTAGAAATGGTACTAGAACGTTGCGTAAAAGTAAACCTCGTCCTGAATTGGGAGAAATGCCATTTTATGGTCCGACAAGGAATATTTCTAGGACACGTCATATCAGATAGAGGGATTGAGGTAGACAAAGCTAAAATAGAGATTATAAAGGATCTCCAACCTCCAAAATCCGTACGAGAAATACGGAGTTTTCTAGGACATGCCGGTTTCTACAGAAGATTTATAAAAGATTTCTCGAAAATCACAAAACCTCTGACCGGCCTGTTAATGAAAGATGTTGAGTTCGTCTTCGACGACGACTGTTTAAAAGCATTCGAAACATTAAAATCAGCCCTTATCACCGCACCAATCATGCAACCACCCGATTGGAGACTACCGTTTGAAATCATGTGCGACGCGAGTGATTACGCTGTAGGCGCAGTTCTAGGACAAAGGAAGGACAAGAAACTCCATGCTATCTACTATGCCAGTAGAACCCTAGATCCTGCCCAAATGAACTACGCTACCACAGAAAAGGAACTTCTAGCAGTTATATTTGCGCTTGACAAATTCTGTTCTTACTTAGTAGGAGCAAAAATTATAATATACACAGACCACGCTGCCATAAGGTACCTAATAAGCAAAAAGGATGCCAAACCAAGACTATTGAGATGGATCCTGTTATTACAAGAGTTTGACTTAGAAATCAAAGATAAGAAAGGAACCGAGAACGTTGTTGCAGATCACTTATCCCGAATAGAAGGCATCAGACATGAACCAGTACCGATAAATGACGATTTCCCGTACGAACGTCTGATAGCCAAATTAGAAAGTGACATACCCAACTCAATCTCGGAAGATCCAGAATTCGAAAAAGCCGTAGAAGCCGTCTATGCCCAAGTCACATTACATTGGTATGCTGACATCGTTAATTACCTCGCTGCGGGCGTGCTTCCACCAGATCTTACTTATCAGCAAAAGAAGAAATTCTTCCACGATCTGAAACACTATTATTGGGACGAACCCCTACTCTTCAAGAGAGGGGCCGACAACATATATCGTCGCTGTGTCCCAGAGGAAGAAATAGAAAATATTATTTCCCAATGCCACTCAGCACCATATGGTGGTCATGCTAGTACGTCCAAGACGTGCGCTAAGATTCTCCAAGCCGGCTTATTCTGGCCTAATCTCTGGAAAGACGTTCACATCGCTGTGCAAAAGTGCGATAGATGCCAACGAACTGGCAACATATCATGGCGCGATGAAATGCCTCAGAAAGGAATCTTAGAGGTAGAAATCTTCGACATCTGGGGAATAGATTTCATGGGACCTTTCCCTCCTTCTTTTGGAAATAACTACATACTCGTCGCTGTCGATTACGTGTCTAAATGGATAGAAGCCATAGCTGCTCCAACAAACGACGCACGAGTAGTAATCAAACTCTTCAAAAACACAATCTTTCCTAGATTCGGTGTACCCAGACTCGTCATTAGTGACGAAGGATCTCACTTCATATCACGAATATTCGATAAACTTCTCTCTAGATATGGAGTCAGGCACCGAGTAGCTACACCCTATCATCCGCAAACTAGCGGACAAGTAGAGGTCTCGAACAGAGAAATAAAACAGATCTTGGAAAAGACTGTCGCTACCTCGAGAAAAGATTGGTCATCGAAGCTACAAGAAGCTTTATGGGCTTATAGGACCGCATTTAAGACACCAATAGGTACTACCCCCTATAAATTAGTTTACGGTAAATCCTGCCATCTCCCTGTAGAGTTAGAGCATAAGGCCTTTTGGGCCATTAAAACACTCAACTTCAACTACACCGAGGCAGGAGAAAAGCGAATCTTGAACTTACACGAGTTGGAAGAACTTCGGTTAGACGCTTACGAAAATGCCCGTATCTACAAAGAACGAACTAAAAAGTGGCATGATAAACATTCAATCAGGAAACAATTCAGTGTGGGAGACATCGTATTGCTCTTTAATTCACGATTAAAACTCTTCCCAGGAAAACTAAAATCTAGGTGGTCTGGACCCTATGAAGTGACTAAAGTACTTCAGAGTGGAGCTGTTGAAATTACCGATAAGACAAATGCACCATTTATCGTAAACGGGCAACGTCTAAAACATTACAATAAGAATGACAACAGTCCTCAAGTAAGCAATATAACATTGCTTGAGCTTCCGGCTCAGACACCCGAATAGCTTCTCACCAAGCTATCGTCAGGCTTTAGACGTTAAAAACAGCGCTTACTGGGAGGCAACCCAAATTTCCCTCGTTATTGCATTTCATTTTTCTTTAAAATTCTACTTTGAAAAATCCAACAAAAATTCTAAAATTACTACTACTTTCTACTTTCGTTCATTTTCGCACTTTTATTCTTATTTTATTTTTTCTCTTTTGTCTTTTGTTTCTACCACTTTTCGTTTCTAAAAATCCTGACTTCAATTTCCTGTTTCAAACTTTTCAGGATTTTTAAAGTCTTCAAAACATTCCTTATGTTTTCTCCGAATTACCTGCGAATATGGCCGAGTACGATTTCACAAAGGTTCACTTCCGAGGACTCGCTCAAAAGGCAAGATTTGCAGCACTGACCGAAAGAGAATTCGCCTTAACGCTGTATTATGACAAGGCTACTATGGATAAACTAGGGATCACGGATAGCATTCAATACCTGTTCAATCAACTGGGTTGGGAGAACACTGCTCTGAAAACACGTTTCGCTACCTACAAGGATCTTACCTATGAATTCCTTAGTTCCTTCAGATACACACCTAACTATGGTTTTGGATCCAGCACAGAGTTGATTACCTTCCGATTGTTTGGAATGGACCAAACCCATAGCCGGATGTCACTACCTAACCTCCTAGGATTCCCTAGCGGACCGCATGTGTTCATCAGTGCAGAAGATGACGATATTGATTTGCAACTCGATCACTTATGGGGTAGAATTACAGGCGACTATCACCCTGAACCAAACAAAATGTACAATGATGACATTCATAACCCAGCCTTCAGATACTTCCATAAGATACTAGCTCACACCTTGTTTGGAAAAGAAAAAAATATTACTGCAGTGTCTAAGGAAGAGTTATTCATCATGTTCTGTGCTTCTCAGGGACGGACAGTAAATGCAGTGCCTTTCATGATGAGATCCTTCAAACGCCTCACGCTGGAACCTCAGACACCTATTCTTATAGGAGGACTAGTAACAATGATTGCCCACGAGCTTGGCCTTAGATTCCATTTAAATGCCAACACTCGTTTGGGTACCATCAGACCCATGAACATACAATTCTGCTTTAACAGGCGCATCTTAGGGACTATGGGACCTGGACCGTATGAGTACCTTATTAACGAAAAACCAGTACAGCTATTCACACTGCCTGATCATCTGATGACAAGCATCCACAACAAGGATAACTGGCTCTACGAATTGGATGAGCCTATGGGACCTCCTTCACCACAGTCAACACCCCAGAACTATATGTATGACAGTGACCACATCTCTGAGGCACACGACTATATGTACTATGAGGACGCTGCCTCTGAAACTGAAGTAGACCCTATGACTCCTCCACACTACAATACTTATCCTGAGCCTATCCCTGAGGAGACCACCGACAAAATGGATACCGTGTTACTCAGATTGGACGACGTTGATAAAGCTCTGACTAATGTAAAAGCTGATATCGCAGGCATGCACAGTGACCTGGTAGGCTTCATGGATCTAGTCTGTGACCAACTCGACTACTATTCACAAAAATTCGATGAGTTGAAGGCACGAAAAGATTAGTTATTAGCTCGTAGCAGTAGCTTCAGTTTAGTCTAGTCTAGTTTAGTTTCATTTAATCATTTGGATTTTTCGCATTGTTCGTTTTCATTATGTACTACATACAATTGTTTCAATTTTATGTTATTTCAATTCTAGTTTTTATTCAATTATTTTGTTTTCGCATTAATTGTTGCTTGTTGGCTGTTATATTACATCACCGTATCAATACTAAGCTTTAAAATCACCACGAGTACGCCCTCAGAGCAAAATTCTGCGTTCTGCAGATTTTGCTGTTGTGACGACCGTCACAGCCCCATGACGAGCGTCACGCGGGTGACGACCGTCACACCTATGTGACGACCGTCACGCAGTCCAGAACTGCTATCTGATAAAACAGGGTTCGTGTTCCCTTCCACTCCCCCCATTATCACTTTCAAACATCCAAACTCCTACCCCACTATGAATATTCGTCCTCCCCACATTGAACTATAAACTTCAACTCCAACTTCAACCTCCAAACCACCATTCTGTCATTTTTCCCTCTCTGCAGAAAAACCCCAAAACCTCAGAAACCTCTCCATCTTCCAACAATGGCCAGGAATGCAGATGTCAACAACATTTCCTTCCCTGAGGGCGAGTTAGGCGAAAGACAACGAGCACAATACATTGCATTTCATCAGAGGTCACTCCAGCCGACTCACTACCCGCACCTTCCATCGCTTACGGAGCTCGGACTCCTTGAAGGTGTCACCTGGATGCTTCAACGAGCAGGCATCTGGAACCTCTGCACCAACCCACAGCCAACCTACGAACAACTCACTCTGGAGTTCTTGAGTTCGTTCACTTACGTCACAGGCAGCGGCGAACTCAACCAGCATTCAGGTGCCGCTTGCTTCCGGATGTTTGGCGTCAACTATCAGATGCACCAAAACCAGATTGCCGGCATCCTACAGCTACCTCGCGGCGACAATGCTCATCGCCGCATCACCGATCAGTTCCAGCACGAAGCTTTCGCGCTGTGGTATCAGTTGACCGACCTCAATGTCGATGGTTGGGACTCCCTGCACGCCACTCACATCCATAACCCCACCATCAGGTACTTTCACAGAGCGTTGAGTAACACTATCTTCGCCAGAGACAACAACCACAAAGTGAACTCCAAGGAGCTTTTCTTTCTTCATTGCGTCTTCAACAATGAACCCGTCAACGCTGCCCCGTTTCTGCTGGCTCACATTCAGGCCAACTGCAACCGTGGCTCGAAGCCATTCTACTTTGGCGGGATTGTCACGGCTATTGCACTTGGGCTGAACCTTGGCGACCGCCTCCAGCACCTCCAGTCCATCCCCTCGGTGTTCCTTGACACCGACCACTGCAGAGCCTCCCATCTCATCCGCTCCCGAGCTGACAGGAAATACCATCCAGTCGTGTGTGGCAAGACCGTCTGAAGCATCATCCTCCCGTCCCGCACCCGCATCCATCCATAGGACCGTACCAACTGGTTGTTCGACCTCACTGCCCCTCCTGCTGCCGCTGTTCCTACTCAGGATCCCACTCATGATTCCGAAGATGAAATCCAAGCTGAGTTGGACAGGTCCGAGCAGCCAGAGGCATCGCAGCCTCCTCCTCCAGTAGGTACATCATCCCGCCGCCGCCGTCATCATCCCGTGCCAGACTACACCGAAGAGGACCTCCGTCGCTCCCTAGACCAGCAGGCACAGATACTCACGATGCTGCAGCAGCAGAACCAGCGAGCTGACCAGTTCGAGGCTTGACACCGGACTCAAATGCAACAACTTCACACCGTCCAAGCTACGATCACTGAGAGCCTAGCGAATCTGACCCTGCAGGTCGAAGGACTCCGAGACACGGTCTACCACACCGGAGCCATGAGCTATGAGGACAGAGTAGCCCTTGCTAGAGCCAGAGGACGCCAGCGCGGACGTGACAGAGGCCGAGACTAGAGTTCCCTTTATTTTCCTTCATTGTTTACTATATTTCAGTATTCTGTATTTGCATTTTCAGTTGTATCTCCCTCTCGCATGCTTCAAGAATCAGTGAGGACACTGATTGAGATAGTGTGGGAGCGGAGCCTTATTTCCACTGTACTCTGAACTTCCTTTATTTCCTTTATTTTCATTTCACTGCACTTTGAATTCTAGTCATATCTATTTTTACACTTTCTATTTCTAGCAAATAAAGCTCGTCTATATATTTTTCACGTTACGCAAACAATCCCCACATTATTCAACGTAAACAAAAACTCTCATATGTTCCTCAAAAGCAAAAGCATCACGAGAATGCACCTGAGTTCAAAACAAGTTTTGAAACTCCGAGGAAACGACGGTTCTAACAAAACCAGTATCGTCCAGACACCTTAGATCTCTAGTTTATGCGAGTCGGTTTCACCACCTACATGTACCAAAGTCTCAAGTGTCTACGCAAACTCAACCCCAAGTAGTTTATACTAGCAGTCAGCACCATCCTAAAAACACTTCTAAGCGAGCGACCGATGCAAATAAGTGTATGATCTCCAAAAAGACGAAAAATCATGAAAAGAGAGCTAAAAAGCCCAAGAATATAAGATACGTTTCCTTCTAAGTTAGGTGCTCCTCACCCGAGCATTTAGCCCAACGGCACGAAAAACTCATTGAAAATCAATGACATAAAAATATGATCAATGAAGAAGATCAAAAATGAGATCATATTCACTAACAGGTCGACTTGCCATGAAAGTGTGCGGACAACAGGCTTAATGTGATTGCGCTAGAACAAACAGGGTGAACTTGCCACGAGAACCTTGACACCAAGATGCAGTAGCATGACTGAGACCGATTTGCATAAAAAGGGGACCTCCGAAGACTTGTAGTCCAGTGTCGTCGTGATACTCGTCTTGTTCCTACCAAGAATCCCGGTTTTTCCAAACTCTGCGAACGAAGAAGCTGCCTCGTGCTTGCCGACTTTTCCATGTTTTACTTGAGGACAAGCAAAGATTCAAGCTTAGGGGAGTTTGATAACACGAAATCATATAGATATTTTCATGCATAATTCAACTAAAGTCTAACCGTTTTCGATCCGATTTCGGGTTATTTCCGTGTATTTGTCTGATGTTTTGCAGGTATTCAACGATCACGTCTAAACAAGGCAACATGAAGAAAAGAAGCAATCCCAGATGAAATATGGACGAAAAAGGAGTGAAAACACAATGAAAAGCGCAGCAATCAGTTTTTGCTGATGTGACGACCGTCACAGCTTCATGACGACCGTCACACGGGTGACGACCGTCACACCTTGTGACGATCGTCATGCAGGAAAAAACGCCCCACTCAGATTACACTTCAAAAGAGCAGTTCCAATTCCCATTAAGTGGACCACTACTCCCTAAATTATCTGCCTCAAAGTCCATCATCCTCAGAGATAACCGTTGGGATTCCACTTCTATAAAAAGGGAAGCAGGGAACTTCAGAAAGGGTGCTGCATTCATACCACGAAGTGCTGCCGAATTTAATTTCCAGAGCAACTTACTTTCCAGTTTTTATTTTGTATTCATTTCCCTTTACATTTCCTTATTCCCATTTCCGCTCTTTTGTAATTCCTATTGTACTGTACGATCAAATTGGCACTAAAGACCAGAATCCTGCCAACATCTGTGGAGGATCTGCCCAAAGGCCAATTGGCATATTTACAGGTTTTCATTTTGATCGACTTCTGTTTTATTTATAATGCAATTTATTATTTATTATTATTATTTATGTTTTGTTTTTCCCAATTCCATGTCTAGCTAAACTTAGGTAATCGATATGTAGTAATAATTCGAATGGGATTTGATAACTCTTGTTTGAAAACTTTCTTTTCACAAAAGTAATCTATGGTCTAAGTGTTTAAAATTGATTCACGAAATAAACTTCGTCGCGAAAGCGAGAACTTATTTAAAAGTAGTTTTTCCACGAAAGTGGGAGATTAATTAAGATACGAACCAACAAGCGAAAGCTGCGGTAAGGTCAGATAGTAAACACTAGGCATTTGTTTTAATAACAGCGAAAGCACTTTAAAATGAATTAGAACTTAGAGATTTCCAAAAAAATGATTTTAATCCCGAACGGGATACGAAAGTGTACGTTTGGCCCTTAGGATTATGATTAGCGTCAACAACCATCGTGAGACGAGAGTCTTTGAAGCTCCATTTTCTGCTTAAATAAACTGTGAAAACTATTTCATACACCAGTAATTTATCAAATCCCTGAAGAACACAATTACTACGTATCGATTCAATTAATTAAAATCTAAATAGTAATCTTAGTTCCCTCTTTTAGTGACAATCTTATTCCCTTAAAACATATTCTACCTAGCTAAACATAGTAACTCCCGAGAACACTAGTTTGATTACGAGTCCCTGTGGGATCGATATGTTTTATTACTACGCGATAGACTGTGCACTTGCAGTTAGTTGTATTAGACATAGAAAGTCGCGATAAGCACCTCTCTTTTTTTAGTGTCTTGTTTATTTCATTTCTTTTATTTATTATTTAATTTTTATTCCTTTTTTTTAAATAGTTTTAAATATAAAAAATCCAAAAAATCTTATTTTATTATTTTAATGTGTTATTTTATTTTATTTTATTTTCCATTTTATCATTTTATTTTATTTCATCAATTTCTTTTCTTTTTCATTTCACTTGTGAGTGAATTATTTGGTGTTTACTTGGTCTTGTGCCATGATCCCCCTAGGATTCCTAGTCCCTCCGTTTAGGATGGGAGTATGAGAGATATTAGGTGTTCAATCCTATGCATGACAACATTAGGATAGTTCTTCCCTCTCATCCCAACTTTAGGAGCATTGTGCATGATAACTTTAGGGTCCAATTTCCTCTTAGTTTGAGTCTTTCTCTTCTCATCTCCTAAACAATTCAAAACACTTAATAAAGGACAGTTTGTGTCGTGCGCTACGAGCCTTAAGTACTCGAGGAATGATGGTTGGGGGGCCTCCTCTCAACTGTCTAGAGTGTTTAGCGTATGTCCTTTGGGCAATATGCGACGCATTCGCTCTCGAGTCATAGTCTTTAGTGCGACATGAGTTTCAAATCATAACTCAATTCACTTCTTGTCTTAAAAAACACAAAACAAAAACATCAAATCTTTTTTATTTTATCCTTCGAGATCTTAATTGGAAAACCATTTTCAGAAAGAGTTTTGCTAAGCTTTGGTTCTACCGCAAACAGGCATCGTCCCTAACTGTTGGAACCACTGTTTAACCCTACTCGGTTTAAAACACTCGAACCAACCTGTGGTCGTGTCAGCCCGAACTACGTTTGCTCTGATTTCTCATACCAGATGAGGATACATAGGAACAAGATGACGATGTCTTGGCGAACAACCTTCCCCACTTTCACCCATAGTTTTCTGAACTACGTTGACTCTGACTTTCCCATTGCACGAGGGAATACGTAGGCATAGAGCGGTGATGCTCTATCGAGTCTCTTTTCTTTTCTTTCGTCCCCAAGACCTTTAGCATAGATAGATTTACACCCTTATAGACTAGACAACAAGCGTGGATCCCGTCGAGTACGACGAACGTGAGGGTTGCTAATACCTTCCCCTTGCGTAACCGACTCCCGAACCCGAGATATGGTTGCGATGACCTGTCTTTTCCCTTTTCATTAGGTTTTCTCTGATCGTTTCCTTTCCCTCTCTTTGGGATAAATAATAAACGGTGGCGACTCTTCTGTCATTGTCGGCACCTCTTCGCAGCGATGCGACAACTGGCACTGGTGATACGCGAGAAGAAAATAAATCCTCTTACGCTTTTCTCTTAGAAAACTCTTCCTCTTCTCTCTATTTATAGAGTTTCTGGAGTTCTTCATTCTCGCGGCTAACGATGAAGTACTTATTCTTCCAAGCTTTCCCCCTCCCTCTCGGCCTTTGCCAATGCGATCTTCAACTTTTCCACGTGAAGCAATGATACAGCGGGCCGTATAACTGGACAAGCGTAGCTAGCAGTCCATCAACCATTTTGAGCCTTAATAAAGGCAACACTCTCCCATATTTGTCAGTGAATGTTAGGGGATCTTCTATTAGACCTCCTAGTTTTCTTAAACTTTCCAACTTCAGACTCTTGAAGGTGTACTTCTGGGTTCCTCTCCTTCCAAAATCCATTTTACAATGTCTACAAAAATGATTTCAGTTCCTTGAAGGGTCAGAAAAAAAAGAAGCAAAAATGCAATGCAAATGCAGTTGGTTTTAAGAAACTCAAGAAGCAAATTGCAAAGAATAAACATTTCTGAAAAAACTTCAATTCATTAATAATAAGAAGAGTTACAACTTTAAAGTACAAATTAAGAAACCCAAAATACAAGAGGAAAAAGCTATGCCTAAAGGGTTCTACAGAATCCCGTCTAAGAAGGTCCTACTCCATGCATCCTCTCCTGCCTCTTCAATTTAGTATTTTCCAACACAAGCTTGTCGATGATCTCTTTCCAAGCACCTGACATCGGAGAAATGTTAGAATACTCGTGAGTACTGGGAACTGGCTGCACACTAGAGAAAAATAATTTCTCTTGTGCCACATGTCTCTCCACAACGCACCTCTCGAGTAGCTCAATCAAGTCGTCTTTCTTCTTTAGCTGCTTCTTCGTCTCCATCTGTTCGGCATAAATGACATGGTACTTGTGAAGGAAAATCGCCACACATCACACGAGTCTGCAAGACATCACTCGATATAGGTTTCGATGATGACGAATTACAACCATGGATGAATTGGCAATTGTAAACTCCAACTCTACCAAACAAATGCAACGTATCACCTACCATATCCTTTTATATTTGGATAAAAACTGTTATAATAAATATAATGTGTGTAGATAAAATGTGGTCATGACAAGAGGCATGAAAAACCACAAGAATATCAATTTTTGCAGGTTTGCAGGGCATGAGTCGACCATAGGGTCGGCGCATGCATCAGTGCATTTTCCCACTGGTCAGCGCATGAAGGGTTGAGTCGACCATAGGGTTGGGGCATGAAGTAAATACTTTTCAACGGGTCAGTGCACGCCGACTGTATGGTCGACGCATACTGATATATTTTGCAGATTTCCAAAAAACGCAGGCTATGCATCGACGCACAGACCTGCTGCGGTCGACCGTTCGTGTGGAAATACAGTTTTTAAGTGATTCCCTCTATTATTTGAAAAACTGTTATGTCTTTGGTTGGTCTGGTACTATATATACAAGTTCAACCACTTATGTCATTTTAACATTTGATAAAAACTGATTCATGTGTTCAAGAATAAGAAAGAGTGAAATAGGTGTCCAAGATTCATCATCTTCATCTTCAACATCTCACAACACATCAATTACACACAGCCATTTTTGAAGTGCATTGTGAGTGATTAAAGGTGATAAGGTTCGAAGCTTAGATTGGGTAATCTAGTTTGGGTTGAAGCTTGTGACAAGTTCTTTCTTGAATAAAACCGTTAGGGTTTTATCCTCCAAGATTGGTTTGAATTTTGGGGGTTTTTGGACGAGATTCTTCATCAAGGGTCAACTGAGCGAAGGTGATTGTGAAGAGGTGTTCTTCAACAGTCTAATAGCGGATTCAGTGATATTGAGGGGAAGATCTCGGGTTCGATTCGTTGCAGTTGAGATCAGCCGGAGACGAAGGTTTGAACAACTAAGGGTTATTCAATAACTTGGCTGGAATCGGAGGTCTATCAACAACGATCGGAGGACTTGATTCATCTTGAATCAAGGGGCAAGGAGTGGAAGCAACATTCAACATATTGAGAATTCTATTGTATCTTTGCTGTTCAATCCTTGTATAAACTATTACATTCAACAGGTGATATCTATTAAATCTATCTCAATTCTAGTTTTAGAATTGAGGGCAGACGTACCCCGAAGCGAGGACGACGGGGGAACTGCCTCACCAAATACTTGTCTTCTCTATTTATCAGCATTTTCGTTTTAGCTTAAAAATAAGTGATTTTTGTATAAGCACTATTGTCAAACTGTGATATCAATTGAGTAAGAGGTTACAACTCTGTTTTTGAATCCAAAGTACAATAAGACATTGTACTAGGCTAGTTGGAATCACTTACTCAACATAAAAATCACTTGGAGTGTTTTGCACACCAAGTGTTTGACAAATTGCCTAAACCAAAATTATCTTACTTGTGTATCTAGTTTTGGTTTGCTATTTAAATCATTGGAACTAGGAATCCTAACAAGTGAATTAGATCATTGGTAAGTGTGATTAGTGTTGTGATTCTCTTTTCCATATTGTCATTAATCCAACGGCTTATCGCATATCCAGTTTTCCAATAACCGTTCATTTTAGACTATATTTTCCTCGGCCGCTTCCACACTTAAAACAAATTTTCAAAACCAATTTTTAAATTGGTAGCGCCGACTCAAATTTTAATTGGGATCTATTCAACCCCCCCCCCTTCTAGATCCGTGCCATAGTCTAACAAGTGGTATCTAGAGCTCCGGTTACTCGGTGCTTCAAATACAACGTTGATAGAAAATGGCTAACGAACCAAAAAGGGCGTATAATAGAGCTCCCGTTTTCAACGGTGAAAATTATAGTTATTGGAAAGACTGTATGCGGGTGCACATAAACTCCATAGATAGAAAAATATGGAACGTTATCCTCAATGGTCTAATAGAAATTACTATGACCAATGCGGATAATGTAGTTGTGCCAAAGCCCGAAGCACAATGGACCGATGACGATGAGAAAAAATACAATTATGATTGGAAAGTCAAAAATATCTTAATCTCCTCATTAGGTGTAGATGAATACTATCATGTATCCCATTGTCCCACTGCTAAGGCCATGTGGGATTCACTACAAATCGCCCATGAGGGGACGAACGATGTTAAGTTGGCTAGAATCAACACATTAACACAAGAGTTTGATCTCTTTTTCATGGAGCAAGGGGAAACCATTGCTGACATGCAAAAGAGATTTACTCATCTCATCAATCGTTTACATTCATTAGGTAGGCCTGTTTTCAATGATGTTGCTACTAATAAGATCTTGAGATGTCTTAACAGGGAATGGCAGCCAAAAGTGACCGCCATCAAAGAAGCACATGATCTTACCTTATTAGACTTGACAACATTGTTTGGCAAACTACAAGAGCATGAACAGGTACTCTTGAGCCTAGACCAACGCGAAAAGATAGAAAAGAAAGACAAAACGAAGGTGAGTGAAAAGAAATCGATAGCTCTCAAAACTTCCTCCTCGAAGTCTCAAGCAAAAGAGCAAAGTGATTATTCCTCAAGCGACGAAGAAGAAGAGGACAAGAGCGAAGATATGGGGCTGTTCGTTAAACGGTACAACTGTTACGTGAGAAAGAACGAAATCCAACATTCTGAGAAGAACTTGGTAAACTTCCGGAAACAATCGAGGTACTCCAAAGATGATGACTCAAAAGGTAAAAAGACTAGAGGGACGTGCTACAAGTTTGGGAAGCCCGGTCACTACAAACCGGATTGTCCGATGAACAAAAAGGCAAAGGAAAGGAATCATCAAAGTCATACAAGAAATCATCAAAGCCAAGGAGAGCGTACATAGCTTGGGAAAGCGACAATGAATCTTCCTCCTCTGATGAAAGCTCTAGTGATGAAGAGTCCGTGAATCTATGCCTTTCAGCTCATCAGAAAAATAAGAAAAAGCAGGTACGTCACTCTAAATATGAGAAGTCCTCAAATATGTCGCATTCAGAATTACAAACTGCATTTAATGCTTTACACAGTGATGCAATTGAAGCCTTTAAGAGACTTGCCTCTAATAAAAGAATTTTTACTTACTTAGAGCACAAAGTTAAAGAGTCCGAAAAGAAACTAGAGGACCTTAAGGCTTCCATTGTGGAAAGTAATAAATCGGATTGTGAGGACCATAGAAATCCTTTCGACTTTGGATGTGATACTTGTCATATTTGGCAAGGTGAAGTTAGAAACCTTAAGGCCAAATTAAACAAGGTACTTGAGCCTAAAATTACATTTGTTATTGATATAAAGGATTTAAGAAAAAGTATGATAAACCCATATCAAAAATATGCATATGTAATTAGGGATCAAGCAAGTAAAAGTGATTCTAAAGTCGATTTTGCATGCTTATATTGTTGCAAGAAAGGCCACTCCATTGCTAAATGCCGATTTAGGAGATTTCTGGTTCCTAAAGGCATCTATCAATGATTGCCCAAACGCAACCATCTTGTCGCTAACATATTAGGACCCAATATGCCATTGGGTACCTCCTTTTGCTAATTATGTTTTGATAGGTAAAATGTGTCGAGACCACCGAGAGAAGATGGGTTCTCGACAGTGGATGCTTAAGACACATGTCTGGAGACATATCCTTATTCATAGACTTCGTGGCTAAGAAGAAAAGGTATGTAACTTATGGTGATAACAACCGCGGAGAAATACTAGGTAAAGGTAGTGTAGGTAATCCCTCTTCTACTACGATTTCCGACGTGTTACTTGTCGAGGGCCTTAAACATAATCTGCTTAACATTAGACAATTATGCGACAAAGGATACAATGTATCATTTTCAAAAGATTGTTGCAAAATTGTGCATGATAATGATAAGAAGAATATGTTTAATGGTTTTAGAGTAAACAACGTATATATGCTTGACTTAAATGAAGTATCGTTAACAAGCGACAAATGCCTCATAACTATGAGTGAATACTCATGGCTATGGCATAGGCGTTTAGCGCATGTTAACTTTGACTTACTAAATAAGGTAGTCTCAAAAGACTTAGTCTTAGGACTTCCCAAAATAAAGTTCACCAAGGATCACCTTTGTGATGCTTGTCAAAAAAGGAAGCAAACGAGGATCTCATTTAAATCCAAAAAGATCGTTTCAACAACGAGACCTCTCGAACTTCTTCATATGGACTTGTTTGGGCCGTCTAGGATTAAAAGTCTAGGAGGAAAATATTACGGGTTCGTAATAGTGGATGACTTTTCTAGGTTTTGTTGGACCATCTTTTTAGTAAGTAAGAGTGATACATTTGCCGCTTTTGAAAGGTTTGCTAAGCTTTCCCAAAATAAGTTAAATACAAACATTGTATCAATTAGAAGCGACCATGGAGATGAGTTTGAAAATCACTTATTTGAAGAATATTGCGGTAACCATGGAATAGATCATAACTTTTCCGCTCCACGCACCCCTCAAAAAAACGGGGTTGTGGAGCGTAAAAACTGAATTTTAGAAGAATTGGGAAGAACAATGATTAACGAAAGTGGTTTACCGAAATATTTTTGGGCCGACGCCATTAGTACGGCGTGTTATATTTTGAATAGGGTGCTTATTCGCCCCATTCTAAATAAAACACCGTATGAGCTTTTAAAAGGGCGAAAGCCAAATGTTTCTCACTTGCATGTGTTTGGCTGCAAATGTTTTGTATTAAACAATGGAAAGGAAAACTTGGGCAAATTCGATTCCAAGGCCGATGAAGGTATCTTCCTCGGATACTCTCAATCGAGTAAAGCATATAGAATATATAATAAACGATTACTTGCTGTAGAAGAGTCTGTGCATGTTACTTTTGATGAGTCATATCCGAGAAATGTCGGAAAGGATAGTGTTGTTCATGGTGCAGGTACATCTACGGAAGACATACTCAAAGGTGGTGAGACGGGGATTGATCAACCTGATGAAGCCAAAGTTGAGGAGGATAAAGATGTACACCATGATGTAACCGAGGAAGTTCATCCACCTTCAAACGATGATCTCCCTCAAGCTTGGAAATCTCCCAAAGACCATCCAATTGAAAATATTCTCTGAGACATCACAAAGGGTGTAACAACTCGATCGAAGCTAAGTAATTTCTGTTATCACTTCGCGTTCGATTCACAAATGGAACCTAAAAATCCTAAGGAAGCCCTACTCGATGAACACTGGTTTTTGTCAATGCAGGAGGAACTAAATCAGTTCACTAGAAATGAGGTTTGAGACCTTGTCCTCCTCCGCGAGGTCATCGAGTAATCGGCACCCGATGGGTGTTTAGAAATAAATTGGACGAAAACGGAGTAATAACTCGCAACAAGGCGCGTTTAGTCGCGCAAGGGTATAACATAGAGGAAGGCATCGACTATGAGGAAACTTATGCGCCGGTTGCCCGACTCGAGGCTATACGCCTTTTCCTTGCTTTCGCTTGTGCGAAGGATTTTAAGTTATTTCAAATGGACGTTAAGCGTGCGTTCCTTAACGGGTACATAAATGAAGAAGTCTATGTTGCGCAACCTCCTAGGTTTGAGTCTCATGAGTATCCTGATCATGTCTACAAACTGAAAAAGGGCTTTATACGGTCTCAAACAAGCTCCTAGAGCTTGGTATGAGAGACTAAGTAAATTTTTACTTGATCAAGGTTACTCAAGAGGAAAGGTTGACACGACTCTCTTCATTAAACGTCAAGGAAAGCACTTAATTCTTGTACAAATTTATGTTGACGATATCATATTTGGATCTACTAACATGAGTCTCGTGAGAGAGTTTTCTGAGCTTATGCAGGGTGAATTCAAGATGAGTATGATAGGTGAACTCACATACTTTCTCGGTTTTCAAATCAAGCAACTGAGAGAAGGAACATTCGTGAGCCAAACAAAATATTGTTTGGAGCTTCTCAAGAGATTTGACATGGCAAATTCAAAAGCCATAAACACTCCTATGCCAACATGTGTAAAGATGAAAGTGGTATGGACGTTGAGGTAAAAAGGTATAGAGGTATGATTGGCTCTCTTCTCTATCTTACTGCTTCTCGTCCCGACATTATGTTTAGCGTGTGTATGTGCGCAAGATACCAATCATGTCCTAAGGAATCCCACCTAAAATCTGTCAAACGTATACTTCGATACCTATCTGGTACTCCGAAGTATGGACTGTGGTATTCCAAAGGTAATGATTGTTCATTGGTAGGTTTCTCAGATTTCGATTTTGCCGGTTGCAAATCAGATAGGAAAAGCACCAGCGGTACGTGTCACTTATTTTCAAATTCCTTGGTCAGTTGGCACAGCAAGAAACAAGTGTATGTTGCTCTGTCAACCGCCGAAGCGGAATACGTAGCCGCCGGTAGTTGTTGTGCGCAAGTCCTATGGCTTAAGCAGCAACTATTGGACTTCAATTTAAAACTGGAATGTGTTCCAATATTTTGTGACAATACTAGTTCTATAAACCTTACCAAAAATCCGGTGTTACATTCGCGTACCAAACATATAGAAATTCGACACCATTTTCTGAGGGATCATGTAGAGAAAGGTGACGTTGTCTTTGAACACGATGACACCAAAAATCAACTAGCGGACATTTTCACAAAGCCGCTAGCCACTGAACCTTTCTTTCATATCCGTCAAGAACTTGGCATTCTCGACATTTCTGATCGGGTTTAATGATTGCTAGTTTCATATTACTCGGTTTACAACTATACTCTTGTACTTCTAACAAGTTGAATTTTGTTGCAAGCACAAGTGTGTTGTTATCAATTGTTGTCGGTATAGAGGTGATAATCCTCCTTTCTCTCTCTCTCTCTCTCTCTCTCTCTCTCTCTCTCTCTCTCTCTCTCTCTCTCTCTCTCTCTCTCTCTCTCTCTCTCTCTCTCTCTTTCTCTCTCTAAACATTCATGACTTAAACTAGTATATCGTTTGACTATCATGGTATTTATATATATATGACATTTGCTGCAAATACTATGTGTTTTGGATGCAAATTATATGGTGAAAGTGTAAATAGGCATCAAGTATGGCATTCTACATGACATAAAATGGAAAACTGAGTTTTTGATCACTATGAGTCTACCAAAACTGGGCAACGGTCGACGCATGCTGTATACTTTCAAAATTATCAAAAATCACATAGTATGCGTCGACGCATGCAGGGGTTATGGTCGACGGCTCGCGCAAAAACCCATAATTTTTTTTGCTTTTGAAAACCGTTCCATCTCTTCACTTCTCCATTAAATGTGCAGTCAAAAGCTACTATGATTTGAAAGTGCATTTTCTTGTAACTTGCATCTAGACATCTATTGTGTCCCCTTGTCTCCTCCCTCTTACCAAAATCCTAAACCTTCCTCTATAAAAAGGGATAGTTCTCATCTTCTCCAAAATCATCTCCAACTACTCTCTCCAAAGGCATTACAATTAATCTCTACAAAATCCCCAAAAATCATCATCAATGGCTTCTCTTTTTCGAAAAAATACCGGAAAGAGATCAAGGGCATCATCACCCGCTTCAGTACCCGTTACCGCTGTCTCACTAGTTCCTCCACCTGAGGTTGAAAACTTCAACAAGAATATCAGCAAAAGAGCAGTCGTTCCGCAGCATGCATTTTACAAGGCAACGACGGAGCGCATGCATCTCACCCAAATTATGTCTCTGTTGGAGTTTCATGGGTTCTTCAACTTTCTGGAGTGCAACACAAAATACAGTGAGGATTTAGTCCGGGTGTTCTACACTAGTCTGCGTGACAACTTTCAAAGTCAATATTTCCACACCTCTGTCGGCAATAAACTGGTAAACGTAAATTCTGAAGTCTGGAATAAGTATTTTGATTTGACTGTAGTTGTTGATGCACCACCTCTTCATGAGGTAACGGACTCTCGCACGGTGCCGGGATACGAGTTTAAGAGTGCTCTGAATGACATGTTCAAAAGGCCCTATTCAGATGCTATTGTCAATAGTGATGCCTTTCTTAGAACGGTTACGGCAGGAAAACTCCAAACAGGGGAGCGCATCCTTCAGTGGATTGTCGCTCGCATCCTGCGACCGAAAAAAGGTGGCCTGTCCCGAGTCGAACAAGCTGAGGTACATCTCATCTATATTTTGAAACATAGGATCAAAATAAACTGGCCATATTATATTGCAAGCAGGATTTTTACTCTGAGAGATTCAGGCCGAGGCACTGCTCTAGCTTATGGGTCGTTTATCTCGGAAGTTCTCACCGCAGCAAATGGTGTATACCCATCATTTCCTTGTGTTTCAGTATCCTCTGACAAAGAATTCAGTACCAAAACCTTTGCCATGATGGGATATTTTTGGTGTGATGAACGACAGACATACAATTTTGTTCGTCGAGCAAACATTCCTCGGGTGACTCATGAATCTGATGACAGTTCTGAACAGGAAAGCGAAGAGCAAGATGACCAGGAAGATGATGAAGAAAATGCAGCGGAAGAGGTACAAGAACCCGTATGCGAGACGCAATACTATTATGAATCGCCGGTTCAACATGAGATTCCAAATACTGATTGGCTCTAGCATTCAGCTCCATCTGAAGAACAGGAAGAAGGTTACACAAATCAGGGATGGGGTGAATGGCAGTACACAGGCTGGACCACCCTGGGTAGATTCTACGATCCATACCACGGCTACCCTCAAGATCATCAACCTTCTCAGCACTCATCACCTCCTCCACCATCGGACAACTCTGAAATACTTAATATGCTGCAGTCCATGCAGTTAGATCAACAGACCTTCAAAAGGAGTCAAGATACGCGAATGGAACAGATCAGAGCTGAGTTTCGTACTCAAAATGAAAGGTTAAATTCATTTTCAACTAGGATGTATGCCCTCTTTGAAGCTCTTGTTGCATCCAATGAAAGGCAAGACATGGAAATCACTGACAGTCTCCATCATCTCAACATGTCTGTGGAAGCGTTTGTGGACTTCTCGGATCCTCACCGTAATCCAGATGTTGCATACCGGGGGAGGGGTCAAGCTCGGGGCCGGGGATATTAGTTACATAGTTGCATATTTTTTTCACTGTGTATTTTCCGTTGCTCCGTGTTATGTTTGTTTGAATATTCGCCCATTTGCATGTATTCTCTGCATTATCTATTAATTCCAGTTTTTTGTTCATTATAACTCTTATGTGTGAAGTTTGGTAATTGACTAGCTATCACATATTGTATGTTTTTTTTGTTAATTGACAAGTTCTCTTTCTCTTTTTGATTTGTCAAAGGGGGAGAAGAACATGTAGCAAGCACCAAAGCCAAGCCAAGATGTTCACAACAGTTGATTGTTGTTTGTTTTGCAGCCTCATATTACAAAAGAAAGGGGGAGCTTGTGTATACATTGCATATTGTTGCATATTGTTGTGTTTTTGGTTGTTTTGGTTGTATACAGGTTGTCATCATCAAAAAGGGGGAGAATGTGAAGGAAAATCGCCACACATCACACGAGTCTGCAAGATATCACTCGATATAGGTTTCGATGATGACGAATTACAACCATGGATGAATTGCCAATTGTAAACTCCAACTCTACCAAACAAATGCAACGTATCACCTACCACATCCTTTTATATTTGCCTAAAAACTGTTATAATAAATATAATGTGTGTAGATAAAATGTGGTCATGACAAGAGGCATGAAAAACCACAAGAATATCAATTTTTGCAGGTTTGCAGGGCATGAGTCGACCATAGGGTCGGCGCATGCATCAGTGCATTTTTCCACTGGTCAGCGCATGAAGGGTTGAGTCAACCATAGGGTCGGCGCATGAAGGAAATACTTTTCAACGGGTCAGCGCACGCCGACTGTATGGTCGACGCATACTGATACATTTTGCATATTTCCAAAAAACGCAGGCTATGCGTCGATGCACAGACCTGTTGCGGTCGACCGTTTGCACGAGAATACAGTTTTTAAGTGATTCCCTCTATTATTTGAAAAGCTGTTATGTCTTTGGTTGGTATGGTACTATATATACAAGTTCAACCACTTATGTCTTTTTAACATTTGATAAAAACTGATTCATGTGTTCAAGAATAAGAAAGAGTGAAATAGGTGTCCAAGATTCATCATCTTCATCTTCAACATCTCACAACACATCAATTACACACAACCATTTTTGAAGTGCATTGTGAGTGATTAAAGGTGATAAGGTTCGAAGCTTAGATTGGGTAATCTAGTTCGGGTTGAAGCTTGTAACAGGTTCTTTCTTGAATAAAACCGTTAGGGTTTTATCCTCCAAGATTGGTTTGAATTTTGGGGGTTTTTGGACGAGATTCTTCATTAAGGGTCAACTAAGCGAAGGTGATTGTGAAGAGGTGTTCTTCAACAGTCTAGTAGCGGATTCAATGATATTGAGGGGAAGATCTCGGGTTCGTTTCGTTGCAGTTGAGATCAGACGGAACCAAAGGTTTGAACAACTAAGGGTTATTCAATAAGGTGGTTGGAATCGGAGGTCTATCAACAACGATCGGAGGACTTGATTCATCTTGAATCAAGGGGCAAGGAGTGGAAGCAACATTCAACGTATTGAGAATTCTGTTGTATATTTGTTGTTCAATCCTTGTATAAACTGTTACATTCAACAGGTGATATCTATTAAATCTATCTCAATTCTAGTTTTAGAATTGAGGGCAGACGTACCCCGAAGCAAGGACGACAGGGGAACTGCCTCACCAAATACTTGTCTTCTCTATTTTTCAGCATTTTCGTTTTATCTTAAAAATAAGTTATTTTTGTATAAGCACTATTGTCAAACTGTGATATCAATTGAGTAAGAGGTTACAACTCTGTTTTTGAATCCAAAGTACAATAAGACATTGTACTAGGCTAGTTGGAATCACTTACTCAACATAAAAATCACTTGGAGTGTTTTGCACACCAAGTGTTTGACAAATTGCCTAAACCAAAATTATCTTACTTGTGTATCTAGTTTTGGTTTGCTCTTTAAATCATTGGAACTAGGAATCCTAACAAGTGAATTAGATCATTGATAAGTGTGATTAGTGTTGTGATTCTCTTTTCCATATTGTCATTAATCCAACGGCTTATCGCATATCCGGTTTTCCAATAACCGTTCGTTTTAGACTATATTTTCCGCGGCCGCTTCCGCACTTAAAACAAATTTTCAAAACCAATTTTGAAATTGGTAGCGCCGACTCAAATTTTAATTGGGATCTATTCAAACCCCCTTCTAGATCCGTGCCATAGTCTAACAGTACTTTCCTTCCCAAGTATCTTGCTTCAGCTTCATCCTTGCTAACAATTCTTGGTATTCTTCTATACGCTCAATAGGGATAGTAGATGATGATGCAATATCTGGTTGTGAAGGTTTTTCAAGGAGATACGACATCTTAAGGTCACGAGCTCGAGATCGAACCCACTAAATGAAAGGATCAAAAGCTATACAGTTCCTTTTCCCCAAATCATTCTTAGTCCACCTATGAATTGTCCCCTAAGTGTGTATAACCTTATCTTTAGATTCTGCACTAGCTTCCTCATTAAGATAAAAGAAACCCGACAACAGGATGTTTCTAGTCTTTTCCTTCATAGGGAACCAAAATTGATGCCTCGCGAGAATAGGATTGTAGTTAATTCCCCCTCGGATACCAAGAAGAGGTACATTGGAAAATGGGCCACAACTATCAATAATGACTCCCTTGTCGTAAGCTGGGTCATACCAATGCACATCAGTATGAGTAAGAGACATGAGCCTTTGAGACCATCGAATCTTGTTTGGATTTTCTTTGAAGAGCTTGATGTCGTGGTGAGAATTAGATATCAATCTATCGATTAACTTGAATCACAAATCTTAATTCACTACCGATCTTTAAGTTATCCAAGGGAAGGGGAAAAGAGCAAATAACCCAAAATATGCAATGCAAATGAAAAGCAAAAGAGAATCTAAGGTTCGGGGGTTGGTTATATCTAGGGAATGTGTTAGCATCCCAAGCGTCTGTAGTACCCTACAGGAACCTCTTGTTTTATTGTGTTATTTGTTATTTTGTCTGCTAAAGGGTGAAAAGGTAAAGGCTAAGGTGTTATTTCTAAGGATGCTCGTGAACACATCACATCTCGTGCCTACGTATCCTGATGGGAATGGAATCAGAGCATTCGTAGTTCCTCTCATAAAGGGTACACAAAGTTTTTTGGTTGGTTTTTAGGAGAAGAGACAAGTTGTCATCTTAAGTACAATACTCAACTTAATCCACCACAAACATGTGGAAGATGGATCTTTGCTTCACGTTAAGATAAGGGCTCTAACTCGGTTATAGAATCGACGAGTATGCCACATACCTCTCTCAAGTGGAAAAGAATCTACATCTTTCTCAAGTATGTCACGAGGTAGGAGAATTATATCTCGACTAAGGATGACTCATGTCTAATTCTCTCATGGGAGAAAAGGGAACCCAATTGTGGGTACTCTAGTTAACATCCGAGAGAAACTAACCTAATTCTATGAATATAAAAATAAGATTGAAGGGGAAAGCTATCTTATTGTTATCATACAATAATTGATCCTAATGTCTAATATTGATTTAATTTATCGGAGACAAAGTCGAATCAAGAACCTAAGGGGACTTGGAGATCCAAATCATATAGGCATGTCAAACATCCACGAGTAAATTGACAAGTAACTAATCGCGGTTAATCAAAATTTTAATTATGATTCACTAAAAAGCTAATCAATCAATTAGAATTTTTTTAAAATTCAATTAATCCATTAAAAATTTAGTTAATTAAAATTAGGAATTTTAATTAATAATAAAACTAACAATTTAAAAAAAATCTAAATAAATCAAAAGGGTGTAAAAAAAAATACCATGGATGTGTAGCTTTTAAAAAAAACATGGGGTGTGACACCAAGTTAGACATTAATTTACGGACTATTAACATAAACCTTAATTTTTATCATATATTAACAATAACTAAATAAAAAGTTAAAGTTAAAAAAAAATTAAAAAAAAGGAAATAATAATAATAAAAAAATAGAAAGAAAACGGCACATAGGGACACCGTCCCTTTTTTTTCTCTCTATATAATAACAAGATAAAAAAAAATTAGAGTTTAACCAAATGATTTTTTTTTTACTTTTTTAAATTTTAATATACTATCCAATAACATCTTGACATGTGTTCCTATTATAAAAGAAAATAATAATAATATAAAAAAATAGTTAAACAGAGGAAGCTCCATTTCAAATTCATTTTCTTCAATCTCTCTCATTCGATTTCAATGATCTCTACCTCTCAAACCAATTTAAAAAAAATTCACATAGATTCATGGCACATAGTTGCAGTATAATCTGGGGCAGATCATTACCATGTTCAGACTGGGGCAAGTCTAGATTATCCTAATTATCAAGCAGAGTGGCAACCTTCTCTGGAGCAAGTTCATAACAAATCATCAAGTACCTAGCCTTGGGGCATCCAGAGCATCATCTTCTGCTCCAATAATGGCGTCTGCAGCAAACTGCGTGTCGAGGAAATCGATTCCTCCCACCACCCGAAGTCCAAATCGCATTAGCAACTACCAGAGTCCACCGCGCTGACGTCTCCCTGCATTTCCAATTACCCGTCTGCAATCATGTGCATCATACGCATTGCATTCGCTATCATAAGCATCTTGCATCATATGCATACCCAACCATATCATACTTCCCCAGCTCTTGCCTCTCGGCGCGTCAGCATTTGCATTTGCACTTCCATTCGTTATGGAATATCATATCATCAAGCATTCACATATGCAAGTCAAGGTCCAGGATCAATCCCGAAGATTTCCAAGACCATCGGCAGCCCAGTCAGGGGCATCATTCAGAAGACTGTGGGTTTCTCCCACGAAATTCAAGATATTCAAAGCAAGACTCAGCCCAACCAGGGGCATATCGTTCAAGACCGTGGGCGTTCCCCATGAAGTTGTTCAACCTTTTGTTGGGCAAATCCAAGAAGTTTAATGCAAAATTCAGTCTAGATAGGGGCATCTTCAGCAAAACCGTGAGCGTTCCTCATGAAGTTGTTCAGCCTTTGGTGACCAAGACAAGATATCAAGGCCAATTCATCCCAGCCAGAGGCATCTTCTTCAGAATTCATGGGCGTAACCATGAAATCATTTCAGCAAAACTATGATCTCCAAACAAAGACGGTGGACGTACCCTGTTGACTCATTTCAATTAAATCTTCCTCTTGGGGGTCCCCCAATGAGTTGTACCCAGCAAGCGTGACCGTTGTCAATTGCCTTACTATCATCCTTTTGGTGATAGTCGAACCTCGTCAGTTCAACCTAGCCTGCATCCTTTTGGTGTTGGTAAACTTCAAATCTATGTTGCCCTATCATCCTTTTGGTGATAGCGACCTGTGTGTGTGAGTTTCACTCCGTCATCCTTTTGGTGGGGGTTCTATCAGAGTCATTAATGATAGATTGTGCGATAATTTGTTTTTGTTTCGCTCCATCATCCTTTTGGTGGGGGGTCTATCATAGTCATTAACGATAGATTGTGTGATAGTTTGTTTGTGTTTCGCTCCGTCATCCTTTTGGTGGGGGGTCAATCATAGTCATTAATGATAGATTGTGCGATGATAGTTTGTGTTTCGCCCCATCATCCTTTTTGTGGGGGGTCTATTGTAGTCATTAATGATAGATTGTGCGATAGTTTGTTTGTGTTTCGCTCCGTCATCCTTTTGGTGGGGGGTCTATCATAGTCATTAATGATAGATTGTGCGATTGTTTGTGTTTCGCTCCGTCATCCTTTTGGTGGGGGGTCTATCATAGTCATTAATGATAGATTGTGCGATAGTTTGTTTGTGTTTCGCTCCGTCATCCTTTTGGTGGGGGGTCTATCGTAGTCATTAACGATAGATTGTGCGATAGTTTGTTTGTGTTTCGCTCCGTCATCCTTTTGGTGGGGGGTCTATCATAGTCATTAAGGATAGATTGTGCGATGATAGTTTGTGTTTCGCCCCATCATCCTTTTTGTGGGGGGTCTATCGTAGTCATTAACGATAGATTGTGCGATAGTTTGTTTGTGTTTCGCTCCGTCATCCTTTTGGTGGGGGGTCTATCGTAGTCATTAACGATAGATTGTGCGATAGTTTGTTTGTGTTTAGCTCCGTCATCCTTTTGGTGGGGGGTCTATCGTAGTCATTAACGATAGATACTGCGATAGTTTGTTTGTGTTTCGCTCCGTCATCCTTTTGGTGGGGGGCCTATCATAGTCATTAATGATAGATTGTGCAATTGTTTGTGTTTCGCTCCGTCATCCTTTTGGTGGGTGGTCTGTCAACTGGATTGGTGTCAGATTGTTCAATAGTGTTTGTCCTATCATCCTTTTGGTGGTAGTGGCCGGTGTGTTTTTCGCTCCGTCCTCCTTTTGGTGGAGGTTCTGTCATTTGGATTGGTGTCAGATTGTGTGGTAGTGTTTGTCCTATCATCCTTTTGGTGGTAGTGGTCGGTGTGTATTTTGCTCCGACCTCCTTTTGGTGGGGGGTCTGTCATTTGGATTGGTGTCAGATTGTGCGATAATGCTTGCTCTATCATCCTTTTGGTGATAGTAGCTGTGTGTGTTTCGTCCTCATCATCCTTTTGGTGATGGCGACCTTTTTCTAGTATTTCATTTTTTACCCAGAGGCATACCTCATCCAATATTTCAATTCTCAGACATTTCTTTTCTCTTCGGACAAATTCAGGGTTTTCTTCATATCTATTTGTCTTCTACCTCAAAAGAACGAACTCCATAGTAGTTCATCTCACTCGGTTTAAGACAATTAGATAGGGGCATCTGTCATACCCCAAATTTTTCCTACCTTTGTACAACCTCTGTTCTGTATATTTACCCACTAACTATACTCAGAAAATCCCAAAAGTATGTCATTATTTTCAAGTTTTGTTTATCAAGCCAAGGATGAGTGCAGTTTTGATTGAAGGATAGTCAGGTTGGATCTAATGTTGGTCAAACTGGTCATGTGTAGTTAAGGCCAAGAGCATTTGTTTCAGTTGGATTATGGATTAAGTCATCAGACAATGGTTGAGTTATTAATACTTCATAGTTGATAATAACTCAGATCTTGACCATTCTTTAATTGGGGTGTTATGTAATGCTTTGGAGTCCATATTTTAATTCATAAATTCTACAATTTTAAAGCATGACTCTTGATCAGGAAAGTTATGGTGAAAGTTTTGGTTTGACTTTCAAAATTGATTCATGATTATTTCTCAAGGACTAATTTAGGGTGTTGTTTATTGCATGAAAAGTCATGGGTAGTTTCAAGGGTGAATCGTGGAGCCAACACAAAAGTCCAATTCTGATTGCCATAGTTTTTTATTATTATGAAATTTCTCGTGGTTAAAGTTTTATGAATGAATCAAATAACAGATTGGAAGAGTTCAAATTTCATTTGGAGTTCAAATTTCAAGTCAACACTCATTTCATTTAACTTTCATGTCCAAGTGCCAATACCATATCTTACATACAAAGTTCATAAAAATAGGTGGAATTCAAGGTCCATCTTCATTTTTATATTTCGTAAAAATATAGACTTGAAAAAACACATGATCCTCTCATTAGCTATAAGCCCATGCGTTTGTACAAGGCCATTTTCCTATTGTTTTTTTTTCTTTCTTTCGTACTACAACAACAAGCTTTGGTCCCACAACCATGATGGTGAGTCACGTAAAAAGCCTGGGCACAGCAGGTATCATCTGCAGACTCTGGCCCACACATACAAGAGGACAAATTCTACAATGGAAAAGATGGAAAAAGTTGATGCAAAAGCTGTAGTAGCGAAGCCACTCACGCAAAAAACCAGTACCTGCAGTGGTTATACAACAAGCCATAAACCGACAAACCGGCAACACCTCTTTATAGTACTAATAGTACAGTTGCCCATACCATTTCACTGAGGTGCACTACCGCTGGAAAACGCAGCACATAGACCATGCCCCACTAAGAACCAGCCTTGTTTCCCATAGCCGTGTGAAATAACCGTTACGCAGAACCGTACATCCAATCAATCCCACCCCTTCAACTTGCAGCAGAATGCATGCACCCCTGCTACACTCACAACAGAAAAAATCAGGATTTAAAAAAGTTGTAGAAAAGGAAAAAAAACAACCAAATGCTAGCGAATATTTAGAACCGCAAAGAGCACCGTACAATTTGTGGCACACCATTACCTGTACCTGTCACAACATCCAGCCATTTGAGGTGAAAATTCTTGTGCATAAGTCAAAAAGTTCTGCAGCACAACGGTGCACTCTAGTCCATGACCAGTAACTCATGTGCCATTCCACATAACCTTGGCATGATAATACCCACCACCTGCAGCATACCAAACGAAATGAATAAGGACTTGCATAAAATGGAAAAGGGGACCACTTGAAGAGGACATACAACAGACCTGCGATGTTTCACTGCTATGTACAACCATACCAACAATAATTTGTCCACACCATGACCACTTTGGACTCCCTAATGGACCGACAAAACTACAAGCAGAGGGAAATAAATATCAGCTACCGCAACGAGACACTAACAAAAAAAAAATCATGGCTCATCTTCAATCCACAAACAACCTTTTACTGCAGCAGGCCTGTATAAAAACAATATCAAGCCATCACATGACAACAAATTTCCACCCAAACCAAAACTCATCTCCTTTCTGTGATGTACCCCACAATAAGCCACGAAAATAACATTGCAACCATAACGGAATTTTCACAATATACCTCAGCAAGCCACACTCACTAAAAAGACTCGTACAGTCCTGTAATTTTGGAAAAAAAGAAAGGTACAGCAGGTCCCACCAACACATATTTTGTGAGTCCCTCATTTTGCAGCAATAACAAATGGTCAGTACACAAGGGAAAGAATCACAAACCTCGCAACCATGTACGACATCGAAACTTGTGTGGTACCACAATGAAAATCCTTATCATTTACAACCTGCAGTGTGAAATAAAAGGGGATCAAAACCTAGCTGTCTGGGGCCTCTTTTTCAACCATTAGACCTTTTGGAAGTCTCCTCCCTAACCCTCTCTTCATAACAAAATCCCACTCAAAATCAATGAACAACCAAAACCCTTCCTCTCTTTCTGGAACCTAAATCAAAAACTTTCAACAGATGCCATGATTCTTCCATAACTCGTGAGTTGAGATCCTTCATTCTTTTTTCAATCAAATCCAAATAACCTCAACCCTCATTGTTCATCCCTTAAAATGACCTTCAATCTTTTCCATTTTATGCTCTCAAAAACAAAAATAATATCTGCAGAACCACATCCATAACCTTCAAATCTTCATACCTCTCTTCTCCCGCTTAACTGAATCCCTTCAAACAATCCAAACACATAAAACTCAGACCAATCCTTCAACAACAAAACCAAACTACTCGTTTCTCACCAACAAACCAGAACCATAAAACTCTTCTTCAACTTTCTAAATTTTCTTCACACACAAAACCTTCTTTTCTTCTTCAACCTCCATTAACTTCTCCTTCTTCAACTCAAATTCCAAACCCTCAACTTGTTATTCATAAAACCACACGAAAACCCTTCATCAAAAACAACCCTTTCCCTAAACCATATCTTTATTCACGTTACCTTCAACCAACAACAAGCCTCAAACCCCAACCATTTAACCCTCTTCTTTTTCGACCTCCAAATCCATATTCTCAAAAACACCAACAACAACAAGTCGATTTAGACATCCAGAATCATAATTGAAAATAGATTGAGATGGAGAGAAGATTAAACAAATCAAAACCAGAATAGAGAGATGGAGAACCGAGATTGAACACAAGAAGGGAGGAGAATATTGAGACGGAGAGACAGAGGAAGATTGGTGATGTTGTTTTTTTTCTCTGAATGAACTTTCTTCGGGTAAGACATTGTGGATGCCTCATGTTCACCCATTCCAATTTGGTCTCATGTTGTTTGTTATTGTGGATTGGATGAACTCTTCTCTTGCTAAAAGCCCAATAGATTTATGGGTATACATTGCCAGGATCCTCACGTTTTTAGGGCATTTGATGTGGGGCTTTTCAGCCCATTTGGTCCCCATTTTATTTTCTTTTTCTCTTTATTTATTTTAGAGTTTAGATTTTGTTTTAAATGATTTTCCAATTTTTTTTATCTGAGTTTTCTATTTAATGTATATACTATTTTTTTCCTTTTAATCATGATTAATACCTTTATATTGTAAAAAACTCTTTGGTAAATAATATGGATTATACTTCCAACTAACCTTTTATTCATTGTCGATTTTATTTTATGGTCGATGACGAGACCTCCAAGTTATAGTTTGTCAAATTATTGACAAATAATAACAAACCCGAGATCAATTTTTTTTTCAAACTTTCATTTTCGTTTCTTATCCATTTTTTATCCACTTTTTCTTATTCTTTAGTCAATGATGACTTTAATAATTATTATCGGTCAAATTATTGATAGATGATAATTTAGTCGAGACTATTTCATTTTCGCTTCAAATCATTTTTTAAAAAAAACATTTTCTCAATCAAACTCCAGAAGAAGGAGATTCTTGGAATCTAGCATTCCTTGGATCTTCGAGTGAATAATTCTCGAGGCACGCTCTTGAGTTGTTATTCACTCAATCTTTTGATTTTATCAAACACTTTCTCAATATCTTTTTCGATTAAAACTCTGAAAGAAGGAGATTCTTGGAATCTAGCATTCCTTGAATTTTCGAGTGAATAGTTCTCGAGGCACGCTCTGTGAGTTGTTATTCTCTCAACCTTTCGACTTTTTTCAAACTCAATCATTTTCCAATGTTCTCCTAAGCCGAATGCTCGTACGCATTCGCAACCCACATTTCGTACACGCATTCACAACTCCTCGTGGTTTTGATATTGGAAGCACCCTTAGGGACCAATATCATTTCTCATAATCTAACCCTTGACACGTCGTCAAGTCGGTTCCATCTTCGGTCGAATCCTCGACACGTCGTCGAGCTACTTCAAAATAACTTCCTCTTTGCCTCGCATTCCATTTCCGATTCAATCTTTTCACAAACATTTTTTTAAAACTTACGAAAGAGGGATATTCTTAGAATCTAGCATTCTTTGAATATTCGAATGAGTAACTCTCGAGGCGCGCTCTTGAGTTGTTATTAGTTCATTCTTTCGATTTCAAAACATTCAATCCTTTATCTCCAACTCTTTTCAACCCAATTTCTGAAAGAATTGAGTTCTTGGGATCTTGCATTCCTTGAATTCTTGAGTGACAAGCTCTTGAGGCATGCCCTTGGGTTGCTTGTCAGTCACTCTTTCGTTTCTCAATCCATTTCAAACTTCATATTTTCGTGGTCGTCTCCACGAACTACGATTGCTCTGATTCTTCATTCTCGTCCGAATGTAAGATACGTAGGCACAAGATTGCGATGATCTTGGCGAGCACATTTCCCATTTTCTCCCCTATTCCACACTTCTACCTTTCTCCATTACTCCGTCCACAATTCTCTCAACCTTTCCCGTAGTAGAACTACGACGCTCTGATTTCTCATTCTCGTCCGAATGAGCATACGTAGACACAAGGGCCCCAATCCTTGGCGAGCACCCTATCATCTAACCACCCATCTCTCCTTTACGTCTTTAACTTTTTACCCTACCAATTCTACCTTTAATAACGAGAAGAAAACAAGTAAACCTAAACAACACTCCTCACATTTACCTTAAGAGGTTCCCGTCGAGTACGATGGACGTGAGGGGTGCTAATACCTTCCCCTCACGTAACTGACTCCCGAACCCGGAACTTGGTTGCGACAGCCCTGTTCCTATCCTTTTCGCTTTAAGAGGTTTTCTCGATATTTTCCTCTCCCGTTTATTTGGGAAAAATAAAGTTCGGTGGCGACTCTGTCGAACCGCATTTCCGCGCCTTTCGCGCGAGGGTCGTTTCTCCGAAATATCTCCGTGATTTTTCGAGGTGCGATAGTTGGCGACTCTGCTGGGGACATTTGCTCCATGCAAAGAGAGAGTCGAGCCTATCTTTTGGTTTGTGAGGAGTGTTTGTTTTTATTTGTTTCCTTCTTGTTTATGTATTTGTTCTCTTGTGGATTTTATTTGTGCTTGTTATCTTGGTTGCCTGTTGGTTCTTGGGATGACATCATGTGTAAGGCTTTACGCCCGAGCTTTGGTAAAAGCAGAGAGAACACTTAGTTTAGAATTGGTAGTCGAGTAGTGTTAGTCACCAAGGATTCGCTCCTTGTGTGCCTAGCATGAAAGCTCCTCCAGAGGAGACCTATTCGTAGATCTTGTTGTAACACAGCTAGCCTGTTGCACGACTTGATTAATGAAGGGTCCGTGATTCTGGGAACCTTTTGTTAGCACCAGTTCCGATATTGGTGGTCGTGTAGTGTTAGTCTCCAAGGACTCGCTCCTTGTGCGCCTAGCACCAGGACCCCGCTCAGGAGAGACCTTATCATCATTATCGTCGTAATACAGCCAGCCTGTTGCGTGACGCTAATACGACCAGTGTCCGTGATCCTGGGAACCAAACATAGAAACCATCCCGTGAGTGGGTTTATGGGTAGAATGTTTAGATCTTCCCGCATAGGTCGTACCTGTCAGTTTCTTTGATCGGAAATTGTGGTTACTTCTCTGTTACAGTTATCAGCTCCAAAATTGTTTGATTGTGATCCTGTGATCCTGGATTTTGTATCTTGCATTGCATCTTGCATATCATTTGCATTGCATTTCATATGTTGTGCATTTTGCATTTCCAGTCCTTCAACAGAATCTTATGTCTTCGTTCCTTCCTCTCCAGTAAATCAAGCTGATTCCTCGACACCAGTACGCAACTAGAGCCAATACAAGACGAATGATGGAGCAGATTCAGCAGGAGCAAGCTGCCTTCAGGGAAGACTTGGATTCTATGAAAGGAAAGATTGACCAGATCCTCGAAGCCATTCTCGCGGCCAGAAGAGAGGAAGAACAGCGTGAAGCCGCTGCTGTCGTCAACAACAATGGTCAAGGACAAGGGTCTACCGCCATCCCTTTGGTTCCAATTCCAAATCCTCATGGGATGTCGTTGAACTTCAATAACGCAGCCGAAGGAAACACTTCTCAGCCAATCCCAGTACCTGGAGTTATTGTTGGAGCTATCCCGCAGGCTCAGCCTACTGTCGTGCAGATCCCAGCTCCCCATACCGAAGATACTCTGATGGATCATTATGACGACGTTCAGAACTATCATGCTGCTATCCCCATTTCCAGTCCTGTTGCCGTTCAGGATTCAGAAGCCATGAAGATGTGCCGAGATCTAGCCGAGAAACTCCGAGCCATGGAGGGGCACAATTCAAATTCTTTCAGTGCTTTGGAATTGTGCTTGGTGCCTGATGTTGTCATTCCTCCCAAGTTCAAGGTGCCCGAATTTTCGAAGTACAAAGGTCTCAGTTGCCCGAATATTCATTTGAAGATGTACTGTCGCAAGATGGCTGCCTATGCCAGAGACGAAAAGCTCATGATCCATTGCTTCCAAGACAGCTTGTCTGGGGCATCACTCGAATGGTATATGCAGCTGGAACGTAATAGTGTGCGCACTTGGGCCGAGCTAGCCGATGCATTCATCAAGCAGTACATGTACAATACCGATCTTGCTCCAAATCGTACTCAGCTTCAGAGTATGACTCAGAAGGATAATGAATCCTTCAAGGAGTACGCACAACGATGGAGAGAGCTAGCCGCAAGGGTGCATCCACCTCTTGTTGACCGTCAACTAATTGACATTTTCATGGGCACCTTGCAAGGCCAGTACTACGAAAAGCTGATCGGTAGTGTCTCCGCTGGATTTTCTGACTTGGTGATCGTTGGTGAGAGAATTGAACAAGGTCTGAAGAGTGGAAAGATCCTAGGAGGTTCTAACATCCAGGCCAATGCCAAGAAGCCTTTCAACGGATACAAGAAGAAAGAGGGCGAAACAAATGCCATCTCTTTGCAGAAAGAGCAAGCTCCTCAACAAGCTCCAGCTCCTATGCCTTATCAAGTTCCCTATTATCAGTATCCGTATGTTGCTGCTGCGCAATATGATCCAATGCCTTATCAGCCAGCTGTTCAAGGAGTGCAAGCTCAGATGCCACAGCAACAGGCTCCTCAGCAACAAACCTACAATCAGCAAGGATACCAATATCCTCCTCAACAACAACAAATGCAAGCTACTCAGCAACGATAAGGTACTCGCCCACAGCGTCAGCAGAGAACATGGAGGCCAGATAGAGTCTTTGATCGTCTACCAATGACATATGCTAAAATCTTTGCTCAGTTGATGGAGAAGAAAGTTGTTGTTCCGAGAGATTTGGCTCCTCCAACTGTCGTTCCTGCCGATTACGATGCAAATGCTCATTGTGAGTTTCATAAGGGCGCTCCAGGTCATACCATTGAGGACTGCAGAGCCTTCAAGCAAACAGTTCAAGACATGATCGACAGGGATGCTATCAACTTTAATGGGAAGTCTCCAAATGTCATCAACAATCCGATGCCACCAGTCAACTAGTGCCAACATCAGATCAAGCAGAGTCAAGTTCATTTCTCGAAGAAGGCCATCATGTCGCCATTTCATATTACGCATTTCTTATATTTGTCTTTGTTTGTTTAAGTATTGTATGCTTTGAACAATTGTCATTCGTATTTGGTTTTCATTAATGTATCGTTTATGCATGTTTTGAATTAGTTATGTCGTATTCACTCATTTTTCACTTATCACCGACACATTTATTCATTTCACACTATCCACTGTTGTTGATCATAGTTTGAGGGAGGATGATGAAAACAAGATACCCATAATTGCAAACCGTATGCTTTCAGATCGAATCTCGTCAATGATGTACTGGCATTGCTTCAATTCCCCAAACACCAGAGATATAAGGAGTTAATCCCTAGTAGACCACTTCGAGCCCAGAAGTAGTAGTTTCCTTCGGATATTCAAACCTTTACACTCAACCTGGGGCAGAGTAGTGTTCAGTTAATCTAATCCCGCACTCAAATAAAAAAAAAAGGGAAAAACCCAGAAGACGGTTGGTCATCAATGACCCATGTTATGGCAGTCACAATCCTCCAACAAAATCCAAAAAAAAAAAAATCAAAAGCCGACTAAGTCAAACACCTCAGAGAGGACTTAGGCAAAATCAAGGCTATCCCGATGGATCTAACAAACAAAGTCAATCAGTGCAAAAGTTAGGGATCAAAACAAAAGTAAAAGAGGACCTCGAAACCCTCAACAAAAAAAAAGATTCAGTGGCCACCCAAATCAAAAGGGGCACTGACATCCATCAAAAAACCAAAATAAGGTGACTGCCACGTCGAGCAAACCTTGAACCATCAAGTTTATACCGTCGAGACAAGTGTAGAATTAACTGAGCGTAGGAATGGAGATCACTAAGAAGAAGGGGTGGGTACAAATCATGCTTTGAGCCTAACATCCTTTGTTTCATAACCGTGAACCAGACCACGTTACAACCCTCGAAAGACCTAATTGAGGCGAGGTTTACTCTGAAAGCATACTATCGCAAGGTTGCGTAACCTGACTCCTCACATGATTTCTAATCACCAACATTGGTGTCATTTCTCTTGATATATTTTTCACACCAATCAAAATTAGCATAATGTTTGGGCTAACGGTCCATTCGTTTCACTATCACGACACTTCAATAAAAGACATTTTTTTCAAAAACTTGCATTGAACTTTGCATTAATATTACCATTTGTGAATGTACAATTTTAATTGCAAATCAGTGCTAGGTATTCAAAGACACTTCAGCAAGGGGCAATCAAGGAAGAACTTGACTTCCAGTGGCTGATACGAAGCAAGACTACTTCAAAACCCGGAGGCTGGGGCAAATCATTCAATAGCTCAAGCAGGGGCAAGTCATCCAAGTTCAACGTCAACTTCAAAACAGGTTAATCTGGGGCAGACCATTACCATGTTCAGACTGGGGCAAGTCTAGATTATCCTAATTATTAAGCAGAGTGGCAACCTTCTCTGGAGAAAGTTCATAACAAATCATCAAGTACCTAGCCTTGGGGCATCCAGAGCATCATCTTCTGCTCCAATAATGGCGTCTGCAGCAAACTGCATGTCGAGGAAATCGATTCCTCCCACCACCCGAAGTCCAAATCGCATTAGCAACTACCAGAGTCCACCGCGCCGACGTCTCCCTGCATTTCCAATTACCCGTCTGCAATCATGTGCATCATACACATTGCATTCGCTATCATAAGCATCTTGCATCATATGCATACCCAACCATATCATACTTCCCCAGCTCTTGCCTCTCGGCGCGTTAGCATTTGCATTTGCACTTCCATTCGTTATGGAATATCATATCATCAAGCATTCACATATGCAAGTCAAGGTCCAGGATCAATCCCGAAGATTTCCAAGACCATCGGCAGCCCAGTCAGGGGCATCCTTCACAAGACTGTGGGTTTCTCCCACGAAATTCAAGATATTCAAAGCAAGACTCAGCCCAACCAGGGGCATATCGTTCAAGACCGTGGGCGTTCCCCATGAAGTTGTTCAACCTTTTGTTGGGCAAATCCAAGAAGTTTAATGCAAAATTCAGCCTAGATAGGGGCATCTTCAGCAAAACCGTGAGCGTTCCTCATGAAGTTGTTCAGCCTTTGGTGACCAAGACAAGATATCAAGGCCAATTCAGCCCAGCCAGAGGCATCTTCTTCAGAATTCATGGGCGTAACCATGAAATCATTTCAGCAAAACTATGATCTCCAAACAAAGACGGTGGGCGTACCCCGTTGACTCATTTCAATTCAATCTTCCTCTTGGGGGTCCCCCAATGAGTTGTACCCAGCAAGCGTGACCGTTGTCAATTGCCTTACTATCATCCTTTTGGTGATAGTCACACCTCTTCAGTTCAACCTAGCTTGCATCCTTTTGGTGTTGGTAAACTTCAAATCTGTGTTGCCCTATCATCCTTTTGGTGATTGCGACCTGTGTGTGTGAGTTTTGCTCCGTCATCCTTTTGGTGGGGGGTCTATCAGAGTCATTAATGATAGATTGTGCGATAATTTGTTTGTGTTTCGCTCCGTCATCCTTTTGGTGGGGGGTCTATCGTAGTCATTAACGATAGATTATGCGATAGTTTGTTTGTGTTTCGCTCCGTCATCCTTTTGGTGGGGGGTCTATCATAGTCATTAAGGATAGATTGTGCGATGATAGTTTGTGTTTCTCCCCATCATCATTTTTGTGGGGGGTCTATCGTAGTCATTAACGATAGATTGTGCGATAGTTTGTTTGTGTTTCGCTCCGTCATCCTTTTGGTGGGGGGTCTATCATAGTCATTAATGATAGATTGTGCGATTGTTTGTGTTTCGCTCCGTCATCCTTTTGGTGGGGGGTCTATCATAGTCATTAATGATAGGTTGTGCGATAGTTTGTTTGTGTTTCGCTCCGTCATCCTTTAGGTGGGGGGTCTACCGTAGTCATTAATGATAGATTGTGCGATGATAGTTTGTGTTTCGCTCCGTCATCCTTTTGGTGGGGGGTCTATCTTAGTCATTAATGATAGATTGTGCGATTGTTTGTGTTTCGCTCCATCATCCTTTTGGTGGGGGGTCTATCATAGTCACTAATGATAGACTGTGCGATAGTTTGTTTGTGTTTCTCTCCGTCATCCTTTTGGTGGGGGGTCTATCGTAGTCATTAACGATAGATTGTGCGATAGTTTGTTTGTGTTTCGCTCCGTCATCCTTTTGGTGGGGGGTCTATCGTAGTCATTAACGATAGATTATGCGATAGTTTGTTTGTGTTTCGCTCCGTCATCCTTTTGGTGGGGGGTCTGTCGACTGGATTGTTGTCAGATTGTGCGATAGTGTTTGTCTTATCATCCTTTTGGTGGTAGTGGTCGGTGTGTGTTTCGCTCCGTCCTCCTTTTGGTGGGGGGTCTGTCATTTGGATTGGTGTCAGATTGTGTGGTAGTGTTTGTCCTATCATCCTTTTGGTGGTAGTGGTCGGTGTGTGTTTTGCTCCGTCCTCCTTTTGGTGGGGGGTCTGTCATTTGGATTGGTGTCAGATTGTGCGATAGTGCTTGCTCTATCATCCTTTTGGTGATAGTAGCTGTGTGTGTTTTGTCCTCATCATCCTTTTGGTGATGGCGACCTTTTTCTAGTCTTTCATTATTTACCCAGAGGGATACCTCATCCAATATTTCAATTCTCGGACATTTCTTTTCTCTTCGGACAAATTCAGGGTTTTCTTCATATCTATTTGTCTTCTACCTCAAAAGAACGAACTCCATAGTAGTTCATCTCACTCGGTTTAAGCCAATTAGATAGGGGCATCTGTCATACCCCAAATTTGTCCTACCTTTGTACAACCTCTATTCTGTATATTTACCCACTAACTATACTCAGAAAATCCCAAAAGTATATCATTATTTTCAAGTTTTGTTTATCAAGCCAAGGAAGAGTGCAATTTTGATTGAAGGATAGTCAGGTTCGATCTAATGTTGGTCAAACTGGTCATGTGTAGTTAAGGCCAAGAGCATTTGTTTCAGTTGGATTATGGATTAAGTCATCAGACAATGGTTGAGTTATTAATACTTCATAGTTGATAATAACTCAGATCTTGACCATTCTTTAATTGGGGTGTTATGTAATGCTTTGGAGTCCATATTTTAATTCATAAATTCTACAATTTTAAAGCATGACTCTTGATCAGGAAAGTTATGGTGAAAGTTTTGGTTTGACTTTCAAAATTGATTCATGATTATTTCTCAAGGACTAATTTAAGGTGTTGTTTATTCCATGAAAAGTCATGGGCAGTTTCAAGGGTGAATCGTGGAGCCAACACAAAAGTCCAATTCTGATTGCCATAGTTTTTTATTATTATGAAATTTCTGGTGGTTAAAGTTTTATGAATGAATCAAATAACAGATTGGAAGAGTTCAAATTTCATTTGGAGTTCAGATTTCAAGTCAACACTCATTTCATTTAACTTTCATGTCCAAGTGCCAATACCATATCTTACATACAAAGTTCATAAAAATAGGTGGAATTCAAGGTCCATCTTCATTTTTATATTTCGTAAAAATATAGACTTGAAAAAACACATGATCCTCTCATTAGCCATAATCCCATGCGTTTGTACAAGGCCATTTGCCTATTGTTTTTTTTCTTCCTTTCGTACTACAACAACAAGCTTTGGTCCCACAACCATGATGGTGAGTCACGTAAAAAGCCTGGGCACAGCAGGTATCATCTGCAGACTCTGGCCCACACATACAAGAGGACAAATTCTACAATGGAAAAGATGGAAAAAGTTGATGCAAAAGCTGTAGTAGCGAAGCCACTCACGCAAAAAACTAGTACCTGCAGTGGTTATACAACAAGCCATAAACCGACAAACCGGAAACACCTCTTTATAGTACTAATAATACAGTTTCCCATACCATTTCACTGAGGTGCACTACCGCTGGAAAACTCAGCACATAGACCATGCCCCACTAAGAACCAGCCTTGTTTCCCATAGCCGTGTGAAATAACCGTTACGCAGAACCGTACATCCAATCAATCCCACCCCTTCAACTTGCAACAGAATGCATGCACCCCTGCTACACTCACAACAGAAAAAATCAGGATTTAAAAAAGTTGTAGAAAAGGAAAAAAACAACCAAATGCTAGCGAATATTTAGTACCGCAAAGAGCACCGTACAATTTGTGGCACACCATTACCTGTACCTGTCACAACATCCAGCCATTTGAGGTGAAAATTCTTGTGCATAAGTCACCAAGTTCTGCAGCACAACGGTGCACTCTAGTCCATGACCCGTAACTCATGTGCCATTCCACATAACCTTGGCTTGATAATACCCACCACCTGCAGCATACCAAACGAAATAAATAAGGACTTGCATAAAATGGAAAAGGGGACCACTTGAAGATGACATACAACAGACCTGCGATGTTTCACTGCTATGTACAACCATACCAACAATAATTTATCCACACCATGACCACTTTGGACTCCCTAATGGACCGGCAAAACTACAAGCAGAGGGAAATAAATATCAGCTACCGCAACGAGACACTAACAAAAAACTATCATGGCTCATCTTCAATCCACAAACAACCTTTTACTACAGCAGGCCTGTATAAAAACAATATCAAGCCATCACATGACAACAAATTTCCACCCAAACCAAAACTCATCTCCTTTTCGTGATGTACCCCACAATAAGCCACAAAAATAACGTTGCAACCATAATGGAATTTTCACAATATACCTCAGCAAGCCACACTCACTAAAAAGACTCGTACAGTCCTGTAATTTTGGAAAAAAAGAAAGGTACAGCAGGTCCCACCAACACATATTTTGTGAGTCCCTCATTTTGCAGCAATAACAAATGGTCAGTACACAAGGGAAAGAATCAAAAACCTCGCAACCATGTACGACATCGAAACTTGTGTGGTACCACAATGAAAATCCTTATCATTTACAGCCTGCAGTGTGAAATAAAAGGGGATCAAAACCTAGCTGTCTGGGGCCTCTTTTTCAACCATTAGGCCTTTTGGAAGTCGCCTCCCTAACCCTCACTTCATAACAAAATCCCACTCAAAATCACTGAACAACCAAAACCCTTCCTCTCTTTCTGGAACCTAAATCAAAAACTTTCAACAGATGCCATGATTCTTCCATAACTCGTGAGTTGAGATCCTTCATTCTTTTTTCAATCAAATCCAAATAACCTCAACCCTCATTGTTCATCCCTTAAAATGACCTTCAATCTTTTCCATTTTATGCTCTCAAAAACGAAAATAATATCTGCAGAACCACATCCATAACCTTCAAATCTTCATACCTCTCTTCTCCTGCTTAACTGAATCCCTTCAAACAATCCAAACACATAAAACTCAGACCAATCCTTCAACAACAAAACCAAACTACTCGTTTCTCACCAACAAACCAGAACCATAAAACTCTTCTTCAACTTTCTAAATTTTCTTCACACACAAAACCTTCTTTTCTTCTTCAACCTCCATTAACTTCTCCTTCTTCAACTCAAATTCCAAACCCTCAACTTCTTCTTCATAAAACCACACGAAAACCCTTCATCAAAAACAACCCTTTCCCTCAACCATATCTTTATTCACGTTACCTTCAACCAACAACAAGCCTCAAACCCCAACCATTTAACCCTCTTCTTTTTCGACCTCCAAATCCATATTCTCTAAAACACCAACAACAACAAGTCGATTTAGACATCCAGAATCATAATCGAAAATAGATTGAGATGGAGAGAAGATTAAACAAATCAAAACCAGAATAGAGAGATGGAGAACCGAGATCGAACACGAGAAGGGAGGAGAATATTGAGACGGAGAGACAGAGGAAGATTGGTGATGTTATTTTTTTTCTCTGAATGAACTTTCTTCGGGTAAGACGTTGTGGATGCCTCGTGTTCACCCATTCCAATTTGGTTTCATGTTGTTTGTTATTGTGGATTGGATGAACTCTTCTCTTGCTAAAAGCCCAATAGATTTATGGGTATACATTGCCAGGATCCTCACGTTTTTAGGGCATTTGATGTGGGGCTTTTCAGCCCATTTGGTCCCCATTTTATTTTCTTTTTCTCTTTATTTATTTTAGAGTTTAGACTTTGTTTTAAACGATTTTCCAATTTTTTTTTATCTGAGTTTTCTATTTAATGTATATACTATTTTTTTTCCTTTTAATCATGATTAATACTTTTATATTGTAAAAAACTCTTTGGTAAATAATATGGATTATACTTCCAATTAACCTTTTATTCATTGTCGATTTTATTTTATGGTCGATGACGAGACCTCCAAGTTATAGTTTGTCAAATTATTGACAAATAATAACAAACCCGAGATCAATTTTTTTCTTTCAAACTTTCATTTTCGTTTCTTATCCATTTTTTATCCACTTTTTCTTATTCTTAAGTCAATGATGACTTTAATAATTATTATCGGTCAAATTATTGATAGATGATAATTTAGTCGAGACTATTTCATTTTTGCTTCAAATCATTTTTTTTAAAAAACATTTTCTCAATCAAACTCCAGAAGAAGGAGATTCTTGGAATCTAGCATTCCTTGGATCTTCGAGTGAATAATTCTCGAGGCACGCTCTTGAGTTGTTATTCACTCAATCTTTTGATTTTCTCAAACACTTTCTCAACATCTTTTTCGATTAAAACTCTGAAAGAAGGAGATTCTTGGAATCTAGCATTCCTTGAATTTTCGAGTGAATAGTTCTCGAGGCACACCTTGTGAGTTGTTATTCACTCAACCTTTCAACTTTTTTCAAACTCAATCATTTTCCAATGTTTTCCTAAGCCGAATGCTCGTATGCATTCGCAACCCACATTTTGTACACGCATTCACAACTCCTCGTGGTTTTGATATTGGAAGCACCCTTAGGGACCAATATCATTTCTCATAATCTAACCCTTGACATGTCGTCAAGTCGGTTCCATCTTCGGTCAAATACTCGACACGTCGTCGAGCTACTTCAAAATAACTTCCTCTTTGCCTCGCATTCCATTTCCGATTCAATCTTTTCACAAACATTTTTTTAAAACTTACGAAAGAGGGATATTCTTAGAATCTAGCATTCTTTGAATATTCGAATGAGTAACTCTCGAGGCGCGCTCTTGAGTTGTTATTAGTTCATTCTTTCGATTTCAAAACATTCAATCCTTTATCTCCAACTCTTTTCAACCCAATTTCTGAAAGAATTGAGTTCTTGGGATCTTGCATTCCTTGAATTCTTGAGTGACAAGCTCTTGTGGCATGCCCTTGGGTTGCTTGTCAGTCACTCTTTCGTTTCTCAATCCATTTCAAACTTCATATTTTCGTGGTCGTCTCCACGAACTACGATTGCTCTGATTCTTCATTCTCGTCCGAATGTAAGATACGTAGGCACAAGATTGCGATGATCTTGGCGAGCACATTTCCCATTTTCTCCCCTATTCCACACTTCTACCTTTCTCCATTACTCCGTCCACAATTCTCTCAACCTTTCCCGTAGTCGAACTACGACGCTCTGATTTCTTATTCTCGTCCGAATGAGCATACGTAGGCACAAAGGCCCCAATCATTGGCGAGCACCCTATCATCTAACCACCCATCTCTCCTTTACGTCTTTAACTTTTTACCCTACCAATTATACCTTTAATAACGAGAAGAAAACAAGTAAACCTAAACAATACTCCCCACATTTACCTTAAGAGGTTCCCGTCGAGTACGACGGACGTGAGGGGTGCTAATACCTTCCCCTCACGTAACCGACTCCCGAACCCGGAACTTGGTTGCGACAGCCCTGTTCCTATCCTTTTTGCTTTAAGAGGTTTTCTCGATATTTTAATCTCCCGTTTATTTGGGAAAAATAAAATTCGGTGGCGACTCTGTCGAACCGCATTTCCGCGCCTTTCGCGCGAGGGTCGTTTCTCCGAAATATCTCCGTGATTTTTCGAGGTGCGACAATATATATATATATATATATATATATATATATATATATATATATATATATATATATATATATATATATATATATATATATATATATATATATATATATATATATATATATATATATATATATATATATATATATATATATATATATATATATATATATATATATATATATATATATGTGACTAGAAAATAGACAAGAATGATAATAACAATGAACACAATGTTTTTTTGTTTTTTATAATAAGACAAGAATAAAAGGAATTAAAAACCATGTTTTTGTGTTTTTTATGATAAGACAAGAATAAATGAATTAAAAATCTTGTTTTTGTGTTTTTTATGATAAGACAAAAATAAAAGGAATTAAAAATTATGTTTTTGTGCTTTTTATGATAAGACAAGAATAAAAAAAATTAAAAATTATGTTTGTGTTTTTTATTATAAGACATGAATAAAAAGAATTAAAAATTATGTTTTTGTGTTTTTTAAAAATAAAATATTAATAAACAAATTAAAAATAAAACTAATTAATAAAAATAAAAATTTAAATTAAATATCTAATTAAATCTAAATAAATTAAATGCTTATTTAAATAACATTGATTAAAAAAAAATAAAAAGTCGGGCAAAAAAGTGCTTGAAAAAATAAAATAAACACATCAAAATAATCACCGCGAAATAAATATATTGGAAAAATACAACGTTTGGTCATATTTTGAAATAAAGTTAGCTAGATTTGTGTATAAATCTAACAAATTTATTCTGGTTGACATTTCAGACACTATGCAAGACGAAGTGCATGTTACACTATGCAGATGATGCAAAATGTAACACCCTTTTCTAACCCATATTTAAATGGAAAAATATTCACATATATCTGTTGCACCCCAAAATTTGACCAACATTTATTTACCCATCAAGTGTTTGAAGGTCGATACCTTTGTCAGAGAACTCAGGAGATTCTCAGAGAGATTGGTTGAAACCAAGGTTGTGTGTCTCATGACTTGAGAGTTGTGGGAGCTCCTCAGATGATTCTGAGACTATGAGGATAGACTTGAAGATTTGAGAAAGCTTGTGAGATGTCTTGAAAGCCATCATGAAGCCTAGAGAGGTCATTGTACAAGAATTCATAAGATTCAGCCATGAGTGGTGGAATTAGGGTTTGACTGGGTCAACCCTAGGTCAACTGATGATTTGGAAAGGGTTGAGACCCAATCCAAGAGCCATGTGATCATGGAATTATGCATTGAGATGATATAAGGATGATTCCTAGACCAACTCATCATCATTGAGGAGTTTGAGAAGTTTTAAGCTAGGGTTTCTAAGGCTTGACAGTGTAAAATCCCCTAGTTTGATCCCTATCTTCAAGGCAGTTTAGCTCAACATGTGATTGTCATATAATCTTCCCCACAACACGAATGTTGTATAGCTTGCCCTTAGATTTAATTTGAATACTAGAAGTCCTTGATAGGATTTGTAGAGCTCAAGTTATGACTTTGACAAATTACAGGTCATCTGAGGTATGTGAATCTGGGCCCTTGAAAGTCACCCAACTTGCATCCAACTTTTTCCCTAGTAGGATGATTCATATGAATTCTTGGTTAACATGAATGTTGTAGATCATCTTCTTAGCTTTCTATAGAGTACTAGAAGTCCTTGATAGGATTTGTAGAACTCAACTTATGGCTTTGGCAAGTCAAGGGCATTTTGGTCATTTGGAGGTTATAGGTCATTTCAAGCATAAGGCCATATCTCCTATTTCCAAGCTTCAAATGGAAAAATCTTCAACATCAAACTTGCTTAGAATGATGTTTTAAGGCTAGTGGGGAGGTCATGAGATGTTGAAAAGGTTTGTATCAAAAAGTGATAAAAATGGCCTAAAATGGAGGCATAAGTTAATTAAGGTGAAATTGAAAATTGGAAATCACAAGTTATAAATCCAAACCATGTCATATAATAGGTCATTTTGACTCCAAAGGACATTTTAAGAACAATGGTTCAGCCACAATTTTGATTTGGGCCTTAGATTATAGGGCTGCTTTGGAAATGGCTTACTTGCATGTTAAGGTACCAAAGCAAAACTCCACAAAACTCAATAAGCAAGTTGGATATGCATTGTAACTCATCATAAATCTCATAGGGGGAGAATTTCAAGTCAGAACCAAAGGTTACAAGAAGCTTGGCATGAGATAGCATGTAAGGAGAATTGAAATCAAAATGTCATGACATGAGATTTCCAAATACTCATTGGATGATCCTAGATGGTTCTAGATGATTCTAAACAACTCTATATAACATGTATAACTTGCTCAGATGCAAGGTTGGTGAGAATTGGTGCAAAGAAGAGAGAGTGAAATCAAGAATCTTCCATTGCAAGTCAAGTTTCATTTCTTCATTCTTCTTCATTTCCATTCATTCTTTCCACTCAAACACATTCCATACATCATAGTGAAGCTGTGCAGATTGAATTGAGATCAAATCCATGGTGAATTGAAGAGTTGGTGATTGAACTTTCAAGGAAGCAAGTCAGAATCGAATTCTGAGATTGAGGCTTCCTCCATCAAAATTGTTGCAAACAGTAGCAAGATTGGCTTCTAGGGAAACTTTCTGAAGAGTTTCAAGGTCTGAATTGGAGGATTTCATCATCTGTTCATCAAGATTAACCAGGTTTGCAAATTCTTTCCTACACCATGTTTTATGCATAATTAGGTTAGTTTGTTAGTGTAGAAAGGTTAGAGACCAATAAGAGATGGATTTTGGAGAGTTAGAAAGCAATTGGTGAAGATTGGATAGTGGACACCATTTCTGTTTGACCTTGTATCTTGCTGAATATTGAGAGATAAGCTTAGTTCAATAGCAAGAAATGTTCAGGGAAGCATGAGGATGAGATTAGGACCTTTAATTTTGAGAATTGTTAAGATTGGTTCTTGATCAATAATTTGAAGTTGCTATCGGGTTTCAAGTTTGAGGGAGATTCAATGGAATTTGAGATTATGATTGTGTTCAGCATGAAAAATGGAGCATGTTAGGGTTTTAAACTTTGAGTTTTGATGGAGAAATGAGAAAGCACGAGTTGAGGAAGATGAAGCTTCATGTTCTGCATTTCCATGGTGGTTTCAGCAAACCCTAGCTGAAGGAAGAAGATAACTTCCCAGCCATCAGATGCTAGCTTGACCAGTTGACTCCTCACTAATCCAACGGCCTGTGTTCAATTTCATTTGGGAGGGAATTCTGAAACATGATGAAACGATGCGTTTCATTAAAGGGAACTTTGGGTTGGATTGCTTCCCACACCCCCTTCACGAGCCCAATTGGATTTTGAACTGCATTTGGCTTCTATTTGCACCGTTCTCTTTTCTTTTTCTTTATGTTTTTTTAATTGATTTTCTGATGATGAATTGGGCCCTGGCGCATTGCTTTCTAAACCCCCCATTTTGATCCCATATGAAAATTGAACTGCATTGCCTTGCTAGCTGCACCCCTCCCTTCATATTTTGATTTTATTTTCTCCATTTTATTTCAATCTTTGAAAATTCATAATAAATGGAAAAATAATGATTTTTTAATGAGAGTTTTTTCTCCTACTTCATATTCATGTCTAGAAAATTATAAAATTAAAATATTTTCCTTTCATGCATTTTTGATATTTTTTGTGTATTTTCTACTTTTATTGCATTTTATTTCTTTTATGTTGATCCATGAATTTGTAGAATTTTGTTTAGGTAGTTCCCTTAACATTTTTAGTCCATTCTTTTTAGGATAGTTAGATATATGCTTTAGCTTCCCCCTGGATTTATTCCGTACTTTTGTGATGATTCTTAGGATAGTTTTGATTAGATGACATTAGGTTTTGTAGAATTAGGTCAAACTTCAACATAGGTGCACAATAACCTTAGATTTTTGGGTTTATAGGACAAATTAGACTATGGGACATATAGGGCATTAAGGGTAGGTATGTAGGATCCCTTAGAAATTATATTAGGATTTAATATAGTAGTATACTATTTTTAGATGATTTTTGTAGTTGATGATTGTTTGTGTTGCCATTGTGGGCTTGTATTTTTGTTTGCTTTGCTTTGTGGGCTTGGAGAGCTTGGTATTGTTCTAAGGAGCATTGAGGAGCATAGTATAAGACTTGAAGAGGGATTGAGGAGCTTGAGAGCTTGATATTATTTGTTTTGTTATTGTTTTAGGGTTAGGGATTAGGAAGAGTTTAGACTTAGATAACTTCTTTCTTAAACATGGATGGTATCTTTCACCTCCATTCCTCCCTATGATTCAAAGTACTTCCATGGTATACACCTCTCTCCTTTGGAGGGATAAGTGATGGTACCTAGGAAGTAGAACTTTTGAGGGAACCATTCCTTTGATGTTGAACCCTTATAGGTCACCTTTGGTGGTCAATAAGCAGTTCAATATCCCCAGCTTATCCAGTTAAGTGATTTCCTCTGGTTTGATTATTTTGAGAGGTGTTGAGCTTGAGTTTGAAGATGAAGACTTCATTGAAGAGTATAGAAGAGGATGAATCCTTGAGCATTGCCATTCCAGCTGAAGCTTGAAGAGCAACAAGGGCAAGTTGATACTTGAAGACCCCTGAAGATTAGGTGAAGCCTGAAGGTGGAGCTGATCAAGAAGCTGAAGCTTGAAGAAGAAGATAAGTTGAAACTTATGTTGAAGGGTTGAAACCTGGAAGAGCAAATTGATATTTGTCAAGAGTGATGGAAGTCTGAAGACTGAGTTGCTGTTGGAAGAGCTGAAGCTTGAAGTTGAGAGAAGTTGATCTGCTTTCTTTTTCTTTTTCTGTATTGATGTGTTTTGTTTGAGTTGTTTGATGCATTAGAATAAGTTCATATCTGGACTAGGTAGAATCTAGGAGCATGATTGCACTAGAGGTTGAGTTGCTCCCTCTGCTTGTATCGTTACTGTGTGGCTTTGCTTGCGGGTATTCGGTAGAGCCCAGCTCCCTTGCCCATGTGGTTTGTTTGCCTGATGGCATTTTACTTCATTTCCTTCTGTATGATTGCAGTTTACTGTTATTGCTTGATAGCATGTTGTTTTATATTTCAGTATGATTACTGTTATCCATTCTGTCTTGAGGTTGAGACGAGCTTGTGGAGGCTGAAGCCCCACACACATTTCCTCCCTCACTTGCATTGCATGCATTTTACTGTTAAGCTGATGCTTTGTCTGCTTTGGTGTATCATTGACATGATCCCTTAGGACTCTCATTTCCTTTGATAAGGACTTGATGATAGAACTTTAGGTTGAAACCTATGCATGACAACTTCTAGGAGTTCCCTGTTCAAACCTCAACCGTAGGATGAATCCATGGCATGACAACAGTAGGACTTGATAGTCTCCCTCCTAGTTGGGCTTGTTCTCTTCTCATCTCAAAACAGTTTAAGATACAGTAATCATGAATGATTTCTTTCGTACGTTACGAGCCTTAAGCTATCTGAGAAAGGATTGTGGGAGAGTTTCTTTTCCACAGTCTGGATGTTTAGTATGGTACCCTTTGGGTGACATGCGACGCATTCACTCTCAGGTCATAGTCTCTAGTGCGATTGAAATCGCAAACACAATAAAAAACACTTCTTTCGTAAAAGACAGGAAATAAAGCGTAGTTTCCCGAACTACGTGAGCTCTGATCTCTCATGCCTGTTGAGAGTACGTAGGCACAAGATGGCGATGTCTTGGTGAGCTACCTTCCCCCATAACCCGTCGTAGGCCGAACTACGTTGACTCTGATTTCTCGTTCTCTGATGAGAATACGTAGGCATAAAGCGCGATGCTTTGCCGAGTCATTTTTCTTTTCTTTTTTAACCAGCCTTGATAGGTAGATAGAATAAAACCAACCCGTCCAGTAAACACAACAAGCGTGGATCCCATCGAGTACGATGGACGTGAGGGGTGCTAATACCTTCCCCTTGCGTAACTGACTCCCGAATCCAGACAATGGTTGCGACAACCTTGTCTTACCCTTTTTCGTCAGGTTTTTCCGATCGTTTCCTTTCCCGCTCTGAGGGATAAATAACGAAAGGTGGCGACTCTTCTGTTGTGCCGACACCTTATTTTCGCGCAAGCGACAGCTGGCGACTCTGCTGGGGATCGCGATGGTTCCCTATTCGAGTCTCGCCTTGGATTTTCTTTCTAACGCTTGCGGTTCCCTGCGAGAGTCAATCCTAACGCTTGTATGTTTACTTTTTGGGTTGCGTTTATTTATCGCATTTTACTTCTCGCACTTTATTTCCCGCATTTTATTTTCAGTATAATATGATTATCTGTGCTGTTGTGGGATGGGAGTTCTGATGAGTGAGAAGCCAGACCCAGGCTTGAGTGCACTATAGACTTAGAGTGGAAATTAGTGGGCGCGTGCTTGCTTTGCAGGCACTAGTGTCTCATGAAATCCACGCTCAGACGAGGTTCATTCGGTTGGCTTCTCTTTCAACCCTTTGGGTTGAGACGGTTGCTGGTTTGGTGGATTGTCGACTCTGGGGACCGATCATTTGTGATTCAGCCGAGTGAGGCCGCTTCATGAGCTGGTGATGCCACACCTTCTGGGTATCGTATCACCCCTCTTGAATGTCTGTGACGCTGATGAACGCATAGGATGCCGAACTTGAGTCAGTTTAGGTCCATACATGTGAGCAGGGTTGGGTTATTGCAGGAAACCGTGACCTTCAGACCACCTGGTTTTCTTGACAGTGGATCAGTTTTGTTGGTACTGGGGTTTCTCAGTTGCAGATTTGTCTGTTCTTGATAGAGCAGGTTTTGATTAGAGGATCTTATCATCAGGTGTATGTCTGTTCTTGATAGAGCAGGTTTTGATCAGAGGATCTTGTCATCAGGTGTATGTCTGTTCTTGATAGAGCAGGTTTCGATCAGAGGATCTCATCATCAGATGTTGTCTGTTCTTGGTAGAGCAGAGTTTTCATCATCAGTTGTTTGTTCTTGATAGAGCAGATTTGGGGTCTGAAGATCTCGTCAGCAGCTGTATGTTTGTTCTTGATAGGGCAGATTTTTGATTGGGGTCTGAAGACCTCACCAGCAGATACTTCTTGATCCTACGTCTGAGGTCCTTGTTATCAGACATTTGTTCTTGACGGAGCAGAATTATGATCCTATGTATATGGTCCTATCAGATGGTTGTTCCTGGCAGATCAGATTTGTGGTCCTACACCGGGGTTCTCTTATTATCAGATGCAGTGGTTGTTCTTGATAGGACAGCGCCATGGTTTTGTTGATACAGGATCCCCGCAGCGCCAGTTGCCCTGATCTCTTATTGCATGATTGCATTTTGCATTAGTTTGCATACTCATTTGCATTTCATTAACGTGTGTCTGTGTTGCAGGTACCGTTTTCCCCGATCCAGGATTTCTTGCCTCCTATTGTATTGTTATGGGCTCTCTGAGGAAGACCGTGGCTTACAAGTTCCCTACCCCTGATGTGGTTAAGCTGACTGGTTTGATAGCTCTAGCAGATGATTCTGTGAGGGATGAGTTCAGGAACTCTTACGGCAGGTTGCTCAGTTTGGTTCATAAGCCTTCTGTGTCCGAGTTGAATGGGTTGCATGCTCTGCTGCAGTTCTACGACCCTCCGCTGAGATGTTTCACTTTTCAGGACTTCGTTCTCGCACCTACGCTGGAAGAGTATGCTGATTTGCTAGGTGTGCCTATCAAGAGGCAGGTGCCTTTTGTTCACATGGATGTTGAGCCTGATCTGGCTGGTTTAGCTCCTTCACTTCACCTGGACGCCTCCGAGTTAGTGCTGACTAGTTGGAACAACGTTCATGGGTTCTCCTTGCAGTTTCTGGTAGGTAAAGCTCAGCAGTGTGCCAAGGACGGATGTTGGGTCGCGTTCAATGCCATCCTCGCTCTATGCATATACGGCATCATTCTGTTCCCCAACATGCCCGATTTTGTAGACTTTGATGCGTTTCACATCTTTGCTTCAGGGAATCCGGTCCCTACCTTGATAGGAGATATCTATCATTCAGTTCACTACAAGAACGAGAACAGGAGGGGGAAGAACGTCTCGTGCTGCGTACCCTTGCTGTACAAATGGCTTGATAGTCATCTGCCCAAGAGGGGTCCTTTTGTCTTGTCTGCAGCCACAGCTGAGTGGCCTGAGCGTCTGATGAGTTTATCTGCAGAGGATATTGACTGGTTCGACAGAGATAGGTTGGGTACTGAGGTGATCTTCAGTTGCAGCGGGTTTCCAAATGTGCCTTTGATAGGTAGGAAGGGCTGTATAAACTACAATCCGTCGTTGCTGGTTCGACAATTCGCGTATGCTCTGAGAACTCCGCCGAAGGATGAAGAGGTACAGGAATCTCTGTACCTCACTGGTCTTCTAGAGGGGGATCTGCTGTCCAAGCTTTAGCGCGCGTGGAATGGTATCGGTAAGCGAGGAAAGCCTTTGCTGGGAAAAAGCAACAATCAAGCCTACCCTCCGTATTTGACTTGGATCAGAGCCATAGTAAATGCTATAGGGATGCCGTTTCCTCAGGCCAAGCCAGAAAGCCCTCCGATGATCGAAGAGCCTACTATTGTGTCCATTCAGCAGCATAATCAGGTGTTGGCTGAGCGGGATGAATTGAAGCGGGCGAACGAGGAACTGGAGAAGGAATTGGCTCAGCTCCGAAGTGAGAGGAACGAAGCCGTTCATTCCTTCAAAAGGCAGACAGAGCTGGTGAACCAGCTGGGTACAAACCTGACTAAGCAGATAGCCGAGCGTGAACGCATGGGTCGAGACTTCAAAGCTGTCAACGACGTACTGGCTACGAAGAAGCAGCACTTGGATGAGGCATATCGGAGGATATCCAAGTTCAACCAGCACTGGAAGGCCTCCCTGGCCACCAGGAAAGAGCGGGAGGATAAGCTGATGCTGCAGATCTCCAAGCTGGAAGCCCAGGTAAAGGACAGTGAAAAGAGGTTTGATGAAGAAACCGCCCGCAGATACGCCGCCGAAGGCCAGCTCAACAAAGCTCTCGCTAACCTGAAGGAGCGCAAGCTGACGTTTGAGTCCAAGAAGCGGAAATTAGAAGATTGCTTTGGCGAAGGAGCATGGGAAAGTTCGGTCGAGGGACTTCAGTATACCATTGTGCAGAGGGAATTACTCGTCGAGGGGTTGCTCACTCTGCCAGATCATCCAGAGACGAAGGAGTTGTTAGAAGAGTATCGCGCCCGTGGTCGTACTTGACTATTTGTATTCCTTTTGTTTTGATCATTGTTGTATGCTGACCATCACCAGGCTTGTTGGCTGAGGTCACGCTGCTGATTCGTCTTGTACTCGCCGATGCTATGTACTGCCTTGACAGGCTTTCTTTATATATGAGATTGTTTTTTCCGTGATTGGACTCAGACTTCTTCTTCTTATTATTATCCGCACTGGCACTCAGGCACTAGGATCGGGGAAAATCTCCCAAACACACAGACACACGCATGCATCTGCATGAAGCATTTGCATGGCGAGCATTTTGTTGTTTTTCCTAACCCTTCTGTGTTTAAACAGGTTTTTTCAGGTTTACCGGTGTCCCAAGCTGTTTCCGGTGGTTCCAGGATTGATCAGAGACTAATTCACCGTTATCCGACTAGAGCTAATCAGACCAGGATCATGGATCAAGTGCAAACAGATGTTCAGGAGCTCCGCGAGAGGATGGATCGCTTGATGGAACTCATGCAAGTGGTCGCCAATGGTCAGGACCAGCTCAGGACTTTGGTTCAGCCTTTGATCTCCAGGGTTAATAGCAACGGCATACTCCATGGTGGGGCCGTGCCTACTCCTCCACCAGTTGATACTCCGCAGAATGGTGTCCCCGTGGCCGGGGGCAATGGCAGTGCTAATGGCAATGTGATGGCCAACATCGGACTCAATACGACGGGCGTCGGTAATGGGAGTCTGGGAGCTAATGTCAACATCGGGCCGGGCAACGGCAATGCAGGCGTCGGGAATCTGTTGGTGCCTCAACCATGGCTTGAGGATCATCAGGATGATGTGTTCTCTCAAAAGGGTGCTGAAGGGGAGCTGAATGCTGAAGCGCGACTCAGATTCAAAGCACTTGAAGATAAAATGAGAGATATTGAGAATCAGAATACTTTGGGCGTTGATATGTCCAAGCTGGGATTAATTGCTGATTTCAAGGTACCTCCTAAGTTCAGGGTGCCTGACTTTGAGAAATATAAGGGCACCACTTGCCCTCGTGTCCACCTTAGATCGTACTACAGGAAGATGTCTGCCTATTCCGAAGACGAGAAGTTGCTGATGCACTTCTTCCAGGACAGTCTTTCCGGACCATCCCTCGAGTGGTACATGGGTCTGGAGCCCACTAGCGTGCGCACATGGAAGGATCTCGCTGAAGCGTTTGTCCACCATTACCAGTACAATAATGACTTGGCCCCCAACCGAGTTCAGCTGCAGAACCTGTCGCAGAGGAATAATGAAGGATTTAAGGAGTACGCCCAGCGGTGGCGTGAGTTGGCATCTCGTGTTCAACCGCCGATGGTCGAACGAGAGCTCGTGCAGATGTTTGTTGCCACCCTCCCAGGGGTTTACTATGAAAACTTAGTCAGCGGTATGTCTGGGACGTTCTCAGCTCTCATTATCATGGGCGAGCACGTCGAGAATGGAATCAAGATCGGGAAAATTCAAGGTGAGTCATCCTCAGCCGGAGGGGGTGGAAAGAAACCTTATGCTGGCAAACGACGAGAAGGCGAGGCGAGCGCTGTGACCAACACTCGAAGGAAGGGCAAAGGCCCTCAGCAACAGATAGCCAGTATAAATATCCCAGCAGCTCCACAGCAGCAGCAGCAACCGAATCAACAGGGATATAGAAAGTACCAGAATCGGGCATCTTTGGCAAACCGTCACTTCGAGGCGCCACCAATGTCGTACGCGCAGCTCTTGCAGACCTTGTTTCAGCTTCAGTTGGTCCAGAAGAGGACGATGGCTCCCTTGACAGGGGCACCTCCACTAGGGTACGACGCAAATGCCACTTGCGATTTCCACTCAGGGGCACCAGGCCATACAATCGAGAACTGCAAAGCCTTTAAGCATAAGGTGCAGGACCTGGTAGATGCCAAGATCATCAACTTCTCCGATAATGTGCCCAATGTCACGAAGAATCCTATGCCGAATCACTGGGGAGGCGGAGTGAACGCCATTATCGAAGAAGAGAATGCAGATCTGTTGACTGATGTCAGAGACCTAAAGACGCCGCTTAGCTTCGTTAAAGCTAAGTTGTTGAAAAGAGGGTTCTTTCCAGGATGCGGAGAGTTATGCATGGACTGTGCTACACATTCTGATGGATGTGAGCAGTTGGTTGAAGGAATTTAAAGTCTGATGACTGAGGGGATTCTGCAGTTTAGCCGGAAGGCTGAGAACGTACCAGGGGAAGTAGTGTTGAAGCAAGCCGATGAAGTCGCCACCATCACCATCCCTCGCCGGCCAATAACCATTTCTGCGCCCAGACCGCCTACAATCACTATCACCAAAGCCGGGCCGATACCCTTCGAGAGCACTAACGTCGTTCCGTGGCATTATGGGGCTGAAGTCTATTGCAACGGACAGAGGTTAGAGCTGGAACCGTATGGGTCGACTGTGGAGAATCTTGCAGGAATCAGTGGTATTACTCGCAGTGGAAGAGTATTTGCACCGCCATAGGTCGTAGCAGATAAAGCGGTCAGAGCTGATGCGGCCGATAAGGGAAAAAGCAAAGTCGTCGAAGAGGTCCCGTGTGGGGTAGAGACAGATTTGCTTGTTAAAGATGCCGAGGAGTTTATGCGGCTGATTAAGAAGAGCGACTACAAGATTGTAGACCATCTCCATCATACGCCCTCGAAGATTTCCATTCTCTACCTGTTGCTGTGTTCTGAAGCACACCGCAACGCGCTGCTAAAGGTATTGAACGCTGCCTACGTACCGCAAGAGATATCGGTGAATCAGCTAGAAGAGGTGGTAGCCCATGTTAATGCTGGCAATGGGCTAGGTTTCACAGACTTGGAGCTGACACTAAAAGGGAGGAATCACAATAGCGCCCTGCACATCTCGATCGAGTATAGGGGCACAATCATGTCGCACGTGCTGGTGGACACGGGTTCGTCACTTAACGTTCTTCCGAAGAAGGCATTAATGAAGTTGGATACTCGTGGAGTGATCTGCACACCCAGTGATCTGGTGGTAAAAGCATTCGACGGGAATAAACGCCACGTTTTCGGGGAGGTGACCCTACCGGTCCAAGTCAGTCCGGAAACGTTCGACACGGTCTTTTATATTATGGACATCATGCCTGCCTATAGTTGCCTCTTGGGCCGGCCATGGATCCATGCTGCTGGTGCCGTGACCTCCACGTTGCACCAAAAGCTCAAATATGCTGTCGGAGGAAGCATCGTAACCGTGTGCGGCGAGGAGGACATAATGGTGAGCCATTTGTCATCCTTTATGTATGTTGAAATGGATGGTGAAATCCATGAAACTCTCTGCCAAGCATTCGAAGCCGTCAAAGTGAAAGAAGTAGCTCCTGTAGTCACAAAGAAGCCAGAGATGAATCTCTCCTCGTTCAAGGAAGCTCGGGCCGTTGTCCAAGCTGGATCTACCCCAGGCTGGGGGCGTATTTTGGAGATACCCAACAAGCAGGATAAGTTTGGATTGGGGTATTCTCCTGGAGCTGAAGCTTCTTCTTCTTCGTCTAGCAGTACGTCTCGAGGTAATGGGCCGATCCAATTTACCAGTGGCGGAGTGATATTCGAAAGCATCAACGCGACGTCTGAAGACAGCAGGGATAGCGATTGTGATCTCGGCTCTTGGATTCAGCCAAGCAAGCCAAGCGAGGGCCTCAACAATTGGACCATCAAGGATATCATCCAGATGACAAGTGAAGAGTAATGATTTACTTTTTCAATCATTGCACAACCCTATGTCCTACCCGAGGCATAGCGGTTTTATTGTCAGGGCCTTGTTGGATTATGTACATGCATTTTGTTAATAAATCAAAGGCGTTTTCTTCGTATTCAAATATTGTGATCTCTGTTATTCCTGTTTTATATTTGTTTTGAAAAACAGTAAAATGGCAATGGGGTTTGTGCTAACCTGCATATTCTTGTTTTAAACTTAACCCTTGTTATTGCAGGATCCACATAACAAATGACATCGACTCTGGACCTTCTACGGCTCACTTCGACTTCGATTGCCCGATCTATCAAGCCGAAGAAGAGATTGATGAAGACAAAGACCTTCCTGAAGAGTTGGCCCACTTGTTGAAACAAGAGGAAAAGGTTATTCTGCCTCATGAGGAGGAGATCGAGATCGTGAATCTGGGTTCTGAAGAGCTCGTCAGAAATGTCAGAGTAGGGGATGCATTGCAGAGTGATATCAAGCAGAGATTGGTCGAGATGCTTCGAGAGTATAGTGACGTTTTTGCTTGGTCATACGAAGATATGCCCGGACTTGACATGGACATCGTGGTCCACCACTTGCCACTACGAGAAGATTGCCCTCCCGTCAAGCAGAAGCTTAGGAGGACGAGACCAGATATGGCCGTTAAGATCAAAGAAGAAGTGCAGAAACAGCTTGATGCTGGCTTCTTAGCGGTCACCACTTATCCTCCGTGGGTCGCCAACATAGTGCATGTACCGAAGAAGGACGGTAAGGTACGCATGTGCGTCGATTATCGGGATTTGAATAGGGCGAGCCTTAAAGATGATTTCCCGTTGCCTCATATCGATGTGTTGGTCGACAACACAGCCCAGTTCTCCGTGTTTTCGTTCATGGATGGCTTCTCCGGTTACAACCAGATCAAGATGGCGCCTGAGGACATGAAGAAAACGACGTTTATCACTCCCTGGGGAACATTTTGCTATAAGGTAATGCCTTTCGGTCTGAAGAACGCAGGGGCCACTTACATACGAGCAATGGTAACTTTGTTTCATGACATGATTCATTATGAGATTGAGGTCTATGTTGATGACATGATTGCGAAGTCCCAAACGGAGGAAGAGCATCTGGTCAACTTATTGAAGCTTTTTGAGAGGCTTAGGAAATTCAGGTTGAGGCTGAATCCTAACAAATGCACTTTCGGAGTGCGGTCCGGAAAGTTATTGGGGTTTATCGTGAGTGAACGAGGCATCGAGGTTGATCCTGCGAAAATAAAAGCCATTCAAGAAATGCCAGCGCCGAAAACAGAAAAAGAAGTTCGTGGTTTCTTGGGCCGAATAAACTACATTGCTAGGTTTATCTCTCAGCTCACGGCCACTTGTGAACTGATGTTCAAGCTTTTAAAGAAAGATCAGGCGATTACTTGGAATGAGGATTGCCAGAAGGCATTCGATAAGATAAAGCAGTATCTTCAAGAACCTCCAATCTTGATACCCCCAGTGGCTGGACGGCCATTAATCATGTACTTGACAGTTCTTGAGAATAGTATGGGGTGTGTTCTCGGTCAGCACGACGAGATGGGCAGAAAGGAGCATGCCATTTATTACTTGAGTAAAAAGTTCACTGACTGTGAATCTCGCTACTCGATGCTGGAGAAGACGTGTTGGGCACTAGCCTGGGCTGCCAAATGTCTACGACAGTACATGCTCAATCACACCACCATGCTAATTTCGAAGATGGATCCGATCAAGTACGTCTTCGAGAAGCAGGCTCTTTCGGGCAGGATTGCCAGATGGAAAATGGTGTTAACGGAATATGATATTCAGTACGTGTCCCAAAAGGCCATCAAGGGAAGCGTATTGTCTGATTACCTTGCCGAACAGCCGATCGAGGATTATCAGTCGATGAAGTTTGAATTCCCTGATGAGGATATCATGTTTCTCAAAGCGAAGGATTGCGATGAGTCGTTGCCCGACGAGGGGCCAGATAGGAAATCCCAGTGGAAATTGATATTTGATGGGGCGGTTAATTCCTATGGAAGTGGCATCGGGGCTATCATCACGACTCCCCACGGATCCCACATCCCGTTCACTGCGAGACTGATGTTTCCAATCACCAACAATGAGGCGGAGTACGAAGCATGCATCATGGGTCTAGAAGAGGCAATTGATTTGAGAATCAAGAACCTAGACGTATATGGTGACTCAGCGCTTGTGATCAACCAAATTAAAGGGGAGTGGGAGACTCGTCAATCGAATTTGGTGCCGTACATGAATTATGCCAGAAGGCTACTTCCGTTCTTTGATCGAGTGGAACTCCATCATGTGCCCAGGGCCAAAAATCAGATGGCTGATGCCTTAGCCACGTTGGCTTCAATGTATAAAGTCAATTTTTGGAATGAGGCTCCAAGAATTGTACTTTCCCGTCTTGATAGACCGACATTCGTCTTTGCAATCGAGGAAGCCGCCGACGGCAAGCCATGGTTTCATGACATCCAGACTTTCCTTATGACTAAGGAGTATCCTGCGGGTGCGTCAACCCAGGATAAGAAGACTCTGAGGAGGCTGTCTAGAAACTTTTATCTCAATCCTGATGGAGTTATGTATAAGAGAAACCACGATCTCGTGCTACTCAGATGTGTAGATGAGAAAGAGGCGAGTATGCTCATGGAAGAAGTCCATGAAGGCACATTTGGTACGCACGCCGGTGGGCATGCCATGACGAGAAAAATCCTGAGAGCTTCATTCCCCTGCAGCAATCAACTGAAGTTGTTTCCCCCGCAGCAGTCAACTGAAGTTGTTTCCCCCGCAGCAGTCAACTGAAGTTGCATCCCCTGCGGAGTCCAATTGAGATTGGCGTGACCTTGTTCTCCTCAACAGGATGATTCCTCTATCTGAGTAGTCCTTTCTCCTTGACAGGAGAATTCCCCCTCGGCATTTATTTTGCTAACGGGATCAGATCATTGTGCATGATTGCATAGCATTTATCATAAACGCATAACATTTCCACCGTGTGGAGCATTGCGCCATTGCCGAAGCATATGCATAATAAACATGATCTAGGTTGTTACCGTTCTTGTTTTGCAGGTGTTTTGCCGCAGAATTGATTGCTCAGGATTATTCCTGACATTCTCCCCAACGAAGTCGCTTGCTCAAGATGATTCTTGGGATCCCTAGCGAAGTCTTCGGTTCAAGATGATTCTTGAATTCCTCAGCAGGGCCGTTTGCTTAAGATGATTCTTAAAACCCCAGTGCAGTCTCCAGAGTTGGTTGCTCGAGTTGATACTTAGAGTCCCCAGTGAAGGTTGCCCAGGATGATTCCTGAAATCCCCAACAGAGTGTTTGCTCAGGATGATTCCTGAAAGCTCCAGAATGGTCGTCGGTTCAAGATGATTCTTGAAGGTCCCCGACGGAGTTATTTGTTCAAGATGATTCTTGAAGTCCTCAGCAGAGTTGATTCCTCCAGAATGATTTCTGGACCCCCGAAGTGGAGTTACTTGATAGTTCTCCAGATTCCCCAGCGGCGAAGCGTCCTCCCCAGCAGGTTTTTTAACGGTGAAGCTGAAATCTCCCTTGAAGACTCCATGATTGAAGTCTGACCGTGTTAAGGAAGCAGTTCTCTCAGCTGATGCGGAGTGCCTGATGGCAGAGGTTTAGATGTTCCCATTTGGCTCATGATTGACCAAGAATTCTATTCCCGACTTTCTAATGAAGTCCGGCTGATGCCCGACAGTAATGCGGAGTGCCTGATGGCACGATCAACCTGATGGTTGAAGTCCGGCTGATGCTCAACAGATGTCTTTGAATGCCTGATGGCATGATCAACGTGAGGGTTGAAGTCCGGTTGACGCCCGACAGTAATGCGGAATGCCTGATGGCATGATCAACCTGATGGTTGAAGTCCGGCTGATGCCCGACAAGTTTCTTTGGAATGCCTGATGGCATGATCAACCTGATGGTTAAAGTCCGGCTGATGCCCGACAGTGTTCTTTGAATGCCTGATGGCATGATCGACTATGTATTACCGGTTACCGCGTAACCAATTCCCCAATGGAATTTCTCCACCCTGACGGCGAGGTCAGACGATGTTGAGAGTTGACGGCGAAGTCACATTATGCTGAGTACTTGACGGCAATGTCGGGTGTTGCTCAGAGTTATGTTTGGTTGACGGCGATGTCAGATTCTCTATTTCTCCAGCGGCGATGTTGGATGTTTGTTTCTAGAGGCGATGTCAGGTTCTTTAGTTCTCCAGCGGCGATGTTGGATGTTTGGTTCTGACGGCGATGTCAGGTGATTTAGTTTTCCGGCAGCGATGTTGGATGTCTGTTTCTGGCGGCGATGTCAGGTTCTTTAGTTCTCCAGCGGCGAGGTTGGATGTTTGTTTGGAGGCGATGTCAGATTCTTTAGTTCTCCCGCGGCGATGTTGGATGTTTGTTTCTGGCGGCGATGTCAGGTGATTTAGTTTTCCAGCGGCGATGTTGGGTGTTTTGGTTGTCCGACGGCGATGTCAGACGCTTTATTTTCATGAATGCCTGACAGTGAGGTCAGGTGTCTGATGACAATGATAGAGGAATTTAATATGGATAACTGACGACAAGGTTCAGATCAGTATGTCTCCAGCTAGTTGCCGTGCAGCTATTATTTCAGTGTTCGAAGATTCGTTCCCGCCAGAGTACCGTGTGCTTGTGCAGTTGGCAAATTTCCGGGTTTATCGGTATTCAACCGTCTCGCACCTTGATTGGCTGAGAGCCGTTCGCTCCTCACCCAGTCAGGTTTAATCCGTTTGAATAGGGGAAGATGTTGCACCCTAAAATTTGACCAACATTTATTTACCCATCAAGTGTTTGAAGGTCGATATCTTTGTTAGAGAACTCAAGATATTCTCAGAGAGATTGGTTGAAACCAAGGTTGTGTGTCTCATGACTTGAGAGTTGTGGGAGCTCCTCAGATGATTCTGAGACTATGAGGATAGACTTGAAGCTTTGAGAAAGCTTGTGAGATGTCTTGAAAGCCATCATGAAGCCTAGAGAGGTCATTGTACAAGAATTCAGAAGATTCAGCCATGAGTGGTGGAATTAGGGTTTGACTGGGTCAACCCTAGGTCAACTGATGATTTGGAAAGGGTTGAGACCCAGTCCAAGAGCCATGTGATCATGGAATTATGCATTGAGATGCTATAAGGATGATTCCTAGACTAACTCATCATGATTGAGGAGTTTGAGAAGTTTTAAGCTAGGGTTTCTAAGGCTTGACAGTGTAAAATCCCCTAGTTTGATCCCTATCTTCAAGGCAGTTTAGCTCAACATGTGATTGTCATATAATCTTCCCCACAACACGAATGTTGTATAGCTTGCCCTTAGATTTAATTTGAATACCAGAAGTCCTTGATAGGATTTGTAGAGCTCAAGTTATGACTTTGACAAATTACAGGTCATCTGAGGTATGTGAATCTGGGCCCTTGAAAGTCACCCAACTTGCATCCAACTTTTTCCCTAGTAGGATGATTCCTATGAATTCTTGGTTAACATGAATGTTGTAGATCATCTTCTTAGCTTTCTAGAGAGTACTAGAAGTCCTTGATAGGATTTGTAGAACTCAACTTATGGCTTTGGCAAGTCAAGGGCATTTTGGTCATTTGGAGGTTATAGGTCATTTCAAGCATAAGGCCATATCTCCTATTTCCAAGCTTCAAATGGAAAAATCTTCAACATCAAACTTGCTTAGAATGATGTTTTAAGGCTAGTGGGAAGGTCATGAGATGTTGAAAAGGTTTGTATCAAAAAGTGATAAAAATGGCCTAAAATGGAGGCATAAGTTAATTAAGGTGAAATTGAAAATTGGAAATCACAAGTTATAAATCCAAACCATGTCATATAATAGGTCATTTTGACTCCAAAGGACATTTTAAGAACAATGGTTCAGCCACAATTTTGATTTGGGGCTTAGATTATAGGGCTGCTTTGGAAATGGCTTACTTGCATGTTAAGGTACCAAAGCAAAACTCCACAAAACTCAATAAGCAAGTTGGATATGCATTGTAACTCATCATAAATCTCATAGGGGGAGAATTTCAAGTCAGAACCAAAGGTTACAAGAAGCTTGGCATGAGATAGCATGTAAGGAGAATTGAAATCAAAATGTCATGACATGAGATTTCCAAATACTCATTGGATGATCCTAGATGGTTCTAGATGATTCTAAACCACTCTATATAACATGTATAACTTGCTCAGATGCAAGGTTGGTGAGAATTGGTGCAGAGAAGAGAGAGTGAAATCAAGAATCTTCCATTGCAAGTCAAGTTTCATTTCTTCATTCTTCTTCATTTTCATTCATTCTTTCCACTCAAACACATTCCATACATCATAGTGAAGCTGTGCAGATTGAATTGAGATCAAATCCATGGTGAATTGAAGAGTTGGTGATTGAACTTTCAAGGAAGCAAGTCAGATTCGAATTCTGAGATTGAGGCTTCCTCCATCAAAATTGTTGCAAACAGTAGCAAGATTGGCTTCTAGGGAAACTTTCTGAAGAGTTTCAAGGTCTGAATTGGAGGATTTCATCATCTGTTCATCAAGATTAACCAGGTTTGCAAATTCTTTCCTACACCATGTTTTATGCATAATTAGGTTAGTTTGTTAGTGTAGAAAGGTTAGAGACCAATAAGAGATGGATTTTAGAGAGTTAGAAAGCAATTGGTGAAGATTGGATAGTGGACACCATTTCTGTTTGACCTTGTATCTTGCTGAATATTGAGAGATAAGCTTAGTTCAATAGCAAGAAATGTTCAGGGAAGCATGAGGATGAGATTAGGACCTTTAATTTTGAGAATTGTTAAGATTGGTTCTTGATCAATAATTTGAAGTTGCTATCGGGTTTCAAGTTTGAGGGAGATTCAATGGAATTTGAGATTATGATTGTGTTCAGCATGAAAAATGGAGCATGTTAGGGTTTTAAACTTTGAGTTTTGATGGAGAAATGAGAAAGCACGAGTTGAGGAAGATGAAGCTTCATGTTCTGCATTTCCATGGGGGTTTCAGCAAACCCTAGCTGAAGGAAGAAGATAACTTCCCAGCCATCAGATGCTAGCTTGACCAGTTGACTCCTCACTAATCCAACGGCCCGTGTTCAATTTCATTTGGGAGGGAATTCTGAAACATGATGAAACGATGCGTTTCATTAAAGGGAACTTTGGGCTGGATTGCTTCCCACACCCCCTTCACGAGCCCAATTGGATTTTGAACTGCATTTGGCTTCTATTTGCACCGTTCTCTTTTCTTTTTCTTTATGTTTTTTTAATTGATTTTCTGATGATGAATTGGGCCCTGGCGCATTGCTTTCTGAACCCCCCATTTTGAGCCCATATGAAAATTGAACTGCATTGCCTTGCTAGCTGCACCCCTCCGTTCATATTTTGATTTTATTTTCTCCATTTTATTTCAATCTTTGAAAATTCATAATAAATGGAAAAATAATGATTTTTTAATGAGAGTTTTTTCTTCTACTTCATATTCATGTCTAGAAAATTATAAAATAAAAATATTTTCCTTTCATGCATTTTTGATATTTTTTTTTGTATTTTCTACTTTTATTGCATTTTATTTCTTTTATGTTGATCCATGAATTTGTAGAATTTTGTTTAGGTAGTTCCCTTAACATTTTTAGTCCATTCTTTTTAGGGTAGTTATATATATGCTTTATCTTCCCCCTGAATTTATTCCATACTTTTGTGATGAATCTTAGGATAGTTTTGATTAGATGACATTAGGTTGTGTAGAATTAGGTCAAACTTCAACATAGGTGCACAATAACCTTAGATTTTTGGGTTTATAGGACAAATTAGACTATGGGACATATATGGCATTAAGGGTAGGTATGTAGGATCCCTTAGAAATTATATTAGTATTTAATATAGTAGTATACTATTTTTAGATGATTTTTGTAGTTGATGATTGTTTGTGTTGCCCTTGTGGGCTTGTATTTTTGTTTGCTTTGCTTTGTGGGCTTGGAGAGCTTGGTATTGTTCTAAGGAGCATTGAGGAGCATAGTAGAAGACTTGAAGATGGATTGAGGAGCTTCAGAGCTTGATCTTATTTGTTTTGTTATTGTTTTAAGGTTAGGGATTAGGAAGAGTTTAGACTTAGATAACTTCTTTCTTAAACATGGATGGTATCTTTCACCTCCATTCCTCCCTATGATTCAAAGTCCTTCCATGGTATACACCTCTCTCCTTTGGAGGGATAAGTGATGGTACCTAGGAAGTAGAACTTTTGAGGGAACCATTCCTTTGATGTTGAACCCTTATAGGTCACCTTTGGTGGTCAATAAGCAGTTCAATATCCCCAGCTTATCCAGTTAAGTGATTTCCTCTGGTTTGATTATCTTGAGAGGTGCTGAGCTTGAGTTTGAATATGAAGACTTCATTGAAGAGTATAGAAGAGGATGAATCCTTGAGCATTGCCATTCCAGCTGAAGCTTGAAGAGCAACAAGGGCAAGTTGATACTTGAAGACCCCTGAAGATTAGGTGAAGCCTGAAGGTGGAGTTGATCAAGAAGCTGAAGCTTGAAGAAGAAGATAAGTTGAAACTTATGTTGAAGGGTTGAAACCTGGAAGAGCAAGTTGATATTTGTCAAGAGTGATGGAAGTCTGAAGACTGAGTTGCTGTTGGAAGAGCTGAAGCTTGAAGTTGAGAGAAGTTGATCTGCTTTCTTTTTCTTTTTCTGTATTGATGTGTTTTGTTTGACTTGTTTGATGCATTAGAATAAGTTCATATATAGACTAGGTAGAATCTAGGAGCATGATTGCACTAGAGGTTGAGTTGCTCCCTCTGCTTGTATCGTTACTGTGTGGCTTTGCTTGCGGGTATTCGGTAGAGCCCAGCTCCCTTGCCCATGTGGTTTGTTTGCCTGATGGCATTTTACTTCATTTCCTTCTGTATGATTGCAGTTTACTGTTATTGCTTGATAGCATGTTGTTTTATATTTCAGTATGATTACTGTTATCCATTATGGCTTGAGGTTGAGATAAGCTTGTGGAGGCTGAAGCCCCACACACATTTCCTCCCTCACTTGCATTGCATGCATTTTACTGTTAAGCTGATGCTTTTTCTGTTTTGGTGTATCATTGACATGATCCCTTAGGACTCTCATTTCCTTTGATAAGGACTTGATGATAGAACTTTAGGTTGAAACCTATGCATGAAAACTTCTAGGAGTTGCCTGTTCAAACCTCAACCATAGGATGAATCCATGGCATGACAACAGTAGGACTTGATAGTCTCTCTCCTAGTTGGGCCTGTTCTCTTCTCATCTCAAAACAGTTTAAGATACAGTAATCATGAATGATTTCTTTCGTACGTTACGAGCCTTAAGCTATCTGAGAAAGGATTGTGGGAGAGTTTCTTTTCCACAGTCTGGATGTTTAGTATGGTACCCTTTGGGTGACATGCGACGCATTCACTCTCAGGTCATAGTCTCTAGTGCGATTGAAATCGCAAACACAATAAAAAACACTTCTTTCGTAAAAGACAGGAAATAAACCGTAGTTTCCCGAACTACGTGAGCTCTGATCTCTCATGCCTGTTGAGAATACGTAGGCACAAGATGGCGATGTCTTGGCGAGCTACCTTCCCCCATAACCCGTGGTAGGCCGAACTACGTTGACTCTGATTTCTCGTTCTCTGATGAGAATATGTAGGCATAAAGCGCGATGCTTTACCGAGTCATTTTTCTTTTCTTTTTTAACCAGCCTTGATAGGTAGATAGAATAAAACCAACCCGTCCAGTAAACACAACAAGCGTGGATCCCATCGAGTACGATGGACGTGAGGGGTGCTAATACCTTCCCCTTGCGTAACCGACTCCCGAATCTAGACAATGGTTGCGACGACCTTGTCTTACCCTTTTTCGTCAGGTTTTTCCGATCGTTTCCTTTCCCGCTCTGAGGGATAAATAACGAAAGGTGGCGACTCTTCTGTTGTGTCGGCACCTTATTTTCGCGCAAGCGACAATATCAGAGTAAAATATTAAACTCAATAAAAATCACATCAAAGGGCGTACATTTCCCAATAAATCAAATATAAGTCAAAGCTCCGTAAACAACGGGTTTTCTTAAAAGATATCAAAAGTTGCAGCGGAACTCAAAAGGCATGACCCAAAGTTTTCCTTATACGGGAACATAATCAAAGTAACCAAATCAAATAAAATAAGGTTTGACTCAAAGATCCAACCCGATGTTACACTATCAGAGCATGACCCTCTAAGTCAACCACCATGACCAACGACCCAAAACTTCAAGAGCCCTCGACGACATCCACGACTAAACCTGATCATCTGCATGTTACCCACATGGAGAAAACATTCAAACAGGAAGGGTGAGTAAAATGATTCATAATAACCAATGTAGGAAATCAACATATAAAATGACGTCATTTTCATATTCAACATCATCATATTCATCAATGAACATCAAAGGCAACAACATCATAATTTACTCAAGATCATCTCATAAATGCAAATGCAACAAGACTCAATGCATGTGGTACCAATCATCACAACTCCATGGACACTATGCCATCAATCCTCCATAGATCCCCATCAATAGGATCGATTCTACTCGAGAACCGGAGCACATCAAAATACCTCACATCCGCACAATGTTATTGAAGCCAAAGAAATCAAGGTCCTGAACCAAAGTCCAGATGCAAATGAATGCATGATGCACACATTAATAATCATCCTCATAATAGCATCATAGGTGCATCATCATTCATCATAATCATTATCATTAAAAATCATGTCATCATATAATCATCAAAACTCATGGAATCAACGTCACAAATCATCGCAGTTACTCATGGGAATTCATCATGAAATCATGTATTAATCACATATAAATCACAGTTATACTCATGATAATTCATCATACATTCATTTAATCATATAGGAATCACAGTTAGACTCATGGTAATTCACCTAGAAAATCACAGCATCAAAGAATCAAGACATCACTGAACCTAAACATAATTGACTTCCCAAACATATTAGATATAAATATATTAGGAAAACAATTATCTTATCTATATCATGTTATAGCCTTGTTCATTAGCTTTCCAATGCTTCAAACGGTTTGTCATTTGGATTAACGGTTAAAAAGTTATGATTGAAACCGTTTCTCGCGTTTTTCTATCTACGAGTCGACTGAAAGGTCGACGCACAGAGCTATGAGTCGAGGAATACTGTTAAAATTTCCACAATTTTGCATTCGGGTGACCTCAGGTCGACCCAGGGGTTCTAGCGGTCGACTCACACAGTTCCGAACCCCAAAAATCACTTTTTTTAAGAGCACTTTCACCTCAGATTATCACTCCAAAGTCTATATCACTAACCCCATGACCCTAAATCCGATTTGGTATCAAAATAACATCCTAAAACTCAATTAGGCTATGTTTGACTCATGAAGTAACAACAATTTGTCATAATTTCATTACAACTACACCACGACCATTAGAGTTACACAATACCAAATTTCCCTACAGGGTTAGACAAATGTCAAACAGAGCTTTGGCCACGAAGGCCTAATTACCTTTAACCCAAATAAATCCCTACGGTGAAAATCTCAATAATAGATTTAGGCCACTAAGGCCAAATTCCCTTTATCCCATAATCATCCTCAAACCCTTTAAACCCTTAAATCGACCTTAAATACATTGAAATTACACATTGAAAACAATGAAGACAATACTCCCCATACCTTAATTGCCGACTCTAAGCCTTCTCAATTATTTCAGAAAACCTTTCGAAACTTTTTTCACAAACCTCCTCCTCAGAGCTCTGGCCTCAATTCTTTTAACTGTCTAACAAAATGAATCCTAATCCCATCATAATTGCCTTTTTGTTAAACCTAACCTTGCGCCTATAATTTGGGCTTTTCCAATATTACCCTCACTAACTCCTCCTCAATTGTCCAATTTGCTCTTAGTTAACTTATATTTATTTAAATCAATAATATTACTAATATATTTATAGTATATACTATTATTTAAATAAATCACCCAAATTCCCTAATTCTCAATATTCCACAACAACCACCGAAAATCACTGAAATGCGAATATTCTTATTTAAATAAATTAAATAAATATTCCAATTAAAATTTAGGGTGTTACAACTCTCCCCCACTTAAAAGAATTTTCGCCCTCAAAAATTGCCTCAAGAAAACAGAGTCGGATACGACTCCCTCATCTGATCCTCATGCTCCTAAGTCCAACTCTCTCTAGTTGGTCCTCCCAAAACTACCTTTACCAAGGAAATCTCTTTACCTCGCAGTTGCTTCACTTCTCGTTCATCAATCCGAACTGGCAATGCCTCAACAGTCAAAGTATCTCCCACTTGTACATCATTCATCTGAATAACATGTGACGGATCTGGAATGTACTTCCTCAACTAGGACACATGAAACACATCATGCAAATTCGCAAGCAACGGTGGTAAAGAACTCTGACATGCTCTCCTCCCACGCTTTCGCTGCGCCACTCTAATACGGACCAACAAAATGTGGTGTGAGCTTTCGAGACTTCAACGCTCGACCAACACCAGTTGCCGACGTAACTCTCAAAACACGTGATCTCCCTCTTGAAATTCAAGTGCTTTCCTCCTTTTATCATGGTAACTATTCTGACGACTGTGCAAAACTTTAATCTTTTCTTGGATCCACTTGATCTTTTCAGTCGTCTCTTGGACAATCTCAGGTCCGAGTAGAATACTCTCGCCTGATTCATACCAACACAAAGGAGTCCTACATCTTCTACCATACAAAGCCTCATACGGTGCCATTCTGATACTAGAATGGTAATTGTTGTTATAGGTAAACTCAATCAACGACAAATGACTATCCCATGATCCACCTTGATCCAACACACAAGCTCTCAGCAAATCCTCTAAAGACTGGATAGTTCTCTCTGTCTGTCCAACCGTCTGCCAATGATAGGCAGAACTCAACTCCAGCTTAGTACCCAAAGCTGTCTCCAAGCTCTCCTAGTACCTCGATGTGAATCTCAGATCTCTATCAGACACAGTACTTGAAGGAATACCATATACTTTCTCAATCTCATCAATATACGATTTGACTAGCTTCTGCAGCGAATAATTGATCCTTATCGGTATGAAATGAGTTGATCTAGTCAATCTATCCACAATCACCCAAGTTGAATTGTATCCCTTCAAAGTCCCAATCATCTCTTCTTCCTCGCATTCAATTCTTTATGATCAAAGAAATACTTCAAACTCGTATGATCACTAAACACCTCACATCTCGAACCAAACAAATAATGCCTCCAAAGCTTCGACACAAACACAAAAATAACTAACTTTAAATCATGCGTCAGATAATTCCTCTTATGCACTTTAAGTCGCCTTAAAGTATAAGCTAAAACTTGCTGATGTTGCATTAACACGCCTCCCCATCCCAACAATGAAGCATCACAATATACAACAATGGTTATGCCAGATTCAGCAAAATCAAAACTTGAGCTGCTACCAGCATCCTCAAAAGCTCTTGAAAATTTCTTCACACTTTGCATCCAAAACAAAAGCTTGAACCTTCCTAGTCCACTGCGTCAATGGCAAAGATAACTTAGAAAAATCCTTCAATGAATTTTCGATAATAATCTGCCAGCCCAAGAATACTTCTAATCTCAAAAACGGTTTTGGAGTTTCCCATTGCGATATAGCTTCAACCTTCGACATATCAACCGTAGTAACTCTACTCGAAATCACATGACCAAGGAAACTCACTTCCTTCAACCAAAAATCACACTTTGACAATTTTGCATACAACTGCTTCTCTTTCAACGCTGATAACACAATTTTTAGATGCTCAGTACAATCCTCTTTACTCTTCGAATATCTCAAAATATCATCAATGAACACAAACACAAACTTGTCCAAATAAGGATAGAAAATATTGTTCATATACTCCACATGATGCATTAGTCACACCAATGGCATCACGAAATACTCATAATGTCCATACCTCGTTCCAAAAGCAGTCTTTTGAATATCTTCAGTCTTCACATGAATCTGATGATACCTAGATCTCAAATTTATCTTACTGAACACACTTGCAACAACCAAATGATCCATCAAATCATCAATCCTTGGGAGTGGACACTTATTCTTGATAGTCACTTTGTTTAATTGTCTATAATCCACATGCAGCCTTATAGAACCTTCTTTCTTCTTAGCTAACAAAATCGGTGCAACCCACAGCGACACAATCGGACATAAGAACCTCTCCTCAAGCATATATTCAAGTTGATTCTTCAACTTCTTCGATTCCAAAGTGGACAACCGATATGGAGCCATCACTACCAAACTAGTTCCAGGAGCTAGGTCGATCGTAAACTCCACTTCATGTTCCGGCAGTAAATCACTTATCTCATCAGGAAAAACTTCCGGATAATCACAAATAATTGGCGCACCACAAACTTTCCCACTTTATTAACACTCAAAGTTTCCATCAAAATAAACATCTCATCACCACCTGCACAGACTCACCAAAACAATCTATAAGCACTTAGCTTAACTCAAAACAACTCATTGCACATGCCATCTAAGCTTGCAAGACACGTCTATCCCCTCAAACATGACTTCGCCCACTATCAACAATAGATTAAGGGTGATCAGTTTCTCAATTTGTCAATAGACATTCGAAAATCACGATGGGGCATAAACCATATTTACCAAACTATAAGAGCGTTCATCGACACACTGAGCCACCACTCCACACTTGAAGCATCCTGGAGAAGCACAAGCTTCTCCCCCACTTGTTTCATTCCCAATTCTGCAGGCAAAGGTTAGAAAACAAATGTGTATCGACAGTGTTTTCACACACATGTCGCATACTAGGGAACAAATAACATTAGACAACTTGGTCGGACGGACCGACCTGCTCTGATACCACTAACGTAACACCCTTTTCTACCGCACAATTAAATGGAAAAATATTCACAAATATCAGAGTAAAATATTAAACTCAATAAAAATTACCTCAAATGGCGTACATTTCCCAATAAATCAAATATAAGTCAAAGCTCCGTAAACAACAGGTTTTCTCAAAAGATATTAAAAATTTCAGTGGAACTCAAAAGGCATAATCCAAAGTTTTCCTTATACGGGAACATAATCAAAATAACCAAATCAAATATAATAAGGTTTGACTAAAAGACCCAACCCTATGTTACACTATCAGAGCATGGCCCTCTAAGTCAACCACCATGGCCAACGACCCAAAACTTCAAGAGCCCTCGACGGCATCCATGGCTAAACCTGATCATCTCCACATTACCCACGTGGAGGAAACATTCAAATAGGCAGGGTGAGTAAAATGATTCATAATAACCAATGTAGGAAATCAACATATAAAATGGTGTCATTTTCATATTCAACATCATCATATTCATCAAGGAACATCAAAGGCAACAACATACTAATTTAATTAAGATCATCTCATAAATGCAAATGCAACAAAATTCAATGCATGTGGTACCAATCATCACAACTTGATGGTCACTGGGCCATCAACCTTCGATAGATCCCCATCAATAGGATCGATTCTACTCGAGAACCGGAGCACATCAAAATACCTCACATCCGCACAATGAGATTGAAGCCAAAGAAATCAAGGTCCTGAACCAAAGTCCAGATGCAAATGAATGCATGATGCACACGTCAATAATAATCCTCATAATAGCATCATAGGTGCATCATCATTCATCATAATCATCATCATCAAAAATCATTTCATCATAGAATCATCAAAACTCATGGAATCAACGTCACAAATCATCACAGTTCCTCATGGGAATTCATCATGCAATCATGTATTAATCACATAAAAATCACAGTTATACTCATGGTAGTTCATCATACATTCATTTAATCACATAGGAATCACAGTTAGACTCATGGTAATTCACCCAGAAAATCACAGCATCAAAGCATCAAGACATCACTGAACTAGAACATAGTTGACTTCCCAAACATATTAGATATAGAAATATTGTGAAAACAATTCTATTATCTGTATCATGTTATAGCCCTGTTCACTAGCTTTCCAACGCTTCAAACGGTTTGTCATTTGGATTAACGGTTAAAAAGTTATGATTGAAACCGTTTCCGGCATTTTTCTACCTATGAGTCGACGCACAGAGCTGAGTCGACGCATACTGTTAAAATTTCCACAATTTTGCATTCAGGTGACCTCAGGTCGACCCAGGGGTTCTAGCAGTTGACTCACATTGTCCCGAACCCCAAAAATCACTTTTTTAAGAGCACTTTCACCCCAGATTATCACTCCAAAGTCTATATCACTAACCCCATCACCCTAAATCCGATTTTATATCAAAATAACATCCTAAAACTCAATTAGGCTATGTTTGACTCATGGAGTAACAACAATTTGTCATAATTTCATTACAACTACACTATGGTCATTAGAGTTCCACATTATCAAATTTCCCTACAGGGTTAGACAAATGTCAAATCAGAGCTTTGCCCACGAAGGCCTAATTTCCTTTAACCCAAATAAATTCCTACGGTTAAAATCTCAATAATAGATTTAGGCCACGAAGGCCAAATTCCCTTTATCCCATAATCAACCTCAAACCCTTTAAACCCTTAAATCGACCTTAAATACATTGAAATTACACATTAAAAACAATGAAGGCAATACTCCCCATACCTTAATTGCCGACTCTAAGCCTTCTCAATTATTTCAGAAAACCTTTCAAAACTTTTGCCTCAAACCTCCTCCTCAGAGCTCTGGCCTCAATTCTTTTCACGGTCTAACAAAATGAATCATAATCCCTTCATAATTCCCTTTTTGTTAAACCTAACCTTACGCCTATAATTTGGGCTTTTCCAATATTACCCTCACTAACTCCTCCTCAATTGCCCAATTTTCCCTTAGTTAACTTATATTTATTTAAATTAATAATAATACTAATATATTTATATTATATACTATTATTTAAATAAATAACCCCAATTCCATAATTCTCAATATTCCACAACAACCACCGAAAATCACCGAAATGCGAATATTCTTATTTAAATAAATTAAATGAATATTCCAATTAAAATTTGGGGTGTTACACAAAACAGAATCTTAGGGTCAAAAATTAGGGTAATAAAGATGCCCTTATTTAAGTTTTTTCTATCCGGAGATATGGAGATTGAAATCTTCGTCTCGACGTGATAGGAGAGACTTAAATATAAACATGCACAATTTTTGTCCCTAAGATGTCACAAAATGCTTATGATATGATATGATATGAAATAAATGCAAGACAGGGATCCTGTGGGGAATGATGCCACTGGGGATAACTGTATATGGAAATCTTGCTGAAAGCACAACCAAAGAATGAAAGACCCAACGAGGAACAACTTAGCAAACAAAGCAAGACTCCACGGGGAAAAGATCCAACTCCACCGGGGATGAGACTCAACTCCACTTGGGAAGAGATTACCAACTTACAATCACAAGGTATCTTAAACATATGGTGATGAACTTGTGACATAATCTTTTTAACAAAATCCATTTGGAGAACCTACTGTCAAGGTCAATTGTGGGGATTTAAATAGATATCAACTGGAGGAGTCTATTGTCGAGACTTAAGACCTCATATGGGAATACCATATGCCAAGGTTCTATTGAAAAATGTGTCAACTGTAAAAAATTTATTGGAAAATCTGTTGCCGAGATTAACCAGGGAATCTACTGTCGAGATTCTGAAAAGAAACAATTGTATGCTGAAGTTTAAAGAAGCATCAAAGTTAACCAGAGAATCTACTGCTGAGGTCCTGGAAACAGAGAAATATCTTCTGTTGAAGTCTGCTGGAGATCTATTTCCAAGAATAACCAGAGAATTTACAAAATGAAACACCTTCTGCTGAGGTCTACTGGAAATCTTCTGCCGAGACTTACCAGGAAATGAAAAAAAAAATACTTATGATGAGGTTAAACTGGAAATCTTTTGTTGAGACTTACCGAAAAATAAAAAGAAAATACCTTTTGCCGAGGTTTGATGAAAATTCTGTTTTTAAAATTTACCGGAGAATCTACTGCTGAGATTTACCAGATAATATGAAATAGAGTCACCTTCTGCCGAGGTTTGCTGGAAATTAAAAAGAAACACCTGCTGCCGAGGTTTTGTTGAATAAAAGTAACTACTGATCACAGAGTAACTGACCAAAAGGAAAGTTGTACTACCTACTATCAAAACATATGATAGTCTAAGTAAAGGTAAACACAAAAGGAAAGACGACCTACTACCAAACACGGTAGCCTAAGCAAAGGTATCTGACCAAAAAGAGATAGACATATTACCTACTATCAAAACATATGATAGCCTAAGCAGAGGTAATAGACTTGAAAGGAGAGGTCACCTACTACCAAACATGTGGCAGCCTAGGCAAAGGTTTCTAACCAAAAGAAAGGTGTATTACCTACTGTCAAAACATATGATAGCCTAAGCAAAGGTAATAAAATTGAAAGAAGAGATCACCTACTACCAAATATGTGACAGCCTAAGCAAAGGTGTGTGACCAAAAGAAAGGTGTATTACCTACTATCAAAAAATATGATAGCCTAAGCAAAGGTAATAGACTAACATAAGCTTCCATGATCAGGGTATGATCCAACTTTTTCTTTAACTGTATGATTTATCTAGAAAGGGTGAATAAACCTCCCCAACGCTTCAAGGTTGTATGCCATGAACGGGTCTCAGTTTCTTCTTTAACTAAGTATTCCACTTGAAAAGGGTAAAATAAACCTCCCCTCGTCTCCGGCTATAAGCCACGAGCGGGTCTCAGTATCTTCCTGGAAAGGTGAATACTTATGGGAGAGTATCTTCACAGGGGATTGGAATTTTACTGGAGATTTATGACTTCAGCGGGGATCCATAATTTACTGGAGATTAGAAAACATTGTCGGGGATCTAAAAGAGATGCAAGCCGGTTGATTTGCAAAATATGTCTTCTCAAATAAAGAGAAAGATAATCTAAATCTTCATCAAACTTCTTGGAGAGATTCCATTTGACGGAAGTAAATTGAATAATGGACTCACTAGGGAGAACATCACTGAGGAGCAATATTGCTATAGTTTAAAGTTGCATTGAAGCAAATAAAGTCCTTGTATCAGGAATTCTCAAACAAATAGAAACACTTGTACAGTTTTCACCAAAATTTGATGGATTTCCAAAGAGATGCCATTTGATGGAGGATAAGTTGATAATATTGATAAACTCATTGGGGATAGACAAACTGTCTTGAGGAGACTGCCATTTGTCATTCAAATAGAAAACCTAAGAACAAAATAAGGTGCTCAAATAAAGAGATGCCACTTGTTCTCTGGGTATAAATTGATGAGAAAATGTTGTAACACTGTTGGAGAAATATTTTATCTTCAATGATCTCTAAACAGATTCTTTCTGGGGAGTCAAAGTGCAAAATAAATGCACGCTTAATCTAGGTTCAAAAGCCTAGAGATATCCAAAATTGTGATTGTCAGGGACCAAAGTTCTATTTAGAAAGTAACTGAAGAGAAACGGTCGAGAAAGACTCTACCCAATGAGCAATGAACTCAACTGGGGTTTACTTTCTCCATAAATGGAAAAGAAAGCCAAATCAACTGTCTTCCATGAGGACCGAACTCAGTGGGAAATTTAGAAATGTTGTGCTCTTTCTGCCTAGGGCTGACGACTCTACTTGGAGGGAGAAGACAAACCCAATCACTTGGGGATAAACACGGCCAAAGTGAACAAACAAACACAAAAATTCAAAACTGCACATATGCCATGTATCCATATGAATGAATGCATGTTATGTGATACTGAAAAAACAAATAAGGATAAGTAAACCAGAGATGAAATAAACATCTCGACAAGGATACTCGGCCAATATTTGCAAAATAGAAGCACCACTGGGGTAAATGGAAATCCACACATGGAATCACAGTCTTGCTTCAAGGATTCAAACTTCTCTGGGGAAAAGAGAAAACTCCACTTGAGGATGAGCATCATGACTTCACTTAGGGGATTGTCAAGATGAACCTTGCTACTCTGTTGGGATGAGAAAGATCCATTGGGAATGAATCAAACTCATGATTAGAGAGAATTCATGGGGATAAAATAAATATCCACTATAAACTGAAGTAGCTTGGAAGGAAGTTTTAACTAGAGATGCTAGAGTTGAGGCCTCACAAGAGATAAAATAAATATCCACTTCAATGGGGAAGCTCTAATCAACATTGCAAGCTGAAGATGTCAGATTTGAGACTTCATGGGGATGAAATAAACATCCACTTTGTTGGGGAAGATTGAAGTTGTAAGAAATCCACTGAGGAGTGAAATAATATCCACTTCACTAGGAAGGTTAAAGCCAAGGAAATTCACTGGCGTAGGCTTAGGTTACCAACTGGGGAATTCTTGCATCAATTCTACCATAACTGCTTGAAGTAGAGATTCATCAGGGAATTGTCATGACCACCTGAAGTAGAGACTTACTGGGGACATGGATGAAGAATATTGTGAGAACAAAGTAGTTATGCATTGATGCACTGCATGGTGGTCTCCATTTCAAACAATAGTTGTTCTGAATGGATAAAATAATCTTCAATTCTCAAATCCCCCAGATCACATGGTTTATAAGTTATCTCAAGAGGATTTTACAGAAAACTTGGCATCCAAAATGTTCTAGTGTCTTCAAACTCTCAGAGAGATTTATCGAATCTCAACATAGCTGCCCCAGATTGACTGCATTCTGTATAGCTGAAACTTCAAACTTTCCCCTTAGGGATGGTCGGACTACAGAAGCAACAACTGGGAAACAACTTTCCCTTGTTTAGCAAAGTCTTAAGGAAATATGCCCTTAAATATGATCATCCCTTTGAAATTATTCTCCACTTATCATCAGAGTCTCAAGTCTCAAACGATTAAGCTCATCATTGTTGTTCGTATACAAGCTTCTATGATATCAAGCAATGTTAGCAAGAAAAAAATGTTAATTTTGAAACTACTAATGCAACACACGTATTAGTCTTGAAGTTTTTATTGGAAATATATCACAATAACCTGTGACTGAATCACTAGTTAGGATATGAATTAATTTTACAAAGCCAACACAAATTTTGAGCTTAGCTTATAGGAGTCAGGAAACGCCATCTCATTGAGTATGCTTTCAAAATAAACCCTGCTTCAATTAGGTCTTTTGAGGGTTTTAACGTGGCTTGGTTCATGGTTTATGAAATAAAGGATATAAGGCTCAAAGTCTATTTGTACCCACCCTTTCTTCGTGATGTTCTCCAATCCTATGTTTAGATAACCTGACGCGAGCACTCATCTCTCAAGGAGAGTTTGACATGTTGAGAAACTATGGAGGCTTTGGAATTGGCAGTCACTTACCTTTTTGCTTTTGGTGTTTGATCACACGACTTTGTTCTTTTCTGAGGATTTTTCTACGTAATCCTTTGTTTTTTCGGGTTTTTCCATTCCCTAACTTTTTCTTGGACGAAATCTTTTGAAATCCAGCGGGATGCCCCAATTTTTCCTAAATCTCCTTCATAGGTTTTGACTTAGCGAGCTTTTTCTTTTTCTTTTTTTATTTCTTTTTAATTTATGAACAAATCGTGGTAACTCTAAGTCATTTTGACTTGTTGAAAGGATTGTGACTGCCTCACTCTTTGGCTAGTCGATGGATAACCATTATGGATTTGAATCTTTAGCCTCCTAATGTGTGAGGGATAGATAAAATGGATTCTCAGATGTTCACTCCTCTTTTTTTGAATGTCTGGACGCTCGATCAGCTTAACTGAAAACTACCCTACCCCGGGTTAAAATTAAGGGTTTTTTTATTTGGAAAGGAAAACTCCTACTTCAAGGCTCAAAGGGGTTAACAAGGGTCTATCTCCCTTATATCTCCAGTGTTTTAGGGATTCGAAACAATTTCTTACATCATCAACAGGGTCTTATTCAAAAGCATACAACAAGAAACCTTGCATTTTTTATGCGTCATCCTCCCTCTAGTTCTCTATCAAAGCAAGAGATTGGATAAAATTATTATAAAACACGAAAAAGAATCTTATAAGTGAATACAAATGGATTTCTTCAAGACAAACATATTCATTGTATTAATCATTCAAAACAAACAAGTCCTTACATGCAAATCATGTTTTTACAATCAAAGGAATAACAATAAATGCAAGCAAATAAACAAAAAAACCCGATGATCTTGGGAATGAGTTCTCCTCTTGATTTCACCATCTTGGAAAGGACTCTCATGAGTCTTTATATTCATCAGCATAAAGGTGTTCCATTCACAAATAAGCTTCCTCCCTTGAAGGCCAGAACCTCATCGTCGATCATCTCTTAAACCTTTTCTTGGAAAACCTTGCACTCTTCAATCGGATGCCCCACTGCTTCATCATGAAACTCATAACTTGTATCTTGATTTTACCAAGGAGGGCGAGATTTCATGGCTCTGGTCTTTCTGGGTGTCATCACCAAATTTCGGGTAAAATAAGACCACAACTGACTATAAGTCATCGAGATTGGATCAAACTGACGAGTCTTTCCTTCTGAACTATTCAGAGGTCTCTGCTGATTCTGGCGCAGATTATGATAATTTGAATTCTGAACTTGTCGATTCTGACGTTGATCATGAGGAAACAACCTTTACTGCTGGAATGAAAGTTCACGAAGTAGTGGTTGATGGCACTGAACAGGTGTTGCGTATCGATATTGGTGATAAGGTACCAGAATTGGAGCTTGTAAGATCTGAGGAGAATCCAAAATTGCACCAACTTAAGCATTTCTTTCCTCTTGGGAATCACTAACAGATTTCTCTTCACTAGCTTGGCTATTCGAGTCATCTTGGATTCTTCCACTTTTGAATGCGTCTTCGATGGTTACTCCGACTTCCACAATTTTAGAGAATTCTAATGGCACAACGCCTACCATCCTGGCATAATAAGAGTATGGCATTGTTCTTAGAAACATCTTGGACAACTCTTTATCTTGGAGTGGTGGATGAACATGGGCTTCCAACTCTTTCCACCGTTGTGCATACTCCCTAAAGGATTCGTTGTCCTTCTAACTCATGTTCATCAATTGATCGATGTCTGGAACCATGTCTATGTTGTAATTGTATTGCTTCACAAAAGCGCCAACTAGGTCTTCCCAAGAATGATTATGGTTCCTTTCTAGCTTCATATACCACATCAAGGATGCACCACATAAACTTTCTTGGAAGCAGTGAATCATCAGCTTGTCGTTGTCAATATAAGCGGTCATCTTTTGACAGAACATCGTCAAATGGTACCTTGGACAGCTAACACCCTTGTATAATTCAAAGAATGGCATTTTGAACTTTGGGGGAATAATCATGCTCGGAACTAGACACAAGTCATGAGCTTTAAAACCAGATGTGTTAAGTCCTTTCACCATCTTCAATTGTTCTTTAAGATCACGAAACCTTTCCTCGATATTTGCAACTCTAGGATCGTTCACCTTTATCACAGGGTGGACATTCTGAGGATTTGGCATATACTGCGGAAAGTGGGAATCTCTTTCATCAACTTGAACGACCAGTTTATCTTGAATAGGCTGAGATCGAGTAGGAACATCCATTTGTGGAGTATTGTCGTCAGAAGAAAGATCAAACATCGGGTTAGTCATCACTCTAAACCCTGACATGGGATCCATATTCTCTGTCCTTTCCATTATCCTTCAGTAACTACTTCAAGCTCGATTTGAATGTCAGGAGATCAGTTGAGTGACACAAGGACAGAAGGCCAAATGATTTTGTTTAGGCAAAAGATGTATGAAAATGATGCAATATTACATGATGCATGTTGCGCAAATGTAAAATGCATTTCAAAGAGCTCAAAAGTTATGTTTGCAAACACCATAAAGTGGATGACACATTGAATGATTGAAAATCTCATTTCATTGAAAATTGAAGGATTACAAAATAGATTACAACTTCCAAAATCCATGGTAAAACCTATGATGTTTGCAACATAACTCTAAGTTCTTTGAAAAAAGGTTAGAAAAATGGTGCATGAATGCATTGATGGATACACAAACACAGGTATACACATATCCACATATTCATTAGCATGGAGAAATGTTCTACCCATCCCAAATGGTGCGGACTAAGGGTTTATTTGTACTTGTACAATGGGTTCTACAAAAGTTACCAAAGTAATCAGTCTATCTTTTGGATATTATCAATTTCCCAATTACTCGATGGTTAACAATATTCTCAAGAGAACCTCTTTTGAGTGTAGTATCGCGTAACAAGTATTTTGGGACTACTCCCTCATAGTCACTGCACTACATCCTAAGAAGGCCATGTTGGGTTAAGGGTAACTAAATGTCCTCAGTGTCACGGGCTCCTAGGTCGAAAATAGTAATGTTTTCACGAATACTCGTTCAACAAAATACTACTCCCAAGAGGGCCTCAACTGAGTGGTGATTTCTCATGTTAGCTTGGTCGGGAATCAACTCCCTATAATCCTCCTTGAATATATCACCTTCCTATCATAAGTGCACTCAAGTCCGGGTTATGACTTATCTCACAACACAATGGTAACAACCCAAGCAGATACAAATATACAGATATACAACAAATAACACATATCAAACAAGTTAGGGGTAACCCTTGGAAGTCTTCAATCCCCAATGAAGTCGTCATTTCTGTCACGGCGAGAATCAGATATCAAGCTATCGATTAACTTGAATCACAAATATTAATTCACCAGTGATCTTTAATTTATCCAAGGGAAGAGGAAAAAAGCGAATAACCCAAAATATGCAATGCAAATGCAAAGCAAAAGAGAATCTAAGGTTCAGGGGTTGGTAATACCTAGGGAAGGTGCTAGATCCTAAGTATCTGTAGTACTCTACAAGAACCTCTTATTTTATTGTGTTATTTTTTATTTTGTCTGCTAAAGGGTGAAAAGGTAAAGGGAGACCTAAGGTGTTATTTATAGGGATGCTCGTCAAGATATCGCATATCGTGCCTACGTATCCTGATGGGAATGGAATCAGAGCATTCGTAGTTTCCCTCACTAAGGGTATACAAAGTTTGTTGGTTGGTTTTTAGGAGAAGAGACAAGTTGTCATCTTAAGGAGAATACTAAACTTAAACCACCACAACCATGTGGAAGATAGATATTTACTTCACATTAAGAGAAGGGCTCTAACTCGGATATAGAATCGAAAAGTATGCCACATACCTCTCTCAAGTGAAAAAGAATCTACATCTTTTTCAACTATGTTACGGGGTAGGAAAATTATATCTCGACTAAGGATGACTTGTAACACTCTTTTCTACCCCACAAATATAATGGCAAATCAATCATATTTATCAGAGTAAAATATTGAACGCAATAAAATCATCTCAAAAGGGCGCACATTTCTCAATAATTCAAATATAGTCAATGCTCCGTAAACAACGGGTTTTCCCAAATTTACTCAAATTATTACTTAAAAGGAAGCGTACCTCAAAAAGGCAAAAATCCAATGTTTTCCTTGCGCAGTAATTTAATCAATAATTAATAAAACACGGTTCAACTCAAAAGACCCCAACCCGATGTTACACTATCAGAGCAAAACCCTCTAAGTCAACCACAATGGCCAACGACCTAAGAACTTCAAAAAGTCCTCGACGATATCCACGGCTAAACCTGGTCATTTGAACGTTACCCACGTGGAGGCAACATTCGAATAGGCAGGGTGAGTAAAACGATTCATAATAATCAATATAGGAATCAATATATAAAACAACGTCATTTTCATATTCAACATCATCATAATCATCAAGGAACACCAAAGGCCACAACATTATAAATTACACCAAATTGTCACATAAATGCAAATGCAACAAGACTCATGCATATGGTACCAGTTCATCAAAGTTCGATGGATACCGGGCCATCAACCCTCCATAGATCCACAACAGTATGATCAATTCTACACGAGAACCGGAGCACAACAAAATACCTCACATCCGCACAATGGGACTGAAGCCACAAGAATCAAGGTCCTAGACTGAAGTCCAGAATGCATATGAATGCATGATGCACACGTCAATATCATCCTCATGATAAAATCATTAGGTGCATCATCATTCATTAAAATAATCATAATAATCATGTCTTCATAGAATCATCAAACCTCATGAAATCAACATCATAACTCATCATCATTACTCATAAGAATCATCATACAGTCATGTATTAATCTCAGAAGAATCATAGTCATACTCATGGTAATTCATCAAAGAAATCACAATATCAAAACATCAAGACATCACTGCACAAGATCAGAATTCGCGAAACTCTTCTATGTTCACTAGCAAGTTTGTTGTGCGAGTCTGGGGCGAATGTTCACCGTGCGAACTCGCGATTAAAGCAAACCGCTGTTATGCACCAGCACCAAAACCAGCCCAAACGTTCCTACAATTTCCTTCCCCAATGCCCCAAAAATATCCCTAAATCATTCCTAAGGTATTACAGCGATAAAGGCACAAAATCTACGACTTATTAGGCCAATCCAGTATCCTATTTACGCCTCCAATTCCCATAATTTCTTACAAATACCCCACAATCATTAAAGTTCTCACAATCACTTACCCTATACGGTTAAACAACCTCAACAACAGATTTGGCCACGAAGGCCTAATTTCCCTTACTCTCAAATCAGTCTCAAACCTATCAGAACATCGGTTCAAATCCATCAAACTCATTGAACTTATCACTAGAAAGGCAACAACAATCCAATACTAAAAAATTCCTAAACCTTTAAATCGGCTTTAAATACATTGAATCATATATTGAAAACAATGAAGGTAATACTCCCCATACCTTAATTGCCGACTCTAAGTCTTTCTCCTTGATTCTTGAAAACCTCGCGAAGCCTTGCCTCAATCCTCTTCCTCAGAGCTCTGGCCTCTATTTCTTCTCTTTTCACGGTCTAACAAGAATGAATCCTAATTCCATCTAAATTCCTTTTTGTTAAACCTAACTTTGGGCCTTTAAATTGGGCTTTCCAACTTCACCATCACTAACTCCTCCTCAAATGTCCACTTTGCCCTTAACTCACTTATATTTATTTAAATTAATAATAATACCAATATATTCATATTATATACTATTATTTAAATAAATAACTCAAAATCCATAATTCCCAATATTCACACCAACCACCGAAAATCACCAAAAATGCGAATATTCATATTTAAATAAATATTCCAAGAATTTGGGGTGTTACAACTCTCCCCCACTTAAAAGAATTTTTGCCCTCGAAAATTACCTCCAAGAAACAGAGTCGGATACGAATCCCTCATCTGATCCTCACGCTCCCAAGTCATACTCCCTCCAGTTGGTCCTCCCCAAACTACCTTTACCAAGGAAATCTCTTTACCTCACAGTTGCTTCACTTCTCGTTCATCAATCCGAACTGGCAATGCCTCAATAGTCAAGTTATCTCTCACTTGTACATCATCCATCTAAATCACATGTGACGGATCTAGAATGTACTTCCTCAATTAAGACACATGAAACACATCAAGCAAATTCGCAAGCGACAGCGATAAAGCAATCTAATATGCTACTTCTCCCATCCTCTATGAAATATGATACAGACCAACAAAACACGGTGTGAGCTTTCAGGACTTCAAAGCTCGGCCAACACCAGTTATCGGCGTAACTCTTAAAAACACGTGATCTCCTTCATGGAACTCAAGTGCTTTCCTTCTCTTATCATGGTAGTTCTTCTGACGACTCTGCGACGCTTTCATCTTTTCTTGGATCATCTTGATCTTTTCAGTCGTCTCTTGCACAATCTCAAGTCCGAGTACAACACTCTCGCCTGATTCATACCAATACAAAGGAGTCATACATCTCCTACCATACAATGCCTCATACGGTGCCATTCCGATACTAGAATGGTAACTGTTGTTGTAGGTAAACTCAATCAACGACAAATGACTATCCCATGATCCACCTTGATCCAACACACAAGCCCTCAGCAAATCCTCTAAAGACTGGATAGTTCTCTCTGTCTGTCCATCCGTCTGCAGATGATAAGTAGAACTCAACCCAGCTTAGTACCTAAAGTTGTTTGCAAGCTCTCCTAGAACCTCGATGTAAATCTCGAATCTCTATCAGATACAATACTTGAAGGAATACCATGCAGTTTCACAATCTCATCAATATACAATTCGACCAGCTTCTGTAACGAATAATTGATCTTCATCGGTATAAAATGATCCGATATGGTTAATCTATCGACAATCACCCAAATTGAATCATATCCCTTCAGAGTCTTTGGTAGACCTGTCACAAAATCCATAGAAATTCTATCGCATTTCCACTATGGAATATTCAACAGTTGCATCAGACGCAACGGTCTTTGATGTTCAATCTTCGACTTCTGACAAGTCAAACAAGCGTACACAAACTTAGCCACTTCCTTCTTCATCCCTGATACATCTTTGTGGCACTCGGATAAATACTTAACCCACTTCTGTGACCTTCCTCAAGAATACTCTTCTTAATTTCTGGCACATCTGGAACACACACTCTATCTCTGAACCTCAGCACACCATTCTGATCGGCCCGAAAATCATCCCCGTTACCTTGGTTGATTAATGTGAGACGATCCATTAAAATCAAATCATATTTTTGACCTTCTCTGATTTCTTGGAGAATACCACTAGTCAGCTTCAGCATACCCAACTTCACACTGTTAGGAGTCTCTTCACACACTAGACTCATATCTCTGAATTGTTCAATCAGTCCTAACTCTCGAACCATAAACAGTGACATATGTAAGGACTTCCTACTTAACACATTTGCCATAACATTAGCCTTACCAGGGTGGTAACTCAATATAAAATCATAATCCTTCAGAAGTTCAAGCCATCTCCTCTGCCTCATATTCAACTCTTACTGATCAAACAAATACTTCAGGCTCTTGTGATCACTAAACACTTCGAACCTGGACCTAAAAAGATAATGACTCCAAACATTCAACACAAACATCACTGCAGACAACTGTAAGTCCCGCGTAGGATAATTCCTTTCATGAACCTTTAGTTGTCTGGAAGCATAAGCAACCACCTGACCATTCTGCGTCAGTACGCCACCAAGACCTATCTTTGATGCATCACAATACACTACAAAAGACTCACTCGGATTTGGCAAGATCAACACTGGAGCACTTGTGAACTTTTTCTTGAGTTCTACAAAACTCTTCTCACATGCAACATTCCACACATAAGCTTGACCCTTCCGAGTCAACTGAGTCAATGGCAGTGCCAACTTTGAAAAGCCTTCCATAAACCTACTATAATAACCAGCCAACCCAAGGAAACTTCGAATCTCAGTAGCAGACTTCGGAGTGTCCCACTGCAATACAACATCAAATTTTGACGGATCAACAACAATTCCTCCACTAGAAATCACATGGCCAAGGAAAATCACGTCCTTCAACCAAAACTCACACTTGGACAACTTGGCATAAAGCTTCTTGTCCATAAAAAACTACAATACCACTCTTAGATGTTGCACATGTTCTTCCTCGGACTTCGAATATATCAGGATATCATCGATGAATACTACCACAAATTGATCCAAATAAGGATTAAAAATCCTATTCATATATCCATGAATACACCAGGTGCATTAGATACACCAAACGGCATTACCATATATTCATAATGTCCATACCTAATCCTGAAAGCTGTCTTCGGAATATCATCAAGCTTCACATGAATTTGATGATAACCTGACCTCAAATCTATCTTGCTGAACACACAAGAACCCACCAATTGATCCATCAGATCGTCAATCCTCGGAAGTGGATACTTATTCTTGATCGTCACTTTATTCAACTGTCGATAATCCACACACAATCTCAAGCTACCGTCTTTCTTCCTCACCAATAACACATGAGCACCCCACAGAGAAACACTCAGTCGAATAAACATCTTCTCAAGCAGCTCTTCCAACTGTTTCTTCAATTCTCCTAAATCTGATGCAGACATACGATAAGGAGCCATCGACACAGGACTAGTGCCCGGTATCACATCAACAGTAAACTCTACCTCACGCTCAGGAGGTAAGTCACTCACGTCACCTGGAAACACTTATGAAAATTCCCTAACAACTGGTAGCTCCACGCTCACTGCTTCATAATTAACTTGAAGTGATGCAAACAATGCAAACATCTAAGCCTCATCTTCTAAGAGTTCTTGTACTTGCTTAGCAGATACAAACATCAACTCTCCATAATCACCAAACTCTGGGAACCTCACAGTCTTGCTGTAGCAATCGATATGAACATAGTTGAACTCCAACCAGTTCATTCCAAGAATAACATCAATTCGATGTAAAGGTAGACAGACCAAGTCCATCACAAAATTCTTATCATAAATAGCCAAAGGGCAGTTCAAACAGACTAATGCAGTAGTCACAGAACCATTAGCCGGGGTATCAATAACCATACTCCCAACCATAGAAGATTATTTCAAATTCCATCTCACAACACATTCAAGTGAAATAAACGAATGGGTAGCACCAATATCAATCATAACAATCAATTCAACATCATTAATAAAGCAAGTACCTCTGATAAAGTTACCCGTCTTCGGTTCTTCTGCATCGCTCAAAGCAAACACTCTACCGTTCGTCTGAGCAGCAGTAGCAGTCTTCTTCGGCTTCTGGAACTGGGTAATGATATTACCCTTCTCTCCACAATTGAAGCAAGTCAGAGCTTCATCTTTGCAGTCGGTAACTCTATGACCTCTCTTGCCACAACGATGACATCTCAACACCTCACAAACCTCAGCACGGTGACCTTGCTCGCCACACTTATGACACTTTCTTGGAGCAGTAGTCCTTCCCCCACTTGACTTTTTCCCATACGAAGTCTTCTGCTTCCCTTTATCATCAGAAGTCACAGACGGTTTCCCTCTATACTGTCCTTTCTATTTCTTCTCACCCAGCTGCTTGTAGTGAGTAGATCGAGCTCGACTATCCTCATCATAAATTCTACTCTTGTCCACCAGTTCCGCAAACCGGCGAATCTACTGGTACCCAATTCCCTGCTTAATCTTTGGTCTCAATCCATTCTCGAACTTGAGACACTTCGACATCTCTGCATCAAAACGATTATAACGCAGACAAAACTTCACTAAAGCCTCAAACTTTGCCGCATACTCAGCCATAGTCATATTCCCTTGCTTCAGCTCAAGGAAATCCACCTCTTTCTTGCCTCGAACATCTTTAGGAAAATACTTTCTCGAAAATTCTTCCTTAAACACAGTCCAAGTTATTGTAATGCCAACTGTTGCGATGAGAATAGGATATTAAATTATTAATTAATTTGAATCACAATCTTGATTCACAACCGATCTTTGACTTACCCGAAGGAAAGGTTAAAGAAAGGAAAAAACTATTTTTGCATCATAAACACAATGCGGGGAAAGATCTAGGGTTCGAGGGTTGGTTAAGCTTAGGGAAGGTATTAGCAGCCTAAACTTCTGTAGTACTCTACAGGAACCTCTTGTTTTAAATGTGTTATTGCTATGATTATCTACTTAAGGGTAATTGTTCTAGCCTGGGCCCGGCCTCGCCTCGTGGCCCAGCCCAATGATGCACAGCCAAGGCCCAATATGATTTAAGCAGGACGATGTGCCTCAAGACGCCCTCTGTGCTCTCCCTTCGCCGGACAGACTAGCCCTCCTCGGGCAGAACCCCCATGCCGTCGAACAGGACAACGTGTCTCTTCCATGCCCTCGTGTTCCCCCCTCCGCGGGGAGAACGACACACCTCCAGGGAACCTCGCGAGCTCCCCTCCGCGGGGAGGACAACGTGCCATACGCACGTTCTCCACGTGCCTCCTCCGCGGGGACACGTCACCAAACAACTTTCCACCTCAGAAAGACCAGGTCAAACCCACTTTCCGGAGATCTCGGGACAGTTGGACTAGGGCGAAGACCACGTCCTGGTCTTCACTATGCCACGTAAGCCCTAGCAGTCACCTAGGTTGGGCCTGGCAATCCAGCCCAACGCAAGTGACCGTTGGCCCAACGCTGGGGTCTCTCTATAAATACCCTATTCCTCAAGAGGGTCAGGTAATTCACTTCTTACCCCTTTTTCTGTGCTTGTAACCACTCTGCCCATATACTCACTTTGGCATCGGAGTGCCTTGCAGGTACACCCCCTCCTCCTCTTCATCACCGGTGCACAGGCAGCAGTCCAACAGCGTGTGGCCAGTCCGTGATCCCCTTCTGATCAGGTCAAATCAGTGGCGGCGTCTGTGGGAACAGAAACTTCCCCGTTACTCCGAGCAGAAAACCAAATTTTCACCAACACTCCATGATCATGGCTAGCCCACACCACGACGATATCGTGCACAGCTTCATGCTCAACACTGCCGCAAACGGCGGCAAGCAAACAGAGACGTCACGCCCAGCGGAGACCGATGAGAGAGACGGCTAGACTGCATCTCTGTCGTCCGCAGAACCGACACACCAGGCTGACCGCCGGCCTCAGAGCCCAGCGGCGTTCCAACCCGTTCCCGTACCGACGGGAGCGGACCCAACGGTGGCCGCCCTCTTTGCGGCCATCAACCAGACGAACCAGTTATTGTTTCAGCAGAACGCACGAATTGGAGCGCTGGAGCGAGAGGTCCCCCCAAGGTCCCCTCCGCGGGAAGACCAGAATGGGGGCTCGAGGAGTCCCTCGCCTCAACCCAGAAATCGACGACCTCGGCTGGAGAGGCCTTGAACGAAAGTAGTGCAGGAGCGCACCAGATCCCCGACGAGACAAGTTCGCGGGAGGCGGCAGAACACGGCAGCAATACCGACCAGGCCTCCGCACGTCGAGCCCCCGGTCAGAAGGCCGAGGACCCGAAACCAGGTGCCTATACTAAATGGCCCATCTCCTCCTCGGTCACCCGCTCTCAGCGAAGAAGATGACTATAGGACTCCTTTGTCCCGGGAAATCATGGCCGCCCCCATCCCCCATGGGATGGAGAAGCCCCTGACGCTCTCGACGTACGACGGTTCCTCCGACCCAGACGACCACCTAGAAGACATTGAGGCCATGCTCGATTACCGAAACGTCCGAGGAGCTATCAAGTGCAGGCTATTGCCGACGACCCTAAGGAAAGGCGCCATGACATGGTACAAAAGTCTGGAGCCCGAATCGATTACATCGTGGAGGGTCCTGAAGGACCTGTTTTCAAAACACTTCACAGCGTCCCGACGCCACCCGAAGACAGAGGCCGCCCTCGGCGCGATAATCCAGGCTCCCGACGAGCCTCTCCGGAAGTACATTGAAAGATTCACACGGGAAGCAGTACAGGTAACGGCGTCAGACGAGATGAAGCATTACCTAATGGAGCAGGGTCTACGCCGCGACTCCAAGTTCTACGAGGCCGTGGTGATATACCGACCAGCTTCCCTGCAGGATTTCCTTTACAGAGCCGCGCATTATATCCGGTTCGAGGAAACCCAAGCAGCCAACTCCGCACGAGACACCCGAGACATGGAGGCCCCCCGCGGGCACCGAGATGACAGAGCCTCAAGCCAGCGGCGTGGAGGTGACCGCCGTCGGGAAGATCGCCCTCGCGAACAACGCGAACAGCGCGGCCCCGCCGATCGGTTCACAGATTACACGGCCTTAGTCGCTTCCCGCGAGCGCATACTGGCCGAGTGCGCCAAAACCAAATTTGCCCAGGGAGGTGTCCGCTTCCCCAGGCCGATGCCCCCCAAACCCAATGTGGACAAGTCAAAATACTGCCGATTTCACAGGAGCCACGGGCACGTGACGGAAGACTGCATCCATCTCAAGGATGCGATTGAAATCCTGATTAAGGACGGCCACATAAAGAATTACACCCGGAGGGGGAGGCCCCGAGGCAAGAAGCCCCCGAGGCCAAGAAAGTCGAAGAGCTCCCTGTTGCACCCCAAAATTTGCCCTCACAATACAAGACTTTGTGTTCTAGGAAGGTTCACAAGGTTCACAAGTTCTCCAACAACTTGCATAACCTTTCATGAAGTTCATAAAGTCCACAAGCTACTTTATGAAGGTTCACAAGACCTTTCATGAGGTTCATGAAGTCCATAGGTTGCTTCTTGAGGGTTACAAGGTGCAATAATATTTAGTGTGGATCATTACAGTCAAACACTTCAGAGTACGAACATTGGATTACAGGGATCCTAGGATTATTCTACTGTTCGTTCCCTCAAGGCGTCTCAAGGGTTTTAGTGTCTTCCCTGGAGATTGTGTCCTTATCATCAAGGTTTCGTAAGAAACTAGTGTGTATACCAAGCTACGCCATCACCTAATTTCGTAAGGTTGGGTCATCATTCGCGAGAAGGAACTCGGACCTATTTAGTATTCGATACAACGATCGTGAATGAGAGAAACCAGGTTTATTTCAATGAGTGAGGGAGATTTTAAGAAAGGGAGTTTGGGATCAAATTTGCAGATTATATTACAAGATCCATTTTTATATATATACTGATTTATAGTACAAGCTAAGTAAGCTCATCATAAGATACGCGGTTGAATTTCAAGGAGCCACAAGAATGAATTCAAGTTGTGTTATTCACCATAAATACTCCATACAGATTCCCGTTTTTTAAATCATAATGTACAACCGTATTGAACACCAAAGTAATTCCTAATTTCGACGAACAATGGATTACAAGAACATTCTGTACTTTATTGACATATGTGCACTTCAATAATTACACAACAAATCCTAAATTTATACAAGCTTCCCACATAGAAATCCCCTGGTATTTAATACACACTAAAGCCAAGAATGTCAAGCTAAGGCTATTCTATCACAAAACAGCGGATTTTTCCCGATTTGAATTTGAGAGAAGTAATTGAGAGGCTAGCGGTTTTACAACATCAAGAAGGCGTGTTCACCAAGAACCAACAATATGGGCCTTTCTTCTTGCCTTGCAGTGATTGTGGCAGTCGTCGGCGTGTCAATCTTCGGTTCAAAACCTACTCACAGAGGATCTCGCCTTATTCCTTTTCTTCTAAGTATTGATACACCATGCTGAGGCCAATGTTTCGCCGGCACCGCGGTCCAACCTGTTAAGATAAAGAAAATAGCCAGCAATGAGTACCATTGAGAAACATGAATCAAAAGCAAATAACAAAATGAATGAATTAAAATTCAGCCCTCAGTTCAGCTCATCATTGGGCGTGAAATTCGAGCGGCTGGGAGAGCCACGGCCGAAGCTCGTTACCAACTCCCTACCGAACGTCGAATTGAAAGCATACAACGATTAGGGACAAATTATCAACAGCTCTCGAAGCCGTCAAACATAATCGAAGGCAACATAATCGAAGGCAACACAATCGAAGGCAAATGGAACAGTCTTTCTCGACGGTTCAGACAACTCGTCATCATCACCGCATAACCTTTCTCGGCGGCATTGATCTGACGGTATCCAAAGTATCAGTTCCCTCTGAAAGAAGAAGAAGAAAAGATAAGGCATATTCGAAACAGAAAGCCAGATATCAAAACAACTGCACCAGATAAACCGAAAAAACCAAGTCATCAGAATCCAAATGGAGTAAAAATCCATGACAGGGTCGGTTTGCATCAAATTTGGATAACCGAATCCAAAATGGGTGAAGATCCATATCTGAAAAAGAGGTCAAACGAAATCCAATCAAAGCAGGTCCGAAAAGAGAAAGAATCCAATCTAATCCATATCAGAAAAATCCATCAATATTGAGATCATATCATACAGAAATTTCAATCAAATCTAAATCAGAAAAATAACGTAAATAAGATATTATCCAGCCCACAGAAGAAGAAAAAAGGACAGTATAAAGGAGACGAAACCCTAACACAAAAGGAGGGGGAGATCAAAAACGCCTAACCAACAGCGCCGTTTTTTATCAGCAAAAGCATCTCAACAAGAACTCAAAACCCCCAAATCACGAAAGCCAACAGGGGCAACCAAGCAACAAGTCATCAACAACAACGAACAGTTGAGATCATCAGGAGAGGAACGGACTCACCAAAGTGGAATACCAACCGTAAACGGAGCCGCGAGTCCAAACGAAAAGTGGAGACCGCCGTCGCCGTTCAAAACGGTGGGCAATCACCCTCTCGGCCTCAGCACGTGCATCATCGACCCCGCGATTAGCATCAAAACAAAATCCATCCGTAAACCGAAGTGTTGGCTCAAATTTCCTCATCATGGCCACCAACCGAGATCATCAATAAAGCCGGCGAACAACCACAAGCCACGAGACTCAGAGGACTACATACGTTCTCATCACCGTCAAAATCCCCACCGAATCGTAAGCCACAGTGTTGATGACTATTTTTTTTTTTCTTTTCGTTTTTGTATACAGGTGAAAGATGAACGAGAGAGAAGATGAAAACGAGAGAAGACGAAAATGAGAGAATACGGGTGAAAGGATGAAGCGCCGTTCTGGCCTTCCTTCTTAGGGTTTCTTCAGCCCTTTCTCTATTGCAACGGACCGGGTTGGGTCCGGAAATGATACCCGGCCCAACCCTCTTTTGTTTTAGTTATTTTACATTTTATTTGTTTTTATTAATTTTTATTATTTTCAAATTTTTATTAAAACCTTTTTCTAACTAAATATTAACATTTGTTTTTTTTTTTAAAAATATATAATTTAAACCTTTTAAAAAAAATCTAACTTAAACCCTTTTAAAAAATGATAACATAAAAAAATAAAAAAACTATTTTTTTTTAAAATTAAACTTAATCTTTTTTTATTTTTTATTTAAACCTCTTTTTTACTTAAATCAAAAATCCTTACGTATAAACAATAAAAAAAAAACTCTTCAATCTTGCACTTTTGTCTCATAATTCATCCAATAACTGTCTGATTCGGTTTACTAACATTGTTTCCTCGTTTTGCAGCTTGTTACGTTGCCAGTAGTTATTTTTGTGTATTTTTAATTCAAATTTTCATTATTATTGTAACTGCTTCTCATTTGTAACCTCGCGAACCAACAATCGCGTTTACCTTCCCACTTTTACTTTCCGCTGTTTGTATGATTCTCACATTCATTTACCGTTAATCTATCACATTGCACATCCGAATGTTAGGTCTAACTGTTTGGCCGCCGCGCCAATGGTCCTCAAACCCTCAAAACTACAAACTTCAAACCCTAATTTTCACAAATTCCTCGCCACAGGCAAAATTACAATTTTACCCCTAGCTTTAGGTCAAAGGGCCGCCGTGCTCATTTTAGGGTTTCCCGCCGCGGAATCCCTAACCTAACCCTAATTTCAACTTAACAATTCAACGTAGAAGTTTGGAGTTCCCACACTCCGCATAGGTGTGTCCTTAAGATGCATTTATTCCCCTTGAAATCTTGACCACAGTCAAGATGTTTCTAACCTCCCTCGTAAGGGGAACTACGATTACTCTGATTCCACTCCCGTAAGGATACGTAGGCACAAGATGCGATGTCTTGCCGAGTAAACTTAGAATTAACCCCCTTTATTATTTATTGCTTATTTATATTTTATTTATCTTTGCTATTTAATTATTTTGCTTATTATTTTGTAATTGTTTCTTGGATGTAAAGTTGTTTAATTATTTAATTATTATTATGGTTAGTAATTAGGGAGTGTAACAACATGTATGTAATATTAAAATAAATTTAGATCACTTTTAAATAAAGATAATTAAAATAAACACGTCACACACGTAAGTCGATTTTAATCGCCGTCTCACTTCCTAAGGATATCCCTCAAGTTGCCTACGAATAATGGTTAAGTGGGGTGTATAAAGCAAGTCCCTCAAATAGAAAAAATCATCAAAGTCCCTTATGGTTGCCTTTACGAATCGAGTCCCTTTCGAAAAATGATGATAGTCCCTCCAGTTTGCTTATTACACCCCACAATGGCCTTCAAAAATCCAATTGTCCCTCACATGTCCCTTAACATCCAAAGTAAGGACTACCTACTCCATTATAGTGGGGATAGTCTTACTAAGGAAAGGATAAAGAATAAGAAAGACCTTAAAACATTAGGGTAGGCTACTCCTAGATACTTGCTCACTTCAAAACTTTTTCACACCTAAACGAATTTCCAACAAAATTTTCAAACAAGTTTTTTTCACATCCATACACGGATTATTATTAAACTATTCTGAAATTTTTTGCTATTCACACACTACACTTTCAAAACAATTCAAAAGTGAGCTTAAGTACCTAAGAGCCCATGGATAACCATGGATGAAAAGGGTGCTAACACCTTCCCTTTTCATAACCTACCCCCCGGACCCAAAATATTCTCTAAGGTCTTTCCTGTTCTTTTATAACCTTTCCTTATGGATAAAATAAAAGTCGGTGGCGACTCTTGCTATCCGTAACATTGTTTAAAGTCAGTTCTCCCACCGTGTTACAGAACTGGCGACTCTGCTGGGGATTTATTTAAGAGGGGTACCCTTAGGAATTAAGATCACTTTAAATTGTTTGCCTTGTTTGCTTTATTATTATATTGTTGGGGTGCTCTTATGTGTGAAAGGTCCTAACCCGGATCTAGTGTACCTTAGGTAAATGGCAATAGACCAAGGAAACTGTACGACGTATATCGATACGGTTGATCTGGTGGCCATAGTTAGTGCGACTTCTTGGTTGGTGCTTATATTCCTTAAGTCAAGTTGAGGATAATATTGAGGCTGCCATATGTTGTCAATGCACTAACTGACTTTTAGAACCCTAGTTAACTCATCTTGGCCTTTAGAAAGTAGTGAGGTAACCGGCTTTGGTGCAGACTGAAGTTGGTTGACACTCGATACTACGCTCATTGAGATCTTAAACTTGGAGGGTTTTGGTTGGCAAGTAAGTTGCCTTCTGAACAACCACCCTTGTGAAGGATCAATGATATTGAGATCCCTTAGAACCTGGTTACTTTTGTAGGACAGGATGAACCATCTAACTTCAGGGGAGGGTACTTGCCTTTGAACCTCATGCAAGCCTTTAAAGCTAGGGCTATGGTGTGACTTGTTTGTGTGTGCCACATGTTTGTGATTGAGCATGACATCATGACATCATCATGCATCATAAGCATATCATTTTCCCTAACCATTTCAAGGACCAAAGGATTTATCTTTGTTCTTTGTTGCAGGTCATGGCTTCTGCTCGTAGAAACACCATCAGGATCAACTTTGTAGGGATACCTGCTAAGCTCAAGGAGTTGGTTTCCCTAGTGCCTGATCATTCCCAGTTCAACAAGAGACATGGTCACTTATTGGATCTAGTTACTTCAGGGTTCAGTGAAGACATGATGAGTGTGCTGTTTCAGTTCTTCGACCCTAAGCACCATTGCTTTACATTTCCTGATTATCAGCTGGTTCCAACCATGGAGGAGTTCTCTAAACTTCTGGGTATACCTGTTCTTGATCAGAAGCCATTCACAGGCTTAGAGAAGGAGCTTAAACCAGAAGTTATTGCTGCAACTCTACATCTGAAGAAGTCTGACATTGTTCTAGAGACGAGAAGTGGAGTTAAAGGTATTCTTGCCAAGGTATTAGTGGATAAAGCTCAAATGTTCTTGAAGGCTATGAGCTACGATGCTTTTGAGGAGATCTTAGCCTTATTGATTTATGGCTTAGTGTTGTTCCCCAATCCTGATCAGTTCATAGACGTTCATGCCATCAACATATTCCTGAGTCACAATCCAGTGCCTACCTTACTTGGAGACATCCTACATTCTCTTCACACCCGTACTACAAGGGCAAGAGGAACTTTGATGTGCTGCATACCTTTACTTTCTAGGTGGTTTATTTCTCACCTTCCTCGCTCAGTAATGAAGAATGAGCAAGGTTTCAGGTGGTCCAAGAGGATCATGTCACTTTCTCACTCAGACATCCATTGGTGCTCCAGATCTATGGAGAATGTCACCATCATTGACCGTTGTGGGGAGTTTCCTAATGTGCCACTTCTAGGCATAAGAGGAGGCATCACCTACAACCCATCTCTAGCTTTACGACAGTTTGGTTACGCCCGGAGCGATGGTCCACATGACATGTTGATTCAGGGCATTGTGTTTGACTACGACAACGATCTTCAGGGTTACCGCCAGAGATTCATACGAGCTTGGGGAAAGGTAAACAGGATTGACAGCAAGACACTGGAGCCTAAGTACACCATTCCTATGGAGGCTCATCTCAGATGGGTACGATTTCGTGCTCAGACACTCATGATGCCATATCCTGCCATCCTACCAGTTACCATGGAACCTGTTGCTGAAGGAGACACAGCTTATACCATCCTTCACCCAGACATGCCTACTGATATGGAAGACTTGCAGAGATCATGGATCCAACTGAAAGAGCAAAGGGATACTTTCGAGGCTCATTACAAAGCAAGCCAAGCAAGGATCCTAGAGCTAACAAAGCTACTTCATGAGGAACGAAACCTCAACTCATACCTCAACACAAAGAGGAAACGTCCATGGGAGACTTAAAACCCCATCTTTTGTACTTATTTCGTTTTCATTTTTTGTAAGCCTAAAAGGCAAAACAAGTTATTACTAATAAAAAGTTACTTTCTTGTTTGTTTAAGCAAATTTAAATCCTGCGGTCCTTGAAAACATTGCATATGCATTCCCATATCATTGCATCACAGGTTTATAATTGTGCACAGGTTTCTCATCTCCTCGCTGTTTATTTCAGCAATGGCTCTTGAACAATCAGTTAAGGATCTCCAGGCACAGAATGCACAGTTCCAAGAGCTGATCCTGAACCTATCTAAGGGGCAGGATGAATTGAAGACACTGCTGGCCAAGAAGACTAAGAAGGCTAGAAGGTCTGCTGGGTTGCTCAACATGGGAAGAAGGTTCAAAGGTCCTGCCAAGACCAAGGAACAGGTTGAAGACTATGAATCTGAAGAATCTGAGCAGGAGAGAGGCAGTCTCCACAACACTATGGGGGACTCTGATTCTGAGGCTAACTACTACCATGAGCCTAACGAAGACAAATTCAAGATGCTGGTGGATAGAATGGATGCTATGGAATTACAGAAATCATCTGGGCTGGATTTTGAGGATTTGAGCTTGATATCTGGGGTGGTCATACCCATTGGGTTCAAAGTTCCTACATTTGTTGTCTATGATGGGGTCTCTTGTCCCAAATTGCATCTGAGGTCTTATGTCAGAAGAATGCAACCCCACACTGCTGATAAAAGTTGTGGATCCATTTCTTTCAAGAGAGTTTATCTGGAGCTCAGCTAGAGTGGTATTATCAGTTGGAGAGTGTCAACATCAGAGATTGGAATGACCTTGCTGAAGCTTTCTACAAGCAGTATCAATACAATGCTGACTTAGCCCCCACTCGCATGCAGCTTCAAAGCATGTCTATGGGTGCCAAAGAAAGCTTTAAGGAGTATGCTCAGAAGTGGAGAGACTTAGCTGGAAGAGTTCAACCCCCTTTGACTGATAGGGAGTTGGTTGATATGTTCATGTGTACGCTGAATGGTCCGTTTTACAGTCATCTCATTGGAAGCTCATCATCTGGCTTCACTGAGTTGATCATGACAGGAGAGCGAGTAGAGAATGGTATCAAGAGGGGTAAGATCCAAGTGGGCACTTCTTCATCAGGTGCTGCAAAGAAGCCTCCCACTGGGAAGAAAGAATCTAATGCTGTGTATGGTCAGCCTGATCGTAACAGAAGGCATCAGTCTGTTAGTGCAGTTCATATTTCAAATCCAACTCCTGCAACAACAGAGCAGCCTCAAGGCAACCAACAGAGGGCTAGAAGACAGTTCACGAAGATCAACATGTCAATGGCTCAGGCATTGCAACACTTGTTGAAAGCTGAACTTATTACCCTGAGGGAGGCCCCTCAGAATCCCAATGTTACCTCTCCCAAGTACAATCCCAATGCACGATGTGCATATCATTCAAACTGTCCAGGACATGATACTAATAACTGCTGGGTCTTGAAGAACAAGATTCAGGATATGATTGATGCTGGAGAAATTGAGTTTGATCCACCAGGTACTCCAAATGTGATTACAGCTCCAATGCCAAATCACGAGAAGACTGTCAACGCCATTGATGAAGATATTGATGAAGATTTGCATGTCTATTCAGTTATGGAGTTGAGCACACCATTGTCTGTTATCAAAAAGAGGTTAGTACAAGCTGGGATCTTTCCAGGTTGTCATGAAGGTTGTCTATATTGTACCTATAAGCCGGATAGTTGCTTCATTTTGAGAGATGGGATTCAACGTCTCATGGATAAATATACTATAGTGTTTGAAAGAAGACCAGCATCTGTAGAAAGTATGGTGGATCATCTGACTCAGGGTAAGAAGATTGAAGAGGTTGACATGGTTGACAAAGTACCACTAAGAATCACTTCAAAGGGTCCCATTAAAATCACTCATCAGGGCCCAATCAAGATTACTGCTGAAGGTCCTGTGAAAGTTGTCGCTGAGGCCAAAGTAGCTCCTCTGATCATTACCACTCCTGGTCCTATTTCTTATACATCTGACAAAGCTGTGCCTTGGCATTATGGGTCTGATGTTTACATCCATGGTGTCAAGCAGGAGCCTTTACCTGATATGCCTGTTGACATTGATAATATTGCTGGATCTAGCAAGATCACTCGTAGTGGAAGAGTCTTCTCTCCTCCAGTTGCTTCTAAGAGTGCAGTTACTCCTGCTGTTACTTCCACCACTGATGCTCGGGGCAAGGGTCCTGTTATTGAGCCTGTATCTACTGATGTGCCAGCTGCTGATGACCTCTCTAAGCAGATGGAAGAAGTATTGAAAATCATTCGCAAGAGTGATTATGATATTGTTGATCAGCTGGGGCATACTCCCTCAAAGATTTCTATGCTCTCCCTGTTATTATGTTCTGAGGCTCATGCCAAGTCATTGATCAAGTTTCTAAAGATGGCTCATGTACCCAGTGCAATTTCTGTGGACCAGTTTGAGAATTGTGTTGCGCACCTGACCTATGACAACGGGTTAGGATTTTCTGATGCTGACTTGACCCCTGCCAAGAGGGATCATAACAGGGCCTTGCATATTTCAATTGAATGCAGGGGCACTACCCTGTCTCATGTGCTGATAGACAATGGTTCCTCTCTGAATGTGTTGCCTAAGGAAATCCTGAACAAGCTGAGTCCTGAAGATACGGTATTGAAGCCCAGTAATATTGTGGTAAAGGCTTTTGATGGTTCTAGAAGAGTAGTACATGGGGAAATTGATCTTCCAATCAAGGTTGGCTCTCAGGTGTTTACTGCTACATTCTATGTGATGGATATTCGTCCTTCGTACTCATGTCTGCTTGGTCGTCCCTGGATCCATGGGGCAGGGGCTGTGACCTCCACATTACATCAAAAGTTGAGATATCCGGTGAATGGAAAAGTTGTTACTGTCTTTGGAGAGGAAGAATACTTTGTCAGCTATGTAAACACTTTCAAGTATCTGGAAGTAGAAGGTGAATACATTGAAACTCCATGTCAGTCATTTGAAGTGGTTCCCTGGGCTGTTAAGGATTGTGTGACTCCTCCTGCTGTGAAGAAGGTTCCTGTGGTCATCAGAAACCCTCCAACAATGGCAATGGCCTCCCTCAATGACGCAAAAGCTATGGTGGAAGAAGATGGTTGTACTATTTGGGGTCAGCTTCCTGATATTCCATACAAGTCTGACAAGTTTGGTTTGGGTTTCACTGCAGAGTCCCAGAAGGCTGTTCATCGTGCTCGTGCTGTTCGTATCACCAATCAAGGGGTTATCAATGCTGTGGGAGACCAAGATGAAGACTACAACTTGGAGGCATGGATTTTTCCTACTGTGGGTGCTGGACTCAATAATTGGGAAGCTGAAGATGTTGTCCCTATCTCCTTTAGTCAGGAGTAAATACTATTACTGTGTTATGTTTTTAAATTTAAACTTTCAAGCCATGTGCCTTACCCGGGGCACAATGGTGTGCTTGTTACGGGTTGTCATTTCATTTGCATACTTCATTCCATAAAATCAATGGACGTTTCGTTTTCGTAAATATTGTGTTCCTTGTCTTTCTTTTTCTTTTATTTTTGCTTTATCAGCTATGTGTTCTTACACACACCCACGTCACTAAAATGCCGATCCTCATCCACTCTGGATCCAGTTGATAACAGTTCTACTATTGCCAATTACAATTTCGAGAATCCGATCTATCAAACTGAAGACGGAGACGAGGACGATCGTGAAATACCTGTAGAGCTTGCTAGGTTGTTACAACAAGAAGAGAAAGCTATACAGCCACATGAAGAGCCAGTCGAAGCTGTGAATCTGGGAACTGAAGAAAACAGAAAAGAGGTCAAGATAGGGGCAACATATCAGCATGCTATGGTGGCTTTGTTTCATGATATGATTCATCATGAAATAGAGGTATATGTGGATGATATGATAGCCAGGTCTCAGAATGAAGAACAACATCTTGATCATCTGCACAAGTTGTTTGAGAGGTTGAAGAAATACAGGTTGAGATTAAATCCAAACAAGTGTACTTTTGGAGTTAGATCTGGAAAGCTCCTGGGTTTCATTGTCAGTGGAAAAGGTATTGAAGTGGATCCTGCAAGAGTGAAAGCTATACGAGAGATGCCAACTCCCCGTACTGAGAAGGAGGTTAGAGGTTTCTTGGGACGATTGAACTACATTGCAAGATTTATTTCCCAGTTAACTACCATCTGTGAGCCAATCTTCAAGTTGTTGAAGAAAGATCAGGTGATGGAATGGAATGATGAGTGCCGGACTGCCTTTGATGAAATCAAGAGATATTTGCTAGAACCTCCAATTTTAATGCCACCAGTTGATGGAAGACCCTTGATTATGTATTTAACAGTATTAGACAACTCAATGGGGTGTGTATTGGGGCAACATGACGAGTCTGGTCGAAAAGAGCAGGCAATATACTACCTTAGCAAAAAGTTTACCGACTGTGAAACAAGATACTCACTGCTCGAGAAAACTTGTTGCGCTTTGGCATGGGCTGCTCGCCGACTAAGACAGTATATGTTGACCCATACTACCTTGTTGATTTCGAAGATGGATCCAATCAAGTACATATTTGAGAAACCTGCTCTTTCCGGAAGAATTGCAAGATGGCAAATGATCTTGACGGAATATGATATACAGTATACTACTCAGAAGGCCATTAAGGGGAGTGTTGCTGCTGATCATTTGGCTCATCAAGCAGTAGGTGATTACCAGTCAATGAATTTTGAGTTCCCTGATGAAGACATTATGTCTGTTACCAAAGAACCTGGACAATATGACGGACCTGAACAAGGATCCCGATGGACTATGGTTTTTGATGGTGCCTCCAATGCACATGGTAATGGTGTTGGTGTTGGGATTAGCTCCCCTGAAGGTTGTCATACCCCGATTACTGCCAGACTTTGTTTCTATTGTACCAATAACATGGCTGAGTATTAGGCATGTATCATGGGTATGTAAGTTGCTATTGATATGAAGATTCAGTTCCTTGAGACTTATGAAGGATGCAGGCTTGGATGAAGATGAGTGGATTCAGACTCGACTTGACCAGATAAATTTGATTGATGAGAAAAGGTTAGCAGCAGTTTGTCATGGCCAGATGTACCAGAAACGGATGATCAAAGCTTTTAACAAGAAGGTTAAGCCAAAGGTATATCAGGCTGGTGACTTGGTAATCAAGCGTATCATATTACCACAGGGTGATCCTAGGGGCAAGTGGACTCCAACATATGAGGGACCATTTGTAGTCAAGACAGTATTCTCAGGAGGTGCCATGATACTGACTACAATGGATGGTGAAGACTTCCCACAACCTGTAAACGCAGACATAGTTAAAAAATACTACGCATAAAAAGAGACCCGCTAGGTTGACAGGCCTAGGCAAAAATAAGGGCATCCCGGCAAACCAAAAGGGTTTGGGCAAAAATTAGGGATATATATATAAAAAGATGTACACCCGGCAAGTCGAAAACCTGAAAAGGCGGCTTGGGCAAAAAAGGGTATCCCGGTGGATTGAAAACCTGAAAGGGCAATCCAGGCAAAAGTTAGGGATTAAAGCGTATGACTATGTCTCGTTTGGATCACTCATGAAACTGCAACCAGTTGTACTACTTACTCAAGCTCAAACAGATAAAGCTCAATCCAATCGTTTCCGTCTCAACAGCAAGAAGATGAGATACTTGAGTGGCAATAGTAGAATTGAAACTCAATAGGATTATTTCCCACATAGCTGATTCTTTTTGTAAAACTTCATGACAAAATTCTCTTACTAGGGTTTATGTCTCCTTGTACAAACTTACCCGTGTATGGGTCACTTTCGATATAAATAAATTCCATCTTTTGAATCCAGATTTACTTTTACCCTATTTACATAAGCGAAACGTCCATTGGTTGTGTTTGAATGTATGTATGCCTTTGAATATGATTGATGTTTACCAGAAATGTATGAAAATGCAGTAATAGTATTTACTAAGGACGAACGAGGGAAGGATTTCAACGAAGCTTCGCCGGTTCATCTTTACAAGGCAGTTACAAACCATCAGTAGGACTAATCCATTTTCACAAAGTCTAATCTCCCCTGGAATTTATATCCATCTCTTTTATCCTCATAAGGATATACGGGAAATTACTTTCCAATAAGGGCACGATGAACGAAGACGGGATGTTATACTTATCCTACTATCAAACGAAAACGAAGGTTATCTATACCTTGTTATCCCCAACAACGGGAGGTTATCTATACCTTGTTATCCCCAACAACGGGAGGTTATCTATACCTTGTTATCCCCAGCAGACGGAGGGTTATATATTCTTCAACAACGAATCGGGATTTATTTTCCTTGGCCAGCAGTTGTTATACAACGATATCCAGACACTTCCAGCAGTGTCATATCATACATACATCATTTACATCATACCATAACATATATGTCTATAGTACATTACCAAAGTGCATCATGTCATACATGCATACATAAAGCATAAACTAATGTTGTTATACAGAATGCTACCTTGTTTTCAGGTTAATTATCCAACAAACAATCTTATGATCTTTGGGACTGCTTTATTGTAACCTCAGGGTTACTTTATCCTCCTGATGAGCTTCTTATTACTTTGGGACTGCTTTATTGTAACCTCAGGGTTATTTTATCCTCCTAATAGCCTCTCATGACTTCAAGACTGCTTTAGAGCTACTGATTGCTCTATCCTCCTGAAATCATCCTATTACTTCAAGACTGCTTTAGAGCTATTCATTGCTCTATCCTCATGAGGTCATATTACTACTTCAAGACTGCTTTAGAGCTATTCATTGCTCTATCCTCCTGAAGCCATCTAATTATTTCAAGACTGCTTTAGAGTTATCCATTGCTCTATCCTCCTGAAATTACATTATTATTTCAAGACTGCTTTAGAGCTATCCATTGCTCTATCCTCCTGAAATCATTACTTCAAGACTGCTTTAGAGCTATCCATTGCTCTATCCTCCTGAAATCATTACTTCAAGACTGCTTTAGAGCTATTGATTGCTCTATCCTCCTGAAGACATATCACATTATTATTTCAAGACTGCTTTAGAGCTATCCGTTGCTCTATCCTCCTGAAATCATTACTTCAAGACTGCTTTAGAGCTATTGATTGCTCTATCCTCCTGAAGACATATCACATTATTATTTCAAGACTGCTTTAGAGCTACTGATTGCTCTATCCTCCTGAAATCATCCTATTACTTCAAGACTGCTTTAGAGCTATTCATTGCTCTATCCTCATGAGGTCATATTACTACTTCAAGACTGCTTTAGAGCTATTCATTGCTCTATCCTCCTGAAGCCATCTAATTATTTCAAGACTGCTTTAGAGTTATCCATTGCTCTATCCTCCTGAAATTACATTATTATTTCAAGACTGCTTTAGAGCTATCCATTGCTCTATCCTCCTGAAGCCATCTAATTATTTCAAGACTGCTTTAGAGTTATCCATTGCTCTATCCTCCTGAAATTACATTATTATTTCAAGACTGCTTTAGAGCCATTCATTGTTCTATCCTCCTGAAATCATATCATTGCTTCAAGACTGCTTTAGGGTTATCACTATTGATTGCTCTATCCTCATGAAGACATGCTGCTACATCATTATTATTCCAGACTCCTGACAGCTTTCATCATACACCCATATTTTGAACTGCTTCCCCCCTAGTGGCATCTTTAAGCCCACTCAATCATATTCAACTAGCCATCTGTACCACTCTAGTGCACTGGTGAGTGCAAATTTTTGGGCTTTTGTGTTCAATCCCCTTCAACCTTCCAGGTTACGACTGGCAAATATACCAATCTAACCCCTCAGGTTTCAGAAAATTGAACAGGGGCAGCTGTTGCACCCCAAAATTTGCCCTAACAATACAAGACTTTGTGTTCTAGGAAGGTTCACAAGGTTCACAAGTTCTCCAACAACTTGCATAACCTTTCATGAAGTTCATAAAGTCCACAAGCTACTTTATGAAGGTTCACAAGACCTTTCATGAGGTTCATGAAGTCCATAGGTTGCTTCTTGAGGGTTACAAGGTGCAATAATATTTAGTGTGGATCATTACAGTCAAACACTTCAGAGTACGAACATTGGATTACAGGGATCCTAGGATTATTCTACTGTTCGTTCCCTCAAGGCGTCTCAAGGGTTTTAGTGTCTTCCCTGGAGATTGTGTCCTTATCATCAAGGTTTCGTAAGAAACTAGTGTGTATACCAAGCTACGCCATCACCTAATTTCGTAAGGTTGGGTCATCATTCGCGAGAAGGAACTCGGACCTATTTAGTATTCGATACAACGATCGTGAATGAGAGAAACCAGGTTTATTTCAATGAGTGAGGGAGATTTTAAGAAAGGGAGTTTGGGATCAAATTTGCAGATTATATTACAAGATCCATTTTTATATATATACTGATTTATAGTACAAGCTAAGTAAGCTCATCATAAGATACGCGGTTGAATTTCAAGGAGCCACAAGAATGAATTCAAGTTGTGTTATTCACCATAAATACTCCATACAGATTCCCGTTTTTTAAATCATAATGTACAACCGTATTGAACACCAAAGTAATTCCTAATTTCGACGAACAATGGATTACAAGAACATTCTGTACTTTATTGACATATGTGCACTTCAATAATTACACAACAAATCCTAAATTTATACAAGCTTCCCACATAGAAATCCCCTGGTATTTAATACACACTAAAGCCAAGAATGTCAAGCTAAGGCTATTCTATCACAAAACAGCGGATTTTTCCCGATTTGAATTTGAGAGAAGTAATTGAGAGGCTAGCGGTTTTACAACATCAAGAAGGCGTGTTCACCAAGAACCAACAATATGGGCCTTTCTTCTTGCCTTGCAGTGATTGTGGCAGCCGTCGGCGTGTCAATCTTCGGTTCAAAACCTACTCACAGAGGATCTCGCCTTATTCCTTTTCTTCTAAGTATTGATACACCATGCTGAGGCCAATGTTTCGCCGGCACCGCGGTCCAACCTGTTAAGATAAAGAAAATAGCCAGCAATGAGTACCATTGAGAAACATGAATCAAAAGCAAATAACAAAATGAATGAATTAAAATTCAGCCCTCAGTTCAGCTCATCATTGGGCGTGAAATTCGAGCGGCTGGGAGAGCCACGGCCGAAGCTCGTTACCAACTCCCTACCGAACGTCGAATTGAAAGCATACAACGATTTGGGACAAATTATCAACAGCTCTCGAAGCCGTCAAACATAATCGAAGGCAACATAATCGAAGGCAACACAATCGAAGGCAAATGGAACAGTCTTTCTCGACGGTTCAGACAACTCGTCATCATCACCGCATAACCTTTCTCGGCGGCATTGATCTGACGGTATCCAAAGTATCAGTTCCCTCTGAAAGAAGAAGAAGAAAAGATAAGGCATATTCGAAACAGAAAGCCAGATATCAAAACAACTGCACCAGATAAACCGAAAAAACCAAGTCATCAGAATCCAAATGGAGTAAAAATCCATGACAGGGTCGGTTTGCATCAAATTTGGATAACCGAATCCAAAATGGGTGAAGATCCATATCTGAAAAAGAGGTCAAACGAAATCCAATCAAAGCAGGTCCGAAAAGAGAAAGAATCCAATCTAATCCATATCAGAAAAATCCATCAATATTGAGATCATATCATACAGAAATTTCAATCAAATCTAAATCAGAAAAATAACGTAAATAAGATATTATCCAGCCCCCAGAAGAAGAAAAAAGGACAGTATAAAGGAGACGAAACCCTAACACAAAAGGAGGGGGAGATCAAAAACGCCTAACCAACAGCGCCGTTTTTTATCAGCAAAAGCATCTCAACAAGAACTCAAAACCCCCAAATCACGAAAGCCAACAGGGGCAACCAAGCAACAAGTCATCAACAACAACGAACAGTTGAGATCATCAGGAGAGGAACGGACTCACCAAAGTGGAATACCAACCGTAAACGGAGCCGCGAGTCCAAACGAAAAGTGGAGACCGCCGTCGCCGTTCAAAACGGTGGGCAATCACCCTCTCGGCCTCAGCACGTGCATCATCGACCCCGCGATTAGCATCAAAACAAAATCCATCCGTAAACCGAAGTGTTGGCTCAAATTTCCTCATCATGGCCACCAACCGAGATCATCAATAAATCCGGCGAACAACCACAAGCCACGAGACTCAGAGGACTACATACGTTCTCATCACCGTCAAAATCCCCACCGAATCGTAAGCCACAGTGTTGATGACTATTTTTTTTTTCTTTTCGTTTTTGTATACAGGTGAAAGATGAACGAGAGAGAAGATGAAAACGAGAGAAGACGAAAATGAGAGAATACGGGTGAAAGGATGAAGCGCCGTTCTGGCCTTCCTTCTTAGGGTTTCTTCAGCCCTTTCTCTATTGCAACGGACCGGGTTGGGTCCGGAAATGATACCCGGCCCAACCCTCTTTTGTTTTAGTTATTTTACATTTTATTTGTTTTTATTAATTTTTATTATTTTCAAATTTTTATTAAAACCTTTTTCTAACTAAATATTAACATTTGTTTTTTTTTTAAAAAATATATAATTTAAACCTTTTAAAAAAAATCTAACTTAAACCCTTTTAAAAAATGATAACATAAAAAAATAAAAAAACTATTTTTTTTTAAAATTAAACTTAATCTTTTTTTATTTTTTATTTAAACCTCTTTTTTACTTAAATAAAAAATCCTTACGTATAAACAATAAAAAAAAACTCTTCAATCTTGCACTTTTGTCTCATAATTCATCCAATAACTGTCTGATTCGGTTTACTAACATTGTTTCCTCGTTTTGCAGCTTGTTACGTTGCCAGTAGTTATTTTTGTGTATTTTTAATTCAAATTTTCATTATTATTGTAACTGCTTCTCATTTGTAACCTCGCGAACCAACAATCGCGTTTACCTTCCCACTTTTACTTTCCGCTGTTTGTATGATTCTCACATTCATTTACCGTTAATCTATCACATTGCACATCCGAAGGTTAGGTCTAACTGTTTGGCCGCCGCGCCAATGGTCCTCAAACCCTCAAAACTACAAACTTCAAACCCTAATTTTCACAAATGCCTCGCCACAGGCAAAATTACAATTTTACCCCTAGCTTTAGGTCAAAGGGCCGCCGTGCTCATTTTAGGGTTTCCCGCCGCGGAATCCCTAACCTAACCCTAATTTCAACTTAACAATTCAACGTAGAAGTTTGGAGTTCCCACACTCCGCATAGGTGTGTCCTTAAGATGCATTTATTCCCCTTGAAATCTTGACCACAATCAAGATGTTTCTAACCTCCCTCGTAAGGGGAACTACGATTACTCTGATTCCACTCCCGTAAGGATACGTAGGCACAAGATGCGATGTCTTGCCGAGTAAACTTAGAATTAACCCCCTTTATTATTTATTGCTTATTTATATTTTATTTATCTTTGCTATTTAATTATTTTGCTTATTATTTTGTAATTGTTTCTTGGATGTAAAGTTGTTTAATTATTTAATTATTATTATGGTTAGTAATTAGGGAGTGTAACAACATGTATGTAATATTAAAATAAATTTAGATCACTTTTAAATAAAGATAATTAAAATAAACACGTCACACACGTAAGTCGATTTTAATCGCCGTCTCACTTCCTAAGGATATCCCTCAAGTTGCCTACGAATAATGGTTAAGTGGGGTGTATAAAGCAAGTCCCTCAAATAGAAAAAATCATCAAAGTCCCTTATGGTTGCCTTTACGAATCGAGTCCCTTTCGAAAAATGATGATAGTCCCTCCAGTTTGCTTATTACACCCCACAATGGCCTTCAAAAATCCAATTGTCCCTCACATGTCCCTTAACATCCAAAGTAAGGACTACCTACTCCATTATAGTGGGGATAGTCTTACTAAGGAAAGGATAAAGAATAAGAAAGACCTTAAAACATTAGGGTAGGCTACTCCTAGATACTTGCTCACTTCAAAACTTTTTCACACCTAAACGAATTTCCAACAAAATTTTCAAACAAGTTTTTTTCACATCCATACACGGATTATTATTAAACTATTCTGAAATTTTTTGCTATTCACACACTACACTTTCAAAACAATTCAAAAGTGAGCTTAAGTACCTAAGAGCCCATGGATAACCATGGATGAAAAGGGTGCTAACACCTTCCCTTTTCATAACCTACCCCCCGGACCCAAAATATTCTCTAAGGTCTTTCCTGTTCTTTTATAACCTTTCCTTATGGATAAAATAAAAGTCGGTGGCGACTCTTGCTATCCGCAACATTGTTTAAAGTCAGTTCTCCCACCGTGTTACACTCCCCTCTTTCGGCGGTGATAACGGACTCCAGGTCGCACTGTGCGTCAGCCGCCTCGAGGACTGGTTCGCGGACAGAGAGTTCGGTCTCCCCGACGGCCCCGATCTACCCGTCGATCCAGTACGACCAACCAGCCGGTGGGAATACTTTGCTAAAGCCATGGTCATCTCGGGCGGCGCCACAAGGAACCTGTCCATAGGATCGGTGAAAAGAAAATTCAACGAGCTTATCACAAGCAACTCCGGTAAGATGGGCACGCTCGAAAAATTTCGCGGCCGATCCAACCCGATCACATTCTACCTCGAGGAACTCCCTGGGGGCTCCCCCAACTCCAACATCCCCCTGCTAATACGGGCGCGGATGGCGAACTTCGATGTCAGACGCATCCTCGTCGACGGAGGTAGCTCGGTGGACATCATGTACACCCACCTCTTCACGACCCTCCAACTCGACGAATCCAACATGTCCCCATACGTAGGCTCCGATCTTCAGGGGTTCAACGGGACGACGACGAGACCTTGGGGGTACGTGGAGCTGAAAGTCATGTTCGGGGAAGAAGAAACAGCCAGGTAGATCAGCATCCGTTTCTTAGTCATCGAGTGCCCGTCCCTCTACAACTGTATCCTGGGCAGAACGACGATAGCAGAACTCACCGTGGTGCCTTCCACCGTCCACCTAAATATGAAGTACTACACGAAGCGAGGGGTCGTGGTGACCCTGAACGGGGATATCGAGGTCGCCCGAAGGTGCTTCGAGGCCGCGCTGAAAGGTTTGGACACCATCACTCCAGCAACTAAGAAGGCAACCCCAACCATGATGCCGAAGAGCAAACCAAAGGAGCTCGTCAGATCCGTGGACCTCGACAACCGCTTCACCGAAGAGCATGATCACGAAATAAAGATCAGCGAAGCCAACCAATCCAACAGGCAGCCCACCCACCCGGTACGCCCCATCTCGAACGGTGAATTCGAGATCGTCACACTTGGGGAAGACAAGAGCAGAACCGTGAAGATCGGCGCCGGACTCCCAGACTTAGCGAAAAAACAGCTACAGGCCTGTCTCAGCGAGAACGCCGACCTTTTCGCTTGGAGCGCTGTAGAAATGCCCGGACTCGACCCCGAGGTTGCCTGCCATCAGCTGTCCATCAGCCCGACCGTGAAGGCCGTAGTGCAACGTAGGCGTAGACAGTCCCCCGAAAAGTCGGCGGCGGCTGAAAAAGCTGTAAAAGACCTCCTAGAGGCGAATTTTATTTCAGAAACCCGGTATTCAAGCTGGCTGTCCAATGTTGTACTCGTTAAAAAAAATAATGGAAAATGGCGCATGTGTGTTGACTATATCGATCTCAATCGGGCATGTCCTAAGGACGCCTACCCTCTCCCCAACATCAACAAACTCGTCGACAACTCCGCGGGCTTCAAGCTCTTATCCTTCATGGACGCATACTCGGGGTACAACCAGATCCCGATGGCCAAGCACGACAAACAGAGCACAGCCTTCATGACGGCGTCGGGCAACTATTACTACAACGTAATGCCCTTCAGCCTAAAGAACGTCAGCGCCACATACCAACGGATGATGAACAACGTCTTCCGGGGCAAAATCGGCGACATGCTCGAAGTCTACATGGACGACATGATCGTCAAGTCCTGCACGGAACTCGACTATACAACCCATCTCAGAAAGGTCTTCGACACAGCGAGGACCTGCTGAATGCGCTTCAACCCGGAGAAGTGCACCTTCGGTGTCCGCGCAGGAAAATTCCTCGGCTACTACCTGACCGAGCGCGGGATCGAGGCAAATCCGGACAAGTGCCACGCCTTTTCGAAAATCACCACACCCACCACGAAGAAGTCCATCCAATTCCTCAACGGCGTGCTCGCCTCACTTTCCCGGTTCATTGCCAAGTCTGTACAACACGCCCTCCCTTTCTCCAAACTACTCAGGAAGGAGACCATGTTTGAATGGACAGAGGAATGCGAGCAAGCCCTCCGCCACCTCAAACGCGTCATGTCCGAACCACCAGTGCTGACACGACCCGTGATGGGCGAAACCCTATACCTATACCTGGCCGTAGCTAACGAGGTCGTCACCTCCGTTCTCATCAGAGAAACTGAAGAGGGGCAAAAGCCAATATACTTCACGAGCAAAGCCCTCCACGGTCCCGAAGTCCGGTACCAACTGATCGAAAAAGTCGCCCTAGCCCTCATCACCGCTGCACGACGGCTTCGACATTACTTCCTAGCACACACCATCTTGCTCCGCACCGACCAGCCCATTCGACAGCTCCTCGGCCGACCCGACATGGCTGGACGCATGCTGAAATGGTCGTTAGAACTATCTGAGTTCGACATCATCTACGAAGGCAGGAAAGCCCTCAAAGCCCAAGCCCTGGCTTATTTTGTTGCCGAGATGACCTCCTCACCAGACCCTACCACGGGGGGCCACAAATGGACCATTTTCGTGGACGACTCCTCCAACTCCACGGGCAGCGGAGCAGGCATCATCCTCGACAACGAAGAAGGCACCATCATAGAGGTTTCCCTCACACTGGCCTTCCCGACGGATAACAACCAAGCCGAGTACGAAGCGTTCTTGGCCGGACTCCGCCTGGCATCAGACCTTGGGGCAAAAAAAATTAAAATCTACACAGATTCCCAGCTGGTCGCCTCACAAGTACGAGGAGAATATCAAGAGAAAAACGACAACCTCGCCGAATACTTGGCACTCATTACCGCAACACTACAAAGTTTCGACTCCACGGAGGTTCAACACATCCCGCGCGAGCAGAACACCCGAGCCGATATTCTCTCAAAGTTAGCGAGCACCAAAAAGCGAGGCGGCCACAAATCGGTCATCCAAGAAGTTCTATCGCAATCGAGCACCAAAGCGGCCGACGCCCCGCTCGACATCAACGCAATAGGAGATATTGACTGTTGGATGACACCGCTACACACCTACCTCAACACAGGCCGCCTACCAACCGACCCTAAAGAGGCAAGCGCGACTAAGCGACGAGCCTGCTCGTACGTCCTCTTCGAGGGCGAACTATATTGCAGAGGCTTCACGATCCCACTCCTCAAATGCATCGACAACTCCCAGGCCGCAGCCGTCCTAGAGGAGATCCACGAGGGCATCAACACGCAGCACCTCGGAGGACGATCCCTGGCGAGAAAGGCCTTACGAACAGGATACTACTGGCCGTCGATGCAAATAGACGCAAGGGAGCACGTCAAGCAATGTGACAAATGCCAAAGACACGGGGACATGCACCTCGCTCCACCGACCGAACTCAAATCCCTCTCCTCCCCGTGGCCGTTCGCCTGGTGGTGGATGGACATCCTCGGCCCCTTCACTCTAGGATCCTATCAGAACAAGTATCTCATCATGGGCGTGGACTACTTCACCAAATGGATCGAGGCCGAAGCCCTGGCCAAAATCACGGTCCACAACATACTCCTATTTTATAAACGAAACATCCTCGCGAGATTCGGGGTCCCGCTCGCCATCGTCACCGACAACGGCACGCAGTTCACGGACAAAAACTTCCGCGACTTCGTCACCAAGCTCGGAACCAAACACCATTTCACCTCGGTCGAACATCCCCAGACAAACGGCCAGGAGGAATCCGCGAACAGGGTCATACTCAGGGGACTAAAACGACAACTCGGTGACGCAAAGAGGGCATGGGTCGAGGAACTCCACAACGTCCTCTGGGCGTATCGAACTAGGCCCCACTCAACCACGGGGGAAACCCCATTCCGCCTCACGTATGGAACCGAAGTAGTGATCCAGGTCGAGATACGCGAGCCATCCAGACGAACTAAAGCTCCCCTCGACACCGACGACAATGACGATGTCTTACGAGAGGAGCTCGACCTCGTCGAGGAGATTCGATCAGGAGAAGCCCTTCGGGAATCCCGGCTGAAACAGTAGGTGGCACTTCGCCACGACAACAAAATCCTGAAATGCGACTTCCAAATCGACGACTTAGTCCTGCACAGAAACCAGAAGGACTCACACGAGGGTAAACTAGCCGCAAACTGGGAAGGTCCCTACCGTGCCCGCGACAAGACGGAGCATGGGGCCTACTACCTCGAAAACCTACACGGGGAACAACTAGCTCGACCATGGAATGCCGAGAAACTTAAGCGGTACTACAGATAAACACTGCCCGCGACGATCCATCGTCGCGACCACTGGGGGGCGACATGGTACCACCGCACCTCCTCGCGTCTCCTAATGACCAGAGAAAAAGCAAGCCCTGCCTCATGTGTGCGCGGGCAGAAGGCCTTGCTCGGCGGGGAACACCTCGATCGAGATTCCCCACCTCCGTACCAACAATGGCAGGACACCCAGCTCGCGATGGGACGTTCACGCCACGGGGATAACTACCCCCGAACCGGTCAGGCAACAAAGCCGACCAGCCGGCCAGTTCCCCACACCGTCGGAAACAATCGTCGTCGAGCTACCACCCCAAACAGGCCCGAAGGCATACTAAACATGCATTCCAAACATACATACATTTCGAGCATACAAATATGTGCAGAAATAAAACGAGCATAAGCAAACATGTAAAAAACGAAACTGAGCGCACACTTAGAAAAATCTCAAGAATTATAAAAGGGCACCAGCCCAATAGTTGTGTTACATCATCAAGGGCACGCAGGCCCGGCAAAACAAAACACTTAAAAAATAATTACAAAACATCAGCACGCAGACCCAGAAAACTACGAGCACGCAGGCCCGAGAAAACCTACACATCCTCGCCCTCCTTCTCAGCATCCATGGGGAGGGCATCGGGGACGACGAGCTCCGGGTCGACCACCTGCCCATCAACGATTTCATGATAGGGCCCAATCCCGTCCACGACCAGAGCAACGCCAGGGTTAACAATTTGGAGCTGCGCAACAACACTCTTGAACGCGACCTCGACAGCGTCCAGGGAATCGCTCTCCCGCACCCGAATTCGGGCGATCAAATCAGCACGCGTAATCATCCTCCTGTCTTCCTCAGTCTCATCCTCAGCCGGATGAAGGGCGCTGTCCAGAACCTCCAGGCGAACTGTCAGCCCTTGCACATCGGCCTCCGCCGCCCCCAGTTTCTCCTCGACCGACGTTGCCTTCTCCTCGGCACCTTCCGCCCGCTTGTGCTGGTCAGCAGCGTCCTTCTAACTCTTCTCCACCTCCTCAGTGAGTTTGTCCAGGCGCGACTGCATGAAGGTGAGATCTCCCCGTAACTTGGTCAACTCGGAGGCAGAGCAGCCCTCCTCACTCAGGACCATTGTCGTAGTAAAGGTCCACATCATCGCAGCTAAGTCCTCCGCCAAGATGCGACGGCGAGACTCTCGATAGTGGGGGACCGAGCCCCGTGAAAATAGCTTGGATGTTGGTGGCACGGCGGGACGATGTAACCCTCCTCGGATGACCCAGTCGTCAGATCAATCAGGCCACTGGGCTCCTCGGTTCTTAGCCTCTTCGCAGTTCCCTGAGACGAAGGAGATTGACTCTCCTGGGGAGACGAAGATGAACTCTGACCGCCCTGGACCACCACTTCCTGCCCGACCAATTGGCTCACCCGCGTCTTCGGGACCCCGGCAACCCTCGAGGCACGCAACTTCTTCACCCGCTCTTCGACGGAAGACACGTTCGCTGCAAAAACATAAAAAAGAAGTCAGCGATAGACAAAACGAAAGAGTCACCAGAAAAGAGGAGCAACCCCACCTAGGTAAGCAAGAGCGTCCGCCTCCGAGGCACACCCGAGCAGGGTTTTTGTATTGATCATCCTCTTCTTCATCCGCACATTCCCCTAGGCGTCGAGAATATACCGACCGTCAGGCGTCACCAGTCTCGATGGTGGCAGGCCCCGCACAAACGCCACTATTTTCATATAGGCGGCCACGTCCCCCGCAACAAGGGTCCCAGCCCGCACTATGTAACGGTCGTTCCCCCGGTTAAAATGCTCCGGGGTCCACAGCAAATGCACCTTCGGGAGCCACGCGACGAACCGTTGGCCGTCCACCACGTGCTCCCCCTCAGCAAAAAGGGAGTCCGACCCTTCCCGTGTGATCGGCCTCACGAGGAAGAAGCGGCCCTTGAAGTCCCAGACGGAGTCACTATACGTCTTAAAGAGCGTGGTCGGCTGTTTGAACGAGACCCAACCCTGTCGGCCATTCACCGTCTGCCGTTGCAGGTGAAAATGCGGAAAAATAAAGGCACCGTGACTTCGACCTGGAGAAAGTCACACACCAGCTCGAATGCACGGATAAAAGCCAGCGTGTTTTGATGCAGCTGGGACGAAGCCAGACGCAGCCAGTCGAAAAGGCCCAAGTAAAAATCAGAAAAGGGCAGTCTGAGTCGGGCCTCTTTAAAATAGAACTCGTGCATAGGGAACGTCTGCCGCCCATAGCTCGAGCAGATGCGATGATGTTCTTTGGGACGGTACACCTGCCAATCCTGCGGATCCCCCTCCTCCCGGTCCTCTACAGTGGCATAGGCACCGGACGCATCGAGCGCGAAGCAAGAAGAGGTGGATAGAGGCTCTTCGGCCACCCACTCCTCGACTGGGAGAACCCGCTCGTCAAAATCTGGGATCTCGGGCTCGTTGTCTTCGGCCATCGTCCCCGGTATTAAGGCCGACATGTACACCAGAAAAGCAGAGGATAACGGTTAATTCGATAGCCAGGATCAAATCCACCCTTCCACCACAGGTCAAGTGAAAGGGCGACGACGACGGGCGCGCGAACAAAAGACGAACATCCGGGCAGGCCCCGAGGGGAACTCCCCGCCACTTCTCCACGGGGCATTCATCGGAACAATCGATCCTCCCCGGGGCATTCGTCTAAACAACCCTAAAAACCACCAGAAACGGAGGAAACTCGCATCTCTCCTCGGGGCATTCATCATGCCCCGAACTCCAGCCCAAATTAAACGACGGAGATAAAAGAAAAGAAGAAAACTCACTTTGTAGACGGGGAGAGACGAGATGCAAAATTAACGGCGCGGCGGCGATTCACAGCAACGGCGGACAGGGAGGAATTACAGAGCTTCGCAGGTGAGAAAGCAAGGGGAAAAGTAAAAAGTGCACGGGGACCCCTAGATTTATAACCCGACGCAGAACTCGAAGCGACACTAGGCTTTTGAGTACCCTAGGGTAGCCGCACTCACGCCCACTCGGTGTGTGACACGTGGCGGTAAACTAATAATTGCGTCCCTTCAAATGCCTTTGCCCCGCGCCCCCGGCGACAGGAAGAGACCCTCACGCACGCGCGTCCCGCCGAGCACAAGCCGGTGGGTCACGTGCCTCGCTATCTCTTTCCCCGAAGCAACAACCTCAAGTCCTCGCTCTCCCGCTGAAGAGCTTAGACTTGGGGGGTTCCTGTTCTGGCCTAGGCCCGGCCTCGCCTCGCGGCCCAGCCCAATGATGCACAGCCAAGGCCCAATATGATTTAAGCAGGACGACGTGCCTCAAGACGCCCTCTGCGCTCTCCCTTCGCCGGACAGACTAGCCCTCCTCGGGCAGAACCCCCATGCCGTCGAACAGGACAACGTGTCTCCTCCACGCCCTCGTGTGCCCCCCTCCACGGGGAGAATGACACACCTCCGAGGAACCTCGCGAGCTCCCCTCTGTGGGGAGGACAACGTGCCATACGCACGTTCTCCACGTGCCCCCTCCGCGGGGACACGTCACCAAACAACTGCCCACCTCCGAAAGAGCAGGTCAAACCCACTTTCCGGAGATCTCGGGACAGTTGGACTAGGGCGAAGACCACGTCCTGGTCTTCACTACGCCACGTAAGCCCTAGCAGTCACCTGGGTTGGGCCTGGCAATCCAGCCCAATGCAAGTGACTGTTGGCCCAGCGCTGGGGTCTCTCTATAAATACCCTCTTCCTCAAGAGGGTCAGCTAATTCACTTCTTACCCCTTTTTCTGTGCTTGTGACCACTCTGCCCATATACTCACTTTGGCATCGGAGTGCCTTGCAGGTACACCCCCTCCTCCTCCTCATCACCGGTGAATAGGCAGCAGTCCAACAACGTGTGGCCAGTCCGTGATCCCCTTTTGATCAAGTCAGATCAAAAGTCTTTAGTGGTTTCAAGCTCAAGATGTTGTCAAGGGGTCCATAAGATTTTTATCATTGGTGTGAACATGAGGTAGAAGTTTGTTGAATACCTCAGAGGTCAGGGTGAAGTTGGAGTAGTCACTCAGTTCATCTGAACAATGCCTAAGCAAAGAGGGTGAAATTAGGGTTTCATTTTTAATCAGGCTAAACTTGCTTTTGAAGAAAAACTTGTTTCCATGGTCTTCCACATGTCTTAAGGTGTTTGAGGATGGGTGATTGACAATCAATTTTAATCAGAAGAGCTCCAATTGATCAGTTGATTGAAAATCGGGAGATTTGGAGAAAAGTCAATTGTGTAGTGAAAAAGTCAACTCTTGACTTTTTGAGGTCAAGATCATGATCCTTAATTTCAATATGACCAATGGGTGGAATGTGATCAAGAAAAGTCAAGGTAATCATGAAAAATCAAGAGTTGTTGAAAGTTGTTATTTTAGGAAATTAGGGTTTTAGAACTTTCTATTTTTGGAAACTTTTATGTTTGGAACAACCATCTTCAAAACCATTTTTCTTCATGATCAAGGTTTCAAATGAACCTTTGGCCAACATCAAAGTTGTTCCTTGTATCTCAAGCTTTCTTTTGAGTACCAATTCATAATCATATGATATTTGAAGCTCAAGTTATGATCAATCAAAGTTGGAGATTTCAATGATTTCAAAAGTTGTTAAGTTTGAACAGATTTTTGCACCACTTTGCAAGCCAATTTTCATCACCTTATTGATGTCAAATGAAACTTTGTCCCAAATGAAAGTTGTAGAGTGTGTTCCAAGCTTTCCAAAGAGTCCAAGAAGTCCTCAATTGGATTTGAGAAGATCAAGTTATGGATGTGCAAAGTTAGGAAAAAATAAGCCAATTTCATAATTTCGAATTTTTTCTAAGTTATTCATGAGCAGTTTGCTTGCCACGATTTTCAACCACAAATTTCATGATCTTCCAATCCTCAAATCAAGATAACTCCAACATGAAATTTGTTCTACTCCATGCCCTCTTTCATTTGAGTCCAAGATCAAAGTAATTAGATTTGTGAGCACAAAGTTATTATTGATCAAAATTGGTACATTGAACATTTTTGCCAAAGAATGAAAGGTGGGTTTTGTTGATTTGCTTTTGTTCATCAGCCTTAACACTCTCCCATGCGCATGGGAGGCTGTGTTTGTTGCTTCCAAGTTTTGCCAAAAACAACCTAATACCCCTTTTCGCCATTTTGTTCATTTTCAAATAATTGCCCAAATGAGCTATGAGCCAAAATCAACACAGCCCAATGTCTTCTTCATGTTGTTGCAAGCTGAACAGGAAAGCAACTGATGCAGCAGCTGCAGCACAATTTCTGCATCCACCATTGATTCAAAAGAGGACCATAGGGATGAAATCTGCCCATTCATTTTCTTGCCCTCTAAACCTGATTTTCATTCAGTATTTAAGCTAAGCATCAGTTCACACAAACCCTAGTCACCACTTTGTGCAAAAATAAGAAGTTGAGTTTTTTGCATCCTTTGATTCAAACCTGCGAATCTCACCCATTCGTGAGCATTTTTCCAAGTTTCCTTCCATTCCATACTCTCCATAACATAGCCTTCAAACTGTTTGCAAAAGGAGGAGCTGTTGACATTTTTCTCAAACTGCCCTAAAAACCAACTGTTGCTTCAAAAAGGGAAAGAAACTTCAAAGCTTGCTGTGAGGAGTCTGCAAGAGGTAAGTGTTTCTAAACTCTCTATTTTATGTGCATAAGTATGATTAAAACATGTTTGAGTTTGTTTGTGTTCTTGGAGTTGGTTAACTTTTATTTGAAATGTTGATGTGTATTGTAATGACAAGTCTGCTGGTATTGGATGTACAACACTGTTGTGTTGATATTTGCAAGTTGTTATCATGAGAGATACACATTGAGTTTGTTTGGTTGATGCTTGACATTCTCATGTCCAGTTTGCCTCTGTTCTTGTTTGAACTATGTTTTGTGCTTGGTTTGTTTATGTTTGCTGTCATTTTGTTTTAGCACTGTTGAGTTTGCTCAAACCCATGACAGCCTGTTTCTAGTTTGTCTTTGTGACATTTAAGTTTTGGGTTTGTTTGAGTATCACCGTTGGATTGGATGGTGAGGTTTAGGATTGGACATTGTAATGTCACCTTTGGTTCTGTTCAGTTTTCCTTTGAGGTTTTGACTATAGGTTGTAGGCTTTAAGTTGTTTTTGCTTGTAAGTTGTCATTTGAGTGAAGTTTTGAGATAGTTGTTGGATGATTCGAGCATTGGCCTCTTAGAGTTCATATAGGGTAATCTCATGTCATAACTGCTACCTATTGGATTTATGAGTCTTAGTGGTTGCTTTGGCATTAATTGTTGAAACCTTGAGGTATGAGGTCATTGATCATTTTGACCTATGTTGCATCATGAACTCTTCACTTAAGTGAATCTGTTTGACTTGGCCTGGAACTGTAGTGTTGCTTTTGTTTTAATCCTGATTGGTACCCTGCTCGATTGGTGAATGGAAGTCTTCTGTGTGCTGGGCAGTTTGTGAACTAGACATGGTCATAAGTTAAGACCTGCTGTTGTTGTTGACTTGATAAACTGAAATTCTGTTGCAAAATTTTTATACCATGGTAGGCCTGCTATTACTAAGATTTAGGGCTGCTTGAGAATTGCTTGGTTTAGGGGGCTGCTGACAAGATGTGTGAAGTTGGAATTATCAGGCCTTGGTCAGATATTTAAGTGGTTGTCTCTTGGTTAGGATATCCTAGGGGCATTGTAATGTCAGTTTGTGGTGCTAGTGCCCTTGCTGTTTTGATCAGAGTGTGGTTGTTGGAATGCCATTAGGGTAGTGTGTTGTGTTTATCTTTGTTTATATGTATGATGTTGAACACTTGATGAATTTATGCTTTGAACTTTGTGATGATGGGTTCATCACCCAACTGTTCTTTTTTTAGTCTGCCAGATTTTGGTGAGAGGTGTTCTAGGTAAGTTATTTGAGGCTAAGATTCAGAAATCTCTCTGCTAGTTTGTTCCACTGTGGAGGAGGAGGAGGTTGTTACCATGGTTCTGCTTGGATTCATGACATTTTGCAATGTCAAGCTTTACTGATATGGTATTGATCTATTGCTTGCTACTTAGTTGCCTTACTACTGTGCCTGCTGTCCAGGCTTGTTGAGGAGTGGACCAACCTAATTTCCCATCAGGATTTTGTCGCAGCAGCTGCTATGTGTGTGTGAATATGAATATCCATGTTGTCTTATCATTGAGTTTTGTTAACTCTTTTGAAGTGCCATAAGTTGGATTGGGTTTGCGTATTGATTAGGTTGGTTTCTTGAAGTTGCCTAGCATTTAGAGTTTATACACAAGGCTGTTCCTAGAGCTGGTGTTTGAGGATTGAGACTGTTAGTTCTTGTGGTGCTCAGGGTTGATGACCCTTTGTGGTAGTATGCCCTTACAACCATATCTGCTTTGTTTTGCTAGTTGGTGCCTTTGGCCATTTGATTTGGAGGTTTGTGCCAGCAGCCTGTTGAGGACCCAACTATCATGGTTTGACAACGTCCTTTATCCAATCTCAGTTTGTTTCTTAGAATTCATGGTCTAGGCTTATAATTGTCCTCCATTTGAGATAGTTTGGTTTCATGAGATTTTGATTGTGGTTTTGGCCTTGACTATTTAAAACCTTGATGTATGAGGTGGTAAACCAACTGGCCCATGTTGCTTGCTAATTGGATTCATTCTCCTGAGATTTTGGTTTTGGCATGAATGTTGTTTGAGATATCCCTGCTGCCAAAATTTGGTCCTTATGTAGAAGTTAGCTTATTGCTGTCATTAGGATTAGCTTAGACCATTTGAACTTTGCTTTGCTTTTGAACTTACAACCATGTTATTAGACTTTGCTGATATAGGTTTGCTAAATCTGTACCATTTACCTTGCCATTAGATGATATTGCATTGGAAGAGTATGGCTGTTGATGTTTTGGTTTTGAGGTCTGTTAACCTCCTTTTCTTGCAAGAATCTCAGTCAGCTTGTAGAGTTCATGAGAATTAAGTCCAGGTCTTAGTAACTACTTAGGTAGGCTGAGTGTGGTTGGTTATGTTTGTGGCCATGAGTTCTGTCAAGGTCAGTTCTTGTGAGCTAATTTGGGCTGTCAAAAAGGCAAGGCTTTGGATTACTGCTGGCTGTTTAGATTCATTGCTCACGCTAGAGTTTGTTTTGAGATTTGCCTTAATGTGTTGGATAACAATGAGTGATTAGTGTTTGAGTTTAGTTTGACATAGACCATTTAGCACTGTCATGTAGATTTTGAATGGCTATTTGTTTTTCAGTCCCCATTTTGGATAGGTCTGTTTTGAGCTTTCTTTTTAAACCTATTTTGATTCTGTCAAGCCAGGTTTGGGTTCAGGTCTATCAACTCCCTTGGGCTGCAATTTTTGTTTAGCTGTTGTAATCATTAGTGGCCTGTTGAGTCTGCTGCTGGGGTGTTGTGAGTTCAGAATGAGGGTTCCAAGATTTTTCTCTTCTAGTTTCCTCTAGTGAGGGAGGGAGGTTTCTGTTTTGGTTCTGAGCTGATTGGAGTTTCAACTTCATTGACATTACATCGATGCTTAGGTTATTGTTCAATTGTTGAGAGGCAAACAAATTTAGATTCCCATCAAAAGCCGGTTGTGGCAGGTGTTGGATGAAGAGTAGGATCATAGTTGGTTTGTAGTTTTGGATAGATTAAGTTAAGTGCTATCTTGGTTGAAATTCACTGTTGTAAGGATGTCTTAAGTTTGAGTTTGTTATTTCTATGTCATGTGTTGAAATCTGCAGCTGTTATGTGATTTATGTGTGGGACTGCCACCAGGGCAATGTGAATGAGATGACACTGTTGTAAAAGTGGTTGTTGTCAAGATTATTATGGATATGGAGTTTGTCAATTCATGAACATCACTGTTAGATCAATTCAGGACAGTTTAGTTGCAGCCTCTCATTTGAAAGTGTGTGTCTGTTTTGCCATGGAAACTTGTTAAAACAAATGTTGAATGCTTTGGTTCTGTAAGAACCATTTTTGGGTTTGTCAATTCACACATACTGTCAGCATGCTTGATGCTTGTTTTGACAACAGTGATTTTGTTTCCATTAAGGAGATGAGCTATTCCATCATGATTCATCATAGGAAATGTTTGGAGTCTGTGTGTATTTAAAACTTAACCTACTCACCGATTCTGATCATTTTGTTTTGGTTAGGATCAACTTATGTTCATTGCAACTCACATACCTATATTTTGATCAATTGTCTTTTGATTGACACTTCCTGTTGGAACTCATCCAATATCATTTTTGAGACTTGCTCAAACCATCCTTGGTCTTTAATTATGCCTGTCTCAGTTTCATTAACTCAAGATGCATTTCCAAAACTCATATGGCATGAGCGTTCAAATCTTAATTTGAGTGCATTATTTGAAGGAATGGTCAGCACCATCGTGATCCTCAGGGAATTTCAAGCAGGATAGGCTTTTACTCCACTGAATTTGGTTGAGATTTGAAGAAGTTTGGATTGAAAACACATTTTGGATGTTTTGCCTTGGTTTGCCTTGTGTTTTTGCCCAGCCATGCGCCTCTTTTGGTACTTATGTTTAAGGGGTGGCATTAATACACAGATGTATTGCCACCCCAGTGGTTAAAACCTTGCCATGCCATGTTCCAGTCCTGAGTTCGAACCCAGCCGGGGGCGTTTTTTTGCTCATTTTCTTTTATTTTTCATGTTTTAAATTTCTGCTTTTCTTCTCCTCACCTTTCACACGCGCGTGTTTGGTTGAGATGGTTATTTGCTAGTTTGTGAACCATGAGGTCATGGGTTCTACCCACGGATGGAGCCCCTTTCTTTTTTATCACCTTGTTTATTTTTGTTTTGTTTTAATTCTTTTCCTTTTTATTTTATTTATTTTTAAAATAGTTCTTTTTTTAATATTATAAAACACCAAAAAATTTTGTTTTATTATTTTAATGTGCTATTTTATTTTCCTTCCTTTTTTATTTTATATTATTTTCATTTTTCACATTAGTTATCATTTTCTTTTGAATTTATAAGTTAATGTGTTTGATGGATTATCATTTATTCCAATTTTATTTCTCTTCTTTTCTATTTCATATGTGAGTGAATTTATTTAGTGTTTACTTGGCTTTGTGCCATGATCCCCTTAGGATTCCTAGTCCCTCCGTTTAGGATGGGAGTAGGAGAGACATTAGGTGTTCAATCATATGCAAGATAACATTAGGTTAGTTTTCCCCTTTCACCCCAACTTTAGAAGTATTGTGCATGATAACTTTAAGGTCCAGTTTCCCCTTAGTTTGAGTTTTTCTCTTCTCATCTCCTAAACATTTCAAAACACCTAATAAAGAAAGATTTGTGTCGTACGCTACGAGCCTTAAGTACTCGAGGAATGATGGTTGGGGGGTCTCCTCTCAATTATCTAGAGTGTTTAGCATATGCCCTTTGGACGATATGCGACGCATTCGCTCTCGAGTCATAGTCTTTAGTGCGACATGAGTTTCAAACCATAACTCAGTCCACTTTTTGTCTTAAAAAACACAAAACAAAAACATCAAATCTTTTTCATCCTTCGGGATTTTAATTGGAAAACCATTTTCAGAAAGAGTTTTGTTAAGCTTTGATTCTACCGTAAACAGGCATCGTCCCCAACTGTTGGAATCACTGTTTAACCCTACCCGGTCTAAAACACTTGAACCAATCTGTGGTCGTGTTAGCCTAAACTACATTTGCTCTGATTTCTCGTACCAGACGACGATACGTAGGCACAAGACGACGATGTCTTGGCGAGCAATGTAACGCCCATTTTAATTATTTAGTCTTTTGGTGTTATTTTATTTTTGGTGTGTCCTTTGTGTGGGAGTGTGTCTGAGAGCGTTGCTGTGTGTCCTTAATTTATAGGAATTATTTAATAAAATATAGAGTTTAATAATAATATAACATAATTAATAATGATGATAATCTAGTAATTAGTATTATTATTATTATTATGATTATTATTATTTGCAATATTATTATTAGTATTATTATTATTAGATTAATAAATAAAATAAGAAGTTAAAAGGGGTATTAGAGAGTTTTAGAGAGAAGAAAGAGAGAACACGATAAAAATCAGTTTTAGAACAAAGTAAGAGGGAAGAACAAGAGGAAGAAGGGAAGAAGGCTAGGGCTAACGATTCTTGAAGGTTCTTCGTCAATCATAGCATTAATCGAGGTAAGGGGGAGAAACGGGTTAAGATTGGTAAATTGCATGAACAGGGTAGAGGGGATTCCTTAACCCCGTAGGAGTTTGGTGAATATGAATGATATATTGAAATGTTGATGATTGTTGTTGTTGTTATGATGAATTGGATGTGCATTGATGTGTTTATGAGCATGGCTGCCATTGATGACTTTGGGTACGTATTGTTGGGAGATTGGTGAAGTTCTGAGTAACTTCTGTAGTTCTGTAGATGGACATAGGTGTGGGTTCTGGAGATAAAATTGATAGAAAATGATAGAGTAGTGTTTATTAGTTGTAGTATTGATAGGACTGAAGATAGAAGTAGAGTGATAGGCTTGAATTTGAGCAAGATAACAGTTCTGGACTGTGAGGGTTTTGAGAGATCACAGAACTCGCTAAGCGAGTAGCTAGCGAGAGATTCACTAGGTAGTTCGCTAGGCGAGCTAGTAGCGAGTGTTCGCTAGGACTTCACTAGGCGAGATGGGCAGCGAAGGCTTCCAGTAGCCACTGTTTGCCTTCGCTAGGGAGTTCGCTAGGCGAGCAGCTAGCGAGCGTTCGCTAAGGCTTCGCTAAGCGAACGAGCCAGCGAGCGTGACAGAAAGTGATGTTGTGTTGTTTTGCCTTATGACCTTGTTTTGTAGTATCCCTTGAGTTGAACCAGTATAGATATGGTGATTAGTGGTGAAGAGTGTAAACTTGGTGTTAATAGGTGGAATTATAAAGTATTGAATTTAATCAAAATAATTAAATTGAGGTGTGAGATGTGTATGAGGTAGGGTGAGGTGATCAAGGGGATCGTGTGACTTTAATTAAAATAATTAATTGATGAACAATATGTATGTATGATGTATGGTGATGTGATCAGGGGATCGTGTGCACCTTATGTGCTTGAGTTCATATGTTGTGCATTTGGTGTAATGCATATCATGGTGTTTGGTGGGACGAATCGTTGCTCAAGAGGAGTGTATGTGATTCATCCGTACTCCATTATGGAGAATGGTGGGGGTAGATCATGGCCAAGGACGGGTGTATATGACCTATCCGAGGTTCGATTGAATGAACCAATGAGTCGGTACTGCATGCATGGTGTTGAGTTGCATAATTGCATTATGGTGTGTTGCGTTGTTGTCGGACAGTAGGTCGTTTTTGATGAATGTTGGGTGATATTTTATATGATTGCTACCGTTATTTCATGTACTATATTACCGATAATTTTGATCATGTTTTCTCACCCCTTTGTTATTGTTGTGGTCTGTGCTTCTTCGGAAGTACAGATAATCCAGGTACTTAGCTAGCTTGGATAGTGGTGTGCGAGTCGAGTCTTAGGATGCTCTGATACGTAGCACGAGACTTGGGTGTTTATTTGTTTTTATGTTGAACTTGTTTTATTTCCTGTGACGTATCATGTTGGTGAACATTTTAATGAATCTTTTTATGTAATTCGGCGGATGGTCGAGAATGATGAATTAAGGATTATTTCCGCTGCTTTGTTTTGAAAACCTTCTAATGAAGAGTATTATGGATTATGTGATGTGATATCCCACTTGTTAAGGGGAGACTCTGATGTTTATTTGGATTAATCGTATTTTATTTTAATTTTGGGAAGTGGGGTGTTACAAGCAACCTCCCACACCTTCACCCATAGTTTTCCGAACTACGTTGACTATGGATTTCCCATTGCACAAGGGAATACGTAGGCATAGAGTGGCGATGCTCTATTGAGTCTCTTTTTCTTTTCTTTGTCCCCGTGGGCTTTAGCATATATAGATTTACATCCTTTTAGACTAAACAACAAGCGTGGATCCCGTCGAGTACGACGGACGTGAGGGGTGCTAATACCTTCCCCTTGCGTAACCGACTCCCGAACCTGAGATTTGGTTGCGATGACCTGTCTTATTACCTTTTCGTAGGTTTTCTTCGATCGTTTGCTTTCCCTCTCTTTGGGATAAATAATGAATGGTGGCGACTCTTCTGTCATTATCGGCCCCTCTTCTCAGTGATGCGACAACGGTGAGAATTGGATGTCAAATTATTAATTAATTTGAATCTTAATTCATTTAGTTCACCACCGGTCTTTTATTTGTCCAAAGGAAGGGAAAAAGATCGAATTACCCATGATGTAATGCAAATGCAAAAGCTATAGAGTTTAGGTTCGGGGGTTGGTTAAACTTAGGGAAGGTTCTAGTATCCTAAGTTTCTGTAGTACTCTACAGGAACCTCTTGTTTTATTGTGTTTATTACTAAGGGTTATCTGCTTAAGGATAAAAGCCTAATGGTTTATTTTTAAGTATACTCGCCAAGACGTCGCATCTTGTGCCTACATATCCTGACGGGAATGGAATCAGAGTATTTGTAGTTCCCCTAAAAGGGTTTGAGGAAGTTTTTGACTGTTGGTCAAAGTTCCTAAGGGTAAGGGTTTGTTGATTGATTGGTTCTAGGAGAAAAGACAAGTCGTCATCTCGAGGGAGAATACTCGACTTAACCACCACAACTTGTAGGAGATCGTCTTTGCATCATCTTGAGAGAAGGATTTAGAAACTCAGATTGTGATCGACGAGTATGCCACTATCACTCTCAAGCAGAAAAGATCTTATATCTCAATTGTATTGTCATGGGGCAGGAGATTTATTTCTCGATTGTCAAGATGACTAACATCTTATTCTCTAATAGGAGAAAAGTTTGATTTGAGTATAGATTGTTTATCTAAGTTGTAAAAGAAAAAGGTCCTCCTTATGGGGTAGGATCTAAACTTAAGCGATCAACTTGAAAAGGATCAAGGATCGAGTGGGGAAAAATGGTGCAAGATGAGATGCATACGCACAAGTATTAAGTCATGCACAGATTCTTCCTTTGGAAATTTTTGAGATGTGATAAAGATAAATAACGGTAAAAAATAAAGAGCAACAAATAAAAAGTGCTATAAGCGGATGAGTGCGGAGGTAAACATTCGAATGTGATATCGGAGTTTGGCGGATGGAAACGTGCATGGTTGATTAATCTTAGAGTGAGATTAATTTTAGGAAAAGTTGAATTAAGAGGTGAATTAGTTTTTTAATAAAAGTTGGTGTGAATTAAATTTTAAGAAAAAGGCTACTTGATTATTTTTAGTGAGATTAAATTAAATTATAAAAAGGGGTGTTTATTATTATGTTGTTTTTGTTATTTTGAATATGAAATGGGTTTCTTTATTAAATAAAATAGTTTTTGACTATCATTTGTTTTGCTAAATAAATATTATTTTAAATAGGAAATGGTTTTAAAAAAATAGATAAAAAATTGTTGAATAATAAAAAAAGGCTTAAGAAAAAAAAAGTTTTTATAATTATTATTAAGTAGATTTTGAATTAAATGAGATAGTTCTTTATAGTTTAAAAAAAGATTTATTATTTCAATTAATAAAATGGCTGATTAAAAATTAATTGGTGGTTAATTAATTAAATAAAAAGAGTTAATGATTATGTTATAGGTCAATTAGGAGGTTAGTGGATTAATGAGATTAATGGTAGATTAGGAGATGGGGCGAGAGATCTGGTATGGTGGGCCATGAGAGGCCTATCGTGGACGTGCGGTTTGGTGCATGCGATGAGGATTAAGTGTGTGATGAGTGTTAGTGTGCGCGCGTGTATGGTTGTTATGGTGGGTGTGTGCGTACAAGATTACAACAATATAAACAAATTAAAAAGAAAAAACCCAATCCCAATCCCTCTTCCGTCGGCTTCCATTTCTTCTCCCCTTCTTCTGATTTTTCTTCTCATCTTCTTCCTCCCGGTCGCAACTTCCTCCTCATCTCTCGCCTCCGTCTTCTCCTTCTTCGTTCTTTCTCTCTTCTTGCTGTTAACTCCCTCATCTTCCTTCTTCAATTGCGTCCTCCTCTTTCTTCGCCGTTTTCCTTCTCCTGTTTCACCTATATAAAACAAAAATCAACAAAATCATTAATGTTAGCAATAAGAAATCTCACGGTTCTTGGATTTTCTCAAGGTTTTGAGAGTGGTGGCGATGGCGGATTCACGGTGGAGCGGTTTTTGCCGACGATTTCGCGAAGGGGGCTTTTGGCGGTTTCACGGTGGAGTTCCGGCGATGAAGATAAGTATCACTCCTTCTGCATTGCGATTTGATTTCTAGGGCTTTATCATTTTGTATTTTCTGGTTTATGTGTGAACTGCTGTGAATTTTCTGTTGAACTATGTCAATTTTTTTTCTATCTCCTTTCATCTCGAATCTCCTTCTTATTTCATTTTCAAAAAAAAAGAATTGATTGAGAATGGTAAATGTTGTCGAACTCTTGCTTTGGTAAGAAGTTGAATGGTCGTGAAAAGGTTTTCAAGATAGTTATGTGATTTCCTTTCTTGTTGAAACCTGTCCGAATAGGTTGAGATCCTGTTGGACTCTGGCTTTGGAAGGAAACATAATGGTTGTAAAAATTAAATTCTTTCCATGTTGAAATTTTAACCAAATCGTGTGGATTATGTTTGATTTATGAATTAATGAAAAGTCCTTCTTCTGCTAATATTTGCATATTTCTATGCTTCTTTCAGGAAAACCACTTAAGAGCATATGCTGCTTGTCTAATGTCGTCGAGAAAGAGTTCGTATCTGGTGATGATAACTTAACAGTCTGAACCATAATGGCTTGAACTCATTGTTGTTGCCTTCAATTTGTTTAGTGAAACATGATGCTTCTGAATTATGTTGAAAGCTATCCGAAATTAATTGTTTTTGTCCGAAATTCTGTTCTTTCGATGCTTTGTAGGGAGTTGGCGACAACCTCGGTTGTTGCCCTTCCGACTGCTTGATTCGCCCGATGATGATTCGAAACTGAGGGTTGAACTCACTTCAATTTCTTCTTAAATTTTAAACTATAATTCATTTCTTTAACGGCAATCGATTATCGGTTGCGGTCATGTGCGGTTCTCATTATGCCTATTGTGATTGATGCTCTCTTTTATGTTGCATCAGGTACGTAGCTTCTCTAACCTATCTGAACCCATCCTTCAATTGGGTTGTCGCAGCCAAAATCTTTTGTACACTCAAGCCAATACAACTTGTGGCAAGTTTGGCATTCGACTCCGTCTTGTAAAACAGGTCGTACTCGAATTTGGTTACAAGTATCTCCTATTTCCTTTCATCTGCCAACATTATTGATTATCATTGTTCTTAGTTCTTGCCAAATCGTCACCGGAATTATAACGATACTGGTTTTTTTATAATTATTTTGTTTAATCATATTTGGATTTATGATGACCACTCTCAATTCTTTATGTGTGACTATCATCGCCGATACTACTAATATGTCTCTTTTTTTCATGTGATGATGTAGCAGGCCCAAAACACTAAAGTAGAGTAACCATAAATTTCTGACATGCGGGTAGAGATCAGGCGCAGTATGTTGTAAATGATCATGCAGTGGACGTCAAAGTGACCAAACTCAGTTGCTATTATGTAATGAGTTAAGGAATTTGTCTTGTAAACCAAATTGAACGGCTTTGAATTTATATGTTATAAAATCATTTGATCTTATATGTTGTAAAATTAGCAATTCTTGGTTATTGTATTTGAAGTTAATTCTTTGTAAACATGCGATAGGCATTTATAGTGAACTATGTTGCAATCTCAAAAATGGGTACTTGCTTGTCCTCAAACTTTGACTTGTAAATTTCCAAAACACACACTTTAAACCAAAGTTGTATGCACGTTTGATGTACTAGAATTTGGGGCGTTAACACTTCAAGGAATCTAAATGAATCCTCTTTCCATATGAGTTCAAAAAAATTTCTTTGATGCAAACCAATTGAACTCAAAACATTAAGAATCGAACTTTAATGCCATAGGGGTTCTATAATACATCTGGGATCTGTATATGCGAGTTCGCACTTCAAAATGAGAGTCTTATAATAACGCCAATTTGAATGACACATAACTCTAGCCGTGAACTCGAATTTCTTAAGTTTAGTAATGACGTATACTTGAATTATAATATAACCAGAACTTGAATCATGTTCCTTCCAACATTTGGATGATTTCTTAAAGGCTTGAACCTTATGAACCATAAGTCTCATATTAAAACTTGAAATAGAAAACCTCTTAAGTTCAAGGCACAACCCCTCTTGTATGTAGATATGAAACCTCCATGCAAATTAAATTGCTTAGTCTTGATTCCCAGCCTTCATCCTAAATCATCGTTTCGAACCAACATGATCCAGATTTCTTCCACTTGATAAATAAATGATCCAAACCCCGAGATTAAAACTAAACCTTTTTGAACTCCTGTGAAGATAATGATACAACTTAATGCAAATTGCCATGAAAACCGTAACTGAAATGCGAACGACCATTCTCCAAACCAAAGGATAGAGAGCCCTAAACCTCCTCAAAACACAAAGGCTTCTGAAGCGCTCTCGGTAACACGATTTCCAGAAAGCATTAGGATCTTTGAATCGAAAACCTGCTTAAAGTTAGTTGTACCTGCGCTAACTGGTTAGTCATACATACAAAAGGTAAAAATATAAACAAGCATGAAAATAAGCAGAAGGAGGTGGAATCTTATGGTCAAAAATTAGGGTGTGACAGATGGTAATCTTAATGAAAAACCTCCAGAAAAATATTCTTACATAACACAAGATCAATGGGATATCTTCGTCGCTAAGTGCATGAGTGATGATTTTCAGGTAATATTATTGTCTTAAAATTATTAATTTTTAAATACATATACATTGCATTAACCTAATATATTTTTAATTAATGCATAAACTTAATAGTGGAAATCGAAGAAAAAAAAAGCGTTAAATCTTCTATATCCGTATAGAAAATCAAATTTGGGGTATGCTCGTCTTGAAGAAGATATGGTAAGTATGTGTATAAACTTTTTGTAGAATATGTCAAAAAGATTTTTAACTATTAATTTGTTAATATGTATATAGAAAAAAAAGTCAAATAAAGAGATAATACCCTGTTATCAGTTGTGGAAAGTTGCCTGTGTGAATAAGGATGGAGATATTGACAATGATAATGTTCAAAAAGTTGTGGATAAATGTGTAAGTCAAATATTTACTTTATCTTTTGTTAATAATACATGGAAAAAAGTAAATCAATATTGTGGGGCATTCATATACCACACATTAATTCTAAACTTTTTTTCCTATGATGATGGTTAAAAGTTTTTCTTGATTATCAATTTCAGAAGGCATTAACACAATCTTTAATTGAAGAAGAAAGAAGAGAAAACCTTGGTCGTAATGACATGTTATTTCAGGAATTAGATCTTCCAGAGTACTCTGGGTGTGCGAGGAGTTATGGTTTTGGAGTAAGTGCTAAAGACATATTTCCAAGTCGAGCTCTCCCTACACAAGCACACATTGATAATATTTATCACATGTTCAATACATTGTGTCGCGGTGAAATTTGGATACTAAGCTATTGATGAGCTTGAATCTTAATTCATTTGCAACCGAACTTTGATTTGTCCAAAGGAAGGGAAAAAGATCGAAATACCCACAATACAATGAAAATGCAAGCTAGAGAGTTATAGGTTCGGGGGTTGGTTAAATATAGGGAAGGTGCTAGCATCCTAAGTTTCTGTAGTACTCTACAGGAACCTCTTGTTTTATGTTTGTTTATTGCTAAGGGTTATCTGCTTAAGGATTAAAGACCTATGGGTTTATTTCTAAGTATACTCGATAAGATATCGCATCTTATGCCTACATATCCTTACGGGAGTGGAATCAGAGTATATGTAGTTCCCCTAAAGGGTTTGAGGAGTTCTTTGACTGTAAGCCGGTTGATTTGTAAAGTATGTCTTCTCAAATAAAGAGAGACTAACGTGATAAACTTCCTCAACTTCTCTGGGGAGATATCGCTTGATGGAAATAGACTTGTGTGATGAACTCGCTGGGGAATACATTCCTGAGGAGCATCCTAGCTGTTGTAAAAATGTGTGAATTCTCAAATAAAGAGAAATATCTGTAAGGTTTTCCATTTACCAAGTCGATAATCATTGGAAATGGAAAAACTGTCTTGGGGAGACTGTCATTTGTCATTTTGAATAAGATCTTGGTCAAAACGATTTGCTCAAATAAAGAGGTTGCATGCAATTCAGATGTAAATTGTTAAGGAAGCCTTGTAATATTGTTGGAGAAATATTTGTCTTTAATGATGATCCTTGGAAATATTCTTCCTGGGGAATAAAGTGCAAAATAAATGCACACTTAATCCATGTTCAAAAGTTAGAGATGTCCACAATGTGATTGCCAAGGACCGAAGTTCAATTCAGGGAACAACTGAAGAAAAGATGTCAAGCAAGACTCAACCATTGAGGTATGAACTCAAAATGGGATCGTACCAAAACAACCGTCTTCCACGAGGATCGAACTCTGTGGGGAGATAGAAATATTGTGCTCTTTTTTGCTTAGGATTGACAACTCTACTTGGAAGGATAAGACAAACCCAACCACTCGGGGATAAACGCGACCAGAATGAACAACCACGAGGATGAAAAATGCACATGTTATGTTATGTACTTATATGTTATGTGTATGCTGACAAAACAAATGACAAGATGCAACCGGAGATGAAATAAACATCTCGAAGTAAACATCCGACCAATCCTTGCAGATAGAAGCATCACTAGGGATAGACGAAGAACCAAATATAGGATCACACTCCTGCTTCGAGGCTTCAAAGCTTCTGGGGAATAGAGAACATTCCACTTGGAGACGTAACGTTTTGATCTTACATTGAAGAATTTATCAGGATGAACCATAGCTGTCTTGTTGAAGATGAGAATAAAGATCTACAAGAGGTGGATCAAACTCATAACTGGAGAAACTTCACGGAATAAATATCCATTTCGATAAGGAATCCTGGACCATCACCGTCATTGAAAATGTTGTAGCCGGACTCAAAGGTGATGAAATAAACACCCGCCTCGCTGAGGAAGATCGGCGCTGCAAAAGATCCACTGGAGAGTGAAATACGTCCACTTCATTAGGAAGGCGAAGTTGGAGAAGATCCACTGATGATTAAAATAGTATTCACTTCATTAGGGAAGTGAAGTTTGAGCAGACTATTGGGTGTTCTACATCTAAAATCTTCATCGGAGAATTGTCACGACCACCTGGAGTAAAATACCGGGGACATGAAGATTGCTGAAAATTTGTATTGAAGATTGCGTGGTAGTCGTCATTTGAATAATAGTTTGGTGTGAGTGGATAAGATAATCTTCGTTTCTCAGATGCCCCACGTCATATGGTTATGAGAAGAAGTCATTCCAAGAGGATTTTATAGAAAACATGGCGTCCCATGGTTTTCAAACTCTCTGGAGAGATTCTCCGAATCTCGACGTAACCGGCCCTGATTGACGGTATTATGACTGAGTCTTTGAAAATAGATCTTTAGGCGAAGTCAAACTTGTACAGAACAAACCGCTTGGAAATAACTTTCCCCAGGTCTTCAGAGTCTTTAAATTCTAACAGAACAAACTTAATGCTGATGCTCGTATATAAACCTTCTATGACATCGGCAAAAATCAACACGTATGAAACGCTAATTCTGAAACTGTTAATGCAACATATATGTTTGTCTTGAAGTTTTGAAAAAAGATATCACAATAACTGGTGACTGAAATCACTAGTTAGGATATAGATTTATTTTATAAAGCCAAACATAAAATTGAGCATAACTCAATAGGAGTCAGGAAACATTATCTCACTAAGTATGCTTTCGAATTAAACCTTACTTTAATTAGGACTTTTGAAGGTTGTATTGTAGTTTAGTTTACGATTTGTAGAACAAAGGAATAAGGGTCAAAGTATATTTGTACCCACCCATTTTTGAAAGATGTTCACTCTTTTTGAAAGTTGAGTGTTCAATCAAGTTGATTGACAATTGCTTCAGGTTAAAAATGAGGTTGAAAAGGGTTAAAAAAGGATTTAACTTCTTTATATCTCTGGTGTTTAGGAGGTTTGAAACAATGCCTTACATCATCAGTAGGTTTTATTCAAAGGCATACAACCAGAGGCTTTACGTTTTACTTCGTCATCCTCCTTCCAATTGTTCATCAAAGTGATAAAAATTGGGTAAAGTTGGCATTATAAATTATGAAAAACATTTTAAGAGTGAAACAAATGGATTTCTTCAAGACAAACACTTATCGCGCTACTTATTCAAAATAACATGTTCTTACATGCCAATTATGCTTTTAATCAAAGAAATCAAAAGTACACATAAGCAAACACAATAAACATGTGATCAGCATAACGGTGCTCCATTCACGAGTGGGTTTCCTCCTTTGAAGGTTAGCACTTTATCATCTATCATATCTTGAACTTTCTCTTGAAAAACTTTGCACTCTTCGATCGAATTCCCCAACACTCCATCATGAAATTCATAGTTGGCGTTCAAGTTGAACCACGGTGGGTGAGATTTCATGTTTCTAGTCTTTCTGGGTGTCATTACCGAGTTTCTAGCAAAATGAGACCATAGTTGACTGTAAGTCATTGGGATAAGATCAAACCAACGAGTTTCTTCTTTCGGGATACTCAGAGGTGCCTTCTGACTCTGAAACCGTCTTCGAACCTGTCGATTTTGATGTTGATCTGGAGATATCATCCTTCGTTTATAAGATAGTTGTTGTTTGCGCTGAGCAGGCGCTGCATACCGATGTTGAGGATAAGGTGCTGGAACTGAATCTGGCAGGATTGCATTAACATCAACACTTCCTTCCTTTAGGGAATCATCAACTGAATCCTCTTTATTAGCTTGGTTATTCAAGTCATCTTAAATTCTTCCACTTTTGAATGCATTCTCAATGTTTACTCCAACTTCCACAATCTTGGAGAAATCTAACTATACAACGCCTACCACCCTATCATGATAAGAGCCTGGAAGCGTTCTTAGAAACATCTTGCTTAATTCTTTCTCTTGAAGTGGTGGATGAACTTGGGCTGCCAACTCTTTCCAACGTTGGGCGTACTCCCTGAAAGATTCATCGCCATTCTTACTCATGTTCATCAATTGATCACTGTCTGGAGCGATGTCCAAATTATAATTGTATTGCTTCACAAAAGCGTCAGCTATGTTCCTCCAAGACTGAATATGATTCCTTTGTAGCTTCATATACCATATCAGGGATGCCCCAGATAAGCTTTCTTGAAAGCAGTGAATCATCAGTTTGTCGTTGCCAGTATAAGCAGTCATCTTTCGACAAAACATCGTCAAATGGTATCTTGGACAATTAACACCCTTGTATACTTCAAAGACAGGCATCTTGAAATTTGGAGGAATAGTTACACCGGGAACTAAACATAAGTCATAAGCATCAAGGTCAGATTCATTAACTCCTTTCATCATCTTCAATTGCTCTTTGAGATCACATAATCCTTTTTCAATTGCTATAAATCTAGGATCGTCCACCTTTGTCTTAGCATGAACATTCTGAATATTTGGAACATGTTGTGGAAACGGGAAATCTCTTTTGTCAACTTGAACAAGTAGGTTATCCTGCAGAGGCTGAGGTTGTATAGGAACATCTACTTGTTAAACATTGTCGTCAGAGGGAAGATCAAATAACGGATTAGTCATCACTCTGAAACTGGTCATGGAATCCATATCTTCTGTTCTCTTTACTATCCTTCAGTAAGTACTTCAAGCTTGGTCAGAAGGTCGAGACGTCAGCTGACAGACAAAGACAGAGGATCGGATGAGACACAAAAGAGGAAAGGCACATGCATATGCAAATGCTAAATGTAGGATGTTAATGCAAGAATGCAGGAATGAAAGGTTTCATGGAACTCAAGTATTTGTAAACGTTACAGAATACCAAATAAAATTCATTTATCATTTTTATTTTTGATATCGGATTACAGATAAATATTCTTAAAAGAGTCCTGACATAATAGCTAATAAGTCCTAAGGAAGTCCTTCATCATGCTTGTTGATTGATTCTTCTACTCGGACTTTCTTGAATATAAGCTTTGTCGACGACTAACGTCTAAAGAGTAGTCTGATAGAGGAAAATAAATCCTCCATCTCTCTTCTCATCTTGCTGGAAAGTAAGGAAGGAATCCCTTGTTCACTTGGATCTTCGATATTGATGAAAGGATTTTGAACTTCTGTTGATCTTCAATGATAATGGAAGCCTTTTGTATTTGCCTTTTGAGTCTTCTTGATTCTTCAATCAGTGCCCTTAACTTCCTTAGGTCATCCAAGTTAGGACTCTTAAAAGAATATTTCAAAATATTTTCTTTTGTAATCCTTATTGGTTCTATAATGTTTATAAATAAACTAGGAATCCCATGAAACCAATGCAAAATGATGCTTTATGAATGCAACAAACACAAGTAAGCACATAGAGACATAAAGATAAACAAACAAGGAAGACCCTAGGTTTGCAACGATAATGGAGCAAGGGGTGTACCCATTTCCAAAGGACAAGGACTAAAGGTGGACTGTACCTGCAGAACAAGGTTCTAAGAAGGTCCTAAAGTCATTAGTCCACCTATCGGATATTATCAATTTCTTGACTAACTCGGTGGTTAATAATATTCTCAAGAGAACTTCTTTTGAGTGTAGCATCGCGTAGCACTATTTCGGGACTACTCCCTTATAGTCTCGCACTACGTCCTAATAAAGGCCAAAGTGGGGTTAAAGGTAACTACGACCCTCAATATCATGGACTCCAATCAAAAATAGTAAAAGTTTTCACGACTATACTCGTTCAACCGAACTATTTTAGAAAGGGTCTCAACTGAGCGGTGATTCTCAAGTCAACTTGGTCGGGATTCACTCCCTATAAGCCTCGTTGAATATATCACCATTCTATCTTAAGTTCACTCAAGCCCGGGTGTAGGACTTTGTCTCACCACTCAAGGATCATCCCCAAAAAGCAACAATTAAACAATTATACAAATAAACAGATAATCAAACAATAAGCAAGTAAAATAAACAAGTTAAGGAAACCAACTGAGATTCCCCAGTGAAGTCTCCATTTCTGTCGCGGTGAAATTTGGATACTAAGCTATTGATGAGCTTGAATCTTAATTCATTTGAAACCGAACATTGATTTATCCAAAGGAAGGGAAAAAGATCGAAATACCCACAATGCAATGCAAATGCAAGCTAGAGAGTTATAGGTTCGGGGGTTGGTTAAACTTAGGGAAGATGCTAGCATCCTAAGTTTCTGTAGTACTCTACAGGAACCTCTTGTTTTATGTTTGTTTATTGCTAAGGGTTATCTTCTTAAAGATTAAAGACCTAGGGGTTTATTTCTAAGTATACTCGATAAGATATCGCATCTTATGCCTACATATCCTTATAGGAGTGGAATCAGAGTATATGTAGTTCCCCTAAAGGGTTTGAGGAGTTCTTTGACTGTGGTCAAAGTTCCTACGGGATAAGGGTAGTTTATTGATTGATTTTAGGAGAAAAGATGAGTTGTCATTTTAAGGGAGATTACTTAATTGAACCACCACAACTTTGTAGGAAAATGGTCTTTGCATCGTCTTAAGAGAAGGGCTCAAGTACTCGGAATTTAATCGACAAGTATGCCACTATCTCTCTTAAGGCAAAGTCTCTACATATTGATTGAATTGTTATGGGGTAGGAGTTTTATCTCGCTTAAGATGATTAACATCTTATTCTCTAAGGTATTTGAATAATGTTTAATTGAGTTGTTTTCCTATGTTGTAAAGATAAAACAAATGTCCCTCCTATGGGGTAGGATCTAAACTTAAAAGATCGACTTGAATGGGATCAAGGATCATGGGGAAATGATGCAAACGGGATGCATACGCGCAAGTTTTACGTTACGTGCAAGTTCTTCCTTTGGACGGGATGTAATGCGATAAAGTAAATGCGGTAAATGTAAATTGCGGGTAAAATAGAAGCAGATAAATAAAGGCATACACACGCATGAAAGCGCTGAAGTGTACAAGTGTGAATTGTGAATACGTGAACCAGATCGGAGCGCGAGCGTACACGATTGATTAAGTTACAATGTTGATTGATTTTAGTTGAATTGATTAATTCTCGAGAGATTGAATTTAGGAGAAGTTATATTAGTTTATTTGAATTGATCTGTAAGAAAAATATATTGTATTATTTTTGGTGAGATTGTTTTTTTAAGAAAAGTGTTGAACTAGGGGTGAATTAATTTTAGTGAAAGTCTTCATTTTAGATTTAACATAATAATTAGATTTCTAAATAGAAAAATATTTTAATTACTATAACTTTGAGAAAAAGTTTAATAAAAGATATAAGTTAATAAAAAGGAGTGTCTATTTTTATTTATTAAAAAAAGGTTTATTAGATTAAATAAAAGCCATTATTGTAGATTAATTTGATAAAGGTTAGATTACTTAAGAAAAGGTTTCTACTAAAAAAAATTAGTTGTTAATAAATAGATTTTATTAAATTAAAAAGCTTTTTCTTAATTACTATGATAAAGATTAATTAATTTAAAATGGTTAACTAAACAAAATTCATTAATTTATTTTCATAAAAAAACTGTTGATTAATTATTAGTTAAATCAAAAAGTGTTGAATTAAAACGGTTAAATGGGGTTAACATTTAAAAAAATAGGATTAAGGGAATTAAGAGTTAAATGAGCGGAGGATACGGTGTGACGCGGGTATAGGGCTTACGGTGGGTGTGCAAACGTGAGGGTCGTTGGACAGGATCCGTTGGAGATCCGATGGCTTGTGTGTGAGGGTGTATCATAGTGTCTGTGGGTGCGCTATATGTGATTATTACGATACAAACAAACAAAAAACGAAATTGAAAACCCTAGGATCCCCAAATCGATTTCCAACATTTCCTCCGTTCTGCGTCTTCTTCATCTCCACGATCTCGATCTCTCTCGTCTTCTTTCTCCTACCGTCTTTCTCCGCTTCTTTCCTCTCAATCGCGCCTCCATCTTCTTCTCTATTCTTTCCATTTGCCCGATCCTGTAAAACAAACAAATAGAAAATAGACAAATAATGTTAGAAGAAAAAACGCTCACGGTTTGCAATGTTTTGGCGAAATTCCAGCGATGTGGAAATGGTGAAGATTTGCGGGTGGAGACTGGTTGGAGTTCACGGCGACGAAAGCGTGAGGGTTTGCTTAGGTTTCTCCGGCGGCGGTTGATTGAGATTTCCGGCGATAGACTTGCGAAGGGGATTCCGGTGGTTTCACGGTGGAATTTGAAAGATAAGTTCTCTCTTTACAATTTAGGCTTTGAATGGATTTTTCTACTTCTGTTAGGGTTTCAATTTGGGGATTTTTGGGGAATTCTTGGATTCATCAAATTGCTGTGGATTTATGGTGGTTTCTGATTTCTGTCCCTCTTCTCTGCCTCGTGAGGTCTCTTTTATAGGCTTCAATGAATTAAAATTTGCATTTCTGAATTAACGTATGATAAACTTCTTTCCATTCTTGCATCAACATGTCTGAGTGTTTTTGGAAAGAAATAGAAGTTGTGATTTTCGTCTTTAACATGCTTAAATCGTTGCCATTCCTGATGATTTCTAATGATGAATAGATGATGATGACAATTTGGTTTCCTTTTTGAGTTGATCATGTTTGTGGTCTTTCCCCTTTGAGATAGAACATGTTTTAATCATGTTGATTCCTTTCCTTTTTTTTAAACTCAACAAGTTTAGCTAATAGGGATCACGATTGATATTGATTTGATGATTTGTGATTGAGTGTAGGTGGCACGAGTTGTAATCTGACCGCATTGATTGCTGGAGAATCTTGACGAGATAAATGACTCGCTCCGTTCTCGGTTTGTCCACCTTAACCTCTTTCCTGTTATGCAGAAAAAAATGCAGAACTCTACGTGTCTTACACCTTACCCTGCCATTAATGCAAGAGTCTTAATCATTGAGGCAAGTCTCCTCTTCAAGGCTTGGGGATTTTTTTAGGATTCACTGCTTACATTTTGTTGCAGAGCTTTATTACTGCAATATTAACTTTAGCAAATCTGTTGGCAGGTTTGGAACGTGAGTTTAGAAAGAAAGGCATGAAGATTTGTCGTATTCAATGTTTTGGTGGTAGCTAGGTGTGCTGGGGATAACCTCATTATGAAAGCCTGATGTTGCTGGTAACCCGTATAATCTGCTTCACAGATTATGATTGGAGGTAAGGAGAACTTAGAGATCGTAACGAGTTATTATAAGTATTGTGAAATGATTGTAAGAAATCTCCTTCTGTTCTTAGTCATGGTTACTCAAAATCCTTTAATAACATCGATGGTTTTGTTGCAGTGGATGCCTCATAAGGTATGGAGGATTTTCGTGTTAAGTGTTACGGTCCAAGGTGGCATCCAGATCAAGGCATTGTCTGAAAACGTCCCCGAATGAGATGAGCTTAAAATGCTTGCAACAACTAGTGCTCTTCCACGCGTCAAGCTGCCGAGATCCATGAGGTCCGTACCTCTTCTTTATTAGTTATGACACACCTCACAGTCATTGATTCTAAAATTTGTTTCAACACCTACATTCTTCTTCCATTCTTTCTCTGATGCTCCTGAATGAAAAACTGACTCTGAAGGTATTGTCACGACAGGTACGCTGATTGGTTTGCAGGCTACTGAAATGAGGTTAAGGAGCATAATCTCTTGAAGCTTATTAGCTCCGAATTTACCGCCGCGGAACTGTATGTGGTCTAATGTTGTGAGTATGGACAAATTTTAAAAGTTGAACAAACTCCATCTCACTCAACTTCCTTGGAGGTGTTCTATTAGGGCTATGTGAAATGGTGTCGCAGGTGCAAGTCCAAACCCTGAAGGAAAACTACTCTGTTACTTGGAATCTGGTGATGACATAAGTTTTAAGATTTCATCCCACTTTGCGGTAGCTTGAATTCTCACAAATGATAGGCTGACTTGTGTCTTCTCCTTCCTTCTCTTTTGCAGGAGTGAAGACGGGATCATGGCATGGAGTGTAGCGGCTTCTTCAAATGGGAGAGTTCAAAAAGAGAAGGTATTTTCAGCAACCCGGTGTTTAAGACTTAACTGCCACTGCTCTTGTTGGTATTTGCCAGAAAAAACAGGTGCTTTGTTAATTCAAATTTCTTATCGATGCAGTGAAAAGGTTGATAGTAAGTGAGACTCCGTCAATTCCATTCATGGTGAAGATAAATGGGGCCGAGTCCTTCCTCCTCAATGTAATCCTTGCAGCACCATTGTAACAAAGAAACCTGATGTAAATTAACATGTATAAGCAACAAAGGGCATTAGCGAGACTTGGGAGATGCTAATTGACATGCTTAAGCTTCCATCTCTTGTAGCTTTCTTCTATTTTTTTATGTATGTGTTGGATGATAACTTGTATTTGGAATCAATTTATGTACGTCGTCCTGGTCTTGGTGTAATGAAACATAGTAGTTTATGAATTCCTCAGTAACTTAAATTCTTGAGCTTGTGAGTTTTTTTAAGACCTTGAAATATCCTTGAACTTTATTTGAACCAGAAAAGCACCTTGCACCTTAAATTTCATCTTTGAGTCTTGAACTAAAATTTGACGCCAATCTCGTTAAACTCCTTACTCCCAGGGATAATAAGTGGCTTGATTCAAATTTACACTTAAAAATGATGATGAATTGAAATTCAAACTCATGGGTTATATTTGAAATGAACCTGGACTTTGTTCACTTCTATTTTACCACAAAATACTAGTACGTCCAAAAACTTGTATTCGTGATACGGACATAAGAATGATGCTTGAAATGGTTTGAGCTATTCTTATATCTGAAAACTCTTGAGTTGTGCATCCTTGTGCATGATCCATGTCTTTAATAACTTAAACCTCTCAGGCTAACATTGGAACCTTTGAGAAGCTTTAAGGAAACGACCCGTAGAATAAACTCAGGATCTCCCTAATCCAACGATCACCTTGTGGTATTTGACTGTACGAACCGATACTAGACAATATTGTACCTGCGCGAACTGGTTAGCCGTAATAGACATTCATATAAAAGTAAAATAAAACAAGTAATGAAAGCACAAGGAGGCGGGATCTTATTGTCAAAAATTAGGGTGTGACACATTGACTAAGATATTGGATACACTAGAGAGTGAGAAACTAGAGAGGAAAAAGAAAGAAAGGCCACAAGTTGATGAAATATTAGAGAGACATGAATTTGAGAAAGTGATTGAGAGGCAACAAACCAAAGAAGTGGGAAGAATGCGATCAATATTTAAAGAGGCAACAAAGTGAAGAAGTGGGAGGGAGGCGTTCACCTGATAAAGTTGTAGAGAGGCGACATCCTAGTGACAAGGATTCTTGCAACCCTAGTGCAATTGACAACATTCCAAAGGTAATTGTTTTTTATTAAACTCTAAATTCTAATTAATTTTTCTCTACTAATTATATTACTTTTTATAATTCATTTATGGTTAATGGTATCTCTTCTATTAATATATATATCTATCATCTCCAAATCGGTGTTTGGTTGCTCGTGGGGAATTATATAACACCGGTAGTGATATCGTGCATGACATAAAATTGCTACCCAGATATGTCAAATTTACGATTGAAGTTCCTATTGTGTCAGATGCTCCACTGCCTATATCTGTTAAATATGGTGATGTCTTCATGGTTGGTCAGACAATAGGTACAATTGTTCCATGTCTATTTACATTAGTTGACTTTGCTGATGAATGTCAAAAGGCAAATGACTTATTATCAATATGCTTGATTCCTAAGTATATATATACTTGTTTTATTATTTGCTCACTAACCTTAGGTAATGTAACTTTTTAGATGCCTGGTAAATCTCAAAGAAAGGATAAGACTGTCCAATATAGTGCTGAATCAATTGTATCACCAATCAAAAAATATGAAAATCCAAAAATTCAAGAGTTGCCATCTAAAGTTAGGGATTCAACTAGTTCTACTAGCTTACAATTCCTTGATATGTATGTAAAAATGATGACGAGGCCTGAAACAGTAATTGAGATAACCATGGACAAAAATATATTTGGTGAAGAATTTCAAGAGCATATACATGTAGAGAACATAAAAGAACTTGTTGATCACAACTGGTTAAGTGTCAATGTTATTACAATATATGCCAAGTACATCTTCATCTTGAAGCTTCTTGGTATAAGCATATTTATGAAAATACTTCTTCGCCATTTTAATATGTATCTTAACTTATATGATTACTGATATTTAAAATTGTTATTTTTCTTATCAAGGTACTTGTATGACAAGTTCATCACTCCAAACGGACTAGCAAATAAGTTCTCTTTCATATCTCCATATGTCTCGAATGATGATAAAAAAGGAAAAAACATAGCAAAATTACTCTTGATAAATAAAGAGTTCAAGGAAAGGATGCTTCTTGCCCCTTATAATTTTGGTTAAGACATCTATTCAAAATGTTATCTTTAATCACTTTTGAATGTGGAAGTTATTGAAATATTTAAATTTTGGGTGTAGGGATTATTGGGTGTTGCTTGTCATCAATCTCAATGTTGAGATTATATTATATGAATTCGTTGAATGTTGAGCACGATAATTATCAAGATTTAAAAATGAAGTTTGAAAAGTAAGCATTGGTTATTTCAATTTAATATTTATATGATTAGAATTCATTATAACAATTATTTATTTGAAGTTTAATTTAATTTTGTTAGTGTTTTACACATTTATCGTGCCTTTGATAAAATTAAAGTGTCCAAGTCCAAATCAAATAAAATCACCAGAACAAAAATAAATGTATTTTTTAATTAATGTTATTTTTAATAATGACATATAGTAAAGGTCATTGATGGAATTTGTTTTTTGCAATGTCCTTGTCAAACTAAGGGTATTGACTGCAAATATTTTATCATACGATTTATTTATGAAGGAGGTCATTAAGGAAAATCAAAATAAAATTCCTTTGAATGTAAGTGATTTTAATTTTAAATATTATTAAACATGCTTCGGTTGACTTGTTTCAACAATTACCATTGCTGTGCTTTTTTCTCATTATTATACTAATGTCATGTATAACTTGTCACACGTATATGTAGCATGTTTAATAATTATGAATATATTATAAGTAAGTTCTACTAGACATGCTTCCTTTTAATATAATTATGTAGCATGTGTAACAATTCCTTTGAACATATTATGAATAAGTTCTACTAGATGTGCTTCGGTTGACTTGTTTCAATAATTACCACTGCTAATGTTTTTTTCTCATTACTATACTAATGGCATGTATGACTTGTCACACATATATGTTTAATAACTTCTTTGAATGAAAATGATTTTAATATTAAATATTATTATTATTATTATTATTATTATTATTATTATTATTATTATTATTATTATTATTATTATTATTATTATTATTATTATTATTATTAAATAGTCATATAGACATGGAAAATGTAATTAAATTCTAACTCAATTTTGTGTTGTGTTTATATTTGAAGTACTTTCCTGCTCGCAAATGTGTTACTTATTCTAAAAACAAGTTAGTTGAAGTCAAAGAGGATTGAGCTTCATATATGCTACATGATGTTATTCTTGAGTTTCATTTGCCTTCTTCTTTAATTTTTTTTTATTTTGTTTGAGCTTCCAGTCCAATACAAATAGCAATGATATAGGTTTATTAGTAAGAAGCTTGGTCAATTAACAAAACTTGGATAGTTATTAAAAATATATTTTATGTGTGGGTTTGAGTTTACTTGAATTTTCAATCATACAAGCTTTGATTCTTTTTTATTTAGTTTGGTGTGTTTAATAATGATTTTTTTTATTATTTTTAGTTAAATGTGATGCTTGTGTTGTTTGTTTTTGACATTTAGGAGGCTTAATTTATCGTACCGTTCTATGCTGCTTCTGAATTTTGAATATTTGCTCGTGCAAGTTTTTAATAATATTCATACCTACAACATCTTATGTGCTAGTAAGTTTGTTGTACAATACATAATTAATTTTTTCTTTTATGCCACAGGAAAACAAATGGGGAAATAATTCATGCCCTCAACGTTGGATAACTCATGAGCTTCTCTGACTTGGTGCTTTTGGCGGTTCTATGCCTGCATTTATTATGTACAAGCCTTACATTTTGTTTTCCGTGAAAATTGGAAAACAACCACTGATCTTCCAAATCTAACTTTGGCGACTCACAGGATCGATCAGATTGATCCTAGGACATGTGCTAAAATTTTTATGTGAACTTAATTTATCTAAACTACACACTTCGAAAGTGTTTTGAGGAGAAGGCTTGATGCAAAGGTAATGTTTGCTGAAGTAAAAAGGATGGAAGTTTGCAGAAAGCGAAGTAAAAAACTTTGAAAAGTATTTAACAAAGTAAAGTAAAATGCTTAGAAGATGTAGATTGCAGGAAAAGTAAAGAAAAACTCTTTAAGGTTAATCAAGTAAATTAAATTTCATTGAAAGTAAAGATTGTGTGTTTACATAACGTACATTCTCCTAGAACTCGTTTCTCTACACTCGGATACTTTGAGTAATTTTGGGAGTAACTTGTACAAATAGTAAATTACAACACACTGAATTCTATGTCTAGAACTCTTATTTATAATAGTAAAACTAACTACCAATAACTTCCTAAAATCATCGGCCCCCGACAAGTGTCATATTGCATGTAGTCACTTGCTAGATGAACGCCACTTGTCTTGCTTAGTCATGAGAAAGCATAACTACTCCCTCCCTTATTTGAATTTCAAAACTTCACTAATACTCAGCCAACATCTCGGTCGAAGGTAGTTTCCTCAATATTTGGAAATTTTCTTTAAGTCCCAAGCGCTTGAATAACCTATCCTGCTCGAAGGTCTCTATACTCGAAGTCTTTTATATCTCTTAAAGATATTAATATTTTATTCAAATATTTAATCTAAATATGATGTGTCGAATTTGTGAGCTAACAAATTTCCCCCAAAAAATGTCTTTTTCGACCATACTGTAGAAAAAGGACCATTTTTGACAACATCCAATTCGACGCCATCTTTCGAACTCCACGTAGGTATCAATACAACTGACTACCCATGACTTCAAAGAAAAACTTTTCAGCTATCTCTACGCATGTTCATGACGTCATGGGCCATTATGAGCAATTTCTTAGAACTCTCACAAAATCTTCAGACCATCATCATTCTTTTAGGACCTAAGAAAATCGTGGGTCTAGGCAGTAACTGTCACCGCCCCCATCTTCCATCTTGGGACGCCACGTGATCCACTATCCCTAGCCCTTAATGATGAATAGTGGCTTTTGATTTACTTCAAAATGCCTTATAAATAATTTCCCTAGAAATCATGTTAAACTTTTCACCCTTTAGCAAATACTTACGCACCTTCTCCAAACAACTCCCATCTCTTTTAAGAAAAGAAAACATTTCTTCCCTAACTTCCCTCAATGGCGTCTTCCATTGCTACAACCAAAGATCAAAAGAAAAAACCCCAAGCCAAAGGGCTATCAGCTGCGCCACTCCTTCCTCCTTTCACCACACTGAGTGGACCCAAGATGGTGAAGAACTAACAGTTCATCCCTAAACCTTTGATAGAAGAAAAAAGGCACATTTATGAATCTCAGGTAATAATCCCTATCACGTTGCAGGTAAGTCCTTAGCTCTGTCTGGCCCTCTATCTCCATTAGGAACCAACTATTCAACCCTTAGCGATTTTTCCCTTCTTATCGCAAAACAAAACCTCTAGGGCAAAACGATTCTACCAAAGTCCCTACCAAAGGTCCAGATAGCTTGACATTACATAATGTAGACCTTAAGTACCTTAATGAAGGATCCAAGTTATTCAGAGCCACCCCTTATTTCAAGGATTCTGATCTCTACCTGAATTGGCTGACCAAAGTGGAAAAGGTCAAAGCAAACGATTGGAAGGAAACTGGTATCTATGATTTAATCATGATGTCAAAGGCCGGTCTAACCTACTGCCCTTTCATGCTGGCCTCCTCACTGTGTTTCTGGGATAGCACCCACTACACTTTCCACCTTCCCTGTGGGATGATGACGCCCACCCTTTTCGACCTAGCTGCTATCATAGGGCTAAAACCCTATGGGCTAGTATATGATCCTGAAGTGGATTGTCAGGATTCTATAGGATTTTCCACCATCAAGCATACCTACACTCATTTCATTAACCATTACCACAACAAGCAAACAACAAAAATCGATGATCAGGAGCATATAGCCTTTCTAGCCATGTGGTTGTCTCGTTATGTCTTTTGCACAAAGTCTTTGCAGGTTGCGAGGAAGTACCTTACCTTGGCCAATCATCTGCACTTGAATGATGGCATCTGCTTGAATGAGATGATTTTGGCTAGTTTATATGAATCCTTGAGTGAAGGTGCTGGTAGGCTAAAGAACAAAGAAAGCAACGGGAACCTATTACTATCAGGGCCCTTCTAGTTGTTTCAACTATGGCTTAATGCTACATTCGAAACCAGCCTTCCTAATAAAGGAGAAGTTGATGAAGAAGACTCTGCCATCATAAGAAGACGAGTCGAATGGACTCGATTAATCAAACTCACCCCTAGCAAAGAAGGTCACACGCTCAGAGTGAATCTCTCAAGTTTCATTAAAATGTTTGCCAAACGTTATGAGTTCACCCCAAGGATGGCTCCTTTTGCAGAGAGAAAATATGATCCTGAATGGTTTACCAGACCTTTTCCTCCTGCATTCAAAAAACATGAAGAAGAGTTGAAAAATGTGTGGGATGGTTTCTTGATACCTTGATTAATAATCCATAAACTCAACCTCTTAAGAGGTTAGGCAGCTCTGATGGCTTATCAGCCAAACCTTGTATCCCGACAATTTGGTTTAATCCAAACGTTGCCTAAATGTTTGTATGACAAGAAATCCCATGTTATCCTCCCCAACACCGTCTTCAACACTCTTGAGAGTTCGACGCACCTAGCTCGACATGCTCACAAATCCCTTTTAATGCATGTTTACTTCAAACCCTCTTACCTCTGCTCCCAAGAATTCTACAATTGATGGTCCAGACACTACACTTCAGAATTTCTTGATGTTTCAAGCTTTGTTCGCTTGATTAACCAGACTTTCGTTGATGTTCAAGAGAAGATCAAGAAAGGTACATCCACTAGCATCAAGGAGATTCAAGCCTTCTAGAAGTACTTTGAAACCGCCTATCGGCTAGATGATGTTAGTCGAACCATCCATGAGGCTGTTGTTACACTGAAGGAAAATTTTTCAAAGAAAATGGAGAACTTAAACATCCCTTCATACGTTCCTCGTGTGAAACGTTATCAGGTGGCTTTTGCCTTATTTCCCCCGAAGATCCCTCGATTTCTAACTGCTGACTTTGGAGTGGCTCTTGCCCCTCCATTTCTAGATTGGTTTATTTGTGGGGATTCTATAAAAATCCTTCGGCAGCAGTCGAAACCGAAAGCCCAGTGAGTGGTTCTGACTAAACATACACTCGATAGTTTCAAATGGCACCTTCATGTTGGTATTAAAGATGTTTGCATCGAATCTGAAATCCTTGAAGGTCGTCACCCTTCGATTTTGGACTCTTTTAACTGAACTCTATTGTTACTAACTGGTAACAACACGATTTGTTTTGTAGCTACCCCTAAAAGGAGTGCTCCCCAGCCACGGGTTGATGCAAAGGCCATAAGGTAGCTTATATGCATCTGTTGTTTGATTCTTCTTGTTCTTGGTTGTTTATAATATTCTCTAATGCCTTAGGTGTCTTGTAAGCCACCCTCAACACCCCAAATGAAGCTAAAAAGAGCTTCTGCCCATATTATCATTGACTCAGAGGATGATGACGAATCTCCTCCTGAGGAATTACAACTGAAGAAACGGTGGAGAACCATCCAAGGGACGGACACTGCTGGCAACCAATCTGAACCTTTGGCGACCAAGACCTTGAAGCTAACTACCCCTATCCATGATAGTGCTGAGATCCCCACTGAGGGTACCTCGATCCCAACCGTAGTCCCTGTCGAAAGCGACAATTCTAGCCCTGCTAATGAGGGCACCAAGGTACATTTATGCCTCAATTCTTCTTGAGGTCCTGGTTCACTTACACCTTCTTCCTGTTTCTCATATTTAATTCCTCTTCATCTAGGTTGATGCTGGTGGTTCGAAACCTCCGTTGGACAAGTCTCCTTCCCCAGCCACCATCTTAAATAGCCAAGGTGAGCCTACCTACCATCCCACATCAGACTTGGGCTCTGGTATGAATTCTCTTGGTGAAATTAACAAGCCTGGATTTGCAACAGCTCCACCTTCGCCCACCAAAACTGCTACCCAACCATCCCAAACTGATGGGTCTGATCACAAAAAAGATAATGCACCGCAGACTCTAGCGGCATCTGATGCAAAAGACGTTCCTATGGAGGTGGATACCACCTTAGCTGACGCAGTAACTCTCCACTAGGCCATACCATTGTTGTCATAGACACTGGGCCGGCAAAAGGTGAGGACGCTGACGAGGATGAAACCATGCCCTAATGATAAGGATATTGGGGACGAGATGGATGAAGACAAAGCAGGTGATGTTCAGAGTGAGGAAGAGAAACTCGAGAGAGGTCCAACCATCAAATCTTCCCCTGTCGAGGTGATTGCTACTCCAACCATTACTGCAGTTAAAGAAAGAAAAACAATGCCCACCATAAGTGAATCAAGTCTCACTAGTGCAGAACTTAACGCCCTAAAACTTAGCAACCCTCGACAGTATGTCAAGATTCTTCTTGGGAGTCAAGACAGTTCTTCTGGCAAGGTTCTCAGCACTTCGAATTCTAAGGATCAAGCCTCGAGCAAGCCAAAGGAGAACATCCTCGAGAAGATCAAAGAGAAAATCTTCAAGGGTGATCTTTTTTCAATCTTGCAAATGGACCAAGTTACCCATCTTTCTCTGAAGAATCTTCTTCAACAGGTGGATATTCATTCCATCTCCGCTGAATATGCTATTGTCATATTCAAAGTTGGCGCCATGATCGACCGAGTCTATGGTGACCTCAGACTACTGCCTCAGATCGAGAAAGCCATTTCGACTAAAGCTGGTAGTGAAGTTGCTGCTTGGACCGCCGCTGCTGAATCTGAAAGTAAGATAGTGGAGTTGGAAGATGCGAAGGACAAGAATCAACAAGAGATTGCTTCCAATGAAAAGAACATCTCCTCCTAGGAACGAAATATTAAGAAACTTCGTAGCAAGATATCGAAGGCTAAGAAACAGAATGCTGAGCTATCTACTTTCGATGACTCCAACCTTTCAACAGAGCTTAACCACGCCATTACTTTCGCTGAGGAGGCTTGACAGCTGGAAGCAGAGGTTGCCCGTTTGGAATCTGACAAAAACTTGTGTCAAAGGCGCCTCAAACTCCAGAAGTCGAGATACTTGAGAATGAAGGAGAATCTCCCTTTTTAGTTTATTGTAACTTTTGTAACACTTTTTTCTTTTTTGGCCCTCACGTGCCATAGTCTTTTGACTTGATTATGTAATGACTTGAGCCATTTTGGCATGTATAAATACCGTTTATGACTCTGCTTTGCATGTTGCATTATTATGTAGAGATTTTAACTTCTTGAAGCGCTGGTTTGTATTTTTTTCAAATACTTGCCATTTACTTTTAAAATTCTCTTATCTTCGTTTAATTCTTCGACTTCATACGCTCCATTGAAGAACACTTGCGTGACATGGAACGAGCCTTCCCACTTCGGGGACCACTTGCCCAAAGACCTAACCTTTCGATCCATAATCAAAATCACTTTCAAAACTAAATCTCCAAGTAAAAAGGGTTTAACCTTAACCTTTTTGTTATATGACTTCTCTACTCTCCCCTTTTGCATCCTCAATAGTTCTAGAGCTTTGAGTCTTTCTTCATCCAGATCTACCAACTAATCTAGCATCACATCCCAATAAGTCTTGTGAGGGATTTAATGATGTCTCTGAGTCCTAACTGATTGTATGTAGATCTCAACAGGTAACACTGCATCATGGCCAAAAGTTATTCGAAAAGGGGTGCTACTGGTAGCTTCTTTGGGGGATGTTCGACATGCCCAGAGGATCTGATCCAATGTTTTATGTCAATTTTTAGGTTTCTTCCCTACCTGCTTTTTTATCAACCCAATCACTACTTTGTTTTCTGCCTCCACTTGACCATTCTCTTGGGCATAATAAGGTGTCGAGGTTAGGAGTTTGAATCCCATTTCTTTAGAGAATTCCTGCATCTTTCGACTAGTAAACACTGACCTATGATCTGTTATGATTGTTTCTGGTACTCCAAACCTGTAAATAATATACTTCTGAATGAACTCGATAACGTCCTCTTGATCCACTTTTGGTAGAGGTATCGTTTCGATCCATTTCGTGAAGTAGTCTATCCCTACTGTTGCACCCCAAAAATTGCTCAACCTTTTCTTGCCTGATTTATGTTTCATTGCATTTCATTTGCATAGTTACATCATGTACATAGTTTAATCATTTGCATCTCATAGCATAGCATGCCTCCAACAAGGGATCAAGGGTGTCTATCAAGAGAAGAGCCTAGCAAGAAGTTTTATCCAAGATTGAGAAGTCATCCAGGCCATCAAGAAGTGATTTGAAGTCTTGAGAAGTTTGAGTGCCTACATGTGGGTTTTGCTCCTATCTTGAGGAATATTGAGAATCATCAGTGGGATGTGGAGCATGGAGTGTGAATTTTAGGTGTGTATGGATCTCATGGGATGCCTAGAGGGTCATATTGAAGCTGAGACAAGTCATTGATTCAAGTAAAAGAGCCACAGTTGAGGTGCAGTCAACTAGGGTTTCATCTGGGTCAATCCTGGGTCAAATATGCAATTGAAGAGCATCAAAGCCTACTTTGAAGTCATGGGATTCATGGATTGGTATGTTGATACATGTGTGGTGTTGTGCCAAGGTTAAGAAAAGAAAGATCAAGAATGTGGGAAGTTACTAAATTAGGGTTTCAGTGTAAAATCCCCTGTTTAATGCCTAACTTCAAAGCCACATAAGTCAAAATACAAGTTTCAAATGGACCTTTGGCCAACATGAAACTTGTAGATCATCTCAATAAATTTAATTTGAGTACTAGAAGTCCTCAAGGGGATTTATAGAACTCAAGTTATGGTCCTTGCAAATTACAGGTCATCAGAGGACTATGAAATTTATCTGTGAAAGTCACTTGACTTCCAAGCAACTTTTTCCCTTCAAGGAGTTTTCAAATGGATTCTTGGTGAACATGAATGTTGTTCCTTATCCTCTTAGCTTTCCATAGAGTACTAGACGTCCTTGATAGGATTTGTAGAACTCAAGTTATGATCTGTGCAAGCCAAGGGTATTTTGGGTATTGGTAATTATAGGTCATTTTCAAGCATGGGCCAAAATCTCCAACTTGCAAGCTTCAAATGGAAAATTGTTCAACTAAAAAGTTTCTCAAAATAGGGTTTTAACCTTGACCATGCATCAAGGAGGCTTTGAATTGGCTCATAGGAGAAGTTGGTTTGAAATGAAGAAATTAAAGTGATTAAAAGGCCAAAAATGTGATTTCTTGATTTTATGGCCAAACAAGTCCATGTTATATACCAAATTGATCAGAAAAGGCAATCTAAAGATGATGACATTACCACATTTTGGATTTGAGGCCAATTTCACATGGTTCCCTTTGATACCTTAAGGTTGAAGTAACATAACCATCACACTCCATAAGATCAAAAGCAAGGCAATTACACATCCAATTCAATTCTAAATATCACAAGAGGAGAAATTCCAGAAAGATTGAAAGCTGAAACAGAGCAATGCATGACTTTGGCATGTGAGATTTTCAAGGGATATGAGAAATTGAATTTCTCATTCAGTTAGTTACAGAAGGTTCTAGAGGTTTCCAACACATTCTATATAAGCATTGCAACTGATTCAGATGGTTTTTTGGCAAGAATTGGGCAAGGAATCAGAGAGAGCAACTGAATTTTCTCAACTACATCTCAGAATCGGGTTTTGGAATTGAAGAGGATTCAATGCAAATTGACCATTGTAGAAGCTTGGGGGAGGGTTCTTGAGTGATTCTGCAAAAGATTGGAGCTTGAATCGAGCATTTACACCTTCTGTTCATCCATTTTTTCCAGGTTTGCAACTTTCATTTTTCAGCATGATTCATAGCAAATTGGTTAAGATTTGATGTGTGGATAGGTTATAGATGAGGCCTAGGTGGATTTAGGCACAAATTTGGGATGATTAGAGATACTTTAGGTTGTGATCAAAATTCTGGTGAGAGGAATATTTTGAGATTCTTGAGGCTTTAAGCATGGCTGAATGGTGAGAATTGATCAGGGAAGCATGTAGATGAGTTTAGGCTTATTAATTTTAAGTTTTGGAGTGATCAAGAATTGGATGAATCTCTGCAACTTGGATCGCTGTCGCTACTGCGAAGATCGGCGCCGGCTAAACAGAAGAGTCGACATCGGGCGTTATTTATCCCAAAGGAGAGAAAGGAAACGCTCGAAGTAAACCTCACGCAAAGACGGGAAAGGAATGGTCATCGCAACCAAATCCTGGATTCGGGAGTCGGTTACGCAAGGGGAAGGTATTAGCACCCCTCACGTCAGTCGTACTCGACGGGATCCACGCTTGTTTTCTAGTACGGATTGTTATTCTATCTATTCTATAGGTCTGGGTTAAAAAGAAAAGAAAATGACTCGGCAAAGTATCGCACTTTATGCCTACGTATTCCCGTCTGGAACGAGAAATCAGAGTCGACGTAGTTCGCCTACCTACGGGAAAGGAGGGGAAGGTTGCTCGCTAGGGTATCGCATCCTATGCCTACGTACTTTTATACAGCATGACAGATCAGAGCAAACGTAGTTCGGGCTACGGAAGACACAAGCTTGTCTGAATGTTTTTATCTCCTTATGAAAGGGTTTTTCCTGATTAAGAGTCCAAGCGGACAAAAATGACACTTTGATGTTTGTTTTCAGTCTTTTACGCAAGAACTGTCTTTTATGATGTTTGCAATCTCTGACGCACTCCCAAGGGTAACACACGAAGCAATCAGGTTACTGAAGAGTGACCCTCCAACGACCTTTCTCAAATAGCTTAAGGCTTGTAGCGTACGGCATCGATTATCCTTATTACTGTATTTTGAGTTGTTCTGAGATAGAAGAGAAGTCTAAAAACCTAGGGTTTGAAAATGGGAATCAAAACTACCCTAATGTTATCATGCATGGATTACAACCTAATGTCTGTCGTAATTCCCTCCTGCGCAGAGGAAATCAGATATCCTAGGGGATAAACAGGAAAGAAACAGCAGATATACAGTAAACAGTAAAATGCATGAGATGCAGCAACAAACAATAGGCAAAGTGAAACAGCTTCACCTCAAACCTAAGGGAAAATCAACAAACTATACAGCAAAGAAAACCACACCCAACACCAGCTCAGACAGCCACAATAGCCCCTACAGCAGTTCAAACAGCACCAGCTCTGGCAGCTACAGGTGATTAACAGCACAAGGTTGACAGTAACAACTTCAAGCAAGATCCCATATTCACTCTTCAATGACATCCAAGCTTCAGATAAGCTCTTATCCCCAATAATCTTCAGCTTTAGCAAGCACTGAACCTTAACAAACAGACAGCTTCAACCAGCAGCAAAACCCTGATCTTCAACAGATATCCAGCTTTGACAGGTACAAGCTTCCTCTTATCCAATCTTCAATGAACTTCTTATCTTCAATAGGTCTTCAACTTCAATGCAGACACTCACAGGAGAGAATCAACTAACAGATGAGGTTGGAATGTTAAGATGCTTAATGATAACCCAGGGAAATCATTAAGATCTTAACACAGCAAGTGAAAAGTATCCTCAAGGTTCTACCCAATCAAAGCATGCTCTACATCCCTCCTAAGGAGAGATGGAACTCTTTTAGGGGACCTTGTGTCATAGGATGGAGTAGAGGCACACGAAGCTCTCTATGTTTGACAGAAGAAATCAGTCTACTCTAGAGCTCTCCCTATATCTCCTATCTCCTAAGTCTTCAAAAGCAGTCTTCAAGCACAAGCAACTCAAGATCCAAGCATCAATATTTGTCTTCAATCATCTTCCAAGTCTTCATACAATCCTCAAGCCAAGCACAAGCCCCAACACCCAAAGAAAATGCCCAAAACCCAACAAACAAAGCAACTTCCCAAGAGGGAAACACACCAAAATCAACCAACTTGCAAAAATCAAATAAAATGGAAATACACATCATAAAATCCTAAATTAATTTCTAAGGGACCCTAGCTATGTACCCTATACCCCACATAAACCCCAAGGCCTAAATCAAACTAAAAAACCCAAAAACTATGTGTTGCATGCACCTATGTCAAGTTGAAACCCTAATTCTAGCACACTTTCTTCACACCTCTCAAAAACAATTAAATTTAAGTCACAAAAATGTGAAAAAAATCCAGGGGTATCCTAATACTATAATCTAACTATAGAAAAAAGAATGGCATCAAAAACCAAAGTGAAATGATCATACTAAATTCAGCAAGTAACATGTAACAAATGAAATTGAAATAAAGGCTATTAAACATAAAAATACACCAAAAATAGAAAAATGCATGAAATGACATTTTTATTCTTGTATAATTTTCTTGATGTTTTCATGAACATGAGGAAAAAACTCCCATCTAAAAATATTAATTTTCCAATTTATTATGAATTTTTAAAGAACTTAAAATAAATGTGAAAATAAAAGAAAATATGGAAAAAATGGAAAAGATGTGTGTCAAATAGCAATGCAGATTAGTTCAAATTACCAGCTGGGCCCAGAGGGGGGGGGGGGGGGGGGTACTAATATGAAAGCGCGCTAGGCCCAATATCATAAGAAAATAAAATTAAAATAACTAGAAAAAAGAAAAATCAACGGTATGAATAGCAACAAATAATAGTGTATTTCCTATTGGGCTTTGGAAGAGGGGTGTGGATATCATGTTTCAAACCAAGCCCATTGCTTCGTTTTAATGAAACGCAGCATTTCCTCTCTCAGACTCCTCCTTTACAAAAATAAAACACGCGTGGCCGTTGGATCTTGATTCCAGTCAAAGTCTTCCTCACATCCAATGGTGGTAAAGTCATCTTCTCCATTTGAACATGCCTGGAGGGAAAACACCATGGAAGCACAAAGCTTGCAACTCCATCTTCCCCAATTCGTGTTCCCTCAAATCTCCATCAAAAATCAAAATTAAAAAGCCTAACTTGCTCCAAATTTTACACTAAATTCAACCATGGTAATTAAACACATTGAAACACAACCTAACTCAAAACACGAATCAAACTTCAGAATTTGGTCCATGATCAAAACTCACCAAACTTGAAAATGAGTAATCTAATCTCTTCACCATGTTTCACTGAGCATTTCTAGCCATCAAACTAAGGTTATAATACCAAGAATGCCAAGATACGATCATGAACAGAAATTGCATCACTCCACTAACTGCATCTAAATTGATCCTAAAGCTACCAGAAAGCTTCATACACTAACCTACATTGAATCTAACAAATCAAACCAGATTGAAACTACCTAAATCATGCCATGGAGTGAAGTTTACATACCTGCAAATTTGAGATGAATAGAGGTATGAAATCTTCAAATCAAGCTTTGAGAACTTCCAGACACCTTCAATGAGTCATAATCTTGCTTCTGTATGCAAAAGAATTGGTTGAAGTAGCTTGGATCTTGGAATCCGAATCTGAGTTGCAGATGAAGATTTTCAACTGCAAGAACACGATTTCTCCACCAATTTGCTTGGAACTTGATCTAGAAACACTCACTAGTATCAATGGAAGTGAATGCAATCAAAATCTTGGATTGAAATGATGTAAAATCTTGTAAACGATTCTGAATTGCAACAAGAAATTTCTGATCTCAATCTCTCTTCTCTCCTTCAATTCTCTCCCACTCTTGCTCTGAACCTCTTCGGAATCTTATATAGAATGTGTTTGAGGACTCTAGAAAGTTCTAGATTGATTCAATGAGAAAATCAACTTCTCATGCCATGGAAATCTCATCTCATGCTATGCACATACCATCTCATGATTTGGCTTGCAATTCACTTGGTTCTGAGTTTAAATTCTCTCCAAAGGAGATATTGGAGGTGTATGGATGGAAAGGAGCCTTGCATTTGCTTGGAAATATGGTTTTGCATATGTGCCTTAGGATTCAAGTAACCAATTTTCAAAGCAAGTCCTAAAAATAATCCTCAATTCAAAATTGTGGCAATGTCAATGTTCTCAAAATTCCTTTTACAATCAAATTGGTATGTCATATGGCTTGGTTTGGTTGTGTAGATCAAAAACCCTAATTTCCAACTTTGGTTCATTTAAAATATACCTTCATTTTAGGCCATTTTGGTGACTTTGTGGAGAAAGCCATTCCAAGTTCTCATGGCCTCTTATCTAGCCTAAAAACATCATTTTGAACACATATCATGTTGAACATTTTTCCATTTGAAGAGTGGAAGATGGAGATTTGGACCTATGTTGAAAAATGACCTGTAATTCAACTTTCCCAAAATACCCCTGGGTTGCCAAGACCATAACTTGAGTTCTACAAATCCTCTTGAGGACTTATAGTACTCAAATTAAAGCTAAGATCAAGATCTACAACTCTTATGTTGGCAAAGAATCCATTTGAAAATTTCTTGATGGGAAAAAGTTGCTTGGAAGTCAAGTGACTTTCACAGATAAATTTCAGTGTCCTCTAGGGACCCATAACTTGCAAGAACCATAACTTGAGTTCTATAAATCTCCTTGAAGACTTCTAGTACTCAAATTAAAGCTATTGAGATGCTCTACAAGTTTCATGTTGACCAAGACTTCATTTGAAACTTGCATTTTGATTTATCTGGCTTGGAAGTGAGGCCTAAATTAGGGTTTTTTACACTGAAACCCTAATTTAGTAACTCATCTTCTTCTTGATTCCTTTTGATTTCTCCTTGGCAAAAAACCACACTTGTATCCACATATCAATTCATGAATCCCACACCTTTCAATTAAGCCTTGATGCTCTTCAATCACTCAGTTGACCTAGGGTTGACCCAGATGAAACCCTAGTTGACTGCACTTCAACTCTGGCTCTTGTACTTGTATCAATGACTTGTCTCATCTTCAAAATGACCCTCTAGGTCGTCCATGATATTTGGGCACATTCCATACCCTCAGTCATAGCTCATACTCCCATTGATGATCTTCAACATACCACAAATTAGGAGAAAAAACCACTGGTTGACCTTCAAACTTTTCAAAGCTTCAACTCATTTCTTGATTACTTGGATGATCTTGAACTTGAATAAAACCCCTTGATGTGCCTCTTTCTGATAAGAATGGCACTTGGTCCCTTACTAGATGACTTGTTATGCTATGCTATGCAAATGATTAGACTATGTACATGACTTATTATGCAAATGACAATACAATTGAAACATAACCCAGGTGAAATAGGTTGAGCAAATTTTAGGGTGCAATAGCTGCCCCTATTCAAACGACTTGGAACCGACTGGGTAAAGAGCGAACGACCTTCAAACATTCGAGGTACGAGACGGTTGAATACCAAGAACCCGGAAATTTGCCAACCGTAGAGATAAACTGCACCACTGCTTGGGGAACAACATTCGTCAACTGAACTTGATTGTTAGGGTCACCTCATCAACCACCTGATACAGATCTGATTAACTGCCTGTGCAGCACCAAACTTGTCAATATAGGAATAACTTGGACGACTTCCCTAGGGAAGTACTTCTGTCAACAAACATAACTCTGCCAACGATACAGGAAAAGAACTCCGCCATCACTATGGGAAATGCTCTGGGAAAATAACACCGTCATCGCTACGGGAAATACTCCGCCATCACTACGGGAAATAACATCGCCATCGCTACGGGTAATGACTCCTCCATCACTACGGAAAATACTCCGCCATCACTACGGGAAATAACACCGCCATCGCTACGGGTAATACTCTCTGTCATCACTACAGGAAAATAACACCGCCATCGCTACGGGTAAATACTTTGTCATCACTACAGGAAGATAACACCGCCATCGCTACGGGTAATACTCCCTGTCACCACTACAGGAAAATAACACTGCCATCGCTACGGGTAACAACTCTCTGTCACCACTACAGGAAAATAACACTGCCATCGCTACGGGTAACAACTCTCTGTCACCACTACAGGAAAATAACACCGCCATCGCTACGGGTAATATCTCTGTCACCACTACAGGAAAATAACAACGCCATCGCTACGGGTAATATCTCTGTCACCACTACAGGAAAATAACACCGCCATCGCTACGGGTAATATCCCGACTACGGCTCCTCTGCCTATCTTTGCAGTAGCTAACTCCATCAATCAAATGGGTAACACATAATGGTCCAATCTTCAATCTATAATGCTGACACAACAATAAACCTGAGAAGGACTCTACTGGGGATTTTCTGAAATCACACTGCCAGATACTTACTGCGACATAAGCGGCAACTTTTTGATAACGACATAACAACAATCTTGAAGAAATGCTCCGCTGGAGGGGTAAAAGAAACTTAAGTAAGCAACTCTGTGGGGAATAATGACGAGACGAACATTGTCGTCACACGTCTGAGGCTTTTAATATTTGGTAATTGATCTGAGCAAGAGCTCTCTCCACCTGCAAGGGAAACAACACTTGAAAACAACAGGTTAAACAACTCTCTGAGGAGTGCAACCTCTGCAAGGGATACTGATTTTGACCGGCGGGGGACATCCTATGGGGATAAGCTGCGACTATCTGGGGAAATTGATCTCTTTGGTAAGGGACAAAGTCATCTCAACTTTTGAAGATGATGGGCGACCTGCCTGGGGATTGGCGTCGCACAAAATCAAGTCTTTCACCATGAACCTCCGGCTGGGGGCCACGAGTCTTGATTGTCCGCTTTAAAGGTGAGAACCCTGTAAAACACAAACGAGACACGACAAATCTATACAACCAAATCTATTCGGGTTAGTGTCCGTGACATTACTTCAGTCAATTCGAAGTTTTAGCAATTATTGGCAAGGGCCAGCAAAGTTATGCAAGTGCAAGTTTATCAAAACATCGGCGCTTTCCACATACAAAACAGTAAAGCACAAACATCAAATGCTGAATAACATGTTTTATTAATAACAGGCCTCTGAATAGGCAAATTTTTGTACATCGGATGCAACTCCTGAAAAGAGGAAGTTACGCACACACACATACCTATATGCACAGGAAGTATAAAAATACAAATACAACTCGAATTTGTACACATGTCGGCAACGTGGTGCAGACAAACATCGTGAACTGATCCTCCTATGACTCGCCTGACTCCGGCGCTTTCCCGGTATTCAATTTTCGGAAGAGATTGTGTTGGATAAACGAACCCTCAGGTGCTCCCAAACCACTAAGCAATGCAGTATCAGATTCGGACCGCAGTCATTTGCTTTTTCAATCCCTAACTTTTGTGTGAATCGCCCTTTGCGGGTTTTCAGTTCACCGGGATACCCTTTTTTGCCGAAGTCGCCCAATGCAGGTTTTTGACTTCGCGGGTATACATCTTTTCAATTTTATCCCTAACTTTTGCCCGAACCTTTTATTCTGTTTTTGGTTCGCCAGGATGCCCCATTTTTGCCTGGACTCTCTTTTTACTGTCCAGCGGGTCGATTTTAAGCAAAGTATTTTTTAACTGCGTCCGAATTCACAGGAGACGAAAAGTCTTCACCATCCATGGTAGATAGTAGCAAAGCTCCTCCAGAGAAGACTTTTCTGACAACGTATGGCCCTTCGTAGTTCGGCGTCCACTTGCCCCTGTGATTTGTTTGTGGCGGGAGAATCCTCTTCAGCACAAGGTCACCCGTCTGAAAGCTTCGCGGACATATCTTCTTATCGTATGCTTTCTTCATCCGGTTTTGATACAACCGCCCGTATGCGAGAGAAGCTAGCCTCTTCTCATCCATTAAGCTCAGCTGATTCAACCTGTCTTTAACCCATTCTGCCTCGTCAAGTTGGACATCTCGTAAAACCCTCAAGGAAGGAATCTCCACTTCCAATGGTAACACTGCCTCCATTCCGTATACTAATGAGAACGAGGTTGCCCCGGTTGATGTGCGTACCGTCATACGATAACCGTGCAAAGCAAAAGGTAGCATCTCGTGCCAGTCCTTGTAGGTCACAACCATCTTCTGAACAATCTTCTTTATGTTCTTATTGGCTGCTTCAACAGCGCCATTCATCTTGGGTCGGTAAGGAGAAGAGTTGTGATGTTCAATCTTAAAATTCTGGCACAGCTCTTTCATCATCTTGTTATTCAAATTCGAACCGTTGTCGGTGATGATCCGCTCAGGGATTCCATATCTGCAGATAATATCTCGTTTGATAAATCTGGCGACCACTTGCTTGGTGACATTGGCATATGATGCTGCTTCCACCCATTTGGTGAAGTAATTGATTGCCACCAAGATGAACTGGTGTCCGTTTGATGTCGTAGGCTCGATCTTCCCGATCATATCAATTCCCCACATCGAGAATGGCCACGGTGATGCCATCACATTTAGAGGACTTGGGGGTACATGGACCTTGTCCGCATAAATTTGGCATTTATGACACCTCTTTGAAAACTTGAAACAGTCTGTTTCCATAGTTAGCCAATAATAACCTGCCCGCAGCAGTTTTCTCGTCATAGCATGCCCACCCGCATGCGTACCAAATGTACCCTCATGTATCTCCTCCATGAGCAACTTTGCTTCTTTCTCGTCTACACAGCGTAGCAACACCAAGTCATGATTTCTTTTGTATAGGACATCGTCAGGATTCAAATAGAAATTGCCAGCCAATCTCCTGAGAGTCTTCTGATCTCGACTGGATGCCCCAGCCGGGTACTCCTTGTTCTTCAAGAAATTATGGATGTCAAAGTACCAGGGTTTATCATCAGATGCTTCGTCAATAGCAAATATGAAAGCAGGCCTATCAAGCCGAGAGATAACAATCCGGGGAGCCTCGTTCCAGAAGTTAACTTTATACATGGAAGACAATGTCGCCAGGGCGTCAGCCATTTGATTTTCTGCTCGCGGCACGTGATGCAATTCAACCTTGTCAAAGAAAGGCAATAATCTCCTTGCATAATTCATGTATGGTATCAAATTGGGCTGACGTGTCTCCCATTCTCCTTTTATCTGATTCACCACCAGAGCTGAGTCTCCATATACATCCAGATGTTTGATTCGCAACAATAGCTTCTTCAAGGCCCATGATGCAAGCCTCATATTTAGCTTCATTATTGGTAACCGGAAAGGTCAATCGAGCAGTAAATGGGATGTGCGACCCCTGAGGAGTAGTAATGATTGCCCCTATTCCGCTACCATAGGAATTCACAACTCTGTCAAATATTAACTGCCATTTGGAACCCAATTCTGGTCCTTCATCCGACAACGGTTCTTCACAATCTTTCATCTTTAGGTACATGATATCCTCGTCAGGAAAATCAAACCTCATCGATTGGTAGTCCTCAACAGGCTATTTCCGCAAGGTACTCTAACAAGACGCTACCTTTAATAGCCTTTTGCGAGACATACTCAATATCATATTCGGTTAACACCATCTGCCATCGGGCAATTCTTCCGGAGAGTGCTTGCTTCTTAAACACGTACTTGATAGGATCCATCTTTGAAATGAGCAGGGTTGTATGATTCAGCATGTATTGCCTCAAACGTTTGGAGGCCCAGGCTAGCGCACAACACGTTTTCTCGAGCATTGAGTATCTGGACTCACAATCGGTAAACTTCTTACTCAAATAGTAGATCGCATGCTCTTTACGTCCTGTCTCGCCGTGCTGACCGAGAACACAACCCATACTTTCCTCAAGGACGGTCAAATACATAATCAACGGTCTCCCGGCCACTGGGGGTATCAAAACAGGAGGTTCCTGCAAGTATTCTTTTATCTTGTCGAACGCCTTTTGACAATTTTCATTCCAGGTCACAACCTGGTCCTTTTTCAACAGCTTGAATAATGGCTCGCACGTCGCAGTTAAGTGAGATATGAACCGGGCGATATAGTTCAACCTCCCTAAAAACCCACGCACTTCTTTTTCTGTTTTAGGCGTCGGCATTTCTTGTATTGCTTTTATTTTCGCAGGATCAACCTCTATTCCTTTTTCGCTCATAATAAACCCCAGTAGTTTACCCGATCTCACCCTGAAGGTGCACTTGTTAGGGTTCAGTCTCAGCCTAAACTTCCTAAGCCTCTTGAACAGTTTCAGCAGATTAACCAAATGCTCCTCCTCCGTCTGGGATTTGGCAATCATATCATCAACATAAACCTCGATCTCCTTATGCATCATGTCATGAAAGAGAGTCGTCATAGCACGTTGATATGTTGCCCCAGCATTCTTCAATCCGAAGGGCATCACTTTGTAACAAAATGTTCCCCAGGGAGTAATGAAAGTAGTCTTCTCCATGTCTTCTGGCGCCATTTTGATCTGATTATAACCCGAGAAGCCATCCATGAAGGAGAATACAGAGAATTGAGCAGTGTTATCAACCAGCCCATCGATGTGAGGAAGTGGAAAATCATCTTTCGGGCTCGCTTTGTTCAAGTCACGGTAGTCTACGCACATTCTCACTTTACCGTCTTTCTTTGGTACTGGCACAATATTAGCGACCCATGAGGGATATTTTGTAACAGCTAGGAAACCAGCATCCCACTGTTTTTGAACTTCCTCCTTAATCTTCACAGCCATGTCCGGTCTAGTTCTTCGGAGCTTCTGCTTAACCGGCGGGCATTCTTCTTTTAGCGGCAGACGGTGCACAACCATATCCGTATCCAGCCCAGGCATATCCTCGTACGAACAAGCGAATATATCACTGTACTCTTTGAGCATGTCAGTCAACCTTCGCTTGACGTCGCTTTGCAGTGCATCCCCTATACGGATGTTCCTCTCAACCCCTTCCGACCCCAAATTGACGATCTCAATGACCTCCTCGTGAGGCAGAATGATTCTTTCTTCTTGTTTCAATAACCAGGTCAGCTCTTCTGGTACGTCGCCATCTTCAACAATCTCTCCCTCAGCCTGAAATACCGGGTGCTCAAAGTCGAAGCGAGTCATAGGCGGTTCATAGATGTCATCTGAAGTAGTAATCCTGGAAAGGAAATGGTTAAATGCTTCAAAACGCGTACAAAGCAAATAACCACGTTGCCATTTTATTGTAAAAGATAAAAAACAGGGATCACCACATTTGTATATGAAAAAACGTCTTTATTCATGATTAAACAATGTACTGTACATAACCAAATGGCCCTAAGCAAAATCACTATGCCCCGGGTAGGACACGGGATTATTCAACAATTAAGAAAACAAATCATTACTGTTTAGTTGTCATAGGAACAGTCTCCTAAATAGACCAATTGCAGAGACTTTGTCCGGGCACGCCTGGCTTGATCCATGCGTCCATATCACAGTCGCTATCTCCTTCTTCAGAATCGGAAACAACATTGATAGTCTCGAAGCTCACCCCGCTTGGTGTGATGGTTATTGGTCCTCGGAACCTGGGCGTTCCTGAAGAGGATGCTGACGACGAAGGATGATATCCAAGCCCGAACCTGTCATTCTTCAAGGGAATCTCCAACACCTAACCCCAGCCCTTGGTTTCGCCTGCCTGCACTAGAGCCTGAGCCTCTTTGTATGACGACACCGCCACATCTGATATCTTGGGTACTGGAGCTTTGTCTTTAATCTTTAGCCCTTCAAATGCCTGACAGGGTGTCTCGTGGATTTCACCGTCGACTTCCACATATCTGAATGAAGACAGATGGCTAACCAGAATATCTTCTTCTCCGCAAATAGTGACGACACTATCCCCCACCATATACTTCAATTTTTGGTGCAACGTGGATGTGACTGCCCCGGCGGCATGAATCCATGGGCGTCCGAGAAGACAACTATACGCTGGCTGGATGTCCATTATATAGAATTCGGTTTCAAAAATTTCCGGCCCCACCTGCAATGGTAATGTTATTGATCCGAAAACTGACCTCCGCGTACCATCAAATTCCTTGACCACCAAGTCACTGGGCGTGCAGAGAATCCCCCTAATATCCAACTTCATCATTGCTTTCTTTGGAAGCACATTCAAGGAAGATCCAGTGTCTACTAAAACACGGGACATGACTGTGCCCCTGCATTCAACTGAGACGTGCAGCGCCATATTATGCTCTCTCCCCCTCGGGGTCAAATCAAAATCCATAAAGCCCAAACTATGGCCTGCATTAACATGCACCATCACCCCTTCTAATTGATTAACCGAAACGTCTTGAGGAACGAATGACGTGTCTAGGATCTTCAGCAACGCGTCCCGATGGGCCTCGAAACATAGTAGCAGTGACAAGATCGAGATCTTTGATGGCGTTTGTTGGAGGTGCTCCACGATTTTGTAATCACTTTTACGGATGAGCCTCATAAACTCTTCCACATCCTTAAGCGATGTTTCCTTTTCCTTTATCTGCGAGGGGCCACTCTCGTCTGCCTTGGCTTTCCCTTTTGCCAATCTTTCTGCCTCTACCTCAGGCGATGTGAAGATTCTCCCACTTCTAGTCATACCTCCTGTTCTGACAACATTATCTACAACCCCAGCTGGTTGTTTATTGACTTCAATTTTCTTCCCATCACAATATACCTCCAGCCCGTAAGTCCATGACACTGCTTTGGTACTTTCGAAGGGGACTGGTCCTGCTTTAGTAATAGTGATTGTTGGCCGCCTGGCTGGCGCCGTTATTGTTATTGTTTTCCTTGGGATCGTCACGGTTGCAACATCGTTCCGCTTATCACACAACGCCTCTACAGGCTCTTCAACCTTGGTTCTGTCAAACTGCAATATTCCTTCATTCATCAAAGCTTGAATACCCTGTTTCAACTCATTACAACCCTCTGGCTGCATCCAACAATCCAAGCAAAATTCGTCACACCCCGGGAATACACCCCCTTTTAACAACCTGCTTTTGATCTCACCCAACGGTGTCTTCAGCTCATTGACATCTGTTACTAGATTCAAATTCTCCTCGGTCAGGATGGCATTTGCCCCATGATTGGGCATAGGCTGCTGTACTATATTTGGACCTGCCTGTCCAAAGTTAATAGCTTTGCTGGCCAACAAGTCTTAGACTTTATGTTTAAACGCATGACAGCCTTCAATATCATGTCCGGGCCCCCAGAGTGGAACTCACAGTGTTTACCAGCATCATAGCCAAACGGAGGATTGCCCGTCAACGGTGCCATGGTCCTTTTCTCGACCAACTTCAATCCTAGCAGGGTTTGAAGCAGTTCAGCGTATGTGGAAGGAGGCGTTTCAAATACTCGCCTGGGCTTGCCCTCTAGGATTCTGCGTTGGGCGGGGTGTTGCCTTTGTTGTTGCTGCTGTTGCGGCTGCTGTTGCTGTTGTTGTGGAAAAGGGATGGTAACACTAGCGACCTGTTGATGCTGAGCATACTGACTTCGTCCTCTGCCCCGGCCCCTGCCGCCAAACACAGCACTAGAATCACCTTGTCGCCTACCACCGAATGCTTTTCTTGTACCTCCTGTGGGGGTAGACTCACCTGCGTGGAATCTTCCAACCTTAATATTGTCTTCGACCATCTCACCCATAAGAATCAAATCTGAAAAACTGCTCAACGAAACATTAAACAACTTTTAGTAATATATCCCCGTAAATGTCCCAATGAACATACTATTCATTTCTCTTTCAGCCAACGAAGGATGTACCCTTGCTGCCATATCGCGCCATCTCTGCGCATACTCTTTAAAGCTTTCTTCTTTCTTCTGCGACAAACCTTGCAATTGAACTCGGTTCGGTGCCAGATCACTATTATACTTATAATGCAGGACGAAAGCATCCACCAATTGCTTCCAAGTCTTGATTTGAGCGGGCTCCAACCCCATGTACCACTCGAGTGACGGTCCTGACAGGCTGTCTTGAAAGAAGTGCATAAGCATCCTTTCGTCATCTGAATACGCAGACATCCTTCTGTAATAAGAGCAGACATGCACCTTAGGGCAAGTGTCCCCCTTATATTTGTCGAAAGTAGGGGCTTTGAATTTCAGCGGTACCCTCAACCCAGGCACCAAGCCCATAGTAGTCATGTCTAGTCCGGTAGAATTCTGATTAGCCATACCCTTCACCTGTTCTTCAAGCATTTTAATCCTCTAAGTATTGTCAACGGGTCTTTCAAATCCCATGCCTCTTCCAGAAAAGGGGTCCTCTTGACAGTCTTCGCCCTAGTTCATATTTTCATTTCCGTACCCGTTATAACCAGTGTTGCGACCAAACCCTTGCTGATTAGTCATGGGACCTCATTCCCCATTACCATAACCTAGGTTGACTCCAGCATGCCCGAAACCAGTGTTGACAGGAATCAATCCAGCACCATTTCCACCATAACCCTGGTGAGCATTACCGAAACCATCATAGCCGAAACCCTGAGTGTTGAAGCCGACCTTTCCGCCCTGATTGCCGTACTCAAACCCCTGTTCGTTATAGCCGAACCCATTGTTACCAAAACCATTACCGCCATTGAAGTTACCACCGCCCAGATTGGCATCTCCAAACCCAACATGGTTAACACCAGTCTCATTTCCATTCCCGGCGTTGCCATTGTCAGCGCCAACGTCATTGTTTACAACCACGACAGGTGGGGTCACCACAGGAGGAACCACAGGCGTAGGGGGTCCATCCTCATGAAGAGTTTCGACGTGCACAGAGTTGTGGTCATTGTTGCCATTCCCATTAGCCCGCGTCAGCAGCGGCTGCACCAAAGTCTGGAGATTCTCCTGGCCTTTAGCAATACTCTCCATGGCCTGCATGAACAGGTTCAACTTCTCGCGAATCTCCTGCATCTCCATTTGGACTTGATCCATGATTCTTTTGCAGTTGTTTCGGGTTGAGTAGCGGTGAACTCTTGGTTCGTCAATCCTGGAAACCTGGAGATGCAGGAAATGAGATACAAATTCAAGAATACCGGTCATGCAATATGAATGCAAATGCAATTATGTAAATATGCTACAGGTTATATTCCCCCCGATTCTAGTTTCAGAGAGAATGCCATCATGACAATGGAGTCCCTATCCAGCAAGCAAGGAATCAGAAAACCCTCGTATATAACAAATGCCAAGAGGCTGAGTACAAGAGTACAACTGAATACAACTGAAGAGACCTCGGCCAACAAGCCTGGCGATGGTCACAATACAAGTACAAATAACAAAAGCAAGGTAAAGATAAATCAGGCCACATGGCGTGCTCTGACGTCCTCCAATATCCTCATCGTCTCCGAGTGCCCTAGTCGGGAGATCAGATCCTGAATCAGTAGAGCATGTCGCTCGGTAGTGGATCTCAGCTTCTGGGCGTCATCCTGGTAGGTTCCTTTGCCAGAACTCTCGTCAAATTTGTATCTTTTGGAGTCGGCCTTCGCTTCATAACCTTTCGGCTTCTCGTCAATGTCACTTACTCTGAGCTCAGCAGCGCTCCTAAGTGATGTCACTTCAGTAATCTTTGCGTCTTGGGCTCTGATCTGTGCCTCTAGTGTGGCAATCTGCAGCTTCAGTTCGTCTTCGTGCTCCTTTCGCTTAGTAAGCATAGTATTCCACAAAGCTTCCCACTTGCCAATACGGGCATAAGCTTTGCTTAGAAGTTCCTTCTTGGAAGTAAGCACCTTGCTAACACCGTTTAAGGCTATTCCCACTTTTTCTTTCTTGTTGGTTGCTTCTGTCAGCACTGATCCCAACCTGTTAATCAATTCAGTCTGTTCCTTCACAGTGAAGGTGACTTCATTCTTCTCACGACGTAACTGGAAGATCTCCTTCTCTAACTCCTCATTGGCTTTCTTCAATTCTTCGTTTTCAGCCAACAATTTGTTATACTTCTCACTATCTTCCGAAGTAGATACCTCAATCAATGGAAGATACAGGGGTTCCACAGCAGGATAAGGCATCAACGAAGTGCCAACTCTCTCGCGGATCCAAGCCAAATAGGGATCATAAGCTTTGTTGTTTCTCTTACCGAGCAAAGCTTTCCCCCTCCTATGGATGTTAGCCCATGCATGTCACAATCTGATCAAAACAGCTGTGTTTAGTAAGCCCGTGAGATACAGAGATTCCTGTATCTCCTTCTCAATAGGAGCGTCCTTCAAAGCATAACCGAACTGTCTTACCAGCAGTGAAGGATTATAGTTGATACAGCCTTTCCGTCCAATCAAGGGGACATTCGGAAAGCCACTACAACTATATATAATGTCAGTACCCAGCATACTCCAATCAAACCAAATGACATTCTCAGCAGACAGTCCCATCAACCGGGAAGGCCAATCTAAAGTATCAACAACATCCACAAAAGGTCCTGTCTTCGGAAGATGCCCCTGGAACCACCTGTACAAAAGAGGAAGACAGCAGGAAACATTCTTGCCACGATGTTTCTCATTCTTGTAGTGAATGGAATGATAAACATCGCCCAAGAGAGTAGGAACTGGATTCTTCGAGGCAAGGATCAGGAAGGCATCTGAGTCGACAAAGTCTGGCACATTAGGAAATAGGACAATCCCATAGATGCAGACAGCCAGAATGGCACTGAAGGCAATCCAACATCCACTCTTCGCGCACTGCGTAGCCTTCTCAACTAGGATAGATAGGTGAAAGCCATAAGCTCCATTCAGCTTGACCAAGCCTCCCGGAAACTCAGAAGCGTCTAAACTGACAATCTCAGTGAGCGTAGCTAACTCAGGCTCAGCATCAACATGAACAAAGGGCATCTGGTCTAACACAGGAACTCCCAACATCGCAGAATACTCCTCCAAAGTGGGTGCTAGAATATAGTCGGGAAATAAGAAACATCTCAGCTGCGGCTCATAAAACTACAATAAAGTATACACCCCAGTCGTCTCAAATGCCGAAGGTCTGTATAACAAGCTGAGCAATCTCCCATAAGATACCCTAAACTCAACCCTCACACTCTCATTTGCTAGAGCAACTAATCCCAGCAAGGAACTGATATCTGGTGAATGCAACCGGTAAGCAACTGTCTTCTTCAGGGACTCCATGTCTGGCTAGAAGATGTACTAGAATCAGAGGGGAATGATCACCTGCAACATAAATACATGTTAATGAAATGCAATCATGAAAATGCACATGCATATGCAAACAAGGGACCAAGTGCAATGCTGGTAGACTGGGCTGCTCTGTACTGAAGCCTTGAGAACCATCCAATCTTTATCTCAAACCAAATCAACCACTCAAATGAACCTTGTAACCACATATCACTACAAGAGATAAACCAGGTGTTCTGAGGTCGAAAGGTTCCCTGCAAACAGACCCACCTACCCCTCACAGGTGTGTACTTATCTCACAGACGAGGTACGACATCCTATGTGGGTTCAACGTCACAGACTTTCAAGAGCGATGATACGATACCCAGAAGGTGTGGCATCATTATCCCTTGAAGCGGCCTCACTTAGTTGAATCCCAATTGATAGGTTCCCAGAGTCGACAATCCTCGGGTCAGACAACTTGTCGAGCCCTAAGGGCCAGGCAAGAAGCATCAAAGAGAATCTCGTTCGAGCGTAAATTTCGTGGCTAGCTGGTGCGAGCTAAGCAAGCAGGATAACCACTACTCTCTACTTCTAAGTCTATGTGTAACCTCAAGCCCAGGTCCGGCTCATCTCTCAACAGATTACCCCCTTCCCACAGCAGCAATAACAGTATAAAGCTGATAATAAAATGCGGAAAGTAAAGACAGAAAAGTAAATCTATACAACACCCAGGACGGGAAAACAAGCGCTAGGATTGACTCGCATAAAGGATATTCCAAATCCCCAGCAGAGTCGCCAACTGTCGCTACTGCGAAGATCGGCGCCGGCTAAACAGAAGAGTCGCCACGGGGCGTTATTTATCCCAAAGGAGGGAAAGGAAACGCTCGAAGTAAACCTCACTCAAAGACGGGAAAGGAATGGTCATCGCAACCAAATCTTGGATTCGGGAGTCGGTTACGCAAGGGGAAGGTATTAACACCCCTCACGTCCGTCGTACTCGACGAGATCCATGCTTGTTTTCTAGTACGGATTGTTATTCTATCTATTCTACAGGTCTGGGTTAAAAAGAAAAGAAAATGACTCGGCAAAGTATCGCACTTTATGCCTACGTATTCCCGTCTGGAACGAGAAATCAGAGTCGACGTAGTTCGCCTACCTACGAGAAAGGAAGGGAAGGTTGCTCGCTAGGATATCGCATCCTATGCCTACGTACTTTCATACAGCATGACAGATCAGAGCAAACGTAGTTCGGGCTACGGAAGACACAAGCTTGTCTGAATGTTTTTATCTCCTTATGAAAGGGTTTTTCCTGATTAAGAGTCCAAGCGGACAAAAATGACACTTTGATGTTTGTTTTCAGTCTTTTACGCAAGAACTGTCTTTTATGATGTTTGCAATCTCTGACGCACTCCCAAGGGTAACACACGAAGCAATCAGGTTACTGAAGAGTGACCCTCCAGCGACCTTTCTCAAATAGCTTAAGGCTCGTAGCGTACGGCATCGATTATCCTTATTATTGTGTTTTGAGTTGTTCTGAGATAGAAGAGAAGTCTAAAAACCTAGGGTTTGAAAATGGGAATCAAAACTACCCTAATGTTATCATGCATGGATTACAACCTAATGTCTGTCATAATTCCCTCCTGCGCAGAGGAAATCAGAGATCCTAGGGGATAAACAGGAAAGAAACAGCAGATATACAGTAAACAGTAAAATGCATGAGATGCAGCAACAAACAATAGGCAAAGTGAAACAGCTTCACCTCAAACCTAAGGGAAAATTAACAAACTATACAGCAAAGAAAACCACACCCAACACCAGCTCAGACAGCCACAATAGCCCCTACAGTAGTTCAAGCAGCACCAGCTCTGGCAGCTACAGGTGATTAACAGCACAAGGTTGACAGTAACAACTTCAAGCAAGATCCCATCTTCACTCTTCAATGACATCCAAGCTTCAGATAAGCTCTTATCCCCAATAATCTTCAGCTTTAGCAAGCACTGAACCTTAACAAACAGATAGCTTCAACCAGCAGCAAAACCCTGATCTTCAACAGATATCTAGCTTTGACAGGTACAAGCTTCCTCTTATCCAATCTTCAATGAACTTCTTATCTTCAATAGGTCTTCAACTTCAATGCAGACACTCACAGGAGAGAATCAACTAACAGATGAGGTTGGAATGTTAAGATGCTTAATGATAACCCAGGGAAATCATTAAGATCTTAACACAGCAAGTGAAAAGTATCCTCAAGGTTCTACCCAATCAAAGCATGCTCTACATACCTACTAAGGAGAGATGGAACTCTTTTAGGGGACCTTGTGTCATAGGATGTAATAGAGGCACAAGAAGCTCTCTATGTTTGATAGAAGAAATCAGTCTACTCTAGAGCTCTCCCTATATCTCCTATCTCCTAAGTCTTCAAAAGCAGTCTTCAAGCACAAGCAACTCAAGATCCAAGCATCAATATTTCTCTTCAATCATCTTCCAAGTCTTCATACAATCCTCAAGCCAAGCACAAGCCCCAACACCCAAAGAAAAGGCCCAAAACCCAACAAACAAAGCAACTTCCCAAGAGGGAAACACACCAAAATCAACCAACTTGCAAAAATAAAATAAAATGGAAATACACATCATAAAATCCTAAATTAATTTCTAAGGGACCCTAGCTATGTACCCTATACCCCACATAAACCCCAAGGCCTAAATCAAACTAAAAAACCCAAAAACTATGTGTTGCATGCACCTATGTCAAGTTGAAACCCTAATTCTAGCACACTTGCTTCACACCTCTCAAAAACAATTAAATTTAAGTCACCAAAATGTGACAAAAATCCAGGGGGAACCTAATACTATAATCTAACTATAGAAAAAATAATGGCATCAAAAATCAAAGTGAAATAATCATACTAAATTCAGTAAGTAACATGTAACAAATGAAATTGAAATAAAGGCTATTAAAAGTAAAAATACACCAAAAATAGAAAAATGCAAGAAATGACATTTTTATTCTTGTATAATTTTCTTCATGTTTTCAGGAACATGAGGAAAAAAACTCCCATCTAAAAATATTAATTTTCCAATTTATTATGAATTTTTAAAGAACTTAAAATAAATGTGAAAATAAAAGAAAATATGGAAAAAATGGAAAAGATGTGTGTCAAATAGCAATGCAGATTAGTTCAAATTACCAGCTGGGCCCAGAGGGGGGGTACTAATATGAAAACGCGCTAGGCCCAATATCATCAGAAAATAAAATGAAAATAACTAGAAAAAAAAGAAAAATCCACGGTATGAATAGCAACAAATAATAGTGTATTTCCTATTGGGCTTTGGAAGAGGGGTGTGGATATCATGTTTCAAACCAAGCCCATTGCTTCGTTTTAATGAAACGCAGCGTTTCCTCTCTCAGACTCCTCCTTCACAAAAATAAAACACGCGTGGCCGTTGGATCTTGATTCCAGTCAAAGTCTTCCTCACATCCAATGGTGGTAAAGTCATCTTCTCCATTTGAACATGCCTGGAGGGAAAACACCATGGAAGCACAGAGCTTGCAACTCCATCTTCCCCAATTCGTGTTCCCTCAAATCTCCATCAAAAATCAAAATTAAAAGCCTAACTTGCTCCAAATTTTACACTGAATTCAACCATGGTAATTAAAACACATTGAAACACAACCTAACTCAAAACACGAATCAAACTTCAGAATTTGGTCCATGATCAAAACTCACCAAACTTGAAAATGAGTAACCTAATCTCTTCACCATGTTTCACTGAGCATTTCTAGCCATCAAACTAAGGCTATAATACCAAGAATTCCAAGATACGATCATGAACAGAAATTGCATCACTCCACTAACTGCATCTAAATTGATCCTAAAGCTACCAGAAAGCTTCATACACTAACCTACATTGAATCTAACAAATTTAAACAGATTGAAACTACCTAAATCATGCCATGGAGTGAAGTTTACATACCTGCCAATTTGAGATGAACAGAGGTATGAAATCTTCAAATCAAGCTTTGAGAACTTCCAGACACCTTCAATGAGTCATAATCTTGCTTCTGTATGCAAAAGAATTGGTTGAAGTAGCTTGGATCTTGGAATCCGAATCTGAGTTGCAGATGAAGATTTTCAACTGCAAGAACATGATTTCTCCACCAATTTGCTTGGAACTTGATCTGGAAACACTCACTAGTATCAATGGAAGTGAATGCAATCAAAATCTTGGATTGAAATGGTGTAAAAGCTTGTAACCGATTCTGAATTGCAACAAGAAATTTCGGATCTCAATCTCTCTTCTCTCCTTCAATTCTCTCCCACTCTTGCTCTGAACCTCTTCTGAATCTTATATAGAATGTGTTTGAGGACTCTAGAAAGTTCTAGATTGATCCAATGAGAAAATCAACTTCTCATGCCATGGAAATCTCATCTCATGATATGCACATACCATCTCATGATTTGGCTTGCAATTCACTTGGTTCTGAGTTTAAATTCTCTCCAAATGAGATATTGGAGGTGTATGGATGGAAAGGAGCCTTGCATTGGCTTGGAAATGTGGTTTTGCATATGTGCCTTAGGATTCAAGTAACCAATTTTCAAAGCAAGTCCTAAAAATAATCCTCAATTCAAAATTGTGGCAATTTCAATGTTCTCAAAATTCCTTTTACAATCAAATTGGTATGTCATATGGCTTGGTTTGGTTGTGTAGATCAAAAACTCTAATTTCCAACTTTTTCATTTAAAATATACCTTCATTTTAGGCCATTTTGGTGACTTTGTGGAGAAAGCCATTCCAAGTTTTCATGACCTCTTATCTAGCCTAAAAACATCATTTTGAACACATCTCATGTTGAACATTTTTCCATTTGAAGAGTGGAAGATGGAGATTTGGACCTATGTTGAAAAATGACCTGTAATTCAACTTTCCCAAAATACCCCTGGGTTGCCAAGACCATAACTTGAGTTCTACAAATCCTCTTGAGGACTTATAGTACTCAAATTAAATCTAAGATCAATATCTACAACTCTTATGTTGGCCAAGAATCCAGTTGAAAATTCCTTGATGGGCAAAAGTTGCTTGGAAGTCAAGTGACTTTCACAGATAAATTTTAGTGTCCTCTGGGGACCCATAACTTGCAAGAACCATAAATTGAGTTCTATAAATCTCCTTGAAGACTTATAGTACTCAAATTAAAGCGATTGAGATGTTATACAAGTTTCATGTTGACCAATACTTCATTTGAAACTTGCATTTTGATTTATGTGACTTGGAAGTGAGGCCTAAATTAGGGTTTTTTACACTGAAACCCTAATTTAGTAACTCATCTTCTTCTTGATTCCTTTTGATTTCTCCTTGGCACAACACCACACTTGTATCCATATATCAATTCATGAATCCCACACCTTTAAATTAAGCCTTGATGCTCTTCAATCACTCAGTTGACCTAGGGTTGACCCAGATGAAACCCTAGTTGACTGCACTTCAACTCTGGCTCTTGTACTTGTATCAATGACTTGTCTCATCTTCAAAATGACCCTCTAGGTCGTCCATGATCTTTGGGCACATTCCATACCCTCAGTCATAGCTCATACTCCCATTGATAATCTTCAACATACCACGAATTAGGAGAAAAAACCACTGGTTGACCTTCAAACTTTTCAAAGCTTCAACTCATTTCTTGATTACTTGGATGATCTTGAACTTGAATAAAACCACTTGATGTGCCTCTTTCTGATAAGAATGGCACTTGGTCCCTTGCTAGATGACTTGTTATGTTATGCTATGGCAAATGATTAGACTATGTACATGACTTATTATGCAAATGACAATGCAATTGAAACATAACCCAGGTGAAATAGGTTGAGCAAATTTTAGGGTGCAACAATCGGGTTTGGTTTTAGAGGATGAGTCAATGGATTTGGAGGCCATATTCATGATCAGGGGAGAATTTTGAGTGGGATAGGGTACTTAGTTGGCTTGATTGATGTGTTTTTGGGATTGCCACGCCGGAGAAGACGGTGGCGCAAAGCTCAGGCCATCGTCTGAGTTTCTCCCTCCATTTTTCAAACATTTGGGGACGATGAGCGAGGATCGTTGGATCCATGTCTGACCTTTGACTGAAGACTCCATGCAAGGGCCATGATCGCGTTTCAAAACCTGAAGAGAGGGAGTTTAGATGAAACGCTCCGTCTCATTAAACGTTTTGGTTTGGGCTTAGTTGATTAATTGCTAGGCACACCCTACCTTAGGCCCATATCCTGAATTGAACTGAAAACAATTGCTATTCATCACACGGTTTTCCCAATTTCCATTCCATTTTCTGATTTCTTTTCATTTTGGGTTTGGGCTTAGTCAGACGCGCTATTGGCACCCCCTCTTGGGCCCATGTCTGGATTACAACATGTTTTAATTGCTATTTGCAACGCTCTTTTATCAATTTTCATTATTTTCTTTTGATTTCATATTTGCATATAATTTAGAAATAAAATCACCATAAATAGAAAAATTAGTCTTTTTAATCTAGATTTTTTTTCCCTGATTCCTTAAAGAGCCTAGAATTTAATAGGATAAAAAAAAATTGATTCATGCATTTTATATTTTAATTGCATTTTTGTATTTTTAATTGGTTTTAACTTTGAATATGATTGGTATGCTTTCTTGTTGATTTTGAGTTGATTCTTCTTGGGCTAGATAGCTTAGATGTGCATGTACCCCTAGTAATTTTCTCATATTTTTGTGAGAGAATTTTAGGCTAGTTTGAGCATTGGACATTAGGTGGTTTAGAATTAGGGTTTTAGGGTAGTACCCTTAGGTTTAGGGCATAGTTTTAGGTCCAAATGAATGGTTAACCCCCTGGTTTTTGCATGGAGATATTCATAAGAGGTTTAGGAACCCTTAGTAATTTTTGTAGGATTTTACAATCACTTTTGGTATTTTTATTAGAATTAGTTTTAGGACTAACTTCTAGGTGTTTCCAGTAAACTAATTTGACTAGTTTAACTCAATAGTTCCCCTTAGATTAGGGTGGTGTTGCTTTTGAGCTTGGATGATCATGAAGACCAATTGAAGGTGCTTTGGAGAGCTTGAAGGAGCTTGGATGTGAAGATTTTCTCAGCTTGTGGATGCTTGTCAGGAGCTTAGGGAAACTAGGGTTTTAGGAAGAGCATTAGACTAGTTTGGTTTCTTTCTTCAAACATGGAGCATATTGGTCATCTCCATTCAATCCAATGAAATAAAGTCCTCTTAAATAAGTAACATCTCTCCTTTGGAGGGATGAGTGGCATGCTTTAGGAGTAGAACTTTGAGGGTACTTTTCTACTGCAGTGTTAAGTTCTTAGTGGATTCCCTTGGTTGTCACTGAGTTCCTTAACACTTCAACTTGATCTTGTTGACTTGATTCTCTCTTGGAGGTGCTTGTTGAAGCTTGGTAAAGAGAAAGTTTTGTGCTTGTTGAAGCTTGTTGAAGATGAAGTTTGGGCTTGTTGAAGCTAGGAGTGTTGCTTGTTGAAGCTGCTTGCTTGTTGAAGCTGTCTGCTTGTTGAGGTTGTCTGCTTGGTGAAGCTGTTTGCTGCTGAAGTTTGTTGCTTGTTAAAGAGGGAAGCTTGGTGAAGCTTGGTGCTTGTTTAAGATTAAAGGTTCAATGGAGCTTGAAGATAGGAGCTATTCATGAAGATGATGGTTGTTGCTGTCAACTTCTTTGCTGTTTAATCAACCTGTTGTTGTCAGAGCTGCTGCTTGTGCTGTTTGCTGTAGGAGTTTGGTGTTGCTGCTTGGGGCTGCCTCCTTTGCTTTGGTTTTTGTTTTCTGTATTGTTTTTTGGCTTGTGTATCTTGCCCCTAGGTTTGGATTGAATGTTGATTCACTTTGCCTGTTGTTTTCTCAGATTCGAGGTTGAGTGGGACTCCCTTGCCTCACTTGTATTGCTGCATTGCATGCATTTTACTGTATTTGCTTGCTTTCTTTTCTGTTTATCCCCTAGGATCTCTGATTTCCTCTGTGCAGGAGGGAATTATGACAGACATTAGGATTCTTATCCATGCATGACAACATTAGGTTAGTTTTTATTCCCTTTTCAACCCTAGGCTTTTTAGAGCTTCTTTCTCTTCTTATCTCAAAACAACTCAAAAACACAGTAATAAGGTTAATCGATGTCGTACGTTACGAGCCTTAAGCTATTTGAGAAAGGGTTGCTGGAGAGCTTCTTTCCAGTAGTCTGGCTGCTTAGTGTGGCACCCTTTGGGTGACACACGATGTAGTCACTCTCAAATCATAGTTTCTAGTGCGTCAGAGATCGCAAACAAACTAAAAAAACACTTCTTTCGTAAAAGATTTAAACAAACGTCAAAGTGTCATTTTAGTCCGCTTGGACTCTTAATCAAGAAAAACCCTTTTTGAAGGTAATAAAAAACAGTCAGACAAGCTTGTGTCTTCCCTAGCCCGAACTACGTTTGCTCTGATCTTTCATGTTGTATGAAAGTACGTAGGCATAGGATGTCGTATCCTAGCGAGCAACCTTCCCCCCTTAACCCGTAGTTAGGCGAACTACGTTGACTCTGATTTCTCGTTCCAGACGGGAATACGTAGGCATAAAGTGAGATACTTTGCCGAGTCATTTTCTTTTCCTTTTTAACCCAGACCTTTAGAGTAGGTAGAATAACAATCCGTACTAGAAAACAAGCGTGGATCCCTTCGAGTACGGCGGACGTGAGGGGTGCTAATACCTTCCCCTTGCGTAATCGACTCCTGAATCCAGGACTTGGTTGCGATGACCATTCCTTTTCCCTCTTTTTTTAGGTTTTCTCTGAGCGTTTCCTTTCCCTCCTTTGGGATAAATAACGCACGGTGGCGACTCTTCTGTCATAGCCGGCGCCGATTTTCGCAGTAGCGACAGCTGGCGACTCTGCTGGGGACTCCAACGGTTCCCTACGTGAGTCAATCCTAGCGTTTGTTTTTCCGTCGTGGGTTTTGTATGGATTTACATTTTTGTCTTTACTTTCCGCATTTTATTGTCAGCTTTATATTGTTATTGCTGTTGTGGGGAGGGGGTGATCTGTTGAGAGATAAGTCGGACCTGGGCTTGAGTGCACCTAGAATTAGTTATGGAAAGTTGTGGGCGTGTGCATGCTTTGCATGTACTAGTGTCCCTCAAAATTCACGCTCAGACGAGGTTCTTCTGGTTGACTTCTTTTTCAACCCTTTGGGTTGAGGGGGTTGTTGGTTAGTTGGATTGTCGACTCTAGGGACCGATCAATTGGAAGTTGGCTAAGCGAGGCCTCTTCAGGACATGATGATGCCACACCTTCTGGGTATCGTATCATCAGTCTTGAAAGTTTGTGACGCCGACGACCGCATAGGATGCCATACTTTGTGTCAGTTGATAGGACACCTACCTGTGAGAGGGATTGGGGGCATGCAGGAAACTTGACCTCCAGACTACCCGGTTTTCTTAATATTGGATCAGTATGTGTGGTTACTTGGGGTTCTTCATTAGGATAGTGTTACAGGTCTGTTGAGACCAGGTTGGAGCTTTGTTATAGGTCTGTTGAGATCAAAGTGGAGCATTGTTATGGGTCTGTTGAGACCAGGTTTGAGCAGTATTGTGGGTCTGTTGAGACAGGATTATGGATGGATCTCTTCAGCAATATATCACTTGATCCCTGTTGCATGTTTGCATATTGCATTGTTGCATACTCATTTTGCATATCATTAACGTGTGTCTGTGCTGCAGGTGCATTTCATACCCTCTGATTCTAGTTGCCCGGATTTCTGGCTGCTATCATGGATACTTTGAAGAAGACTGTGGCATACAAGTTGCCTACTCCAGATGTTTCTTCTTTGCTTGGTTTGATGTCTTTAGCTGATGATGATGCAAAGATAAGCTTCAGGAAGAGTTATGGGAAGCTTCTTAGGTTGGTTTGCAAACCATCCACGTATGAGCTGAACGGATTGTATGCACTTATGTAGTTTTATGATCCCCCGCTGAGGTATTTTACTTTCCCTGACTTCATTCTGGCTCCGACCATGGAGGAATATGCTGAGATCTTGGAGTTAACTATTCAGAACAAGGTGCCTTTCATTCATATGGGTGCTGAGCCCAAGCTGGAGGATTTAGATGTTGCTTTGCATTTAGACTCCTCAGAGTTGCTGTTAACCTCATGGAATGGAGTTGCTAGTTTTTCTCTCAAGTTCTTGATTGGGAAAGCACAAGAATATGCCAAGAGTGGCTGTTGGATTGTGTTTAATGCTATCCTTGATTTGTGTATATATGGCATTGTACTGTTCCCGAACATGCCTGACTTCGTTGATTTGGATGCATTCCATATATTTACTTCAGGCAATCCTGTGCCTACACTGATTGGAGACTTCTATCATTCTCTGCATTATAAGAATGAGAATAGGAGGGGCAAGAACGTCTCTTGTTGTGTGCCTTTGTTGTATATGTGGTTTGATAGTCACCTACCCAAGAAGTGTATCTTTGTTGAGTCTGCAGCTACGGTGGAATGGTCTGAGCGTCTGATGGGGCTTTCTTCAGAAGATGTTGTCTGGTTTGATAGGGATTTACTGGGATCTGAGATTATCTACAGCTGCACAGGATATCCTAACGTTCCTCTGATTGGGAGGAAAGGATACATTAACTACAATCCGTCATTGTTGATCAGGAAATTCGGTTATGCTTTGAGAAGCCCGCCAAAAGAGGAGGAAGTGTAGGAATCTCTGTACTTCACAGGTGATCTGAGTGGAGAATTGTTATCCAAGCTTCAGCATGCTTGGAATAACATCCGCAAGAAAGGGAAGCCGTTGTTGGGTAAGAATGATAGTCAAGCCTATCCTCCGTACCAAGTCTGGATCCAAGATAGGGCAAAACAGGCGCTGGTGCCATTTCCTGCAGTATTACCTCCTGCTCCCCTCGTGGTCGAGGAGCCAACTACTGTGTCTATTGAGAGATATGAACAGGTTGTGAAGGAGAAAGAAGAGCTGATGAAAGCCAATGAGAAGTTGGAAGAAGAGCTAGTGCAACTCAGAAGCGAAAGGAATGAAGCTGTATATTCCTTCGAGCAGCAAACGAAGCTGGTGAACCAATTAGGGGCAGAACTGACGGAGCAAAGGAAGAAGCGGGAACGTTTGGGGATAGATTTCAAGAGCTCTCATGACATGCTGGAGTCTAAGAAGAAAGCGCTTGATATAGCCTACCGGGAGATCTCCACATTCAACAAAACCTGGAATGCTACACTGGCCAATAATAAGGAGAGAGAAGATAAGCTGAAGTTGCAAATCTCCAAGTTAGAGGATCAGTTGAAGGCTAGCCAGAAAAGGTTTAAGGAAGAGGTTATGCGGAGATACGATGTTCAGAATTCGTTGAACAAAGTTGTCAAGCGCAAGAAAGAGTCTGCGTCCCAGAAGCGGAAGCTAGAGGAGTGCTTTGGAGAGGGTGCTTGGGAGGAATCCATTGGGGATCTCCAGTGTGTTATCAGGCAAAGAGACTCGCTCGTTGAAGGGTTGCTTTCCCAGCCGGGTCATCCCAAGACTAAGAGATTGTTAGAGGAGTATCGGGCATATGGTCGCATTTGATTACCTTATGCACTGTTGTATATGCTTTATTTGCATTGTGCTGACCATCACCAGGATTGTTGGTTAGGGTCATGCCTTCTTGTTATTGTGCATTCAGAGATATTGTATTTCTGCCTTGATAGGCTTTTCAGCAATACATGAAATGTTTCCTCCGTGGATGAATCTAAGCTTCTTCACTGTCACTGCACTGGCACTTTGGCACTAGAATCAGGGGTTGATCTCCCTAATGCACAGACACATATTGCATCTGCATATTCATTTTGCATTGCCAGTTACTTGTTGAATCTGTATCTTATTTCCTGCATCTCACAGGTTTTTCAAGATTGACGACCAAAGAGTCCACCGCTATTCAACCAGAAACAACTACAAGAAGATAATGGATCAAGTTCAGGTCGAGATGCAGGAAATTCGTGAGAAGCTGAATCTGTTCATGCAAGCTATGGAGAGCATGGCCAAGGGCCAAGAGAGTCTCCAGACTTTGGTGCAGCCGCTACTGACGCGGGCAAACGGAAATGGCAATACTGACCACATTTCTGTTGGAACTCCTCATCGGGAGGATGAGATACCGACAGTTGTTACTCCACCTGTTGTGACTGTCAATGGGAACACTGGTACCGGTGCAGGTGCCGGCGCTGGTAATGGCAATACTGGAAATGATGGTGATGGGAATGTTGTTAACAACAAAGGCAACACTGTGGATGCCGATTAAGGATTCATTGACAATGTTGGCTTCGGAAACAATGGGTATGGCAATGTCAATCAGGACGGGAACTTCGGGTTCAACAATCAAGGCTTCGGTAATGACGGTTACGGCTATAATCAGGGGTATGGCTACGACAATGGTGGGTTCGGTAATGTGAATAACAACGGCGCTGGAACATTTCCTTTCAACAATGGTTTCGGACCCGCTGGGGTCAATCAAGGGTTCGGCAACCGAGGACAGGGTCCTGTGTTCAATCAGTAAGGATTTGGCGGTAACCTGGGTTACGATGGGTATGGCAATGACTAGAAGGTGGATCACCAGGATGATGCTTTTTCGGGAAGAGGTATGGGACCTGAGGGCCCCATTGACCATGTTCAGAGGATCAGAATGCTAGAAGAGCAGATGAAAGGTGTGGTTGATCAGAACCCCGCTGGTACCAGGGATGAGGGTGCCATTAAAATTCAAGGCTCCAACATTCGACAAATACAAAGGGGATACCTGCCCAAAGGTCCATGTACGTTCTTATTATAGAAGGATGTTTGCATATTCCAATGATGAAAGGATGCTCATGCATTTCTTTTAGGATAGCTTATCGGGACCATCATTGGAATGGTACATGGGGCTGGAGCCCACTCAGGTTAGAAGCTGGAAGCAGCTGGCCGATGCTTTCGTTATGCATTACAAATATAACAGTGATTTGGCGCCAAACAGAGTTTAGTTGCAGAGTCTGTCGCAGAAAAATGGTGAAAGTTTCAAAGAGTACGCGCAGCGGTGGCGCGATATGGCAGCTCGGGTGCACCCTCATTTGGTTGAAAGGGAGATGAATGACATGTTTGTGGGGACATTTACAGGAATGTACTATGACAAGTTACTCAATGTTTCGATGGGTAGCTTCTCCGATATGATCCTTATGGGAGAAAGGATCGAAAATTGAATTAAAATTGGAAAGATTCAGGCGGGCGAATCTACTTCAGCTGGGGGTGCGAGAAAAGCGTTCGGCGGAAGACGACAAGGTGATACAAGCGCTGTATTTGGTGGCAGAGGCCGGGGCAGAGGTAGAAATCAGTACGTTCAGTCTCAGCAAATAGCCAGTGTTACTATTCCAATTCCTCAACAACAACAACAGCAGCAACAACAACCACAGCAGCAGCAAAGGCAGAATGTGGGTCAGAGAAGGTTTCAGAATGCAAAGCCGAAGAGAGTATTCGATAAGCCTTCGTCGACATATGCAGAGCTTCTTCAGACACTGCTGGGTTTGAATTTGGTCGAGAAAAGAACATTGGAACCGCCTACGGGACCGACACTTCCTTATGGGTACGACGCTAATAAGCATTGCGAATTCCATTCCGGGGCTCCCGGACATGATGTAGAATCCTGTCATGCTTTCAAGCATAAAGTTCAAGACTTGTTGGATAGTAAAGCCATCAATTTTGGCCAGGTGGGGCCCAATATTGTACAACAGCCTATGCCTAATCATGGGGAAAATGCCATCTTGACGGAAGAAAACTTGAACTTGGTGATGGACGTTAGCGAATTGAAGACACCATTGAGTGAGGTGAAAAGTAGGTTGCTTAGAGGGGGAGTATTCCCGGGTTGTGATGAATACTGTTTAGAGTGTTAGACCCAGCCTGAGGGTTGTACTGATTTGAAGCAGGGCATTCAGGCCATGATAGACGAAGGGACCTTGCAATTTGATCGAACTGCGGTTGAGAAGCCTGTGGAGGCATTATGTGATAAACAGAATGATATTGCAACGGTGACGATCCCGAGGAAGACTATAACGATAACGGCGTCCGCCCAGCGGCCAACTATTACGATTACCAAAGCAGGGCCTGTTCCCTTTGAGAGTACGAAAGCTGTCCCGTGGACATACGGATTAGAAGCATATTGCAACAGTGAAAAGATTGTGGTGAATAGCCAGCCAGTTGGGGCTGTTGATAATGTCGTTGGAACGAGGGGCATGACCCGTAGCGCAAGGATCTTTACCTCACCTGAAATAGAAGCAGAGAGATTGGCCAAAGGCAAAGCCAAAGTAAATGAAAGCGGGCCTACTCAGTCGAAAGAAAAGGATACTTCACTCAAGGACGTAGAGGAATTCATGAGACTGATTCGGAAAAGCGACTACAAAATTGTTGAACACCTACAGCAGACGCCGTCGAAGATTTCTATCTTGTTATTGTTGTTATGTTCCGAGGCCCACCAGAACGCCTTGCTAAAGATTCTGGATACGTCATTTGTGCCTCAAGAAGTTTCTGTAAATCAGTTAGAGGGGGTAATGGCACATGTCAATGCTGGACATAGTCTGGGTTTCACAGATTTTGATCTAACACCCAGGGGCCGAGAGCACAACATGGCCTTGCATATATCGGTGGAATGCCGGGGCACCGTAATGTCGCGTGTATTGGTGGATACTGGATCGTCGCTGAACGTATTGCCAAAGAAAGCCATGATGAAATTGGACATACGGGGAATTATTTGCACGCCCAGTGATTTGGTTGTGAGGGCGTTTGACGGGACAAAAAGATCAGTGTTTGGGTCAATAACATTACCGCTTCAGGTGGGGCCAGAAATTTTTGATACCGAATTCTACATCATGGATATCCATCCAGCTTATAGCTGCCTTCTAGGGCGCCCATGGATCCATGCTGCAGGGGCTGTAACATCCACATTGCATTAGAAGTTGAAGTACATGGTGGGTGATAGTGTTGTTACCGTTTGCGGGGAGGAGGACATTTTGGTCAGTCACCTGTCATCGTTCAGATATGTTGAGGTCGACGGAGAAATACACGAGACACCTTGTCAAGCCTTCGAAGGGTGGCGGATTAAAGACAAAGCTCAGGGTTCCAGCAAAATATCAGAGGTGGCAGTGTCATCCTACAAAGAAGCTCAGGCTTTAGTGCAGACTGGTAAGACTAAAGGTTGGGGGAAGGTACTGGAGATTCCCGTGAAGAATGACAAGTTCGGGCTAGGGTATCGACCGACGTCGTCAGCGTCATCTTCAGGAGCGCCCAGGTTCAAAGGACCGGTCACGATTACGCCAAGCGGGGTGTGCTTTGAGACAATCAACGCTATTTCCGATGCCGAAGACGGAGATAGCGACTGCGATATGGACGCGTGGATCAAGCCAAGCGTGCCAGGACAAAGTCTCTGCAACTGGTCCATTCGGGAAACTGTCCCAGTGACTCTTAAACAGTAATGATTTGTTTTGTCAATTGTTGAATAATCCTATGTCCTACCCGGGGCATAGTGATTTTACCTTAGGGCTACTTGATTATGTGTATTGCACTGTTTTAATCATGAAATAAAGGCGTTTTTCATATACAAATATTGTGATCCCTGTTTTTCTTGTTTTTACTTTAACAATAAATGGCAACGTGGTTATTTGCTTTGTTTGCGTGTTGAAGCGTTTAACCATTTCCTTTGCAGGACTAATATTTCAGATGACATCTCCCACGAACCGCCTATGACTCGTTTCGACTTCGAGCACCCGGTATTCCAAGCAGAGGAAGAGATTGTGGAGGATAGCGACTTGCCAGAGGAGCTGACTCGTTTGTTGAAACAGGAAGAGAGAATCATTCTGCCTCATCAGGAGGAAATTGAGATTATCAACTTGGGGTCGGAAGAAGTTGTGAGAAATATCTGTATAGGGGTTGTGCTGCAGAGCGACATCAAGCAAAGGCTGATTGAGATACTGCAAGAGTATAGTGATATATTTGCTTGGTCGTACGAGGATATGCCTGGGTTGGATACGGACATGGTTGTGCACCGTCTGCCGTTGCGAGAGGAATGTCCGCCTGTTAAACAGAAACTCAGAAGAACCAGACCAGACATGGCTGTGAAAATTAAAGAGGAAGTTCAAAAACAGTGGGATGCTGGTTTCCTAGCCGTTACAACTTATCCGTCATGGGTCGCTAATATAGTACCAGTGCCGAAGAAAGACGGTAAGGTGTGAATGTGTGTAGACTACCGTGATTTGAATAGGGCGAGCCCGAAAGACGACTTTCCACTTCCTCACATTGTTGTGCTGGTTGATAACACTGCTCAGTTCTCCGTATTCTCCTTCATGGACGGCTTCTCAGGCTATAATCAGATCAAAATGGCACCAGAAGACATGGAGAAGACTACCTTCATTACTCCCAGGGGAACATTTTGCTACAAAGTAATGCCCTTCGGACTGAAGAATGTTGGGGCAACATATCAACGTGCTATGACGACTCTCTTTCACGACATGATGCACAAAGAGATCGAGGTTTATGTTGATGATATGATTGCCAAATCCCAGACGGGGGAAGAGCATTTGGTTAATCTGTTGAAACTGTTTAAAAGACTTAGGAAGTTCAGGTTGAGACTGAACCCTAACAAGTGCACCTTTAGGGTGAGATCGGGTAAACTGCTGGGGTTTATTGTGAGTGAAAAGGGAATAGAGGTTGACCCTGCAAAGATAAAAGCTATACAAGAAATGCCGACGCCTAAAACAGAAAAAGAAGTGTGTGGGTTTTTAGGGAGGTTGAACTACATCGCTCGGTTCATATCTCACCTAACTGCGACATGCGAGCCGTTATTCAAGTTGTTGAAAAAGGATCAGGTGTTGACCTGGAATGAAAATTGTCAAAAGGCGTTCGACAAGATAAAAGAATACTTGCAGGAACCTCCTGTTTTGATACCCCCAGTGGCCGGGAGACCATTGGTTATGTATTTGACGGTTCTTGAGGAAAGTATGGGTTGTGTTCTCGGTCAACACGACGAGACCGGACGTAAAGAGCATGCGATTTATTATTTGAGTAAGAAGTTTACCGACTGTGAGTCCAGATACTCAATGCTCGAGAAGACGTGTTGCGCGCTAGCCTGGGCCGCCAAACGTTTGAGGCAATACATGCTGAATCATACAACCATTCTAATTTCAAAGATGGATCCAATCAAATATGTGTTTGAGAAGCAAGCACTCTCCGGAAGAATCGCCCGATGGCAGATGGTGTTAACAGAATACGATATCCAGTATGTCTCGCAAAAGGCTATTAAAGGTAGCGTTCTGACAGAATACCTTGCGGAGCAGCCGGTTGAGGACTACCAGTCGATGAGGTTTGATTTTCTTGACGAGGATATCATGTACCTGAAGATGAAAGATTGTGAAGAACCGTTGCCGGACGAAGGACCAGAGTTGGGTTCCAAATGGCAGTTGATATTTGACGGAGCTGTAAATTCCTATGGTAGCGGAATAGGGGCAGTTATCACTACTCCTCAGGGGTCGCACATCCCCTTTACTGCCCGATTGACTTTTCCTGTTACCAATAATGAGGCTGGATATGAGGCTTGCATCATGGGTCTAGAAGAAGCCATTGATTTGCGAATCAAGAACCTGGATGTATACAGAGACTCAGCTCTAGTGGTGAATCAAATTAAAGGAGAATGGGAGACACGTCATCCCAATTTGATACCCTATATGAATTATGCAAGGAGATTGTTGCCTTTCTTTGACAAGGTGGAATTGCATCACGTGCCACGAGCAGAAAATCAAATGGCTGACGCCCTGGCGACATTGTCTTCAATGTATAAAGTTAACTTCTGGAACAATGCTCCCCGGATTGTTATTTCTCGGCTTGATAGGCCTGCCTTCATATTTACCATTGACAAGGCTCCCGATGGTAAGCCCTGGTACTTTGACATCCAGAATTTCCTGAAGAACAAGGAGTATCCGGCTGGGACATCCAGTCGAGATCAGAAGACTCTCAGGAGATTGGCTGGCAATTTCTATCTGAATCCGGACGGTGTCCTATATAAAAGAAACCACGACTTGGTGTTGCTACGTTGTGTAGATGAGAAAGAGGTGAAGTTGCTCATGGAAGAGATACATGAGGGTACATTTGGTACACATGCTGGTGGGCATGCTATGACAAGAAAGTTGCTGCGGGCAGGTTATTATTGGCTAACCATGGAAACAGATTGTTTCAAGTTTGCAAAGAGGTGTCATAAATTCCAGATTTATGCAGACAAAATCCATGTGCCTCCAAGTCCTCTGAATGTGATGACATCACCGTGGCCTTTCTCGATGTGGGGAATTGACATGATTGGCAAGATTGAGCCTACGACATCAAACGGACACCAGTTCATTTTGGTGGCAATCGATTACTTCACCAAATGGGTGGAAGCAGCATCATACGCCAATGTGACCAAACAAGTGATGGCCAGATTTATCAAACAAGATATTATCTGCAGATATGGAATCCCTGAGCGGATTATCACCGACAACGGTTCAAATTTGAATAATAAAATGATGAAAGAGCTGTGTCAGAATTTTAAGATTGAGCATCACAACTCTTCTCCCTACCGGCCCAAGATGAATGGCGCTGTCGAAGCGGCCAATAAGAACATAAAGAAGATTGTTTAGAAGATGGTTGTGACGTATAAGGACTGACACGAGATGTTACCTTTCGCTTTGCACGGTTATCGTACGACGGTACGCACATCAATCGGGGCAACCCCTTTCTCATTGGTATACGGAATAGAGGGCGGTATTACCGTTGGAGGTCGAGATTCCTTCCCTGAGGGTTTTACGTGATGTCCAACTCGACGAGGCAGAATGGGTTAAAGATAGACTGAATCAGCTCAGTTTAATGGATGAGAAGAGGCTGGCTTCTCTCGCATATGGTCGGCTGTATCAGAGCCGGATGAAGAAAGCGTACGACAAAAAGGTGTGCCCTCGAAGCTTTCAGACGGGCGATCTTGTTTTGAAAAAGATTCTCCCTCCACAAATAGATCATAGGGGCAAGTGGACTCCCAATTACGAAGGTCCCTACGTTGTTAGAAAAGTCTTCTCTGGAGGAGCCTTGTTACTATCCACCATGGATGGTGAGGACTTTACGTCTCCTGTGAATTGGGACGCAGTTAAAAAATACTTTGCTTGAAAGTGACCCGCTGGATAGTAAAAAGAGAGTCCAGGCAAAAATGGGGCATCCCGGCGAACCATAAAAAATGAATAAAAGGTTCGGGCAAAAGTTAGGGATAAAATTGAAAAGATGTACACCCGCGAAGTCGAAAACCTGAAAAGGGCGACTCCGGCAAAAAAGGGTATCCCGGTGAATTGAAAACCCGCAAAGGGCGGTTCACGCAAAAGTTAGGGATTGAAAAAGCAAATGACTGCGGTCCGGATTTGATACGGCTTTGCTAAGTGGTTTGGGAGTATTTGGGGGGCCGTCTATCCAAAAATAATCTTTTCCGAAGATCGAGTACCGGGAAAGCGCAGAGTCAGGCGAGTCATAGGAGGATCAGCTCATGGTTTTTTGTCTGTGCCACGTTGCCGACATGTATACAAATGTTGTTTTGTATTTTCTTTATGCTTCTTGTGCATATATTTATGCGAGTCTGTGCGTAACTTCCTCTTTTCAGGAGTTGCATCCAGTGTACAAAACTTTGCCTATTCAGAGGCCCGTTATCAATAAAACATGTTATTAAGTACTTGATGTTTGTTCTTTACTGCTTTGTTTGTGAAAGACGTCGATGTTTTAATAAACTCGCGCTTACATAATCTTGCTGGCCCTTGCCAATAATTGCTAAAACTTCGAATTGACTGAAGTAAAGTCACAGATGCTAACCCGGATAGATTCTGTTGTATAGGCCTGTTTTGTCTCGTTTGTGTTTTGCAGGTTCTTACCTTTGGAGAAAATGGTCAGGAATTTCATCCCCCCAGCCAAGGTCGCTTGACGTAAGACCTGACTCCAGTTGATGTCATTCCTCAGCTAGCCGTAGCTTATCCCCGAAGAGTTGAAATGACATTTATCCCTTCCCGAAGGAGAGAATTGTTTTCCCCAGGAGAGTGTCCTCATGGAAAGCCGTCCATAGGATTAACCCCAGCAAGTCAAAATCAATGTCCCCCGCAGAGGTTGCGCTCCTCAGCGAAGCGAAGATGTGCACGTTCAATCTCCAGTAGGGGAGATTCCCGCAATAGTTAACCAAGTTGTTGGTTCGAAAGGTTTATATCCGCGAAGGATGGTTTTCTTGCTCCCCCGCAGGTCGTCATGCCATTGACATGATGGTGATCCTCAGCAGAGTGGTAACTCTGAATGTGTAAACTGTGCCCAAACGGTATGCTTTGCCTAGAAGTATCGTTTCTGCCCCAGCTGAGTTTGCTCACCAGCAGGGTGTTTGTTCTTTCCTCCCAGTGGAAATTGATGTTTAATCTCTCCCCGGCAGAGTAGGTTGTATTTCTGGCGTTTATTTCGCCAGAATATTTTGTGATACTTGTTCTCCCCAGCGGAGTTGGCTTTATCCTCAGCATTCATGTTGTTGAGATATCATTATCAGAGTGGCCCCGGCAGCTTGAGCCTGCATTTGCATTTGCATATATCGTCATATCTGCATCTACTCAAACGCGTAGCATTTCCGTGTCGTACAGAGCATTACGCCATTTTCAAACATACGCATTTTGAAACATAAATCAGGTTGGTTAACCTTTTGCTTTCAGGTGTGTTTTCTCAGCAGGAGTATGGAGTTCTAGCTCAGATCTATTACAAGGTATTCGAGGTCTCGCCGTGAGACGTGTGATGATACGGTTCATCTTACTATTTTCCCCACGGAGTTTCTTGTTGGAGTTTCTATTATCCGGCCAGCGGATTATTTTCTTCAAATTTGCTGTTACGTCAGCGTCAAAGGGTTTCATGAATCAAAATTTCAGAAGCTGCCGCCGGTTATCGAAATAGGCGTCCGACAGTTTGGTTTCCAAATATCCCCCGTAGAGTCCTCCTTAAAGTCGCTGTCACGTCAGTGTTAAAAGGTTTGTGGGTTGGATCTATGGAGTTAGCTACTGCAGAGATAAGCAGAGAAATTGTATTCAGAGTATCTTCCCGTATGGATAACCGAATGTATTTTCCCACTGGTTGACAGAAGTACTTCCCCGAAAATCGCCAAAATATTATTGCCTATGTTGATAGGAGTTCCTCGTGTCGCCAAGATAGGAGTCCTAACGTGGACAATTTATTCCTGTATTGACGGGATTTCCTCATGTTGACGAGATGTATGAGTCCTAACGTGGACAGATTTATTTCCTCGTGTTGACGAGATGTGCTAGTCCTAACATGGACAAATTTGATTTCTCCGTGTTGACGGAATGTGAAGTCCTGACGTGGACAAATTGATTACTCTTCATGTTGACAAAATGGTGTCCTGACGTGGACCATTTATCCCCAGCAAATTTATCTTTCTTCTTGTTGATGCAACGGTGTCCTGACGTGGACAATTTACTCCTATGTTGATAGGATTTCCTCGTGTTGACGAGATGTGAGTTCTGACGTGGACAAATCAAGTTACCTTCCCTCGTGGTGATGAGATGCAAGTCCTGACGTGGACAATTTATTCCTAACGTGGACAATCTATTCCTGACGTGGACGATTTATTCCTATGTTGATAGGATCTCCTCGTGTTGGCAAGATGCGGACAATTCATCCCCAGTGAAGCCGCCGGGATTTCTCCGTGTTGACGGAATGTAGCATCCTGACGTGGACAAAGTTTTATTCCTATGATGATAGGATTTCTCCGTGTTGACGGAATGTGGAGTCCTAACGTGGACAAGTTTATGATGGGATTTCTCCGTGTTGACAGAGTGTGCGCCCTAACGTGGACAAGTTTATGATGGGATTTCTCCGTGTTGACGGAGTGTGCGCCCTAACGTGGACAGAGTTCTATTCCTATATTGTTGATATTTCTTCGGGTTGACAAAATGTGAGTCCTGACGTGGACAGATTTGTGTTTATTCGTGATTTGACGACATTTGGGTCAAGATGTGGACAAGGTTACTCCTGTGACGACGGAATCTCTATTCGTGTTGACGAATTTGTTTTTCTTCTTGTGTTGACAAGGTTAGTCCAGTTATAGACGGAAGTGTTTTTGCAAAAATTATTCAGTACCTGTGGCGTTACATAGGTGGTTGAAGTTGAAATCAGAATTATTATCAGACGTCGGATAAGTTGTTGCCATAACAACCAGATTCAGATAGGGGATGTCGTTCCCCAAGCAGTTATGCAGTTTATTTCTGCGGTTGGCAAATTTCCGGGTTTCTTGGTATTCAACCGTCTCGTACCTCGATTGTTTGAAGGTCGTTCGCTCTTCACCCAGTCGGGTCCAAGCCGTTTGAATAGGGGCAGCTGTTGCACCCCAAAATTTGCTCAACCTTTTCTTGCCTGATTTATGTTTCATTGCATTTCATTTGCATAGTTACATCATGTACATAGTTTAATCATTTGCATCTCATAGCATAGCATGCCTCCAAAAAGGGATCAAGGGTGTTTATCAAGAGAAGAGCCTAGCAAGAAGTGTTATCCAAGATTGAGAAGTCATCCAGGCCATCAAGAAGTGATTTGAAGTCTTGAGAAGTTTGAGTACCTACATGTGGGTTTTGCTCCTATCTTGAGGAATATTGAGAATCATCAGTGGGATGTGGAGCATGGAGTGTGAATTTGAGGTGTGTATGGATCTCATGGGATGCCTAGAGGGCCATATTGAAGCTGAGACAAGTCATTGATTCAAGTACAAGAGCCACAGTTGAGGTGCAGTCAACTAGGGTTTCATCTGGGTCAATCCTGGGTCAAATATGCAATTGAAGAGCATCAAAGCCTACTTTGAAGTCATGGGATTCATGGATTGGTATGTTGATACATGTGTGGTGTTGTGCCAAGGTTAAGCAAAGAAATATCAAGAATGTGGGAAGTTACTAAATTAGGGTTTCAGTGTAAAATCCTCTGTTTAGTGCCTAACTTCAAAGCCACATAAGTCAAAATAAAAGTTTCAAATGGATCTTTGGCCAACATGAAACTTTTATTTCATCTCAATACCTTTAATTTGAGTACTAGAAGTCCTCAAGGGGATTTATAGAACTCAAGTTATGGTCCTTGCAAATTACAGGTCACCAGAGGACTATGAAATTTATCTGTGAAAGTCACTTGACTTCTACGCAACCTTTGCCCTTCAAGGAGTTTTCAAATGGATTCTTGGTGAACATGAATGTTGTTCCTTATCCTCTTAGATTTCCATAGATTACTAGAAGTACTTGATAGGATTTGTAAAACTCAAGTTATAATTTGTGCAAGCCAAGGGTATTTTGGGTATTGGTAATTATAGGTCATTTTCAAGCATGGGCCAAAATCTCCAACTTGCAAGCTTCAAATCGAAAATTGTTCAACTAGAAAGTTTCTCAAAATAGGGTTTTAACCTTGACCATGCATCAAGGAGGCTTTGAATTGGCTCATAGGAGAAGTTGGTTTGAAATGAAGAAATTAAAGTGATTAAAAGGCCAAAAATGTGATTTCTTGATTTTATGGCCAAACAAGTCCATGTTATATACCAAATTGATCAGAAAAGGCATTTTAAAGATGATGACATTACCACATTTTGTATTTGAGGCCAATTTCACATGGTTCCCTTTGATACCTTAAGGTTGAAGTAACATAACCATCACACTCCATAAGATCAAAAGCAAGGCAATTACACATCCAATTCAATTCTAAATATCACAAGAGGAGAAATTCAAGCAAGATTGAAAGCTGAAACAGAGCAATGCATGACTTTGGCATGTGATATTTTCAAGGGATATGAGAAATTGAATTTCTCATTCAGTTAGTTACAGAAGGTTCTAGAGGTTTCCAACACATTCTATATAAGCATTGCAACTGATTCAGATGGTTTTTTTGGCAAGAATTGGGCAAGGAATCAGAGAGAGCAACTGAATTTTCTCAACTACATCTCAGAATCGGGTTTTGGAATTGAAGAGGATTCAGTGCAAATTGACCATTGTAGAAGCTTGGGGGAGGGTTCTTGAGTGATTCTGCAAAAGATTGGAGCTTGAATCGAGCATTTGCACCTTCTGTTCATCCATTTTTTCCAGGTTTGCAACTTTCATTTTTCAGCATGATTCATAGAAAATTGGTTAAGATTTAATGTGTGGATAGGTTATAGATGAGGCCTAGGTGGATTTAGGCACAAATTTGGGATGATTAGAGATACTTTAGGTTGTGATCAGAATTCTGGTGAGAGGAATATTTTGAGATTCTTAAGGCTTTAAGCATGGTTGAATGGTGAGAATTGATCAGGGAAGCATGTAGATGAGTTTAGGCTTATTAATTTTAAGTTTTGGAGTGATCAAGAATTGGATGAATCTCTACAACTTGGATCGGGTTTGGTTTTAGAGGATGAATCAATGGATTTGGAGGCCATATTCATGATCAGGGGAGAATTTTGAGTGGGATAGGGTACTTAGTTGGCTTGATTGATGTGTTTTTGGGATTGCCACGCCGGAGAAGACGGTGGCGCAAAGCTCAGGCCACCGTCTGAGTTTCTCCCTCCATTTTTCAAACATTTGGGGACGATGAGCCAGGATCGTTGGATCCATGTCTGACCTTTGACTGAAGACTCCATCCAAGGGCCATGATCGCGTTTCAAAACCTGAAGAGAGGGAGTTTATATGAAATGCTCCGTTTCATTAAACGTTTTGGTTTGGGCTTAGTTGATTAATTGCTAGGCACACCCTACCTTAGGCCCATATCCTGAATTGAACTGAAAACAATTGCTATTCATCACACGGTTTTCCCAATTTCCATTCCATTTTCTGATTTCATTTCATTTTGGGTTTGGGCTTAGTCAGACGCGCTATTGACACCCCCTCTTGGGCCCATGTCTATATTACAACATGTTTTAATTGCTATTTGCAACACTCTTTTATCAATTTTCATTATTTTCTTTTGATTTCATATTTGCATATAATTTAGAAATAAAATCACCATAAATAGAAAAATTAGTATTTTTAATCTAGATTTTTTTTCCCTGATTCCTTAAAGAGTCTAGAATTTAATAGGATAAAAAAATAATTGATTCATGCATCTTATATGTTAATTTCATTTTTGTATTTTTAATTGCTTTTAACTTTGAATATGGTTGGTATGCTTTCTTGTTGATTTTTGTATGAATGATTGGTGTATGATTTTGAGTTGATTCTTCTTGGGCTAGATAGCTTATATATGCATGTACCCCTAGTAATTTTATCATATTTTTGTGAGAGAATTTTAGGCTAGTTGGAGCATTGAACATTAGGTGGTTTAGAATTCGGGTTTTAGGGTAGTACCCTTAGGTTTAGGGCATAGTTTTAGGTCCAAATGAATGGTTAACCCCCTGGTTTTTGCATGGAGATATTCATAAGAGGTTTAGGAACCCTTAGTAATTTTTGTAGGATTTTTCAATCACTTTTGGTATTTTATTGGAATTAGGTTTAGGACTAACTTCTAGGTGTTTCCAATAAACTAATTTGACTAGTTTAACTCAATAGTTCCCCTTAGATTAGGGTGGTGTTGCTTTTGAGCTTGGATGATCATGAAGACCAATTGAAGGTGCTTTGGAGAGCTTGAAGGAGCTTGGATGTGAAGATTTTCTCAGCTTGTGGATGCTTGTCAGGAGCTTAGGGAAACTAGGGTTTTAGGAAGAGCATTAGACTAGTTTGGTTTCTTTCTTCAAACATGGAGCATATTGGTCATATCCATTCAATCCAATGACATAAAGTCCTCTTAAAGAAGTCACATCTCTCCTTTGGAGGGATGAGTGGCATGCTTTAGGAGTAGAACTTTGAGGGTACTTTTCTACTGCAGTGTTAAGTTCTCAGTGGATTCCCTTGGTTGTCACTGAGTTCCTTAACACTTCAACTTGATCTTGTTGACTTGATTCTCTCTTGGAGGTGCTTATTGAAGCTTGGTAAAGAGAAAGTTTTGTGCTTGTTGAAGCTTGTTGAAGATGAAGTTTGGGCTTGTTGAAGCTAGGAGTGTTGCTTGTTGAAGCTGCTTGCTTGTTGAAGCTGTCTGCTTGTTGAGGTTGTCTGCTTGGTGAAGTTGTTTGCTGCTGAAGTTTGTTGCTTGTTAAAGAGGGAAGCTTGGTGAAGCTTGGTGCTTGTTGAAGATTAAAGGTTCAATGGAGCTTGAAGATAGGAGCTATTCATGAAGATGAAGGTTGTTGCTGTCAACTTCTTTGCTGTTTAATCAACCTGTTGTTGTCAGAGCTGCTGCTTGTGTTGTTTGCTGTAGGAGTTTGGTGCTGCTGCTTGGGGCTGCCTCCTTTGCTTTGGTTTTTGTTTTCTGTATTGTTTGTTGGCTTATGTAGCTTGCCCCTAGGTTTGGAGTGAATGTTGATTCACTTTGCCTATTGTTTTCTCAGGTTCGAGGTTGAGTGGGACTCCCTTGCCTCGCTTGTATTGCTGCATTGCATGCATTTTACTGTATTTGCTTGCTTTCTTTTCTATTTATCCCCTAGGATCTCTGATTTCCTCTATGCAGGAGGGAATTATGACAGACATTAGGATTCTTATCCATTCATGACAACATTAGGTTAGTTTTTATTCCCTTTTCAACCCTAGGCTTTTTAGAGCTTCTTTCTCTTCTTATCTCAAAACAACTCAAAAACACAGTAATAAGGTTAATCGATGTTGTACGTTACGAGCCTTAAGCTATTTGAGAAAGGGTTGCTTGAGAGCTTCTTTCCAGTAGTCTGGCTGCTTAGTGTGGCACCCTTTGGGTGACACACGACGTAGTCACTCTCAAATCATAGTTTCTAGTGCGTCAGAGATCGCAAACAAACTAAAAAAACACTTCTTTTGTAAAAGATTTAAACAAACATCAAAGTGTCATTTTAGTCCGCTTGGACTCTTAATCAAGAAAAACCCTTTTTGAAGGTAATAAAAAACAGTCAGACAAGCTTGTGTCTTCCGTAGGCCGAACTACGTTTGCTCTGATCTTTCATGCTGTATGAAAGTACGTAGGCATAGGATGTCGTATCCTAGCGAGCAACCTTCCCCCTTTAACCCGTAGTTAGGCGAACTACGTTGACTCTGATTTCTCGTTCCAGACGGGAATACGTAGGCATAAAGTGAGATACTTTGCCGAGTCATTTTCTTTTCCTTTTTAACCCAGACCTTTAGAGTAGGTAGAATAACAATCCGTACTAGAAAACAAGCGTGGATCTCGTCGAGTACGGCGGACGTGAGGGGTGCTAATACCTTCCCCTTGCGTAATCGACTCCCGAATCCAGGACTTGGTTGGGATGACCATTCCTTTTCCCTCTTTCGTTAGGTTTTCTCTGAGCGTTTCCTTTCCCTCCTTTGGGATAAATAATGCACGGTGGCGACTCTTCTGTCATAGCCGGCGCCGATTTTCGCAGTAGCGACACCTACCAAGATATACTTCTGGTTTTTGGAGGACGCTGGTTGAATCTCTCCAATCAAGTCCAAGGCCCATCCTCTAAATGGCCAAGGTTTAACTATAGAGTGCAGCTGTAGCACCCTAAAATTTGCCTTTCCGTTTTAGCAGCATCTGGCTTTTGTTTCTTTGCATTTTCGCATTTCTGCATTTGCATAGCATTCGTTCTTGAGACACGGGATCAAGGTTTTCCTGTGGTTCAGCTTTGATTTTTGGTGCAAGAGACGAAACAACGAGCATCAGAGTCCCTGACATTTATTTTGCCTAGCGGTCAGGCGACCGATTTTATTTTATTTTGCAGGGTATTTTCAGCTTAGAAAGCAGCACTCAGGCTATCTCAAGCATTTTCATGGTTATGATATTCAAGAGCAAGTTTTAGAAGCTGAATAGAGCTCAGAACGGCTGAAAACGGGAAAATGTGCATATTTCCCTCCAAAAGGCGCTAAGTTCAAATTTTTAAAGGTGTTAATCGATTAACCAAATCAAAATTAGGCCAAATTTGAATTTTTAACAGTGTTAATCGATTAACTCAAACTGTTAATCGATTAACCAGTGCATATTTTGCCTCTGCACGTGAATTTTCAAAGGGGTTCACTTTGGGGTCCAATTTTGATCACTTGGGAGTTCAATTTTACACTTGGGAAGGATCTATAATCATCTTGAATTTTGGTTAATTTCATTTTCCCTCCAAACTCCCATTCCTCATTCCAAACCAAATTTCACAAACCACATTCCAAACCTCTCATTTGGATCCAAACCTAAGGGGTATTTAATTGGTTTACTCCAAATCTCACAAAGGGAATCTTCATTTTTCACTCTCATTTTCAGAATTCATCTCAATTCTCTCAAGTTTCTCTCCAACTTCCAAAACCCTCACCAATGCTCTTCATCCATTGAATTCTTTGATTCTACATTGGAATCAACGAATTCTTAAGCGAAAACCTTCATCCTTTACCATCATCATCTCCATTTTTCCATTTGATTTTCGTGCAAACTTGGATATGAATTTTGAAGTGGTGTTAGAATTGCTTATTTGGAGTAATTTGGCTTGATTTTGGTTGATCATCAATTCTATTACAAGAATTGGCTGGGATCTTGAAGTATTCCGGATTTCTTGTTTAGATCTACACGTTCAAAGTAAATTAACATTAACCGAAGCAATTCTCCGCTTTGAAGGTTGGAGTTATAAATCTATTGCATTTATGAGCTTATTTTGCATAATCATGTTAATCTTCATCTTTGATTGATTTTGGTTGATTCTTGATCCATATGAATTGTGATGGTGCTGTTTAGATGTGTTTACATCTTGTTTAGATCACTATTTTATGGTTTAATTTCGTGCACAATTGTTTATGAGATCATGTTGATGTTTGCTTAAATGATAAGTTGCTGAAAAGTGCTTTTTTGTTGTTGTTTTCTGCTGTTGGAGTAGTGTTAATCGATTAACCAGATCAAACTTTCAATTTTTCTGATGTTCACACAGTGTTAATCGATTAACGTAATCTATTAATTGATTAACACGTTCAAACTTTCACTTTTTCAACTATTTTTCAATGGTTAATCGATTAACCCCTAGTGTTAATCGATTAACGTTGTTCCAGCAGGCCTATTTTTGCTGTTTTTCATGCTTGTTTCGGTACCGTTTCACTTCGTATCATCATGGATCAGTGTGATGCATTAGGAGTGAGATGTTTTGGATATATGTCGCTATTTGTGATTGTTTAATCGTGATTTCATTGACACGTGTGCTTGTTTTCCACTTGGATGCATACTCTTATATATGTTATTCGAAGTGATGTGCGTTTTCTTTTGTTTTGCTTGAGTGTGAGAATCAAGTGGTCGAGATGCGCTTGTGGCGGCTGCTGCCCCGCACTTCTTTTCCTCCCACTTTTCTCCGATGTTTGATGGTCGATGGTCGTAGGAGTTCGTTTCTCCCATCCATTCTCTTTGGTGCTTGCTTTCGCATGTTTGCTTGCCTTCTTGCATTTCTCTTTTGAATTGCATTCTTTGCTTGCTTTCAAGAGGTCGAGACGCGCTTGTGGCGGCTGCTGCCCCACACTATTTTCCTCCCTCTTTGCATGCTTATTTTCCATGTTTGCATCTCTTACTTGTGGTTGCTTCTTCTTCTTTTGTCTTCCTTTGCCATGTTCCCTTAGGGCTTCCAATCTTTCTTGCTTAAGATGGATTATGATAGACATTAGGTTCAAACCATGCGTGCTAACATTAGGGTAGATTTTCCCCTCTTTAATCCAAACTTTAGATCCACTTTGCATGACAACATTAGGGCCGAGTTTCCCTTAGACCTTCCGTGCGTCTCTCTTCTCATCTCAAAACATGCTAATTCACCTAATAAATACAATGAACATTGTACGCTACGAGCCTTAAGCACATGGGGAATGATGAGTGAGGGGTCTCCTCTCGCTTGTCTAGAGTGTTTAGTGTACGTACCGTTTGGGGGCGATATGCGACGCATTCGTTCCTATGTCATAGTCTTTAGTGCAACGTGAATCACAAACCGAATTAATTTACTTCACTAAAAAAACATAAAACAAACTTCAAACCTTTTTCCTTCGGGATTAATCGGAAAACCTTTTTCATAAAAAAAGTGTTGTTAAGCTTTGGTTCTACTGCAAACAGGCATCGTCCCTAACTGTTGGAACGAAGGTTTAACCCTACTCGGTTAAAACAGTTGAACCAACCGGTGTTCGTGTCGCCCAAACTACGTTTGCTCTGATTTCTCATACCAGATGAGGATACGTAGGCACAAGACGCAATGTCTTGGCGAGCAACCTTCCCCACCTTTTCGCCCGTAGTTAGCTGAACTACATTGACTCTGACTTTCCCATTGCACGAGGGAATACGTAGGCACAGAGCGGCGATGCTCTGCCAAGTCTGTTTTCTTTTCTTTTTGTCCTGTGATCCTGTAGCGTAGATAGTTAAAACACACCTTTGGATAGACAACAAGTGTGGATCCCGTCGAGTACGACGGACGTGAGGGGTGTTCATACCTTCCTCTTGCGTAACCGACTCCCGAACCCAGGACTTGGTTGCGATGACCTTGTCTTTTCCTTTTTCGTTAGGTTTTTCCGATCGTTTCCTTTCCGTCGGGTGTTTTTCGCAGTTGCGACAGCAGCTCACTTGCTGGGACGTGTTGTATACTAGTGTGGACCTGACATTCTTGGCAGCCCTTGGCGAATTCGATGCAATCTTTTAACATAGTAGGTCAATAGATGCCTTGATGAAATAATAACCATTTCATTTTGTGGCCTACTTGGTGCGCCCCACATGTCCTACTATGGACTTCCGATAGGGCCAAATATATCTCAGATTCGCTAAGGCATTTAAGCAAGACCCTCTCATGGGTCTTTTTGAATAGCTCATTTCCTAGAAGAACATAGCTTAGTGCTTGATACTTAATTTTTTGCTCTGTAGATGCTGATGGACTTCGTAGGTACTCAACCAAAGGTTTCCTCCAATCTTTATGTGTTAAACCATCTACCGCGAAAATTTTGAAATTTTCTTCGTCAGCATACCCAAACTTTGTTGCTTCTAAATCTGACAGGCGCAACCCAACAAACACAACTTTACCTCTAGCTTCGATTGCTTCTTGTAGGTTTTCTTTCAAAATCCTCTACCCGGAGGCAATTTGTGCCAAGCCATTTGCTACTTGATTCTTAAGTCGAGGTATATGTCGAACGGTTGATACTTTGAATTTTTTGAGTAACCTGTTGGCTATTACAAAATACATAATGAGATTTTCTTTAACACATTTGTATTCCTTTGTTATTTGATTTATCACCAACTCTGAGTCTCCCATTATTTCGACTCGGGTTGTCCCCAATTCTAACAAAACTTCAAGTCCTGCTATTAAGGCCTCATATTCAGCCTCATTATTGGAGCAAACAAAGTAGTGATTGGGTAGTAAATGACTCTTTCGACGCCATTCTCATCCTCTTGAGCCAACATGCTCCCTAAAGTTTTGTATGACGCTGCTATGTACAGCCTCATACTCTTGCCCCTGCAAGGTGGCAAAAGTACTGGAGGGTGGCTCAGGTAGTCTTTTGATTTTGTCGAAAGCTTCTTGTTGATCTTCCCCCCATTCGAACCCTTTATTAAATCGAAGCAATGGTGAGAAGGCATGCGTTTTGCCACTTAGGTTTGATATAAACCTTCTCAAGAAGTTTATCTTGCCCAATAGTGACAGCAGCTCCCTCTTAGTCAATGGCGCTTTCGCTTCCATGATAGCTTTGGTTTTATTTTGGTTGATTTCGATCCCCTTTTTATGGATCATGAAACCTAAAAAATCCCCCGCCTGCACATAAAAACGCACATTTCAGAGGATTCATCTTAAGACCATATTTCGTCATCCTCATAAAGGATTGTCGAAGATGGTCCACATGTTCCTTTCCTGAAAAAGACTTAACCACAATGTCATCAAGGTATATCTGCATGAAAGTCTCTATATAATCATGGAAAATTGAATTCATTGCTCGTTGATATGTTGTCCCAGCATTTTTTAGGCCAAAAGGCATCACTACCCATTCGTAGGTGCCTAAGGCTCCAGGACAACGAAAAGATGTTTTGGGGATATCATCTTTGGCAATAAAAATCTGATTATATTCAGAGTATCCATCTAGCATACTAAAGTACTCATGTCCTGTGGCAGAATCGGCCAGCATTTCTGCCACAGGCATGGAGTATTCATCCTTAGGAGTTGCTAAATTTAGATCCCTAAAGTCTATGCAAACTCTTAAAGACCCATTTTTCTTAATGACATGGACAATATTAGTCAACCATTCGACATACCTGGTGGTGCGGATGAACTTGCATCCACGGAGTCTTTCGACTTCCTCTTTTATTTTTGAGAGAATTCCTGGGGTAAAACGCCTTGGATTTTGTTTGATTGGCTTCTTCCCAGGCTTGATTGGCAATTTGTGCTCGATCAATTCCCTCTTCAAACCAGGCATTTCATCATAATCCCAGGCAAAACAATCTTTGTACTCTCGCAGTAGTTGGATGATTTCGACCTTAAGTTGAGGGTCAAGGTTGGCACTCACAGACGTCGGCCTTTTGATCACCCATTTCCCTAGATCAACCTCCTCTAATGGGTCCTGCGCTAGCATCTTGATATTATTCGCCAGTGGATCCTTTTCGAATCCTAGAGGCTCTTCATCATAGATGGCGTCAAGCCTCTGGCCTTGCTCTCCATCATGAACCTTGTCAGGTGGTTCTGGGTCGAAGTCTTTGCTAGGACCTTCTTGGCAAGACTCTAACTTAGCTTTATTAGCCATCTGGTTACTAGCAGCCTCCAAAGCCGCCTGAAGTTTAGTTTCGGCCATGTAGGCTGAAATTCTTTGTAGCACCTCGAACTCAGTTATTATCACTGAATTTGCTTGCCCAACCTGTGGGGTCTACTACAGGGTTGCCAAGGTATGAGAGTCTCTCTCCTGACACCTCTTTATCCGAATGAAAACCATCGAATGGGTGTAAGTATAGTGAGCAGAATGTCTCATCGTCTGGGACAAATTCAGAATTTGTCGGGGCACATGGGCCTATGCTAGCCAGATGCTTGTTGAACTTCCTCCGGTTGACATGGTTTATGGGCGCCTTAAAGTACCCTTGGTCAGCTTCGATATTCTCCACAATGTCGTCTGGCCTCCAACTAGCAATTCGCTGGTGCATTGAAGATGGTACTACACCAATGCCATGAATCCATTCTCGTCCTAACAGCAAATTATAATTGGCCCTCGTTTCCACCACCATGAAAACGGTAGGTCTTGTTATTGTTCCAACTGTTAGGTCCACCTGTATCACCCCCATTGTCGACCCAACCTTGCCTTCGTAATTCGACAAGACCATGTTATGTGGCTTTGTGTCGGTGTCATATTTGCCAATTTTATTCAGCAAAAAATGTGGCATCAAGTCCACCATTGCGCCACAGTCTACCAGAATCTTATTTACTGGCACATTTTCCATTTTTCCTGTGATATAGAGAGGCTTTAAATGATTCTTCATTGCCTTCGTGGGTCGCTCGAAGAAGGCATTCTGCTCCTCCACGCAGCCATTGTTCATAACATAGTAACACACTGGTTTGTGTGCCGTCATTTCTGCCTTAGTGTAGGCATCTAGATTATCAACATCTGTGATTCTGTCGAAATCCATGGGCATTAATGATACCACATTAACCAGTATATCTAAATAGGCGTCAGAATCGAAGTTATCAATTATCTCATTATTATCTTCTACTGATCTTTTGTGTCCAACCTCTAGAGAAGGGAACAATCTTCGTCCCACGGGAATTTTCTCAGCAGTCTTCGATTGACCCCCTTTGTTTTTGGTAAGGACATTGGTGATGGATTCTACCTGATTTTTTAATGAGGCCTCCCCAAGGGCCTTCCTTCTCCGCTGCTCTCTTCTCCACTGAGACCGTGTCATTGGGTTTTTTCCCTTGTAGTTCTCAGAGATATGTGCAGTCTTGGAGGATTGGAATTCTTTTCGATAGGTAACTGATGATCCTCGATTGACTTAAAGGTAGCAGGCTTGGCCCTTGGGGCCCTAGTGTTAGGTTCAGATTTTTTTGGGACACTGCTTCGAGGGTCACAACTGGGTCTCTCCCACTTCTGTTTTGCCTTCCGTGCCCCCTCGAGTTTTTGGGCAGCTTTTAGGTCGAAGATTGCACTACATCTAGGACACAACATGACATGGACCTCTTCCAATGGCAACTGTGGAGGAATTCGACGATGTTGTCCTCGTGTCTTGGATAAGCCACTTTGTTGTGTTCTTCTTGACAACTTAGTCCATCGTTCTCCATGGTCTCATGTGGTGTTATTTCCACCATATTCACCTCGACGTCCTCCCTCAGGATGAGCTTACGGAGGTCTAACTCTAGGGCTTCAGTGGCCCAATCCATCTTGATGAAACTATCAGCAGCTTCTTTGGTTACCAGTATCAGGCTGGAACTCTTTGTGTCCTTTTGACTTGATTTAAAAACACTCATGTCGAGGCCCTCAGCAGCCTCCTCCATGAGTATTTTTGGGATGTCATGTCCAAAGCCTATAGTGGCCTTGGCTAGTACAGTTTCATTGACAAAGTCTTCAGTGATCTCCACCATGTTGATTGAGAAATCATAGTCGTCAGCAGCTTCGACCATGTGTGCCTCCATGGGTTCCGCATAATGAGCGTCCACTACTTGTAGTGGGTCAGTGTCAACTTTTATCTGGCTATTGGTTTTCTCTCCAAACTTCAATTTTCCCTCTTGAATAGCATTCTGAACCAGATCCCTGAAAAGAAAACATTGAGACGTATTATGACCTAAAAATTATGGTATTTACAAACCCTATCTTTTTCCTTTGTTCTAAAGATGGCATTTTAGTGCAAGGTGGCACTATTATCACACCCTCATTTTCACCTTTAGCCTTTTATACCCTACATTTCGTCATATCATACATCGTTCTATTGCATTTCGAGCATGTGGGTTCACAAGGTAAGGATTGGGTCGGTTCTTGGTTTTCCATTCCAAATAAGATAATTCGCCAATCATTGGACTACATGGAAGATAAGGTACATCATCGAATATACTCCATTGAGTCAAATATGAATCCAATTTGAGGTGGTTACCAAGAGAATTGAGACAACGCAGAGCAAGAACCCTAATTAGGGTTTCCTAATTAAAAAGTCAACTGCAACTTTGAATTTTGACTTAAAAGGTGTTACAAAGCTTGAATCATGGTCCATAAGGTTCATATGATTCAAAGAAGTCTACACAAGAAGTTTCATGGCCTCAGGGAACCCAGAACAACAACAGTCGATCCGTTAGTCATCGATCGATCGTTTCGTTGACCAAAAAGTCAACTCTTCAACCATAAGGAATTTGACCTCAAGGTGTGAAGCAAAAATGTTCCTAATAACATATTACACCTATCCATGAAGTTTCATGACCATTGGATCAAGGATTGAGGAGTAATCGGAAAAGTCGGGAATTAGGATTTTGAAAGGGGCAAGACCATAATTTCCTAACAACACATCCAATTGAGGTGGTTCAAAGCTTGTTGGAAAGTACTTTACAAGTCCTACAAAAATCTTACAGTGGTCCATGTGCAAAAAATACATAGATTTGGAGTTATGGTCAAAATCATCACAAGAGGGAGAAAACACTTAGAAAAATTCTAAGCTTTTGGTCTTGTTAGTTGAGAGTTATGAATCCAACAAGTTGGGGTTTCAACACTTGAAATCACCATTTCAACTTTTCCACAAATTCACTTTTCAGCCACTTGAATCATTTTCAACCATTGGATCATATCTTGATCTGATAATTAGAGAGGTTGATGGTTTAAAATGAAGAAGAAAGAAGGATTTGGTAGGCATTGCAAGTTAGCCAAGCAAGTGGCATTATTTTAATCAAAAAACAATAGGAAAGAGAAACTTTTGTGAAGAGAAGCTTGTAGCTGCAGTCCCCTACATACTAGCCTCACTTCAGTCACCTCATATCCTTCATTTCACTTGAGTTTTGTCTTGCATTGAGCCAAGGAACTGATATGCACAACTGCCACATAATCTTGGATGGATTTTCTTCCAAAACTTCCCTCCAAAGGCAAAAAACCAAATCTGCCCCAAACTCTTCTCTTAGCCTATAAATAGAGGATTCATCCCATTGTATTCTACACACCAGAGCTATCCAAAAAACCAGAAACACATAGCTCTCATTCTTACTCACCTTGCTTGAAAGGGAAGAAAGTCACAAAACCACCAAAAATTGCATTGTTTAAGTATATATTTAATTGGGGTGGCTGGATACATTGGATGTATCGCCACCCAGTGGTTAGAACTTTGCCCTTAAGTTACTAGCCATGCGCTTGAACTTGAGTTCGACCCCCAACGAGGGCGTTTTTGCCTTTCTTTTGTGATTTTTCATGTTTTGTTATTTCTTCTTCTTTTTCCATTATGTTCACATGTGTATGAATGGTTGGAGTGGCATTGTTTTGTGCATGCAACCCCAAGGTCTTGGGTTCAAGCCTTGGGGGAGGCCTTTCTTTTTTTTCTTTTTTTAATTTTAGATTTTTTGATTTTTACTTAATTGTCATTAAATTTCAAAAACTCTTAACTTCTTCATTTTTAATTATTTTTAATTGATTCTTTTTGCTAAATTTTTGTATCAATGTATCTTTTCATATAATATTTAAAGAATTCTAAAATTCCTATTTTAGAAACAATTTATATTAAATGAAAATTGTAATTCATTTTAGGGTTTTCACTCTCCTAACTCTCGATTTTATCGAGCCATTTTCAACCTTGTAAGTCGAATGCCTTGTGCATCCCCATCGACCTTGTTCGTGTCACTTCAAATATTTTTACCAACAATAAAACCCTTGATCCAACATCAAGAGGTACTTTTTCTCATAAAAATCCAAAAATATAATAAATAGGTGATTAGGGTTATACATCATGGACTTTAAGGTGGTGGAGAAGGGATGAGAATGGAACCCTCCTACACTCATTCTGAATGTCTTGAATACAAGGCACTCGACTTGGTTATTTGAAACATTCGTCTCTATCCAAAGTCTTTTTTTTGTAATCCTAGTAAAAAACAATTTCTCTTAAAAAAATAAAAAATAACATCAACTCATCAAACTTCTTTTCGCCTTAGGGCATCAATCCGAAAACCCTTTTTCAAGGTATAAAAACAACCAACAAACAACTATTTCACAAGCCTCCGAACTACGGAGCTCTGATTCGTCACTTCTTTTAAGTGAGGATACGTAGGCACAAGGGCCACAATCCATGGCAAACACTATAATGAAAAAAACCAACCCCTCTTTCTTTTAAGCAAGCAAACTTTTAGATTAAAATCACTCACTCAAGCGAAACAACCTAGAAGGTTCCCATCGAGTACGACGGATGCGAGGGGTGCTAATACCTTCCCCTCGTGTAACCGACTCCCGAACCCTAAGACTTGGTTGCGATGACCATGCTCTTTTCCCTAAAGGTTTTATCGCTGTCTCCCTTTCCCTCCTTTGGGATAAATAAAATCCGGTGGCGACTCTGTGTCATTTTTCGCGTAGCGACATCTGGCGACTCTGCTGGGGACTTTTCCTAAGCGAGTCAAGCCTAACCTAAGTTGTTCTTGCGTGTTTGAGTTCTTTCTTTTTATTTTGCTTGTTTATCGCTTTCCTTATTTACTCAATTGTATCTCATCGTATTTGGTTTCATTCGTCGTGGTATGGATTGGATACTTTGGTGGCAAACCTTGAGGGAAAGACTCTACACCCGAGTCTAGAGTATTAAAATTGAGATAGGAGAGGTTGAGTAGTATGGGCTTCCGAGATGCTCATCTCGTGATAGTCGATACAAGAACCTCGCTTAGAGTAGATTCCTTTGAGAATGACGAGAACCGTCAAGCTCTTGGCGTGTTTGATCAATGTTTTCTTAGGAATCCATTACTCTAAGGACCTTTTAGAACCCTAAACCATTTGGCAACTAAGATTGATGGTCGTATAGTATGGGTCTTCGAGAAGCTCTTCTCGTGTGGATCGACACAAAGACCTCGTTCAGAAGAGACTTTCTTGATAGAGTTGTTGCCTGGGAATGACTGACATACATAACAAACTGTCAAGAAAGTCCATGACTCTAAAATCCATGTCTAGAACCCAGTGCCGATGTGTCTCATGGTATGGGTCCGTGTGCTCGATTTCCATTTATGCATCCGTTCATACATACATACTTCATAAAAACAAAGCTCTTAGTGTCTTGTTCTTATTGCAGATATAAGCATTTTTCAAAAGAAATCATGATGAATGTGAATCTAGGGACGATGAGGCTAAACAAGAAGACCGACAGAAAAGTACTTTCAGTTTCAAATACAAAGATCCTTCAATTGACAGTCTGAAAGCTCTAAGTGCCAAGATCACTCCTATCGAGCACAACAAATTTCACTCTTCTTATGGGAGAATTTTGGATCTGTTGACAGAAAAGATAGAGTTTGAAGCCCTCACAGCCTTGGCTCAGTATTATGACACTTCTCTCCGTTGTTTCACCTTCGCTGATTTTCAGATAGATCCCACTTTGGAAGAATTCGAGAAGATTCTAAACCTCTCCATCAAAGATCGCAACCCTTTTCCAAAGCTTGATGAAGAATTCACTTTGAAGAAAGTGGCTTCTGCCTTAGGGATTCCCACAACGGACGTGATAGCCAATTGGGCACCAAAAGGCGCTAGGGGATTCTCGAGGAAATTCTTAGAAGAACAAGCATGGAAGTATGCCAAAGAAGAGAAATGGGAAATATGCGATTCAGTTTTGGCACTATTGGTCTATGGGATTGTGATGTTTCTGAATGGGGAAAATTTTGTGGACCAAGTAGCTGTGGAGATCTTATTGACCAAGAACCCCGTGCCTTTCCTTCTAGGTGACTTCTACCATACACTTCATACAAGACATACAAAAAGAGGTGGAATGTTCCTCTGTTGCACCCCGCTCTTGCATAAGTGGCTAAGAACCCAAATGCCTGAAAAAGGTCCTTTCATTTCTAAGGAACTCTCATGTCCTCAAAGATTCGCTTCACTTACTGTCGGTTCCATCACGTGGTACAAGAGGGAGTGGGAAACCAGAGATATCATCTTTTCTTGCGGAGAATTTCCCAATGTGCCTCTCTTGGGAACACGAGGTTGCATCAATTATAACCCGGTGTTACTCAAAAGATAGTTTGGGCACTCCATGGACGGAGCCGATCCAAATGATCCAGCTGTAAGAAAGGCAAGAAGAGCATGGGTAAACATCACAAGAAGAAATTCAGACAAGGGGAGGAAGAATGTCATTGCTCGTGAACCTTATGTTAAATGGGTGAAGGAGAGAGCAAAAGAAGTCAGATTACCCTTTATTTTTTATGCATCTACTTTCCCACCGAATCCTGAGCCTGAGCCAATCTTACCCGAAGACATGGAGAAACTTAAGGCTAAAGTCCAAGAACTTGAAAATGAAAACACTCAGCTTCGAATTCAACTCAACGAAACTAAGCAGAAAAGCGAAGTTTGGGAAGACAAGAGCAAAGAGTTGAAAGAAAAGTTCGAAGATAGCACGAAAAGAGCTAGGGAAGAGAAAGGAAAGAAAGAATGGGTTGGTGGAGCACTCAAAAGCGCCAACGCCGACTTGGATCACCAAAATGAAAAATTGGACCGTGCGTGGAGAAAGGTCAGAGACTTAGAAAATGATGTAAGAATAGCCACCCAAATTAAGAAAGATGAAAGGGAAAACTTTGAGGCCCAGATTCACAAGCTGAAAGGAATTATGAAAGGCTGCGAAGATCAATTAGCTCGTGAACTATTGGAAAAGGAGAATGTGCAGCGAGATTTCGTACAAGCAGAGTACCAGTTGAGTAGAGCTATTGAGGAAATCAGAAGACTGAAAGATGGAATATATGATGAGTTATACCTAGAGCTGTAAGACGGTTGCCACTATTGGAAAGGAAGTTGTCGTCAAGCAGAAGCTGTTGTACTTCAAAGAGATGACATCATCAACAATCTCCAAATTCTCTATGTGGAGTGGAAGAACAAATTTGTGAACTTGGCGGGATTCTCCTACTTTGTGCTTCAGCAAATCCCTGAAAAATTGAAGGTGGCTGATCAAGTGATGACTCCTGAAAACACTCATGTCCCTGTGTTCGACTTTGTGAAGTTTTGCAAGGAAACAATGGAAGAGCTTGTTACAGATTTAGAGGCGGTTCGCAGAGCCCAAGGAGTCACCTTTAGGGTTGATTTTTAATTTGTTTAAGAAGTGTATCTCTTGTATTTTGTATTTGAACTTGGCCTCGAGCCCTAATGAAATGGAAGTTTTTGTTCTATTATGTCTCTTTTGATTGATTGCAATGGAAATGTTTATATTCTTAATAATAACTAACAAGGTTACTAAGAGCTTTGCGCATAACATATTTGTTTCACCTGCATTCATACATCATTCCACATTTCAAAACCAAAACTTGCAAAAAAAACATGACCTCCATTCGTAGTAAATAAGATGACTTCCCGACATCCCTACTACACTCGCGGAAAGCAAATATTACTAATGGATCAGATTGAGCATACTCAATCCGCTTTCAGGGAAGAGATGACCCAAATGAAGACTCAGATGGGCCAGCTGATGGAAGTCTTCTAGGCTATGGCTAGAGGACAAGAAGAGATGAGACAAGCTGTGGAGAGAAATGCTACTAATGCTCCAATTCCTACTACTGTAGGCTCAAACCCCACTCCTGGCGGTGCCATTCCTACTCCTACAAACACAATCCCTACTCCTGGTGGTGGTGTAGTTCCCCCTCCAATACACTTCGATGATCACGAAGGTTTCTACAACCCTCACGACGACTTGGCCGTAGACGCTTCCAGAGCACTGACTACTGATTTGGAGAAGAAAGTACTTGCCTTGAAAGAGACAGTCAAGAGACTATAAGGCCCAAGCACTTTTGGGTTAGATGCCGCAAATATGTGTTTGGTGCCCGGTGTTAAAATTCCACTCAAATTCAAAGTCCCCGATTTTGAAAAATACAAGGGACCAGCTGTCCCCGAACCCACATCCAATCCTATTGTAGGAAGATGGTTGCCTACTCTGACGACGAAAAACTGCTAATGCATTTCTTTCAAAATAGCCTCAGTGGGGCATCCCTTGAATGGTACATGCAGTTGGAAGGTACGTATATCAAGACATGGAAAGAGTTAGCCGAGGCATTTTTGAAACACTACCAATACAATTCTGACATGGCACCTAATCGCACACAACTCCAAAGTTTGACCCAGAAATCTGGTGAAGCATTCAAAGACTATGCACAAAGATGGAGGGACTTGTCTGCTAGAGTCCAACCTCCTCTTCTTGAAAGAGATTTGACATATATGTTCATGGGGACTCTTCAAGGTCCGTTCCTAGAATGCTTGGCTCGACGCACATCCTCTGTATTCTCAGATTTAGTTATGGCCGGCGAAAGGATTGAGAACATGATAAAGATTAGAAAGATTCAGAATGTTGATGGAGTTTCCGGTGGATCTAAGAAGCCCTACCAAGGTTTTGCAAGGAAAAGAGAAGGGGAAACAAGCGCTGCCTTGATGGATAAGGGGAAAGCCAAAGCATACCAAGGCTCTTATCATCATGTGGCTGTTGTTACTCCAAGTCAACCTCTCTCCATACCTACAAGTCAACCGGCTATTCAAGTTCCCTACCAAAAACAACGTCAGTGCTATTATCAGGGGTCCGCCAAGACAAAGGAGACCTGAGAAAAGATTTGATCCCATTCCGACAACATACGCTAGGTTGCTTCCACTTTTGCTTAAGGGTTCCTTAGTACAGTTGAGAGAAATGAAAGCTCCCCCCGTTGTCCTACCTCCTGGATATGATGCAAATGCCCGTTGCGAATTCCATTCTGGAGCTCCCAGTCATAATAATGAAAACTGCAAAGCTTTGAAGTACGTGGTACAAGATCTCATTGATTCAAAAACCATCAATTTCACCAAAAATGCCCACAATGTGACTAATAATCCAATGCCAAACCATGCTACAAACATGATTGAAGAATCTAGAGGGAAGAAGTTGGTGTCAGAAGTTGATAAAATGAAGACCCCATTTGCAGTTGTTAAAGAATAATTGTTAATGAAGAATATGGTCCCAGGATGTACCGAGGATTGTCAACACTGTTTGAAAGATCCCCAAAACTGTCATGAATTGAAGATGGGCATCCAAAGTTTGTCAGATCAAGGTGTCATATTGACAGAACAGATATCAAATGCCAAAGAAGTGGTAACTCTTGATATTCCCTATGATCCGATGGAGTTCACTTATGATGAAGAGCTATTGAACAGTCTGTATGGTCAGAATCGTGTACCATTGATAATTCTATATGAGCAACCTCGTGCGCCTTTGACAATTCCATGTGATGAAGATTGGTATCCTGTCCAAGTTCCACTACAAATCCCATATGATGTTGCACCGCTAACAATCCCATTTGATCAGCCTCATGCGCCTTTGGAAATCCCTTGTGATTATGATTGGCATTTTGTTCAGACCCCATATAATCAAGTTCATGAGCCATTGCAGATACCGTATGATCAAGTAGAGATTCTGCTGTCTCCACCTTCACTCGCTCCGTTAGTGATATCTACGCCTTCTCCTTTCCCTTTTGAGAGCACCAAGGCTGTCCCTTGGAAATATGAGCCAACTGTTTACATTAATGGACAGAAGGTGGATGAAGATGTTGTAAAAGCCGACAGTTTTGTAGAAAACATGGTTGGAACCGGTGGAATAACTAGAAGTGGGAGGATTTTTGCGCCCGTACCACCACTAAACAGTACAAATGAGAAGCAACCAATGATTGAGCAGGGGCAGACGTCTACTCAAAAAGGAAATTCCAGTGAAGATGTTAAAGAATTCCTACGAATCATCCAAAAAAGTGATTATAAGGTGGTTGACCAGCTCAACCAAACACCTTCAAATATTTCCATGTTGTCACTATTAATATGCTCCCCTGCCCATCAGGAGTCATTGATCAAGTTTTTGAAGACTGTTCATGTTCCCCAAGAAATATTTGTTATGCAATTCGAAGGAGTTGTGTCGAATATCTCCTCCGCACATATTCTAAGCTTCAATGATGGAGAGTTACCCCCGAGGGGAAGAATCATAATAAAGCTTTACACATTTCCATCGAATGTGTTGATGTTGTTTTGTCAAGGGTGTTGGTAGACACTAGATCATCTTTGAATGTCTTACCAAAGAATTCATTGGCCAAACTGACCATCGAAGGATTGATGATGAAGCCCAGCTCGGTGATAGTAAAAGCTTTTGATGGAGCAAGAAGCACTGTGATAGGGGAAGTTTATCTCCCTATCAAAATAGGACCTCACACTTTCATTATCACATTCTATGTGATGGATTTCTATCCAGCGTACAGTTGTTTGCTAGGTCGTCCTTGGATTCATGCAGCCGGTGCTGTAACATCCACTCTTCATCAAAGACTAAAGTTCATGGTTAATAATCAGCTTGTCATCATTGAGGGAGAAGAAGATATGCTAGTAAGTCATCTGTCTTCATTTCGCTATGTTGAAGTGGGAGGTGAAGTTCATGAGACCCCTTTTCAAGCATTTGATGTAATAAGTGTGGAAGTGATCCTTACTAAAAAGAAGGAAAAGAAGTCAGAAAGGTATGGATCCCCCATGGTTACTTGGAAGGATGCAAAGACAGTAATTAAGGCCGGTCACCCTGAAGGTTGGGGAAGAGTGTTGGAGCTACCTATCAACAAAAACAGAACTGGTTTGGGTTACCCTGGCAATCACAAAGTTCAACAAAAGACAACCGTTGACAAGGACAAAGGGTTCATCCCTCCACTTGCCTTTGTTAGTGGTGGACATATGGTGGATGATCAGGTAGCCATTATGGAAGCTGAAGATGATGCACTAAAGGAAGTCAGCATGGTGTACCCAAGAGCACCGAATCAACAACTCAACAATTGGACTGTTACGGAGATACCGGAAGTCACCCTTGTTGAAGAGTAATTTTCCTTGTTTTTCTTTCAAATCCTATGCTCTGCCCAAGGCATAAGGACTATTTTGTAGGGACCCCGTGTTTTCAATTAATATTTATCATGAATGAAATGAACCTTTTACATTCAATTGAATTCCCTTTCTTTCTTTTTATTTTTTGCATAAATATATGGCAACGTTTTTCTCGCATTTTCTTTTTCCATCTTCTCAAAATAAAGCATAAAATTACCAATCATGCATATCTACCCCGGATTCCATTGATAATGATACTACTATGGTCCCATATGACTTCGATAACCCAATCTACCATGTTGATGAGGGTTGTGAGGAAGATTGTAAGCTCCCCGAGGAGTTAGCCAGATTGTTGAAGCAAGAATTAAAGGTCATTCAACCGCATCAGGAATCAGTGGAAGTTGTCAATCTTGGAACCGAGAAGGATAAGAAAGAAGTCAAGGTAGGCGCTTCCCTAGAAGAGAATGTGAAGAGAAGACTGATCGAGCTCCTACACGCGTATGCAGATGTGTTTGCTTGGTCATACCAAGACATGCCTGGAATAGATTCAGAGATCGTGGTGCACAAATTGCCACTCAAGGAGGATTGTCCGCCTGTAAAGCAGAAGATGAGACGAACTCGACCTGACATGGCCCTTAAGATTAAGGAGGAAGTGCAAAAGCAGTTTGATGCCGGATTCTTGGTAGTATCAAAATACCCTAAATGGGTCGCCAACATTGTACCTGTGCCTAAAAAAGGTGGTAAGGTGCGGATGTGCGTTGACTACAGAGACCTAAATAGAGTCAGCCCAAAAGATGATTTTCCGCTGCCACATATTAATGTGAGTGGATAATACGACTCAATTCTCTGTGTTCTCTTTCATGGACGGTTTCTCCGGATACAACCAGATTAAAATGGCTCCAGAGGATATGGAAAAGACTACCTTCATTACCCTTTGGGGAACCTTCTGCTATAAGGTTATGCCATTTGGTCTGAAGAACGCTGGTGCGACATATCAATGAGCAATGGTGTCTCTCTTTCATGATATGATTCATAAAGAGATTGAAGTCTACGTTGACGATATGATTGCAAAATCTCAAACTGAAGAGGAACATCTCACCCACTTGGAAAAGTTGTTTATAAGGCTGAGAAAGTTTAGGCTAAGGCTCAATCCGAACAAATGTACCTTTGGGGTAAGATCTGGTAAATTGCTAGGTTTTATCGTGAGCCAAAAGGGAATTGAAGTCGATCCTGACAAAGTAAAAGCTATCCAAGATATGCCAGCTCCAAGAACAGAGAAGGAGGTTCGTGGTTTCTTAGGGAGATTAAACTACATTGCTAGATTCATATCTCACCTAACAGCCACCTCTGAGTCAATATTCAAGTTGCTTCGCAAAGATCAAGCAATCGTGTGGAATAACAATTGCCAAAAAGCATTTGAGAAAATAAAAGAGTATCTGCAAGAGCCACCGATCTTGATGCCTCCCGTGCCAGGAAGACCTCTCATCATGTACTTGACCGTTCTGGAAGGATCCATGGGATGCGTGTTGCGGCAGCATGACGAAACGGGTAGAAAGGAGCATGCTATCTACTACTTAAGCAAAAAGTTCACTGACTGTGAAACGAGATACTCAGTGTTGGAAAAGACCTGTTGTGCGCTCACATGGGCTGCCAAACGCTTAAGGCAGTATATGTTGACCCATACCACATTGTTGATATCAAATATGGATTCAGTCAAGTACATCTTCGAGAAGCCTACTCTCACCGGACGAGTAGCCCGTTGGCAAATGGTACTGACAGAATATGACATCCAGTATGTCTCACAAAAAGCTATCAAAGGGAGCGTGTTATCTGAATTTCTTGCCTACCAACCTGTGGAAGATTACCAGCCCATGCGTTTTGACTTCCCTGATGAAGATATCATGTTTGTCAGAGACTATGAGACAGTAGGCCCAGACGAAGGACCTAAACCAGGATCGCGATGGATGCTCGTGTTTGATGGCGCTGCAAATGTCAAGGAAATGGAATAGGGGCAATCCTCACCTCTCCTACTGGTTTCCATATTCCATTCACCGCAAGATTATGTTTCGAATGCACCAAAAATATGGCTGAATATGAAGCATGTATCTTTGGAATCGAAGCCGCTATTGACCACAAAATCAAGATTTTGGAAGTGTATGGGAACTCGGCTCTAGTCATCAGTCAAGTCAGAGGTGATTGGGAAGCACGTGACAACAAACTAGTTCCATATAGAGATCACGTCTTGAAGTTAATCCCATACTTTGATGAGATTAATTTCAATCACGTCTTGCCACATTGTCATCCATGTTCAAAGTTAAGTGGAAGAATGAGGCACCCGCTATCCGCATTGAACATCTTGATGAGCTTGCCCACTGTCTGGAAGCAGAGTTAACAACCGACTATCAACCTTGGTTCTATGATATCAAAAGGTATCTAGAAAGACAAGAGTATCCAGAAAACATTTCCATCACAGACAAGAAGTATTTAAGAAGGCTCTAGTCCAAGTTCTTCTTAAGTGGAGATGTGCTTTACAAGCGAAACTATGACTCGGTCCTGCTCAGATGCGTGGATAGACACGAAGCTGACCGTATCATAAATGAAATCCATGAAGGCTCTTTTGGTACACATTCCAGTGGGCACACGATGGTGAAGAAGATTTTGTGGGCCGGTTATTATTGGTTGACGATGGAAACTGATTGCTATCGTCACGTGCAAACATGCCACAAATGTCAAATCTATGCAGATAAGATACATGTGCTGCCAGTTCCTCTAAATGTCTTGACATCGCCTTGGCCCTTCGCCATGTGGGGCATATAATGATTGGACGCATCGATTCGACTGCTTCAAACAGTCATCGTTTCATCTTAGTAGCCATTGACTACTTCACTAAATGGGTGGAAGTCGCGTCTTATGCCAATGTCACCAAACAAGTGGTCACTCGCTTTATCAAGAAATAAATCATTTGTCGTTACGGGGTCCCAAATAAAATCATTACTGATAATGGTTCAAACCTCAATAACAAGATGGTGAAGGAATTGTGTGAAAGTTTCAAGATCGAGCATCACAACTCATCACCATATTGCCCAAAGATGAATGGCGATGTTGAGGCAGCGAACAAAAACATCAAGAAGATTGTTCAAAAAATGATGAAAACATACAAAGATTGGTATGAAATGCTACCATTTTCTTTGCATGGCTACCGCACTTCAGTGTGCACTTCAACTGGGGCAACTCCATTTTCTCTTGTATACGACATGGATGCGGTACTCCCCGTCGAAGTAGAAATTCCTTCCTTGAGAATTTTGACTGATGTCAAGCTCGATGAAGCAAAATGGATGCAGGCGAGATTTGATAAACTTAATCTCATTGATGAAAAGAGCATGACAACCATCTGTCATGGCCAGCTTTACCAAAAGCGGTTGAAAAGGGCGTTTGACAAGAAAGTTCGCCCCCGAGATTTCGAAGTAGGAGACTTGGTATTGAGAAAGATTATGCCAATCCACACAGACCCGAGGGGAAAATGGATACCGAACTATGAGGGTCCATATGTTGTGAAGAAGGTTTTATCCGGAGGAGCCTTGATATTATCCAACATGGACGGTGAAGATCTGTCATCCCCTATAAACGCAGACGCAGTCAAAAAATACTATGCTTGAAAGCAAACCCGGTGGACAACAAAAAGAAAATTCCATGAAAAAATTAGGGTTAAAATATAAAAAATATAATACCTGATAAGTTGAAAACCCTTAGGGGCAACTTAGGCAAGAGAAAGGGTATCCCGGTAGACTGAAAACCCGAAAGGGTGGTCTAGGCAAAAGTTAGGGATCTTAAAAGAGAAAAACTGCAATCTGCGAAGAGTCTGTGAGCTCCTCACCAAAATAAAGAGAGCTACACACGAGAAAGATCAATCCAACCACCTTCCTCAGAGGCAATGTACGAGAAGCTTCAAGTCCATAGGGATCATAGCCGAATTGAAACTCAATGGAAATCCGATCTTTATTTTCTCATTGCCATTGTACTTTTTTGTCATATTTTTGCAATTAAATCTTTTAGGAATTGTATCCTTATGTAAAATTACCCATTTATGGGCCAATTTATCATCAATAAAATTTCTTTCATCAATTTGTGCTTCACATTTTTTTACTTTTTATGTTTGTTTGCAAAGAGTGGAATTTTCATTTTTGATAAAATATTGCATTGAGAATTATGGGATGACAATAATGACAAAAGAAAGCACAAGGATGCTCTCCGATTAAGGTGAATGAAAGGTAAATGTGACGCACGTGTGCACGAAGCATCGTCTGATCATAAAGTTCACCGAGACTTGACCAAGTCAGGTGCAATCTAGCCAATCAGCATTGCCTGTTATGACCATCTGGAAATGATCTAAATTTTGTCACAAGGATGTTGGGAAGTCAACCTTAAAGCCCCAAACCAAAGCCCAATTACTTGGCATAAATCATCACCCTTAACCTTCGTATCCTCGTGTCCCTGAAATTTTTGCATACATACCGCATCATTACATGTACTTAGCCAGTCGTCCTCGAAGATGTGAGTTTATATGAATGTCTTGTCCAGATTCTGGCATGATACTTAACCCCTTATTCACTTACCTTATGTAAGCCCCCCTTTGAGCCTTTTTTGACATATTTTCTCACCTTTCCTTTCGTAAGGGATTTCATTGCCTTTCGCGTGAAATCTTTTCCCTTCGCTTTCCTTTCGTAAGCGGTTCTCGCTGTCTTTTACATGCGACAAAACTTTGTTTTGGGTATCTTCGATCAATTGGGATGCTTGATGCCTATGTGGCCAAGAACTGAATGGTCTCCATACTTAAAGAATGTCATCTCCGCCGTTGTGCCTGTGAGGTCAAATGATGTTCTAATACCCTATACAAGTTTCCTCTACCTTTTGCAAGAGGATGGTTATTGCCCTCAACTTACCTTTTGTGAGTCTTCTCGTATCTCTTTCACGAAATATCTCCACTTTGCCTTTCGCAATAGATTCAACTTACCTTTAGTAAGTCCTACCGTGCCTTTTGCGCAGGTTCTTGTCAGCTTACCTTTTGTAAGTATCCTTTCTATTTTTTGTAGAAGGAATTTTTCTCCTAACCTCAGGAGTCTGTTCTGCTTTCTGCAGAAGAAAATATGATCGTCCTCTCCTAAGGGAGTTTCCTATCTACCTTTTGTAGAAGGATTTATCTCCAAACCTTTTGTTCTGGAGTCCTCTTTACCTTTTGTAGAAGGAACTTTTTCTCCTAACCTTTTGTTCTGGAGTCCTTTCTGCCGTTATAGAAGGAAATACGATCATTTACTCCCAAGGGAGTCTCCTCTATTTGATGTAGAAGGAGTTACCATGTCTTCAAACCTTTTGTTTTGGAGCCCTCTCTACCTTTTGTAGAAGGAATATTTCTCCTAACCTTTTGTTCAGGAGTCCTCTCTATCGTTTGTAGAAGGAATATTTCTCCTAACCTTTTGTTCAGGAGTCCTCTCTACATTTTGTAGAAGGAATATTTTCTCCAAACCTTTTGTTCAGGAGTCCTCCTTGCCTTTTGTAAGAGGAAAACCAATGTTTACTCTAGAGTCCTCTCTACCCTTCGTAGAAGAAATATCTCACAGTCGTTTATTTTAGAGTCCTCTCTACCTTTCGTAGAAGGAGTATCTCACTTTTTATATTTCTGAGTCCTCTCTACCTTTCGTAGAGGGAATATCTCATAATGTTTATTCTAGAGTCCTCTCTACCTTTCGTAGAAGGAGTATCTCACATTTCTATCTCTTGAGTCCTCTCTATCTTTTGTAGAAGGAATATCTCTTGGCCAATTATGATTCCCTATTACGAGGTGTATCCCCTTCTGGCTGGCAAAGCACTCATGTTCATTCTGCATTGCACCTCAAGCATATCATCATATTCCCCTTAACCCTTCCTCACTAACAGACACCTTCTTCAAGCCATCTCGCTTACTGTCTACTTTCATCCCACACCTATCCAGTTGAAAATCCCAGGTATTCTAGTATTTAATTCTCTTCTACCATAAATGTTCGAGCACCTTTATCCTCCAGACATCCAGGTCCAAGAGGATTAAATAGGGACAGCTGTCACATCCTCATTTTCACCTTTAGCCTTTTATATCATACATTTCGTCATAACATACATCGTTCTATTGCATATCGAGCATGTGGGTTCACAAGGTAAGGATTAGGTCGGTTCTTGGTTTTCCATTCCAAATAAGATAATTTTCCAATCATTGGACTACATGGAAGATAAGGTACATCATCGAATATACTCCATTGGGTCAAATATGAATCCAATTTGAGGTGGTTACCAAGAGTATTGAGACAATGCAGAGCAAGAACCCTAATTAGGGTTTCCTCATTAAAAAGTCAACTACAACTTTGAATTTTGACTTAAAAGGTGTTACAAAGCTTGAATAATGGTCCATAAGGTTCATATGATCCAAAGAAGTCTATACAAGAAGTTTCAAGGCCTCAGGGAACCCAGAAAAACAACAGTCGACCCGTTAGTCATCGATCGATTGTTTCGTTGACCAAAAAGTCAACTCTTCAACCATAAGGAATTTGACCTCAAGGTGTGAAGCAAAAATGTTCCTAATAACATATTACACCTGTCCATGAAGTTTCATGACCATTGGATCAAGGATTGAGGAGTAATCAAAAAAGTCGGGAATTAGGGTTTTGAAAGGGGCAAGACCATAACTTCCTAACCACACATCCAATTGAGGTGGTTCAAAGCTTGTTGGAAAGTACTTTACAAGTCCTACAAAAATCTTATAGTGGTCCATGTGAAAAAAATTCATAGATTTGGAGTTATGGTCAAAATCATCACAAGAGGGAGAAAACACTTAGAAAAATTCTATGTTTTTGGTCTTGTTAGGCATGTGTTCAGCCAACTTTGAAGGGATTTTCGACCTAGTTCCACTTGGAATCTGAAGATCATGAAAACATGAAAATTGTAGAGCTACGTGAGGACTTTCCAAAAAGTACTAGAACTCCTCCATATTCCTTGTGAGTTGAGAGTTATGAATCCAACAAGTTGGGGTTTCAACACTTGAATGCACCATTTCAACTTTTCCACAAATTCACTTTTCAGCCACTTGAATCATTTTCAACCATTGGATCATATCTTGATCTGATATTTAGAGAGGTTGATGGTTTAAAATGCAGAAGAAAGAAGGATTTGATAGGCATTGCAAGTTGGCCAAGCAAGTGGCATTATTTTAATCAAAAAACAATAGGAAAGAGAAACTTTTATGAAGAGAAGCTTGCAGCTGCAATCCCTTACATACTAGCCTCACTTCAGTCACCTTATATCTTTCATTTCACTTGAGTTTTGTCTTGCATTGAGCCAAAGAACTGATATGCACAGCTGCCACATAATCTTGGATGGATTTTCTTCCAAAACTTCCCTCCAAAGGCAAAAAACCAAATATGCCCCAAACTCTTCTCTTAGCCTATAAATAGAGGATTCATACCATTGTATTCTACACACCAGAGCTATCCAAAAACCAGAAACACATAGCTCTCATTCTTACTCACCTTGCTTGAAAGGGAAGAAAATCACAAAACCACCAAAAATTGCCTTGTTTAAGTATATATTTAATTGGGGTGGCTGGATACATTGGATGTATCGCCACCCCAGTGGTTAGAACCTTTCCCTTAAGTTACTAGCCATGCGCCTGAACCTGAGTTTGACCCCCAGCAGGGGCGTTTTTGCCTTTCTTTTGTGATTTTTGATGTTTTGTTATTTCTTCTTCTTTTTTCCATTATGTTCACATGTGTATGAATGGTTGGAGTGGCATTGTTTTGTGCCTGCAACCCCAAGGTCTTGGGTTCAAGCCTTGGGGGAGGCCTTTCTTCTCTTTTTTTTTTTTTTTTTAATTTTGAATTTATTTGATTTTTACTTAATTGTCATTAAATTTCAAAAAATCTTAACTTCTTCATTTTTAATTATTTTTAATTGATTCTTTTTGCTAAATTTTTATATCAATGTATATTTTCTTATAATATTTAAAGAATTCTAAAATTCCTATTTTAGAAACACTTTATATTAAATGAAAATTGTAATTCATTTTAGGGTTTTCACTCTCCTAACTCTCGATTTTATCGAGCCATTTTCAACCTTGTAAGTCGAATGCCTTGTGCGTCGCCATCGACCTTGTTCGCGTCACTTCAAATATTTTTACAAACAATAAAACCCTTGATCCAACATCAAGAGGTACTTTTTTCATAAAAATCCAAAAATACAATAAATAGGTGATTAGGGTTATACATCATGGACTTTAAGGTGGTGGAGAAGGAATGAGAATGGAACCCTCCTACACTCGTTCCGAATGTTTTGAATATAAGGCGCTCGACTTGGTTATTCGAAACATTCGTCTCTACCCAAAGTCTTTTTTTTTTTGTAATCCTAGTCAAAAACAATTTCTCTTAAAAAACTAAAAAATAACATCAACTCATCAAACTTCTTTTCGCCTTAGGGCATCAATCCGAAAACCCTTTTTCAAGGTATAAAAACAACCAACAAATAACTATTTCACAAGCCTCCGAACTACGGAGCTATGATTCTTCACTTCTTTTAAGTGAGGATATGTAGGCACAAGGACCACAATCCTTGGCGAGCACCATAATAAAAAAAACCAACCCCTCTTTCTTTTAAGCAAGCAAACTTTTAGATTAAAAACACCCACTCAAGCGAAACAACCTAGAAGGTTCCCATCGAGTACGATGGATGCGAGGGGTGATAATACCTTCCCCTCGTATAACCAACTCCCGAACCCTAAGGCTTGGTTGCGATGACCATGCTCTTTTCCCTAAAGGTTTTATCGTTATTTCCTTTTCCCTCGTTTGGGATAAATAAAATCCGGTGGCGACTCTGTGTCATTTTTTGTGTAGTGACAACTATCATTTGCCCATCCTTAACCAACAAATCAAAAATTTCGTCACATTTAGTGATACCGAAAGTGTATGTTTTCTTTGGGAATCTGTCGTTCTTTTCAGATTCAACAAAACTTTTTCCATGTGGGGGAGCCAATACTTTATAAGCGTAAGGATGTCCCTGTTTTAATTCAGCAACATCAACTTCATTTTCGTTGAAGTATAATGGGTTCTCAAGTATACCTTCGATGTTTTCGTTATATTCGACATAAGCTACTTTCTTACGTTTATTGAATTTGGCCTTTTCGTCTTTAAGAAGCTCTAGCTGTCGAACCCTATCGGCTAGTTGGGCCATGTCTTTCAGGTACTGAGTGTCTAATTTCTTTCAAATAGAATAGTCGAGGCCACCAACGACCATTTCGACTAACTCATGTTCAAGAACTTGAGTGAAGCATCTATCCTTGAGTAGCCGGAACCTATTTAGGTATTCTTCTATTGGCTTAGAAAACTTACGTTTTATACTAGCTAATTCTTTCAAGCTAATTTTGGTTTGCCCCATATAGAACTGTTCATGGAATACACGTTCTAACTGGATCCAATTACAAACTAAGTTAGGGGGCAAAGTCGTAAACCAAGTGAAAGCGTTTTTAGTGAGAGAACTAGGGAAGTATTTTATCCTAAGGCTCTCATCATTGGCTATTTCTACGACTTCATTCATATAACGAGCCACATGTTCGACAGTAGACTCCGTCGTGTCTCCTGAGAATTTTGTGAATTTAGGCACCTTCATCCTGGAAGGTAACTCTGATTGGAGAATATAATTTACTATTGGCGACATATAATTTGGCCCAGTGAAACCAACGTTTACCCCATTTCGAGCCATTATCCTTTCGACCATGGCTGCTAGGTTATTGTCGACGGCATTGTTATTTCGTTAAACCTGTTGGACGACATTGTCTGCATCTTGGTTTCGATTTACTATGATTACCTCTGGGTCTCTTTCTACCGGGATTAGTATTTGGGTCCTTGGTGGTTCTACTCTGTGTGGTTCGAGTCTAGGGAGTTCGACTCTCCCTTGATTCTCTAAATTGGCCTCAGGTAGGTTCCCCAAGTCTTGTTGTGGAATGTTTTCCACAATAGTCGTGTTTCTGATAGTGGCTGGTAGACCCATAAATTCTGCCAGCCGTGTTAATTGCACTGCTAACTGTTGGTTAGTTTGAGTGGTATTTTGGATCAAAGGTTGAAAGATTTCACCCATAGTTTGGGACAAAGTTTGAACCATTTGCAGGTTGCTCTCATCCATTTGCTGTCTCAAGCACGCTATCAAAATATTGGTTAGATTATAGCCTTGAGTGGAATATCCCAAACCTAAACTTTGGTTGTTTCGACCAATGTTTACCCCAGGCCCTGATCCTTGTAATGGTGATGCCATCGCATTGTCTAAGAATATTAGGGGAGCATTTTAGAGGCCTTGCATTACCGTTGTTGGCATTCCATATGGCGGGTTTCTTAGTAAAAGTTGTGAAAACTCTGGAGGGACAAATTGTCTAGACTTTGAATTTCCTCCTGGCGGAGTTTGGGGATTCGACACTTGAGGTCCAATATATTCCAACACAGGCTGGGTGTAGGCCCTTATACTTGTTGATCCCGGCCCCAATACTAATGGCACTGGTTCCAGTCTCACGGGAGGTGCTATCTGCTCTCCAGTCGAGGGTATTGATGGTGGAACTACGTCATTTCCCAACCCATCATGAGGGTTAGTGGTGCTAGGCTGAAGATTAGAACAATCTCCTCGAAGGTTAGGGTTATTTGGCTGATTTGCATGTGTCTCCATATCCCTAGCGTAATTTCTTCTTGGACTTTCTTCATTTATAGCGGCTATCTTGCCACTTCTTAATAACATATAACGAAGTTTTATAAAAGACAAATTAAAATTATTGTTTTTGAAAACTTTTTGCAAAAATATCGTGAAATCTTTTTGCACGGTCCCACTGGGCGTGCCATTTTGTTTCTTGTCAAAATTGGAAAACAACCGCTGATCTTTCAAATCTAACTTTGGTGACTCACATGATCGATCAGATTGATCTTAGGACATGTGTGTCGCTACTGCGAAAATCGGCGCCGGCTAAACAGAAGAGTCGCCACCGTGCGTTATTTATCCCAAAGGAGGGAAAGGAAACGCTCGAAGTAAACCTACCGCAAAGACGGGAAAGGAATGGTCATCGCAACCAAATCCTGGATTCGGGAGTCGGTTACGCAAGGGGAAGGTATTAGCACCCCTCACGTCCGTCGTACTCGACGGGATCCACACTTGTTTTCTGGTACGGATTGTTATTCTATCTATTCTAAAGGTCTGGGGTTAAAAGAAAATAAAATGACTCGGCAAAGTATCGCACTTTATGCCTACCTATTCCCGTCTGAAACGAGAAATCAGAGTCAACGTAGTTCGCCTACCTACAGGAAAGGAGGGGAAGGTTGCTGGCTAGGATATTGCATCCTATGCCTACGTACTTTCATACAGCATGAAAGATCAGAGCAAACGTAGTTCGGGCCACGAAAGACAAAAGCTTGTCTGAATGTTTTTTATCTCCTTATGAAAGGGTTTTCCTGATTAAAGGTCCAAGCGGACAAAAATTACATTTTGATGTTTGTTTTCAGTCTTTTACGCAAGAACTGTTTTTTATGATGTTTGCAATCTCTGACGCACTAGAGACTATGATTTGAGGGTGACTACGTCGTATGTCACCCTAAGGGTAACACACTAAGCAATCAGGTTACTGGAGAGTGACCCTCCCGCAACCTTTCTCAAATAGCTTAAGGCTCGTAGCTTACGACATCGATCGTCCTTATTACTGTGTTTTGAAGGGTTTTGAGATGAGAGGAGAAAGAAATTCTAAAACCTAGGGTTTGAAATGGGAATCAAAACTACCCTAATGTTGTCATGCATGGATTACAACCTAATGTCTGTCATAATTCCCTCTTGCACAGAGGAAATCAGAGATCCTAGGGGATAAACGGAAAAGAAACAGCAGATACAGTAAACAGTAAAATGCATGAGATGCAGCAATACAAGCGAGGCAAGGGCGTCCCACTCAACCTCGAACCTGAGAAAACAATAGGCAAAGTGAAACAGCTTCACCTCAAACCTAAGGGAAAATCAACAAACAATACAGCAAAGAAAACCACACCCAACACCAGCTCAGACAGCAACAACAGCTTCTACAGCAAGTTCAAACAGCACCAGCTCTGGCAGCTACGGTTGATAAACAGCAAAAGGTTGACAGTAACATCTTCAGGCAAGATCCCATCTTCACTTTCCAATGATATTCAAGCTTCAGGTAAGTTCTTGTTTCCAATAATCTCCAGCTTTAGCAAGCACTGAATCCAAACAGTAGACAACTTTAGTTGGCAGCCAAACCCTAATCTTCAACAGATACCCAGCTTTGACAGGCACAAGCTTCATCTTCTCTAGTCATCAATACACTTCTTATCTTCAATAAGCTTCCATCTTCAAGGCAAACACTCACAGGAGAGAATCAAGTGATAGATGAAGTTGAAATGTTAAGATGCTTAATGACAACCCAGGGAAATCATTAAGATCTTAACACAGCAAGTGAGAGGTATCCTTAAGATTCTACCCAATCAAAGCATGCTCTACATCCCTCCTAAGGAGAGATGGAACTCTTTTAGGGGACCTTGTGTCATAGGATGGAATAGAGGCACAATAAGCTCTCTATGTTTGACAGAAGAAATCAGTCTACTCTGGAGCTCTCCCTATATCTCCTATCTCCCAAGTCTTCAAAAGCAATCTTCAAGCACAAGCAACCTAAGATCCAAGCATCAATATTTGTCTTCAATCTTCCTCAAAGTCTTCACTAGCTCCACAAGCCAAGCACAAGCCCCAACACCCAAAGAAAAGGCCCAAAACTCAACAAACAAAGCAACTTCCCAAGAGGGAACTACACCAATATCAATCAACTTGCAAAAATCAAATAAAAAGGAAATATTCATCATAAAATCCTAGATTAATTTCTAAGGGACCCTAGCTATGTACCCTATACCCCACATAAACCCCAAGGCCTAGAGCAAACTAAAAACCCAAAAACTATGTGTTGAAATGCACCTATGTCAAGTTTAACACTAATTCTAATCAACCTAATGTTCCTTATTCAAAACTAATTAAAACTAAATCACAAAAATGTGAAATAATTCCAGGGGGGACCTAATTCTCTAATCTAACTAAAACAAAAGGAATTATATCAAAATGTCAAATAAGATGGCTAAACAAAATTCAGCAAAATGGATATACAAAATAAAATGCAATAAATGCAACTAAATGTAAAAATTCACCAGAAATAGAAAAATGACTAAAATGCTAATTTTATTTTTTCTATACTTTTCTTGAGACAATTATTAGAATGGAGAAAAAACTCCCATATAAAAAGACCTATTTTTGAATTTATTATGAATTTTCTAAGATCTTAAAATACTGTGAAAATATAAGAAAATATGGAAAAAAGGAAAAAAGAGTGTGTCAAATAGCAATCAGAATCAATGCATTTTAATAACTGGGCCCAGAGAGGGGGTGGGGATAGCAGCGCGTGCTAGGCCCAATATCAATCAGAAAATTAAAATGAAAATACAAAGGAAAATGGAAAAGTTAGCGGTGCAGGAAGTAATGAAAACGTGTGCATCTCTCACTGGGCTTGCTAATAGGGGTGTGGATAACAGTTTATCACTTAAGCCCAATGCCAAATATTAAATGAAACGGTGCGTATTAGGTCCTCAGAGTCCCCTTCACAAATTCAAATTAAAGCCTGGCCATTGGATGCTTATATGAGTCAAAGTCTTCCTCTCATCCAAGGGTGAGAAAGTTGTCTTCTACCTTTTGAATTGTGGAGGGAGAACAACCATGGAAACAGAGCTTGCAACTTCATCTTCTTCCCAATCGTGCTTCCTCAAATCTCCATCAAAAATCAAAAACAAAAACCCTAACTCACTCCAAATTTTACCCTGAATTCAACCATGTCATTCCCAATCATTGAAACCTACTCCTCCTCAAAACCCGATGGAAATCTCAGAAATCACTCAAGAACCAAAACTCATCAAACTTAAAATTGAATAGCCTAATCTCTTCACCATGTTTCACTGAGCATTTCTAGCCATCCAACTATGATTATATCATCAAGAACAATAAGATATGAGCATGAACAGAAATTGCATCACTCCACTAATTGTCTCTAAATCAACCCTAAAGCTACCAGAAAGCTCCACATGATCATCTACATTGAATCTAACTATTCAAAACTGATTGAAGCTACCTAAATCATGCCCTGGAGTGAAGTTTACATACCTGCAAATTTGAGATGAACAGAGGTATGAAATCTTCAAATCAAGCTTTGAGAACTTCCAGACACCTTCAATGAGTCATAATCTTGCTTCTGTATGCAAAAGAATTGGTTGAATCCTCTTGAATCTTGGAACCCGATAGTGAGTTGCAGATGATGAAATTCAACTGTAAGAACACGATTTCTCCACCAATTTGCTTGGAACTTGATCTGGAAACACTCACTAGTATCAATGGAAGTGAATGCAATCAAAATTTTGGATGGAAATGGATGAGATGCTTGTAACCAATTCTGAATTGCAACAGAAAAATTTTGATCTCAAACTCTCTTCTCTCCTTCAATTCTCACCAACTCTTGCTCTGAACCTCTTCTGAATCTTATATAGAATGTATTTGAAGACCCTAGAAAGTTCTAGATTGATCCAATGTGAAATTCACCATCTCATGTCATGAGAATCTCTTCTTATGCCACACACATATCAGCTCATGATTTGGCTTGCAATTCACTTGGTTCTGAGTCCAATTTCTCTCCAAATGTGATTTAGGAGGTGTTAGGATGGAAGGAAGCCTTGCATTTGCCTTGACAAGTGATTTTGTATATGTGCCTTATGATGCAAGTAGCCCATTTTCAAAGCAAGTCCTAAAAATGACCCTCAATTCAAAATTGTGGCAATGTAAGTGTTCTCAAAATGCATTTTACAATCAAATTGGTATGTCATATGGCTTGGTTTGGATGTGTAGATCAAAAACCCTAATTTTCAACTTTGGTTCATTTGAATTTCACCTTCATTTTAGGCCATTTTGGTGACTTTGTGAAGCAAGCCATTCCAAGCTCTCATGACCTATTATCTAGACTAAAATCATCATTTTGAACACATCTCATGTTGAACATTTTTTTCATTTGAGGAGTGGAAGATGGAGATTTGGACCTATGTTGAAAAATGACCTGTAATTCAACTTTCCCAAAATACCCCTGGGTTTCCCATACCATAACTTGAGTTATACAAATCCTCTTGAGGACTTCTAGTACTCAAATTAAAGCTTAGATAAATATCTACAACTCTTATGTTGGCCAATAATCCATTTGAAAACTCCTTGATGGGCAAAAGTTGCTTGGAAGTCAAGTGACTTTCACAGACAAATTTCAGTGTCCTCTGGGGACCCATAACTTGCAAGAACCATAACTTGAGTTATACAAGTCTTATTGAAGACTTATAGTACTCAAATTAAAGCTATTGAGAAGATCTACAAGTTTCATATTGACCAAGACTTCATTTGAAACTTGCATTTTGACTTATCTGGCTTGGAAGTTAGGCCTAAATTAGGGTTTTTACACTGAACCCTAATTTAGTAACTCCTCTTCTTCTTGATTCCTTTTGATTTCTCCTTGGCACAACACCACACTTGTATACATATATCAATTCATGAATCCCACACCTTTCAATTAATCCTTGATGCTCTTCAATCACTCAGTTGACCTAGGGTTGACCCAGATGAAACCCTAATTGACTGTACTTCAACTCTGGCTCTTGTACTTGTATCAATGACTTGTCTTATCTTCAAAATGACCCTCTAGGTCTTCTATGATCTTTTCCATACCCTCAATCATGACTCACACATTCATTGATGATCTTCAACCCCCCCCCCCCCCAAGATTAGGAGAAAAATCCACTGGTTGACCCTCAAACTTTTCAAAGCCTCAACTCATTTCTTGATTACTTGGATGGTCTTGAACTTGAATAAAACCCCATGATGGGCCTCTTTCTGATAAGAAAGGCACTTGATCCCCTGTTAGATGACTTGTTATGCTATGCTATGCAAATGATTAGACTATGTACATGAATTATTATGCAAATGACAATGCAATTGAAACATAACCCAGGTGAAATAGGTTGAGCAAATTTTAGGGTGCAACAGCTGCCCCTATTCAAACGGCTTGGACCCGACTGGGTGAAGAGCGAACGACCTTCAAACATTCGAGGTACGAGACGGTTGAATACCAAGAACCCAGAAATTTGCCAACCGCAGAAATAAACTGCACCATTGTTTGGGAAACAACATTCGTCGATTGAACCTGATTGTCACAGTAACAACTGATCAATTACTTGATACAGATCTGATTTCAACACTGACTTCCTGTGCGACACTTAACTTGTCAATATAGGAATAATCTGGACGACTTCGCTGGGGAAGTACTTCTGTCAACAAACATAACTCTGCCAACGATACAGGAAAAGAACTCCGCCACCACTACGGGAAATACCACCGCCACCATTACGAGAAACACTCTGGGAAAATAACACCGTCATCGCTACGGGAAATACTCTGTCATCACTACAGGGAAAATAACACCGTCATCACTACGGGTAATACTCTGTCATCACTACAGGGAAAATAACACCGCCATCGCTACGTGTAATACTCTGTCATCACTACAGAGAAAATAACACTGCCATCGCTACGGGTAATACTCTGTCATCACTACAGGGAAAATAACACCGCCATCGCTACGAGTAATACTCTGTCATCACTACAGGGAAAATAACACCGCCATCGCTACGGGTAATACTCTGCCATCGCTACAGGAAAATAACACCGCCATCGCTACGGGTAATACTCTGCCATCGCTACAGGAAAATAACACCGCCATCGCTACGGGTAAGACTCCTGAATACAGCTCCTCTGCCTATCTTTGCAGTAGCTAACTCCATCAATCATATGGGTAACACAATACGAGTCTGGTCTTCCAGTTTTTTTAGTGCTGACACGACAATAAATCTGAGAAGGACTCTATTAGGGATTTTCTGAAATCACACTGCCAGACACCTACTTCGACATAGGCGGCAACTTCCAAAAATTGACATAACAACAATCTTGAAGAAATACTCCGCTGGAGGGGTAAGAGAAACTTAAACGCGCAACTCTGTGGGGAATAATGACAAGACAAACATTATGCCTCATGCTGAGACTTTTAATGTTTAGTAATTGATCTGAGCAAGAGCTCTCTCCACCTGCAAGGGAAACAACACTTGAATACCAAAGGTTAACCAACCTGGCCTATGTTTCAAAATGCGCATGTTCGACAATGGCGTAATGCTCCGTACAGCACGGATATGCTACGCATTTTTGGGTAGATGCAAATATGACACTATATGCAAATGCAAATGCAGGCTCAAGCTGCTGGGGAAACTTTGACAAGCTTTCTTCGTCATGGCTGTTGATAGCAAGTACCACCATGTTGGGGATGAACGAGCATCATAAAGTCCTCCAGCAAAATAAATGCCGGCAATATTACCAACTCTGCCGAGGAGATTAAACTTCGATTTCCACTGGGAGGAAAGGATGACACCTGCTGGGGAGAGTAACTCTGCTGGGGAAGAATCGACTCTCTTGGGGAAAGTAAACTGACTGAGCAAGAAATGACTCAGCTGGGGAGCGAGGAAATCCTTCTGGAGGACACGGTACTGTCTGGGCACAGCTTACAAACTCGGAGTTACCGCTCTGCCGGGGATAATCATCCTGACGAAGGCGTGACAACCTGCGGGAACAAAACCATCTTCTATGGGAATAATCCTTCTGAACCAACTATGACTTGGCTAAACTCTACGGGATCCCTCCAAACTGGGGATTGATCATTCTCATACTCGACTCTCTAGGGAGTGCAACCTCTGCAAGGGATACTGATTTTGACTAGCTGGGGATATCCTCTGGGGATGAACTGCGACTAGCTGGGGAAATTGATCTCTTTGTTAAGGGACAAAATCATCTCAACTTTTGAAGATGATGTGCGACCTGCGTGGGGATTGGTGTCACACAACATCAAGTCTTTCACCACGAACCCCCGGCTGGGGCCACAATTTCTGATTGTCCACTTTAAAGGCGAGAACCCTGCAAAACACAAACGAGACAAGACAAATCCATACAACTAAATCTATTCGGATTAGTGTCCGTGACATTACTTCAGTCAATTCGAAGTTTTAGCAATTATTGGCAAGGGCCAGCAAAGTTATGTAAGTGCAAGTTTATCAAGACATCGGCGTTTTCCACATACAAAACAGTAAAGCACAAACATCAAATACTGAATAACATGTTCTATTGATTGGGCCTCTAAATAGGCAAATCTTTGTACATCGGATGCAACTCCTGAAAAAAGGAAGTTACGCACACACACATACATATATGCACAGGAAGCATAAAAATACAAATACAACTCGAATTTGTACACATGTCGGCAACATGGTGCAGACAAACATCGTGAGCTGATCCTCCTATGACTCACCTGACTCTGGCGCTTTCCCGGTATTCAGTTTTCAGAAGAGATTGTGTTGGATAAACGAACCCTCAGGTGCTCCCAAACCACTAAGCAGTGCAGGTATCAGATTCGGACCGCAGTCATTTGCTTTTTAAATCCCTAACTTTTGCGTGAATCGCCCTTTGTGGGTTTTCAATTCACCGGGATACCCTTTTTTGCCGAAGCCGCCCAGTGTAGGTTTTCGACTTCGCGGGTGTACCTCTTTTCAATTTTATCCCTAACTTTTGCCCAAACCTTTTATTCTGTTTTTGGTTCGCCGGGATGCCCCATTTTTGCCTAGACTCTCTTTTTACTGTCCAGCGGGTCACTTTCAAGCAAAGTATTTTTTAACTGCGTCTGAATTCACAGGCGATGTAAAGTCTTCACCATCCATGGTAGATAGTAGCAAAGCTCCTCCAGAGAAGACTCTTCTGACAACGTATGGCCCTTCGTAATTAGGGGTCCACTTGCCCCTATAATCTGTTTGTGGCGGGAGAATCCTCTTCAGCACAAGGTCGCTCGTCTGAAAGCTTCGCGGACATATCTTCTTATCGTATGCTTTCTTCATCCGGCTCTGGTACAACCGACCGTATGCGATAGAAGCTAGCCTCTTCTCATCCATTAAACTCAGCTGATTCAACCTGTCTTTCACCCATTCTGCCTCGTCCAGTTGGACATCTCGTAAAACCCTCAGGGAAGAAATCTCGACCTCCGACGGTAATACCGCCTCCATTCCGTATACTAACGAGAAAGGGGTTGCCTCGGTTGATGTGCGTACCGTCGTACGATAACCGTGCAAAGCGAAAGGTAGCATCTCGTGCCAGTCCTTATACGTCACAACCATCTTCTGAACAATCTTCTTTATGTTCTTATTGGCCGCTTCAACAGCGCCATTCATCTTGGGTCGGTAAGGAGAAGAGTTGTGATGTTCAATCTTGAAATTCTGGCACAGCTCTTTCATCATCTTGTTATTCAAATTCGAACCGTTGTCGATGATGATCCGCTCAGGGATTCCATATCTGCAGATAATATCTCTTTTGATAAATCTGGCGACCACTTGTTTGGTGACATTGGCATATGACGCTGCTTCCACCCATTTGGTGAAGTAATCAATTGCCACCAAAATGAACCGGTGTCCGTTTGATGTCGTAGGCTCGATCTTTCCAATCATATCAATTCCCCACATCGAGAACGGACACGGTGATGACATCACATTTAGAGGACTTGGGGGTACATGGACCTTGTCCGCATAAATTTGGCATTTATGACACCTCTTTGCAAACTTGAAACAGTCTGTTTCCATAGTTAGCCAGTAATAACCTGCCCGCAGCAGCTTTCTCGTCATAGCATGCCCACCCGCATGTGTACCAAATGTACCCTCATGTATCTCTTCCATGAGCAACTTTGCCTCTTTCTCATCTACACAGCGTAGCAACACTAAGTCGTGGTTTCTTTTGTATAGGACACCGTCAGGGTTCAAATAGAAATTGCCAGCCAATCTCCTGAGAGTCTTCTGATCTCGACTGGATGCCCCAGCCGGATACTCCTTGTTCTTCAGGAAATTCTGGATGTCATAGTACTAGGGTTTATCATCAGATGCTTCGTCAATAGCAAATATGAAGGCAGGCCTATCGAGCCGAGAGATAACAATCCGGGGAGCCTCATTCAAGAAGTTAACTTTATACATGGAAGACAATGTCGCCAGGGCGTCAGCCATTTGATTTTCTGCTCGCGGCACATGATGCAATTCCACCTTGTCAAAGAAAGGCAACAATCTCCTTGCATAATTCATATATGGTATCAAATTGGGCTGACGTGTCTCCCATTCTCCTTTTATTTGATTCACCACCAGAGCCGAGTCTCCGTATACATCCAGGTGTTTGATTCGCAAATCAATAGCTTCTTCAAGACCCATGATGCAAGCCCCATATTCAGCCTCGTTATTGGTAACGGGAAAGGTCAATCGAGCAGTAAAGGGGATGTGCGACCCCTGAGGAGTAGTAATAATTGCACCTATTCCGCTACCATAGGAATTCACAGCTCCGTCAAATATTAACTGCCATTTGGAACCCAATTCTGGTCCCTCGTCCGGCAACGGTTCTTCACAATCTTTCATCTTCAGGTACATGATATCCTCGTCAGGAAAATCAAACCTCATCGATTGGTAGTCTTCAACAGGCTGCTCCGCAAGGTACTCCGACAAGACACTACCTTTAATAGCCTTCTGCGAGACATACTGAATGTCGTATTCGGTCAACACCATCTGCCATCGGGCATTCCTACCGGAGAGTGCTTGCTTTTCAAACACATATTTGATCGGATCCATCTTTGAAATTAGCAGGGTTGTATGATTTAGCATGTATTGCCTCAAACGTTTGGCGGCCCAGGCTAGCGCGCAACACGTTTTCTCGAGCATTGAGTATCGAGACTCACAGTCGGTAAACTTCTTACTCAAATAGTAGATCGCATGCTCTTTACGCCCAGTCTCGTCATGTTGACCGAGAACACAACCCATACTTTCCTCCAGAACTGTCAAATACATAATCAAAGGTCTCCCGGCCACTGGGGGTATCAAAACAAGAGGTTCCTGCAAGTATTGTTTTATTTTGTCGAACGCCTTTTGACAATTTTCATTCCAGGCCACAACCTGGTCCTTCTTTAACAGCTTGAATAATGGCTCGCATATCGCGATTAAGTGAGATATGAACCGGGCGATGTAGTTCAATCTCCCTAAAAATCCACGCACCTCTTTTTCTGTTTTAGGCGTCGGCATTTCTTGTATTGCTTTTATTTTCGCAGGATCAACCTCTATTCCTTTTTCGCTCACGATAAACCCCAGCAGTTTACCCGATCTCACCCCGAAGGTGCACTTGTTAGGGTTCAGTCTCAACCTGAACTTCCTAAGCCTCTTGAACAATTTTAGCAGATTAACCAAATGCTTCTCCTCCGTCTGGGATTTGGCAATCATATCATCAACATAAACCTCGATCTCTTTATGCGTCATGTCATGAAAGAGAGTCGTCATAGCACGTTGATATGTTGCCTCAGCATTCTTCAATCCGAAGGGCATCACTTTATAGCAAAATGTTCCCCAAGGAGTAATGAAAGTAGTCTTCTCCATGTCTTCTGGCGCCATTTTGATCTGATTATAGCCCGAGAAGCCATCCATGAAGGAGAATACGGAGAATTGAGCAGTGTTATCAACCAGCACATCGATGTGAGGAAGTGGAAAATCATCTTTTGGGCTCGCTTTGTTCAAGTCACAGTAGTCTACGCACATTCTCACTTTACCGTCTTTCTTTGGCACTGGCACAATATTAGCGACCCATGAGGGATATTTTGTAACAGCTAGGAAACCAACATCCCACTGTTTTTGAACTTCCTCCTTAATCTTCACAGCCATGTCCGGTCTAGTTCTTCGGAGTTTCTGCTTAACCGGTGGGCATTCTTCTTTTAATGGCAGACGGTGAACAACCATATCCATATCCAACCCCGGCATGTCCTCGTACGACCAAGCAAATATATCACTGTACTCTTTGAGCATCTCAACCAAGCTTTGCTTGACGTCGCTTTGTAGCGCGGCCCCTATACGGATGTTTCTTTCGACCCCTTCCGACCCCAAATTGACGATCTCAATGACTTCCTCATGAGGCAGAATGATTCTTTCTTCTTGTTTCAATAACCAGGTCAGCTCTTCTGGTACGTCGCCATCTTCAACAATCTCTTCCTCAGCCTGAAATACCGGGTGCTCGAAGTCGAAGTGAGTCATAGGCGGTTCATAGATGTCATCTGAAATAGTAATCCTGCAAAGGAAATGGTTAAATGCTTCAAAACGCGTATAAAGCAAATAACCACGTTGCCATTTTATTGTAAAAGATACAAACAGGAAAAACAGGGATCACAACATTTGTATATGAAAAACGCCTTTATTCATGATTAAACAATGTATTGTACATAACCAAGTGGCCCTAAGCAAAATCACTATGCCCCGGGTAGGACATAGGATTATTCAACAATTAAGAAAACAAATCATTACTGTTTAGTTGTCACAGGAACAGTTTCCTGGATAGACCAATTGCAGAGACTTTGTCTTGGCACACTTGGCTTGATCCACGCGTCCATATCACAGTCGCTATCTCCTTCTTCAGAATCGGAAACAACATTGATAGTCTCGTAGCATACTCCATTATGTGTAATGGTTATCGACCCTCTGAACTTGGGCGCTCCTGAAGAGGATGCTGATGACGAGGGATGATATCCGAGCCCGAACCTGTCGTTCTTCACGGGAATCTCCAACACCTGACCCCAACCCTTGGTTTCGCCTGCCTGCACTAGAGCTTGAGCCTCTTTGTACGATGACACTGCCACATCTGATATCTTGGGTACTGAAGCTTTGTCTTTAATCGCTAGCCCTTCAAATGCTTGACAGGGTGTCTCATGGATTTCGCCGTCGACCTCCACATATCTGAATGAAGACAGATGGCTAACCAAAATATCTTCCTCTCCGCAAATAGTGACGACACTATCCCCCACCATATACTTCAACTTTTGGTGCAACATGGACGTAACTGCCCCGGCAGCATGAATCCATGGGCGCCCAAGAAGACAACTATACGCTGGCTGGATGTCCATTATATAGAATTCAGTTTCAAAAATTTCCGGCCCCACCTGCAATGGTAATGTTATTGATCCGAAAACTGACCTCCTTGTTCCATCGAACGCTCTCACCACTAAGTCACTGGGCGTGCAGAGAATCCCCCTGACATCCAACTTCATCATTGCTTTCTTCGGAAGCACATTCAAGGAAGATCCAGTGTCTACTAAAACATGGGACATGACCGTGCCCCTGCATTCAACTGAGACGTGCAACGCCATATTATGCTCTCTCCCTTTTGGAGTTAGATCAAAATCTGTAAAGCCCAAACTGTGCCCGGCATTAACATGCGCCATCACCCCTTCTAACTGGTTAACCGAAACGTCTTGAGGAACGAATGACGTGTCTAGGATCTTCAGCAAAGCGTTCCGATGGGCCTCGGAACATAATAGCAGTGACAAGATCGAGATCTTTGATGGCGTTTGCTGGAGGTGCTCTACAATTTTGTAATCACTTTTACGGATGAGCCTCATAAACTCTTCTACATCCTTAAGCGATGTTTCCTTTTCCTTTATCTGCGAGGGGCCACTCTCGTCTACCTTGGCTTTCCCTTTCGCCAATCTTTCTGCCTCTACCTCAGGCGATGTGAAGATTCTCCCACTTCTGGTCATACCTCCTGTTCCGACCACATTATCTACAACCCCAGCTGGTTGTTTATTTACTTCAATTTTCTCACCGTCACAATATACCTCCAACCCGTAAGTCCATGGTACTGCTTTGGTACTTTCAAAAGGAATTGGTCCTGCTTTGGTAATAGTGATCGTCGGCCGCCTGGCGGGCGCCGTTATTGTTATTGTTTTTCTTGGAATTGTCACCGTCGCAACATCGTTCTGCTCATCACACAATGCCTCTACCGGCTCTTCAACTGTGGTTCTATCAAACTGCAATGTTCCTTCATTCATCAAAGCCTGAATACCCTGTTTCAACTCATTACAACCCTCTGGCTGTATCCAACAATCCAAGCAAAATTCGTCACACCCCGGGAATACACCCCCTTTTAACAACCTGCTTTTGATCTCACCCAACGGTGTCTTCAGCTCATTGACATCCGTCACTTGATTCAAACTCTCCTCGGTCAGGATGGCATTTGCCCCGTGATTGGGCATAGGCTGTTGTACTATATTTGGACCCGCCTGCCCAAAGTTAATAGCTTTGCTGTCCAACAAGTCTTGGACTTTATGTTTAAACGCATGACAGCCTTCAATATCATGTCCGGGCGCCCCGGAGTGGAAATCACAGTGTTTACCAGCATCATAGCCAAACGGAGGATTGCCCGTTAACGGTGCCATGGTCCTCTTCTCAACCAACTTCAATCCTAGCAATGTTTGAAGCAGTTCGGCATATGTTGAAGGAGGCGCTTCAAATACTCGCCTGGGCTTGCCCTCTAGGACTCTGCGTTGGGCGGGGTGTTGCCTTTGTTGTTGCTGCTGCTGCGGCTGCTGTTGCTGTTGTTGTTGTTGTGGAAAAGGGATAGTAACACTAGTGACCTACTGATGTTGAGCATACTGACTTCATCCTCTGCCCCGGCCTCTGCCGCCAAACACAGCACTAGAATCACCTTGTCGCCTACCACCGAATGCTTTTCTGGTACCTCCTGCGGGGGCAGACTCTCCTGCGTGGAATCTTCCAACCTTAATATTGTCTTCGACCATCTCACCCATGAGAATCAAATCTGAAAAACTGTTCAATGAAACATTAAACAACTTTTCGTAATATATCCCCGTGAACGTTCCAATGAACATGCTATTCATTTCTCTTTCAGCCAACAGAGGATGTACTCTTGCGGCCATATCGCGCCATCTCTGCACATACTCTTTAAAGCTTTCCTCTTTCTTCTGCGACAAACCTTGCAATTGAACTCGGTTCGGTGCCAGATCACTATTATATTTATAATGCAGGACGAAAGCATCCGCCAATTGCTTCCAGGTTTTGATTTGAGCGGGCTCCAACCCCATGTACCACTCGAGTGACGGTCCTGACAGGCTGTCTTGAAAGAAATGCATAAGCATCCTTTCGTCATCTGAATACGCAGATATCCTTCTGTAATAAGAGCGGACATGCACCTTAGGGCAAGTGTCCCCCTTATACTTGTCGAAGGTGGGAGCTTTGAACTTCAGCGGTACCTTCAGCCCAGGCACTAAGCCCATTGTAGTCATATCCAGTCCGGTAGAATTCTGATTAGCCATACCCTTCATTTGTTCTTCAAGCATCTTAATCCTCTGAGTATTGTCAACGGGTCCCTCAAATCCCATGCCTCTTCCAGAAAAGGCGTCCTCTTGGCAGTCTTCGCCCCAGTTCATATTTTCATTTCCGTACCCGTTATAACCAGTGTTGCGACCAAACCCTTGCTGATTAGTCATGGGACCTCGTCCCCCATTACCATAACCCTGCCCGAAACCAGTGTTGACAGGAATTAATCCAGCACCATTTCCACCATAACCCTGGTTAGCGTTACCAAAACCGTCGTAGCCGAAACCCTGAGTGTTGAAGCCGAACTTTCTGCCCTGATTGCCGTACTCAAACCCCTGGTCATTATAGCTGAACCCATTATTACCAAAACCATTACCGCCATTGAAGTTACCACCGCCCAGATTGGCATCTCCAATTTCAACATTGTTAACAACAGTTTCATGTCCATTCCCTGCGTTGCCCTTGCCAGCGCCAGCGTCATTGTTCACAACCACAACAGGTGGGGTCACCACAGGAGGAACCACAGGCGTAGGGGGCCCATCGTCATGAAGAGTCTCGACATGCGCAGAGTTGTGGTCATTGTTGCCGTACCCATTAGCCCGTGTCAGCAGCGGCTGCACCAAAGTCTGGAGATTCTCCTGGCCTTTAGCAATACTCTCCATGGCCTGCATGAACAGGTTCAACTTATCGCAAATTTCCTGCATCTCCACCTGGACTTGTTCCATGATTCTCTTGCAGTTGTTTCGGGTTGAGTAGCGGTGAACTCTTGGTCCGTCAATCCTGGAAACCTGTAGATGCAGGAAATAAGACACAGATTCGGGAATATCGGGTATGCAATATGAATGCAAATGCAATTATGTAAATATGCTACAGGTTTTATATTCCCCTCGATTCTAGTTTCGGAGAGGAGGCCATTATTACAATGGAGTCCCCATCAAGCAAGCAAGGAATCAGAAAACCCTCATATATAACAAATGCCAAGAGGCTGAGTACAAGAGTACAACTGAAGAGACCTCGGCCAACAAGCCTGGCGATGGTCCAAATACAAGTACAAATAACAAAGGCAAGGCAAAGATAAATCAGGCCAAGTGGCGGGCTCTGACGTCTTCCAATATCCTCATCGTCTTCGAGTGCCCTAGTCGGGAGATCAGCTCCTGAATCAGTAAAGCATGCCGCTCGGTAGTGGATCTCAGTTTTTTGGCATTGTCCTGATAGGTTCCTTCGCCAGAAATCTCATCAAATCTGTACCTCTTGGAACCGGCCTTCTCCTCATAACCTCTCGGCTTCTCGTCAATGTCACTTACTCTGAGCTCCGCAGCGCTCCTAAGTGATGTCGCTTCAGCAATCTTTGCATCCTGGGCTCTAATCTGTGCCTCTAGCGTGGCAATCTACAACTTCAGTTTGTCTTCCTGTTCCTTCCGCTTGGTAAGCGTGGCATTCCACAAAGCTTCCCACTTGCTGATACGAGCATAAGCTTTGCTTAGAAGTTCCTTCTTGGAAGTAAGCACCTTGCTAACGCCGTCCAAGGCTATCCCCACTTTTTCTTTCTTGTTGGTTGCTTCCGTCAGCTCCGATCCCAACCTGTTAATCAATTCCGTCTGTTCCTTCACAGTGAAGGTGGCTTCATTCTTCTCACGACGTAACTGGAAGATCTCCTTCTCTAACTCCTCATTGGCTTTCTTCAATTCCTCGTTTTCAGCCAACAATTTGTTATATTTCTCACTCTCTTCCGAAGGAGGTACCTCAATCAATGGAAGATACAGTGGTTCCACAGCAGGATAAGGCATCAAAGAAGTACCAACTCTCTCGCGAATCCACGCCAAATAAGGATCATAAGCTCTGCTGTTGCTCTTACCGAGCAAAGCTTTCCCCCTCCTATGGATGTTAGCCCACGCATGTCTCAATCTGATTAAAACAGCTGTGTCAAATAAGCCCGTGAGATATAGAGATTCCTGTATCTCCTTCTCAATAGGAGCGCCTCTCAAAGCGTAACCGAACTGTCGTACCAGCAATGAAGGGTTATAGTTGATACAGCCTTTCCGTCCAATCAAGGGGACATTCGGAAAGCCACTGCAACTATATATAATGTCAGAGCCCAGCATACTCCGATCAAACCAACTGATATTCTCAGCAGATAACCCCATCAACCGGGAAGACCAATCCAAAGTATTAACAGCATCCACAAAAGGTCCTGTTTTCGGGAGGTGCCCCTGGAACCACCTATACAGGAGAGGAAGACAGCAAGAAACATTCTTGCCACGACGTTTCTCATTCTTGTAGTGAATGGAATGGTAAACATCGCTCAAGAGAGTGGGAACTGGATTCTTCGAGGCAAGAATCAGGAAGGCGTCCGAGTCGACAAAGTCTGGCACATTAGGAAACAGGACAATCCCATAGATGCAGACAGCTAGAATAGCACTGAAGGCAATCCAACATCCACTCTTCGCGCACTGCGTGGCCTTCTCAACTAGGACAGATAAGTGAAAACCATAAGCTCCATTCAGCTTGACCAAGCCTCCCAGAAACTCAGAAGCGTGCAAACTGACAATCTCAGTGAGTGTAGCTAACTCAGGCTCGGCATCAACATGTACAAAGGGCATCTGGTCCAACACAGGAACTCCCAACATCGAAGAATACTCCTCCAAAGTGGGCGCTAGAATATAGTCTGGAAATAAGAAACATCTCAGCTGCGGTTCATAAAACTGCATCAAAGTATATACCCCAGTCGTCTCGAATGCCGAAGGTCTGTATAACAAGCTAAGCAATCTCTCATAAGATACTCTGAACTCAACCCTTACTCTCTCATCTGCTAGAGCAACTAAACCCAGCAAGGAACTGATATCTGGTGAATGCAACCGGTAAGCAACTGTCTTCTTCAGGGACTCCATGTCTGGCTAGAAGATACACTAGGATCAGAGGGAAATAATCGCCTGCAACATAGATACATGTTAATGAAATGCAATCATGAAAATGCACATGCGTATGCAAACAGGGGACCAAGTGCAATGCCGATGAACTGGGCTGCTCTGTACTGAAGCTTGAGAACCATCCAATCTTTATCTCAAACCAAACCACCCACTTAAAAGAACCTTGTAACCACATCTCATTTCCAGAGATAAACCAGGTATTCTGAGGTCAAAGGTTTCCTGCAAACAGACCCTACCTACCCCTCACAGGTATGTACTTAACTTGCAGACGAGGTACGGCATCCTATGCGGGTTCAACGTCATAGACTTTCAAGAGCAATGATACGATACCCAGAAGGTGTGGCATCATCATCCCTTGAAGCGGCCTCACTTAGTTGAATCCTAATTGATAGGTTCCCAGAGTCGACAATCCTCGGGTCAGACAACTTGTCGAGCCCTAAGGGCCAGGCAAGAAGCATCAAAGAGAATCTCGTCCGAGCGTAAATTTCGTGGCTAGCTGGTGCGAGCTAAGCAAGCAGGCTAACCACTACTCTCTACTTCTAAGTCTATGTGTAACCTCAAGCCCAGGTCCGACTTATCTCTCAACAGATTACCCCTTCCCACAACAACAATAATAATATAAGGCTGAATATAAAATGCGGAGAGTAAAGACAGAAAAGTACATCTATACAACACCCACGACGGGAAAACAAGCGCTAGGATTGACTCGCATAGGGGATATTCCTGTCCCCAGCAGAGTCGCCAGCTGTCGCTACTACAAAAATCGGCGCCGGCTGAACAGAAGAGTCGCCACCGTGCGTTATTTATCCCAAAGGAGGGAAAGGAAACGCTCAAAGTAAACCTACCACAAAGACGGGAAAGGAATGGTCATCGCAACCAAATCCTGGATTCGGGAGTCGGTTACACAAGGGGAAGGTATTAGCACCCCTCACGTCCGTCGTACTCGACGGGATCCACGCTTATTTTCTGGTACGGATTGTTATTCTATCTACTCTAAAGGTCTAGGGTTAAAAGAAAATAAAATGACTCGGCAAAGTATCGCACTTTATGCCTACGTATTCCCGTCTGAAAGGAGAAATCAGAGTCAACGTAGTTCGCCTACCTACAGGAAAGGAGGGGAAGGTTGCTCGCTAGGATATCGCATCCTATGCCTACGTACTTTCATACAGCATGAAAGATCAGAGCAAACGTAGTTCGGGCCACGGAAGACACAAGCTTGTCTGAATGTTTTTTATCTCCTTATGAAAGGGTTTTCCTGATTAAAGGTCCAAGCGGACAAAAATTACATTTTGATGTTTGTTTTCAGTCTTTTATGCAAGAACTGTTTTTTATGATGTTTGCAATCTCTAACGCAATAGAGACTATGATTTGAGGGTGACTACGTCGTATGTCACCCTAAGGGTAACACACTAAGCAATCAGGTTACTGGAGAGTGACCCTCCTGCAACCTTTCTCAAATAGCTTAAGGCTCGTAGCGTACGACATCGATCGTCCTTATTATTGTGTTTTGAAGGGTTTTGAGATGAGAGGAGAAAGAAATTCTAAAACCTAGGGTTTGAAATGGGAATCAAAACTACCCTAATGTTGTCATGCATGGATTACAACCTAATGTCTGTCATACTTCCCTCCCGCACAGAGGAAATCAGAGATCCTAGGGGATAAACGGAAAAGAAACAGCAAATACAGTAAACAGTAAAATGCATGAGATGCAGCAATACAAGCGAGGCAAGGGCGTCCCACTCAACCTCGAACCTGAGAAAACAATAGGCAAAGTGAAACAGCTTCACCTCAAACCTAAGGGAAAATCAACAAACAATACAGCAAAGAAAACCACACCCAACACCAGCTCAGACAGCAACAATAACTTCTACAGCAAGTTCAAACAGCACCAGCTCTGGCAGCTACGGTTGATAAACAGCAAAAGGTTGACAGTAACATCTTCAGGCAAGATCCCATCTTCACTTTCCAATGATATTCAAGCTTCAGGTAAGTTCTTGTTTCCAATAATCTCCAGCTTTAGCAAGCACTAAATCCAAACAGTAGACAGCTTTAGTTGGCAGTCAAACCCTAATCTTCAACAGATACCCAGCTTTGACAGGCACAAGCTTCATCTTCTCTAGTCATCAATACACTTCTTATCTTCAATAAGCTTCCATCTTCAAGGAAAACACTCACAGGAGAGAATCAAGTGATAGATGAAGTTGAAATGTTAAGATGCTTAATGACAACCCAGGGAAATCATTAAGATCTTAACACAGCAAGTGAGAGGTATCCTCAAGATTCTACCCAATCAAAGCATGCTCTACATCCCTCCTAAGGAGAGATGGAACTCTTTTAGGGGACCTTGTGTCATAGGATGGAATAGAGGCACAATAAGCTCTCTATGTTTGACAGAAGAAATCAGTCTACTCTGGAGCTCTCCCTATATCTCCTATCTCCCAAGTCTTCAAAAGCAATCTTCAAGCACAAGCAACCTAAGATCCAAGCATCAATATTTGTCTTCAACCTTCCTCAAAGTCTTCACTAGCTCCACAAGCCAAGCACAAGCACCAACACCCAAAGAAAAGGCCCAAAACTCAACAAACAAAGCAACTTCCCAAGAGGGAACTACACCAATATCAATCAACTTGCAAAAATCAAATAAAAATTCACCAGAAATAGAAAAATGACTAAAATGCTAATTTTATTTTTTCTATACTTTTCTTGAGACAATTATGAGAATGGAGAAAAAACTCCCATATAAAAAGACCTATTTTTGAATTTATTATGAATTTTCTAAGATCTTAAAATAATGTGAAAATATAAGAAAATATGGAAAAAAGGAAAAAAGAGTGTGTCAAATAGCAATCAGAATCAATGCATTTTAATAACTGGGCCCAAAGAGGGGGTGGGGATAGCAGCACGCGCTAGGCCCAATATCAATCAGAAAATTAAAACGAAAATACAAAGGAAAATGGAAAAGTTAGCGGTGCAGGAAGTAATGAAAACGCGTGCATCTCTCAATGGGCTTGCTACTAGGGGTGTGGATAACAGTTTATCACTTAAGCCCAATGCCAAATATTAAATGAAACGGTGTGTATTAGGTCCTCAGAGTCCCCTTCACAAATTCAAATTAAAGCCTGGCCATTGGATGCTTATATGAGTCAAAGTCTTCCTCTCATCCAAGGGTGAGAAAGTTGTCTTCTACCTTTTGAATTGTGGATGGAGAACAGCCATTGAAACAGAGCTTGCAACTTCATCTTCTTCCCAATCGTGCTTCCTCAAATCTCCATCAAAAATAAAAAACAAAAACCCTAACTCACTCCAAATTTTACCCTGAATTCAACCATGTCATTCCCAATCATTGAAACCTACTCCTCCTCAAAACCCGATGGAAATCTCAGAAATCACTCAAGAAACAAAACTCATCAAACTTAAAATTGAATAGCCTAATCTCTTCACCATGTTTCACTGAGCATTTCTAGCCATCCAACTATGATTATATCATCAAGAACAACAAGATATGAGCATGAACAGAAATTGCATGACTCCACTAATTGTCTCTAAATCAACCCTAAAGCTACCAGAAAGCTCCACATGATCATCTACATTGAATCTAACTATTCAAAACTGATTGAAGCTACCTAAATCATGCCATGGAGTGAAGTTTACATACCTGCAAATTTGAGATGAATAGAGGTATGAAATCTTCAAATCAAGCTTTGAGAACTTTCAGACACCTTCAATGAGTCATAATCTTGCTTATGTATGCAAAAGAATTGGTTGAATCCTCTTGAATCTTGGAACCCGATAGTGAGTTGCAGATGATGAAATTCAACTGCAAGAACACGATTTCTCCACCAATTTGCTTGGAACTTGATCTGGAAACACTCACTAGTATCAATGGAAGTGAATGCAATCAAAATTTTGGATGGAAATGGATGAAATGCTTGTAACCGATTCTGAATTGCAACAGAAAAATTTTGATCTCAAACTCTCTTCTCTCCTTCAATTCTCACCAACTCTTGCTCTGAACCTCTTCTGAATCTTATATAGAATGTATTTGAAGACCCTAGAAAGTTCTAGATTGATCCAATGAGAAATTCACCATCTCATGTCATGAGAATCTCTTCTTATGCCACACACATATCAGCTCATGATTTGGCTTGAAATTCACTTGGTTCTGAGTCCAATTTCTCTCCAAATGAGATTTAGGAGGTGTTAGGATGGAAGGAAGCCTTGCATTTGCCTTGACAAGTGATTTTGCATATGTGCCTTATGATGCAAGTAGCCCATTTTCAAAGCAAGTCCTAAAAATGACCCTCAATTCAAAATTGTGGCAATGTCAATGTTCTCAAAATGCATTTTACAATCAAATTGGTATGTCATATGGCTTGGTTTGGATGTGTAGATCAAAAACCCTAATTTTCAACTTTGGTTCATTTGAATTTCACCTTCATTTTAGGCCATTTTGGTGACTTTGTGAAGCAAGCCATTCCAAGCTCTCATGAACTCTTATATAGACTAAAAACATCATTTTGAACACATCTCATGTTGAACATTTTTTCATTTGAGGAGTGGAAGATGGAGATTTGGACCTATGTTGAAAAATGACCTGTAATTCAACTTTCCCAAAATACCCCTGGGTTGCCCAGACCATAACTTGAGTTCTACAAATACTCTTGAGGACTTATAGTACTCAAATTAAAGCTAAGATCAAGATCTACAACTCTTATGTTGGCCAAGAATACATTTGAAAACTCCTTGATAGGAAAAAGTTGCTTGGAAGTCAAGTGACTTTCACAGACAAATTTCAGTGTCCTCTGGGGACCCATAACTTGCAAGAACCATAACTTGAGTTCTACAAGTCTTCTTGAAGACTTCTAGTACTCAAATTAACGCTATTGAGAAGATCCACAAGTTTCATCTTGACCAAGACTTCATTTGAAACTTTCATTTTGACTTATCTGGCTTGGAAGTTAGGCCTAAATTAGGGTTTTTACACTTAACCCTAATTTAGTAACTCCTCTTCTTCTTGATTCCTTTTGATTTATCCTTGGCACAACACCACACTTGTATACACATATCAATTCATGAATACCACACCTTTCAATTAAGCCTTGATGCTCTTCAATCACTCAGTTGACCTAGGGTTGACCCAGATGAAACCCTAGTTGACTGTACTTCAACTCTGGCTCTTGTACTTGTATCAATGACTTGTCTTATCTTCAAAATGACCCTCTAGGTCTTCTATGATCTTTTCCATACCCTCAATCATGACTCACACATTCATTGATGATCTTCAACCCCCCCAAGATTAGGAGAAAAATCCACTGGTTGACCCTCAAACTTTTCAAAGCCTCAACTCATTTCTTGATTACTTGGATGGTCTTGAACTTGAATAAAACCCCATGATGGGCCTCTTTCTGATAAGAAAGGCACTTGATCCCCTGTTAGATGATTTGTTATGCTATGCTATGCAAATGATTAGACTATGTACATGACTTATTATGCAAATGACAATGCAATTGAAACATAACCCAGGTGAAATAGGTTGAGCAAATTTTAGGGTGCAACAATGTGCTAAAATTTTTATGTGAACTTAATTTATCTAAACTACACACTTCGAAAGTGTTTTAAGGAGAAGGCTTGATGTAAAGGTAATGTTCGACTGAAGTAAAAAGGATGAAAGTTTGCAGAAAGCAAAGTAAAGAACTTTGAAAAGTATTTACCAAAGTAAAGCAAAATGCGTAGAAGATGTAGATTGCAGGAAAAGTAAAGAAAAACACTTTAAGGTTAAGCAAGTAAATTAAATTTCATTGAAAGTAAAGATGGTGTGTTCACATAACGTACATTCTCCTAGAGTTCGTTTTTCTACACTCTGATACTTTGAGTAATTTTGGAGTAACTTGTACAAATAGTAAATTACAACACAATGAATTCTATGTCTAGAACTCTTATTTACAACACAAGTGTCATATTGCATGTAGACACTTGCTAGATGAACGCCACTTGTCTTGCTTAGTCATGAGAAAGCATAACTACTCTCTTCTTTATTTGAATTTCAAAACTTCACTAATACTCGGTCGAAGGTAGTTTCCTCAATATTTAGAAAATTTTTCTAAGTCCCAAGCGCTTGAATAACCCATCCTGCTCGAAGGTCTCCATACTCGAAGTCTTTTACATCTCTTAAAGATCTTAATATTTTATTCAAATATTTAATCTAAATATGATGCGTCGAATTTGTGAGCTAACACATTTATGCAACTATATACTTGTTTTAATTTGGTTGTAATGTCTTATATATATATATATATATATATATATATATATATATATATATATATATATATATATATATATATATATATATATATATATATATATATATATATTATATATATATATATATATATATATATATATATATATATATATATATATATATATATATATATATATATATATATATATATATATATATATATAATATATATATATATATATATATATATATATATATATATATATATATATATATATATATATATATATATATATATATATATATATATATATATATATATATGATATATTATTGATATTTGCATTTTTAGAAGAACATTAGTTTTAGTTTTTAGTATAATGAATCATTCAAAAATATCTCACAGGTATAAAAAAAAACATGAAAGGTATAAGAAAATGTAAATTAAAAAAAATTGTAGGTATAATAGCGCTTTTTAATAAAGCGCTATTATAACATAGCATCTAACATAGCGCTATTATAATATAGAATATAACATAGCGCTTGGAGAAAAAACGCTATTAAATGCTGGAAATAAATTAGACATGCCAACAGGCTATGTTAGCACTTATAAAAGAAACTCTATTAAAAAGGAGACTTTAATAGCGCTTTTAAAACGCTATTATAAGTGGCAAATTATAATAGTGGTGGCTTTAATAGCGCTTAAATGTGCTATTAAAGTATAAAAAAAGTGCTATTAAATACCTTTTTTGGCGTAGTGTCGAGTAAGATAAGGAGGAAATAAACAAATCAATGCATAACTCTAGAACAAACACATTTTGACCGAATACAAGGATTATAGAAACATGTCATTGTAGTTCGGTAAAAGGTAGTGTCATACCCCAAATTTTGACCACTATTTTTTCTTCCACCTGAGTCAAGAGTGGAGGGTATTAGTCTATCTAGAGTGTCATACAAGTAAGCTGGTCAACCCTAGTGACTTAAAAAGTCAAAGGGACCAGTTTGACTTTTTATCCTCTATTAGAAGTTTGACTTTATCATAGGATTCTAAGTTGCTATTTTTTTATGTATCACTTAGATTCTGTACAAAATATATAGTTTTTTAATGTTATAATTAGAAAATTAGGATTAAAGGTATTAAATATTTGAGTTACAAATATAATATAAAATATATTTTAATTAGAGTATGTTATTTAGTGGGTTTTTATTATTTAAATTATTCCTAAGACAAGTTTATTATTTTAATTAGCCATATTATTATTATTATTATTATTATTATTATTATTATTATTATTATTATTTAAGTTATTTTTCTAAGTACCTAGTCAACATTAGGATCGGGTTAGTCAACAAAGCCCAATCAAACATCAGAAACTCTAAGGCATGCGTGTATTCAGAATTAGAATGAATCAAACATCAAAAATTAAGTTTCAATCAAATTAAAATTACAGATAAATTACAAATCAAATCCAAAATCTATTTTCTAACTATATTAAACCTAAATATAATAATACAATTCGAATCAAAACAAATTTGAGTTAATCGGATCATAATCAGATTATAGAATTCCTAAAATTACAATCAATCTAATCTAAAAATCAATTTTGAACCAATTAGAATTAATTCGCTAAACCCTAGAAATAATCTATATTAACCTAATCTAAAATATAAAAAAAGGAGAGGACCCTAAAAAAGAAATAATCGTTGCTGCAATCCAAACCTTCGATCAGAGCTTAAATCAAATTAAGATTGGATTTCACATTGAAACCCTAATTCTTCTAATCTTGGCCACCAACATACTCAGTAGTACCTCGCACAAGTGGAAAAAAAGAGAGAGGTTATAGGAGAAGGGAGAACAAACTAGATCAGAGAGGAAAGGAAAAGTAAAAGGTGCAAAGTGTTTAACTTTTTGACCGGAGAGATCCTCGTCTCCGTAGGTTGGATCTCTGACCCCTTTATGAATTGCTCTGAATCATTATTTTTTGTGCTTTGCATGTCTTTTTTAATTTTGTTTGTGGTTGATTTTAGAATATAGAGTTGTGCCTGTTTGACTTTGGTTAAAGGTTGGGAAGGGTGATTGGGCTCAGGTAAGGATAAATATGTGATGCAGGTAGGGTTCATAAGGGTTCAATCTAGGTAGGTTGGGTATTTCTAAAAAAATATTGGGGTTATGGTTCATAGCCATGAAGGTTAGGCTACATTTATGAACCTAAGGTTCATCTGGGTAGCAGAAAGGTTTAGGGTTCATGTTGTTGTAGCTTAGGGTTCCTCGTTGGTTGGGTTTCTGGGTAGGGTTTGTATTAGGGTTCTTGAGGGATGAATTTTCGGTTGAATATCAACTGGAAAATTAGGTTCTAGGGTGGTTTTGGGGGCAGAGGTTAGGAGTGGAAGAGGGCCGTAGAGAATAGAAGTCGAGAGAAGAGAGAGAGCGAGAAGAGTAGAGAGAGAGAGAGAGAGAGAGAGAGAGAGAGAGAGAGAGAGAGAGGAGAATAGGGAAAACGAAAGGAAATGGAAGAAAAGGGATTATATACTCCATTGTCTCATCGTCCAGGTGACGCCCATGTGGCACTTCGTCAACCAATAACCTTGTTGACTCAGGTCTGCCACAGTGTGCCCATGTCTACATTACTCCCATGTTGACTTTCAATCTGATCCTTTCTTTTTGTAGATTTTGACTAGTATACAAGATCAGAGGCCATGATTTCGCCCCATTGTAGCCACCTAATTCTGATCACATGATTCAGAGAAGGTTAACCATTGACTCTCTCTCTATGGACCACCCAAGTACACACGGGCTTCAGAGGCAATTGGGTCTCTCCCAACTACTTTCCACACTCCCACACTGGCACCCCATTTGCTATATTAGTTCAATTTGCATCCCCCACCCCTTTAATTTTTTTAAAAACTATATCATTTAATTAATTTAATTATTAATCAGGATTACACCTTTATTATTTAATTAAATTAGTCTAAGAAGGATAATTAGAGTAAAATTAATATTTTTACAACAATTATTAATTAGGGTTATAATTTTAAATTAATTTTTAGGATTTAATGTAGTAAAGGGATTAATACAAAAATAATTAGATAATGATTTAAATATTTATAATTAACATGAAAAATATATAATTAAGGGTTTAAATTAGGATTAGGATTAATTTTATAATTAAACATAATTGGATTAATAATTAGTCAAATGATTAATATTTCCTATTCAATAGAAATAATAAAAGGAATAAAAAATAGGATTAATTACGGGGTATTAATTATTTAATTAGGGAATAGGGGTTAATTTTGGGATAATGATGGGGATAAACTTCTAGGGTTTTAGGGATAAAAAAATCAGGGATAAGGGATATGCCATTAACCTTTTAATATTTAATATGTAATATCATTATTAATTTATTTTCTTAAATAAATTAATCATTATATTTTTTTTGCAATTAATCAAGGGATTAAAATCAACTCAACGCACTTAAACATCAAGTCCTCTATCCTTGTGCATTGAGTCATTTTTCGAAATCAAATACTTCTCCGCCCCCGATGAGTTAAGAACTTTTCAAGGGATAAAAGTAACAAACACAAACATTTTTTTACAAGAACTATGGTACTCTGATCTTTCATCTAACATGAGAGTACGTAAGCATAGAGTCGTAGCACTCTAGTGAGTACAATAATAAAAAAAACATTGGTTTAATTGCAATTTTTGTCCCTCTATTTTCATTTTTTTTGTTTTGATCTCCCTATTTTAAAATTCGGAATTTTGTCCCTTTATTTTCAGATTGTTTTGAGTTTTGTTCCTCCTATTTTGAAATATGGAATTTTTGTCCCTCTATTTTTTTTTTAATTTTGGTCCCCTTATTATCATTTTTAAAAAATTTTGATCCCCTATTAAATTAGTTCTTAATTGGAAAGGGTGATTAAAATCCAAAACAAAACTTAAAATAGGGGACTAAAACTAAAAAAAAAAAAGATTTAAAATAGAGGGACTAAAATTTTAGATTTTAAAACAGGGGGACCAAAACTCAAAAAAATTGAAAATTGAGAGATAAAAATTCCGGATTTTAAAATAAAGGGATCAAAACTAAAAAAAATAAAAATTGAGGGACCAAAATTATAATTAAGCCAAAAACATTTTTAGGCCCTCCTTTCTTAATCAATCTTTTTTCCCTCTTAAATAATAAAAATAATTTTCTGTAAATAAGGTATTAAGCATTAATTCGTAAATAAAGCAAACATCCCATATGCACACAATAACCCTAAACTTTGAGGAGGATCTCATTGAATACAATGGAGTGAGGGGTGCCTAATACCTTTTTCTCACTTAACCGATTCACGAACATAGTCTCTCACCCTTAGTCATTAGGTTTTATCATTATTTCCCTGTTCATTAAGAACAAACAAAGGATGATGGCGAATCTGAATTTTTCTAGCCGCGGCAGCTGACGACTCTGCTGAGGAGTTCCTATACTTCCCCAAAAGAGTTCATGCTATCCTTTAACTTTAGGGTTTTGTATGATTCATTTTCTTTTTCTATTTCTTCTTTTCATTTATTTATTATTATGCTTCTGGTTTTGTTTTATATTTCATTATTATTATTATTATATGTCATGTTGGTTGGGATATACATTTGTGTGAAGCTAAAACCCAGAGTTGAGAAAAAATAATAAATTAAGTAAGGGGTCGTCCTATTTTGGCCAGTATGGATTCTTATCCCATGGGGTCTTTAATGAAGATTCCACCTAGAGTTGACCAATTTAAAGGGTTTGTCATAAGTTGGCTATCGCTTCTTCATGATGAAACCTTGATTTTTGGTCCATGACTCTAGGGACCTCTTCTAGAATCCATTCTCGAACATGGTTAATTTTGTCGATATTGCCGCTATTAGCATCTTCTGGGCTGTGAAGAATCAAGAGGTAGATCTAGCTCCTGCTCTGTTAGCTGATGTATACTACACTTTGATCGTTTGCCATGATAAGAAAAAATGGTTGTTATGTTGTTGCATTCCTTTTTTGTACCAAAGATTTGCCTCACACCTCTACAAGGATATTTATAGGATAGAGACCAAGAGTAGTCATGTTTGGGCTTAAAAGCTCATGTCCCTCAATGTGAAATCACTCATATGGTATTCAAAGATAAACGCTAAGGACATAATCGTTAATTGTGGGAGCTTTCCTAATGTACCCCTTATTGGCTCTAAGGGGTATATAAACTATAATCCCATATTATCCATGAGAGAATTGGGTCACCCTATATGGGAGAAGTCTAAGGATAAATACCTAGAGGAGTTCATCTTGCATAATGGGGGGTACCATGCACAAGGAATTATTTAGAAGGATCACTCATGCATGGGAGAAAATGCATGTAAGGGAGAATGAGCTGAAAAGGAAGGACACTTCAACTAAAGAACCATATACCCAATTGGTTAAAGAGAGACTTCAACTGGTCTAGTTACCTTTTATGATTGATCCAACCTACCATCCAGATATACCTGATCCCGTTCCAATATCAGTTGAAGAGTTCAACCACCTAAGAGAAACAATATTAAGACAAGAACAAGAAAAAGAAAGTTTGGAGTATGACTTCCATAACATGGCCTACTAGAAGAATTAGGTGAGCCATGACCTTGAACAAAAGGGAGAAGCAATACTAGAAGAATTAGGTGAGCCATGACCTTGAACAAAAGGGAGAAGCAACTTCTTGAAAGTATGGAGGAGGTCGAGTTCGAAAGGATTAAGAGGCAGAGGACCTTGGAAGGATTGTTTAACACTAGGGTGAGCTACAAGAATCTTGATAAGCAGTTGAAGGAGGCCCAAGGAGAGATTCATAAGTGGCAAAAATCATGGGAGATAACTAGGTGGAAGCAACAAGAGATAGAGGATGCGCTTTTGCTAGGTCGAAGAATTACTGGCAGACTCTTAAGCCTCTTTTGCTAGACAACAACAACTTAGAGCCGAAGCTAAGAAAATATTACCCAATGATTGGAGGAGGACCTACAAAGAGCTACAAAACCTTAGAGAGTGTGTACGCATCCAAGATCAAGATCATGAAGTCTTAAGAGCTCAAGTCAAACAATTAGAGGGAGACGTCCAGTACTTAAGGGATCTTGCCAATGCTGGCTAAGTTATAGTTTAAGAGTAAGGTGCTAAGGCTGAAGCATGGAGGATGGAGCACTCTAGTTTGGGAGAGTTTACTAACAACATGGTTAGGAACATCCCTAGGATGCACAAAAGAGCCATAGTGTTACAAACTTTGATAACACTCCTTAAGAAGTCTTTGAGTTCATTAAGCTATGTGATATTCTATTAAAGGAGTTTATGGCCCTTTGAAGAAGGCTATGGAGGCACCACTTTATTTTATGTTTCTTAAGATTTTTTCATTTCGGTCTTAGTTGTTTTGTGTTATTGTTATGGATCATTTTCTATACGAACCTATAATTTGGGGTTTATGAATAAAGTTATTTTTGTTTGCGCTATTTGTATGGGTTTTTATTCTTTAAATGTGTTCATATCTCTAATGTACGACAATAAGTTTTGAAATTCCCCTAAATAAAAGGACAAACAAAAATTATTTAGCATGCATGTACATTTCATATAGCATACACACTTATGCATTCATATATACATACATGCATAAAAATAAACAAGAATCATCTTCTCCCATATTTTCTCAGAATCATTTAAGTAATAACCTGACTTCCCGACCACAAACTCAAGCTTACCAAAAGAAGACCATGGAGCAACTAGAAGAAAATCAATCAACTCTCAGGGGAGATATAGATGTTGTCAAAGGGAATGTTAAGGTGATGAAAGATAAAGTTGATCAACTGACTCGTGCCATTCAAAACATGATAGCAAGAGAAACTGAGTCTAGCAACAGAAGGAATATTCCCACTCCTACCCCTCAGCCTGGGGATAATAATCCGCTATTAGGATTTGTCACACATATTAAACGCGCTGAAGCCGAGGCTGGCAAACTAAAAGTACATGCCCACCCTCCTAGAGGATATGATCCTCTACCTATCCCTAGTGGGGCATCCCTTCCTACGCAAATGCTTATTCCCCATGAGAACTATATGGACTGGAACCTTCAATATGAGGGTGAAAATTTAAGGTAGGTAATCCATGAAAATAAACTGACTGCTGTTGTTGAAGGACCCAAGGATGATGATAAGTACAAAATACTGGAAGAAAGGTTGAGGGTTGTTGAATGCTTCAATATCTTTGGAGTCGATGTTGTAGAGAAGTGCTTAGTACCTGACGTGGTTATACCTCCAAAGTTCAAAGCACCAGATTTTGAAAAATACAAAGGCATTAGTTGTCCTAAAAGTCACCTTGAGTGTTTGTTTGAAAGATGGTAGCTTATGTGGCAAATGACAATCTAATGATGCATACCTTTCAAGATTGTCTAAGTGCGACATCCTTAAATTGGTACATGCAGTTAGAGAGGGCTCATGTCAAAACTTGGGAGGACCTTGATAATGCCTTCCTAAGACAATACAAGTATAACATGGACATGACGCCTAATCGCAACAATTGCAAAACATGTATCAAAAGGGTAATGAATCCTCCAAGGAGTATTCTCAAAGATGGAGGGAACTAGCTTCTCACGTGCAACCTCCATTTTTAGAAAGTTAACTAGTAGACATGTTAATGGGCACCCTACATGAACCATACTATAAGAAGATGATTGGATCGGTATCAATCGAGTTTGCTGACCGAGTAATAATTGGGGAAAGAATTGTGAATGGCCTGAAAAGTGGTAAGATTGGAAAATCATCCTCCAGTCAACATAATAATAAGAGGTACTCCGACAATAATTCAAAGAAGGGTGAGACCAACATTGTTATAACTGATAGGCATTCTTAGATACCTTACAATCCTTATAAGCGGCAAAATCTCCTAATCAGTATCCATCACAGGCGCATTCTCCGCCTCAACCCTAACAACCTGGGGCACCGCCTCCACATAATCAACAAAAGCATAATAGGTATCCATAAAGGGATCAAAAGAGGCCATGGAAGAACTTAGATCCCATACCCATGTCATATACTCATATCCTGCCTTATTTAATTCAGAAAGGATTGGTGGAGATTAAACCTATAACACCTTCACTAACACCTCCTCCTCGAGGCTATGATGCCAATTCTAGGTGTGACTTCCATGATGGTTCACCGAGGTATACTACTGAGAAGTGTTTGGCCCTTAAATTCAAAGTACAAGAGTTGCTCGATCGCAAGATCATTTCCTTCACTCTTGAAAATCCAAATGCAAAAGATAATCACTTACCGGGGCACACTGGTTTAACTATCAATGCCATTGAAAGGGTAGAAGATGATGTCCTTATTAAGAGGATGGACGAAGTAAAAAGTCTATGACCAAGACACGGGAAATATTAATTGGCTACAAGTCGTTTGAAAGGTTACACGCGTGTTAAGAAGTTTTTCTTCTCAATCCTGACAAATGTGAAAAGATGAAAAGATGTCTTTAACAAATGATAGACCAAGGCTTGGTCTAAATTGGATACTCAGGGAAAGAAGATGACATTTCGAGTCTGTTTGGCAAGACCAAAAAAAGAGCTTTTAGCTTTTCAGCTCATTTTAATTAAAAAGCTCTGTTTGGTAACCGTTTTTTACCTTTTAGCTTATAGCTTTTTAACTAGCTTTTAGCTTTTTTTTTCACAAGCTGTTTAAAGTAGCTTTTGAGCTTGTAGCTTTTAGCTTATGGCTTTTTATTTCAATTATACCCTTATTATTTTAACTATATATATATATATATATATATATATATATATATATATATATATATATATATATATATATATATATATATATATATATATATATATATATATATATATATATATATATATATATATATATATATATATATATATATATATATATATATATATATATATATATATATATATATATATATATATATATATATATATATATATATATATATATATATATATATATATATATATATATATATATATATATATATATATATATATATATATATATATATATATATATATATATATATATATATATATATATATATATATATATATATATATATATATATATATATATATATATATATATATATATATATATATATATATATATATATATATATATATATATATATATATATATATATATATATATATATATATATATATATATATATATATATATATATATATATATATATATATATATATATATATATATATATATTAAAAAATTGATTTTAAAAGATTGAATTTAGGAAGATTTTGAAGAATGTTATAGAAGATTTTTACTATTTTTCTCTACTTTATTAGATATTATTTTTATTTATTAAATATAAATTATATAATTAATTTAGAAATAGTGTTTATAATTCTCAAGATAGAAGAATCAATAAAATCAATAAAGGTGGAGAAAATTCAGAATATTATTACAGTTTTATTGTAAAATATTAGACAATAAATTTATTTTTGTTATTATTTTAGATTAATATAACTAAATTCAAAATTACAATGTTATTATTTCGCGTACTTTATTAAATTTCATTATAAAATTCGGAAAAAAACTATATTTTGCAAAAGATTGAGTTAACCAGACCAATAATTGTAGTTATTAGGATTACTTTTACTTTTATGTCCTCATAAATGGCTTTATAAAATACCTCTATTTCATGTATGGTTTATTGGTTCTTTTATTCATTGAATTTTGTTGTAAATATATTCATAATAAATAGCAAATCTCATAAAACTTATATACAAATTTATATATTTTGATGATAACTTCAATTTTTCATATATATTAAAATTGTTTTACATGTTGTTATTAATACATTTACTTTATCGAATAAAATTTAATTTGATAATATAGTATAACAAGATAATAAAATTACAAATTTCTTAATTAAAGATGTCCTTTTAGGTCACTTTGTAATTTTAAGCTAGTGTAACAGCTAATTTATCAAACACTCAAGTTAACTTATCAATTACCAGTCATCAGCTATAAGCTATAAGCTATCAGCTACCAGCTATTAGCTATAAGCTAGTTTTACCAAATAGAGCCTTCAGCTATAGAATCTCAAGGGCATATACCTTTTGAGATTCCTTATCAAAGAAGGGAACTTTGACACCATTCCAAATATCGGTTCCAACATCTTCTAAGGCACCAATTCAAATACCAGTTCTAATACCGTTTCAAATTCCAGTGCCAGTAAAGTCAGAAGACCCCATTGTCCCATGTTCCTGCGTTATTTCCTTATGAAACTAAGGATGTAAACTAGAATTATAACGCTACAACATATGTAGGAGATAAGCCTCATGTACTAGCACCAACAATTACTAACATAATTGGTATCGGAGTTATGACCCATAGTGGAAGAGTATTTGCTCCTGAACAACCACTCAAGAAGAGTGCTCCTGAAAATTCAAAGGGAAAACAGGCCATAAGATCAGAGGAAGGATCTTCTAAGAAAACTGTATCCCAAGAGGATGCTGAAGAGTTCTTGAGGCTTATCAAAAAGAGTGACTATAAGGTGGTGGACCAACTAAGCCAAATACCTTCTAAGATCCCTATACTTTCCCTATTACTAAGTTCCAATGCTCATAGGGAAGCCCTATTGAAGATCCTAAATGAGGCACATGTCACCAAGGATATAACAATGGACTAATTTGATGGAGTAGTCGCTAATATCATTGCCAGCAGTTGGTTAGGATTGAATAGTGACGAATTACCTCCGGAAGGACAAGCCCACAACAATGCCTTGCATATTTCAGTCAAATGCCAAGATAGAATCCTCTCGAGAGTACTAGTGGCCTCAGGCTCAGCTCTAAATGTCATGCCCAAGAATACTCTCATGAAGCTAACCTATGTGAGAACCTTTATAAAGGCTAGTTCATTGGTTGTTAGGGATTTTGACTGTTCAAAAAGAATGGTGATTGGGGAAGAAGACATACCAATAATGGTTGGACCACATACTTCCATGGTTACTTTCCAAGTAAATAAATCCCTCTTATAGTTGTATTTTGGGATGGCGTTGGTTTCACGCTCCATGTGGCGTGTAGCACCCCAAATTTATTGGAATATTTATTTAATTTATTTAAATATGAATATTCGTATTTTTGGTGATTTTCGGTGGTTGGTGTGAAATATTGAGAATTATGGATTTTGAGTTATTTATTTAAATAATAGTATATAATATGAATATATTAGTATTATTATTAATTTAAATAAATATAAGTTAACTAAGGGCAAATTGGGCAATTAAGGAGGAGTTAGTGAGGGTAATATTGAAAAAGCCCAATTTATAAGCCCAAAGTTAGGTTTAACAAAAAAGAATTTTTGAGGGAATTAGGATTCATTCTTGTTAGACAGTGAAAAGGGAAGAAACAGAGGTCAGAGCTCTAAGAAAGAGGATTGAGGCAAAAGCTTCGCAAGGTTTCTGAGAATCAAGGAGAAGGCTTAGAGTCGGAAATTAAGGTATGGGGAGTATTGCCTTCATTGTTTTCAATATGTGATTTCAATGTGTTTAAAGCCGATTTAAGGGTTTAAAGGGTTTGAGGCTGATTTTGAGATAAATGAAACTAGGCCTTCGTGGTCAAAATCTGTTGTTGAGGTTTCAACCCTGTAGGGTAATTAGATAGTGAGAAACTCTAATGACCGTGGGGTAGTTGTAAGGAAATTATGGGAATTAGAGCGTGAATATGATACATGATTGGCCTAATAATTCGTATATTTTGTGCCTTTATCGCCGTAATACCTTAGGAATGATTTAGGGATGTTTTGGGGGGCATTGGGGAAGAAAATCGTTGGACCTTTGGGTTGATTTTAGTTTTTGGTGTTGTTGCACCCCAAAATTTGACCAACCATTTCTCGCAATTTGCCTTATGTTTCGACTCATTTTGCATTTTTGCATCTGCATATCGCATACATTGCATTTTTTCAGTCAGATTGACCTTATCAGGATTACAACCCTCTTATCACGTTTCAGGCAGTTCAACAAGTTCGAGTACGAAGATTTATTTTGGGAGTTGTGCTCTTCCCGGTGTTTTCAGCTTTTGCTGTTGTTTTTTAGGATATTTCAGTGTCCGTATTTTTACCGGTTATCTCGTTGCGTTCTCGCAGTTTCGTTCGCCGATTTAATCAACTTGCATTGTTTTTGTTCCGTATGGAATTATTAGCATTTTCATAGGATTTTATTCCGTTAATTAGTTTCTATGTTTTTAAGACATTTTTTTTATTAGAAAATAGATTTTAAATAGGTTAATTGTTTTTCTAGAATATTAAATATATTTTATTAGGTTTTAATAGTTTTTCTATTTTTTATAAATTTCTAGATATTAATTGATTTTGTTTAGAAATTAATAGATTTAATTCTTTTTTAGAATAATTGAGTTGTTTAGAAGTTAGTGGGTTTATTTTCTAGATTTTAATTTCTTTTTTTAGATTTAATAGGTTTTAGAAATTAATAGAGTTTATTAGATTTTAATAAGATTTTCTCTTAGGATTAATTGATTGGGGTTATTAGCAATTAATTAGCAGTTTTTAGTTAATTAGCCTTAATTTTCGTTAGCAATTAATTGAGTTTTTTTAATCAGGTCTTAATCATTTTAATTGCATTAATTGAGTCATGTTAATCCATTTTTGTTTACCACTAATCAGGTTTTAATCAGTTTTAATTGCATTAATTGAGTCATTAATTGGAGTCAATTAGATCAGTTTGGTGGGCCACTTGTCCGTTTTGGGGGCCCACGAGTTCAGTCCTGCGCCACTTGGCGTTGTATAAAAGAGTCCACGTTTCCTTCTCTCTCAGCGCCACATCACTATCCACCAGACCCCACACGGTGACACCTCACTCTTCCCATGGACTCACGCACTGCCACGCGTCCCAACGCCACGTCACCCCTCCGACCATGCAAACAGGCGGAGTTCTCACCGGAGAAATCATCACGGCCAAAACCTCCATAACCATCACCGAAACTTCAACTTCTCGCCGAAATCTTCATCACCTTCATCGTTTTTCTCGAGAATCTCCAAGGATCTTCAATCACCTTAACCTTCATCGAATCTCCAGAATTATCCAGATTCATCAATCTTGCTCCAGAACTTCAAGGACCTTCATCAATGTTCATCGCCATTCATAGACCTCCAAAGATTTTCCAGAACTGCTTTGAATGTTCATCACGCTCATTCAACAGGTTTCCGGAGATTCATCCGTTTTTCCAGTTTCTTCAACGAAATTCATCCGTCATTTTCCAGAAAACTGCATCCAAACCTTCAACAACTTTTTCCAACAAACCTCTTTATCCGTTCATGAGATTCATCAATCTCCGTCCAGAGTTCATCGCTGTTCATCTAACTCCTCACCAGAAACTTCATCAAGAACATTCAATCATCATCCAGGTCCAGTTCACTATGATCTTCATCTCGCCTGCATCGGAGTTTCCAGATCTTCAAGATCTTTGTGTTCTTCGCCCAATTTCTAGATCAACTCGTAATAATCTTCATCAAGATTTTTTAGAATTTCAAGAACTTTCATAACTGTTCAAGAAACTTCATCCGTGTTCATGAGTGTTTTCCAGAATTCATCCGTATCCTTCATGCATTCGTTGATCTTCCGGAAATTGCAAGAAGTGTTCTCCGTGTTCGTCCTTGTCCAGCAATCTCCACAGTTTTTCTCATACAGTTCATCTTCTCCGTATCGCCTTTTCCAAAAATCCTCAACGAGCATGCATATTCCATCTTCGTCCAAGAACCTTCAAGATCCTCATTTTTCTTCGTGATATGGATCTACAAAATACCCTAGGGATCTTCGTCAAGAAGCTCTAGATCTACCAGTCATCACAAACGCCATTGATCTTCAACATGAGAAGATGAACGTAGAAGGTTGAAAGGAGTAAGGAGGAGATTTTGGAGTACGAAGCACGGGAGACGGAGGAGGTTTGTCCGGCGGCGGAAGTTGTGGAGGAGAGAGACCTAGGGTTTCTGTAAAGTTTGGGAGAAGGAACGTGGAAAGGTCTTCGTGGACCTCGTTGATGGCTCGTGGGCCTTGTGGCCCAATTGGATGTTTGGGATCCATACACCCCATTCCACTTTGCAACCCCCCCCCCCCCCCTATTTCTGTTTGGTTGTTGATTGTTGGGCTGGACCCAACGAGTTGCTGGATTCACCCCATTCTACTTCGCAACCCCCCTGTTTCTGTTTGGTTGCTGATTGTTGGGTTGGGCCCAACGAGTTGCTGGATTCACCCCATTCCACTTCGCAACCCCCCTGTTTCTGTTTGGTTGCTGATTGTTGGGCTGGGTCCAACGAGTTGCTGGATTCACTCTGTTTTCCTTATGCGCACCCCCCGTCCCTTTTTATTTTGGTTTATTTTTTTTGCTGGTTATTGTATTGTGGGCTCAAGCCCAATTGTGTTTACTGGTTGAATTACCCTGTTCTGCTAATGTACCCCCTCCCCTTTATTTTCTAGTTTTTGCTTGTATTGGACATTTGTTTGTAATAGATTGTAGTTTCTATTTTTCTTTTAGGGATTATAGTTTTGTTTTTAGAATATTATTACATATTTTTTAGTATAGAATTTATATTCTATATTTTAGGTATTATTTTCTTTGTAGGAAATTATAGAATTATAGAATATTATGCATAGGATGGAATTTTCATATTTTGTATGCAATTTCCTTATATTTCTTTAGGGGTTTTATGCTATCTGATTTTACTTTGATTTTATTCTGTGCTGGCCGTGTGACATGATTCAATTGGAGAATGATTTTCAATATCATTTCTCTATCTTGTCTTTGACACGGATATCAATACGCTACCTCTTAGAGTTTGATTTATCGTATAAGTCAAATCATGACGGTTTAGCGTTACATTGGTTCTGATTCGAGCGTCATCATCAAGGATCCAGAGAGGGGAAGATTGGAATGGAGCTTGCGCACAATGTCGAGGGCCAACGGAGCCACTTCGTTCGATAACATCTTTCCTATTCAAGTCTTCATGCAACCGTCGAGTGTTGTGAGCTGTAGCGTTAGGTACGTAGGAAGTGGTGGTTGAGGGGTTTCCTTTCAATCGTCTAGAGTGTTTAGTGTGACACCGTTTGGGTGATATACGACGCACTCGCTCCTACGCCTTAGGTTCTTGCGTGTGTGTCCCGAGTTCCTTCTCGTTTAGGCGTGTTAGGCCTGCTTCCTCTTTGTTCTCGCCCCCGCGCGATCGAACCCCTTTTCTCCCGCATTCAGGCGATCGAGACCCCTTCTCTTGCCCCTGTGCAATCGAGACTTGTTTTCCATAGTGTGTTGAACTACGTTTGCTCTGATCTCTCGTACCAGACGAGAGTACGTAGGCATAGGATTGCGATGATCCTAGCGAGCTCCCTTTTCCCTTTTCTCCCTTTTTTTTGTAGTTAGCCGAACTACAACGGCTCTGATTTCTCGTACCAAACGAGAATATGTAGGCATAAGATGCGATATCCTAGCGAGCACACTAAAAAATAACTTCTCTGTTCTCTTGCTGCCGTGCGATCGAGACTTCCCCGCTGACGACTGTTGTTCCCTTTCTCTTGCCCTAGCGCAATTGAGACCAGACCGTAGTTTTAGTTCCCGTAGGTTCTCATACATCTAAACCTGACATACTACGTCCGTTCTATCGCAAACAGGTAACGCCTAAGTCTCCAACAAGCGAGCAGCATACACCTAAACTTCTAGAATACGTACGCTAGTATCGTCAATCCTTTCTCTCACCCCGGTGTGATCGAGAACACCCTGTCTACTCGTAGTTATATCGAACTACGCTTGCTCTGATCTTTCATGCTGTAACGCCCCGATTTCGATCATTCCCGCTTTATTGAGTCCTTATTTGATTTATTTAATTAATTATTTTTATTTATGTGGAATTTGTGTGATAATATGTTATGTTTACATATTGAGCTATTTTTGCCGACTTTGAGAGTTTCGGGTAAAAATAGGTTGGAGGGTATTTTGGGCATTAGTGATAATATTAAGTGGATATTTTGTGAGAATTAATTGATAAGTGTGTGGAAAGAATTTGGGAGGAAAGAAAATAGAATATGTGATATAGAGAGAAAAGAGAAAGATAGAAACATTAAGAAGAAAAATAAGAGAAAGAAAAGAGGAGGAGAGAAAAGAAGAGAAAGTGGAACAAAACCTAGAATCATCAAGAATCAACCTTAGATTTCGATTAATCAGGTAAGGGTGAGAAGTTTTATCATCTTGATAATGTATGTAATCATGTATGTGCTAGATTGGATTTGTTGGATTGTTTTCTATGTTCCATTTCTAGGTCGAAAGTTAGTTTAATCGGTAGAAACTGAGTTTTATCAGTTAGGATCTGGAATAGATGGTGTAGTTTAGTCGGGGGATGAGTGGGCTATGCTACTGGGACTGATTTGGATTTTATTCGGTCGATTTTTGAGGCTTTGGTGATTTTGGGACAGTTGGGGTTTTCTGGTTTCGCAGGTTCGCCAGCGTTCGCCAGGCGAGTGGTAGCGAAGCTTCGCCAGGCGAAGCCTAGCGAGTGGGCAGCGAACCTATGGCAGTGGCCAAGATCAGTCTTTGCTGGCATGTTCGCCAGGCGAAGGTGGTAGTGAAGGGGTTCGCCAGGTGAATCCCAGCGAGCGTGGCAGCGAATCTATGGCAGTAGCATCTGTTAGGCTTCGCCAGCGAGTTCGCCAGGCGAATGGCAGCGAGCATTCACTGGGGGCTTCGCCAGGCGAAGGTTAGCGAACTTGACAACATGTTTTCCTTTCTTGTGTTTCCTATCCGTGGGTTGGTTGTGTGGTTTGATTGCGATCATTCCTTATCTGAGATGACTAATTATATGCTGTCATGTATGTTGTGGGTAGTCGTATGGCGTGAATCCTAATTTGTGATTTGTGAAGTGTGAAATGTGGCTGTTTGGCAATTTTGTGCATTTACTTGAATTGAATAGAAATGCATGGCGAGATTGATTGTGAATATGAACCATGTATGAAATTGGTTTGAAGAGAGTTTTCTATCCACTAAAGAGTTGAAGAAACTTTTGGCGGATGAGGCTCAAGTGTTCTGTTTGTTTGCATCGCTGTCGGTGGAGAGTAAGGTTGAACTGGATATGGTTTCAGTGGTGTGCGACTTTCCAGAAGTATTTCTGGAGGACATTACGAATGTACTTCCGGAGAGGGAAGTTGAGTTTTTGATTGATCTAGTTCCGGGTACTAGACCGATTTCGATGGCACCGTATCGTATGTCGGCATCGGAGTTGGTAGAGTTGAAGAAACAGTTGAATGATTTGTTGGAAAAGAGGTTTGTTAGGCCGAGCGTTTCTCCTTGGGGTGGACCAGTATTGTTGGTTAAGAAGAAAGATGGAAGTATACGGTTGTGTATTGATTATCGGCAGTTGAACAAGGTAACTATTAAGAACAAGTATCCGCTTTCTAGAATTGATGATTTGATGGACCAATTGTTTGGTGCCCGTGTTTTTAGTAAGATTGATTTGAGGTCAGGTTATCACCAAATTCGTGTTAAAGAGGAGGATATTCAAAAGACGGCTTTTAGGACACTGTATGGTCATTATGAATTTTTCGTGATGCCATTCGGAGTTTCTAATACGCCAGGTGTGTTTATGGAATACATGAATCATATTTTTCATGATCAGTTGGATCGTTTTGTGGTTGTGTTCATCGACGCCATTTTGATTTACTCTAAGTCTCAAGAAGAGCATGTAGAGCATTTGAGAGTTGTATTGCAGATTTTGAAAGAGAAACAATTGTATGCTAAGTTATCTAAGTATGAGTTTTGGTTATCGGAAGTGAGTTTTCTTGGGCATGTTATTTCTGGTAGTGGTATTAGTGTTGATCCGTCCAAGATTGATGCGGTAATGCAGTGGGAAGCTCCTAAGTCAGTTACGAAGATTCGAAGCTTTTTGGGATTAGCCGGTTATTATCGGAGGTTTATTGAAGGATTTTCGAAGTTGGCACTTCCGTTGACTCAATTGACTTGTAAGGGAAAGGCTTTTGTTTGGGATATTGATTGTGAGAAGAGTTTTGTGGAGCTAAAGAGAAGGTTGACAACGGCGCCGGTTTATTTTTTGCCAAATCCGACGGAATCGTTTGTAGTTTATTGTGATGCTTCTTTGTCCGGTTTAGGTGGTGTTTTAATGCAAGATGGAAAAGTTGTGGCTTATGCTTCGAGACAATTGAGAATGCATGAGAAGAACTACCCTACGCATGATTTAGAGTTAGCGGCTGTGGTGTTTGTTTTGAAAATTTGGAGACATTATCTTTATGGTGCGAGATTTGAAGCTTTTAGTGATCACAAGAGTTTGAAATATTTATTTAATCAGAAGGAATTGAACATGAGGCAGAGGAGATGGTTAGAGTTTTTGAAGGATTATGATTTTGGTTTGAATTACCATCCGGGTAAGGCAAACGTGGTAGATGATGCTTTAAGTTGAAAGTTGGTTCATATGTCAACATTGATGGTAAGAGAATGGGATTTGTTGGAAAGTTTTAGAGATTTGAGTTTGGTTTGTGAGATGACGCCGAGTAGTGTGAAACTTAGTATGTTGTATGTTACAAATGATTTTCTTGCCACCGTGTGCGAAAGCAAATGTTGGATTTGAAGTTTGTTGATTTGATGATGAATGAGAATGAGGACTTCAAGGTTGATAATTTTGGAGTTTTGAGATTCAGTGTTCGTATTTGTATTCCCGACGATGTAGAGTTGAAAAAGATGATATTGGAGGAAGGACACTGGAGTAACTTAAGTATTCACCCGGGAGTGAATAAGATGTATCAAGATTTGAAGAAAATCTTTTGGTGGTCCGGATTAAAGAAGGATGTAGCTCAGTTTGTGTATTCGTGTTTGACTTGTCAGAAGTCTAAAGTGGAACATCAGAAGCCTAGTGGTTTGATGCAACCGTTGGACATTCCGGAGTGGAAATGGGATAATATATCGATGGATTTTGTTACGGGATTGCCTAATACGCAAAGAGGTCATAATGCTATTTGGGTGATTGTTGATAGGCTTACTAAATCTGTTCACTTTATTCCAATTGATATTAGTTACCCTTTGGAGAAGTTAGCTGAGATTTATGTTGGTGCGATTGTGAAGTTACATGGGGTTCCTAAGAGTATTGTGTCGGATAGGGATCCTAGATTCACTTCGAGATTTTGGGAAGGTTTGCAAAAGGCTTTGGGTTCTAAGATGAGATTGAGTTCGGCTTATCATCCGCAGACGGATGGTCAAATCGAAAAGACGATTCAATCATTGGAAGATTTGTTGCGTGCTTGTGTGCTCGAGCAAGGTGGTGCTTGGGATGGTTATTTGTAATTGATTGAGTTCACCTACAACAATAGTTTTCACTCAAGTATTGGTATGGCACCATTTGAGGCCTTGTATGGTCGGAGATGTCGAACACCTTTGTGTTGGCATGAAACTGGAGAGAGGTCGGTAGTTGGGCCGGAGATGGTACAACAAATGACGGAGAAGGTGAAATTTATTTGGGAAAAGATGAGAGTTTCTCAGAGTAGGCAAAAGAGTTATCATGATAAGAGAAGAAAGGATCTTGAGTTTCAAGAAGGCGACCATGTGTTTTTTAGGGTTACACCGGTTACGGGTGTGGGTCGTGCTTTGAAGTCGAAGAAGTTGATTCTCGTTTCATTGGTCCGTATCAGATTATTGCACGAGTTGGTGTTGTGGCTTATCGTGTGGCGTTGCCTCCGAACCTTTCGAATTTGCACGATTTGTTCCATGTTTCACAATTTCGGAAGTATATTTCGGATCCGTCACATGTTATTCCTATGGATGAGGTTGAGGTAAGAGATAATCTTACAGTTGAGGTTTTACCGATTAGGATTTTGGACCGTGAAGTTAAGAGGCTCAGAGGCAAGGATATCTCGCTTGTGAAAGTAGCATGGGGAGGTGCTGCGGAAGGCAATATGACTTGGGAATTGGAGAGTAAGATGCGTGAGTCACATCCAGAGCTGTTTGGATCAGGTAATATTTTCGAGGACGAAAATTTCTAAAGTGGGGGAGAGTTGTAACGCCCCGATTTCGATCATTCCCGTTTTATTGAGTCCTTATTTGATTTATTTAAGTAATTATTTTTATTTATGTGGAATTTGTGTGATAATATGTTATGTTTACATATTGAGCTATTTTTGCCGACTTTGAGAGTTTCGGGTAAAAATAGGTTGGAGGGTATTTTGGGCATTAGTGATAATATTAAGTGGATATTTTGTGAGAATTAATTGATAAGTGTGTGGAAAGAATTTGGGAGGAAAGAAAATAGAATATGTGATATAGAGAGAAAAGAGAAAGATAGAGACATTAAGAAGAAAAACAAGAGAAAGAAAAGAGGAGGAGAGAAAAGAAGAGAAAGTGGAACAAAACCTAGAATCATCAAGAATCAACCTTAGCTTGCGATTAATCAGGTAAGGGTGAGAAGTTTTACCATCTTGATAATGTATGTAATCATGTATGTGCTAGATTGGATTTGTTGGATTGTTTTCTATGTTCTATTTCTAGGTCGGAAGTTGGTTTAATCGGTAGAAACTGAGTTTTATTGGTTAGGATCTGGAATAGATGGTGTAGTTTAGTCGGGGGATGAGTGGGCTATGCTACAGGGACTGATTTGGATTTAATCGGTCGATTTTTGAGGTTTTGGTGATTTTGGGACAGTTGGGGTTTTCTGGTTCGCAGGTTCGCCAGCATTCGCCAGGCGAGTGGCAGCGAAGCTTCGTCAGGCGAAGCCTAGCGAGTGGGCAGGGAACCTATGGCAGTGGCCAAGATCAGTCTTCGCTGGCATGTTTGCCAGGCGAAGGTGGTAGCGAAGGGGTTCGCCAGGCGAATCCCAGCGAGCGTGGCAGCGAATCTATGGCAGTAGCTTCTGTTAGGCTTCGCTAGCGAGTTCGCCAGGCGAATGGCAGCGAGCATTCGCTGGGGGCTTCGCCAGGCGAAGGTTAGCGAACTTGACAACATGTTTTCCTTTCTTGTGTTTCCTATCCGTGGGTTGGTTGTGTGGTTTGATTGCGATCATTCCTTATCTGAGATGACTAATTATATGTTGTCATGTGTGTTGTGGGTAGCCGTATGGCGTGAATCCTAGTTTGTGATTTGTGAAGTGTGAAATGTGGCCGCTTGGCAATTTTGTGCATTTACTTGAATTGAATAGAAATTCATGGCGAGATTGATTGTGAATGTGAACCATGTATGAAATTGGTTTGAATGGATGATGAATATATATATGCTTTGTGATACATATATTTTGAATGCGTAATGAATATATGCGATGAATGCGTGAGTATGTTTGTAAACATGTATGCATTTCAAGAGTGTCATGAGTCATGTTGCATATGGAGCATCATGGTATGCATTCTTGTGTCGATTGATTCCTCGGTGAATCTGCAGAACCTCGTGTGCCCTTGTGGGGTGTGATCGATGGTTATTTATTGATTCCTCGGTGAATCTGCAGAACCTCGTGTGCCCTTGTGGGGTGTGAGCGATGGTTATTTATTGATCCCTCGGTGGATTTGCAGAACCTCGTATGTTGCGATGGTTATTTTTGATTCCGCGTAGAATCTGCAGAACCTCGTGTGCCCATGTGAGGTGTGAGCGATGGTTATTTTTGGTTCTTCAATTGAACCTGCTAAAATGAGTCGGTACCGCATTTGCATCTGCATAGAGTCGTGTGTCGGTCTCTATGAGTTGTATGTTGACATCTGTGCATGATGTATGGTGAATAAACATGAATGTAGATGTTTATGTAAATTGTTGATAATTGGCATGAATGGAAGGCTTGAAGATACATGTATGTGTGAATATATATGTATATGTGTGTGTGTTTATGAATTGATATAAACATTGTTGATGCATATTGTATATGCTTGATGCTCTATTTGTAAATAGTTAATTGTGAATACATTGCGATGTATGGTGTGGTGAGATGAGTTGTGGTGAGAACGCGAAAGATGTTATTGGACGTTATGTGTGTGTGTGTGTGTGTGTGTCTATATATATATATATATATATATATATATATATATATATATATATATATATATATATATATATATATATATATATATATATATATATATATATATATATATATATATATATATATATATATATATATAATATATATATATATATATATATATATATATATATATATATATATATATATATATATATATATATATATATATATATATATATATATATATATATATATATATATATATATATATATATATATATATATATATATATATATATATATATATATATATATATATATATATATATATATATATATATATATATATATGCATTATGTATTATGATATCGTTTCTCACCCTTCTGCTGTTTATAATGCTCTATGAGGCATTGCAGATTAGATTGCTGGAGTTTTTGTGAAGCGTGGCTTCATTTCTTTTTGGTCGGTCGGCTCTGATATGTAGCACCGGGTAGCTAGGGATTATTTTGATTCTTTAGTGATACATCCGCGTATGTATCTGTTGATGAATGTTTATGTAAACATGCTGGTTGAATATTGTATATATTGATGATGTTGTGAATCAACTCGAATGATGTATATGTATGTGATTACATGTTTTGGAAGTTATGAAATATTTAGATGTTTCCGCCTATGTTCTAAATATTTTTCCTTGTGGGTGTTGCCCCGCTGTTGCATATCTGTTGAGCAGGTGTTGTGCGTGTTGAATTTTTGTATAATGTGGCATGCCTCTTTTATACCGTGATTGTAATTATACTCTGATGATATATTGATTACATGCCTAAATGATTTTTTTTTGTGTTTAATTGGGGGTATAGAAAGGGGGTGTTACACATGCCGTGTGAAAGTACGTAGGCACGAGATACGATATCTCGGCGAGCAACCTTTCCTCGTAGTTAGGCGAACTTACGTTGACGACGACTTTCCCATTGCACGAGGGAATACGTAGGCATAGAGCGCGACGCTTTATCGAGTCAGTTCTTTCCGTTTAGATTTAGAAGCCATAGCTATATTATTTTTCACCCGTAGACAAACACAGCAAGCGTGGATCCCATCGAGTACGATGGACGTGAGGGGTGCTAATACCTTCCCCTTGCATAACCGACTCCCGAGCCTAGACATGGTTGCGATGACCTTGTCTTATACCCTTTCGTCAGGTTTTTTCCGATCGTTTCCTTTACCGTTCTGAGGGATAAATAACGAAAGGTGGCGACTCTTCTGTTTTTTCGGCACCTTATTTTCGCGGTAGTGACAGCTGGCGACTCTGCTGGGGACTACGATGGTTTCCTGGGGATCCAACGTCCTCTATGCGAGACAATCGGGGGATCCAACGTCCCCTACGAGAGTCAATCCTAGCGCTTGTTTGCTTGTCTGTGGGTGTTTATTTTTGTGTTGTATGTTGTATATTACTGTATTTACATTTTCCGCACTATATTATCATCTGTTGCTATTGTGCTGTTGTGGGAGAGGGGCTCTGATGAGTGATAAGCCAGACCCAGGCTTGAGTGTACCTAGCATTAGTTATGGAAAGTAGTGGGCGCGTGCATGCTTTGCATGTACTAGTGTCTCGCAAAATCCACGCTCAAACGAGATTCTCTCGGTTGACTTCTTTTCTAGCCCTTTGGTCTTGAGGGGTTGTTGGTTTGGAAGGTTGTCGACTCTGGGGGCCGATCATTTGAGATTCAGCTAAGTGAGGTTGCTTCAAGAGATGATGATGCCACACCTTCTTGGGTATCGTATCATTGTTTCTTGAAAGTATGTGACACTGATGAATGCATAGGATGCCGAACCTTTGTCAGTTTAGGTCCATACCTGTGGGTGGGAGGGTTTTTGCAGGAAACTTGACTTCCAGCCAACCCGGTATTTTGGTTTTCTCTCGTCAGAGCGAACTTATCCCGTCAGCAGCACAACAGTATTCAGAGCTTTGTGGGGGTTGTGATCCCGTGTTTGCTGCATCAGCATTTTGCATGGCATTTCATGTGCATCTCATGCTTGCATGTCCATCCTCAGCAGGAATAGAAATCTTACCCGTCTTTTGTCCAACTCGCAGTTAACTTCCCGACCTTCGCATTGGACTTGAATTAGTTTCTGGACAGATCATGAACTCCGTAGAGCAGAATCAGGTTGTTACGAGGGCAGAGTTTGAATTGTTGAAGAATCAGTTGAGTCAGTTCATGGAAGCCATAACAGCTATGAGGAGAGGACAATGTTCAGAGGACTCCGGTGGACAATATTGCTCAAGCCCAGCCTGTGCAGATTCCTCTCAGAGATAAAGATGCATCTTCTCTCCGTGACACAGACTATCAGCATTTTACTTTCCCTGTGCCAGATCCTCAGAGGATTGTTCCGAAGGTTAATACTAAGAACCCATAGACTGTTGAGTATATGAGAAGATTGCAGCTGTTGGAAGATCAGGTGGCCGCCCTGATGAGTAAGAATACTCTTAACCTGAATGCTTCGAGCATGTGTCTAGTGCCAGGCCTTGTGTTGCCTCCAAAGTTCAAGATGCCCAATTTTTAGAAATACAAAGGGGATAGTTGTCCGAAGCTACATTTGGTTATGTTCTGCAGAAGAATGACTTCACATGTTACCAATGACAAGCTTATGATTCACTATTTCCAAGATAGTTTGATCGGAGCATCTTTGGATTGGTACATGCAATTGGAGAGTGATAGCATCAAATCATGGTCGGATTTAGCCAATGCCTTCGTGAAGCAGTACAACTACAACCTGGATATGGCTCCTAGTCGCGTACATTTGCAAGAATTATCTCATGCGGAGAATGAATCCTTTAGGGGGTATGTGCAGAGATGGAGAGAATTGGCTGCTCGTGTTCAACCACCGCTTTTGGAGAGAGAAATGGTTGACCTCTTCTTGGGTACTCTGAAGGCCCGTTATTATGACATAATGTTCAGTTGTGGAATGGCAAGCTTTGCGGACTTGATAAGAATAGGAGAGCATGTTGAGAGCGGAATCAAGAGTAGAAAGATTCGAGATATCCCTGATACTTCAGTTTATGAAGGTGAATCAGTTGTCAGTTCTCAAGAAGAATGGGAGAAAGAAAGTGATTTCATCCCGAAATCTCCCATACCTCAGATTCAGTGTTCAGACACTTCGAGTGTTCAGAGCCAACAACCTGTTGAGTATGTATGTCAGATATCTGTTCCCCGCCAGAGTCAACAGTCGTATCATCGTCAACCGTGTCAGCATGCCCGACGAAGACCAAGGAAACCTGAAAGGCATTTTACTCAGCTACTGGTGTCGTACGGTCAGTTGTTGCCATATTTGGTCAAAGGTGGGCTGATAGTGCCGAAAGAGACTAATCCAATGATCCCGCCGTATCCTCCAGTTTTTGATGCCAACGCCCGCTGTGAGTACCATGTTGGGGCACAGGGGAATTCAATAGATGATTATAAGGTGCTTAGAAGCCAAATTCACACTTTGCTAGACTCTAACAAGATATCTATCACGCCTCAGGGTGTTCAGATTAACGACCTTCCTTCATCCAGCCAAGTGGGTGCATCAGTTCAGGTTATGGGAGAGTTCACTAAGAGCAGATGTTCAGAGGAGTATCAGGATGACTTCGATGAGCAATTCTGAAGATGGATGACTCAGTAGCAAATCAAGTTCGAAAAGCCCGGTTCCCAGAAGCTGGCAATCTGTGTTTTATCATGTCATTTCTCTACATTTGTAGTTTCTTTCCTGTTAAAGCGCAAATTGCATTCGTAAAACTTGTATTGTTTTCAATTGATATTGATAATGAAATGAATATGCATGTTTTGATTTAATCCATTCGTGTTCACTAATTGTTTTTCCAGATATCCAACGCTTGGTTAAGCGGAATCCGGGGAGGAGGACGAAGTTTAAAAGACACACAAGCTTTCGATTGTATGCTTTTGAAAATAAAACTTGCTGATGATGTACAAGAATTGTTTCAAATCCCTAAACACCGGAGTTATAAGGAAGATAATCCCTTGTCAACCCCTTTGAGCCTAGTAGTAGGAGTTTCTTTCGGAATACAAAAAAACCCTCAATCTTAACCCGGGGCTGGGTAGGTGTTAGCTAATTTGATCGAGCGTCCAAATTGCAGAAAGGAGTGTCCATTCGAGGATCAATCACACCTCTAGAGGTCGTGCCTAAAAAACCACGGTGGTTAAGCGTCAGGAGTGAAACAGTCACATTATTCCCCAAAGAGTCAGACAACCAGTGTCACACGACTTGTTCAAAAATAAATAGCAAAAAGAATCAAAAGCTTGCTAAGTCAAAACTTGAAAACAAATGACTTAGGCAAAAATGAGGACATCCCGCTGGACTTAATAATCAAAAAGAAGCTCAAAAGAGTCAGTCCAGGCAAAAATTAGGGAAAGCGAAAAACTGAAAAAAATGAAAAGGATTACAAAAGAAAAATCCTCAAACGAAATACAAGTCGTGTGACCCCAAGTGGCAAAGACAAAAAGTGAGTGGCTGTCACTCCAAAAACTCATGGTTTCTCGAACTATCACTCCTATCTCTCAACCTTTGAGAAGTGAGCGCTAAGGTCGAATTAGCTAAACGTAGGATTGAAGAACATCAAGGTGAACGAGTGGGTTAAAATAAATTTTGAGCCTTTATCCTTTCCTTCAAAACCGTAAACCTGACCACGTTACAACCGGAAAAGTCCTAATTGAAGCAGGTTTGTTTCGAAGGCATACTTCGGTAAAGATTACGTCCAAACTGACTCCTAAAAGGGTTCTTCTTACCATGTTAGTACTGATGTTGATATTCTGATAAATGATTTGTTCATTATATGCCGTAAACTATTTTTCCTTTTCCAGTGAACAGATTGGATGTCAAAACTGTCATATGCATTGCATTAATATATCTTTTATGCAGAATAACTTGTTTTACTTGCAAGTAAGCGCTTGACAGCAGGAAAGTTTCCTACAGTGGAAAGTCTGATCAGGATAGAATGCAGAACGCCCGAATACTCCGTGAACCGGGGCAAGCTATATCAAGTAATCCATGGAAGTTACCCATCCAGAAGTCAGTTAATCTGAAGCAGTCAGGTCGAGATTCCGTGAATCTCTCAAGAACAACCAGGGTATTTCCCCACAGATTAGTCAATCAGGGGAAAAGTCGTTGCAGACAGGGGCAAGCCACTCTAAGAAAAGTGCAGAAGCTGTTTCTTGCCCGAGGGGAATTTGATCTGAAGCATCTCTCCGAGGTTCATAGTGCTGGGGCAGTTTATGTCAGACCATCAGGGTACAGATTTTCAGATTCCCATTCGAGGAATATCCCCACAGAGATCCCGCAGACTGGGGCATATCAGAAGCGAAGGAATTGTTCCTCTTCGTGTCATCAGAGCTACTCAGAGCTACTCAAGCAGGTTCAGCCAATCTTCAAGTGTGAGACGAATGTCGGGAAGTCGTGATATTATCCCTTGACCCTTCAACCAAGAACCGTGAATTCAGACAGAATGTTTTCCAACATCAGTTGTACCTGACCCATCGCAGATAGCCTAAAGCCCAATCCTTATTGACAATCGTCAGGAAGCCCAATCCTTATTAGCGCGCCATTCCTAAAGCCCAATCCATATTGGCAATCACCGTGAGGCCCAATCCGTGTTGGCGCATCAGTCTCCAAATCCAATCTTCATTAATACGCATGAAGACTCCGTCTGTTTTCCCCAGCGGAAGTCCAATTGTCATTGGTACGTGTAAGCTACCCCAGGGAATTCCAATCATACGTAGCACATTTGGTTATCCCCAGCGGAGTCGGTTCACCTTTCCAACATTTATTTTGCTGGAATAATTCTGTGATACCCGGTTATCCCCAGCGGAGTTGGCTTCACCTTTCCAGTATTTATTTTGCTGGAATGGTCCTTCTGTGCACAGCTTTTCTCCAGCAGCCCGAGCCTGCATTTGCATCTGGCATATATCATCATATTTGCATTTCATTGTCAAATGCGTAGCATTCCATCTCATATGGAGCATTACGCCATAGAAAATTCAAACATACGCATATGCATGCGAAACATAAGCCAGTTTTTCTATCAACCTTCTGTGGCAACGTGAATCACTCTGCAATCAGTTCAGGGGCATTTATCCAGCAACTTTGTTCAGACAGCTCTTTGGTTTAGTTGATTTTCAGAGCATACGACGGTTATGCTTTGTCCATCAAGCATCTGATGACGACAGACTTTTCTTTCCGTCAATTCCTGTTGACGACGTGTACCTCCAAGCAGGTTTTCTTCTCGTCAGTTCCTATTGACGATGTGTTTCCCCAGCAGGTGTTTTCTCCGTCTATCTTTAGTCGTTGTGAGTTTTGGATATGGCGTTTTCTCCGTCTATCTTTAGACGTTGTGAGTTTTGGGTATGGTTTTCTCTCCGTCTATCTTTAGACGATGTGAGGTTTCAAGGCGATCTTTCAGATATGGTTTTCTTTCTGTTTATTGGATGAGATGACATTTCAAGAGGGGTTTTTCCTGACCGTTGATTCTTATTGACGTCGAAGCTCTTTGAGGAATGTTCGGTTTTCCTAGTTGTTGATTCTTATTGACGACATGGCTCTTTGAAGGTGGTTTTCTTCCTGTCAATCCTTATCGATAACGTGGCCCTTTGAGGATTTTGTTCTTTCCATTAACTCCTATAGACGATGTGGTTCTTCGGACAAGTTCTTCTTCCTGTCTACCTTTAGACGATGTGTCCCCAGTAGACTTTTCCTCGGATTACTGTTACGTCAGCGTTAAAAAAATCTCATGGATTAAACCTTTGGAGTTGTTACCCGTGTTGACGGAGATGTTACCTGTGTTGACGGAGTTGTTACCCGTGTTGACGGAGATGTTACCCGTGTTGACAGAGATGGTCCCGTGGAGTTGTTCGTTCAAGTCTTTGGATGCCAGATTCACACTTTTATTTAGTGTATGCCTGTTTCTGCGAAAATGGAAGGTCAGAGATATTGACAGTTCGCACTTTTATTTAGCGTATGCCCGTTTCTGCGGAAATGGAAGGTCATGGATAGTATTTTGATATGGTCCTGTGGCTCGGTGCCCGCTTATTGTAGTGTATATTTGAAGAGTGATTGTTGTTGATCTAATGTTTGGATTCAATGCCTGTGGTGTCACACAGGTTGTTGATATTGAAATCAGCTGTCCTTTATCAGATGATTGATCAGTTTGTTGCCGTGACAACTGGATTCAGTTTTCTGGATATTTGTTCCCTAAGCAGTTTTTGCAGTTTATTTCTGCAGGTTGGCAAATTTCCGGGTTCTTTGGTATTCAACCGTCTTCTACCTTTGAATGTTTGAAAGCCGTTCGCTTTTCAACCCTTCAGGTCCAAGCCGTTTGAATAGGGGCAGCTGTTGCACCCCAAAATTTGACCAACCATTTCTCGCAATTTGACTTATGTTTCGACTCTTTTTGCATTTTTGTATCCGCATATCACATACATTGCATTTTTCAGTCAGATTGACCTTATCAGGATTACATCCCTCTTATCACGTTTCAGGCAGTTCAACCAGTTCGAGTACGGAGATTTATTTTGGGAGTTGTGCTCTTCCCGGTGTTTTCAGCTTTTGTTGTTGTTTTTGAGGATATTTCGGTGTCCGTATTTTTACCAGTTATCTCGTTGCGTTATCGCAGTTTTATTCGCCGATTTAATCAACTTGCATTGTTTTTGTTCCGTATGGAATTATTAGCATTTTCCTAGGATTTTATTCCGTTAATTAGTTTCTATATATTTAAGACATTTTTTTTTTTATTAGAAAATAGATTTTAAATAGGTTAATTGTTTTTCTAGAATATTAAATATATTTTATTAAGTTTAAATAGTTTTTCTATTTTTTATAAATTTCTAGATATTAATTGATTTTGTTTAGAAATTAATAGATTTAATTCTTTTTTTAGAATAATTGAGTTGTTTAGAAGTTAGTGGGTTTATTTTCTAGATTTTAATTTCCTTTTTTAGATTTAATTGGTTTTAGAAATTAATAGAGTTTATTAGATTTTCTTATTAGATTTTAATAAGATTTTCTCTTAGGATTAATTGATTGGGGTTATTAGCAATTAATTAGCAGTTTTTAGTTAATTAGCCTTAATTTTCGTTAGCAATTAATTGAGTTTTTTTAATCAGGTCTTAATTATTTTAATTGCATTAATTGAGTCATGTTAATCCATTTTTGTTTACCACTAATCAGGTTTAATCAGTTTTAATTGCATTAATTGGAGTCAATTAGATTAGTTTGGTGGGCCACTTGTCCGTTTTGAGGGCCCACGAGTTCAGTCCTACGCCACTTGGCGTCGTATAAAAGAGTCCACGTTTCCCTCTCTCTCAGCGCCACATCACTATCCACCAGACCCCACACGGTGACACCTCACTCTTCCCATGGACTCACGCGCTGCCACGCATCCCAGCGCCACTTCACCCCTCCGGCCATGCAAACAGTCGGAGTTCTCACCGGAGAAATCATCACGGCCAAAACCTCCATAACCATCACTGGAACTTCAACTGCTCGCCGGAATCTTCATCACCTTCATCGTTTTTCTGGAGAATCTCCAAGGATCTTCAATCACCTTAACCTTAATCGAATCTCCAGAATTATCCAGATTCATCAATCTTGCTCCAGAATATCAAGGACCTTCATCAATGTTCATCGCTATTCATAGACCTTCAAAGATTTTCCAGAACTGCTTTGAATGTTCATCACGCTCATTCAACAGGTTTCCGGAGATTCATCCGTTTTTCCAGTTTCTTCAACGGCATTCATCCGTCATTTTCTAGAAAAATGCATCCAAACCTTCAACAACTTTTTCCGGCGTGGATCTTCATCAAGATTCAACCGTTTGTAATCGTCCTCCAGATCCAACAAACCTCTTTATCTGTTCATGAGATTCATCAATCTCCGTCCAGAGTTCATCGCTGTTCATCCAACTCCTCACCGAAAACTTCATCAAGAACATTCAATCATCATCCAGGTCCAGTTCACTATGATCTTCATCCCACCTGCATCAGAGTTTCCAGATCTTCAAGATCTTTGTGTTCTTCGCCCAATTTCTAGATCAACTTGTAATAATCTTCATCAAGATTTCCCAGAATATCAAGAACTTCCATAACCGTTCAAGAAACTTCATCCGTGTTCATGAGTTTTTTCCAGAATTCATCAACCATATCCTTCATGCATTCGTTGATCTTCCAGAAACTGCAAGAAGTGTTCTCCGTGTTCGTCCTTTTCCAGGAATCTCCACAGTTTTCCTCATACAGTTCATCTTCTCCGTATCGCCTTTTCCAGAAATGCTCAACGAGCATGCATCCTCCATCTTCGTCCAAGAACCTTCAAGATCCTCGTTTTTCTTCGCGATCTGGATCTACGAAATACCTCGGGGATCTTCGTCAAGAAGCTCTAGATCTACCAATCATCACAAATGCCATTGATCTTCAACATGAGAAGGTGAACGTAGAAGGTCGAAAGGAGTAAGGAGGAGATTTTGGAGTACGAAGCAAGGGAGACGAAGGAGGTTTGTCCGACGGCGGAAGTTGTGGAGGAGAGAGACCTAGGGTTTCTGTGAAGTTTAGGAGAAGGAAGGTGGAAAGGTCTTCGTGGACCTCGTTGGTGTCTCGTGGGCCTTGTGGCCCAATTGGATGTTTGGGATCCATACACCCCATTCCACTTCGCAGCCCCCCTGTTTCTGTTTGGTTGCTGATTGTTGGGCGGGACCCAACGAGTTGTTGGATTCACCCCATTCCACTTTGCAACCCCCTGTTTCTGTTTGGTTGCTGATTGTTGGGCTGGGCCCAACGAGTTGCTGGATTCACTCCGTTTTCCTTACGCGCACCCCCCGTCCCTTTTTGTTTTGGTTTATTTTTTTGCTGGTTATTGTATTGTGGGCTCAAGCCCAATTGTGTTTACTGGCTGAATTACCCTGTTCTGCTAATGTACCCCCTCCCTTTTATTTTCTAGTTTTTGCTTGTATTGGACATTTGTTTGTAATAGATTGTAGTTTTGTTTTTCTATTTTTCTTTTAGGGATTATAGTTTTATTTTTTAGAATATTATTACGTATTTTTTAGCATAGAATTTATATTCTATATTTTAGGTATTATTTTCTTTGTAGGAAATTATAGAATTATAGAATATTATGCATAGGATGGAATTTTCATATTTTGTATGCAATTTCCTTATATTTCTTTAGGGGTTTTATTCTATTAGGAATTTATCGCATTTTTAGGAGTAGCATATTATTTCCATTTGTTATTGGATTTCTCTCCTCATTTATCTTACGCTATCTGATTTTACTTTGATTTTATTCTGTGCTGGCCGTGTGACATGATTCAATTGGAGAATGATTTTCAATATCATTTCTCTATCTTGTCTTTGACACGGATATTAATACGCTACCTCTTAGAGTTTGATTTATCGTATAAGTCAAATCATGATAGTTTAGTGTTACATTGGTTCTGATTCGAGCGTCATCATCGAGGATCCAGAGAGGGGAAGATTGGAATGGAGCTTGCGCACAATGTCGAGGGCCAACGGAGCCGCTTCGTTCGATAACATCTTTCTTATTCAAGTCTTCGTGCAACCGTCGAGTGTTGTGAGCTGTAGCGTTAGGTACGTAGGAAGTGGTGGTTGAGGGGTTTCCTCTCAACCGTCTAGAGTGTTTAGTGTGGCACCCTTTGGGTGATATACGACGCACTCACTCCTACGCCTTAGGTTCTTGCGTGTGTGTCCCGAGTTCCTTCCCGTTTAGGCGTGTTAGGCCTGCTTCCTCTTTGTTCTCGCCCCCACGCGATCGAAACCCTTTTCTCTCGCATTCAGGCGATCGAGACCCCTTCTCTTGCCCTTGTGCAATCGAGACTTGTTTTCCGTAGTGCGCCAAACTTCGTTTGTTCTGATCTCTCGTACCAGACGAGAGTGTGTAGGCATAGGATTGCGATGATCCTAGCGAGCTCCCTTTTCCCTTTTCTCCCTTTTTTCTGTAGTTAGCCGAACTACAACGGCTCTGATTTCTCGTACCAGATGAGAATATGTTGGCATAGGATGCGATATCCTAGCGAGCACACTAACAACTAACTTCTCTGTTCTCTCGCTGCCGTGCGATCGAGACTTCCCCTCTGACGACTGTTGTTCCCTTTCTCTTTCCCTAGAGCAATTGAGACCAGACCATAGTTTTAGTTCCCGTAGGTTCTCATACCTCTAAACCTCACATACTATGTCCGTTCTACCGCAAACAGGTAACGCCTAAGTCTCCAATGAGCGAGCAGCATACACCTAAACTGCTAGAATGCGTACGTTAGTATCGTCAATCCTTTCTCTCACCCCTGTGTGATCGAGAACACCCTGTCTACCTGTAGTTATCCTGAACTACGCTTGCTCTGATCTTTCATGCCGAGTGAAAGTACGTAGGCACGAGATGCGATATCTCGGCGAGCAACCTTTCCCCGTAGTTAGGCGAACTACGTTGACTCTGACTTTCCCATTGCACGAGGGAATACGTAGGCATAGAGCGTGACGCTCTATCGAGTCAGTTCTTTCCGTTTAGATTTAGAAGCCGTAGCTATATTATTTTTCACCCGTAGACAAACACAACAAGCGTGGATCCCATCGAGTACGATGGACGTGAGGGGTGCTAATACCTTCCCCTTGCGTAGCCAACTCTCGAAGCCAGACATGGTTGCGATGACCTTGTCTTATACCCTTTCGTTAGGTTTTTCCCGATTGTTTCCTTTCCCGATCTGAGGGATAAATAACGAAAGGTGGCGACTCTTCTGTTTTGCCGGCACCTTATTTTCGCGGTAGCGACAGGTGTGTAACAGCGTTTTGCTGTAATCGCGTGTTCGCACAGCGAAGAAACTCGCCTTAGACTCGCACAACGAACTTGCTAGCAAACGTAGCAGAGTTTTGTGAATTCTGATTTTTGTGCAGTGATGCCTTGATGTTTTGATGCTGTGATTTCTTTGACGAATTAATATGAGTATGACTGTGATTTCTATGCGATTAGTGCATGATTATATGATGATTCCTATGATGTGATGATGATGATGATGAGTTATGATGATGGTTGATTGAGTTTTGATGATTCTATGATGACATGATGTATGATGATGATTTTGATGAAAGATGATGCACCTATGAAGTTATTATGAGGATGATTATTGACGTGTGCATCATGCACTCATGTGCACCCGGACTTCGGTTCAAGACCTTGATTTCTTCGGCTTCAATCCCATTGTGCGGATGTAAGGTATTTTGACGTGCTCCAGTTCTTGTATAGAATCGATCCTATTGATGAGGATCTATGGAGGGTTGATGGCCCAGTGTCAATCGAGCTGTGATGGTTGGTACCACATGCATGAGTCTTGTCGCATTTGTATTTATGAGATAATTTGGTGTAAATTATGATATTATGACCTTTGATGTTCCTTGATGATTATGATGATGTTGAATATGAAAATGACGCCATTTTATATTTTGAATTCCTATATTGACTATTATGAATCGTTTTACTCACCCTGCCTGTTTGAATGTTGCCTCCACGTGGGTAACATGCAGATGACCAGGTTTAGCCGTGGATGCCGTTGAGGATCTTTTTGGAGTTTTGAGTTGTTGGCCATTTTGGTTAACTTAGAGGGTCTTGCTCTGATAGTGTAACATCGGGTTGGGGTCTTTGAGTTAAACCATGTTTTATTTGATTTTTGTTATTTTGATTATGTTTCCATACAAGGAAAACTTGGATTATGCCTTTTTGAGTTCCGCTGCCTTTTGAGCAAATTTTGATATCTTTTGGGAAAACCCGTTGTTTATGGAGCCTTGACCTATATTTGATTTATTGGGAAATGTACGCCCTTTGAGGTGATTTTTATTGTGTTTAATATTTTTCTCTGATATATGTGAATATTTTCCTTCTAATTTGTGGGGTAGAAAAGGGTGTTACATGTTGTAAATTCTACACTACACCAAAAGCTGAAGTTCATAATAGAGGACAAGTTAATCATTATCAAAGGTGAGGAGGACATGTTTATCAGCCATCTCTCTTCATTCAGATAAATAGAGGCGGACGGAGAAACTATTTAAATACCCTTTCAAGCCTTGGAAATTGCGGCAGTCGGTTGTAAATAAGTCACTCCATAGGAGGATTAGACTCTCTCATCATGGGGAAAAATTACAGATTTAATCAAGAATGGAGATACAAAGTGTTGGGGAAAGTTGCTAGAGATACCTGAGAAGAAGGATAGTTTCAAGCAAGGTTACAAACCGGATAATGAAGTGGTTAAGAAGACTCGTTGGAAAAAGCTTTGTACTCTCCAATAAACCTTCCACAGTGCTGGGTTCCAAAGTGAAGATCAAGTGGTTGCAATTGAAGAAGAAGATGTAGAGATGCCCAACTTGGTGCGTCACTGCTTACAGATCCAACCCTCGACAATTGGAAGGCTATTGAGATTCCTGAGATGATTTCTATTTCAAAGTAATTTATTGTTTTTTTAAAAATAATAATAAGTCCTTTGCTCTGCCCAAGGGAAATGGATAAAATTTTGTAGGGCCCCTTTTTTTTTCAATGACTTATTTATCAATAAATTGCATTTTATTTTCAATCAAGATCCCTTTTCTTTCATCACCGGTTTTTCCAAACAATGGAAATATTTATTTGCATAACACTCTCATTACCATCACTTCATTTTAAAAAAATAATAAAAGAAAATCTTCCTCATGCAGATTATTAAATGAACCTATTGAAAACAACACCGCTATAATCATTTACAACTTCGAATTCTCGATTAGCCAAGCAGAAGAGGGTGATGAGGACGATTATGAACTTCCTGAAGAGTTAGCCAGACTATTGAAACAAGAGGACAAAGTAATACTACCTCACCAAGAACCAATGGATGTGATCAATCTGAGAATTGAAGAAGATAAGAAAGAGGTCAAGATCGGCGTTTCCCTAAATGAGGACATAAAGAAAAGACTGATTGAGTTACTACATGAGTACACATACGTGTTCACTTGTTCATACCAAATAATGTTGAACACAAGCTACCACTCAAACAAGAACACCTGCCAGTCAAGAAGAAATTGAGAAAGACTAGACCTGACATGGCTCTCAAAATCAGGGATGAGGTCAAAAAGCAATTCGACGCAGGGTTCTTAGCCGTAGCAAAGTATCCATAATGGGTAACAACTATTTTTCCAGTCTCGAAGAAAGATGGTAAAGTCTAAATGTGCGTGGATTACCAAGATCTTAATAAAGCAAGTCCTAAAGACAACTTTCCACTACCATGTATTGACGTGTTGGTGGATAACACCACTCAATTTTTGGTTATCTCATTATTGATGGGCTCTCTGGTTATAATCAGATCAAGATGGCTCCTTCAGACATGGATAAAACCACGTTTATCACTCCTTGGTGAACTTTCTGTTACAAGGTGATGCCTTTTGGGTTGGAGAATATTGAGGCAACATACCAAACGGCAATGGTGACCCTCTTCCATGATATGATTCACAAAGAGATAGAGGTCTACGTCGATGATATGATTTCCAAATCACAGAATGAAGAAGATCACATAGTCAACCTACAAAAGCTGGTTGATCGCTTGAGGAAGTTCAAGCTACGACTTAATCCTGCAAAATGTACTTTTGGAGTCAGATTTGGAAAATTATTAGGGTTCATAGTCAGCCAGAGAGGAATAGAAGTCGATCTTGACAAAGTAAAAGGCATCCAAGATATGCCAGCTCTGAGGAAAAAAAAGGTTTGTGGTTTCTAAGGCAGATTGGACTATATTTCTAGGTTCATCTCGCATCTCACAGCTACTTGTGAGCCAATCTTCAAGTTACTAAAAAAGATTAAGTCATCAAATGGAATGAAGGTTGTCAAAAGGCCTTTGACCTAATCAAAGAATACTTGAAATAGACACCTATATTGGTACCACCAGTCCTGGGAAAGCCACTCATAATGTATTTAATAGTGCTGGATAATTTAATAGGCTGTGTACTGGGGTAACATGACAAAATAAGGAGATTGAACTATATTTCTAGGATCATCTCGCATCTCACAGTTACTTATGAGCCAATCTTCAAGTTACTCAAAAAAGATCAAGCCATCGAATAGAATGAAGGTTGTTAAAAGGCCTTTGACCTAATCAAAGAATACTTGCAAGAGCCACGTATATTAGTACCACCAGTCCCGAGAAGGCCACTCATAATGTATTTAACGGTGCTAGATAATTCAATGGGTTGTGTACTAGGGCAACATGACAAAACTGGGAGAAAAGAGCATGCAATCTATTACTTAAGTAATAAGTTTACCAATTATGAATCTAGATTTTCACTCTTGGAGAGAACTTATTGTGCTCTTGTTTGGGCCGCTCGATGCCTAAGACAATACATGGTGTGCCACACGACCTTGCTGATATCTAGAATGGATCCTATCAAGTATATATTTGAAAAACCGGCAGTGACCGGGAGAATAGCCCGATGGCATATGTTATTAACCAAATACGACATCCAGTATGCCACTCAAAAGGTTATAGAGAGGAGTGTACTAGTAGATCATCTCGCTCATCAACCGATGGAGGATTATTAACCTACGCAGTTTGAATTCTCAGACAAAGATGTAATGGTTATAAAGGACCGTGAGATCCCAAGACCCGACAAAGAACCTGAACCAGGATCACGATGGAAACTCATATTTGACGGTGCTTCAAATGCAGAAGAACATGGGATCGAGGCTGTCATAACCTCTTCTACATATTTCCATATTCCCTTCACAACTAGGTTATGCTTCACTTGTACTAATAACATGGCGGAATATGAAGCATGTATCCTAGGGATGGACGAAGCCATTGACCTGACAATTAATATATTAGAAGTATAGGAAGATGATCACCTAATTTGACGAGATCACGTTCCACTATATCCTTTGGGAAGAGAATCAGCTAGCAGGCGCTTTGGCTACTTTGGCATCCACGTTCAAAGTTAAATGGTACAATGAAGCACCGACTATAAAAATTCACTATTTATATGAGCCAGCCTATTACGTAGCAGTGGAAATGGAGGCGGATAATAATCTGTGGTTCCATGACATCAAACAATTCCTCCAAAAATAGGAGTATCCTGCAAATTCCTTAAGTGGAGACAGGAGAACGCCCAAAAGATTGGCCTCCCAATTCTTCCTCAATGGGGATGTACTTTACAAAAGAAATCATGACATGGTCTTACTCAGATGCCTGGATGGATACGAAGCAGGCATGGTTATCAAAGAGATTCATGAAGGATCCTTTGGCACTCACGCCAATGGACATACAATGGCTAAGAAAATTCTCAGAGCAGGGTATTACTGAATGTCTTAATTGCCTCGTGGCCTTTCTCTATGCGGGGGATAGACATAATCGGCATGATCGAGCCAAAAGCCGCGAATGGACATTGTTTCATACTATTTGCCATTGATTACTTCACCAAGTGGGTAGAAGCTACTTCCTACGCCAACATGACGAGACAAGTGATCACACGATTCATCAAGAAAGAGATAATTTGTCGCTACAGGGTTCCTAATAAAATCAGCACAGATAATGGAATGAATCTAAATAGCAAAGTAATGGATGAGTTATGCGAGAGTTTCAAAATTGAACATTATAACTCGTCACCCTTCCTACCAAAGATGAACGCTATCGTAGAAGCAGCCAACACAAATATCAAGATGATTATCCAGGAGATGGTGAAAACCTACAAAGATTGGCACGAGATGCTCCTTTTTGCACTACATGGCTATAGAACCTCAATTCGTACATCGACTGCAGTAACCCCTTTCTCCCAGGTATATTGTACAAAGGTGTACTCCCTATCGAAGTCGAGATCCCCTCATTAAGAGTCCTTTTGGAAACTAAACTAGATGATGGAGAATGGGAGTGTTATGAGTCATGTCACGAGTAATTATATCAGCAAAGACTCAAGAGAGCATTCAACAAAAATGTTTGTCCTTGTTTGTTCAAAGAAGGAGACTTAGTGCTAAGGAAAATATTACCCATCCATAAAGGTCCCCGTGGAAAATGGACCTTAAACCACAATGGGCCATTTGTCGTGAAGAGGGTCTTCTCTAGCGGAGCCCTAATTCTCACAACCATGGATGGAGCGGAGTTACCACGACCAGTGAACTCTGACTCAGTACAAAAATACTATGCCTAGAAAATGAGGATAAAAGCCCGCTAAGTAAAAAACCCAAAAGGGCAACTTAGGCAAAAATTAGAGTGTTCCGATGGGTTGAAAACTCAAAAGAGCAATCCAGGAAAAAATTAGGGACTTGAATAAAAAATAAAACCCAATAAGTCGAAAATGCGAAAGGGCGACTTAGGAAAAAAAAGGTATATCATCCCGATGGACCAAGACTCGAAGAGACAGTTCAGGAAAAAGTTAGGGATATCTAAAAGGCATACAAGTGAAAGCACTTAAGCCATACTACAACAGGAACTCAGACGGGAGCAATCAATCTAGCCACTGTCTTCAGAAGTGAAGTATCGTGACCTCGAAGAATTAGGGATAATAGCTTGTGTCGAATTCAATAGGGACATGAATAAATATGTTTTCCATTCCCATTTTACATCTCTCTAGCTTTTCGACAATCTCCTCTTATAGGAAGTATTTCTTTATGTACTATTACCCATTTACGAGCCAAATCTCAATAAAGTTATTTTTCGAATCTAATTCTTTGCTTTTAAATTTTTTTTGCTTGATTACAAATTGTCTATTATTTGTGAATAACATATTGAAACATCAGGCATATTAAGATGCTTTTGAAAACGTATTTTACTTTGATTTCAACATTAAAGGGATCATATTCTTCCAACATTGCGTCCCAAGCAAGAAACAGGGTCCACAAACCAATGATCACAATTTAACCAACACAAGAGTTTCTTCCCAGATATTAGAAGCATCATGGCATGTTCTATGGACATGTCAAAGTTTTAAAGGTTGGAGAGTCGGAACGTTACAGAAACATCGGTTCCCATAAAGACATATATTGCATGCACATATCATAAAAGAGACGTTAGCCCAAATAATGCATCATGCATAAACACATACATTAATTCAGAATATGCATCCACATAAACATGCATACAGGACATAGGATTTGTGACTACTCTTAGAGGTCCAACCTTAACTATACTAGTACAACTCCTACGTAGGAGTACTTATTATCCTTCCCTGGTAAGTAGCACTCCCACAAAAACCTTTTAACAAAGGACTTCCCCAACAAAATCACTCACAGTGAGTCTTTAAAGGAATCCGTCCAGTAGTCGATCATCCTGAATGATCGTTATCAACTAGTGAACAGGTCTTCGCTTCTCACTTCTACAGCTTAGTAACATATCCCACACACGGAATACGTTCCATCAAATATACTTGGGTTTTATCAAGGGATTTTGTCAAAGGGGTTTTATCAGAGGTTTCATTAAGGGGTTCCACCATAATTTTATCAAGAGGTCCTACCAAAATTTTATCAAGGGGTTTCACCAGAGTTTTATTACGGGGTTTCATACAGAGTGATCAGGGTATCAGTAAAGTCTTACCTAATTCCATTAATATGATCGAATGATCATAGGAATCCTATGCTAGTTTTACTCGAAGGAGTTGAAACTGATCAACAAGGATTAATTATAGAATTTCATCAGGGATTTGTTAAGGGGTTTCATCAGGGTTTTATCATCAGTGGTTCCATCAGAAGTTGTATTAAGGGATTCATCAGGGGTTCTACCAGGGTTTATCAAAAAATAATCGAAGGATCATTAGAGTCCTGCCTCACTTACGTGATCATGGAAATCGTAAGCAAGTTGATCAATAAAGGTTCTACTAGGGTTTCTTTCAAAGGTGGTTAGGATATCAACAGACCATTAAGGATTGGGAAATCATCTTCCACCATGATTAAAATTAGGGTTCCTCTCGATATTTAATCATCTTCCACCATGAGAAGATGAAGGCTCACCGTCATCATCCTCTTAGTTTTAAGCCGATTAAATAGGGACAGCTGTCGTACCCAAAATTTTGACCACTGTTTTTTCTTCCACCTGAGTCAAGAGTGGATGGTATTAGCATATCCAGAGTCTCATACAAGTCATCCGGTCAACGCCAATGACTTAAAAAGTCAAAGGGGGATCAATTTGACTTTTTACCCTCTATTATAATTTTGACTTTATCTTAGGATTTTAAGTTGCTTTTTTTGTGTGTATCACCTAGACTTTTTTCACAATATATAGTTTTTTAATGTTATAATTAGAAAATTAGGATTAAAGGTATTAAATATTTGAGTTACAAATATAATATAAAATATAGTTTAATTAGAGTATATATTGAGTGGGGTTTTATTATTTAAATTATTACTAAGACAAGTTTATTATTTTAATTAGCCAAATGATTACTATTATTATTAATATTATTAATTTTTTAAATTATTATTATCTAATTAAAGATTATTAGTATAATTCAAGGTCGGGCTTTTAATATTTAGATTATTAGGTTTTAATTAAACAAATATTTGAATATTAGTTTAATTAAAAGAGTAGATTAGTTTTACTAATGATTAGATTATTTTTCTTAGGTATTTAAGGTGGTTATATAGGTTATTAAGCCATATTAATTTAGTCAGATTATGTCCCAATGAGTAATTTTTTTATTTTTCTAAGTACCTAGTCAAATTTAGGAACAGGTTAGTCAACAAAGCCCAATCAAACATCAGAAACCCTAAGGCATGCGTGTAATCATAATTAGAATGAATCAAACATCAAAAATTAAATTTCAATCAAATTAAAATTACATATACATTGCAAATCAAAACCTAAATCTATTTTCTAACTAAATCTAAACCTAAAAATAATAATACAATCTAAATCAAAACAAATCTGAGTCAATCAGATTACAAAATTCTTAAAAATACAATCAATCTAATCTAAAAATCAATTCTAAATCAATCAGAATTAATTCACTAAACTCTAAAACTAATCTATATAAACCTAATCTAAAAAAAAGAGGACCCTAAAAAAGAAATTCATCGTTGTTGCAATCCAAACCCTCCACAGAGCTTGAATCAAATTGAGATTAGGGTTTCACATTGAAACCCTAGTTCTTCTAAGCTTAGCCACCAACATACTTAGTAGCACCTCGTACAAGAGAAAAAAAGAGAGAGGTTAGAGGAAAATGGAGAAAGAACTAGATTAGAGAAGGAAGGAAAAGTAAAATGTGCGAAGTGTTTACCTTTTTTACCAGAGAGATCCTCGTCTCCGTAGGCTGGATCTCTGACCCCTTTATGAATTACTCTTAATCATTATTTTGTGTGTTTTACATGCCTGTTTAATTCTGTTGGTGGCTGATTTAAGAATATAGGGTTATGTATGTTTGACTTCGGTTAAGGGTTGGGAAAGGTGATTGGGCTCAAGTAAGGGTAGATTTGTGATGTAGGGTTCACAAGGGGTCGATTTAGGTAAGTTGGGGAGTTTCTGGAAAAATGTTAGGGTTAGGGTTCATAGCCATGAAGGTTAGGGTTCATGTGAAGAACCCTAGGGTTCATCTGGGTAGCAAAAAGGGTTAGGCTTCATGTTGTTGGGGTTAGGGTTCATGTTGTTGGGGGTTAGGGTTCCTCGTTGGTTGGGTTTCTGGGTAGGGTTTGAATTAATGTTCTTGAGGGATGAATTTTCCAGTTGAATATCAATAGGAAAACTGAGTTCTAAGGAGGTTTTAGGGGAGGAGGTTAGGAATGGAGGGTGGCCGGAGGGAATAGAAGCCGAGGAGAGAGAGAGTGTGTGTGTGTGAGAGAGAGAGAGAGAGAGAGAGAGAGATGAAATAGGGAAAATTAAGGAAATGGAAGAAATGGGATTATATACTCCCTTGTCCCAGCGTCCAGGTCACGCCCATGTAGCACTTCATCAACCAATAGCCTTGTTGACTCAGGTCAGCCACTGTGTGCCCATGTCTGCAATACTCCCACGTTGACTTTCAATCTGAGCCATTTCTTCTGTATATTTTGACTAGTATGCAATACCAAAGGTCGTGATTTCACTCCTTAGTAGCCACGTGATCCTGATCACATGATCTAGAGAGAGGCAACCATTAATTAGTCAAGTGATTAATATTTCCTCTTTAATATAAACAATAAAAGGCATAAAAAATAGGATTAATCATGGGATATTAATTAATTAATTAGGGAATAGAGGTTAATCTATGGGATAATTTTGGGATGATTATGGTGATAAACTTCTAGTGTTTTAGGGATAAAAAAATCAGGGATAAGAGATATGTCATTATCGTTTTAATATTTAATATGTAATATCATTATTAATTTATTTTTTTAAATAAATTAATCATTATATTTTTTTGAAATTAACCAAGGGATTAAAATTAACTCAACACGCTTAAACATTAAGTCCTCTACCCTTGTGCATAAAGGCATTTTTCAAAATTAAATACTTCTTTTCCCCCGGATGTGTTGAGAACTTTTGAAGGGATTAAAACACCAAACACACAAATATTTTTTACAAGAGCTATGGTGCTCTGATCCTTCATCTAACATGAGGGTACATTGGCATATTACTCTAGCGAGTACAATAATCGAAAAAACATTTTTAGGTCATCCTTTCTTAATCAATCTTTTTTTCCTCTTAAATAATAAAATTTCTGTAAATAAGTAATTAAGAATTAATTCATAAATAAAGAAAACATCTTATATGAACACAATAACCCTAGACTTAGAGGAGGATCCCATTGAATACAATACAGGTGAGGAGTGCCTAGTACCTTCCTCTCACTTAATCGACTCAAGAACCTAGTCTCTCACCCCTAGTCATTAGTTTTTAACATTGTTTCCTTATTCATTAGGAATAAATAAAGGATGATGGAGACTCTAAATTTTTCCATCCGCGACAGCTAGATTTGCTATAAAATAGTGTTAGTGAAAACAAAACATATATAGCAAATGAAACTAAATAAAACCATCATTCTGTTTAAGACATGAAGAGTCGAAGACTCCCAAATCCCTATAACTCTTATGAAAGGAATACGATGATAATGGTTTTGTAAAAATGTCAGCAAGCTAACTTTTAGTGTCAACATATTAAAAAACAACATCCTTTTTTTCCACATGATCTATAAGGAAATGGTGTCAGATATTAATGTGTTTGGTTCGTGAATATAGTATCAAATTCTTAGTGAGGCTTATTACACTAGTACTATCGCACTTAATTGGAACACTGTCATGTTTTAAATCTGAGTCCAATAATTGTTGCTTTAGCCGTAAAACTTGTGCACAATAACTACCAGTGGCTACATATTCAGTCTCGATGGTAGAAAGAGCAAAATTATGCTACTTCTTACTATGCCAAGAAACTAAACAAATTCTAAATAAGTGACAGGTACCGCAAGTATTTTTCCTATCCGGCTTGCACCTTGCAAAATCAGAATCAGAATAGCCTACTATGCTACAAGCACTACCTTTAGGATACCAAATACCGTGATGGGAGGTTCCGTTAATATACCTCAAAATACGCTTTACGATCTAAAAGTGGGCATCCATAGGTGATGCTTGATATCTAGAACACATGCACACACTAAACATGATATATGACCTGCTTGCGGTTAAATAGAGTAAGGTCCTAATTATACATCTATATCTGGTTACGTCGAAATCCACTCCTCTTTCATCTTTGTTAATAAGCACATTTGAAGCCATTAGTGTTTAGATACTCTTTGAATTTTTCATCTCGAACTTATTGAGAAACTCTAAACAATATTTAGTTTGACTTATCAAAGTTCCTTCTCCGGCTTGCTTAATTTGCTATTTTTTATTATTTAAAGAAAACATAAATTCCCTCATATTTTCATAAAACCGAGGTGAAAAATAAATTAGTACAATCTTCAATTCCCAACTATCGCAATTTATGATTCTATTTGTTTATAAGTGTAAACAAAATGTTCTAACCCTCCGATTTTGTATTTAACTGAGGCATAAAATAATAATATTTTACTATAAAAGCACTCGTTAAACAGATTTTACCATAGTCCTTACTAATATGAAGCCACCCCGGGCATCATTCTTTGGGATGGATTACAAGACATAAAAATATTTGTTCTTCTATCTTGAACAAGAATTTTTTTTCTGCCGTTGATATCCATCCCAACATAATGTTGTTGATGTTGTTGTTGTTGTATTTTTTGGAATAACCCTCAGTTAAAGAAGGGTACTCAGTTGATAGATTGTAAGTGCAGAAAATCATTCTTGCTTCAAGTTAATCAAAGAATAGAGCTTAACCAATAATGAAGGGAGCTCAACCATTAAAGAGTACTCAGTTGATATATGAAGGGAAATTACTATCCAAAATGTAGCGAAAATTAAAATTTTCCCTTTAGTGATCCTTACGAATGGTCATGATCAGTGATAGAAACAATTACCTCTTGTGGCAATGAAACCTTTGATTCTGAATCGAAGGAGTGATCACGAGTGTTGAACAATGAATGGCGCCTCTACTTAGTCCACGTGAACAAATTCTTTCAGTCTCAGTGCTAGCTACTACGATTGAAGGCTTTGAGTGAGAGAGTGAGAGAAAGAGAGAGAGAGAGAGAGAGAGAGAGAGAGAGAGAGAGAGAGAGAGAGAGAGAGAGAGAGAGAGAGAGAGAGAGAGAGAGAGAGAGAGAGAGAGAGAGAGAAGGTAAAGTTTCAAATTCTGAATTTTCATCAAGCGTGAATGCTTCCTCACAAGGGTTCTATTTATAGAACCACTTGTTTGGGCTACAAGCTAAAAAAGCCCACTTAAGTGCACGCACACCATATCTTATGGTGTACCGTGTATCACTTAAGCTCGAGGTACCTTACCACATTCTGTATTCTACTTAAGTGCATCGTACCTTATGGTGTTTTACATTTGCTTAAGTGCATCCTATCTTACAATGTTCCTTATTTGGTCTACCTTTTACCAATCTATCCTTATGTGTGTGACCCTATAGGTTTTCGCGATGTTAGTGTCATACCCGAAATTTTACCCTCAAATCCATTGATCTTCTGCATAGCATATCATGTCTGTCATCTTACATAATACCCAATTTATCAGCTAAAATAAACTTGTCGAATTTACAATTGAATCAGTCAAATAAAAGTCAACTGAGCGTAAAATTAGTGGACGAAAAATTTTTAAATCGAGCCTGCAAACGTTAGTGATATTAATCTGTGTTTCACGTAGTTTAACCTGGCATGCTCATTTAAAATTTTCAACCACTTTTCAGTCGTATTTTTGGACAGTTTAAGCCATTTTAACGGGTAAAATTTATTTCAAAATTTGACCAAATGCCATATTTTTCTGAATAGTATATTTTACATTGATCATTTTGGTATATTCATTTTTTTGTGTACTTCGATACCGGTCCAATTATTCGTTTTTACCGCTTTTATTTTTATTTTTAATTAATAATTATTTTAATTAATCTATTTTTTATTTTAGATTTTTGTTATAGTTTATTTTATTGTTATTTTTATTTATTTATTTTGTTTTTATTTTATTCATTTAATTTTTGTTTTATTAGTTTTTAGAAAACTTGTTAAATAAGTTTCTTAAGAGTGACTTTTTTAAGTTCCCATGAAGAGTGACTTTTTTGAGTTCCCATGTACATAGCCACTTTTCCATATTTTCCTCCTTCCTCATGTTATGTGTCATCACTTCATCACACAAAGCATACATTATATTATTAGCATTACATTTTCAAGGCCCCATTTTATGGAAGTTGTTACCCACTTTCTACTACTTTTCTCACTATAAAACCATATAAACCATACTACTTTTTTCACATTCACAAAAACACTCTCACACTTCATGCTCTTTTCCTCACCACCTTCCACATAAACTAAAAAACTCGCTATCCACCATATTCTATCATCATTCTTTCATACACAATATCTTCCATGATATGAATAACTCACCTTCATTTTCCCAATAATAAAGCACCACCTACATTTTTTCTCTCTTTATGGTACCTCTAATCTCACATAAAACATCATCCTCCATCTAGACACAATACTCCTTCATCTAATCTTTATCAAGTTTTTTTCTTTTCTTTTACCTTATTTATTTATTTAGTTTATTTTAATTTATAAAGTATTTGGAAAGACAAAAAGAGATTTTTAATTATTTATCATTTATTAGTTAATTGTTAAATATTTAAAAGTGCAAAAATATATATTGTAATTATTAATTAATTTAAATATTTGTATTTAATTTGATTAATTAAATTATTAGTTAATCTTGTTAAATATTTATATTTAAATTGATTAATAATTTTGTTTGTTGCCTGATTCTATTTGTGACTGATTTTCTTCCATGTACATGTTGCTTTACTTCTATTCCTTGTTGACCTAATCCAAAGGAAGGGGCTGTGTGTTGACTTATTGTCATTGTGCATGTCCCTTGCTTATCTGTCTTAGTTGTTCTTGGTTTTTAGAACTTGGCAACTCGTAGTTCCACGAACTACGAAAACTCTTATTTCTCAAGTCCCTCTTGAGAATACATAGGCACAAAATGCGATGTCTCAGCGAGCTCATTAACAACTAACTTGTCAACATTTGCAACTTAAGATTAGAGTCACCGTGCTCTATTTAGTCGTCCCACTGTGGATATTTCGTTCCTTGCTAACTTAACTTAGTTTAGAGTCACTGCACTCTATGTAGATGTCTCACCGCAAACATCTAGTCTTTTCCCTTTGGAACCTTGACCACAGTCAAAAGTTCCTCACCCCTAGTTAGGAGAACTACGGTTGCTCTGATTCCATTTCTGTCAGGATACGTAGGCACGAGATGTGATGTCTTGGCGAGCATACTTTGTATATACTTTAAATCTTTACCTTAGCACTTTTCCTTTAGCAAACAACTTTAGCATAACACAAATACTAACAAGAGGTTCCTGTAGAGTACTACAGATGTTTAGGATGTGAAATACCTACCCTAGGCATAACCAACCCCCGAACCTTAGATCTCTTAGCGTTGTTGTTACATCGCGCAAAAGGTTTTTCTTTCTTTAAGCCTTTCATTTGGATAAATTAAAGTCCGGTTGTGAATTCACTACAACATTTTGAATATACAGCAACACAAAAAAACCGTTGCAAAATCCAAAAAAACCGTTGCCTTTACATATGAGAACGGTTTTCAGGGCGTTCTAAACCAAGGCGTTGTTTTAGCCTTTAGGAACGGTTATTTAGCCAACGGCAACGCCTTGTTCAGAGCCGTTGCTGTAATTTTATATAGAGAACGGCCTAGAACAGCAACGGCTGGAGGCCGTTTTCAAATTTAAACCGTTGCAATTGTTGTTTATTAGAGAACGGCTATTTTATGGAATATAACAACGGTTCTTAGCCGTAGCCTATTCTATACCGTTCTAATAGAGGCTTAAGTTTAATTTTTCTTCATAGGTTATAGCAACGCCTTCTTTACTACAGACACACTTTGTAACTGTTGCAAAAAATTTTATTTTATTTTATAAACCAAATAAATTTATTTATTTTTTAATAAAATAAATCTTTATTTTATTTTATAAACCAAATAAATTTATTTATTTTTTAATAAAATAAATTTTTATTTTATTTTATAAACCTGATAATAACATTATTCACAATTTTTTTATATAATAATATTCAAATACAAAACATCTTCAAATTGAAAATGATCCAACAACAAAACATCTTCAAATTACATATCGTAATGTCGACAAAACATCTTAAAATTACATATAAACCCCAATGTCAATCATCATTCATAGTCAAAATAACATCTTTAATCAATTTCTTTCGATGGTCCAGCTTTTGAATGTCTCCAACATTGGTGTTTATAGGATTGCTTCCTTGATTTGTTGGGTTATCTTTTAAAGCTTTTTCATTTTCAACCTTAATTTTCATCTTCCTCTTTAAATTCGTGCTAGACTTAGCTTGGAAATCAAACACAAAATCGTTCCGGTTCGTCATTTTCCTGCAACAGAAAGTAAAAACAATTAAAGACGTGATTGGAATTACTGCTGCTGCTAATTAGTGCTTTGAGTAAATACAGTGATACAAGAGAACTTGACAATTACTGCTGCTGCTAATTACTGCTGCTGCTAATTCTGCTTCTCAACGAACATGACAATTACTGCTGCTGCAAACATAACAATTCATAATATATCACTGACATTATAAAGAGGAAGATGAAAATCATAATACTGCTGCTGCAAACATTACAATTCATTATACTGCTGCTGCAAGAGAATAAATTCATACATGACATTATAAATTCATAATATGGGACATACAACACCATTGAGTTTAATTGTAGATTCACATTTCACAATATAGCCATAACTAGAGATTGTAGATTCATAATATGGGACATACAACACCATTGAGTTTAATTGTAGATTCACATTTCACAATATGACATTATAAATTCCATAAGGGTAATGATTTGCTGCTGGCCAACTAGAGATACTTATACAATTATATGCAGCAAATACAAAGCAGAGCTTACATGTCACATTGCATTTCAAAATAACGTACATAGAATATTTGATACTCTGTTGTTTGGCATACCTGCGCATAGGAGTTCAAAGGTGCAGCACTGCCACGGATTTGGTCACGCACGATGAACCATCGAGCTCATGAGTTACATCATTCCTTGAAATATGGTTCCAGTTTGTCATATCTGACACATCACATACAGTGAAAAAATCCAACACTTGGCCAAATATTTTGAACATCTCTACTCCAAAAATCAAGTTTTTGTCTGCCACAAATACGGCATTCCAGTCCATTGGGGCATCAGGATGCACTGAGACTTCAGTCCAGGTAAGATACATGAGATCTAACTTCCATAGTTTTCTAACAGCCTTGTTTCGCCGCCCAATTTGACCATCACCTTCACACCAAGACACGAAGAGCATGAATAAACGGCCATTTGAAGATACAAGTTTGGGTAGTACCCAAGCTAAAACAAAGAGAAAAACATCAGAATTATAAAATAAAAATCAGTTAAAACTTAGTTAAACGATTTACAAGCTGAGTATGCTAAGCACCTTTTGTTTGCACCAACCCCACTCGTTAACAGTTCCATCAAGCTGCTGAACCATGAAGTTGTCAATCTCAGTCTGCTTAGTTGGGCCCTGTTTATTGCAAAAAAAAGAAGCTTTAGTAACAAAATTAATCTTATATCTAAGACGTTTAAAATCCCTGAACTATACAATCATGGTCATAATTAACAACTTGGGGAATTGTTAAATAAATTTAAACAAACCTTTCCGATCAATGCCGGGGCAATGACGGTGTTCACATTGTCAATAGCCTGCAGGTACAAGAAAAAGAGATCAGGCAAGTTTTTTTTAAAACTCTAATGATTTAGAAAACAAAATAAGTAAGGCTTATTTAGTTACATATTTCACAAGTATGGAGTATAATCAATGAGACACTAGTTTTACCTTTGATACACCTTTTCGAAAATAGTCAGATCCTCCATCTCTTAACTCAAGAGCCTCATAAATACCTATCAATTCGTTTCAAAAACAAAATTAGACAGCGTTTCACGTATCCAATTCAAGTAAAAACAAGCTATCATCAGCACCAGAGATTATATCTCAGAAAAAAACCAAAAATATCACTGGAAATTTCAAAATACATGAGCTATTTTGTTTTAGAGGTTGTTTCAAAATTAATCAATAAAGCATTGCCAAACTAATCAAATATGGTTCGTACCAAGCAAGCAAAATATCGAAACAATAAAAACATCACAGATCAAAAAAATTCATCGAAGAAACAATTTTGACTATTATACTAATCACCACGCTTAAAACTTTCTAAGAAACAATTTTGAGTTCTGTTTAGAATAAAATATTACCTTTAACCGAAAACTCGTACACCGCTGAAAACTCGCGCACTATTACGTTTGAAAATTGAGACCTATGAAAACAAAACCGTTAGATTTGTCGGCAGAGAATAGAGAAAGTTGAAGGAAAACATTTACACACACACAAGTTTGGGATGAATGTTAGGGTTTGAGAGAATCGTACCATGAAGAATCAATATGGGATGAAGAACAAAATGTTAGAGTTTGGGAGAATGAAGAATCAATTTGGGATGAATGTTAGGGTTAAGGAGAAGCTTGTACGTTTGAGAGAATCGTACGATGAAGCTCGTATTTGGGAGGGACAATGAATTGTACGATGAAGCTCGTATTTGGGAGGGACAATGAATTGTACGATGAATGTTTGAGAGAAGCTTGTACGAAGAATCAATTTGGGAGGGAACTGAAATTTTTACTCAGGTTTGTGAGGGAGAATGAAAAGTATACACATGAGAACTAGTAAATAATGTTTTATTAAAATAATTAAAAATTATATAAGAACGGCTCTAGCCGTTGCTAATAGGAGCCGTTTTCATTGTCTTCTACCAGAACGGTTTCGGGCCGTTGTATAAAATTTACAAAAAATTAAATATGCTACCGCAACAAATTATATAATTAGTTGCCTATTACTCTCTACGAGAACAATTTTTTTACTTCCTGAAAATTAGGCGTTGCTATAGAGTAAAAATGTTGTAGTGATTTAATGAATTAAGATTCAAATTAATCAATAGCTTGGTATCATGATTCTCACCGCGACAAAAATGGCGACTTCACTGGGGACCTCCCCTAAGAGGGTTAAGCCTAACTTGTTTATATTTGTGTTTCTATATGATTGCTTGCTTGCATATTTGTATATATTTGTACATACATTTGTTTGTGCCTGGATTTTTGCTGTGTGTAGGGTTGTGACCTTAGAGTGGTGAGATAAGTCCTAACCCGGAATTGAGTGACACATTTGATAGGATGTGATATGATCAATAGTTGACTGTTGGGAGTAGTCCTAACAAGTTTAACATATGATGTAATCACGCTCATTTGAGACCTCCTTGAGATGATTGGTGATGTATGAGTAGTCATGCATTTCATTAATTGTTTCAACCTGAGAGTCCGTGAAACTGAGGACCTTTAGTAACACTTTTACCCCACTAAGCCTTTTTAGGATGTAGTGAGGAGACTATGAGGGAGTAGTCCCGAAATAGTTGTCACGCGATACTACACTTAGACGAGTTTATCTTGAGAATATTTTTGAATCACATGAGTAGTCATGTTTGTTGATAATATCCGAAGGATTTACTATGACTCTGGGAACTTTGTTAGAACCCATTGTGCAGGTGCTTTACCCATAGTACACACCCCGTGGTTGGTTCTTCACCCTGACCCCATATTGTGATCTTTAACCTTTGATACTGCTATGTATGTTTTGCATCCTGTCTTGCATAGCATTGCATTACATTTGCATCTTTGCATGGTCCATTGCATACCAACTATTTGTCCAGTCACTCATCTCCAGCTGTCTTCATCTTCCAATGTGCCTTTGAGTCGCCAAGCTGATTCCTCGACACCGATATAGGACTATAGATAACTATAGATGCAGAATGTCAGAGCAAGAGGTACACAATGCAAAAATCTGAATGGAGCTCGATGATTTAAAATCAGGCACGACTAAGCTCACCGAGATGCTCCAAGTCCTGATTTCCAGGGGAGAGCAACCTCAATAGACTATCTTCCTAAAAGCTAGTGTTTCAGACAGGACATCTCATCCTTGTTACTGATTAGTTACTAGGCCATATTTCTTGTTGTTTTCACTTTCCTTATTTTGTACTAGCTATTTGTATTTAAATTATGTTTGTACTTTCATAATTTATGAAATGAGGATTGCAACTTTTGATTCAATTCATTTTGTCCATTATTTGCATCTTTATGCTTTATCTTTTAAAATATGCACCTTTTGTTCAAACTCTTGACATGCAAATATTTGATGGAGGATAATGAAAACTTTATACCCATAACTGTTGTCAGTATGCTTTCAATCAAACTTTGTTGACGATGTAAGGCATTATTTCAATCCCCAAACACTGGAGAAGTAAGGAATTTATTTCCTTGTCAACCCCTCCGAGCCTAGAAGTAGGAGTTTCTTTCTTTACAAAAAACCCTGCAATCTAAACCTTGGGGTGGGTTGTTCTCAATTAACTCGGTTGTGTGTTCATGCGAGACACCTTTCATATAAAGGTAGCAACCACAATTTTCCTTTGCACATAAAAAGCAAGTGCCGAAGATGTCTTTCAAGCCAAAAATGCCAATGATGGTTCACCGTAATCATTAAGCCAGGAAGTCACTCTCTTTCTTCCAAAAAAAAATTAAAAGAAAAAGCTCGCTAAGTCAAAACCTATGAAGGAGACTTAGGTAAAACTGGGGCATCCTGCTGACTGTAATCTTCGCAAGAAATAGTTCAGGCAAAAGTTAGGGATAATAAGAAGAGGAGATCCTTAAATCATTCACCCTGAATGTCCTCAATGACAAAAATAACCAAATGTTATAGGGAAGCAGTGACTGCCTTTTCAAAGGTCCCTTGACTTTTGAACCATCACCATGGCTATCATCAGTCCAATTCCCACCTCTTGGGAATCTAAGTGCATAGTTTGAGTTAACTGAGCAAAGGACTAAAGATCATCACCTAGATTGGGTGGGCAAAAATAAACTTTGAGCCTTTATCCTTTGTTTCTTAAACTGTGAATCAAGACACATTACAACCCTCAAAATACCTAACTGAAGCAAGGTTATTTTGAAACCATACTACAACAAGGTTGTGTAAACTGACTCCAAACGATCTTTGAGGATCATTTGTTTTGGAATCATACCTTTTTGCTTTACCTTTCACTTTTAAATTTCTTGAACCACCGTGTTCTGACCAATGACTCATTTATTTTGCATCTTTCAAAAATGATTTTGATTTCAAAAGTTGCATGAACTTTGCATTACCATGTTTGTATGAATACTTTTGTTTGCAAATTGGCTTTCCTCTCAAGGAACTTTCAAACATTTGAGAAACTTGGTCGGTGATCCTATCAGGGGCAAGTTCTTTTCACATCCTATCAAAGAATCAGTTCAATATTTGTTTAGGGCAAGGTCTTCTTAGATTTGGTTTATCTAGAAGATATTTCAAGACATATATTGGGGCAAGCTTTCCAAGCACACAGTGGATCAGTCATCTTCAACATCAGACAAGCTGAAGCAATATCAGTTCATCTACAACAGACAGCTAATTTGAGGCAGTTTACTTGAAGAATCCCCAAGCAGTTATTCATCCTTCCTACAAGGATCATCTATTTGGTACAACTTACCAGTGCGGCAGAGATGTGTTCAGAGGTAGCATCTTTAGTCCCCAAGTAGAACAAAAATAATCTCTATGTTGAGGAATCAGTCTTCTAGTTTTGTCCTCTCACCAAAAGAGTCAAGCCTTGTCGTCGACGTCTGCATTTGCATTTGATCATATATCACCTGCATAATTCATATACATATGTGTTGTACCCCAAAATTTGACCAACCCCTTTTCTTAATCTTTGGCTTATGTTGCATTGCATTTTAGCATTTTTGCATTTGCATAGCATAGTTCTTACAGGGGATCAAGTGATTTTTTGTGTACCATCCAAGAGGAGAGGTTTCATTGGCTTCAAGCTCAAGCAAAGGCATTGGTACAAGTCCTCGAGTGGGTGTTGTTATCATGAAGTTATCAGAGCTCCTAGAGAGGAGGGGTGTGCCACATCATTATCAAGGAATCATCAAAACATTGTCAAGGAGTCCATGAATATTTCATCATTGGTAGAGGCATTAGGTAGAAGCTTTTTTAGTACCTCGGAGGTCATGGTGGAGTTGGAATGTTCACTCAGTTCATCTAAGCAATGCCTAGGCAAAAAGGATGAAATTAGGGTTTCATTTTTAATCAGGATAAATTTGTTTTTTAGAGAAAGACTTGTTTCCATGGTCTTCCATATGTCCTAATGTGTTTGGGTATGGGATATTGATCATCAATTTTAATCAGAAGAGTTTCAATTGATCAGTCAATTGAAAATCAGGAGATTTGGGGGAAAAGTCAACTGTGCAGTGAAAAAGTCAAATCCTGACTTTTTGAGGTCAAAATCATGTTCCGCAAGTTCAATATGGCCAATGGATGGAATTTGATCAAGAAAAGTCAAAGGAATCATGAAAAATCAAGAATTGTTGAAAGTTGCCATTTTGGGGAATTAGGGCTTTAGAAACTTTCCATTTATGGAAAGTTTCATGGTTGAAGCAGCCATCTTCAAGACCATTTTTCTTCATGATCAATGTTTCAAATGGACTTGGATCAAACATCAAAGTTTTTCCTTGTATTTCAAGCTTTCTTTTGAGTACTAATTCATCATCATATGATATTTGGAGCTCAAGTTATGATCAATCAAAATTGAGGATTTCAATGATTTCAACATTGGCAAGTTCAGGCAGATTTTTGGACCCACTTTGCAAGCCAATTTTCAGCACTTTATTAATGTCAAATGAAGCTTTGTCCCAAGTGAAAGTTATAGACCATGTTCCAAGCTTTCCAAAAAGTCCTAGAAGTCCTCCATATGATTTGTAAAGCTCAAGTTATGGAAGTTCAAAGTTGAGGAAAAATAAGCCAAGATCCATAACTTAGAATTTTTTCTAAGTTATTTATAGACAACTTACATGGCCTGACTTTCACCATCATTTTCATGGTCTTCCAATCCTTAAATCAAGATAAGTTCAACATGAAAATTATTCCTTGCCATGCCCTCTTTACTTAGAGCTCAAGTTTAGGACAAAGTGATTTATGTACACTAAGATATCATGGTCCAAAGTAGGTGATTTGAACATTTTTTGCAAGACATGAATTATGTGACATTTGGGCATGAAATGCATTTCAGCATGCAACATTGTTACATTTATAAACTATGCGCATGGATTTACAATTTGAGCATACCAAACATTTCCCAAAATGAACCAACACAAGCATGTACCTTTTTGTTCATTTTTGAATTTCTTGCCAAAACAAGGAAAAGACAAGTAGCTGCCCTTGTTCTGGTTCCTGCAGCCTATCCATTTTGTTTCTCTCTACTCACAAGAAACCAACAAGAAGACAAGGATGCAAGCTGGCTGGTGTACTATCTCCCCCATCCACCATTGATTCATGAAAATGCAAAATTTGTCCATCCATGTTTCACCATGGTAAAAACTCTCCAAAACCCTATTTCACTTCATATTTAAGCTACAGAGCAGCTAAGAGAAACCCTAGCCACCATCTTTGCAAGAAATCAGAGTTTGAGTTTTTCACAACCTCTGAAGTTTTTCCTTTGAAACTCTCTCATTTGTGAGCCATTTGATAAAACTCTTTCCAAACATCATCACCATAACACCTCCTTGCTACTGTTTGCATAAAAGAGGAGTTGTTGACACTTTGCACCCAAGCTGCCCAAAATCGTGTGAAAGTTTAAGGAGCCTTCAAAGCCTTTCAACCTTAACCAAAGCTCTCTCAAACATCAAGGAAGGATTCTGCTTGATCTGGTGAAGTTTCAAAGATTTTTTGAAGGTGGAGTGGATCACTCTCCATTAGACATTATCATGTTTAAAATGAAACTTTGCTGTCAAACTATGTTGAAGTTATGAGTTGTTTAACTCATGATGCTTTGCTGTTTTAAGGTTTGATTGGTGCCATGTTTAAAATCTCACTGCTGTTAGAAATATCTTGAGTTGGGGTTTATCAACTCATGTTTTTTTACTGCCAAAGCCTTTTTGTTGTGGCCTGTTAGTGAGATGACAACTATCTCATCTTGTAGTTTCTGTTTAGCTTGAATGAACTGGACATTGTGAGGTTCAAGGTTAAGTGTGTTGTCAAATATATGTGAACTTGCACCATATATGGCAGGCTGTTGGAGTGTTAGTTGGTTTAGCTGATGTGTTGCTATTTCTGTGAAAGTATGCTCTTGGATGCAAGATAAGGGTAGTGCCTAGCCTTGTTATGTTGAATTTTTGCCTGCTGCCAGCTCATTTTGATTTGGGATGGTTTTGTTCCACTTATGTGTAGCTTGTTATTAAGTATGTTTGAGGCCAGTGTTTTGGCTTGCTGTTTGAGTTTATGCATAGGGCTGCTATCAGATTTGGTGTTAGGCCTAGATTTGGTAATTCATCTTGAATGCTCATAGTTGATGACTCTTTTGTGGTAGTTTGCATTCCCTCAACCATGACATGTTAATGTCAGGATCTTGTTGTTGTATAGTACCAATACTGCACCCTTTAAGCTATGGCATTAGGCAGTTAAGTTTCGGTTGTTTGGTTCAAGTTGGTTGTTGGCATGTTCAGGTCAGGTTTTGCTATCAATGTCTAAACTGAGTTTGTTAACTCAGGTTTAGTGGCCATCAGGTTGATTCCCTTGTTAGGTATGTAGGATTATCTTGTGGTTGTTTTCTAAGAGTATTTGGAGCAGAGTTATTTAACCACATGGATGTCATAAGAGCTATATGTTATTATGTGCCTCAGTTCTGTTTAGATTCTTGGAGGAAGTTTTTTCTGATTGACTGTTGCATGAGTTTAAGTTTGGATTATGTTGAACTCCTGCTGCTAGCTAGTGGTGTCTGTGCAGGTATAGGCTAGTTGGAGTTGAGGCTAGTAAGTTTTCTCTGCTGATGTGATCCTTGAAGGCAGAACTATTACCATAAAACTGCCTGCTAGTTTGGTTGTGGGCATAGTGTTGTGCTTGTTGTCCAATGTTATCAGGATTTTCAATTTAGATTCACATCTGTTTGCAGTAGACCTGTAGGACGGATGTTGATGTGTTCTTCTCTTGGGTGATAGTTTTTTTTTTGGTCGTGAGGATGGTGGACCCTTTTTAGTGCAGCCAGTGAGATTTTTGGTTTGAGTGTCTCAAGTACTTCTTGTTTATGGCAACTCAGGCCCAAATTGGTGTAGTGTTGTTTAGATCCTCACCATGTGTATCACTACCAGAACCTGTTGGCTTCTATACCCCCAAATAAACAATTAAATCAATTAGGCACTTAATAAAATTTTTCATCAGAGTATAAATTAACACATGGTATAAAAGAGGCACGTCACATTAACCAGGAAATTTAAAACACATACAACACCTGCTCATAAAGATATGCAACAAAGGGTAAATCACCATAAAGGAACTTAGTCCTTAAAACCCACATATCAATATTTAGAATAAAAGCGGAAACATCTAAACATTGAATCACTTTATTCACATAAGCATTATATACATCAACAATTTAATTCAAGTCATAAGTCATGTTTACAAAACATTCACCAGCAGATACAGACACATATGTATCACAAAAGAATCAAAACAATTCCTAACTACCCGGTGCTACATATCAGAGCCAACCGACCAAAAAGAACGAAGCCACGCTTCACAAAAGACCTCCAGCAAACCTACTCTGCAATGCCTCATAGAGCATCATAAAACAGCAGAAGAGTGAGAAACATTATCATAACAAACAATGCATATAATCATATATCTATATACACCAACATAGAATGCACATAACACATTTCTCAGCGCAATTCATCACATACCTCACAATGTATATCTACACAGCTAAGCATATTCACCGATCATGCTTCACAATTCACAACATTTCCACATAAACATTTACACTTATGTTTACTTCAATAATTCACATAAATATAAACAATTATGTTCATTACACCAATTCACATAAACATCTACATTAATGTTTATTTCACCAATATATCATATAAATATGATAAATACAATTCATAGAGACCGACTCACGACTCTATGCAGATGCAAATGCGGTACTGACTCATTCAGCAATTTCAATTGAAGAACCAAATGGAACCATCGCTTGTTACCGAAGCAACTCCCCGTCGGGCCTACGATGTTCACCCATCACTCACACCCCACATGGGCACCCGATGTTTCAGGATTTCTCACACCCCACACAGGCACACAATCCGATTGCTCACACCCCACAAGGGCATACAATTGTTCTGCAGATTCTCCACGGGATCAAATATAAACCATCGCTCACACCCCACAAGGGCACACGAGGTTTCTGCAGATCCTACGTGGGATCAGACACACAAGAATGCAATCATGATGCTTCACATGCAAAACGACTCCACACACTCTTGAAATGCATACATATTCACAAATATATAATCATGCATTCTTCACATCAATCTCATCATGAATTTTCATTCAATTCAAACAAATGCACAAAATTGCCAAACGACCACATTTCACACTCCACGATTCACAATCTAGGATTCACGCCATACGGATACCCACAACATTTCATATCACAACATGCAACTATGCATAATAAATAAGGATTAATCATACTCGAATCGAAGAATCGACATTAGAGTGAAAACACAAGAAAACAACATGCTGACACGCTCGCTACCTTGCTCGCCTAGCGAGCTCCTAGCAAGTGCTCGCTACTTGTTCGCCTAGCGATCAAGCTCGCGAAAGCAAATAGAAGCCACTGACTTGATTCGCTACCTCACTCGCTCAGCGAAGGCCTAGCGAATGCTCGCGGCCCCCCTCGCTTCCAGCAAAGAACACCAAAACCTTTCTGTCCAAGTCTGGGACCGTTCGCTACTGGCTCGCCACAGCGAATGCCCAGCGAATGCTCGCGACCTGCTCGCCTAGCAAACTTGCTAGCGAGGGTCTGCGAACTCAGAATTTCCCACTGTCCAAAACTCCGAAACTCCTCAAAATCCACCCGATTCAATTCCAACTCGTTCCAGTAGCCTTAGCCCAACATTCCTCGACTAAACTTTACCACTTATCCTCATTTTTAACCGTTAAAACTCGGTTTCTACCGATTAAATCAAATTCAACCTAAAAATGGAAAATGAGCAAAACTCTCCCCAATCCAAAATCAAACCAATAGAAACATACATAATCATACACATTGAAAGAATAATAAAGTTTCACACCCTTACCCGATCAATCGAAAGCTTAGAAGTTGATTCCTGATGGTTCTAGGTTTTTCTCCTCTTCCTCCTCTTTTCTCTTCTCTTTTCTTCTTCTTTCCTTTCTTTTTCTTTCTATCTCTTTTCTTTTCTCTCTATTTCCACTTATACTCTTTCTATTCTATTTCTCTCAAAACATCTACTAATTAAGGATTATCTAAAATACCCTCTAATTAATTCCCAAAACTCTCCGAATAATAAAACAACATAATATGCACACATAACATATTAATATTCAAATTTCACAAATGAAATAATAATCAATCAAATAAATCAAAAGACTCAACAAAATGGGAAATTCAGAATCGGGGCGTTACAACTCTCCCCCACTTCAGAAATTTTCGTCCTCGAAAATATTACCTGATCCAAACAATCCCGGATGCGACTCTCGCATCTTACTCTCCAATTCCCAAGTCGTGTTGCCTTCCGCAGCCTCCCCATGCTACTTTCACAAGCGCGATATCCTTGCCCCTTAACTTCTTAATTGCACGATCCAAAATCCTAATCGGTAAAACTTCAACCGTAAGATTATCTCTTACTTCAACTTCGTCCACAGGAATCACATATGACGGATATGGAACATACTTCCGAAGTTACGAAACATGGAACACATCATGCAAATTCGAAAGATTCAGAGGCAACGCCACACGATACGCCACAACACCCACTCGTGCAATAATCTGATACGGACCAATAAAATGAGAAGTCAACTTCTTCGACTTCAAGGCACAACCCACACCCGTAACCGGTGTAACTCTCAAGAACACATGGTCGCCCTCTTAAAACTCAAGATCTTTCCTTCTCTTGTCATGATAACTTTTCTACCTACTCTGAGAAGCTCTCATCTTTTCTTGAATAAACTTCACCTTCTCCGTCGTTTGTTGTACCATCTCCGGCCCAACAACCGACTTCTCACCAGTTTCGTGCCAACACAAAGGTGTTCGACATCTCCGACCATAAAAAGCCTTAAATGGCGCCATACCAATACTTGAGTGAAAACTGTTATTATAGGTGAACTCAATCAACGCTAAATAACTATCCCAAGAACCAGCTTGCTCTAGTACACAAGCACGCAACAAATCCTCCAACGACTAAATCGTCCTCTTGGTTTGACCATCTGTTTGCGGATGGTAAGCCGAACTCAATCTTAGCTTAGAACCCAAAGCTCTTTACAAACTCTCCCAAAACCTTGAAGTAAATCTAGGATCCCTATCCGATACAATACTCTTAGGAACTCCATGCAACTTCACAACCACACAAACATAAATCTCGGCTAACTTCTCCAAAGGATAACTAATATCAATTGGAACGAAATGAGCAGATTTAGTAAGCCTATCAACAATCACCCAAATAGCATTATGACCTCTTTGCGTATTCGGCAATCCCTTAATAAAATCCATCGATATACTATCCCATTTCCACTCTGGAATATCTAAAGGTTGCATCAATCCACTAGGCTTCTGATGTTCCACCTTAGACTTCTGACAAGTCAAACATGCATACACACACTGAGCTACATCTCTCTTCAATCCGGACCACCAAAAGATTTTCTTCAAATCTTGATACATCTTATTCGCTCCCGGATGAATACTTAAGTTACTCTGGTGTCCTTCCTCCAATATCATCCTTTTCAACTCCACATTATCGGGAATACAAATACGACCATGAAATCTCAAAAATCGAAAATCATCAACCTTGAAATCCTCATTCTCATTTGTCATCAAATCGACAAACTTCAAATCCAACTTCTGCTTTTCACATACGGTTGCAAGAAAATCATTCGTAATACGAAGCATACCAAGTCTCACACTTCTCGGCGTCATTTCACAAACCAAACTCAAATCTCTAAAGTTCTCCAAAAGTTCCCGTTCTTTCATCATCAATGTAGACATGTGCAACGACTTCCGACTTAAGGCATCGGCTACCATATTTGCCTTACCCGGATGGTAATTCAAACCAAAATCATAGTCTTTCAAAAGCTCTAACCACCTCCTTTGCCTCATATTCAATTCCTTTTGATCAAATAAATACTTCAAACTCTTGTGATCACTAAAAACATCAAATCTTGCACCATAATGCCTCCAAATTTTCAAAACAAACACCACGGCCGCTTTGTGGGGGATGCGCGTTGCGACGAGGTCTACGAAGAGGTTGTTGTGGTGTGTCCGGTATCTGTGTGTTGAGTTTTGGAGGAGGGTATGGTTGGGACGGCCCCAACGTATCAGATAGAGTTTGCATCATTTGACCCCAATAGCCGGGAGGTCCACTGTCAACGACGCTTTCATAGTCAATCCCAATGCCCATGTTTTCTAAGGATTGTAGGGGAGGTTGAGTGGAGTATGGACGGTATGGTTGTCTGAATGTGTACATGGAATTGGGTTGGTCTAGGTGTGTTGGTTGTTGTGGGGTGTGGTAGTCAAATAGTGGGTAGTTGGAGGGGTAGTTGGAGGGGGTAGGGTCAAATGAGTTGTTTGGGCTATAGGTGGAGGGGGTAGGCTCAAAAGACGTATTATTGCACCCCAAAATTTGCCCAACCTTTGCTTCACCTAGCTTGTGGTTTATTGCATTCATTTTAGCATTTTCATTTACATTGTATTGACATGTGTGCAGGAGATCAAGAGGTATGACTACCAATAAAGGGTTACACAAGACTATGAAGCTATCTAAGAGGGTTATCCAAGTGTTCAAGGGTTGATATCCTCACCAGAGAAGCTAAAGATCCTCAGAGAGAGTGGCTGAAGCCAAGTGTGCACATCTCCTAACTTGAGGGTTATGGGAAGCTATTCAAATGATTCTGAGTCCATGAAGTTGGACTTGAGACCTTTAGAGAGCTCATGATAAGTGTTGAAGATCATTTTGAAGCCTAGAGAGGTCATTAGGAAAAGGATAAGGAGCTACTACCAAGATTGGTACAACTAGGGTTTCATCTGGACAACCCTATGGTAACTGATGATTTGAAGAAGATTGAGACCTAATTCCAAGGCCATGTGATCATGAATTGATGTATTAAGATGCCCAAGGGATGATTCCAAGGCCAACTCATCATGAATCAAGAGTGTGAGAAGTTCCTAGGCTAGGGTTGCTATGCTTGACAGTGTAAAATCCCCTGGTTTGGTACCTAACTTCAAGACCACATAACTCAATATGTGATTTTTATCTCACCTTGACCCCAACATGATTGTTGTAGAGCATGATCATAGATTTAATTGGAGTACTAGAAGTACTTGATAGGGTTTATAGAACTCAAGTTATGAGCCAGACAAGTTACAGGTCATTAGTGGAATGTGAAATTGGAGCTTGAAAGTCAACCAACTTGCACGACACTTTTTCCCTAGAAGGATGAATCTCGTGAACTTTTGGCCAACATAAATGTTGCTCCTTATCTTCTTATCTTTCTAGAAATTACTAGAAGTCCATGATTGGATTTGTAGAACTCAAGTTACAAGCTTTGCAAGACAAGGGTATTTTGGGAATTTGGAATTATAGGTCATTTTTGGTTATAGGTCAACTTCATCAACTTAGACATCTCAAATGGACTTTTGATCAACTTGAAAGTTGTTCAAAATGGTGTTATTTGTCTAACCATGACCCAAAGATTCATTGATATGGATTGAATTGAGAAGTGTATGAAGAAAATTTGAAAGAAAGATTATTAAAGGCATTAAAAAAGGGAAAATTCAAAATAAATCATAAGTGTTCAAAAAATGACCATTTGGTACATATTTTGATTGGAAATGACATTTTGAACACATTGACATTGCTAGAATTTCAATTTGACTCATATTTCATGGACTTTCGTTTGGTTGCTTCATGATGAAGTTACACATCAAAGATTGACCATAGGATCAAATCAAGCTTTCAATATGATCCATTCACATTCATGAGATGTTATGCAAGCTATTGGAGCAAGGATGAAGCTGAAACAGAGTGGGAATCACGACTTCCATGTTAGAGTTTAGAAGGAAAAGTTGAAATTTGGATTGATCAAATTGGGCGTCCATTGGGCCTGGGAACTATCCAAACACATCATATATAAGTTCAGGATCCATTTCAGATCGTCTTTGGAGTGCATTTGGTGAAGAAAACGGTTATTGCAGTTGGAGTTTGAAGCTTCCAAAGTGAAAATCGTGTTTGCAATTCAAGAGCATTTCAAGAAGAATTAAGGATTTCCATAGCACCAGCAAGCTTCAGTGAAGGTTTCTGCACATTTTGGCATCAAGATTCGCACGCAAACACCTTCAATTTCAAGCTCCTATTCAGGTTTTTATCCTTCAAAATTCCTCTTGATTTAGGTTTGTTTAGAATGAATTGAGCATGTGGTTAGGTTATAGATATAGCCTAGATCGTTTCAGGATTGAAATCTTGAGGTTTAGAGGTGATTTAGGATTGGATGACATTTCTGTTTAGACTTGTATCTGGATGATTCTTGAGAGTTAGGATGAATAAGATAGTGAATTGTGATCCTTGAGAGGTGAGGAAGATATCTGCGTAGTTAATTTGGAGTTTGATGACACTTGTGGAATTGGTGTTTTTTCTGTTCATCATCGTGTTCGATTGTTCATGGAGAATCAGTGAGAATGGAATAGATCATGATGATCAGTGTGGAGAGGCGAGTGGATTCGTGTAATTTTCATTAAGTTTAGTTGAGGATGAGTCCAGAGCATCGTTGCTCCCGCCGGAGAAGACGGTGGAGCTCTTCTCTGGCCACCACGAATTGCTTTCCCCCCTTTTTCAGTTTTCAATTGGAGAAGATGATGGTGAACCGTTGGATCCGTTTGAATTCGTGGACTTGGTCTTAGCATCCAACGGATAAGATGTAGTTTGACTAGGTCTTCGTGAGTTGTAAGACCTAGAGCTTTAGATCAACATACAATTTCAATGAATGGATATGATTAGACCATACCGTATACCTCAGTCAACACAAAACACCGTGCCCATGATCAAAACACATCGTTTAAATAAATGAGGTGGCGCGCGCTGGTCCTTTAGATGAGTGGACTGAGTCATAGATCAAGGGCTGCAATATTTTCTGGATTCTTGTATTTTCTTTTAATCATTTTCCATTTCTTTTATTGCATTCATCATTTTTAATTCATTTTAAATAGCAATATTGATCAGAAAATTATGGAAAAAATATGAGATTGATCCTTGTTTAATTTCTGATTTTTCTATGCTTTTGGATTTTATTTTGGTGATGTTTTCAATTTAATGTCCATTTTTCTATTTTTAACAGTTGATTAAAAATGCATAAAATGACTAGTTTACTTGCTGATTTTATTACTAGTTCATGCTTTAGAATTTGATGCTGAAATTTTGCATGCTTGTTATAGACTCCTTGATAGGTTGGTGTGATTTTTGTTGTATTTTTTTTAGATGATTCTAAGTAGGAGTTTGGGATAGATCTTTAGGAGCATTCCATGATGGATTCCCTTTAGCACACCCTTAGAATTTAAATTTTGTTAGAACCTTTAGGATTAGGTTTTACCCCTGGTTTTTGTACCATAGATTCTTAACACATGTAGGATAACATAGGCTTTTCCTTAAGATTTTTAGAAGTTATTTTCTATTAGTTCCCCATTTTGCAAATTGATTATGGTTTAGGTGACCCAAACTAGGATAACTTCATAGATTAGTCTTTTAAGTGAACATTAGATGATTCTAAGTTTCATATCCTTTCTTGATAGAATAGTACTTAGGTAGATACCTCATTAGAACCTTGTTTAAGCCTTGATAGAACTTTTGATTCCCCTAGTCTAGGTGATCCTTGTAGCTAGTCTTTAGGGTTTCTTAGAAGTTGTTGTGTTGCCTTCTTTCCCCTATGTGATTTCTTCCCTGGGCTTTGCCCTACCCTCTTTCTCCAAGTCTTGAAAAGGATCCCTCCTGGGAGAGCCTAATCCTTCCTTTGGTTGGATTCTGTGCATTCCTCAGGAGGTTGAGCCTTGAATTAACATTCATCAGTATAGTACATTCCTTTGGTCTGCACTATCTTTCTCTTTCAAATCTTGATGAGGAGCCCTCTTGGGAGAGCCTAATTCTTCCTTTGGTTGGATTCTGTGCAATCCTCAGGAGGTTGAGCCTTGGATTGACATTCTTGGCATGGTATATTCCCTTGGTTTATATATTGTCATCCATCTCCAAGTCCTATTGACATAGGATCCCTCTTGGGAGAGCCTAATCCTTCCTTTGGTTGGATTCTGTGCATTCCTCAACAGGTTGAGCCTGACATGGACATTCTGTGTTGATACACATTAAACCAGTTACCTTAGATTGATATCTAGGATTAATACCCAGTTTTCTTTCCTATTGACATAGGATCCCTCTTGGGATAGCCTAATCCTTCCTTTGGTTGGATTCTGTGCATTCCTCAAGAGGTTGAGCCCATGATGGACTCTAGTGTTGATACACCTCCAACCTGATGTAGCCTGGGATGAATTCCCTGTTGATCATTTTGCTTTCTCTTCCTTGTTTGACATTGCTTGATGCATTAGAATAAGTTCATATATAGATTATTTTAGGCTAGGAGCATGACTGCTTAGAGGTTGAGTGGGTCTCCCTCTGCTTGTTTGCATTAAGGGTTGAGATGATCCTCCCCTTGCTTGTGTGTTGTTTTTCTTTTCATCTGTGTGTTTGCATTGAAAGGTTGAGCTGAGCTCCCTTTGCTTGTCTGTTTTGATTATTTTCTTTGCTTGATTGCTTAGAGGTTGAGTGGGTCTCCCTCTGCTTGCATTGCTGCATCGCATTTGCATCTTTACTATTTTCTTTTCTGTTTATCTGTTTAGCTGATGCTTTATCTATTGTTTGTGTCCCATTGACATGATCCCCTAGGACTCTCACTTCCTTTGATAAGGAAGTGATGATAGAACTTTAGGTTGAAACCTATGCATGATAAAGTCTAGGAGTTCCCTGTTTCAAAACTCAACCATAGGATGAATCCTTGGCATGACAACATTAGGGCTTGATAGTTTCCCTGTAGAGTTCGTTCTCTTCTCTCTCTAAAAACAACAGTAAAAAACGTAATAAAGGCAAGTCAGTACAAGCGCGCTACGAGCCTTAATCTACTTGGGAAATGATAACTGAGCGGTCTCCTCTCAATTGTCTAGAGTATTTAGTATACGTCCTTTGGACGATATGCGACGCATTCGTTCCCAAGTCATAGTCTCTAGAGCTATATGGACTACAAACATCCATAAAAAACACTTCTTCCGTAAAAGATAGAAAACAAATCTCAAACCTCTTTTTCCCCATGGGCCCATAACTCAAGGAAGACTTTTCTGAAGAAAAGAGTGTCGTTAATTCTCAGTTCTACCGCAAACCGTAACACACGAGCCTCTGACGAGCGAGTTGCATACACCAAACTTCTGGAACTGTTTGTTAACCTTACTCGGAAAAACAGATGAATCTAATCCCGTAATTTGTATTATCCCGAACTACGTAAGCTTTGATCTCTCATATCTGTTGAGAGTACGTAGGCACAATACTGACGTATTGGCGAGCTACCTCCCCCCATCCGTTACCCGTAGTTACCCGAACTATGTTGACTCTGATTTCTCGTTCTCTGACGAGCATACGTAGGCACGAAGCGCGACGCTTTGCCGAGTCATTTTATTTTCTTTTTCAGACCAACCTTGATAGGTAGATAGATAAACCGGCCCATCAGATAAACATAACAAGCGTGGATCTCATCGAGTACGATGGACGTGAGGGGTGCTAATACCTTCCCCTTGCGTAACCGACTCCCAAACCCAGACATGGTTGCGATGACCTTGTCTTATACCTTTTCGTCAAGTTTTCCCGATTGTTTCCTTTCCCTTACTGTGGGATAAATAACGAAAGGTGGCGACTCCTCTATTTTTCCGGCACCTTATTTTCGTGGTAGTGACAGCTGGCGACTCTGCTGGGGACGCTGGTTCCCTATGCGAGTCAATCCTAGCGCTTGCGTGTTTATCTGTTGGGTTTGCATTTATTTATCGCATTTTACTTTCCGCACTTTACTTTCAGCATATTATGATTATTTGTTGTGCTGTTGTGGGAGGGACATTCTGGTGAGTGAGAAGCCAGACCCGGGCTTGAGAGCATATACATAATATTAGAGTGGATTAGTGGTGGACGTGCTTGCTTTGCTTGCATCAGTTCCCATGTAACCCACACTCAGACGAGGTTCTCTTTGATGACTTCCTATCAGTCCTTTGGACTCGAGGGGATTTTGGATCTGAGGATTGTCGACTCTGGGAACCGATCATTTGTGACTCAGCTAAGTGAGGCCTCTTCAGGGAGTGATGATGCCAAACCAGAAAGGGTGAACGTATCATCATTTCGTGAAAGTCTGTGACGCTGGGAAACACATAGGATGCCGAACCTTTTCCGGGATTAGGTCCATACTTGTGAGCAGGGTCGGGTTATTGCAGGAAACTTAACCTTCAGACAACCTGGTTTTCTTGACAGTGAATCAGTATTGTTGGTCAGAGGGTTCTTATCATCAGAGATGTGTTTAGTCTTGACAGAGCAGAGTTTTGGTCCTTCTCCTTAACAGCGCAGTCATCTTGATCTCCTGCTGCATGATTGCATTTTGCATTGTTTGCATCCTCATTTGCATATCATTAACGTGTGTCTGTGTTGCAGGTGCATATTTCTCCCCTGGTTCTAGTGATATTGATCTTCATGGCTGATACGGCATATCTGAAGAAGATTGTGGCTTACAAGCTACCAACTCCTGACATCCGAGAGTTACGGGTTTTGATTTCTTTGGCTGATAAGAAAGTAATGGAGGATTTCAGAAAGAGTTATGGGAGACTTCTGGGTATTGTGTGTAAGCTTTCTACGTACGAGTTGAACGGCCTCTACGCTCTTTTGCAGTTTTACGACCCGCAACTCAGATGCTTTGTTTTTCCAGACTATGTCCTAGCTCCGACCTTGGAAGAGTATTCTGACTTGCTGGGAGTACCTTTATTGAATCAGATGCCTTATTACCGTGTTGGTGCTGAACCTGACTTGGGTAAGTTGGCTACTATTCTTCATGTAGATGATTCAGAGTTGAAGGGGATGTTGTTCAGAAAGATTGGAGTTTATGGTTTCTCTTTGCCTTTCCTGGTGGAGAAGGCCCAAAGGTTTGCCAAGAAGGGTCGTTGGGATGTATTCAATGCCATCTTAGCCCTTTGCATCAATGGGATCATGTTGTTCCCAAGTCATCTAGACTTCATAGGTATGGATGCCTGCCACATATTTGCTTCTGGGAATCCAGTGCCCACTCTCCTCGGAGACGTTTATCATTCAGTTCACAGCAAGAATGAAAACAGAAAGGGGAAGAGTGTGGCATGTTGTGCTCCTTTACTGTATAAGTGGTTTGCCAGCCATCTTCCAAAGACGGGTCTGTTCATTGATTCTGCTGAGTCTTCACCCTGGTCTGCACATATGATGGGTTTGTCTACTGACAATATTATCTGGTTTGATAGAGATCTACTGGGCAAAGAGATTGTGCATAGTTGCGGTGGCTTTCCTAACGCCCCCTGGTCGGAAGGAATGGATGTATCAATTACAATCCCTCTTTGCTGGTTCGACAATTCGGGTATGCACTAAGAGGTCCTGCTGAAGAGGAAGAGATACAGGAATCTCTGTATCTCACAAGGTTGCTTGAAGGTGACACTTTGGCTAAGGTAGAGAATGCTTGGAGCAAAATTCACTGAAAGGGAAAAGTCTTGCTAGGAAAAAGCAACAATAAGGCCTTTGATCCATATGTGGCCTGGGTCCGAGAAAGAGCCGCCAAGTTTCTAATGTTGTTTCCTGCAGTGGAACCATTGTATCCTCCGGTGTTCAAAGAACCCACCACAGTTGATAATCAGAAGTTCAACCAGGTACTCCAAGAGAAAGAAGAGCTACGAAAAGCCAATGAAGAGTTGGAGAAAGAGATTGCTCAACTCCGGAGCGAGAAAAACGAAGTCGTATACACCTGTAAGAAGCACACATAATTGATCAACCACTTGGGCGCTAATTTGACCAAGGAGACTGACTCCAGAGAACATCTTGGGTTAGACCTGAAGGCAGTGCACAGCGTGTTGACCACCAAAAAGCAGGATCTGGATAGGGTGTACCTGAAGTTATCCAAGTACGAGACGTTGTGGAGTAACACCCTAACCAAGTACAAAGAGCGAGAGGAAAAGCTGAAGCAACGAATAACCGAGCTAGAAGTCCAAATTGAGATCAAGGACAAGAAGATTGAGGCTGAGGCATCACTTCGACGAGATGTCCAGTACCGATTGGTTGAGACAAAGGCGAATCTACAAGATTGTCAACTCTGAGCTGACGCTAAGAGGAGTAGAGTGGAAGACCGATCTGGAGAAGGGGTTTGTAGGGATGTTGCCGAGGACCTCCCAGATACCATCAGGCAGAGGGATTTGCTGATCCACAGTCTGCTCACTCAGCCTGACCATCCCACTACGAAGAAGTTGTTAGAGGATTTCCGTGCCCGTAGCCGCACTTGATTTCTTTATATATTTCTTTGTATCTTTTATGCATTGATATGCTCTCCACCGCTAGGCTTGTTGGTTGGGGTCACGCCTTTTGCTTCAGTTGTATGTGATTACAGTTGTACGCTGCCCGCGCGGGTTTTTCAGATAAATATATGAGGATTTCTTTCCATGATTGGATGTTGGACTTTATTTGTCTTGGAAACTAGGATCAGGGGGGAATCTCCCCAAGGCACAAACACACGTTTGCATTTGCATGAATCATTTGCATAACAGGTACCTCGAGCTGTTTTCCTAACCCTTTGTGCTTGCAGGTTATTTCAGGATTGAACGAAGACAGATTCACTGGTATTCTATTAGAGCAAATCAAGTCAGAGTAATGGAACAGGTTCAGACTGACATTCAAGAGCTCAGGGAGAGGATGGATCGTTTTATGGATCTCATGCAAGTGGTCGCTAATGGCTAGGACCAACTCAGAACTCTGGTGCAACCTCTGATTGCACGCGTCGACAGCAACAGTGTGCTTCACGGTGGGAATGTGGTGAATCCTCCGCTTGTTGAGACCCCTCATGAGGGCATCCCTGTGACTGGAGGGAATGGAAGTGGAAATGGCAATGTTGTTACTAATATAGGAGCTAATGGGAATACGGCTGGAGTCGGAAATGGCAACTTTGAGGCCAATGGTAATGCTGGTATAGGCAATGGCAATACTGGAGGAACTGGTAACGCTGGTGTTGGTAATCTGTATGGTCTTGATGCTGATGGGTTTGCTGCTGGAAATGGCCATCAACCTTGGCATGAGGATCGTCAGGAGGACTTATTCTCAATGAAAGGAGCTGAGGGAGAACTGAATTCTGAAGCCCGTTTAAGGTTCAAAGCACTCGAAGACAAGATGAAGAGTTTCGAGAACTTGAATACCATGGGTGTTGACATGACCAAGTTGGGACTGATCTCAGACTTCAAGGTGCCTCCCAAGTTTAAGGTACCCGAATTCGAGAAGTATAAGGGCACCATTTTCCCCTGTGTCCATATGAGGTCGTATTATCGAAAGATGTTCGCACATTATGAAGATGAGAAGTTGCTGATGCACTTCTTCCAGGACAGCCTGTCAGGCCCCTCGTTGGAGTGGTATATGGGCTTGGAACCCACCAGTGTACGTACATGGAAAGACCTTGCTGAAGCATTCCTATGCCATTATCAGTATAACAGCGATCTGGCTCCCAACCGGGTTCAGCTACAAAATTTGTCTCAGAAGAACAACGAAGGATTTAAAGAGTACGCCTAGAGATGGCGTGAACTGGCAGCAAGGGTTCAGCCACCGATGGTTGAGCGGGAACTTGTCGAGATGTTTGTGGCTACTCTCCCAGGAGTTTATTATGAGAAGCTTGTCAGTGGCATGTCGGGAAGTTTCTCCGACCTCATCATCACTGGAGAACATGTAGAGAATGGCATCAAACTCGGAAAGATTCAAGGTGTAGATGTATCCTCAGCTGGAGGGGGAAAGAAACCTTACAGTGGTAAGAGACGTGAAGGTGAGACGAGCTCAGTATCTAGTGCTCGGGGAAAAGGAAAAGGCCAGCGCCAGCAGGTCGCTAGCATTACTATTCCTGCTGTCCAACAACCTCAGCAGCTGCAGCAGAACCAACAAGGGTACCGGAGATACCAGAATAAAGCACCTCTGTCAAGTTGTCATCTTGAAACCCCACCTATGTCGTATGGTCAGCTTTTGCAGACTTTGCTTCAGTTACAGCTAGTTCAGAAGAGAACTTTGGCTCCCTTGACAGGGACACCTCCACTGGGCTACGATGCGAATGTGAGATGTGAGTTTCATTCGGGAACACCTGGCCACTCAATTGACAACTGTAAGGCATTCAAGCATAAAGTGTAAGATATGGTTGATGCCAAGATAATCAACTTTTCTGATAATGCTCCGAATGTTACAAAGAACCCTATGCCTAACCATGAGGGAGATGGGGTTAGCGCCATCATTGAAGAGGAAGATTCAGATTTATTGACTGATGTCAAAGACCTGAAAACACCACTTGGTTTCGTTAAAGCCATGTTGATGAAGAAAGGTATTTTCCCGGGCTGTGGAAAGTTGTGTGTGGATTGCGCGAATCATTCAGACGGCTGTGATCATTTGGTAATAGGGATTCAAAGTTTGATGAACGAAGGAATTATGCAGTTTAGTCGAAGGGATGAGAACAGATCAGGGGAAGTAATGCTGAAGCAGAAGGATGAAATTGCCACTATCACCATTCCTCGTAAAACAATTACCATTTCTGCATCGAGGTCACCTACGATCACCATCACGAAGGCTGGGCCTATACCATTCGAGAGCACTAATGTTGTTCCATGGCACTATGGGGCAGATGTCTATTGCAATGGACAAAAATTAGAGTTGGAGCCATCCGGGCAATCTGTTGACAACCTAGTCGGGACTGGGGGAATAACACGTAGTGGAAGAGTGTTCACTCCACCAGAGATTGTGGCTGACAGAGCTGACAAGGCTGAGAAGACTGACAAAGGTAAAAGTAAGGTCGTCGAAGAAACCTCCCGTGGGGTAGAGAAAGACCTGCTTGTGAAAGACGCCGAAGAATTTATGAGACTGATCAAGAAAAGTGATTATAAGATCGTTGATCATCTTCATCAGACGCCATCTAAGATCTCTATTATGAATCTATTGTTGTGTTCGGAGGCACACTGCAACGCTCTGATGAAGGTTCTAAATGCAGCGTATGTACCGCAAGAGATCTCCATCAACCAGCTAGAGGGGGTAGTTGCTCATATGAATGCTGGGAACGGATTAGGGTTCACTGACCTCGAGCTGACGCTGAAGGGAAGAAACCACAATAGAGCCTTGCATATCTCGATAGAATGTCGAGGAACGGTTATGTCCCATGTGTTGGTGGACACGGGATCATCTCTGAATGTTCTCCCCAAGAAAGCTCTAATGAGGTTAGATACAAGAGGATTGATATGTACACCCAGTGATATGGTGGTAAAAGCGTTTGATGGAACTAAGCAAATTGTCTTTGGAGAAGTAACTCTACCCATTCAAGTTGGGCCAGAGACCTTTGATGCGGTCTTCTATATCATGGATATCATGCCAGCCTATAGCGGCCTGTTGAGTCGGCCTTGGATCCATTCTGTGGGCGCAGTGACTTCCACATTACACCAAAAGCTGAAGTATGCTGTGGGGGGCAGCATTGTGACCGTCTGTGGTGAAGAGGACATAATGGTGAGCCATTTGTCATCTTTTAAATATGTTGAGGTGGATAGCGAGATCCACGAAACTTTGTGCCAGACGTTTGAAGCTGTTAAAGTCAAGGATGCGATTTTGGTGATGATCGAGAAACCTGAGATGAATCTCTCTTCCTTCAAGGAAGCTCAAGCTGTTGTTCAAGCTGGCTCTGCCCCAGGCTGGGGGAAAGTTCTGGAAATCCCTAACAAGCAGGATAAGTTTGGGTTAGGGTATTCTCCTTATGTTGATGCTTCCTCCTCTCGCAATGCGTCGTGCGTCAAAGGGCCGGTTCAGTTCACAAAAGGTGGGGTGATATTTGAAAATGTCAATGCCATGTCTGAAGACGACGAAGATAGTGATTGCGACCTGGACTCCTGGATTCAGCCGTGCCAACCAGGCCAGAGCCTCAACAACTGGTCCGTCTAGGATATCATCCAAGTGACGCGCACAGAGTAATGCTTTGTCTTTTCCAATTATTGTACAACCTTATGCTCTACCCGAGGCATAACGGTTTTATTGTCAGGGCCTTGATTGCTTATGCATGTACATATTATCAATAAATCAAAGGGCGTTTTCTTTGCATTCAAATTTTGTGATCTCTGTTATTCGTGTTTTTTTTTTGTTTTAAAAAACAATAAAATGGCAATACGGTTTGTGCTAACCTGCATATCCTCTTCTTAAGCTTAACCCTTGTTATTGTAGGATTCACACTACAGATGACATCGACTCTGAACCTTCTACGACTCACTTCGACTTTGATTGCCCGATATATCAAGCTGAAGAAGAGATTGATGAAGATGAGCGCCTTCCTGAAGAGCTGACCCGTTTGTTGAAACAAGAAGATAAGATCATTCTGCCTCATGAGGAAGACATTGAGATTGTTAATCTGGGTTCTGAGGAACTTGTCAGAAATGTCAGGGTAGGGGCTGCATTACAGAGCGATGTCAAGCAGAGATTGGCCGAGATTCTTCGAGAGTATAGTGACATCTTTGCTTGGTCGTATGAAGATATGCCCAGGCTCGACACTGACATAGTGGTCCATCATCTGCCACTATGAGAAGATTGTCCTCCCTTTAAGCAGAAGCTTAGAATGACACGACCAGATATAGCCGTTAAGATCAAAGAAGAAGTGCAAAAGCAGCTGGATGCTGGCTTTTTAGCGGTCACTAATTACCCTCCGTGGGTCGCCAACATAGTACCTGTACCGAAGAAGGACGGTAAAGTGCGGATGTGCGTTGATTATCGGGATTTGAATAAGGCGAGCCCTAAAGACGATTTCCCGCTCACTCATATTGATGTGTTGGTCGACAATACAGCTCAATTTTCCGTGTTTTCGTTCATGGATGGCTTCTCCGGTTATAATCAGATCAAGATGGCGCTGGAGGACATGGAAAAAACCACGTTCATTACACCATGGGGAATGTTCTGCTACAAGGTAATGCCCTTCGGTCTGAAGAACGCAGGGGCCACTTACCAGCGGGCGATGGTCACTTTGTTTCATGACATGATTCACTATGAGATTGAAGTCTATGTTGATGACATGATTGCGAAGTCCCAAACGGAGGAGGGACATCTGGTCAATTTGCTAAAGCTTTTTGAGAGGCTTAGGAAATTCAGGTTGAGGCTGAATCCTAACAAGTGTACTTTCAGAGTACGGTCTGGAAAACTACTGGGGTTCATTTTGAGTGAAAGAGGTATTGAGGTTGATCCTGCTAAGATAAAAGCAATACAAGACATGTCAGCGCCAAAGACTGAAAAAGAAGTTCGTGGTTTCCTGGGCAGAATAAACTACATTGCAAGGTTTATATCTCAGCTCACAGCCACGTGTTCAAATTATTGAAAAAAGATCAGGCGATTATCTGGAACGAGGATTGCCAGAAGGCATTTGATAAGATAAAACAGTATCTGCAGGAACCTCCAATTTTGATACCCCCAGTGGCCGGAAGACCCTTAATCATGTACTTGACAGTTCTTGAGAATAGCATGGGTTGCGTCTTCAGTCAGCACGACGAGACTAGCAAAAAGGAGCATGCCATATATTACTTGAGTAAAAAGTTCACAAATTGTGAGTCCCGTTACTCAATGCTGGAAAAGACGTGTTGCGTACTCGCGTGGTATGCCAAACGTTTACGACAATATATGCTCAATCACACGACCATGCTAATTTCGAAGATGGATCCGATCAAGTATGTCTTCGAGAAGCAAGCGCTTTCGAGCAGGATTGCCAGATGGCAAATGGTGTTGACCGAATATGACATTCAATATGTTTCCCAAAAGGCCATCAAGGGAAGTGTATTGTCTGAATACCTTGCCGAACAGCCTATCAAAGATTATCAGCCAATGAAATTTGAATTACCTGATGAGGATATCATGTTTCTCAAAGTAAAAGATTGTGATGAACCGTTGCCCGACGAGGGGCCCGATAGGAAGTCCTAGTGGAAATTGATATTTGACGGTGCAGTTAATTTATACGGAAGTGGTATTGGGGCAATCATTACGACTCCCCAGGGATCCCACATCCCGATCACTGCTAGATTGACTTTTCCGGTCACCAACAATGAAGCAGAATACGAGGCATGCATCATGGGTTTAGAAGAAGCCATTGATTTGAGAATCAAAAACCTGGATGTATACGGTGACTCGGCACTTGTGGTTAACCAAATAAAAGGGGAGCGGGAGACTCGTTAGTCGAATTTGGTCCCTTACATGAATTATGCCAAAAGGCTGCTTCCGTTCTTCGATCGAGTGGAACTCCATCATGTGCCTAGAGCAGAAAATCAGATGGCTGATGCTTAGCCACGTTGGCTTCGATGTACAAAGTCAATTTTTGGAATGAATCCCCAAGAATTGTCATTTCCCGTCTTGACAGACCTGCATTCGTTTTTGCAATTGAGGAAGCCTCCGATGGCAAGCCATGGTTCCATGATATCCAGAACTTCCTTATGACTAAGGAGTATCCTGCAGGAGCGTCAACCCAGGATAAGAAGACTCTGAGGAGGCTGTCTGGAAATTTCTATCTCAATCCTGATGGAGTTCTGTATAAGAGAAATCACGATCTCGTGCTACTCAGATGTGTGGACGAAAGAGAAGCTGGTTTACTTATGGAGGAGGCCCATGAAGGCAAATTTGGTACGCACGCCGGTGGACATGCCATGACACGGAAAATCCTACGAGCGGGATATTACTGGCTGACGATGGAGTCGGATTGTTTCAAATTCACGAAGAGATGTCATAAATGCCAGATTTATGCTGATAAAATTCATGTGCCACCGTGCCCGTTGAATGTCATGTCATCCCCATGGCCGTTCTCCATGTAGGGCATTGATATGATAGGCAAGATCGAGCCCACTGCATCTAACGGTCATCGCTTCATTTTGGTAGCCATCGACTACTTCACCAAGTGGGTGGAGGCAGCCTTGTATGCTAACGTGACCAAGTAAGTGGTAGCCAGATTCATAAAGAAGGACATCATCTGTCGATATGGAATTCTCGAGCGAATCATTAATGACAATGGTTCGAATCTGAATAATAAGATGATGAAGGAGTTATGCCAGAGCTTCAAGATTGAACATCACAACTCATCGCCTTACCGACCGAAGATGAATGGTGCAGTTGAAGCGGCCAACAAGAACATTAAAAAGATAGTACAAAAGATGATTGTGACCTATAAAGATTGGCGTGAGATGTTGCCATTTGCATTGTGCGGTTATCGTACGACGGTGCGCACATCAACCGGGGAAACTCCTTTCTCACTAGTGTACGGTATGGAGGCTGTCCTACCGTTTGAATTTGAGATTCCTTCTTTGTGAATGGATTAAAAACCGGTTTAATCAACTCAGTCTGATGGATGAGAAGAGATTAGCATCGATTGCATATGTTCGTCAGTGCCAGAGCCGAATGAAGAAAGCTTATGATAAGAAGGTGCGTCCCAGAAGCTCTCAGACGGGTGGGTGATCTCGTCCTGAAGAAGATTCTTCCACCACATTCTGATCACAGGGGCAAGTGGACTCCTAACTACGAAGGTCCATATGTCGTCAGCAAGGTCTTCTCGAGAGGAGCCTTGTTGTTATCCACGATGTATGGTTAAGATTTTGCATCCCCTGCTAACGCGGACGCAGTTAAAAAATACTTTGCTTAAAAATGACCCGCTGGAAAGAAAAAAAAATATCCAGGCAAAAATGGGGCATCCCGGCGAACCATAAAAAAGGAAAAGGTTCGGGCAAAAATTAGGGATATAAATGAAAAAATGTACACCCGCAGAGTCGAAAACCTGAAAAGGAGACTTTGGCAAAAAAGGGTATCCCGGTGAATCGAAAACCCGAAAGGGCGGTTCAGGAAAAAGTTAGGGATTAAGAAAAGCAAATGACTGTGTTCCGTGTGTGAACTTTCATTGTTTGGTTGTTTGGGAAGACCTGAGGGCCGTTTATCCGAATCAATCTCTTCTGAAGCTGAAGCGTCGGAGAAGTATCAAAGTTGAGTGGGTCATAGAGGGATCAACTCATGATGTTCGTTACGCGACATTGCCGACATTTGTATATACTGATGCATATTTATGTTATTATGCTTGCGCAGCTTCCTCATTTCAGGAGCATGCATCTGTTGTAAAACATTTTGCCTATTCAGGGGCTCGTTATCAATAAACGTATACTATTTAGTATTTTTGTTTGTTTGTTAGCTTTTATCTGTTTTGCTTGCGAAAAAGAACGCCCGATGTTTTTGATAAAATGCGCATACATAAACTTGCTGGCCTAGGCCGATAATTGTTGAAACATTGAATTACCTGAACAGTGTCACAGGATGATAACCTTGATAGGTCCCTTTGTGAAGGGTATCTTGTCTGTTTGTTCATGTTGTTGCAGGGACGTCACCCCCAGGCAGTACGCCAGATGTTTTCAAAGCAGGATGATTCCTTCTTCCCCAGCGAGTTCAACGAGGTTTCCCCACCGAGTCTGAACAGAGACTGTGAGCATTGATATGTCTTCCCAAGCGGAGATAGATTCTCCCCAACCAGATGCATCCTAGGCAGGATCATCATTTCCCCAGCTGAGTCGTACGCTAAAGTGTATATTCATTCCCAGCAGTGGGTCAACAGGCAGTTTTCTCGTAGAAGACTATCCGCAAGTGTTTAGCTCTTGATAGCTCAGACTGAATTCTCCGGCAGAATTAAAATTCCCCACAGAGTTGTATTCTCCCCAACAGGTAGGATTTATTCCAGCGTCTGGTTGTGTGTCCTCATCCGAGTTTGCAGTCCCCCAAGAGAGCCGAATCCTTGGAAGTCGTTCAAGCCATTATTAGTTTTTCCCAGTAGAGTATTGAATAGCTGTTACTGTACTTCCCCATCGGAGTCGGTATCTCCAGGGAAGATTCTATCTATGAAGGCCGTGCAGTTTATTTCTGCGATTGACATCATTTCCTCAGCAGTTTGTGGTTCGTATACCCAGTTGAGCAAGTACAGGTTCTCGTAGAACTTTGTCCCCTGTAGGAAGTCGTCTGTAGTTCATTTCCCTAGGATAAGTCCAATTGAGATTGGTGTGAATTATTCTCCTCGGCAGGATGATTCCTCCTCCCTACCAGAGTGGCTCTTTCTCCTTGACAGGAGGATTTTCCCTTCAGCATTTATTTTGCTGATGGGGTTGTATCATTTTGCATGATTGCATAGCATTTACCCTAAACACGTAGCATTTCCACCGTGTGGAGCATTACACCATTGTCAAACATATGCATGTGAAACATGAGCTAGGTCGTTACCGTTCTTGTTTCGCAGGCATTCCTCAGCAAAGTTGTTTGCTTAATATGATTCTTAAAACCCCCAGTGAGGTCGCCAGAGTTGTTTGATCAATATGATTCTTAGAGTCCCCGACAGAGTTATTTGTTCATGATGATTCTTGATTTCCTCAGCAGAGTTTATTCATCCAGGATGAGTCTGAAATCCCCGATGCAGAGTTACTTGATAGTTCTCCAGAATCCCCAGCGGAGATGTGTCATCCCCCAGCAGGTTTCAAATAGAGAAGTTGAAATTTCCCTTGAAGACTTACTGATGAAGTCCAACTGCGACGTCAAAGCAGTTCTCCTAGCTGACGCGGAGTGCCCGACGACAGAAGTTTAGATATCCCTATTGGCTCATGATTGATTGAGGATTCTATTTACTACTTACTGATGAAGTCTGGATGACGCCCGAGCATTTCTTTGAATGCCCGACGGCATAATTATAGAGATTGTCAAAAGTTCCTAATGACCTGATGAGTCCCGAGGAATTCTTCTTCTTCTGTGCCGCAGAATGCCTGACGGCAATATCAGCTATGTATCACTAGTTACCGTGTAACTAGTGATCCCTTGATGACTTGAGGAAGAAGCTACAGCGAAATATGATGATCATCCTGACGGAGATGTGGGCCAGTTGCCGTGCAACTGCCATTTCAGATTTCAAAGATTGACCTACCAATCAGAGTATCGTTTACTTGTGCGGTTGGCAAATTTCCGGTTACCGTATAACCGATTCCCCGGCAAGTTGCCGTGCAACTGTCATTCCAATTTCAAAGATGTTCCTACCAATCAGAGTATTGTTTACCTATGCGGTTGGCAAATCACTAGTTACCGTGTAACCAGTGATCCCTTGATGACTTGAGGATGGAGATATACAGCAGAATCAGACGATCATCCTGACGGAGATTTGGAGTTAATCATCCACCAGTGAGTTGCCGTGCAACTATCAATATCAGCTATCCTTCACCAGTTACCGTGTAACCGGTGATCCCTTGATGACTTGAGGACGAAGTGCTACAGTGATATCAGATATGTCAGATCAATCATTCTCCAGCTAGTTGTCGTGCAACTATCATCTCAGTTTCCGAGAATTTGTCCCCATCAGAGTATCGTTTACTCCTGCGGTTGGCAAATTTCTGGGTTTATTGGTATTCAACCGTCTTTTACCTTGATTGTTTGAGATTCGTTCGCTTCTCACCCAGTCAGGTCTAAGCCGTTTGAATAGGGGCAGCTGTTGCACCCCAAAATTTGCCCAACCTTTGCTTCACCTAGCTTGTGGTTCATTGCATTCATTTTAGCATTTTCTTTTGCATTGCATTGACATGTGTGCAGGAGATCAAGGAGTATGACTACCAATAAAGGGATACACAAGACTATGAAGCCATCTAATAGGGTTATCAAAGTGTTCAAGGATTGATATCCTCACCAGAGAAGCCAAAGATCCTCAAAGAGAGTGGCTGAAGCCAAGTGTGTACATCTCCTAACTTTAGGGTTATGGGAAGCTATTCAGATAATTTTGAGTCCATGAAGTTGGACTTGAGACATTGAGAGAGCTCATGAGAAGTGTTAAAGATCATTTTGAAGCCTAGACAGGTCATTAGGCAAACGATAAGGAGCTACTACCAAGATTGGTACAACTAGGGTTTCATCTGGACAACCCTAGGGTAACTGATGATTTGAAGAAGGTTGAGACCTAATTACAAGGCCATGTGATCATGGATTGATGTATTAAGATGCCCAAGGGATGATTCCAAGGCCAACTCATCATGAATCAAGAGTGTGAGGAGTTCCTAGGCTAGGGTTGCTATGCTTGACAGTGTAAAATCCCCTAGTTTGGTGCCTAACTTCAAGACCACATAACTCAAGATGTGATTTTTATCTCACCTTTACCCCAACATGATTGTTGTAGAGCATGATCATAGCTTTAATTTGAGTACTAGAAGTCCTTGATAGGGTTTATAGAACTCAATTTATGAGCCAGACACGTTACAAGTCATCAGTGGAATGTGAAATTGGAGCTTGAAAGTCAACCAACTTGCATGACACTTTTGCCCTAGAAGGATGAATCTCATGAACTTTTGGCCAACATGAATGTTGCTCGTAATTTTCTTAGCTTTCTAGAAATTACTAGAAGTCCATGATTGGATTTGTAGAACTCAAGTTACAAGCTTTGCAAGACAAGGGTATTTTGGGAATTTGGAATTATAGGTCATTTTTGGTTATAGGTCAATTTCATCAACTTAGACATCTCAAATGGACTTTTGATCAACTTGAAAGTTGTTCAAAATGGTGTTATTTGTCTAACCATGACCCAAAGATTCATTGATATGGATTGAATTGAGAAGTGTATGAAGAAAATTTGAAAAAAAGATTATTAAAGGCATTAAAAAAGGGAAAATTCAAAATAAATCATAAGTGTTCAAAAAATGACAAGTTGGTACATATTTTGATTGGAAATGACATTTTGAACACATTGACATTGCTAGAATTTCAATTTGACTCATATTTCATGGAATTTCTTTTGGTTGCTTCATGATGAAGTTACACATCAAAGATTGACCATAGGATCAAATCAAGTTTTCAATCTGATCCATTCACATTCATGAGATGTTACGCAAGCTATTGGAGCAAGGATGAAGTTGAAACAGAGTGGGAATCACAACTTCCATGTTAGAGTTTAGAAGGAAAAGTTGAAATTTGGATTGATCAAATTGGGCTTCCATTGGGCCTGGGAACTATCCAAACACATCATATATAAGTTCAGGATCCATTTCAGATCGTCTTTGGATTGCATTTGGTGAAGAAAATGGTTATTGCAGTTGGAGTTTGAAGCTTCCAAAGTGAAAATCATGTTTGCAATTCAAGAGCATTTCAAGAAGAATTGAGGATTTCCATAGCACCAACAAGCTTCAGTGAAGGTTTCTGCACATTTTGGCATCAAGATTCGCACGCAAACACCTTCAATTTAAAGCTTCTATTCAGGTTTTTATCCTTCAAAATTCCTCTTGATTTAGGTTTGTTTAGAATGAATTGAGCATGTGGTTAGGTTATAGATATAGCCTAGATCGTTTCAGGATTGAAATCTGGAGGTTTAGAGGTGATTTAGGATTGGATGACATTTCTGTTTAGACTTGTATCCGGATGATTCTTGAGAGTTAGGATGAATAAGATAGTGAATTGTGATCCTTGAGAGGTGAGGAAGATATCTGCGTAGTTAATTTGGAGTTTGATGACACTTGTGGAATTGGTGTTTTTTCTGTTCATCATCGTGTTCGATTGTTCATGGAGAATCAATGAGAATGGAATATATCATGATGATCAGTGTGGAGAGGCGAGTGGATTCGTGTAATTTTCATTAAGTTTAGTTGAGGATGAGTCCAGAGCATCGTTTCTCCCGCCGGAGAAGACGGTGGAGCTCTTCTCTGGCCACCACGAATTGCTTTCCCCCCTTTTTCAGTTTTCAATTGGAGAAGATGATGGTGAATCATTGGATCCGTTTGAATTCGTGGACTTGGTCTTAGCATCCAACGGATAAGATGTAGTTTGACTAGGTCTTCGTGAGTTGGCAAGACCTAGATCTTTAGATCAGCATACAATTTCAATGAATGGATATGATTAGACCATACCGTATACCTCAGTCAACACAAACACCGTGCCCATGATCAAAACACATCGTTTAAATAAATGAGGTGGCGCGCGCTGGTCCTTTAGATGAGTGGACTGAGTCATAGATCCAAGGGCTGCGATATTTTCTGGATTCTTGTATTTTCTTTTAATTATTTTCCATTTCTTTTATTGCATTCATCATTTTTTAATTCATTTTAAATAGCAATATTAATCAGAAAATTATGGAAAAAATATGAGAGTGATCCTTGTTTAATTTCTGATTTTTCTATGCTTTTGGATTTTATTTTGGTGTTGTTTTCAATTTAATGTCCATTTTTCTATTTTTAACAGTTGATTAAAAATGCATAAAATGACTAATTTACTTGCTGATTCTATTACTAGTTCATGCTTTAGAATTTGATGCTGAAATTTTGCATGCTTGTTATAGACTCCTTGATAAGTTGGTGTGGTTTTTGTTGTATTTTTTAGATGATTCTAAGTAGGAGTTTGGGATAGATCTTTAGGAGCATTCCATGATGGATTCCCTTTAGCACACCCTTAGAATTTAGAATTTGTTTGAACCTTTAGGATTAGGTTTTACCCCTGGTTTTTGTACCATAGATTCTTAACACATGTAGGATAATATAGGGTTTTCCTTAATATTTTTAGAAGTGATTTTCTATTAGTTCCCCATTTTGCAAATTGATTATGGTTTAGGTGACCCTAACTAGGATAACTTCATAGATTAGTCTTTTAAGTGAACATTAGATGATTCTAAGTTTCATATCCTTTCTTGAAAGAATAGTACATAGGTAGATACCTCATTAGAACCTTGTTTAAGCCTTGATAGAACTTTTTATTCCCCTAGTCTAGGTGATCCTTGTAGCTAGTCTTTAGGGTTTCTTAGAAGTTGTTGTGTTACCTTCTTTCCCCTATGTGATTTCTTCCCTAGGCTTTGCCCTACCCTCTTTCTCCAAGTCTTGAAGAGGATCCCTCCTGGGAGAGCCTAATCCTTCCTTTGGTTGGATTCTGTGCATTCCTCAGGAGGTTGAGCCTTGAATTGACATTCATCAGTATAGTACATTCCTCTGGTCTGCACTATCTTTCTCTTTCAAGTCTTGATGAGGAGCCCTCTTGGGAGAGCGTAATCCTTCCTTTGGTTGGATTCTGTGCATTCCTCGGGAGGTTGAGCCTTGGATTGACATTCTTGGCATGGTATATTCCCTTGGTTTATATACTCTCATCCATCTCCAAGTCCTATTGACATACGATCCCTCTTGGGAGAGCCTAATCCTTCCTTTGGTTGGATTCTGTGCATTCCTCAACAGGTTGAGCCTGAGATGGACATTCTGTGTTGATACACCTTAAACCAGTTACCTTAGATTGAAATCCAGGATTAATACCCAGTTTTCTGTCCTATTGACATATGATCCCTCTTGGGAGAGCCTAATCCTTCCTTTGGTTGGATTCTGTGCATTCCTCCAAAGGTTGAGCCCATGATGGACTCTAGTGTTGATACACCTCCAACCCGATGTAGCCTGGGATGAATTCCCTGTTGCTCATTTTGGTTTCTCTTCCTTGTTTGACATTGCTTGATGCATTAGAATAAGTTCATATATAGATTATTTTAAGCTAGGAGCATGACTGCTTAGAGGTTGAGTGGGTCTCCCTCTGTTTGTTTGCATTAAGGGTTGAGGTGATCCTCCCCTTGCTTGTGTGTTGTTTTTCTTTTCATCTGTGTGTTTGCATTGAAAGGTTGAGCTGAGCTCCCTTTGCTTGTCTGTTTTGATTGTTTTCTTTGCTTGATTGCTTAGAGGTTGAGTGGGTCTCCCTCTTCTTGTATTGCTACATCGCATTTGCATCTTTACTGTTTTTTTTCTGTTTATCTGTTTAGCTGATGCTTTATCTTTTGTCCGTGTCCCATTGACATGATCCCCTAGGACTCTCACTTCCTTTGATAAGGAAGTGATGATAGAACTTTAGGTTGAAACCTATGCATGATAACGCCTAGGAGTTCCCTGTTTCAAAACTCAACCATAGGATGAAATCCTTGGCATGACAACATTAGGGCTTGATAGTTTCCCTGTAGAGTTCGTTCTCTTCTCTCTCTAAAAACAACAGTAAAAAACGTAATAAAGGCAAGTCAGTACAAGCGCGTTACGAGCCTTAAGCTACTTGGGAAATGATAATTAAGCGGTCTCCTCTCAATCGTCTAGAGTGTTTAGTATACGTCTTTTGGACGATATGCGACGCATTCGTTCCCAAGTCATAGTCTCTAGAGCTATACAGACTACAAACATCCATAAAAAACACTTCTTCCGTAAAAGACAGAAAACAAATCTCAAACCTCTTTTGCCCTGTGGGCCCATAACTCAAGGAAGACTTTTCTGAAGAAAAGAGTGTCGTTAACTCTCAGTTCTACTACAAACGGTAACGCACGAGCCTCTGACGAGCGAGCTGCATACACCAAACTGCTGGAACTGTTTGTTAACCTTACTCAGAAAAACAGATGAATCTAATCCCGTAATCCGTATTATCCTGAACTACGTAAGCTCTGATCTCTCATATTTGTTGAGAGTACGTAGGCATAATACTGGCGTATTGGCGAGCTACCTTCCCCAATCCGTTACCCATAGTTAGCTGAACTACGTTGACTCTGATTTCTCATTCTCTGATGAGAATACGTAGGCATGAAGTGCGACACTTTGCCGAGTCATTTTCTTTTCTTTTTCAGACCAGCCTTGATAGGTAGATAGATAAACCGATCCGTCAGATAAACACAACAAGCATGGATCCCATCGAGTATGATGGACGTGAGGGGTGTTAATACCTTCCCCTTGCGTAACCGACTCCCGAACCCAGACATGGTTGAGATGACTTTGTCTTATACCTTTTCGTCAGGTTTTCCCGATCGTTTCCTTTCCCTTTCTGTGGGATAAATGACGAAAGGTGGCGACTCTTCTATTTTGCCGGCACCTTATTTTCGCGGTAGCGACACGTATCAGGGTTGTAATGGTAAGGTGGTTGAAGTTGAGATTGGGTGGGTGGCATGTAAGGTTGTCGTTGTTGATAGGGGGTATTTGTTGGCATGTATGGGTTTTCGTAAGGCTGGTTTTAGGCACTGAACTGTTGCTGTGGGTTTGAAAAAGAATCGCGTTCCCTTGGGTCGGCCAAATAGGTTGGCTGGGATAGGAAAGGCTGAGATGTCGTGACAGACCTAAACCAAGTCATATATTGAAGACTTGGCCTAGCCCCATGCACAATACGGTCGGTTAAGACGTATTGCCTTCTTCTTTTCCAGTCTATACGCAACTCCTTCGCAAACTCCTTCCAATCACTGATGCTCCACTGTGCGTCCACCCGCTTTTGATGCCATTTCCCCAAGTCCACCGGAGCATCTGGAATATCCTGATGCATCCCATATTGTAGTTTCACTCGGTCACTTTGGTGCATCTCCATCGTAGTGAACCTAATTATGGGTGTCCTTGATGTCCACACAGCGGCATCTTCGGGGTTAGGCTGGTGGTCGAGACCCTCGTACGGCATCCAGACAAACTACAATAAAGTTGGACAAATAAGTTAGGCAGAGTTTGAAAGGTTTATGCATATACATTAAAAAAATTAATGGTAAATAACTTACATCATCTGGCCCAAGGTGGTCGATGAGGTTGCGGTATTGAATTATAGAGTGCCTGGGACATCTCTGATAATTCATCCCTGGAACAGACCATCTAAAAAAATAAACACATATAAATTAGCTTCTAAAACACATCTCAGAAATTACTAACTTAGACGAAAATGAAGTTGTGTTAATATTCTAGAAAAGAAACTCACTTGTTGGCGTACGAGAATGTAAAAGCATTCCGGTTTATTGGAGCAAGCACCAGCATCCTAGACCAACCCCACGCTTGCAGGAGATAAGCACAACCATAAAAAGTACATGTATTTTTTTTGAAGTTTTGCAAAGGGCGCTATAAAGATGGGCGAGGACAGCTGATCCCCAACTATATTCACACACTTTGTTAATATTTTGCAATAACGGTAAATACATAGTATGGACGGTATTTCCAGCGCCCTTTGGAAATAAAAAATGACCGAACAAAATCAAAATATAGCACTGTGTTTTGACTATTATGTCAAATGGAGTGCTATCATCAGTTAAGAGAATACTGTTGTAATGTTCTCTTAGGTATTTTAAATTAATTCTCTGACCCCTCGGACGACCGTCATTTTCCGCCTGAGGCGCGTCCAAACAAAGAGGGGAGCCCAACAAATCTTCGCAAAGTCGGTCAGGGACACTAACTTTGCCGTTGACGGCCTTACCATCGATGTGTAGGCCGAGCAACATGTGTACGTCTTGGAGAGTCACGGTACACTCACCAAAAGGTAGGTGAAATGTATGTGTCTTCGGTCTCCACCGTTCTAACAACGCCAGAATAAACTTTGTATCGAGCGAGTATGATGTGATTTTGATCACATCACCAAACCCACAGTTTTGAAGGTAACCCGCTATGCGCTCGTCGTGTGGTATGTAATCATGCACACGACAGCGAAATCTTGATACATCCTGCAAAATAATTAATGTTACATTAGAAAAGAAGTAAAATACTTATCATTTTACTAGACAAGATTGTAAATATATCTAAGATTTAAAAACTTACAAACTCTGCAACATTTTCAGCCGTGCCTCTATGAGAGTCGCCCATAGTGAGTAAAGACATTTTCGTTTGAGTTGTTGAGGTGTAGAGATGTTGAGTTGAGAGTTGATAGTTTGAGACACTAGAAAGTTTGGGGGTTGAGAGTTTAAAACTTAGAGAGTTTGGGGTTTGAGAGTTTTTTACAGTTTAGAGAATTCGGGAGTTTGAGACTTAGAGATTTTGAGGGTTTGAGAGTTTGAGTGTTTGAGACTTAGAGAGTGTGAGCAGAGTTTGCTGGGCAAAGACCCTATATTTATAGTCCACGAGAGAGTGTGCTGTAAATGCATGTTAGACAAGTGTCATTGATTGTGAAGCATGCGTGACAAGTGAAAGGCAGAGATTCCTGATGCGTGTCATTGATTGTGAAGCATGCATAACAAGTGAAAGGCAGAGATTCCTGATGCAGGATCACATGTGAAAGCAGAACTTTGCATTGTCCCGTCTTATCAAGTGTCCTGTTCAAGTCCTGATGCATGTCATTGTTTGTGAAGCATGCGTGATAAGTGTCCTGGTGCATGTAGAAAGAGAATCTCGTAGGCCTGCATGCATGCTCAATGTAGGCATGCAGGAATACATGTGAAAGCAGAACTTTGCATTGTCCTGTCTTATCAAGTGTCCTGTTCAAGTCCTAATGCATGTCATTGATTGTGAAGCATGTGTGACAAGTGTCCTGGTGCATGCAGAAAGAGAATCTCGTAGGCCTGCATGCATGGTCATTGATTCGCAGGGTCACATGTGAAAATTACATATTCATTTACTATCCCATATGTTCAAGTCCTGATGCATGTCATTGATTGTGAAGCATGTGTGACAAGTGTCCTGGTGCATGCAGAAAGAGAATCTCGTAGGCCTGCATGCATGGTCATTGATTCGCAGGGTCACATGTGAAAATTACATATTCATTTACTGTCCCGTATGTTCAAGTCCTGATGCATGTCATTGATTGTGAAGCATGCGTGACAAGTCAAATATAAACCATCGCTCACACCCCACGGAATCAAATATAAACCATCGCTCACACCCCACAAGGGAAAACGATCCTTTCTGCAAATCCTCCTAGGGATCAAAATAAACCATCGCTCACACCCCACAAGGGCACACGAGGTTTCTGCAGATCCTACGCGGGATCAGACACACAAGAATGCAATCATGATGCTTCACATCTAAAACGACTCCACACACTCTTGAAATTCATACATATTCACAAATATATAATCATGCATTCTTCACATCAATCTCATCATGCATTTTCATTCAATTCAAACAAATGCACAAAATTTCCAAACGGCCACATTTCACACTCCACGATTCACAATTTAGGATTCACGCCATACGACTACCTACAACATTTCATATCACAACATACAACTATACATAATAAGAAAGGATTAATCATCCTCGAATCGAAGAATCGACATTGGAGTGAAAACACAAGAAAACAACATGCTAACACGCTCGCTACCTTGCTCGCCTAGCGACCTACTAGCGAGTGCTCGCTACCTGTTCGCCTAGCGATCAAGCTCGCGAAGGCAAATAGAATCCACTGACTTGATTCGCTACCTCACTCACTCAGCGAAGGCCTAGCGAATGCTCGTGACCCTCTTCGCTTCCAGCGAAGAACACCAAAACCTTCCAAGTCAGCAATTCCGTTTGCCTGTTTAGCATTTATCTGTTTTGTTTGCGAAAAAGAACACCGATGTTTTTGATAAAATGCGCATACATAAACTTACTGGCCTAGGCCACTGATTGTTGAAACAATGAATTACTTGAACATTGTCACGAGATAATAACCTTGATAGGTCCCTTTTAGAAGGGTATCTTGCCTGTTTGTTTGTGTTGTTACAGGTGTAGCATATTCCAGACAGTGCGCCGTGCGCATCCCGAAGAAGGATGATTCCTCCTTCTCCAGCAGAGTTCAGTAGCCTCTCCCCGCAGAGTCTGAACGCGAGATCGTGAGCAGTGATATGTCTCCTCAGGCAGAGAGGATTCTCTCCCCCAATCAGATGCGTCCTGAAGGAACGTCATCTCCTCAGCTGAGTTAGGCGCCGAAGCGCGTGTTCATCCCCCAGCACCGGGTCACAAGTGTAGGTTTCGTAGGAAACTATTCGTTCATTGAAGTGTGCAGCAATTGGTGGTGCAAGACTGAAGTCTCCAGCGGAATTGAGATTCCCCCCAGATTCGTACTCTCCCCCGAAGTCGGATGATTCCTTCTTCACCAGCGGAGTTGAGATTCCCCCGCAGAGTCGTACTCCCCAGCGAAGCAGAATGATTTCTCCTTCCTCAGCCGAGTTTGCAGATCCCCAAGAGAGCCGAATCCTTGGAAGCTGCTCAAGCCATGATTGGTTCTCCCTAGTGGAAGGTTGAACAGATGATGTTGTTTCCCCGGAGTCGTTATCTCCAAGGAAGTAGCCATGAAGGCCACGCAGGTTATTCCCGCGATTGACATCTCTTTCCCTCAGCAGGTCCAAGTTCTCGTAGAGCTTCATTCCCCCGCGGCAGTCAACTGAAGTTGTGTCCCCTGCGGAGTCCAATTGAGATTGGCGTGACCTTGTGCTCCTCAGCAGGATGATTCCTCTATCTGAGTAGTTCTTTCTCCTTGACAGGAGGATTCTCCTTTTAGCATTTATTTTGCTAACGGGATCGCATCATTGTGCATGACTGCATAGCATTTATCATAAACGCATAGCATTTCCACCATGTGGAGCATTACGCCATTACCGAAGCATATGCATAATAAACATGATCTAGGATGTTACCGTTCTTGTTTTGCAGGTGTTCCGCCGCAGAATCGATCGCTCAGGATGATTCTTGAAATCTCCCCAGCGAAGTCGCTTGCTCAAGATGATTCTTGAAGTCTTCAGCGAAGTCTTCGGTTCAAGATGATTCTTGAATTCCCCAGCAGGGTCGTGTGCTTAAGATGATTCTTAAGATCCCAGTACAGTCGCCAGAGTGGTTGCTCAAGTTGATACTTAGAGTTCCCGGCAGGGTGTTCGCTCAGGATGATTCCTGAAATCTCCAGAATGGTCGACGGTTCAAGATGATTCTTGAAGTCCCCGGCGGAGTTAGTTGTCCAAGATGATTCTTGAAGTCCTCAGCAGAGTTGATTCATCCAGAATGATTTCTGGATCCCCGAAGTGGAGTTACTTGATAGTTCTCCAGAATCCCCAGCGGAGATGCGTCGTCCCCAGCAGGTTTCTGAACGGCGAAGTTGAAACCTCCCTTGAAGACTCCATGATTGAAGTCTGACCGGGTTAATAAAGCAGTTCTCTCAGCTGATGCGGAGTGCCTGATGGCAGAGGTTTAGATATTCCCACTTGGCTCATGATTGACCAAGAACTCTATTCCCAACTTGCTGATGGAGTCCGGCTGATGCCCGACAAGTTCTTCGAATGCCTGATGGCATGATCAATCTGATGGTTGACCTGATGGAGTTCGACTGATGCCCGACAGTTTTCGTTGAATGCCTGATGGCATGATCAATCTGATGGTTGACCTGATGGAGTCCGGCTGATGCCCGAAAGTTTTCTTTGAATGCCTGATGGCATGATCAACATGATTGTTGACATGATGAAGTCCGGATGATGCCCGACAGTTTTCTTTGAATGCTTGATAGCATGGTCAACCTGATGGTTGACCTGATGGAGTCCGGTTGATGCCCGACAGTTTTCTTTGAATGCCTGATGGCGTGATCAACCTGATGGTTGACCTGAAGAGTCTCGAGGAATCGTGATGCCTGATGGCATGATCGACTATGTATTGCCGGTTACCGTGTGACCAATTCTCCAGCTAGTTACCGTGCAGCTATTATTTCAGTTTTCGAAGATTTGTTCCCATCCTAGTACCGTGTACTCGTGCAGTTGGCAAATTTCCGGGTTTATCGGTATTCAACCGTCTCGCACCTTGATTGGATGAGAGCCGTTCGCCTCACCCAGTCAGGTTCAAGCTGTTTGAATAGGGGCAGCTGTTGCACCCCAAAATTTGACCAACATCCATTTATCTAGCTTGTGGTTCATCTCATTCATCATCTGCATTTCATTGATATGTGTGCAGTAGGTCAAGAGGTATGAGTACCAATCAAGACTTTGAAGCTAGCCAAGAAGGTTATTCAAGTGTTCAAAGGTTGATATCTTTGTCAGAGAACTCAAGAGATCCTCAGAGAGATTGGTTGAAACCAAGGTTGTGTGTCTCATAACTTGAGAGTTGTGGGAGCTCCTCAGATGATTATGAGGCTATGAGGATGGACTTGAAGCTTTAAGGAAGCTTATGAGAGGTCTTGAAAGCCATCATGAAGCCTAGAGAGGTCATTGTACAAGAATTCAGAAGACTCAGCCATGAGTGGTGGAATTAGGGTTTGACTGGGTCAATCCTAGGTCAACTGATGATTTGGAGAAGGTTGAGACCTAATCCAAGAGCCATGTGATCATGGATTGATGCATTGAGATGCTATAAGGATGATTCCTAGACCAACTCATCATGATTGAGGAGTTTGAGAAGTTTCAAGCTAGGGTTTCTAAGGCTTGACAGTGTAAAATCCCCTAGTTTGATCCCTATCTTCAAGGCAGTGTAGCTCAAGATGTGATTGTCATCTCATCTTCCCCACAACATGAATGTTGTAGAGCTTGATCTTAGATTTAATTTGAGTACTAGAAGTCCTTGATAAGATTTTAAGAGCTCAAGTTATGACTTTGACAAGTTACAGGTCATCTGAGGTATGTGAATCTGGGTCCTTGAAAGTCACCCAACTTGCATCCAACTTTTGCCCTAGTAGGATGATTCCTATGAACTCTTGGTTAACATGAATGTTGTTCCTCATCTTCTTGGCTTTCTAGAGAGTACTAGAAGTCCTTGATAGGATTTGTAGAACTCAACTTATGGCTTTGACAAGTCAAGGGCATTTTGGTCATTTGGATATTATAGGTCATTTCAAGCATAAGGCCATATCTCCTATTTCCAAGCTTCAAATGGAAAAATCTTCAACATCAAACTTGCTATTAGGGAGACATAAGTTAAGTAAGTTGAAATTGGAGACATAAGTTAAGTAAGTTGAAATTGGAAATTGGAAATCCCAAGTTACACATCCAAACCATGGCATATAATAGGTCACTTTGACTCTAAAAGACATTCTAAAAACAATGGTTTAGCCACAATTTTGATTTGAGGCCTAAATCATGGGGCAGCTTTGGAAATGGCTTGCTTGCATCTTAAGGCACAAAGGCAAAACTTAAGAAAACTCAATGAACAAGCTAGCTATGCATCTCAACACATCCTATATCTCATATAAGGATAATTTCAAGTCATTTTTGGTTGCTGCAAGAGCTTGGCATGAGATGAGAAGTGAATTCATAAACTCATGACATGAGAATCCCAATTTCTCATGGGATGGTTCTAGATGGTTCTAGATGATTCTAAACCACTCTATATAATGTGTAGAACTTGCTCAGATGCAAGGTTGGTGTAAGATTTGAGAGAAGAGAGAGTTGGCCATTTCACTTGCTTCCATTGCAAGTTGAAAGCAAAATCCACATTCTGAACCATTTCCATTCCTTCTTTCAATCTAAACACATTCCTCTGATCATAGTGAAGCTGTGCAGATCAATTTGAGAGCAAAACCATGGAGATTTGAGGAGTTGGCAATTGGATTTTCAAGGTTGCAAGTCATAATCGGTTTTGGAGATTGAAGCTTTCTTGGTCCAAACTTTTGCAAACAGTAGCAAGATCATCATTCAAGGAGTGATTTTGGAGAGTTTGAAGGCTTGCAGTGAAGGTTTACTCCATCTGTTAATCAAGAAATACCAGGTTAGTAACTTTTCTTCTACACCATGATTTAGGCATGATTAGCAAGAATGGTTAGGTTAGAAAGGTTAGAGACCAATAGGAGATGGATTCTGAGAAGTTTGAGAGTAATTGGTGAAGTTTCAGTTGGTTTCACCATTTTTGTTTGGACCAAGAACTCGAGTTATGGTGAGATATAGAATGAATTAGATGTCAAGAATCAGTCAGTGTGAGTTGGTGATTAATCTGAGGTAGTTAATTGCAAGAATTGTGGAAGTTGATGATTGAGCATATCTTTGATCTTAGATCGGGTTTGAAGATTTAGGATGTTTCAATTGATTTCAAGGTCACGCGTAGATTCAGCATGAAATTCTGGATGGATTAGGGTTTTGAATTTCAAGTTTTCATGGAGGTTTGAGGTTATACGAGTTAGGGTAAGTTGGAGCTTGAAGCTCTGCATTTCCATGGCTTCTCCATAAGAACCCTAGCTGGAGGAAGAAGATGAAGCGTGGCCATTGGATGAAGCAAGACCATTGACTGAGAATTGGATCCCACGGCTGAGATTCAATTTCAATTTGAAGAGGGAGTCTGAAGACGCCATGAAACGCATCGTTTCATTAAAAGGGATTTGGGCTGGATTGCTAATCACACCCCCAATTCATGGCCCATTGGTTTTTGTACTGAATTTCATTACTTTTTACACCGTATGTTTTTATTTTTCTTTACATTTTATTAATTGAATTTTCTGATTAGAATTGGGCCTAGCGCATTTGATAATGGCACCCCCACTCTGAGCCCATTGGTGAAATGAACTGGATATACTTGCTATTCACACCAAACATTTCTTATTTTAATTTCTTTTTCTCCATTTTTCATTAATCTTTGAAAAATCATAATAAATAGAAAAATGATGATTTTTGCATGGGGATTTTTTCTCCCATTTCATGATAATGTCTAGAAAATTATGAAACCAAAATATTTTCATTTCATGCATTTTTAGTATTTTTTGTATATTTTCTATTTTAATAGCCTTTTAATTCTTTTATGTTGATACATGGTTTTGTAGAATTTTGTTTAGCTAGTTCCCTTCATATTTTTAGGCCATTCTTTTTAGGATAGTTAGATTAGGACTTTAGCTCCCCCCCGGATTTATTCCATAATTTTGTGATGAATTTTAGGTTAGTTTTGCTTAGATGATTTTAGGTTGTGTAGAATTAGGTTAATCCTTAACATAGGTCCACAATAACACTATAATTTTGGGTTTCTAGGTCAAGATAGATATTGGGGCATATAAGGGTATTAAGGGTAGATATATAAGATCCCCTAGAAATTATATTAGGTTTTAATATAGTGGTATACTATTTTTAGATGATTTTTGTAGTTGATGATTGTTTGTGTTGCCCTTAGGGGCTTGTATTTTTGTTTGCTTTGCTTTGTGGGCTTGGAGAGCTTGGTATTGCTTTGAGGAGCATTGAGGAGCATTGAGGAGCTTGAGAGCTTGATCTTGTTTGTTTTGTTGATTATTTTAGGGTTAGGGATTAGGAAGAGTTTAGACCTAGTTAACTTCTTTCTTAAACATGGATGGTATCTTTCACCTCCATTCCTCCCTATGATTCAAAGTCCTTCCATGGTATACACCTCTCTCCTTGGGAGGGATAAGTGATGGTACCTAGGAAGTAGAACTTTTGAGGGAACCATTCCTTTGATGTTGAACCCTTATAGGTCACCTTTGGTGGTCAATAAGCAGTTTAACACCCTAGCTTATCCAGTTAAGTGATTTCCTCTGGTTTGAGTATCTTGAGAGATGTTGAGCTTGAGTTTGAAGATGAAGACTTCATTGAAGAGTATGGAGGAGGATGAGTCCTTAAGCATTGTCGTTCCAGCTGAAGCTTGAAGAGCAACAAGAGCAAGTTGATACTTGAAGACCCCTGAAGATGAAGTAAAGACTGAATGAGGAGCTGAGGCTTAAAAGACTGAAGGATGAAGTTGATACTTCTAAGTGATTGAAGATTACTCTGAGAAGCTGAAGCTTGCAAGAAGAGAAGACCAAGTTGAGACTGGTAAAGCAGGGAGAGCTTGAAAGCTTGAAGACTAAGTTGATACTTAGGAGGAGGATTCAATTGAGATTGATTCTGAAGAGCCGAAGCTTGAAGAACCAAGGAAGTTGATACTTACTTTGATACCTGGGGATCCTGAAGGAATCAAGTTGTTACTTGTGGTTAACAGTGAAGCCTGAAGGTGGAGCTGATCAAGGAGCTGAAGCTCAGAGAAGATAAGTTGAAACTTATGTTGAAGGGTTGAAACCTAGAAAAGCAAATTGATATTTGTCAAGAGTGATGGAAGTCTGAAGACTGAGTTGCTGTTGGAAGAGCTAAAGCTTGGAGTTGAGAGAGAAGTTGCTTTCTTCTCTGTTTTCTTTTCTGCATTGACATGATTCCTTAGGAATCTCATTTCCTTTGATAAGGGATTAATGATAGAACTTTAGGTTGAAACCTATGCATGACAACTTCTAGGAGATCCCTGTTCAAACCTCAACCATAGGATGAATCCTTGGCATGACAACAGTAGGACTTGATAGTCTCCCTCCTAGTTGGGCCTGTTCTCTTCTCATCTCAAAACAGTTTAAGATACAGTAATCCTGAATGATTTCTTTCATACGTTACGAGCCTTAAGCTATCTGAGAAAGGATTGTGGGAGAGTTTCTTTTCCACAGTCTGGATGTTTAGTATGGTACCCTTTGGGTGACATGCGACGCATTCGCTCTCCGGTCATAGTCTTTAGTGCGATTGAAATTGCAAACACAATAAAAAACACTTCTTTCGTAAAAGACAGGAAACAAAGCGTAGTGTCCCGAACTACGTAAGCTCTGATCTCTCATTCTCTGATGAGAGTACGTAGGCACAGTACTGATGTATTGGCGAGCTACCTTCCCCCATAACCCGTCGTAGGTCGAACTACATTGACTCTGATTTCTCATTCTCTGATGATAATACGTAGGCATAAAGCGCGATGCTTTGCCGAGTCATTTTCCTTTTCTTTTTAAGCCAGCCTTGATAGGTAGATAGATAAAACCAACCCGTCCAAGTACACACAACAAGCGTGGATCCCGTCGAGTACGACGAACGTGAGGGGTGCTAATACCTTCCCCTTGCGTAACCGACTCCCGAACCCAGACAATGGTTGCGATGACCTTGTCTTACCCTTCTTCGTTAGGTTTTTCCGATCGTTTCCTTTCCCGTTCTGAGGGATAAATAACGAAAGGTGGTGACTCTTCTGTTGTGCCGGCACCTTATTTTCGCGAAAGCGACAACAGCGAATGCCCAGCGAACGCTTGCGACCTGCTCGCCTAGCCAGGGTCTGTGAACTCAGAATTTCCCACTGTCCAAAACTCCGAAACTCCTCAAAATCCACCCGATTCAATTCCAACTCGTTCTAGTAGCCTTAGCCCAACATTCCTCGACTAAACTTTACCACTTATCCTCATTTTTAACCGTTAAAACTCGGTTTCTACCGATTAAATCAAATTCAACCTAAAAATGGAAAATGAGCAAAATTCTCCCCAATCCAAAATCAAACCAATAGAAACATACATAATCATACACATCGAAAGAATAATAAAGTTTCACACCCTTACCCGATCAATTGAAAGCTTAGAAGTTGATTCTTGATGGTTCTAGGTTTTTCTCCTCTTCCTCCTCTTTTCTCTTCTCTTTTCTTCTTCTTTCCTTTCTTTTTCTTTCTATATCTTTTCTTTTCTCTCTATTTCCACTTATACTCTTTCTATTCTATTTCTCTCAAAACACATACTAATTAAGGATTATCTAAAATACCCTCTAATTAATTCCCAAAACTCTCCGAATAATAAAACAACATAATATGCACACATAACATATTAATATTCAAATTTCACAAATGAAATAATAATAAATCAAATAAATCAAAAGACTCAACAAAATGGGAAATTCAGAATCGGGGCGTTACAACTCTCCCCCACTTCAGAAATTTTCGTCCTCGAAAATATTACCTGATTCAAACAATCCCGAATGCGACTCTCGCATCTTACTCTCCAATTCTCAAGTCATGTTGCCTTCCGCAGCACCTCCCCATGCTACTTTCACAAGCGCGATATCCTTGCCCCATAGCTTCTTAATTTCACGATCCAAAATCCTAATCGGTAAAACTTCAACCGTAAGATTATCTCTTACTTCAACTTCGTCCACAGGAATCACATGTGACGGATCCGGAACATACTTCCAAAGTTGCGAAACATGGAACACATCATGCAAATTCGAAAGATTTGGAGGCAACGCCACACGATACGCCACAACACCCACTCGTGCAATAATCTGATACGGACCAATAAAACGAGAAGTCAACTTCTTCGACTTCAAGGCACGACCCACACTCGTAACCGGTGTAACTCTCAAGAACACATGGTTGCCCTCTTGAAACTCAAGATCTTTCCTTCTCTTGTCATGATAACTCTTCTGCCTACTCTGAGAAGCTCTCATCTTTTCTCGAATAAACTTCACCTTCTTCGTCGTTTGTTTTACCATCTCCGGCCCAACAACCGACTTCTCACCAGTTTCGTGCCAACACAAAGGTGTTCGACATCTCCGACCATAAAAAGCCTCAAATGGCGCCATACCAATACTTGAGTGAAAACTGTTATTATAGGTGAACTCAATCAACGCTAAATAACTATCCCAAGCACCACCTCGCTCTAGTACACAAGCACGCAACAAATCCTCCAATGACTAAATCGTCCTCCCGGTTTGACCATCTATTTGCAGATGGTAAGCCGAACTCAATCTTAGCTTAGAACCCAAAGCTCTTTGCAAACTCTCCCAAAACCTTGAAGTAAATCTAGGATCCCTATCCAATACAATACTCTTAGGAACTCCATGCAACTTCACAACCACACGAACATGAATCTTGGCTAACTTCTCCAAAGGATAACTAATATCAATTGGAACGAAATGAGCAGATTTAGTAAGCCTATCAACAATCACCCAAATAGCATTATGACCTCTTTGCGTATTCAGCAATCCCGTAATAAAGTCCATCGATATACTATCCCATTTCCACTCTGGAATATCCAAAGGTTGCATTAATCCACTAGGCTTCTGATGTTCCACCTTAGACTTCTGACAAGTCAAACATGCATACACAAACTGAGCTACATCTCTCTTCAATCCGGACCACCAAAAGATTTTCTTCAATTCTTGATACATCTTATTCGCTCCCGGATGAATACTTAAGTTACTCTGGTGTCCTTCCTCTAATATCATCCTTTTAAACTCCACATCATCGGGAATACAAATACGACCACGACATATCAAAACTCCAAAATCATCAACCTTGAAATCCTCATTCTCATTTGTCATCAAATCAACGAACTTCAAATCCAACTTCTACTTTTCACATACGGTTGCAAGAAAATCATTCGTAATACGAAGCATACCAAGTCTCACACTTCTCGGTGTCATTTCACAAACCAAACTCAAATCTCTAAAGTTCTCCAAAAGTTCCCATTCTTTCATCATTAATGTAGACATGTGCAACGACTTCCGACTTAAGGCATCGGCAACCACATTTTCCTTACCCGGATGGTAATTCAAACCAAAATCATAGTTTTTCAAAAGCTCTAACCACCTCCTTTGCCTCATATTTAATTCCTTTTGATCAAATAAATACTTCAAACTCTTGTGATCACTAAAAAAATCAAATCTTGCACCATAAAGATAATGCCTCCTTTTCAAAACAAACACCACGGCCGCTAATTCCAAATCATGTGTAGGGTAATTCTTTTCATGCACTCTCAACTGTCTCGAAGCATAAGCCACAACTTTTCCCTCTTGCATCAACACACCACCCAAACCTGTCAAGGAAGCATCACAATAAGCCATAAAAGGTTACGTAGGATTCGGCAAAATCAAGACTGGCCCCGTTGTCAATCTTCTCTTTAACTCAATGAAACTCTTTTCACAATCAGCATCCCAAATAAAAGCCTTTCCCTTACAAGTCAACTGCGTTAACGAAAGTGCCAACTTCGAAAATCCTTTAGTAAACCTCCGATAGTAACCTGCCAAGCCCAAAAAGCTTCGAATCTCCGTAACCGATCTAGGAGTTTCCCATTGCATTACCGCGTTAATCTTGGATGGATCCACACTAATACCATCACCGAAAAAAATATGCCCGAGAAAACTCACTTCTGACAACCAAAATTCACACTTTGACAACTTAGCATACAATTTCTTCTCTTTCAAAATCTGTAACACCATCCTCAAATGCTCTTCATGCTCCTCTTGAGACTTAGAGTAAATCAAAATGTCGTCGATGAACACAACCACAAAACAATCCAACTGCTCATGAAAAATACGATTCATGTATTCCATAAACACACCCGGCGCATTAGAAATTTCGAATGGTATCACAGAATATTCGTAATGACCATACCGTGTCCTAAAAGCCGTCTTTGGAATATCCTCCTTCTTAACCCGAATCTGGTGATAACCCGATCTCAAATCAATCTTGCTAAAAACACGCGCTCCAACTAATTGGTCCATCCAATCATCGATTCCTGGAAGCGGATACTTATTCTTAATTGTCACCTTATTCAACTGCCGATAATCAATACATAACCGCATACTCCCATCCTTCTTCTTTACTAACAATACCGGCGCACCCCAAGGAGAAACACTTGGTCTTACAAATCTCTTATCCAACAAGTCATTCAACTGCTCCTTCAGTTCTACCAATTCCGATGCCGACATACGATACGGTGCCATCAAAATCGGTCTAGTACCGGGAACCAGATCAATAGAAAACTCAACTTCTCTTTCCGGCGTACATCCGCAATCTCCTCCGGAAACACTTCTGGAAAATCACACACCCCTGGAAACACCTCAAGCTCAACTTTGCTCTCCACAGACAACGATGCAAACAAGCCAAACAACTGAGCTTCGTCCGCTAAAAGTTTCTTCAACTCTTTAGTGGATAGAAAACTCTCACCTTCATCATCTTCCAAAGAAGGAAACCTTACCAACTTGTGATAGCAATCTAAATGAACTATGTTAAATTGCAACCAGTTCATACCCAAGATCACGTCCAAACCTTCCAACGGCAAACACACTAAATCCATAATAAAGTCTTTACCATACATGGTCAAAGAACAACTTGCACATACCAAAGAAGTAGTTACCGACCCCAAAGCGGGAGTCTCAATAACCATGTCTCCACTCAAAGAAACCATGCACAAACCCAAACGCTTAGCGCACTCAAGAGAAATGAACGAATGAGTCGCTCCAGTATCAATAATAGCAACTAAAGGCATATTATTAATAAAGCATGTACCTTTAATCAAGCGATCCACATTAGTAGTTTCTGAACCTGCTAATGCAAATACTTTTCCATCCGACTGAACTTGCTTTGTTTTGGTACACTTGGTGCTAATATGACCAACTTCCCCACAATTAAAACACTCTACCACATTCCTTCTACAACCAGAAGTGGCATGTCCAAGACTTCCACAATTATCACACTTCTCCACAAACTTCCCACATTCAAAAGATTTGTGGCCCATCACGCCACACTTGTAACATTTGACCGCACCAGAACTTCCTCCTCTGAGTCTCCTGTCAAAGTTTCCCTTATACTTGCCCTTATCAGCAGGCGTCACATAAGGTCCACTCCTTACTTGTTGCTTGCCTTTCTTCTCACTCAAACTCTTATAATGAGTAGATCGAGCCCTACTGTCCTCTTCAAAAATCCTACAACATTCGGTCAAGTCCGAAAATCTTCGTATTCTTTGGTATCCCACCGCTTGCTTTATCTCAGGACGCAAGCCATTCTCATACTTAATGCACTTAGAGAATTCCGTCGTAACCGGTGTATAATAAGGATGAAACTGAACTAATTCCACAAACTTAGCCGTGTAGTCCACCACAGACATATTGCCTTGCTTCAGTTCAAGAAATTCCATTTCCTTTTTCCCCTTTACACTCTCAGGATAATACTTTCTCAAGAATTCTGTGCGAAATAAATCCCAGGTTATTTCCTCGTCATCTACCTCAAGAACTTATCTCATACCGACCCACCAGTCGTCGGCCTCTTCTCTCAACATGTGAGTTCCAAGTCTCACCTTGTTTCCTTCAGCACATCCCATAACTCTAAAGATCCTCTCAACCTCCTTCAACCAGAACTGAGCACCGTCCGGATCAAACATCCCCTTGAATACCGGCGGCTGATTCTTTCTAAACTCATCATTAGCATTCGCATTCGGTGCACCTTGCACCGCGTTAGCCATAACCTCCAACGTCGCAGCCATAGCATTGTCATTACGACCAGTCATATTCTGATGATTCCCAAAAATAACAACAAGGTTAAACAACCGTTCAACCAACACAACCACAAGACAGACACAACTGACTCAACACTGGCTCTGATACCACTTAATGTAACACCCCCTTTCTATACCCCCAAATAAACAATTAAATCAATTAGGCACTTAATAAAATTTTTTATCAGAGTATAAATTAACACATGGTATAAAAGAGGCACGTCACATTAACCAGGAAATTCAAAACACATACAACACCTGCTCATAAAGATATGCAACAAAGGGTAAATCACCACAAAGGAACTTAGTCCTTAAAACCCACATATCAATATTTAGAATAAAAGCGGAAACATCTAAACATTGAATCACTTCATTCATATAAGCATTATATACATCAACAGTTTAATTCAAGTCATAAGTCATGTTTACAAAACATTTACCAGCGGATATAGACACAGATGTATCACAAAAGAATCAAAACAATTCCTAACTACCCGGTGCTACATATCAGAGCCAACCGACCAAAAAGAACGAAGCCACGCTTCACAAAAGACCTCCAGCAAACCTACTCTACGATGCCTCATAGAGCATCATAAAACAACAAAAGAGTGAGAAACATTATCATAACAAACAATGCATATAATCATATATCTATATATACCACCATAGAATACACATAACACATTTCTCACCGCAATTCATCACAATTCATCACATACCTCACAATGTATATCTACACAGCTAAGCATATTCACCGATGATGCTTCACAATTCACAACATTTCCACATAAACATTTATACTTATGTTTACTTCAACAATTCACATAAATATACACAATTATGTTCATTACACCAATTCACATAAACATCTACATTCATGTTTATTTCACCAATATATCATATAAAGATGATAAATGCAACTCATAGAGACCGACTCACGACTCTATGCATATGCAAATGCGGTACCGACTCATTCAACAGGTTCAATTGAAGAACCAAATGGAACCATCGCTCGTTACCGAAGTAATTCCCCATCGGGCCTACGATGTTCACCCATCGCTCACACCCCACATGGGCACACGATGTTTCAGAATTGCTCACACCCCACACGGGCACACTATCCGATTCCTCACACCCCACAAGGGCACACAATCGTTCTGCAAATTCTCCACGAAATCAAATATAAACCATCGCTCACACCCCACAAGGGCACACGATCCTTTCTGCAGATCCTCCTAGGGATCAAAATAAACCATCGCTCATACCCCACAAGGGCACACGAGGTTTCTGCAGATCCTACGCGGGATCAGACACACAAGAATGCAATCATGATGTTTCACATGTAAAACGACTCCACACACTCTTGAAATGCATACATATTCACAAATATATAATCATGCATTCTTCACATCAATCTCATCATGCATTTTCATTCAATTCAAACAAATGCACAAAATTGCCAAACGGCCACATTTCACACTCCACGATTCACAATCTAGGATTCACGCCATACGGCTACCTACAACATTTCATATCACAACATACAACTATGCATAATAAGAAAGGATTAATCATACTCGAATCGAAGAATCGACATTGGAGTGAAAACACAAGAAAATAACATGCTGACACGCTCTCTACCTTGCTCGCCTAGCGAGCTCTTAGCGAGTGCTCGCTACCTGTTCGCCTAGAGATCAAGCTCGCGAAGGCAAACAAAAGCCACTGACTTGATTCGCTACCTCACTCGCTCAGCGAAGGCCTAGAGAATGCTCGCGACCCCCTTCGCTTCCAGTGAAGAACACCAAAACCTTTCTGTCCAAGTCTGGGACCGTTCGCTACTGGCTCGCCACAGCGAATGCTCGCGACCTGCTCGCCTAGCAAACTTGCTAGCGAGGGTCTATGAACTCAGAATTTCCCACTGTCCAAAACTCCGAAACTCCTCAAAATCCACCCGATTCAATTCCAACTCGTTCCAGTAGCCTTAGCCCAACATTCCTCGACAAAACTTTACCGCTTATCCTTATTTTTAACCGTTAAAACTCGGTTTCTACCGATTAAATCAAATTCAACCTAAAAATGGAAAATGAGCAAAACTCTCCCCAATCCAAAATCAAACCAATAGAAACATACATAATCATACACATCGAAAGAATAATAAAGTTTCACACCCTTACCCAATCAATCAAAAGCGTAGAAGTTGATTCTTGATGGTTCTAGGTTTTTCTCCTCTTCCTCCTCTTTTCTCTTCTCTTTTCTTCTTCTTTCCTTTCTTTTTCTTTCTATCTCTTTTCTTTTCTCTCTATTTCCACTTATACTCTTTCTATTCTATTTCTCTCAAAACATCTACTAATTAAGGATTATCTAAAATACCCTCTAATTAATTCCCAAAACTCTCCGAATAATAAAACAACATAATATGCACACATAACATATTAATATTCAAATTTCACAAATGAAATAATAATCAATCAAATAAATCAAAAGACTCAACAAAATGGAAAATTCATAATCGGGGCGTTACAGCTTCAGTACTTGATAAGTTTATTTTTTATGTTGTCACAGGTCTGTGACGTTTTTTTTTTGTTCATTTTGATAGGCTTTGAGTCTGCTGACTCTTTTTGTTTAGGGGCACCTGTCGCAACTGCGAAAAACAACCGGCGGAAAAACAGAAGAGTCGCCACTTTCGTTATTTATCCCAAAGAGAGGGAAAGGAAACGATCGCAAAAACCTAAAGAAAAAGGGAAAGACAAGGTCATCGCAACCATGTCTGGATTCGGGAGTCGGTTACGCAAGGGGAAGGTATGAACACCCCTCACGTCCGTCGTACTCGACCGGATCCATGCATGTGTTGTCTAGTCTATGGGTAAAAAACAATCTATCTACGGCTGCTAAAGCTAAACGGAAAGAACTGATTTGATAGAGCATAGCCGCTCTATGCCTACGTATTCCCTCGTGCAATGGGAAAGTTAGAGTCAACGTAGTTTGGGAAACTACGGGGGGAGATTGCTCGCCAAGACGTCGCGTCTTGTGCCTACGTATTCTCATCTGGCATGAGGAATCAGAGCAAAACGTAGTTCAGGATAACTATGGGTAAACAAGGGTGTTCTTGATCACACGGGGGTGAGAGAAAGGATTGACGATACTAGCTGTCGCTACTGCGAAAATCGGCGCCGGCAATACAGAAGAGTCGCCACCGTGCGTTATTTATCCCAAAGGAGGGAAAGGAAACGCTCGAAGTAAACCTCGCGAAAAAAGGGAAAGGTATGGTCATCGCAACCAAAACCTGGGTTCGGGAGTCGGTTACGCAAGGGGAAGGTATTAGGCACCCCTCACGTCCATCGTACTCGATGGGATCCACGCTTGCTTGGTTTGTACGGATTACACTTCTATCTAAACTAAAGGATGAGGTCTGAAAAGAAAAGAAAATTTGACTCGGCAAAGCATCGCACTTTATGCCTACGTATTCCCGTCTGGAATGAGAAATCAGAGTCAACGTAGTTCGCCTAACTACGGGTGAAGGTGGGGAAGGTTGCTCGCTAGGATATCGCATCCTATGCCTACGTACTTCCACACGGCATGGAAGATCAGAGCAAACGTAGTTCGGGCTACGCACGACACAAGCTGTTCAAGTGTCTTTTATGAAAAATCTCACCTTAAACAAGGGTTTTCTTATTGCAAAAAGGTTGATGTTTGTTCAAATCTTTTGACGGAAGAAATGAATTAATCTCTGTTATAACCTTTATTAGTGTTTTTCTGTTGTTTGAAAAAAGAAGAGATGACACTCTAAAATCCTAGGGTTGAAAAGGGGAATAAAATCTACCCTAATGTTATCATACATGGGTTAGCTCCTAATGTCTATCACATCCTCCCTTGAACAAGGAAGAATGGAAGTCCTACGGGAAAGGAAACGAAAGGAAGAAACGGAAATACAAGTAATAACCGCATACAAGTGAACATGAATGTAGCAATGGTAAATGCAATGCAAAGGAGGGAGGAAGGTTCATCTCAACCTCAAGCCCATTCATGGATGGAATAAGAAAATATCAAGTGATCATATGCAAAGAATCGAGTGAAAACTCCGAATGAAACGCGTAATCCACTATTTGGAATCGCAACGTGCTATCATGCAAACAAGTCGATAATTGGGCAAGCTACACATACAAATAACAGCCACCTAAGGGGTCTTCCAATACCTCTAACCTATCTATAATAAGAAATATAAACCACGGCGTTCACCACGCAAACACAAAGCGGCCGTTGGAGCCTTAACAAAAATAAAGTCCGTTCGGAAGTCCAAATTACAAGTTCGAATACAAAACATAAGAAAAATAGCAAAAGGTGCTAAAAAATTCAAATAAAAATCTCCAATGCCCTACATCAAGCCACAAACCAGGGGTGAGAGATACCACAAAAATATCCAAAGATAAATGATCAAACAAGATGAAAACATTGCAAGATATCTCATGTATACCAAAGGAAAGATTAAAGTGGAGCATGTTAAAGAAAGCATCCAAAACCAATTAAAATGGTATAATAAAATTCCCACAAAAATATATCACAATACCTCAACGTGTATATGAGATCCCTGCAAAAGGATTGACATTTAAATTGTGTTTTGATAGGTCAAAGAAATTCAACAAAATGATAGTACCAGCATTGGCCTTTTTATGACGACCCAAATGTAAAAACTCCAAAGAAAATGTCAAAAAATGGTAAAATTATAATTCCAGTTTTATTAAATCCTAGACATCTTAAAGATTCAGCACAGAAAAATGGGGATCAAAAAGACTAATTTTCCTATTTTTTATGATTATTTGAAGTCAGCATATAAAACAGAAAAAATAAAAGAAACATGGCAATAGGAAAATAAAAGAAAATAACATGAATAAATAAAAGTGGCGTGAGGCTTATGTGGCCGATTACGTGGCGCAGTGAGAGGCGTTGGATGAATGGAAGAAACCTTGACTTGGAAATGCATCCGACGGTGTTAACACCTTCTTCTCCAAATCAAATTTTTCAACTTTGTGAATAGTAACCCGCAGCCCCATGAACATGAGTTTTTTGCCACTTTGAAGCACCATAACTCCATCAATAATTATCCGTTTCGTACAAAATTTTGGTCAAACTTGAAGGAAAAAAATCAAGGAATCCAAATATGGTCTTAGATTTTCTTGAAACTCTCTCTAACTCCCAAAACGTGGCACCTCAAGAAAAACTCAAGAACCAAAAATTGTCATAAAACTCATCTTTTTTGTACTAGAATCCATGTAGACCTTTATGGCAATGGAATGCAATAAAAATAATGCAAGAAAGACTCCTAAATAATGAGTTATGTCGAATTCTTTATACCTCCGAAAAATGGCTTATGGAGCTTCACTCGATCACCAATTCTTTGAGAAAATGATGTAGAATCACTCAACAATACTTGGTGAATATGTTTGAAGCCTTGACAAGTCTTGAATTGATGAAAAAGTGAAAATTGGAATTTGAGTTTTCACCACTTTTTCATGTTACTACAAGGTTCCTCTTGCTCCAATTCTCTCAAAAAAAATGATGAACCATCTCTATAATTGTTGTGTAATTGATTGGTGAAGAGAAAAAGTATGGAAAGTGAGAGAAAAAAAAGATTGAAAAAAATTCCAAAATGTGAAAGTGTGGGAAAAATGGAAAAAATGGTGAAGAGAAAAAAATTCAATATGATTTGCAAATGGAGAAAAATGGATTCAACATCAACTATCACCAACCTTTACTCTTAATGATCTCAATCCAATATATAGATGATGATTAACAAACTTAGAGGTTTCTAGAATAATCTTGGAGGATTCTAGAAAGTTGTGGAAATTTCATGAACTTCTCATGCCATGATACTTTGAATATCTCTTATCTCATGCTTGCACCTTTCCAAACTTATATCAAAATCTCCTTACATGAGATATGGGAAGTGTATGTAAGCTCCTTGCCTTGAAAATTCATCTTGTGCCAAGTTTTCTATACTTGCCTTATTATGCAAGTAACAAAAATACAAAGCAAGTCCAATTTTTAAACCCTAACTCAAAAAAGTGGCTGAACCAATGTCTTTAAAATGATGTTTGGAATCAATTTGGTATATTGGATGACCCATATTGGATTTGTAGATCTCCCAAACCAATTTTTCATTTCAACTTTTTCAACTTATAAGCCATTTTCAAGTCATTTGCACCAATTTTAAAATTCCATGCTCTAAGCTTTTCCAAACTTTCAAAACTTCTTTTCAAGACTTAAAATCCCATTTTGAACAACTTTGATGTTGTGAAGTTTTTCATTTGAAGCTTCCTTGTATGAGTTTTAGGCATATACTAAGAATGACCTGTAATCCTCAAATGACCAAAATACCCTTTGCTTTCCAAGACCATAAGTAGAGTTACATAAATCATATGAAGGCATACCATACCATTCTATAAAGCTAAGACAATAAGGAACAATTCTCATGTTGGCCAGAAATCCATTTGAAGTACCCTTGAAAGTCAAAAGTTGCTTGGAATACAGACAATTTTCACAGACAAATTTCAGTGCCCTCAGATGGCCTGTAACTTGCAAGAGCCATAACTTGAGTTCTATAAATCATCTTGATGACTTTCACCCCTAAAATTAAAGCTATGAAGATACTCTACAAGTTTCATGTGGACCAAGAATTCATATGAAGCTTGCATCTTGAGCTATACTGCCTTGAAGTTTGACCTAAATCAGGGGATTTTACACTGAAACCCTAATTTAGTAACTCCAGTTCTCCTTGACTCCTTTTGATTTTTCTTTATCATAACATCATATCCATATCCATATAGCAAATAATGAATCCCCCATTCTTCAAATGATCCTTGATACCCTTCAAAACACTTCTTTGACCTAGAATTGACCCAGTGTTGACCCTAGTTGACTGACTTCAACTGAGGTCCTTGCAATCATTCAAATGACTTGGTTCTCCTCAAAAATGATTCTCTAGACTCTTCATAACATCCATACACACCTCATGCTCTTGGCTCATAGCTCACATTTCCTCTGATGATCCCCCACTAGCCTCACGATAGGAGAGAATTCACTGATCAACCTGGCAGCTCTTCAAAGCTCAAATTCTTCCCTGATGACCTGAGTAGTCTTGAATATGAATGAAACCCTTGGATATACCTCTTGAGATAGGAATAGCACTTTGATCCCCTGTTAAGATAACTTGCTTATGACATGCAATGCAGATGAATACACTATGTACATGATGACAATGCAAATGACTATGCAATTGATACATAAACCTAGGTTAGAAAAGGTTGGGCAAATTTTGGGGTGCAACACTAGCGTACGCATTCTAGCAGTTAGGTGTATGCTGCTCGACCATTGGAGACTTAGGCATTACCTGTTTGCGGTAGGACGGACGTAGTATGTCGGGGTTTAAAGGTACGGGAACCTACGTGTTCTAGCACTACGGTCTGGTCTCAGTTGCGCTAGGGCAAGAGAAAAGGAAGAATTAGTTATCAGCGGGAAAGTCTCGATCGCACGGCAGCGAGAGAACAGAGAAGTTAGTTGTTAGTGTGCTCGCTAGGATATCGCATCCTATGCGTACATATTCTCGTCTGGTACGAGAAATCAGAGCAGCTGTAGTTCAGCCAACTACAGAAAACGGTCTCGATTGCACGGGGGCAAGAGAAAAGAACTCAATCGCCAGAACGCGAGAGAAAAGGGGAAGTCTCAATCGCCAGAACACGAGAGAAAAGGGGAAGTCTTAATCACCAGAGCGCGAGAGAAAATGGGAAGTCTCAATCCCCAGGACGCGAGAGAAAAGGTTCGAAACGGGACGCACATGCCAAGTCCTAAACGTAGGAGCGAGTGCGTTGTATATCACCCAAAGGGTGTACACTAAACACTCTAGACAAATGAGAGGAAGCCCCCCACTTATCATTTCCCACGTGTCTAAACGAAAACTCACAACACTCGATGGTTGAATAAAAAGAGATGAAAGAAGTGAAATAAAAGCAATGTTACCGAATGGAGTGGTTCCGTTGACCCTTGACTTGTGTGTGCAAATTCCATTTCCAAGCTTTCCTCTTTTGATCCTTGATGATGATATTTCAAAATAGAACCAATGTGACGCTGAACCGTCATAATTCGACTTATAAAAGAAGTCAAACCCCAAGAGGTAGTGTATTGATATCCGTGTCAAAGACAAGATGGAGAAATGATATTGAGAATCATTCTCCGATTAAATCATGTCACACGGACAACACAACAGAAAAACAAAATACAATCAGAAGAAGAAGAAAAGATGAGGAGAGAAAAAGTGGTCTCGGATCCTACATTATCCATCAACAACCTGATTAATAACGCATTACGGAGGTCTCTTCATTGACCTACAAAACAACAATGGTGAGAAAAATCCAATAATAAAACGGAAATAAGAAATTAACTTCAAAAGATGAGATAAAACTCCTAATAGAAAAAATAAATTCTAAAAGGAAATATTAAAAGGAATTACAAATAGAAAAGAATATAAAATTCTATATATTTAATATTATAAAAGAAATACAAAATATAAATTTATAAAAAGAAAATAGTAAAGTGTATTAAAATATATACAAAAATCTATGTACAAATATATTTACAAAACAATATTCCAAAAATAAAATACAGGGGGGGTTCAGCAGTCCAGAAGAGGGGTGCATAGCCAGCAAAACACAGTTGGGCCTTAAGCCCAAATCCACAACAACAATCAGAAAAAAAAACCAATATAGGGGGGGTGTAAGGTAGAAACACGGTACAGCCAGCAAGTCCGGAATCCAGTTGGGCTTCACGACCCACATCCTCACTTCAGAAAAACAATAAGGAAACCGGGGGGTAAAGGGGATACGGGGGGTGTAACCCAGAAAACGAAGGATTGGGCCTTACGGCCCACTAACCAAATGATGAGGTCCACCTTCTTTGTCTTCCTCACGTCAATTTTTGCTTTCAGAAACCCTAGATCAACTGTTCACCTCCGCCGTCCATCAACTCTATCCCTCTCCTTTCATTCACATGTTAACAAAACCAAGCCAGCAAAACAAACTCAAACAAAATCCAGGTTACTGTATTGTGTGAACTTCGTTAGATTTGAAGGAATAGTGAAGGTTGGTCTGAAGAGTGCTTAACGATGAAGATCCTTGTGGTGAAGATCTGGATGATCCTTCATGAGTTCATACAAGCATTCATGGTGGACGAAATCTCCGGTGAAGGTTCCCATCTAAGATTGGGTGACGATGACGGTTTCCGATCTACAAAAACTTCATGAGTTGAAGACGATAACTCGCGAACATGACGGATCGGAGGTTGCATGTGCGATTGGAGATGCTTGCATGTTCGAATCGGATGAAGATCTGGAATCGTATGTTGAAGATTATATGAAGATGGATGATGGACGCGACAATCTGAAGATGCATGTTGTTGTGGACGGATCTGGAGATTTGTGGACGGTTGAATGTTTTGTTCGTTGAGGTTGTTGATCCGTTCATGAAGATCTGTTGATGTTGCATGTTCGTAGATGAATGAACATTCTTTGTGGACGATGAACGCATGGGGTGAGATATGGGAAATCGATGATGAAGGTTGAACGGATCCAGAAACGGCCTGTTGCAAATCGGAGGTCTGCATGTGAGCTTGAAGGATTTGGCGATGTTGAGATTCATAGTTTGGATGAAGATTGCTTGCATGTTAGATCTAGGTTTGGTGTTTGGATTTAGATCTGGTGTTTGTGTGAAAAAACTAGAAAAAAGTTTATGAAGGTTTGAATGTGGATGAAGTTCATGTGATGGCTTGAACAATTTTTGGGAAAACTCGTAGGTTGATGAAGATTCTGGAAAAAGTTGAAGAACAGATGAGTTTTTTTGATGAATATCATATGAATTTCTGGGTAAATCTGGGAAACGAGTGTAAGAACATTATGAAGGTTGATGAGTATGGACGGGTTTCTGGAAAAACTATGAAGATTCATGGACAAAACAAACTGGAAATGATGATGAACACGAAGAATGTGAAGAACTCGTATGAGTTTTCCGGTGGGAGTATGAAGATCCCGACTAGAGTTTGATCCGTGTGGATTTCTCCGATGACGTATTCCGGCGTTTGCATGGCCTCCTCGAGAAACGTGTCACAGCATTAATGACACTATTTAAAGCGCTGACAAGTGTCAGCCTACACCGAATTGGGCCTGCGAAAACTGCCAAGTGGCCCTGCAAACTTGATTAATGATGGATTAAAACTGAATTAAAAGCTAATGACATTAATTAAAAAGCTAAGATAATGAAAGCTGATCTAAAACGAAAATTAAAGGCTAATTAAATCGATTGATTAACTAAAACGAAAATTAACACTAATTAACATGGATTAACTCAAATTAAACTAAATAATTCAATTAAAACTAATTAAAATCTAGATTAATAAAGATAAAAGAAATTACTAATAAAATCTAGAAAAAATCTATTAAGAAATAAAATCTAAAATAGAAAATTAAAATCCAAAAAAACATTAAAATATATTCTAAAAATTATAATATTCTAAAAAACCCTCTAGAAAATAGAAATTAAATTAAAAAATTATCTAAAAATTATGCCGAAAATAAGACACAAATCTAGAAAATAAAATCAAATCAGTGAACGATAAAATGCAAAAATGCGACAAAATAAACAGTAATAAAACTGGATACCGAAACCAACAGCATAGACTGAATCACCGGGCAGAGCGAAAATTCCACGATAAATCTCCGTATCCGAAACGGCTTGAATCGTCTAGAACACGAGGAAAAGGGCTGTAATCCCGATTAAATCAATCCGGCTGCAAAAAATGCACAGTATGCAGTATGCAGATGCAAATGCAAAATGGATCATAACATAAGCCAATCAAGAAACGATTGGTCAAATTTTGGGGTGCAACAACACCTTATCCTTAGTTTGACAGTTTGAGTAGGAATTTGGCAGCACTCAGGTTATGACCATGATGTCTTTGACTGTTCTTAAGGTTTGATTGGTGACAACTCTTATATGGCTGCTGCTAAGGTTGGTTCCACATATTAGAATAACTTTATGCTATGGTTTTCATATGAGGAATTATGTTTACAAGAGAGAGCTGTTACTATAGGACAATTTGAATTCATGATAAGACTCTGTTGCCATTTGGGCTCCTTAGTGTGTCTGTTGTCCAGTTAGTTGGAAGGTTGATCAACTTTTGTTTCCTATTAGCATCTTTGTTTTGTTTCACATCTGGCTATTTGAGACCTTGAAGCATGTTTTTTTTTGGGAAGTCATGATTGGATCTGTTCAGTTTTTCTTGTCATTACTTTTAACTGTGAACATATTTGCTGGCTGTCAATTTTCACTTTACGTTTTTTCTTAACTTTTGATTCATCACACTTTGTTCTCAAGTTGTTACAATGAAGTGTGGGACATGCAGTTTATGTTAAATGAATTGGGAGTAATTACTATCATGGATTTTGCTTGAATATTAATGTCCCCATTGGCAACTCAAACACCATTTCTTGCTTTGATGTGTTTTAGACAAAATTCCCTGTTAAGAATCATTCATAACCATATTTGAAATTTGCTCAAACCCTCATTGGTGTATAATTTCATCTGGTTTAACCCTTGCCTACCAAAATGCATTCCAAGACTTCATCTTGCATGACCAATCAGATTTAGAGTTGTGGGCACTATTTCAAATTTTGGTGAGCACCATCATGTTCCTCGTGAAAAAACAAGTGAGTTGGACTAAAATTTCACTGAATTTGGATAAGAATTGGAGAAGTTAGAGTGAAACCGTATGACACATATCTTGCCTTATTCTTGCCTTGGATTGCCTAGAAATACGCGTGTGGATGGTATTTGTTTTAATGGGGTGGATTGATACAACGGATGTATCGCCACCCCAGTGGTTGCTTGCCTTGCCTTAAGTATCTTGCCATGCCATTGATCCTGTGTTCGACCCCCAGCGGGGGTGTTTTTTTTTAACTTTTTTTTTTCATTATTTTCTTATTTTCAGTATTTTTCTTTTCATTTCCATTTATTTTCATGTGCGTTTAGTGGTTGACTTGGTTAGGTTTTGAGCCTATGACCCCAAGGTCTTGGGTTCAACCCTTGGGTGAGACATTTCTTAGTTTTAGCAACTTGTTTATTCTATTTCTTTTTTTATTTTATTTTAATTGTTTTCTTGTTTTGTTTTATTTGTTTTAAAAATAGTTTTAAATATCATAAAAATCCAAAAAAAAAATCATATTTTAATATTTTATTGTGTTAATTTATTTTTCTTCTTTTATTTTAATTTTAGTTTTTCATTTTATCATTTTATTTTGAATTTACAAATTAATGTATTTTGTGGCTTATCACTTATTTCGGTCAATTTCTTTTCTTTCTCATTTCATTTGTGAGTGAATTATTTAGTGTTTACTTGGCCTTGTGCCATGATCCACCTAGGATTCCTAGTCCATCCGTTTAGGATGGGAGTAGGAGAGACATTAGGTGTTCAATCCTATGCATGACAACATTAGGGTAGTTCTTCCCTTTCATCCCAACTTTAGGAGCATTGTGTATGACAACTTTAGGGTCCAGTTTCCCCTTAGTTTGTGTCTTTCTCTTCTCATCTCCTAAACATTTCAAAACACTTAATAAAGAATAATTTGTGTTGTACGCTACGAGCCTTAAGTACTTGAGGAATGATGGTTGGGTGGACTCCACTCAACCGTCTAAAGTGTTTAGCGTATGCCCTTTGGACGATATGAGACGCATTCTCTCTCGAGTCATAGTCTTTAGTGCGACATGAGTTTCAAACCATAACTCAATTCACTTCTTGTCTTAAAAAACACAAAAAAAACAAAAACATCAAACCTTTTTTTATCCTTCGGGATTAATGAAAATCATTTTTAGAAAGAGTGTGTTAAGCTTTGGTTCAACCGCAAACAGGCATCGTCCTTAACTGTTGGAACCATTATTTAACCCTACTCAGTTAAAACACTTGAACCAATATGTGGTCGTGTCAGCCCGAATTACGTTTGCTCTGATTTCTTGTACTAGACGAGGATACGTAGGCACAAGACGACGACGTCTTGGCGAGCAACCTTCCCCCACCTTCACCCGTAGTTTTCCGAACTACGTTGACTCTGACTTTCCCATTGCACGAGGGAATACGTAGGCATAGAGCGGCGATGCTCTATCGAGTCATTTTTCTTTTCTTTCGTCCCCGTGAGCCTGTAGCTTAGATAGTTTTACACCCTTTTAGATAGACAACAAGCATGGATACCGTCGAGTACGATGGGTGTGAGGGGTGCTCATACCTTCCCCTTATGCAACCAACTCCCGAACCCAAGATTTGGTTGCGATGACCTGTCTTTTCCCTTTTCCGTAGGTTTTCTCTGATCGTTTCCTTTCTCTCTCTTTGGCATAAATAAAGAATGGTGGTGACTCTTCTGTCTTTACCGGCCCTTCTTCGTAGCAATGCGACAGCTGGCGACTCTACTGGGGACTTTTCCCATCCCCTATGCGAGTCAATCCTAGCGCTTGTGTATTTTGTCTTTGGGTGTGTATATATGTGTATATGTGTTGCATTTGTACAGTTTTGCATTGGCATTTTTATTTCTAGCACTTTATATCATGTTGTTGTGCTGTGGGTGGGGTGTTCCATTGAGAGATAAGCCAAAAATCAGGCTTGAGAATAACCATAGCATTAGAGTGGAGAGTAGTGGGAACCTGCACGCTAGGTATGCACTAGTCCTCATGAAATTCGTATTTAGACGAGGTTTTCTGTTGAAGACATCCTATCCTGTACTAGGTCGGGAAAGGGTGTTGGATCAGGAAACTGTCGACTCTGGAGACCGGTCACTTAGGAGTCAGCTAACTGAGGCCGCTTCGTGAGGCAATGATGCCAAACCAAAAATGGTGAACGTATCATCATTTCTCAAAAGTCTGTGACGCTGACAACTTCACAGGATGCCAGACCTTATCGGAGATAAGTTCATACTTGTGAGGGGGAGGGTTTGCAGGAAACTTTGACCTTCATCCTACCCATTTGTCTTATCAGTGTGAACGGTTACAGTGGGATCCTGTACTAGTGCTATATGGTTTTCTCGCCAACGTGAAGCGCTGTCAACGTCACAACAACCTTGATCCTGTGTTTGTTGCATTTCATATTGCATTGCATGACATTTGCATAGCAGGTGTCCGAGGCTGAGTTTTGTCCTGATCCGGTTTTTCACTAGAATCTTAGACATCAACTTAGAGAAAAGACAAAAGATGACTATGGAGCAAATGCACGCGGAGTTGATGGAAATCTGAGGCCAAATGGGACAGTTTATGGTGGGTATGAAAGCCTTGTGTCTGGACCAGAAGATGCTTAACAAGGAGGTTCATCAACTGAAGACTGAGATGGGCCTGATCACAGAAGTCATAAGAAACAGGTTAAGAAAGGAAGGTGATCAGGTGCATGAAACTGCAACAGAAACGGTCATTTCACCGTTATCTGTGGAACCTCTCCCAAGGCGTCAGGTGCCTCAAAGATCTTTTTGTCAACCTGAGGTTCCAGAATTTCCCCGTCAGCAGCTACCCTTTGTTTCCCGAGACAATTCTAAGATTAGGAGGTATGCCCAAAGGACGAAACAAATCGACAGAATCTTCGACCAGACCCCTATGCCTTATGCTCAGTTGTTGCAACTCTTGCTTCAACTTCGGTTGGTTGAACTTCGGACACTGTCTCCATTTACTGGTAAGCTACCACCAGGCTATGATGCCTGTCCCCATTGTGATTTCCATTTTGGGGCACCGGGGCATAATATCGAGAACTGTAAAGCTTTTAAGCACAAAGTTCTGGATTTAATTGATTCAAAGGCAGTTGAATACGCGACGGGCGGTGTAAGCGTACCAGGTGGTCCTATTCCGTTCACTGCAAAAGAGGTGGATATTCCTGCTCTCTTCCCTGAAGCTGCATCAGGTCAGGAGTATGTATTACAATATATGATTTCAGAATCTTCATGCCCACAGTTGTTGCCTGTGCCTAGGCCAAGTCTGAGAATGAAAGCGCCTGAACGTGAGGAATACCTTAATCGGTACAACAACCTCATGCTCCTCAGCAACAATATTATTGGCGCCATAATTAAAATAGGTTGCGCAACAATTTGGAAAGAAGGAATGCTCCTCCTCATCCGGTTCCTATATCATACAGTCAGCTTCTTCCACATCTGATTCAGAACTCATTGGTGGAGCCTAAGACTCTCAAGCCGTTTCCAGAGCCATACCCTCCTGGGTATGATCCCAGTGCACAATGTCAATATCACGGAGGATCCATGGGGCACTCAACAGAAGACTGCAAAGCCTTTCAAGCCAAGGTGCAACAATTAATGGACAAAGAGTGCATATCCTTTCATAAAGGAAAGTTGGTCGTGCACGTCAACCTCTCATCGGTTTGAGTTTGAATACTTCAAGGGTCACTTCCCCCAACCAGAGGGTCAAATAGGAAGACATCCCCGAAGCTGGCAATCTCTTTTTATCATGTCATGTCTTTGCATTTGTAGCTTCTTTCCTGTTTAAGTTTGAACTTATTTGCAAATATTATTTGTAGAACTTGTTTGTTTTTAATTGATAATGATAATGAATTGAATATGCTTGTTTTGATTAAATCCATTCGTGTTCACTCAATGCTTTTATTATTGTCAAACTCTTGTTTAACGGAATCCGAGGGAGGATGACGAAGTTTAAAGACGCAAGCTTCCGAATGTATGCTTTTGAATGAACCTCTACTGATGATGTACAAAGATTGTTTCAAATCCCTAAACACTGGTGATATAAGGAAGATAATCCCTTGTCAACCCCTTCGAGCCTAGTAGTAGGAGTTCCTTTCTAAAAACAAAAAACCCTCTATCTTAACCTAGGGTAGGGTAGGTGTCAGTTAATTTGACCGAGCATCCAAATTGCAGAAGGGAATGTTCCCGTTTGAGGATCAATCACACTTGTATAGGTCGTACTTAAAGAACCATTGTGGTTATCCAAGGAGTGAGACAATCCCAGATCTTCCAACAAGTTAGACAATCTGGTGTCACACGATTTGTTCTCGAAAAATCAATCAAAAGAAAAGAGAATAATAATAATATAAAGCCCGCTAAGTTGATAACTTGAAAACAAGTGGCTTAGGCAAATATTAGGGCATCGAGTTGGACTTCGAGAGAAGATAAACTCAAAAGAGTCAGTCCAGGAAAAAATAGGGAAATAGAAAAAATGACGAAAAACAAGTCGTGTGACTCCAGGCACCAAAGACAAAAAGCGAGTGATCGTCACTCCGAAAACTTGTGGTTTCCTGAACCATCATTCCTGTCATTCAACCTTTGGGAGGTGAGTGCTTGTGTCGAATTAGCTGAATATAGGATTGAAGAATATCAAGGAAGATGGGTGGGTTAAAACAAAATTAGAGCCTTATACCCTTTCTTTCTATAATCGTGAACCTGACCAAGTTACCACCTTCAAAAGTACTAATTGAAGCAGATTTGTTTTGAAAGCATACTTTGGTAAAGATCGCGTCGAAACTGACTCCTAAAAGGATTCTGCTTACCTTGTGGGTATTGATATTGACATTCTGATAAGTGATTCATTCACTATGTTACAAATTTTTTCCAGTGAACAGTCTTGGATTTCAAAACTGTTATATGCATTGCATTAATATTATCATTTGCAAAACAAATTGTTTTACTTGCGAGTAAGCGCTTGACATCAGAAGAGCTTCTACAATGCGAAGTTTGATCGAGATAAGATGCAAATCTCCTAAGAGCTCCGTCATGCAGGGGCATGCTAAATGATCACATAAGGGGAGTCAGCCATTCCAAGATTCAGTTAATCTGGGGAAACCAGGTCGAGATTCATCAAATCTCTCGAAGGCCAGTCAAAGGCGCCATTTTCTAAGGTCCGTTAATATGGGGAAATCAGGTCGAGATTCAATAAATCTCTCGAAGTCAGAGGCACTTATCTACAAATTAGCCAATCAAGGGCATAGTCATTTCAAGGCAGGGGCAAACTACCCCAAGAGCATGAAAGCCCTCCTTATCCAATAGACAATTAACTTGAATTACCTCTTCAAGGTTCAAAGTGCTAAAGCAATCCATATCAAACCGTCAGGGTACAGAAATTTCAGGTTTCCTTTTGAGGAAGCTTTTACAGAATTCCCACAGTTTGGGGCAAAATTGGAAACGAAAGAGATGCATTCCTCTCCATATCTTCAGAGCTTATCAGAGTTATTCAAGCAGGTTCAATCAACCTTCAAGTTCAAGACAAATGTTAGGAAGTCATAGAAGTTATCCCCTGACCCACATTAAACCTGTATCCAGATAGAGCATTTCTCAACCTCAGCTGTACCTGAGGCTCAATCACACTTGGCACATCTAGTGGAGTTGTTATGTCTCTATCCCTACAAAGTGAAGATGTCAGACCAGAAGTATATCGCTAATGATAATATAGAGTCGAGATCAGTCTTTCCCCAGCAGGTTGGAACCCCGTACAATTAAGGTTATCCTTAGCAGGTCGAGATTGATATCTCCAGCAGAGTAGGATCATCTCTAACAAGTAGGTGTGGGATTATCCCCAGCAGTGAAACGAATTCAGAATTTCGTTTTCCCCATAGAGTCTGAATGATTGGCTCCTTTCCCCTCAGAGTCTAGGTCATTGACTCATTCCCCAAGTGGAAGTTGTTATTGTTGAGTTTATTTCTCATTTTCCCCAAGCGGCGGTCGATGTCGATTCCCTCCTTATCTAATCCCCAGCAAAGTCAGCAGAGTTAATTTTCTTCCCCACAGAGTGGGACTGACTCAGAGATTGTTATTCTCCATCCTCAATAGAGAAATTTTGGGATAGCTTCCTAGTAGATCTTATTCATAATCCCTAACAGATAGCAGATTAAATCTTCAACAGAGCAGAATCTCTGGCAGAATAGAGCCATCCCTCAGTAGTCTGCCTTGATTCCCCAGCAGAGTTGTCTGCTCCGCAGAATGTTATATTCTGGCAGACCATTCAGGGCTGATTTTCCCGGTAGAGTGGAGTTTTTGTCTCCAGCTGAATTGTTAGTTCCCCAGAAGAGTTGTATTCTGGTAGGCCATCCGGGACGTTTTCCTCAAAGGAGTTTGATTTGATCCCCAACGGAGTGGATTTGCTCTTAGCAGAGCAGTTTTACCCATAATTCTTCTCAAAGGCCATCCAAGGCTTGTGTTCCCCAGCATGAGCCCGTTTGTACTAGGCGTGTCTAGTCTTTCACCAGCGGAATTTGGTTTCCCCTCTTTGGCATTTATTTTGCTAAAGTGGTTCCTTTGCATTTGCATCATGCATAGCATCCTCCCAAACACGTAGCATTTACATTTCGTATGCAGCATGACGCCATATTTAAACATGTGCATGTGAAACATAAGCCAGGTTGTTACCTCTTTGTTCTCAGGTGTATCTCCAGCAATTATCAGTATATTTTTCCGACCTGTATGGTATCCAGACCTCCAACAAGATCTTTGACGGATGTGCTCATCTTATCATTCTCTCCAACATAGTCTATTTATTCAAGTTCATATTTCCCCAACGGATTTCTTCACCCAGATGGTGAATCGACGGATGTTCGTCTCAACTTAGGGTTGAGTCGGCCTATGGGTTCGATGGTCGCTTTTATTTAGCGAATGACTGACGGTGAAGTCAGATGATTTTGAGAACTGACGACGAAGTCAGATGATTTTGAGAACTGACGGCAAAGTCAGATGATTTTGAGAACTGATGGCGAAGTCAGATGATTTTGAGAATTGACGGCGAAGTCAGATGATTTTGAGAACTGACAGTGAAGTCAGATGATTTTGAGAACTGAGGTTGAAATCAGATGATTTTGAGAACTAACAGCAGAGTCAGATGATTTTGAGAGTTGACGGCGAAGTCAGATTATTTTGAGAGCTGATGGCGAAGTCAGATTATTTTGAGATCTGACGGCGAAGTCAGATGATTTTGAGAGCTGACGGAGAAGTCAGATGATTTTGAGAGCTGACGGCGAAGTCAGATGATTTTGAGAGCTGATGGCGAAGTCCGATGATTTTGAGAGCTGACTGTGAAGTCAGATTATTTTGAGAGCTGACGGCGAAGTCAGATTATTTTGGGAGTTGACGACAAAGTCAGATTATTTTGAGAGCTGACGGCGAAGTCAGATGATTTTGAGAGATGACGGCGAAGTCAGATGATTTTGAGAGCTGACGGCGAAGTCAGATGATTTTGAGGGCTGACGGCGAATTTAGGTGTTTTTACAGATTTGATGTTGAGTTCTGACGGCGAAGTCAGATGTTTTTACAGATTTGATGTTGAGGCCTGACGGCGAGGTCAGATGCTTTTACCGACTTAATGTCGAGGCCTGACGGCGAGGTCATATACTTTTACCGACTTGATATCGAGGCCTGACAGTGAGGTCAAATGTTTTACTTGATATTGATGACTAGCAGCGAGGTCAGATGCTTTCATTTGATGTCAATGACTGACGGCGAGGTCAGACGCTGGCAGCGAGGTCAGATGTTTTTCTCAACTTCGGTTTGGGGCAGGCCTTCGGGCGCGGTACTCGCTTTTATTTAATAGATGCATGACGGTGAGGTTAGAGGTTTCTTCCATCTGCGGGTCGATGCTTTCCAATTGATAACCAGTTAGTTTTCATCGGGATTTCTGTCCCAGTAAACAAGTTTATTCAGTTTCAGTTTCATTCTACGGTTGTCAAATTTCTGGGTTCTTTGGTATTCAACCGTCTTTTACCTCAAATGTTTGAAAGTCGTTCGCTTTTCATCCCTTCAGGTCCAAGTCGCTTGAATAGGGGCAGCTGTTGTACCCCAAAATTTGACCAACCCTTTTTCTTAATCTTTGGCTTATGTTGCATTGCATTTTTGCATTTGCATAGTTCTTACAGGGGATCAAGTGATTGTTTGTGTACCATCCAAGATGAGAGGTTTCATTGGCTTCAAGCTCAAGCAAAGGCATTGGTACAAGTCCTCGAGTGGGTGTTGTTATCATGAAGTTATCAGAGCTCCTAGAGAGGAGGGGTGTGCCACAGCATTATCAAGGAATCATCAGAAGGTTGTCAAGGGGTCCATGAAGATTTCATCATTGGTAGAGGCATGAGGTAGAAGCTTGTTGAGTACCTCAGAGGTCATGGTGGAGTTGGAATGTTCACTCAGTTCATCTAAGCATACATAGGCAAAAAGGATGAAATTAGGGTTTCATTTTTAATCAGGATAAATTTGTTTTTTGGAGCAAGAATTGTTTCCATGGTCTTCCATATGTCCTAAGGTGTTTGGGGATGGGATATTGATCATCAATTTTAATCAGAAGAGTTTCAATTGATCAGTCAATTGAAAATTAGGAGATTTAGGAGAAAAGTCAACTGTGCAGTAAAAAAGTTAACTCCTGACTTTTTGAGGTCAAGATCATGTTACGCAAGTTCAATATAGCCAATGGATGGAATTTGATCAAGAAAAGTCAAAGTAATCATGAAAAATCAAGAATTATTGAAAGTTTCATGGTTGAAGCAGCCATCTTCAAGACCATTTTTCTTCATGATCAAGGTTTCAAATGGACTTGGATCAAACATCAAAGTTGATCCTTGTATTTCAAGATTTCTTTTAAGTACCAATTCATCATCATATGATATTTGGAGCTCAAGTTATGATCAATCAAAGTTGAGGATTTCAATTATTTCAACATTGGCAAGTTTAGGCAGATTTTTGGACCCACTTTGCAAGCCAATTTTCAGCACTTTCTTGATGTCAAATGAAACTTTGTCCCAAGTGAAAGTTATAGACCATGTTCCAAGATTTCCAAAAAGTCCTAAAAGTCCTCCATATGATTTATGAAACTCAAGTTATGGAAGTTCTAAGTTGACGAAAAATAAGCCAAGATCCATAACTTAGAATTTTTTCTAAGTTATTTGTAGACAGCTTACATGGTCTGACTTTCACCATCACTTTTCATGGTCTTCCAATCCTCAAATCAAGATAAGTTCAACATGAAAATTGTTCCTTTCCATGCCCTCTTTACTTAGAGCTCAAGTTTAGGACAGTGATCTATATACACTAAGATATCATGGTCCAAAGTAGGTGACTTGAAAATTTTTGCAAGACATGAATTATGTGACATTTGGGCATGAGATGCATTTCAGCATGCAACATTTTTACATTCATAAACCATGCGCATGGATTTACAATTTGAGCATACCAAACATTTCCCAAAATGAACCAACACAAGCATGTACCTTTTTGTTCATTTTTGAATTTCTTGCCAAAACAAGGAAAAGACAAGTAGTTGCCCTTGTACTGGTTCCTGCAACCTATCCATTCTGTTTGTCTCTACTCACAAGAAAGTAACAAGAAGACAAGGATGCAAGCTGGCTGGTGTACTATCTCCCCCATCCACCATTGATTCATGAAAACGCAAAATCTGTCCATCCAATTTTCACCATGGTAAAAACTCTCCAATACCCTCTTTCACTTCATATTTAAGCTACAGAGCAGCTAAGAGAAACCCTAGCCACCATCTTTGCAAGAAATCAGAGTTTGAGTTTTTCACAACCTCTGAAGTTTTTCCTTTGAAACTCTCTCATTTGTGAGCCATTTGATAAAACTCTTTCCACACATCATCACCATAACACCTCCTTGCTACTGTTTGCATAAAAGAGGAGCTGTTGACACATTGCGCCCAAGCTATCCAAAATCGTGTGAAAGTTTAAGGAGCCTTCAAAGCCTTTCAACCTTAACCAAAGCTCTCTCAAACATCAAGGAAGGATTCTGCTTGATCTGGTGAAGTTTCAAAGATTTTTTGAAGGTGCAGTGGATCACTCTCCACTAGACATTATCATGTTTAAAATGCAACTTTGCTGTCAAACTATGTTGAAGTTATGAGTTGGTCAACTCATGATGCTTTGTTGTTTTAAGGTTTGATTGGTGCCATGTTTGAAATCTCACTGTTGTTAGAAATATCTTGAGTTGGGGTTTATCAACTCATGTCTTTTTGCTGCCAAAGCCTTTTTGTTGTGGCATGTTAGTGAGATGACAGCTATCTCATCTTGTAGTTTCTATTTAGTTTGAATGAACTAGACATTGTGATGTTCAAGGTTAAGTGTGCTATCAAATATATGTGAACTTACACCATATATGGCAGGTTGTTGGAGTGTTAGTTGGTTTAGCTGATGTGTTGCTATTTCTGTGAAAGTATGCTCTTGGATGCATGATAAGGGTAGTGCATAGCCTTGTTATGTTGAATTTTTGCTTGCTGCCAGCTCATTTTGATTTGGGATGGTTTTGTTCCACTTATGTGTAACTTGCTGTTAAGTATGTTTGAGGCCAATGTTTAGGCTTGCTGTTTGAGTTTATGCATAGGGATGTTATCAGATTTGGTGTTAGGCCTGGATTTGGTAATTCATCTTGAATGCTCAGAGTTGATGGCTCTTTTATGGTAGTTTGCATTCCCTCAACCATGACATGTTAATGTCAGGATCTTGTTGTTGCTTAGTACCAATACTGCACCCTTTAAGTTGTGGCATTAGGCAGTTAAGTTTCGGTTGTTTGGTTCAAGTTGGTTGTTGGCATGTTCAGGTCAGGTTTTGCTATCAATGTCTGAACTGAGTTTGTTAACTCAGGTTTAGTGGCCATCAGGTTGTTTCCTTTGTTAGGTATGTAGGATTATCTTGTGGTTGTTTTCTAAGAGTATTTGGAGCAGAGTTATTTAACCATAGGGATGTCACAAGAGTTATATGTTATTATGTGCCTCAGTTCTATTTAGATTCTTGGAGGAAGTTTGTTCTGATTGACTGTTGCATGAGTTTAAGTTTGGATTGTGTTGAACTCCTGCTGCTAGCTAGTGGTGTCTGTGCAGGCATAGGCTAGTTGGACTGCTGTTGGCCTGTTCTGCTCTTGGGTGATAGTTTTTTGTTGGTCGTGAGGATGGTGGACCATTTTTAGTGCAGCCAGTGAGAGTTTTGGTTTGAGTGTCTCAAGTACTGCTTGTTTATGTGAATTCAGGCCCAAATTGGTGTAGTGTTGTTTAGATCCTCACCATGTGTATCACTACCAGAAGCTGTTAGCTTCAGTACTTGAGAAGTTTATTTTTTATGTTGTCAGAGGTCTGTGATGTTTTTTTTTGGGTTCATTTTGATAGGCTTTGAGTCTGCTGACTCTTTTTGTTTAGGGGCACCTTATCCTTGGTTTGACAGTTTGAGTAGGAATTTGGCAGCACTCACGTTATGACCATGATGTCTTTGACTGTTCTTAAGGTTTGATTGGTGACAACTCTTATGTGGTTGCTGCTAAGGTTGGTTCCACATATTAGAATCAGTTTATGCTATGGTTTTCATATGAGGAGTTATGTTTACAAGAGAGAGTTGTTACTATAGGACAGTTTGAATTCATGATAAGACTCTGTTGCCATTTGGGCTCCTTACTGTGCCTGTTGTCCAGTTAGTTGGGAGGTTGATCAAATTTTGTTTCTTATTAGCATCTTTATTTTGTTTCACATCTGGCTATTTGAGACCTTGAAGCATGTTTTTTTTGGGAATTCATGATTGGATCTGTTCAGTTTTTCTTGTCATTACTTTTAACTGTGAACGTATTTGCTGGCTATCAATTTTCACTTTAAGTTTTTTCTTAACTTTTGATTCATCACACTTTGTTCTCAAGTTGTTACAATGAAGTGCGGGACATGCAGTTTATGTTAAATGAATTGGGAGTAATTATTGTCATGGATTTTATTTGAATATTAATGTCCTCGTTGGCAACTCAAAAACCATTTCTTGCTCTGATGTGTTTTAGACAAAATTCCCTGTTAAGAATCATTCAATACCATATTTGAAATTTGATCAAACCCTCAGTGGTGTATAATTTCATCTAGTTTAACCCTTGCCTACCAAAATGCATTCCAAAACTTCATCTTGCATGACCAATCGAATTTAGAGTTGTGGGCACTATTTCAAATTTTGGTGAGCACCATCATGTTCCTCGTGAAATAACAAGTGAGTTGGACTAAAATTTCACTGAATTTGGATAAGAATTAGAGAAGTTAAAGTGAAACCATATGACACATATCTTGCCTTGTTCTTGCCTTGGCTTGCCCAGAAATACGCGCGTGGATGGTATTTGTATTAATGGGGTGGCTTGATACAACGGATGTATCGTCACCCCAGTGGTTGCTTGCCTTGCCTTAAGTATCTTGCCATGCCATTGATCCTGTGTTCGACCCCCAGCGGGGGCGTTTTTTTAAACTTTTTTTTTCATTATTTTCTTGTTTTCAGTATTTTTCTTTTCATTTCCATTTATTTTCATGTGCGTTTAGTGGTTGACTTAGTTAGGTTTTGAGCCTATGACCCCAAGGTCTTGGGTTCAAGCCTTGGGTGAGGCATTTCTTATTTTTAGCAACTTGTTTATTCTATTTCTTTTTTTTATATTTTATTTTAATTGTTTTCTTGTTTTGTTTTATTTGTTTTAAAAATAGTTTTAAATATCATAAAAATCCAAAAAAATCATATTTTAATATTTTATTGTGTTAATTTATTTTTCTTCTTTTTATTTTCATTTTCATTTTTCATTTTATTATTTTATTTTGAATTTACAAATTAATATACTTTGTGGCTTATCACTTATTTCGGTCAATTTCTTTTCTTTCTCATTTCATTTGTGAGTGAATTATTTAGTGTTTACTCGGTCTTGTGCCATGATCCCTCTAGGATTCCTAGTCCCTCCGTTTAGGATGGGAGTAGAAGAGACATTAGGTGTTCAATCCTATGCATGACAACATTAGGGTAGTTCTTCCCTTTCATCCCAACTTTAGGAGCATTGTGTATGACAACTTTAGGGTCTAGTTTCCCGTTAGTTTGTGTCTTTCTCTTCTCATCTCCTAAACACTTCAAAACACTTAATAAAGAATAATTTGTGTTGTACGCTACGAGCCTTAAGTACTTGAGGAATGATGGTTGGGTGGACTCCAGTCAACTGTCTAGAGTGTTTAGCGTATGCCCTTTGGGCGATATGTGATGTATTCGCTCTCGAGTCATAGTCTTTAGTGTGACATGAGTTTCAAACCATAACTAAATTCACTTCTTGTCTTAAAAAACACAAAAAAACAAAAACATCAAACCTTTTTTTTATCCTTCGGGATTAATGAAAATCATTTTCAGAAAGAGTGTGTTAAGCTTTGATTCTATCGCAAACAGGCATCGTCCCTAACTACTGGAACCACTGTTTAATCCTACTCAGCTAAAACACTTGAACCAATATGTGGTTGTGTCAGCCCGAACTACGTTTTCTCTGATTTCTCGTACCAGACTAGGATACGTAGGCACAAGACGATGATGTCTTGGCGAGCAACCTTCCCCCACCTTCACCCGTAGTTTTCTAAACTACGTTGACTCCGACTTTCCCATTGCACGAGGGAATACGTAGGCATAGAGCGGCGATGCTCTATCGAGTCATTTTTCTTTTCTTTCGTCCCCGTGAGCCTGTAGCTTAGATAGTTTTACACCCTTTTAGATAGACAACAAGCATGGATCCCGTCGAGTACAACGGGCGTGAGGGGTGCTCATACCCTTCCCTTGCGTAACCGACTCCCGAACCCGAGATTTGGTTGCGATGACTTGTATTTTCCCTTTGCCGTAGGTTTTCTCTGATCGTTTCCTTTCCCTCTCTTTGGGATAAATAACGAATGGTGGCGAATCTTCTGTCTTTGCCGGCCCCTCTTTGCAGCGATGCGATAATATGCATAACTTGAGTGTTTCATCCTCATTAGCATTTCTCCCGAGGTCGTGTCATTAACAAACTCTTACCTTGTGGTCAAAGTCCAACTCACTTGGCACCTACCAAACAAATTTTGTCGTGTCTATCTGACGGTCTCCCAGATATGACATTTCTTATCCGATTGTTTTTCCGGATATGTTTGTTCCTCTTACATCCAATACCATTCCCAGATAGTGTGTTTATACCTTTCATTCAAAGACATTATTGGATGTCTGGTATCTTTCTTATCCAACTCCATTCTTGGATGTCATGTGTTTTTCTCTGATGTTTTTCTAGATTGAGTCTTTGTTCTGATGTTCTTCCAGAACTTATCTGACGTTTTTCCAAATATTCCCTTTGATTCTGATGTTTTTCAAGAATCTATCTCAGGTTTTTCTAAATTTGTTTCTCTCTCTGATGTTTTTCTAGATTGAGACTTTGTTCTGATGTTCTTCCAGAGCTTATCTGATGTTTTTCCAGATATTCCCTTTGATTCTGATGTCTTCTAGAATCTATCCGAGGTTTTTTCCGGATTTGTTTCTCTCTCTGATGTTTTTCCAGATTGAGTATTTGTTCTGATGTTCTTCCAGAACTTATCTGATGTTTTTCCAGATATTCCCTTTGATTCTGATGTTTTTCTAGAATCTATCCGAGGTTTTTCTGGATTTGTTTCTCGCTCTCTGATGTTTTTCCAGATTGAGTCTTTGTTCTGATGTTCTTCCAGAACTTATCTGATGTTTTTCCAGATATTCCCTTTGATTATGATGTTTTTCCAGAATCTATCCGAGGTTTTTCCGAATTTGTTTCTCTCTTGATGTTTTTCCAGATTGAGTCTTTGTTCTGATGTTCTTTCAGAACTTATCTGATGTTTTTCCAGATATTCCCTTTGATTTTGATATTTTTCCAGAATCTATCCGAGGTTTTCTTGGATTTGTTTCTCTCTCTGATGTTTTTCCAGATTGAGTCTTTGTTTTGATGTTCTTCCAGAACTTGTCTGATGTTTTTCCAGAATCTATCCGAGGTTTTTCCGGATTTGTTTCTCTCTCTGATGTTTTTCCAGATGTGTCTTTCGTTGTTAAGTTTTTCCAGAGCCCTTTTTGTGTCTATCTGATGCTTTTCTGGATATGACTTTTGTTTTGATGTTCTTCCAGATTGAGTCTTTGTTCTGATATTCTTCCAGAGCTTATATGATGTTTTTCCAGATATTCCCTTTGATTTTGATGTTTTTCCATAATCTATCCGATGTTTTTCCGGATTTGTTTCTCTCTCTGATGTTTTTCCAGATTGAGTCTTAGTTCTGATGTTCTTCCAGAACTTATCTGATGTTTTTCCAGATATTCCCTTTGATTCTGATGTTTTTCCAGAATCTATCCGAAGTTTTTCCGGATTTGTTTCTCTCTCTGATGTTTTTCCAGATTGAGTTTTTGTTCTGATGTTCTTCCAGAACTTATCTGATGTTTTTCCAGATATTCCCTTTGATTCTGATGTTTTTCCAGAATCTATCCGAGGTTTTTATGAATTTGTTTCTCTCTCTGATGTTTTTCCAGATTGAGTCTTTGTTCTGATGTTCTTCCAGAACTTATCTGATGTTTTTCCAAATATTCCCTTTGATTTTGATGTTTTTCCAGAATCTATCCGAGGTTTTCTCGGATTTGTTTCTATTTCTGATGTTTTTCCAGATTGAGTCTTTGTTATGATGTTCTTCCAAAATTTACCTGATGTTTTTCCAGAATCTATCCGAGGTTTTTCCGGATTTGTTTCTCTCTCTAATGTTTTTCCAGATGTGTCTTTTGTTCTGATGTTTTTCCAGAGCCCTTATTGTGTTTATCTGATGCTTTTCTGGATTTGACTTTTGTTCTGATGTTCTTCCAGAACTCTTTTGTTTCTTATCTAACTTTCTTCCAGATATGTCTTCAAATCTCTCATTTTCCGTGTATTTAATGATTTTCTAAATGTTTCAGATGTATCTTCAGAATCTTTGTCTTCATCTAATGCTCTTTTATATGTCTTCAATTTGTTTCTGACTTTGGTTAGCAACTGCTGAATATTTTCAAGTGTGTTTTCATTCTCCATGTCGTACTTGGCTAGATGTGTCCTGGAGTTTATTCGATGTTTTTACGAATATCTCTGGTGTGTTTCGGAGTTTATTCGATGTTCTTCCGAATACCTCTGATGTTTGTTGTGGTTTTCAGAGGCCATTCAATGCTTTTCTGAATGCCTCTGATGTTTGTTTCAATGTCCCTCATATATTTCCCAAATTTCTCCTCACCTCATTCAATGATCTTTTGAATGTTGTGTCTTTTTTCCATCCAGTTCCGTTCACAGATGATGATGATTGTTGCTTCCCTAGTGTTGCTGCCTCTCCCCAGTGAGTGGTTACTCATTGTGTAGTCTCTATCCTTGTTGGCTTTCGTTTTGTTTGCATTCTTGCATTTTTAACATCCTATCATTTTCATCATGCTAGTGTTCATTGCATGTCAGTATTTCATTTTCTCTTTCGTCCATAGCATAACATGTCACGGTATCTAAGGGAAAAATATTTGGTTATCTGTATTTAAATACCTTTCACCATGATTTCATGAGTCTTTTTCATTACTCATGTCATCCGTTAAAGATATTTAAATAGGGGCAACTTTCATACCCCAAATTTTACCCTCATATCCTTTGATCTTCTGCATAGCATATCATGTCTGTCATCTTACATAATACCCAATTTATCAGCTAAAATAAACTTGTCGGATTTACAGCCAAATCGAAAAAAAAAAGATCAACTGCGCGTAAAATCAGTGGACGAAAAATTTTAAAATCGAGCCTGCAAACATTATTGATATTAATCTGCGTTTCACGTAGTTTAACCTGGTGTGCTCATTTAAATTTTTCAACCACTTTTCAGTCGCATTTTTGGACAGTTTAAGCCATTTTAGTGGGTAAAATTTATTTCAAAATTTGACCAAACGCCGTATTTTTCTGAATAGTATATTTTACATTGATCATTTTGGTTTATTCTTTTTTACCGCTTTATTTCTATTTTTAATTAATAATTATTTTAATTAATCTATTTTTAATTTTGGATTTTCATTATAGTTTATTTTATTGTTATTGTTATTTGTTTATTTTGTTTTTATTTTATTCATTTAAATTTTTTATTAGTTTTTAGAAAACTTGTTAAATAAGTTTCTTAAGAGTGACTTTTTTAAGTTTCCTTGAAGAGTGACTTTTTTAGAATTTTTTTTAAACTAGCTATGTTTCTCAAATATGTTACCATTTAAATGAGGCTTTCAAAAGAATTACCAAAACATCAACGTTTCAACAGACGGTTGCCAAATCAATTGGCGAAATTGGCAAAAAAGCATTTTGTACTAACTCGCCAAACCAATTGGCGAATGAGGCAAAAATACAACTTCGCCCTTCCAATTGGCGAAATAGGTCATTTCCATTAGGGTTTCTATTTTTTAAATTTTGATTATGTTTTTAATTTCAATTAATGTTTTATTCTATTTTTTAAATACCTTATTTTTAATTAATTTCAATTAATAAATACCTTATTTTTAATTATTAATGTAAAATGAATTCTTATTAAATCAAATTAAAATTTGATTATGATTTAATTTTAATTTTTTTTATAGTTGTTATAAATATTTTAATAAATTGTGTTTGTAAATATTTGAATGGTAATTGTTATTAAATTTATACACATTTTAATAAATATTTTAATTAGGTTTTAATAAATATATGTTATTAAATTATGTTGTTTGTTTTTCATAATTAATTGAAATTTAAATAACATTAAGAAAATATTAAATATAGAAATGTTAAAATAAAATATAGAAATAATAAATTATATTAATTTAGATTCTAATGAAAAGTACAATTACAATTGAACAAAAGAAAAAAACTAATGAACGGCTTTATCCAAGTGACCACCGGTGCCACATTGCGGTGGACGCGCGTTGCGACGAGGTCTACGACGAGGTTGATGTGGTGTGTCCGGTCTCTGTGTGTTGAGTTTTGGAGGAGGGTATGGTTGGGACGGCCCCGACGTATCAGATAGAGTTTGCATCATTTGACCCCAATAGTCGGGAGGTCCACTATCAACGGTGCTTCCGTAGTCAAGCCCAATGCCCATGTTTTCGAAGGATTGTCGGGGAGGTTGAGTGGAGTATGGACGATATAGTTGTCTGAATGTGTACATAGAATTGGGTTGGTCTTGGTGTGTTGGTTGTTGTGGGGTGTGGTAGTAAAATAGTGGGTAGTTGGAGGGGTAGTTGGAGGGGGTAGGTTCAAATGAGTTGTCTGGGCTATAGGTGGAGGGGGTAGGCTCAAAAGACGTATTATTGCACCCCAAAATTTGCCCAACCTTTGCTTCACCTAGCTTGTGGTTCATTGCATTCATTTTAGCATTTTCATTTGCATTGCATTGACATGTGTGCATGAGATCAAGAGGTATTACTACCAATAAAGGGCTACACAAGACTATGAAGCTAGCTAGAGGGTTACCCAAGTGTTCAAGGGTTGATATCCTCACCAGAGAAGCCAAAGATCCTCAGAGAGAGTGGCTGAAGCCAAGTGTGTACATCTCATAACTTGAGGGTTATGGGAAGTTATTCAAATGATTCTGAGTCCATGAAGTTGGACTTGAGACCTTGAGAGAGCTCATGAGAAGTGCTGAAGATCATTTTGAAGCCTAGACAGGTCATCAGGCAAAGGATAAGGAGCTACTACCAAGATTGGTACAACTAGGGTTTCATCTGGACAACCCTAGGGTAACTGATGATTTGAAGAAGGTTGAGACCTAATTCCAAGGTGACGTGATCATGGATTGATGTATTAAGATTCCCAAGGGATCATTCCAAGGCCAACTCATCATGAATCAAGAGTGTGAGGAGTTCCTAGGCTAGGGTTGCTATGCTTGATAGTGTAAAATCCCCTAGTTTGGTGCCTAACTTCAAGACCACATAACTCAAGATATGATTTTTATCTCACCTTGACCCTAACATGATTGTTATAGAGCATGATCATAGCTTTAATTTGAGTACTAGAAGTCTTTGATAGGGTTTATAGAACTCAAGTTATGAGCCAGACAAGTTACAGGTCATCAGTGGAATGTGAAATTGGAGCTTGAAAGTCAACCAACTTGCATGACACTTTTGCCCTAGAAGGATGATTCTCATGAACTTTTGGCCAACATGAATGTTGCTCCTTATCTTCTTAGCGTTCTAGAAAGTACTAGAAGTCCATGATTGGATTTGTAGAACTCAAGTTACAAGCTTTGCAAGACAAGGGTATTTTGGGAATTTGGAATTATAGGTCATTTTTGGTTATAGGTCAATTTCATCAACATAGACATCTCAAATGGACTTTTGATCAACTTGAAAGTTGTTCAAAATGGTGTTATTTGTCTAACCATGACCTAAAGATTCATTGATATGGATTGAATTGAGAAGTGTATGAAGAAAATTTGAAAAAAAAGATTATTAAAGGCATTAAAAAAGGGAAAATTCAAAATAAATCATAAGTGTTCAAAAATGACAAGTTGGTACATATTTTGATTGTAAATGACATTTTGAACACATTTACATTGCTAGAATTTCAATTTGACTCATATTTCATGGGCTTTCGTTTGGTTGCTTCATGATGAAGTTACACATCAAAGATTGATCATAAGATCAAATCAAGCTTTCAATCTGATCCATTCACATTCATGAGATGTTATGCAAGCTATTGGAGCAAGGATGAAGCTGAAACAGAGTAGGAATCACGACTTCCATGTTAGATTTTAGAAGGAAAAGTTGAAATTTGGATTGATCAAATTGGGCTTCCATTGGGCCTGGGAACTATCCAAACACATCATATATAAGTTCAGGATCCATTTCAGATCGTCTTTGGATTGCATTTGGTGAAGAAAACGGTTATTACAGTTGGAGTTTGAAGCTTCCAAAGTGAAAATCGTGTTTGCAATTCAAGAGCATTTCAAGAAGAATTGAGGATTTCCATAGCACCAGCAAGCTTCAGTGAAGGTTTCTGCACATTTTGGCATCAAGATTCGCACACAAACACCTTCAATTTCAAGCTTCTATTCAGGTTTTTATCCTTCAAAATTCCTCTTGATTTAGGTTTGTTTAGAATGAATTGAGCATGTGGTTAGGTTATAGATATAGCCTAGATCGTTTCAGGATTGAAATCTTGAGGTTTAGAGGTGATTTAGGATTGGATGACATTTCTGTTTAGACTTGTATCTGGATGATTCTTGAGAGTTAGGATGAATAAGATAGTGAATTGTGATCCTTGAGAGGTGAGGAAGATATCTGTGTAGTTAATTTGGAGTTTGATGACACTTGTGGAATTGATGCTTTTTCTGTTCATCATCGTGTTCGATTATTCATGGAGAATCAGTGAGAATGGAATAGATCATGATGTTCAGTGTGGAGAGGCGAGTGGATTCGTGTAATTTTCGTTAAGTTTAGTTGAGGATGAGTCCAGAGCATCGTTGCTCCCGCCGGAGAAGACGGTGAAGCTCTTCTCCGGCCACCACGAATTGCTTTCCCCCCTTTTTCAGTTTTCAATTGGAGAAGATGATGGTGAACTGTTGGATCTGTTTGAATTCGTGGACTTGGTCTTAGCATCCAACGGATAAGATGTAGTTTGACTAGGTCTTCGTGAGTTGGCAAGACCTGGAGCCTTAGATCAGCATACTTTTTCAATGAATGGATATGATTAGACCATACCGTATACCTCAGTCAACACAAAGCACCGTGCCTATGATCAAAAGGCATCATTTAAATAAATGAGGTGGCGCGCGCTGGTCCTTTAGATGAGTGGACTGAGTCATAGATCCAAGGGCTGTGATATTTTCTGGATTCTTGTATTTTCTTTTAATCATTTTCCATTTCTTTTATTGCATTCATCATTTTTAATTCATTTTAAATAGCAATATTGATCAGAAAATTATGGAAAAAATATGAGAGTGATCCTTGTTTAATTTTTGATTTTTCTATGCTTTTGGATTTCATTTTGGTGTTGGTTTCAATTTAATGTCCATTTTTCTATTTTTAACAGTTGATTAAAAATGCATAAAATGACTAGTTTACTTGTTGATTTTATTACTAGTTCATGCTTTAGAATTTGATGCTGAAATTTTGCATGCTTGTTATAGACTCCTTGATAGGTTGGTGTGATTTTTGTTGTATTTTTTTAGATGATTCTAAGTAGGTGTTTTGGATAGATCTTTAGGAGCATTCCATGATGGATTCCCTTTAGCACACCCTTAGAATTTAGAATTTTTTAGAACCTTTAGGATTAGGTTTTACCCCTGGTTTTTGTACCATAGATTCTTAACACATGTAGGATAATATAGGATTTTCCTTAAGATTTTTAGAAGTGATTTTCTATTAGTTCCCCATTTTGCAAATTGATTATGGTTTAGGTGACCCTAACTAGGATAACTTCATAGATTAGTCTTTTAAGTGAACATTAGATGATTCTAAGTTTCATATCCTTTCTTGATAGAATAGTACTTAGGTAGATACCTCATTAGAACCTTGTTTAAGCCTTGATAGAACTATTGATTCCCCTAGTCTAGGTGATCCTTGTAGCTAGTCTTTAGGGTTTCTTAGAAGTTGTTGTGTTGCCTTCTTTCCCCTATGTGATTTCTTCCTTGGGCTTTGCCCTACCCTCTTTCTCCAAGTCTTGAGGAGGATCCCTCCTGGGAGAGCCTAATCCTTCCTTTGGTTGGATTATATGCATTCCTCAGGAGGTTGAGCCTTGAATTGACATTCATCAGTATAGTACATTCCTTTGGTCTGCACTATCTTTCTCTTTCAAGTCTTAATGAGGATCCCTCTTGGGAGAGCCTAATCCTTCCTTTGGTTGGATTTTGTGCATTCCTCAGGAGGTGGAGCCTTGGATTGACATTCTTGGCATGGTATATTCCCTTGGTTTATATACTGTCATCCATCTTCAAGTCCTATTGACATAGGATCCCTCTTTGGAGAGCCTAATCCTTCCTTTGGTTGGATTTTGTGCATTCCTCAACAGGTTGAGCCTGAGATGGACATTCTGTGTTGATACACATTAAACCAGTTACCTTAGATTGATATCTAGGATTAATACCCAATTTTCTGTCCTATTGACATAGGATCCCTCTTGGGAGAGCCTAATCCTTCCTTTGGTTGGATTCTGTGCATTCCTCAAGAGGTTGAGCCCATGATGGCCTCTAGTGTTGATACACCTCCAACCTGATGTACCCTGGGATGAGTTCCCTGTTGCTCATTTTGGTTTCTCTTCCTTGTTTGACATTGCTTGATGCATTAGAATAAGTTCATATATAGATTATTTTAGGCTAGGAGCATGACTGCTTAGAGGTTGAGTGGGTCTCCGTCTGCTTGTTTGCATTAAGGGTTGAGGTGATCCTCCCCTTTCTTGTGTGTTGTTTTTCTTTTCATCTGTGTGTTTGCATTGAAAGGTTGAGCTGAGCTCCCTTTGCTTGTCTATTTTGATTGTTTTCTTTGCTTGATTGTTTAGCGGTTGAGTGGGTCTCCCTCCGCTTGTATTGTTGCATCGCATTTGCATCTTTACTGTTTTCTTTTCTGTTTATCTGTTTAGCTGATGCTTTATTTGTTGTCTGTGTCCCATTGACATGATCCCCTAGGACTCTCACTTTCTTTGATAAGGAAGTGATGATAGAACTTTAGGTTGAAACCTATGCATGATAACGTCTAGGAGTTCCCTGTTTCAAAACTCAACCATAGGATGAATCCTTGGCATGACAACATTAGGGCTTGATAGTTTCCCTGTAGAGTTCGTTCTCTTCTTTCTCTAAAAACAACAGTAAAAAACGTAATAAAGGCAAGTCAGTACAAACGCGTTACGAGCCTTAAGCTACTTGGGAAATGATAATTGAGCGGTCTCCTTTCAATCGTCTAGAGTGTTTAGTATACGTCCTTTGGACGATATGCAACGCATTCGTTCCCAAGTCATAGTCTCTAGAGCTGTACGGACTACAAACATCCATAAAAAACACTTCTTCCGTAAAAGACAGAAAACAAATCTCAAACCTCTTTTGCCCCGTGGGCCCATAACTCAAGGAAGATTTTTCTGAAGAAAAGAGTGTCGTTAACTCTCAGTTCTACCGCAAACGGTAACGTACGAGCCTCTGACGAGCGAGCTGCATACACCAAACTGCTGGAACTGTTTGTTAACCTTACTCGGAAAAACAGATGAATCTAATCCCGTAATTCATATTATCCCGAACTACGTAAGCTTTGATCTCTCATATCTGTTGAGAGTACGTAGGCACAATACTGACGTATTGGTGAGCTACCTTCCCCCATCTGTTACCCGTAGTTAGCCGAACTACGTTGACTCTGATTTCTCGTTCTCTGACGAGAATACGTAGGCACGAAGCGCGACGCTTTGCCGAGTCATTTTCTTTTCTTTTTCATATCAGCCTTGATAGGTAGATAGATAAACCGTCCCGTTAGATAAACACAACAAGTGTGGATCCCATCGAGTACGATGGACGTGAGGGGTGCTAATATCTTCCCCTTGCGTAACCGACTCCCGAACCCAGACATGGTTGCGATGACCTTGTCTTATACCTTTTCGTCAGGTTTTCCCGATCGTTTCCTTTCCCTTTCTATGAGATAAATAACGAAAGGTGGCGACTCTTCTGTTTTGCCGGCACCTTATTTTTGTGGTAGCGACAGCTGGCGACTCTGCTGGGGACGTTGGTTCCCTATGAGAGTCAATCCTAGCGCTTGCGTGTTTATCTGTTGGGTTTGCATTTATTTATCGCATTTTAATTTCCGCACTTTACTTTCAGCATATTATGATTATTTGTTGTGCTGTTGTTGGAGGGACATTCTGATGAGTGAGAAGCCAGACCCAGGCTTGAGAGCATATACATGGTATTAGAGTGGATTAGTGGTGGACGTGCTTCCTTTGCTTGCATTAGTTCCCATGTAATCCACACTCAGACGAGGTTCTCTTTGATGACTTCCTATTGGTCCTTTGGACTCGAGGGGATTTTGGATCTGAGGATTTCGACTCTGGGGACCGATCATTTGTGACTCAGCTAAGTGAGGCCTCTTCAGGGAGTGATGATGCCAAACCAGAAATGGTGAACGTATCATCATTTCGTGAAAGTCTGTGACGCTGGGAAACGCATAGGATGCCGAACCTTTTCCGTGATTAGGTCCATACCTGTGAGCAGGGTCGGGTTATTGCAGGAAACTTAACCTTCAGACAACCTGGTTTTCTTGACAGTGAATCAGTATTGTTGGTTAGAGGATTCTTATCATCAGAGGTGTGTTTGTTCTTGACAGAGCAGAGTTTTGGTCCTTCTCCTCAACAGCACAGTCATCTTGATCTCCTGCTGCATGATTGAATTTTGCATTGTTTGCATCCTCATTTGCATATCATTAATGTGTGCCTGTGTTGCAGGTGCATATTTCTCCCCTGGTTCTAGTGATCTTGATCTTCATGGCTGATACGACATCTCTGAAGAAGACTGTGGCTTACAAGCTACCAACTTCTGACATCCGAGAGTTACGGGCTTTGATTTCTTTGGCTGATAAGAAAGTAATGGAGGATTTCAGAAAGAGTTATGGGAGAGTTCTGGGTATTGTGTGTAAGCTTTCTACGTACGAGTTAAACGACCTCTACGCTCTTCTGCAATTTTACGACCCGCAACTCATATGCTTTATTTTTCCAGACTATGTCCTAGCTCCGACCTTGGAAGAGTATTCTGACTTGCTGGGAGTACCTTTGTTGAATCAGATGCCTTATTACCGTGTTGATGGTGAACCTGACTTGGGTAAGTTGGCTACTGCTCTTCATGTAGATGATTTAAAGTTGAAGGGGATGTTGTTCAGAAAGATTGGAGTTTATGGTTCCTCTTTGCCTTTCCTGGTGGAGAAGGCCCAAAGGTTTGCCAAGAAGGGTCGCTGGGATGTATTCAATGCCATCTTAGCCCTTTGCATCTATGGGATCGTGTTGTTCCCAAGTCATCCAAACTTCATAGGTATGGATGCCTGCCACATATTTGCTTCCGGGAATCCAGTGCCCACTCTCCTCAGAGACGTTTATCATTCAGTTCACAGCAAGAATGAAAACAGAAAGGGGAAGAATGTGTCATGTTGTGCTCCTTTACTGTATAAGTGGTTTTCCAGCCATCTTCCAAAGACGGGTCCGTTCATTGATTCTGCTGAGTCTTCACCCTGGTCTGCATGTTTGATGGGTTTGTCTGCTGACAATATTATCTAGTTTGATAGAGATCTACTGGGCAAAGAGATTGTGCATAGTTGCAATGGCTTTCCTAACATCCCCCTGGTCGGAAGGAATGGATGTATCAATTACAATCCCTCTTTGCTGGTTCGACAATTCGGGTATGCACTAAGAGGTCCTCCTGAAGAGGAAGAGATACAGGAATCTCTGTATCTCACAGGGTTGCTTGAAGGTGACACTTTGGCTAAGGTAGAGAATCCTTGGAGCAAAATTCACCGAAAGGGAAAAGTCTTGCTAGGAAAAAGCAACAATAAGGCCTTTGATCCATATATGGCCTGGGTCCGAGAAAGAGCCGCCAAGTTTCTAATGCAGTTTCCTGCAGTGGAACCATTGTATCCTCTCGTGTTCAAAGAACCCACCACAGTTGATATTCAGAAGTTCAACTAGGTTCTCCGAGAGAAAGAAGAGCTACGAAAAGCCAACGAAGAGTTGGAGAAAGAGATTGCTCAACTCCGGAGCGAGAAAAACAAAGTCGTATACACCTGCAAGAAGCAGACAGAATTGATTAACCACTTGGGCGCTAATTTGACCAAGGAGACTGACTCCAGAGAACGTCTTGAGTTAGACCTGAAGGCAGTGCGCAGCGTCTTGACCACCAAAAAGCAGGATCTGGATAGGGTGTACCTGAAGTTATCCAAGTACGAGACGATGTGGAGTAACACCCTAACCAAGTACAAAGAGCGAGAGGAAAAGCTGAAGCAGTGAATAACCGAGCTAGAAGTCCAGATTGAGATCAAGGACAAGAAGATTGAGGCTAAGGCATCACTTCGACGAGACGTTAAGTACCGATTGGTTGAGACCAAGGCGAATCTACAAGATTGTCAACTCCGAGCTGACGCTAAGAGGAGTAGAGTGGAGGACCGATCTGGAGAAGGGGTTTGTAGGGATGTTGCCGAGGACTTCCCAGATACCATCAGGCAGAGGGATTTGCTGATCCAGAGTCTGCTCACTCAGCCTGACCATCCCACTACGAAGCAGTTGTTAGAGGATTTTCGTGCCTGTAGCCGCACTTGATTTCTTTATATATTTCTTTGTATCTTTTATGCATTGATATGCTTTCCACCGCCAGGCTTGTTGGTTGGGGTCACGCCTTTTGCTTCAATTGTATGTGATTACAGTTGTATGCTGCCCGCGCAGGTTTTTCAGATAAATATATGAGGATTTCTTTCCATGATTGGATGTTGGACTTTATTTGTCTTGGAAACTAGGATCGGGGGGGGGGGGGGGGGGAATCTCCCCAAGGCACAGACACACGTTTGAATTTGCATGAATCATTTGCATAACAGGTACCTCGAGATGTTTTCCTAACCCTTTGTGCTTACAGGTTATTTCAGGATTGAACGAAGACAGATTCATCGGTATTCTACTAGAGCAAATCAAGTCAGTGTAATGGAACATGTTCAGACTGACATTCAAGAGCTCAGGGAGAGGATGGATCATTTTATGGATCTCATGCAAGTGGTCGCTAATGGCCAGGACCAGCTCAGAACTCTAGTGCAACCTCTAATTGCACGCGTCGATAGCAACGGTGTGCTTCACGGTGGGAATGTGGTGAATCCTCCGCTTAGTGATGACCAAAGTTACAATTATGTGGGAATTCCAAACAGCAATGGTGAAAAACAGGACTCCGGCCGGGAAAATTGGTAACAACCTAATCACGGTATTAATAACAATTAGCTTTCAAGCAATGCCAGTAACCACGGGACTTTCAGAAGATATGGTGACGACCAAATCAATGATACCAATAACGATTGTTTCACTACTGCGAAAATCGGCGCCGGCTATGACAAAAGAGTTGCCACCGTGCGTTATTTATCCCAAAGGAGGGAAAGGAAACGCTCAGAGTAAACCTAACGCAAAACAGGAAAGGAATGGTCATCGCAACCAAATCCTGGATTCGGGAGTCGGTTACGCAAGGGGAAGGTATTAGCACCCCTCACGTCCGTCGTACTCGACGGGATCCACGCTTGCTTTCTAGTACGGATTGTTATTCTATCTACTCTACAGGTCTGGGTTAAAAGAAAATACAATGACTCGGCAAAGTATCGCACTTTATGCCTACGTATTCCCGTCTGGAACGAGAAATCAGAGTCAACGTAGTTCGCCTACCTACGGGAAAGGAGGGGAAGGTTGCTCGCTAGGATACGGCATCCTATGCCTACGTACTTTCATACAGCATGAAAGATCAGAGCAAACGTAGTTCGGGCCACGGAAGACACAGGCTTGTCTGACTATTTTTATCTTTCTGAAAAAAGGTTTTCTCCTGATTAAGAGTCCAAGCGGACAAAAATGAAACTTTGATGTTTGTTTTCAGTCTTTTACGAAAGAAGTGTTTTTTTTGTTTGCAATCTCTGACGCACTAGAGACTATGATTTGAGAGTGACTACGTCGCGTGTCACCCAAAGGGTGCCACACTAAGCAGCAAGACTACTGGAAAGAAGCTCTCCAGCAACCATTTCTCAAATAGCTTAAGGCTCGTAACGTACGACATCGATTAACCTTATTACTGTATTTTTGAGTTGTTTTGAGATAGAAGAGAAAGAAGCTCTAAAAAGCCTAGAGTTGAAAAGGGAATAAAAACTAACCTAATATTGTCATGCATGGGTTAAAACCTAGTGTCTGTCATATTTCTCTCTTGCATAGAGGGAAACAGAGATCCTAGGGGATAAACGGAAAAGAAACAGATATATAGTAAACAGCAAACATGCATGAGATGCAGCAGTACAAGCGAGGCAAGGGAGTCCCACTCAACCTCGAACCTGGGAAAACAACAGGCAAAGTGAACAGTATTCACTTCAAACCTTTGGGGGCAAACTGTACCAGCCAACAATCAATGCAGAAAAAGGAATAAAACCCAACACCAGCTCTGACAGCAACACCAGCTCCTACAGTAAGCAGCTCAAACAACAACAGCTCTGTCAACTACAATTGATTAACAGCAAAAAAAAGTTGACAGTAACACCTTCAAGTAAGACCCCATCCTCACTCTTCAATGCTCCCCAAGCTTTAGATAAGCTCCCATCTCCAAAAATCTCCAAGCTCTTGCAAGCACTGAACCCCAACCAGTAGACAACTTCAAACAGCAGCAAAACCCTAGCTTCAACAGATAACTCTCTTTGACAGGCACAGGCTTTATCTTTATCAATCTTCAATGGACTTCATATCTTCAATAGGCTTCCATCTTCAATGCACTCACTCCAGAAGAGAATCAATTATCAGATTTAAGTTGAAATGCTAAACAGCTTATTGACAACCAAAGGAAGCCTATAAGCACTTAGCACTGTAGGGAAAAGGTTCCCTCAAAGTTCTACTTCTAAAGTATGTCACTTATCACTCCAAAGGAAGAATGTGAATACTTTAAAAGGACTTTATGTCATAGGGAGGAATAGAAGCACAAGATGCTTTCTATGTTTGCAAGAAGAAATCAATCTAATCTAAAGCTCTCCCTATATTTCCTATCTCTTAAGCCCCCTTCAAGGAGAAGAATCTTCATGCTCCAAGCTCCATCCTTTGTCTCCAATCATCTTCAATGTCTTCATAAGCTCCAACAAGCAAAACTCAAGCCCCAAGCCCAATTGAAATAACCCAAACCAAACAAACAAGCAAAATGCCCAAGAGGGAAAACACACAATCACCACTCAAATTGCAAAAATCAAGTAAAATAGTAATACTTATTATAAAATCCTAGATTAATTTCTAAGGGAACCTAACCCTATACCCAATACCCCATATAAACCCCAAGGTCTAAATCAAACCTTAGGTCCCCAAACTATGCCCTAAACTACACCTAAGTGTTGAGAAATCCTAATTCTAATACCTCTCCTATTTACCTCTCAAACTAATCTAAGTTTTAGTCACAAAAATATGACAAAATTCGTAAGGGCACATGCTTCCCTAATCTAATAAACCTCATAAGAATCAATCAAAAATCATGCACCAATCTCTCACACTAAATTCAGAAAGATGAAGTATCAAACAAATGTAAAATAAAAGCAATAATATTGTAAAATATACCAAAAAAATATAAAATGCATGAAATTAATATTTTTTAGTTTCATAATTTTCTAGAAATCCTATGGGAACTAGGGAAAAAAAATCCCATCCTAAAATGAGTATTTTTTAATTTAATATGAATTATTTTCTAACCCTAGGTAAAACATGAAAATAAAAGAAAATCAACTAAAAATAACAAACTGGCGTGGTGAATAGCCATATTCCCTAGTTATTTTCCAGACTGGGCTAAGGTGGGGGTGCGCTTATCAAGCGCTTGCTAAGCCCAATACTACTCAGAAAAATAATTGGAAAATGGGATGGAAATTGACAAAAGTCTATGTCAAATAGGAATCATATCACGTGTTATATTCAATTGGGCTCCAGATGAGGGTGTCATTAGCAATCTAGTAACTAAGCCCAAAATGAAATGATTAATGAAACGCAGCGTATAGGTTAGTTTATGAATCCTTCAAAAAATCAAACTCACTCGTGGTCGTTGGATGAGGGTTTGGTCAAAGGTCCACTGCAGATCCTATGGTGATTATGTCATCTTCCTCGTTTCAAATGTTGGAGGGAACATGAACCAGACGGTGGCCGGAGGTGGCGCCACCGTCGTCCCGAAACACCAACTCTCTAAATCCCCACCAAAACTCAACCATAAATACATCATCCTACTCGCCTTTTCACCCTGAACAAGAATCTATCCTCCATTTTCATTGAAAGTATCTCCATCTCAAAACACGAAGAAAAATTCAGAGCGAGCTCAAAATTTTAATCCTCACCAATCTCAAAATTGAAGGGCCTAGGATCATCTACGCACTACCCTGAGTAATTTCCACTATTCCACTAAGCTTAAATCAACAAGAACTGCAAGAAATGATCCTCAACAGAAAATTGGTTCCACCTAAATTTGTCTCTAAATCGTGAAATTCTTTACCAGAAACCACCTAGCCATCATCTACAATGCATTTAAACACCTAAAACCTAGCAATTCTACATGGATCATGCCATAAGATGAAGTTTACCAACCTGTGAAATTTGGATGAACAGAAGGTGGAAAGCTTCGAATTATGCTTCAAGATCTTCCAGATTCCTTCAATGAGTGATTATCAAGCTTCTGTATGCATCAGTTTGTGCTGAATCCTCTTGAATTGCCAAACTCGATTCTGAGTTGCAAGCTTCAAACTAAAAGTGCTCTCTCTTGATTCTTCAGCAATCTTGGCCAGAAATCCCTCTGAATTCACTCAACAACTCAAGATAAAGCTATTGAAGGCATGAATTTGCTTTGATAATGCTCCAATTGGTATAACCGATTTTGATTTGCAAAGTGAAAACTCAAAGTTCTATCTCTCAAATCTCTCTCAATCTTCACCAACCAACCAACTCAATCAGTTATAATCCTTATATAGAACATGTAGGAATCATCTAGAATGCCCTGGAATGATCTATGTGAGATATTGAAATTCTCATGCACTTGAAATTACCATGATAAGTTCATCCATGGCAGTCATGATTCAGCTTGCTTCAACACCTGATTTTGATCCAAATTCTCCTCTAATGACAAATTGAATGGATTGGCAAGGGTTAAGGCCTTGGTTATGCTCTAAAGAATGGTTTTGCATATGTTACTGATGATGTAAGAAAGCATTTTCCAAAGCAACTCATAAAACGATGGCTCATCTCAAAATTGTGGTATTGCCAATGTGTTTGAAATCCAATTTCCATTCAAAATGACTACCCATATGCCATGTGTATGCCTCATATCTCAAAAATCCCAATTTCCCTCCTTTGAATCATTTGAAAAATCTCCCTTTTTAGGCCATTTTGGGCAACTTTGTGATACAAGCCATTACAATCACCCATGACTTCTTATCTGACCTAAAAACATCATTTTAATCACATCTCATGTTGAACATTTTTCCATTTAAGGAGTGAAAGATAGAGATTTTGACCTATGTTGAAAAATGACATATAATTCAACCTTCCCAAAATACCCCTGGATTGCCAAGATCATAACTTGAGTTCCACAAATCTTATTGAGGACTTCTAGTACTCAAATTAAAGCTAAGATCAAGCCCTACAATTCTTATGTTGGCCAAGAATCCATTTGAAAATTACTTGATGGGAAAAAGTTGCTTGGAAGTCAAGTGACTTTCACAGATAAATTTCAATGTCCTCTGGTGACCCATAACTTGCAAGAACCATAATTTGAGTTCTACAAATCTCCTTGAAGACTTATAGTACTCAAATTAAATCTATTGAGAAGCTCTACAAGTTTCATGTTGGCCAAGAATCCATTGGAAACTTGCATTTTGACTTATTTGGCTTGGAAGTCCAGTGCTATACAAGGGATTTTACCCTAGGAACCCTGTCTCAAACACCTCCAACCACTCTTAATTCTCTTGAACTTGATCTTGACTAATCCATACACATGCTTTAACATATCCATCCATGACTTCCATGACCTAGAGCTAGGTCTTGATGCCCTTTCATTGCTCTCCTTGACCTAGGGTTACCCAGATGAAACCATACTTGTACACACCTCAACTGTGGTTCTTGAACTTGATGCCATGACTTGTCTAAGCTTCAATAGGGCTCTCTAGGCCTCCCATGGGATCCATAAACACCTCATATTCATAATTCCAGGTTGATGATCTTCAATACACCTCAAGTTAGGAGAGAAATCCACCTGTTGACACTCAAATCTCCTCAAAGCTTCAACCCATTCCTTGATGACTTGGATGTTTTTTCAGCTTGAATAAATCCCCTTAATGTGCTTCCTTAGATAAGAATGGCACTTGATCCCTTGTTAGATGACTGGCTATGTTATGATATGCAAATGATGAGACTATGTACATGATGTGACTATGCAAATGATAATGCAATTAAAACATAAACCAGGTGAAATAGGTTGAGCAAATTTTAGGGTGCAACATATTGGATTTTAAACAGTGCCAGTCACAACTGGACTTTCAAAATAAATGCCAATTACCATTGGACTTTAAATAACACCAGTTACCACTGGACTTTCAGAAGATATGGTGACGACCAAATCAAACGATACCATTAACGATTGGATTTTAAACAGTGCCAGTCACCACTGGACTTTCAAAAGAAATTCCAATTACCATTGGACTTTAAACAATGCCATTTGCCAATGGACTTTCAGAAGATATGGTGACGACCAAATCAACGATACCAATAACGATTGGATTTTAAACAGTGCCAGTCACCACTGGACTTTCAAAAGAAATGCCAATTACCATTGGACTTTAAACAATGCCAGTTACCACTGGACTTTTAGAAGATATGGTGACGACCAAACCAACGATACCAATAACGATTGGATTTTAAATAGCGCCAGTTACCACTGGACTTTCAAAAGATATGGTGACGACCAAATCGATGATACCAATAACGATTGGATTTTAAACAGCGCCAGTTACCACTGGACTTTCAAAAGATATGGTGACGACCAAATCAACGATACCAATAACGATTGGATTTTAAACAGTGCCAGTCACCACTGGACTTTCAAAAGAAATGCTAATTACCATTGGACTTTAAACAATGACAGTTACCACTGGACTTTCAGAAGATATGGTGACGACCAAATCAAACGATACCAATAACGATTGGATTTTAAACAGTGCCAGTCACCACTGGACTTTCAAAAGAAATGCCAATTACCATTGGACTTTAAACAATTCCAGTTACCACTGGACTTTCAGAATATATGGTGACGACCAAATCAAATGATACCAATAACTATTGGATTTTAGACAGTGCCAGTCACCACTGGACTTTCAAAAGAAATGCCAATTACCATTTGACTTTAAACAATTCCATTTACCACTGGACTTTCAGAAGATATGGTGACGACCAAATCAAACGATACCAATAACGATTGGATTTTAAACAGTTCCAGTCACCACTGGACTTTCAAAAGAAATGCCAATTACCATTGGACTTTAAACAATGCCAATTACCACTGGACTTTCAAAAGATATGGTGACGACCAAGTCAAACGATACCAATAACGATTGGATTTTAAACAGTGCCAGTCGCCATTGGACTTTCAAAAGAAATGCCAATTACCATTGGACTTTAAACAATGTCAGTTACCACTGGACTTTCAGAAGATATGGTGACGACCAAATTAATGATACCAATAATGATTGGATTTTAAACAGTGCCAGTCACCACTGGACTTTCAAAAGAAATGCCAATTACCATTGGACTTTAAACAATGTCAGTTACCACTGGACTTTTAGAGGATATGGTGACGACCAAACCAACGATACCAATAACGATTGGATTTTAAACAGCGCCAGTTACCACTGGACTTTCAAAAGATATGGTGACGACCAAATCAACGATACCATTAACGATTGGATTTTAAACAGCGCCAGTTACCACTGGTCTTTCAAAAGATATGGTGACGACCAAATTAACGATACCAATAACGATTGGAATTTAAACAGTGTCAGTTACCACTGGACTTTCAAAAGAAATGCCAATTACCATTGGACTTCGAACAATGGGGATTGCTAGTAACGACTAGACTTTAAGGAGAGAAACTGGTAACAACCAGGCAAACAATATCAGTAACAAATGGGAACGTCTAAAGGTACTAGTAACGACTAGAATCAAATGGGATACAAGTGACGACCTATAACCATAAAACAAAATCAGTAACAATTCAAGTAGAGAAATTGGCGACGACCAACTTACTGTATTAATAACAAATGGATTTAGACAATACCAGTAACCACTGGGCTCTTTAAATGATTTGGTGACGACCAACTCTTCAAACAGGAAGTACATATGTATCCCTCAAAACCTTAGGAACGAAAGTCAAATATCCTCAAAACATTAGGATACAACAAGATTTCATGCAAATGCAACATTCGAGTCTCTAGAAGTTCCTAAACTTGGAATCCAAAGTATACATCTCCAAAGGTACAAAACCTGAGCTTGGGATGGAAACAAACACTTCCAAGGGTACACAACCTGATCTTGGAGGCGAACATATCCAAAGGTGCGAAACCTGAGCTTGGAAACAAACATATCCAAAGGTGCGAAACCTGAGCTTGGAAACAAACATATCCACTTCACTTGGAATAATACACAACCAAATCGTCAGTACCTTTTATCCATGGATTTTCCCAATGCCAATTACCAACTGGCCTTTCTCGAAATATGATTGGTCACCACCAAATTAACTATACCAGTATCCACTGGATTTTTCAAACAACGCTGGTCACAACCGTCCCTCAACGTCCCTAAGATAAGCTTCTCGAGTGATACTGACACTTATTTGGGGATACGGATAAACTAAGAAGCTTTTCTGGAGAGACTGCCACTTATCTGCAAGGCAATGCAAAATTTTCTTCTTGATAGATAGTGCAAAATAAATGCATGTCCAGGTAGGTTCAGCGATCGACAGGGACCAAAGTTCAATCTAGGACCAAGCTAGAAAGAAATTGTCAAACAATACTCCAACCATTGAGAAATGAACTCGAATAGGGACGCCTCTTATCCAATCGTGGAAAAGATAACTGAAGCAACCATGATTCATGAGGACTAAACTCTGGGGAATTGAGAAAGGATGGACATTCTATGCTTAAGGGCTGACAACTCTATTGGAGAGAGACAACACACCCAGTCACTTGGTGAAAAACACCAAAGTGAAACAGGAATAGGTAATAACCAGAGATAGCAAAAATGCACGGATGCTATGCATATGCTTTATGCCATGCTTATGTTTATGCTGACAAAACAGCCAAAACAAAACAGGAGATGAAATAAGCATCTCGACACAGATACCCAGCCAACTTCATCAAAATTGGACATCAACGGGGATGATCATAAAGATCAACAGTTCCACTTCAAAGTTATAACCTTCTCTGGGAGAGATTAATCTACTTAGGACACAACATCATGACTTCACTTGGATTGCCATCATGAGCTTGAAACCTTTGTTGAAGGAAAAATCACCAAGGGAAGTTCCAAGATCAACAGAAGTAACAACTTAATCGATGAGCTGACAAAAAGGTATCATAAGAACAAAACACTTCTGCCCCTCGATAATATAACAATCCTCTTCAAGTGAGCAACGGCTCTCGCGACAAAAAGTCTTCAAACTTTTCTTCCCCATATTTCATGGTCTGTGGGAAGAAACCAATCAAGAGAAACTAGCATAAAGATGCTTCAATGTCTTCAAACTCTTATAAAGAGAGATTTACAAATCTCGACGTGATTACCCCAGTTTACCGGTGCTTGCACTACAAAGTCTTCAGATTGTGGAAGTAACGATTGGGGAACAAACTTGCCCCAGCTAGCTGTTAACTGCAACAGAATTGCCCCAGACTAAACTATTCATTGAGAGCTTCATCTGATCTTGACCTAATCGGCTCTGATTAACTGAACATTGTGATAAATGATTAACAAATCCTTCAGATTAGTTGCCCCAGGCTAAGCTTCCTTTATCAAATCAAACTCCCTAGCTAGCAGCTATTATTGGGATTCCTCTGACATTGGATCGTCTAGCAAACAATGTTGTTCATTAAAAGTTGGCAAATTTCAATGTAAAATTCATGCAATCTTTTGAAAACATTTTTGATGAAACACACACGGCGGAGTGATCAAGTGATCAAAGCGAAAGTAATTCAATCATCTTACAAATGATGGATAAAGTGGCTAACACACACAAACATCAAAGATCATTAGGAGTTAGGTTATCCAACCTTGTTGTAATATGCTTTCAAAACAACCTTACCTCAATTAGGTCTTTTAAGGGTTGTAACGTGGCTTGGTTCACGGTTCATGAAACAAAGGATAAAGGCTCAAAGTTATTTGTCCCACCCAATCTCCATGATGAACTCCAATCCTACGCTCGGTTAACTCAAACTATACATTAAGGTTCTTACAGATTTAAGAATGGAACTGATGATAGTTGGTGATGATTCACAAACCTAAGGTAGTCACAACTCCCTTACAGTATTTGATAGCTTTTTGCTATTTGAGGATTTTTAAGAGTGATAACTCTTACAAAATTCCTCTCTTTTATTACCCATGACTTTTGTCTGAACTGTTTTGTTCAAATATACAGTCAAAGGGATGCCCCATTTTTTCCTAAGTCTCCTTCATAGGTTTTGACTTAGCGGGCTTTTCAATGTTCTTTTTTTCTTTTTCTTCTACTCTTTTTTTTAGAAAGGTGGTGACTACCTAGTTCAATGGCTACGGTGAACCATCAACGTCTTTTAAACTTCGACACTTGCCTGTTGTGCACGAAGGAAAAATCTGAATGCACCACTTTTATGTGAAAAGTGTCTTGTATGCACATATCTTCAAGTTAACCGAGAACTACCCGTCCCAGGTTTGAAATTTAAGGTTTTTTGCTTGTAAAGAAATAAAGCTTCTACTTCTAGGCTCGAAGGGGTTAACGAGGGATTATCTTCCTTATTTCTCCAGTGTTTAGGGATTGAAACAATGCCTTACATCATCGGCAAAGTTAAATTGAAAGCATATCAACAACAGTTATGGATATAGTTTTCATCATCCTCCCCAATCTTTGCTTTAAACAACAATTTAGTAAAGAAATTTTTTTTCGCATTTTCGTCATCTCATAACAATGAAAGGAAAGAGAAAGAGTGAAATGAATGGACTTAATCAAAAGATGCACAAACATTTCATTAATCTTGCCAATTTAAAATGAACAACAGCTTACAAGCAAATCAAATGCAAAGAAAATACAACACAATGCTGAAACAGTCTACAGCTGCCAGCCTTAGGGAATTAAAATTGTTTAACAAAACATAGAAAGAGCACTATCCTCTGACATCATGAGTCTAGGGCCTTCTTCTTTAGTCCACCATATGCAGGGAAGGGAGTGCTTCTTCATCAAGCAAAAGGTTGACTTGTACTTGAGGTTTGCATATCTTGAAAGATATGACTCCTGCTTCAATCATCTCATGTACCTTGCCCTTGAGGATGTAGCATTCCTCAATATCATGACCAGGCGCTCCATGGTGGAAGGCACAAAAAGCATCGGTCGTGAAATAACTCTGGTGGGGTTGAGGGATAATGGGCGGAATATCCTTCTGGACTAAACCATTTTGCAAGAGTATAGGGAACAAACGGGCATAAGGTATAGGAATACCCCGGGACCCACCAGTTTGCTCATATGGCTGATTGGTAGACGAAGATGAGCCTTTTTGTCGTTGGGATAAGATCAAATCTTTGACAAAGTTTGTCAAACTCTTTTTGGCACGCTTCACGTTTTCTAGCTCGTCATTGAGCTTCTGATTCTCCTGCTCTTGGGTATCCATCATATCCCTAACAGCAGCGGTGAATGCCTCTGTGTTATTCTTTAAACGAGAAACTTCTTCTCGGAGTGCTTGATTTTCTTGCTCAAGACGGTCCATCTTTTGAGTGCTAGCCCTTGTATTATACTCTCTCCCTCTTTTTCTAATATCAATGGAACACAAAATGAACCAGGGGACCAACGTAACGAAGTATGATATGCAAAATGCTGATGCAAGTGCAAAAGATACAACTGGTTTTACAAAACTCAGAAGATTGATTAGGTAAAAACCCTCATTTCCTCAATCATTGGAAAAGTTACAACTTTTAAAAATACCAGAGATCTACTGAGTTTTACAAAACTAGTTGCGACATGATATGCTTATGGTGATATGATGTTTATGAATGCAAGAATGCACAAACACAAGCCTAGGTTTAGAGGAAACGAGCGTGGATCCATGGTCTACCCATCCCAAAAGGTGTGTAATATGGATTCTCAAACCTGTAGAGCAGGGTTCTAAACGGTTCTCAGAGTCAACAACCCATCTTTCGGATATTATCAACTTCCCAAATCACTTGGTAATCGATAATATTCTCAAGAGAGTCTCATCCAAGTGTAGTATTGCGTATCAACTATTTCGGAAATACTTCCTCATAGCCATCGCACTACGTCCTAATAAGGCCAAAGTGGGGTAAAATGTAATCTAAAAGTCCACAATGTCACGAGCTCCTTCGTCGAAAGTAGTGTTGTTTTTACGAATACTCGTTTAATAAAACTAACTCTCAAGAGGCCCTACACTGAGCAGTAGTTTCTCAAGTTAGCTTGGTCGGGAATCAACTCCCTCTAAGCCTTCTTGAATATACCACCATCCTATCATAATTGCACTCAAGTCCGGGTATAGGACCGTCTGACCACCCAAAGTACCCAATATCCAACATACAAACAAATATATTTACAAATATACATGTTAAGCAAATATTCACAAATATAGCATACAATCAAACAAAATAGGCTAAACCCTCAAGTTTATTTTCCCCAGTGAAGTCGCCATTTCTGTTGCGGTGAGAATCGTGATACCAAGCTATTGATTAACTTGAATCTTTAATTCTTAAATTCACAGCCAGACTTTAATTTATCCAAAGGAAAGGCCTAAAGAAAGAAAGAACCTTTTGCGCGATGTTACAACAACGCTAAGAGATTCGGGGATCGGGGGTTGGTTATGCCTAGGGTAGGTATTTCACATCCTAAACATATGTAGTACTCTACAGGAACCTTTTGTTTGTTTGCATGCTAGGTTTGCTAAATGTTTGCTATGGATTGGGATTGGGTAAAAGGTGTAGGTAAAGACCTAAAGATAATTTCTAAGTTTGCTCGCAAAGACATCGCGTCCTCTGCCTACGTATCCTAACTAGGATAGAATCAGAGGAATCGTAGTTCACTCACTAGGGATAAAGAACACTTGATCATGATCAAGGTTCAGAGGGGAACAAACATTACAATGCTTGTATAGAGTTTAAGAAAACTCTCTAGATCTAAGTTGAACGCTCAAGAAAGGGAAGTAAGTAATCATCTCCATGATTCTTACATAGAGTTAACAAACTCTATCCTGAGTTCTAATTGAAAGAGCATTCCTAATAAAGGGTAAGCTTTTTAGACTTAAGCAAAGTCCAATGGATAGGTTCTAACTTAACTAAGTGTTTAGATGACTTAACAAAGTCAAGGGAGGGTGATGAGCTATCTATGACCCAAGGGTCAATAGAGAAACTTTCCTTTGGAAGGGAAAAGAGGAGGCAACTTGGATGAGAACTAAAGAGTTTCATCACTTGGGGAAAATAAACTTAACAAAGTAAAAAACCTTCAATCATGATGAATATAAGAGATATGGTTACAACCAAGAATAAACAAGCATATTACAATAAGCAAGTACTTCAAATAGGATGAATGGTTATAACCAAAGCATGGTATAAGGATATCACAATATCAATGATTTCTAACAAGATAGATGGTCACAACCAAAGCATGCAAGCATATTACAATAGGCAAGAAAAGATGAGTTCTTACAAGACTAAATGAAAGATAAATACTTAAGCATATCTTGACAAAGATGAAGGTAACAACCAATGCAAACAAGTTATAACTTCATGGGGATGTTACATGGAAATCAAATAAAATAGGCATGATGCTCACAAGCAAAAGTAATTACAATCCTATACACAAAAGGTTTGACAAACAAAAGCTCACCTCAAGCACCACAACAAACTTAAGAAAAAAGAATCAAAAGTTTTGAATGATTAGGAGGGTAAAAACCCTAAAAGAAGCATGACAACTTTTTTAATGCATAGTGTTTTCAAAAATGAAAATTTTTAGAATATTAAAATACCATGTGAAAATATGCAAAAGTAAAAAACCAATGCAAAAAGAATCAATCAAAAATGATAAAAAATGGTGAAGTTATGTGATTTTGAATTTTGAAGAAAAAAACAAATATTTTAGTGATAAAAAGATAGGAGGGCGTTTGGTGGGTGTTGAACCTACCACCTCATGATTGCCAGCTCAAAACTTGGCCAAGACAACTAGAGGCACGCGCGTGCAAGTGGAAAGAAGGAAAGACTAAAATATGAAAACATGGCAAATATGGAAAAATAAGGCAAAAGGGTTGATCTCCACACGGATCGAACCCATGACATGGTGATGGCAAGGCGTATGAGAAACAAGGCATAACCACTAGGGTGGCGATACATCCAAGTCTTATGCCACCCCAAATAAAACATGTACTTAACAAAGTTGGTTTTTTTTGGGCCAAGGCAAGATGAGCAAGGAAGACAAGTCATAGCATGAAAACGGTAACACCATAAATCACTCAAAACTCAACCAAATTTAGCAAAATTCAGGTCTAACTCATGTGATTTTTAACAAGGAATACAATGGCAATCTCAGTTTTTTCAAATAAGACACATAAATTAAAATTCGAATGCAAATGCAATGTGAAGCTTATGAAATGCAAAATGGTAGCTACAGCTCATGACAACACTGATTATGGTCAAATGAAAGTATGCACACCTTTCAAATACATCCTTCATGGAATTTAGATGCAAAGATCATACAAAGACAACTCCAAACAAAAACTAGTGTGTGGACTATAATGATTTGAACAAGAATGCTTGATATGTTGTTTTGGGAAAAAGAGCAACAGTTCATGATGCATCATACATACTCAATTCAATCAACACACACTAAATGATTCATATACATTAAATCATGGATTCAAACAGCTTGCAAGAACTTAACAAAAATTGATGGCACATGAATTGAAGCATAAGACAGAAGTTGACAGCAAATTATATGACAATCAAGATCAAAATCAACTAGCCACACCTTATGAATCTCTACAATGCCTTTACAAAAGCAAAACACCTTAAGAAATTTGCACCAATTCAAATAAACTGGTCTGTCTGGACAGTTAGTAATCTTGTGCTCATGGACTAACAATTAAACATATTATGGATCCAACATGTAGAAAACTTATATACATAACAACAACAGTTGGTCCTTAAAATCATGCCAAGTCTAACACATCAAATTCAAATCATGCCTCAAAAAGTGAAGGTTACAACCACAGGATAATGGACCTAGACATATTTTAACAAGAAAATCACACTAGCAGCAAGTAGTACAAGATGACAATTAACACCAAACAAGGTATGCTCTTGGTTTACAAACAAATCACAATAGCAAAACTTGACAAAGTTTGGAAGTAATCATAGCAGCATGGTAGTGTTTATAAATTCAGGCAGTTATGACATCAACATATGACAATGCCAATGATCAATAGTTAGCCCTAATTCTATATGCACATATCATCCTGCAAACATATATCAAATGTTAGCCTACAACAAAATAATGCTATGGCAGTTTCATGAACCTAGGCAGTTGTGGCAGCAGGTGTGGATTTTAAAAAAAATGGCAAGGCTAGCACAATCATCAATTAACCTTAATACTCCTAACGCATATGACAGTTTGCAAGCTTAACAATGGCATCATGACAGTTTGGTTCTCAACAGAATACACATGACATATGGATGCAAGTACTCAAAAAATTGATCAATGAGGCTGAACAACAATTCAAAACAGATTCACACCAAAGGCTTTCAATGCATCAAAACAAGACATACAGGCTCAATTACAGTTGACAATGTAAACAATACGTGGACAAATCATGGTTACAACCACAGCCTTACTATGATGCCTAAGGATGACAGTAGTATGATGCAAGTATGAACAATGCCAACTATCTAGCAAACAGGATCCAAAGAGTATCATATCTCATGTTAACAAACATATACAACAATGGAGAATGGTAGGCAGCAAATAAGATATGATATGAACATATCAGGCTTGAAAACAGTCCTACCAATATAAACCTAATGAAAACACCAACTGATGCAATAATGACAGTGCCAAACACCCCCTAACACATGATTCTAAGGTACAAGACTCTCATGTTAACAAACACAAGTCAAACATAAAGGAAAAGTTCAAAGTATCATAAAGGCATGCTTAACATGACAATGGTAAGGATCAAGTTTAAGGCACATATCATGGTAGTTACAAACATTAAGACAACAAAAATAAGGTATTGGTCATCAACATCAGATGAGTCATCCCAATGACCTTTGACAAGTCCAATGAGGCTGAACAACTTACAAGCACGTTCAAAATATGTTAAAGACCAAGCTCAAGCACACAAATAATCCCAAAAGATGCTAGAACTAAAAAATGACCTAAGAGTTGAAAATGCACATGGTTTTGAAAAATGCAAGAACAGAAATGTGCAGAACCAAAACCAAACCAGTTTCAAATGATACAAACATCACATGGATCCAATATATAGGTACTTCCAAATCAAAATGTTAACAAACAGGTTCATGGTATAAAAGTGATACTGCAACAGAAGCAAGTCAATATCCTTCACAAACAGAACCAAAACAAGACAGCATCAAAACTTCATGAAGTTGCAAGCAAGCTCCTCATATGTTCATACATGACATAAAATGGCACTTAGGAGAGTCTCAATTTTCAACACATAGCATCACAACATATTGATGATGATCATAAGATCAAAACACATTAATGAGTAAAACAAACAATCTTGGCAGATTCAACATGAACTGCACTTATATTGAAAACACATTGTAACAACTAATGCATTTTAAACATGTTCATGACAATTTTAAAAGGGATAGTAACTACCAACCTCTTGTAGACTTCCAAGCAAGCTAATATAGAAGTGAAAACCTTGAAGCCTCCAAATGAAATCCAATCCAATGCCTTGGTGAGAATGCAACCTTTCTTGCACTTGAAGTAAACAAGTGGATCTTGGACCAGAACTTGAAATAAGTGATGATGATGATATTTTAGGTTATGGAAAGTTGGTATATCATAAATAAGGTGTTTGGAGGTTTACAAAGATCAAAACAGGCCTGGTATGTGATTTGGCAGATTTTGAGTGTGAAGTCAAACTTTGCTTGGTTGAAAGTTGACTTTTGAGAAAATGAGGGTTTTGAATGGTTTAAGAGTTTGAACACCTCCCACACATCATTTGTGGATTGTGTGGATGGTTTGTGATGATCTTGAGTGGGTGAAAATGATTTTGGAAGGTGTTTTGCTCAAGGCAGATTTTTGGTAGTTTTGGAGTGGTTTTCTTCACTTGTAAGAAAATGCAAGATAGGATGAGAGAAATGGTTTTATCTTGGGTTTTAGAGTGCTCTAGTGTTTCACTCAACATAGAGGAAACCTCTATTTATAGGCAAGGAGAGGTTTGGGGCAGATTGGTACTTTGGCACTTTTGGAGGGAGTTTTGAAAATGCAGTCTTGCTTGAGATTTGTTGCAGCTGCAAGTTCAAGTCTTTGGGCTCAAGCTGATGCATAAATCAAGTGGTGAGGATGACATAGAAGTGAATGAAGTGTGGTTAGTGAGTAGGAGAACTGTTGCTGCAAGATTTCCATAAAGTTTCTCTTTCTTCCTTTTCTTTGATTAAAATAATACCAACTTGCCTCCAACTTGCAAAACTCATCAAACCTCCTAATTTTCTGCATTTCTTCTCCTCATATTCTCTAAATATCAGATATAAACATGATCCAAGGGTTGAGAATAGCTCAAGTGACCAGAAGGTGAGTTTGTGAAAAAGTGAAAATGTTGGACTCAAGTGTTGAAACCTCATCTTGTTGGATCCATAACTCTCAACGCATAAAGGATATGGAGGAGTTCTAGTACATTTTGGAAAGCCCTCATGAAGATCTACAACTTTCATGTTTTCATAATCTTCAGATTCCTAATGGAACTTGGTCAAAAATCCATTCAAAGTTGCTAAAAAACATGCCTAAAAAGGCCAATAACTTAGAAATTTTCTAAGTTATTTTTCCCTCTTGTAATGATCTTGGCCAAAACTCCAAACTTATGCATTTTATGCTCATGGACCACTGTGTGAAATTTGTAGGACTTGTCAAGAGCTTTCCAATGAGCTTTGAACCAACTCAATTGGATGTGTGGTTAGGGAATTATGGTATTGCGCCTTTCAAAACCCTAATTTCCCGATTTTTCGATTACTCCTCAATCCTTGATCCAATGGTCATGAAACTTCATGGACAGGTGTAATATGTTACTAGGAACATTTTTGCTTCATACTTTGAGGTCAAATTCCTTATGATTGAATAGTTGACTTTTCGGTCAACCGAACGATCGATCGATGACTACCGAGTCGACTGTTGATGTTCCGGGCTTTTTGAGGCCTTGAAACTCCTTGAATAGACTTCAATAAGCCATATGAACTTCATGGACCATGATCCCACCATTGGAGCACCATTTAAATCAAAAGTCAAACTATAGTCGACTTTTCCTGATCGAAAACCCTAATCGGGTATCCTGAACTGCATTGCTCTTGATCCTTGGGTGACAACCTCAAATTGGATTCGTACTTGATCCAATGGAGTATATTTGATGATGTGGAGACTTATTTCATGGAGAACCAATCTAATATGTTGACTGATTAAACTCTCGAAATCTCGATTCTCTGCTGTATGGAACCCTAATTCACATGTATCTTAACAAAAACAAACTTGAAATGGGTTAAGGTTAGATAATCAAATGAATATGATCCTAAGATGATGATGAAGATCTAAGGGGTCAAAATTTGGGGTGCAACAGTACTCGCCCACAATTTTCAATGATCCCAACAACAAGTTTATAAAACCAGACGTCGATCTATAAGAACCTGAAATAATCAATCAAATTAAACACAGTTAGTTACTGGTTAAACTTAAATCAGAGTGATAATTAAGACTAGTGTGAAAAATGTAGTAAAAAGCAGAAACATTGTTGTGATGCTACAACTATAGCATAATTTAAGGAAGCAATAAAGATTGAAATAGACCAATTGTGATAGAGAATGTGTAACTAATGTAACAATAATGACCACAATTCCCAATAATACCCTTTGCAACATTAATTGAAAGGTTAATTCTATGACAGGCCCATGAAGGGCACTCCGGATACATTCTGTTTCATACTGCTCCCTCGGGTCCTGCCTGCCTATGTATCCTAACAAACAGAGTTTTCTAAATGCCTCCTCCACTCTCTCTCTCTCTCTGATTTATTGTTTCTGATCACTCAATCTTTTCTGTTTAACATTGTTTAGTCCCATGAACATACCAGAAAATAATAAAAACTCTAAAGATTTAGGTATAAGTGTAATTACAGTTTCTGAGAATGCAACTTTTGATAGTCTTGTTTCACGCGGAAAATCTATATACACCCAAATTCAAGTCACAAATTATTACTAACTCGGAAAAAAACAAAACAATCAAACTCAAAAAGAAGTGAAAATTACCAAAGCAGGTCTGGATTCATCGTCATGAACAACCCCAATGCGGGCACAAGCAAGCATTGTGATTGTAAACTCATAGCATTGCCACTGTATTAAAACATATTTAAAAACATGAGCTGCAGTGGGATAAATCACAAGAATAGTAGAAACATGAGCTGCAGTAGCTATTAAGGCATTAACAAAACATCTAAAACATATAGACCAACAAAAGGATGCAGAGGGTGTGCAGTAGAAAAACTCTTGTTTCTGGAATCACTAAGGCATTGCATCACATATAGACCAACAAAAGGATGCAGAGGGTGTGCAGACAATGCATCACATATAAAATGTTTTGATGCAATTGAATATCCATTTGTTCAAGCAACATACCTTAGAAGATACCGTTTCAAAATTGCTACACACCTTGTGACAACTGCAGGACTGGTAAAAACAAGTGTCGATGTCAGCAGTAGAAAATAGAAATTTTAAAATGGTTCACAAAATACTATGAAACCAATAGTGGTTGCCTCAAAATTATTACATGTAAAGCAATTGTAACATGGATTTCTTACCCAAAACAAACTTCTGACACTGAATTACTATGAAACCAATAGTGGTTGCCCCAAAATTTTACGCGTCATGGCTTCAAAATTGATTTACTAATTATAATGGCTTTAATATTATGAGTCATTCAAGACTCCAAAAAAATTCAAAAAGTGGCTGCAAGTACAAGAGAAAAAATGGTTTAGTATGGTTGCAAGTACAATAGAATGTTTGCTGCATATATATATATATATATATATATATATATATATATATATATATATATATATATATATATATATATATATATATATATATATATATATATATATATATATATATATATATATATATATATATATATATATATATATATATATATATATATATATATATATATATATAAATAGTGGCTGCATATACAATAGAAAAAATTCAGCATATACCTAAAGGTGATTTAAACAGGCCCAGCCTGCCCATGAGCAGTTGCTCCAACGGTAACACCTACACGAAACTCTGCAAGATACCAAAAATATAATGAGGCTAAAGTTATTAAAATAATATTAAAAAAGATAAAATTTTGTTTCATAAAGTACCTGAAACTATAGAATCAGTTATGTCATATTCTTTAAGCAGATCAAGGACTCTTAAGTCGTTCTCGTTAGAAGGCATCAACCAGTTTTGAGAACAAATAAGTGCCTCGGCTATTGCCGGACTCAAAGAACTCTGATACATGTCTAACATTTGCCCCTCAGTACTAAAAGCACTTTCGGATGCTACACTTGAAACAGGTGTTGCCAAAACTTCCCTAACCAAAGTAGCTAATATAGGATTACATGTGGAATTCTCCTTCCACCATTTAAGAATGTTAAAATTTCCAGCATCTCCCCAACAAGGGTCTCCTAAGTACTTCTCTAGTTCATTTTGATTATCAACTGTGTCTTTCTCTTTCAAGTGTTGTTTAAAAGCATCAACCCTTGTAAAAAGTGATGGTTTTCTAGTTTGGGTGCATGTTTCTCCATGGGAAGTGCTCCCGGATGGTGCATCTAAGAAGGCAGCCCCTACATTTTTATCATGCTCAAATTTATACCAATTATATAGTTTATATAGACTTTTTTTGACACACTCAACATTTTTCTTAGCAAGTTCACTTCCAACCCCATACATGTCATTGAAAGACCACTCAACATAATCGAACTTAAACCTAGGGTCAAAGATCACTCCAAAATAGATAAAATGATTCACTTTTTCAACATCTCCCCAATATTTATCATATTTGGTCCTCATATTAGAAACCATTGGAGCTACATAGGTATTCGTGTTCAAGGACACTTCTTGAAGCTTACACAAAATATCAGACAAGTTATGAAAGGCTAAATGTAACAACACTTCTTGCGAAGATGAAAAAAATTTGGTTGCTTCATAAAATGTTTTCAAAAAAATCACAAAAGCCCCTAGCTTTTTCCCAATCAGTAGAACAAGGTGGACCAGAATGTTCAAAAAACTCCATGTAGCTAGGATCCTCATCCTCTAACTTTTCAAATGCTGTTTGGAACTTCTCAACAGCGTCCAACATCAAGTGGAATTCCATTGTGTGGAAACATCAAGGCCAAGTTTTCTTTTACATGTTATCCCTAAAATTTATATACATTCATTAAACTTCAAAGCTCTTTGCGATGAGGACCTCACAAACCTAACAGCATCGCCGACACTTTCAATAGCCAACTAATGATCTTTTTGTCCATCTCTCACAACCAAGTTTAAGATATGGGAAGCACACCTCATATGCAAAAAACTCCCAAGACCAATTAAAGAATTCTTGCTCTTAAGTCTTTTTTCCAAGTAAGAAACAGATACATCATTACATGTTGCATTGTCAAGGGTAATTGTTGACACTTTCCTAAGCCCCCATTCCTTAAAAACATCTTCCATTTTTTTTACCAATGGTGTCACCCTTGTGATTTGGAACTAAACTAAAACTAATAATCTTTTTATGATAGATCCATGCATTGTCAATGAAGTGTGCAATTATGGCCATGTAACTAAGATTTTGAATTGAAGTCCAACAATCTGTGGTTATTGAAACCCTAGCACAATCAGATTTAACAAAGGCTTTAAGTTTTAACTTTTCGGCCAGGTAAAGTTAAAAACAATCCCTAGCAACAATCCTCCTTGAAGGGATAGTAATTTGTGATTGTAGTTGTTTGCATAGTTTCTTAAAACCCTCACCCTCTACCACTCTAAAGGAATGCTCATCAAGAATAACAAAGGAAGTAATAGCCTTCCTAGATGCTTGAGAATTGAACCTTTGGCTTGTTGAGCCTAAAAAACCAGCATCACCACTTACAAGGTTTCTTTGTGTGGGATCTTTCTGTAAAAGGTTAGGGTTTTTGTGACACACTTTTGAGTGAGCTAACATGTTGGATGTTCCATGTGTTTTAGGGTCGCATCGGTATCTTTTGTGATGATGTTTATACACGGCTATTGGTTCAGGTTCATCAGGTAAAATGTTAAAGTCTAACCAAACAGAGGAAGTTTTCCTAGTTCCGCTAGCATTAACTTGTCTTTTTTTCCTAGCAGGGGGAACGTGAGGAAGTGCAGATTCTACTTGTGTAGGTTCAGCATGGGAAACAGGATGTTCCGGCACTGAAAATATTTGGGTAAACTAAAAGAATCAATCCTATATTTTGACATAGAAACCAACAATATACAACATATACTAAATAATCAATTCTATATATTGACACACTAAACTGCAATCTGTAATACACAATATACACTAAACAATCAGTCCTTTTTTTTACACAATAAACAACAACTAATAATATAAAACATACACTAAACAATCAGTACTAGTAATAACCTAAACTGCAACACTGAAAAGGGAAAACTTTTAAACACAAACACATACCTTGACTCAGCCCTTGCAAACTAGCATTTTCAGCACCTTGCAAGCTCCCTTCTTCAGGTCCTTGCAAGCTTCCTTCTCCAGGTCCTTGCAAGTTCCCTTTTCCATGTTCCATCTTCCAATAATACTAAAAAAATCAAACGATAAGTATTTAAACAAACCTATAAGTACTAAAAGTTGAAAACCATGTACTTAGGTCGATTTAGTAAGTTGCTATAAAAATTTCAAACTAATTTTCAACAGATTTTCAAACAATAAGTACTTAATGCATCCATTATATATAGTGACTATTTTTCAATAATCAAAAAACACATAAAACAATAAGTTTAGAACATAACCAAAATTAAAGATTTGCATAATAAAAATTCAAGATAGAAGTTCAAAAAATCAGAAATAGAGACAACTTTGCAATGACAAGTTTAAGCTTTTCAAATACAAGTTTGGTGCAGAAAGAGAGAAAGACATAGAAGGAGAAAGAGAGAGAAGAAGAAAAAGAACAAAGAAGAACTTACATTCATGTCAAATCGTGGCTTGGTGGTGTTCGTGGGGACCAAACAACCACAACAAATTGAAGAAGAAGATGAAAGTTTAAACTACAATGTAACCCTAGCGCTAGCGGCAAAGACAAAAATGAATGAATGAAGAGGTTGAGAGAAAATACGTTTTTTGGGATTAAGAGATTGAGAGAAGGAGAAAGAGAACAATTATGAGTGGTTAAAACTTACATTCTCTTGTGGTGTTGTGGTTGTCTATGGCGGCGGCGTAATCTCAAATACAAGTTCGATGAGGAGAAATGGCTGTGTTTTTATGTTGAGGGAGAATGCTGGTAGAAGAATGAAACCCTAGTAGTAAGAGAACACATTCAGTCTCCACACTACTCACACAAAAAATATTTTAGTCAATGGATGGGTCGGATCTGGCTTTCACTGGGTCTAAAAGTAGCATCCGAAATCGACCTACTCAAGCCAAATGAACCCAATAACTCTCAATCCGACGATCCGAAAAACCAATTCACACGAACCGTGTCTTTACGGGTCATATGGATTGGACGATTTGGATTGGTTGTACAATTTCTGTCCAGCCCTACTATTTTATTTAGCAAGTCAAAATGCACATAACTTAAGCGTTTATGCCATAACCAAGAATCTTCACTCTTAGCCACTAATCACTTATTACCCTACATTGACACATCATCTAGACCAATCATATAATCAGTTTCAATCCTAGAACCCTTAAACACAAGGTCCTTACTAGTCTTATTCTCAATTACACAACTAAGAGTATTAAAAACTATGGAATACCGTTTGTCACATAATTGGCTAATACTTACCAAATTGTGTTTAAGCCCTTTCACTAAAAACACATTTTCAATGGTAATTATGGAGGGATTTCCCACAATACCTTCACCAAGAATTCTACCATTCGTATTGTCTTCGTACGTAACGTGACCACTTTCCTTCTCATAAAACTTGATGAACATGGAAGCATCTCCCTTCACGTGTCTTGAACATCTGCTATCTAGAAACCATAATCTTTTTGCGGAGGCAAGACTTTCCTGCGACAAATCAAATTTATAATTTAGGTCCATAACTAGTGGGTTCTTTAGGTTTAGTTGAGTTACATTTAGAAATCCCTGTCATTTTGCCATTGAAAACTTGAACGTTCCTAACATGAGAAAGAGGCCTAATGTGACTCTTATCTCCACAATAATGGCAAACAACTTTAGATGAAAGGATTTTTCTAGTTCTTCTATTGACATGAGGGATTTTCTTAAAAACCTTTCCTCTTTCACTCAAATAACTAAAATAAGTACAAGATAGTGAAGTAGCATGTGTTAGTTGTTGGTTAAGAGTATCAATTTTAAGTTTTAAAATTGGTCACTCAACACACTCCACAACTTTCATCTTCTCAACTAAAGTATATGAAATGTTATAATGCTCATACGTTAGATATGTATGAGCTTCCTTCATATATTCTAAAGAATGATTAAGATTATTTATCTCCTCTTCATGTTTTGAAATCATTTCTTTTTGGAGATGGATTTTCTTACCCTTCTATGGAATCAACATACATGTCATTGAATGCATTCGACAATTCACTATAAGTATACTTATTTTCAGGATCATAATTATATACCTTTGAAGTTCCATATTTCTTATGTGCCATCAAGAAAAAGTTGTCACACTAATCATCTAAACTCGAGCAAGAATCAGAGGAGGAGCTTTCATCCTCTTCTTGCCACGCAATGTAGGCTCTACAGCCTTTGGAATTCTTTCCCTTTGTCTTGTAGAAAACCTTGTCTTTACTTTTATGATGTTTGGTGAGACTTGGATATGTGGTTCTAAAGTGTCCCAATTTACCACATTCGTAACATATGATATCATCATATATTTCTTGTGATCTTTATTGGGTGGGTGAGTATTTCTGAAATTCACTAAACCTTTGTTAACCGATAACAAGTGTACATAAATGATTGATTTCCAATAACTATAATTTTTGCCTTTTAAAACAGATGCTCTATTATAGCTCCCTTAGGATCGTCATCTTTTAACATATTCACAAACTCTTTGATGTCAATTAAACACAATAAAAATACCAACTTTGATACCAATTGTTGGGTGTGAATATGGAAAAATGAAAACAGTATAGAGGGGGTGAATAAACCCAATTTAAAATTCAATCGCTATTTTCAAAATTAGAGTGTTTTCAAAAATAATTTGCGAGCAAAAAACTTGATGTGAAAATGGGAAAACTATACAATTTAAATAATGATCAAGTTAGTAGAGATTGTGTCACAAATACAAAGATTAATATGATGAAACACTAGGTATTTGTTAATTCAATTGTGTAATTTACAAGTAGTGTACACAATTATTTAATGAATGGAGTTCTAATGTCAATTTGTTTCACAAAAATTTAATCACCAATCTAGCTTAACAAGTTATCCAATTCCAACAAAACCTAATGCTTACGTAATAAATCGATATCAATGAACAAATGGTAACTACGATGGAATTGAAAAACCTAAGCATCAAAATATTACGAAATTAAATGCAAGAGTAAGAGAGAGATATGACACCGACATTTATAGGGCTTTGATGTTTGTCCTTGGTTTACCTACGTGCAGTCTTTAATGGTTTCTCATTAGAACCTGCGTAGTTCCTTGTTATTTTACAAATATGCAAGAGTTTATACAATCACCAATCTACAATACAACTGAGAAAATAAATCTCCTATTTGCATATTAACTTGTATACAACACACAACCAAACTCTTATACATAATCTTTAATCTATTTACGCTTCTTGAATCTTCCAATATCACCAATTTGCTTCAAACCTTCTTGTGTAGCAATCAACCCCTTGATCCTACCTGTCGCGGTTGGGAAAATTACAAAGTCACCATCATCCTTTATTTGTTCCTAAGAAACAGGGAAATAATAATAAAACCTAAATCTAAGGGTGAGACACTAGGACTTGGGAGTCGATCAAGTGAGGGGGGGGGGGTGTTAGGCATCCCTCACTTCAATTATACTCAATGGGATCCTCCTCTAATTCTAGGGTTATTGTTTTCCTAAAGGAATATTTACTTACTTTCTTATTAACAACTTATTTTATTTATTTACAAGGGATATGTTAATATTTAGAAAAAAATGTTTGATTACAAAGAAGGACAAAGAAAATAATTTTCATTATTGTACTCGCTAGGGTGCTACAACTCTATGCCTACCTACCCTCGAGTTCATTGAAGGATCATAGCACTGTAGTTCGGCTAGAAATTTTTTTATTGTTTTATTGATTTTAGATCTTGAAAATATTCTCAACGCAATGGGGGCAGAGAAAATTTTGATTTTAAAAATGCCTCAATGCACAAGGGCAGAGGACTTAAAGTTCAAATATGTGGAGTTGATTTTAATTGATTCGTTAATTGAAAAGTATGATGGTTAGTTTGATTTAACAAAATAAATTAATAATAGAGATATAATTAATTTTAATTAAATGAGAAAATATTAAACAAGTTAATTAGAAAAATATTAATGATATGTTTTATATCCCTTATCCCTAATCAAAACCCTAAACTTATCCCATAAGTTACTCCCATTATTCTCCTAAAATTATCATAAAAATCAATCCTAATTAATACTAATCACCTAATTAATTATTATTTTTCCCTTTTTTATTTATCAATTATGAGGGAAATATTAATTATTAAAACTAATTACTAATTTAAATCTAATTATGCTTAATTATTTTAATAAAATTAGCCCTAACCTCATCATAAAACCCTAATTGAATACTTAATTATATATTTTTTGTATTTTTATTTTATATTGATTTAACCTAATAATACTACTATAATATTAACCAATTGTATATATTTTTTTATCATAAGATAAATTATAATGGCATACTTAACTTCAAAATTACTAAACTAATTAATACTAATCATGCTAATTAACCATTGTCCCTCAATTAATAATCCTACAACAAAGAGTACAAAAAAATTAACTAAAAAAAATAGGGGGTGTATAATTGAATTACTTTAGAAATGGGTCATTAGTTTGGGGGTGTGAAAAATAGTGAGAGAGAGCCCAAAATCTCTCTGAGACCCACGTTGGAGGAAGTCCACAGAGGGAAAGAATCAACAGTTGACTCTCTCTGGACCTCTTGATCAAGATCAGAAGGGTGTCCTTGCATTTAATCTTAGCCCTTGATCGGAATGACTGATCAAAGTATGTAAAGCGTGTGGTTGAGATGCAAAGTCAAATGAGACTCATGATGTACATGCACACATGATGGATAGGCTGAGTTAGCCAATTGATTGGTTGGGAGAAGCCATGCAGGCATGATGTGGCACTTGACTGGAGGGGGTATATAAATTTTTTCTCCTCAAAGCTCCCTTATTTTCTCCATTTCATTATCTCTCTCTCTCCCTCCCTCCCTCTCTCCCTCTCTCTCTCTCCTCTCTACTATATCAATTCAAACTCCGACCACTCTTACCTATGAACGCCACCCCCTAAACCACCACCTTCCCCAGTTATCTAGTTAATCTTTAATCAGAAAATTCAAACCCTTAAACCAAGATTTCTCAGCTCTCTTAAACCCTCAAGAACCCTAATAATACCCTAATAAACCCCACGAACCCTAACCTTTGCCATATGAACCCTAAGGTTTATCATATGAACCCAAACCCTAATATTATGAACCCTACCCTTGATTTTTTTTTCTAGAATTAACCAAATCAACTATCAACTCACGGATCCCAGTTCCTTTAATCTTGATCAAACACAAAAAAAAACAAATCATACAGCAAAATCACAAACCCTAAATCTTTTTATTCAAACCCTAATTCCTCTTAGTCCCAAATTCTAACCCCAATCAACATACAAACAAAACAATAACATCATAATGGATACAATCAAGCAAAAAAAACAACGAAGTTATACCAACCTACGGAGAAGAGGCACTCTCCGGTTTAAAAAGGTAACATATTTGACTCTCTCCCTCTGATATGATTCCCTTCTTTATTCCTTCTCCTTCTTCTAATCCATTCTTTTTGTTTGTTCTGTGCAAGGTACAAATGGCTGTGTTGTGGCTTAGCTCGATAGAGTTAGGGTTTCAATGTGAAACCCTAATTTTCGTTTAACTGGAGCTTTAGTGAAGGGTGAGGGTTACATAAGCAATTAGTATTAGGGTTTTTTTCTCCATTTTTTCTTGTTCTAAATTAGATTTATCTATTTATAGAGTTTAGAATTAGGTTTTTTAATTACTCAAATTGTTGTATTAGGAAAATTTATATTTGAGTGGATCAAATTTGATTTAGTTAGGATTTGATTGATTTAGGGTTTTCTTAGGATTTGATGTATTGGGTCTAATTTATGTGTAAATCTTATTCTTCTGATGCATTTGTAATACAATTGGAAAGATTTTCTATTAAATATTTGATTGATCCCTTTTTGTTCCCCTTCTTGCATGTTTTAGTGTTTCTGAGCCTGTTTTGGATTTATTGACTTAACCTGGTCACCAAGTTTGACCAAGTTTGAAAATAATCTTAATCTGGCTAATTAATTTTTTATTAATATTTAATAACAGCAATAATCCAAATATTATGAAATAACTTATTTTGAATATCTAATTAAAAATATAACTATAAATTATTTTAACCTAATAATTATTCATATAAAAAACAATTAATCCCTAACTAGCGAAAAATAAGATTACTAATAATAACCAAAAAATAATATTAATAATATTAATAAAATCTATAACTCTATAATATTAATAATATAAAAACATGCCAATTAAATTATAATAACTAAATATTAAATATTAAATTCTTAAATAATTTAAATGATGACCTCAATCTAACGACATATTTAAAAATATTTTCCTAATAAGTTAATAATTAAAACTAAAACTATATTAAAAATTTAAATGATACCCTAAAAAGTCCAAAAATAGCAACTAAACCTTAGTGTCATACCCAAATTTTTATCCCTAATATTCCACCTCATTCAAATCATTTGCATCATTTAGCATTACATGTGTGTGTGTGTGTGTGTGTGTGTGTGTGTGTGTGTCTTTATGCATCTCTGTCTTATTGCAAATACAAGAAATGTGTGTTTTCTTGCTTTACAAGTTAGGTTGTGCCTTAAGATGTTCAAACTGATGATTAGCCAGGGATTGGTGTGATATTTAACATCTCAAATCTATCTTTCATTCATGAAGATTAAGAGTTTCCCTTCATCAACAATCAAGTACAAGAATGCATCATTTCAAGCTCATCAAGCTTCAAATTCATCAGATGCACCAAATTAGGGTTTTTGACTAGGTAAGGCTTACCAGTGACTTTGTCATCTGAGGATGATCCTACACTTCAAAAAATGATTCAAGGACATCAAATAAATATTTAAATACCATTCATAAGATTTCAATTGTCCAACAAGCTTGATTCATTGGCAGTTACAAAGTTGAATTCATCTGATACAAAGTGAAATAATTGATCAAGACAAAGCCTGATTATTGGCATCTTTAGGTCAAACATGATTTTCTCAAGCCAAATATCATGAAAGTATGATTTATGAACGCATTTGATCATGATCAATCAAGAAAATCAAAGAAAGGATCAAAGTTGCAAAATTAGGGTTTTGGAATTTTTCACTAAGTTATGAAATTCTATGATTTTTGCCCTACCTTCCAAGTCCATAATTTCCTCCTCAAGCAACTATTTTATTTGCTCCAAAGACAAAATTGAAGATCTTGTTCCATACTACAACTTTTTCCTAGGGGATGATTTCCAAAAAATGCATGGATAAAGAGATATGGGAAAAACTTTGCGGGATGATTTCCCCAGCAGAGTCGCCAGCTGTTGCATCGCTGTGAAAAAGGGGGTCGGCAAAGGCAGAAGATTCACCACCATTCGTTATTTATCCCAAAGAGAGGGAAAGGAAACGATCAGAGAAAACCTACTAAAAAGGGAAAAGACAGGTCATCGCAACCAAATCTTGGGTTCGGGAGTCGGTTACGCAAGGGAAAGGTATGAGCACCCCTCACATTCGTTGTACTCAACGGGATCCACGCTTGTTATCTAATATAAAAGGGTGTTAATCTATCAAAAGGTTGGCACACAAGGACAAAATAAAATAAAAGAGACTCGATAGAGCATCCCCGCTCTATGCCTACGTATTCCCTCGTGCAATGAGAAAGTCAGAGTCAACGTAGTTCAGAAAACTACAGGTGAAAGGGGGGAAGGTTGCTCGCCAAGACATCGCCATCTTGTGCCTACGTATCCTCATCTGGTATGAGAAATCAGAGCAAACATAGTTCGAGCTGACACGACCACAGATTGGTTCAAGTCTTTTAACTGAGTAGGGTTAAATCTTCATTCTAGCAGTTAGGTGTATTGCTGCTCGACCATTGGAGACTTAGGCGTTACCTGTTTGTGGTTGAACCAAGACTTAACACACTCTTTCTGAAAATGATTTTGAAAACAATCCCGAAGGATAAAAAGGTTTGATGTTTTGTTTTGTGTTTTTTATGAAGAAGTGAATTGAGTTAAGTTTGTAACTCCTGTTGCACTAAAGACTATGACTTGAGAGCGAATGCGTCGCATATAGCCCTAAGGGCATATGCTAAACACTCTAGACAGATTGATAGGAGGCCCCCCAACTATATTCCTCAAGTACTTAAGGCTCGTAGGGTACAACGTTTATTATCCTTTGTTAAGTGTCTTAATATTTTTATGAGATGAGAAGAGAAGACACAAACTCTAAGGGGAACTAAACCCTAATGTTATCATGCACAATGCTCCTAAAGTTAGGATTAAGAGGGAAGAAACTATCCTAGTGTTATCATGCAAAGGATTGAGCACCTAATTTCTCTCCTACTCCCATCTTAAACAGAGGGAGTAGGAATCCTAAGGGATCATTGCAAAAGACCAAGTAAACAACAGATAATCCAATCACAGATGAAATGAAAAATAAGAAGAAGTTGACTTAAACAAGTCAAAACAATGCAAACATGGTATACAAATATGCAAAGATGGGATGTGAGAATCAAATGATGCAACAAAGGCAAATGATCATAACAAGTTGACTTAAACAAGTCAAGAAGAGTGAGATGAAATAGGAGAAGTGACAACTCCTACAACCATTCAAACATCCATCACTTACTCAAAATCTAAACACAAAGCAAATGTAAAAGGCCATGATCAAAGAGAACATGGGAGAAAGAAGCTTGGGCAGCAAGCACATGAAAATTATCTCAACCAAACATTTAAAATTGATCATGCAAAAGAAAGGAGCAGACAAGTGCTAGAAGAGATGCATCATTCAAGGCAAACTCAAAGCATAACCATGAACACCAAATCACCTTGAATAATGATCAAAGCATATGGGGCAGAAGTGAAACCATAATAAGAAAACTTAAAATAATATTGGAAACAAACAAACATCAACCAAGTCATGGCAAGTGAAAGAAACAAGATTCAATCACTAATTCAACACTTAGAAACAAGTGGAAATGCCTAACCTCTAAGTAACTTGTGAAACAGGTTACACAAATGTATGGCCTAAAACAAAGAACCAGCATATTAATCATGTTATAAACAAACATCAAGACTCATAGGGTGCATATGGGATCCATGAAAGCCATCTCCCAAAGGAACTAGGTTAAACTAGTTTGTATGAACCTCTCCTAAGATGACTTGACTTGCAAGTTTCATCAAAAATGGGAAAATTGTTCAATAAATTCCAAATAAAAAACACAACCAAGCTAGGTCAAGTTATAAATATAATTCAAAGTTTCAAGGTCAAGTTCATCTCAAGAATCACCAAATAAATCAATCATCAAGGGTGCACCACCTTATCGAGCATGAATCGAGGGACAAGAAAAGCCAACTCAAAGTCAACCAAAAAGTGATCAATCATGAACCAATTCCACCCTCAAAGACACTTCAATTCATCCTCTAGATGAAGGAGGAGCCTTTATCATAGGGGATTTACATTGGATGTTCAAATGACTAGGATCAAAGGAAGACAACACCAAAAACACTTCAAATTGGAAAATTAAAATAAAATGGCAAATTAAAATAAAAACAGAAATAAAAATTATAGAAAATTAAATAACATCTTGAAATAATTTAAAACATTTTTTATGGAATTTTTTGATCATTGAAACTATTTTTAATTAATTAAAATGAAAACAGCAAAAGAAATAAAATAAAATGAAATGAAATAGCAAAGGGGGTGTGATAGTAAAAACCAAAATGAACTGCAAACAGTTATAAGCGCAAGTGGGTCAAATACAACGAGGGTGTAAATAGCATTTTGAGCCCAACTGATCCAAGCTAGTTCACAAAATGAAACGTTGCGTTTCATTAATCCTTGCTGGATTTCAACGCACGCGTGGCCTTCGTCAATTCAATGGAAAAGTGACAAACAAGCAAGTCAAAAGGTCCAACTAAAGCCACATCACCTTGGCTTGGGAATGAACCAGGCGCCAGAGCTAGGGCTCTAGTCGTCTTCTCCGGCCAGCTCGCCGGAGCTCAAGGTTCAAAACTCAATAAAAATTGCCAAATCCGGTACCATTCGAAAGCTGCTTCCACAAGGGTTATGAATCTACCATTTAAACATAAAAAAGGTTCCTAAATAAGGAGGATCGAAAGCTTGAATAAATGAACACATGATCTGAAACATCAGCAAATAAGCACAACAATGGTTCAAACATGGCCTACCATAGGTAGGGCTTCAGATGCAGCCCAGAATGTCCCTAAATCATGTCTAGAATGAGAGAAATTAGAGGTGGAAACTTACTGAACAGAGAAGCTCCGTTGGCTCTTGAAATGCTTGCAAGCTTCAATCTCTTGCTTCTAATCCACTCCTTGAAGTTTGAAGAAGAAGATTCCAACACCAATTAAAGTTGATTTGTAGAGAAAAGTGTGATTCGAAAATGGAAAGTATTGATAAAATTTCAAGCTCTCTATGCTCTCTCCAGCTACAATTTCCTCCTCTGAGCATTAGGGCAAACAATTTTGCTTTTATATGATGGGTTCATGATGATTATGCAGACCCATAATGGTGAAAACATGTGATTTCAAAATTTTCCTTCCAAAATTACTTTCCATGCACACACACGAGTTGGCCATGTACACATCCTTTTAGGTCAGCATTCAATCAAGTACATTGTATAAAAATGAATTGGATTAATTTTGGCTTTGTAAACCTTCCCCTCACCATGTTTGAATTCATTACTTTTTGAGTAAGAAATTTGAAAATATGGCATATTATGACTCTTCATGTTGGTCCATTTGTGGAAAACTTCTTTTAGGCATGTAATGGTGTGAAATAAATAAAAAATGGAACAAAATGTGACTTGTAATGCAAGGTACTCAAACCATGACCAAAAACCAAAATTTCACTTTGAAAATGCTCCATATGGCCACATAATTCAACAACCCTCATGAATTTTGAGTTCAATGTGGAGTTAAGACCCTTAGGCACAAGTTTCATGTTGGTTGAAATTGTATTTGAGGTCCATAAATTAATGAAATAGACCATTGAAACAAATGACCTATAATGAACTTTCCTAAAATGCGCTTGCCTTGTGAGGTCCATAACTTGAGATGTATAAATGATAAAGAGTAATTATAGGACGTTTTGGAAAGCTAGGACCATGAGGAACAACTTTCATGTTCACTTGAAGTTGAGAAGAAACTTGATTCTAGGTCAAAGATGCCTTGGAAGTGGGTTGACTTTTAGTTGACCAAAGTTTTATTCATCTGAGGACCCTAACTTGTTGGAATCATAACTTGAGATGTAAAAACCCAATGGATGAGTTCTTGTACTCAAAATAAATCTTGAAGAATGCTCTACAAGTCTCATGTTTTCATGAAGATGAGATTGAGCTTACATCATGGGGTAAATTGTCCTTGAAGTTGGGCACCAAAGGAGGGGATTTTACACTGAAAACCTCTGAAACCCTAATTTAGTAACTTCTTGAACCCTTGATTCCTCTTAATTTGATCTTAACATGACATCTTAGATGCTCTAAGATAACTTCCTATGGCCTCAATGACTTAGATCCAAGTCTTGAACCTCCACAGTTGACCTTGAGTTGCCCAGATGAAACCCTAATTTCATATCTTTTGACTGTGCCTTTTTAAAGATGAATTGAATGACCAAACAGACTCCACAATGACCCCTAGGGTAATGAATGAGCTTGTAGACCATGTCTTCTCCAAGATAAAGACCTCATGAATCCCTGATGATCCTCTGATGATCCCCAAGATAGAAGATAACATCCACACACCAATCTCTCTTTTCAAAGAGCTTTGAACCTTCCATGGTGATGATAAACACTTGATGGCTTGCACAAATACCTTTGCTTCAGTTTGAAGCTAATAAGACCCTCCTCTTGAATGGCACAACAACTCTTGATCCCCTGCTAAGAACAATGTTATGCAAATGCAAATGCTAAAAAGGAAATGAAACATAAGCCAAGTACAAAAAAAGGTTGGTCAAATTTTGGGGTACAATAGCTGCCCCTATTCAAACGACTTGGATCTGAAGGGATGAAAAGCGAATGGCTTTCAAACTTTCAAGGTAAAAGACGGTTGAATACCAAAGAACCCGGAAATTTTCCAACCGAAAAAAGAAACTGTAACTGATAACTGTAACTGATAAACTCTATTAGGGAAAATGTGAAAGGATGAACGCATCTGTCAAGGACTTGCCAATCTGTCGGGGTCTGGATACCGCACAGGCGAAAATAGATCATAATCTGTCAGGGTCTGGATACTGCACAGGAAAAAACAAATAAACTGGTGGAAGCCGTGGTCTGGATACCGCACGGGCTACTGCCAATAAAAACCGATGGAAGTCGGGGTCTGGATATCGCACGGGCTAAGAATAACAAACCGGTGGAAGCCGGGGTCTGGATACCGCACGGGCTACTGCCAATAAAAACCGGTGGAAGCCGGGGTCTGGATACCGCACGGGCTTGAGCCAATAAAAACTGGTGGAAGCCAGGGTCTGGATACCGCACGGGCTAAGGAAATAAACCGGTGGAAGTCGGGGTCTGGATACCGCACGAACTACTGCCAATAAAAACTGATGGAAGTCGGGGTCTGGATACCGTACGGGCTTGAGCCAATAAAAACCGATGGAAGCCGGGGTCTGGATACAGCACGGGCTAAGGAAATAAACCGGTGGAAGCTGGGGTCTGGATACCGCACGGGCTACTGCCAATAAAAACCATTGGAAGCCGGGGTCTGAATACCGCACAGGCTAAGGAAATAAATCGGTGGAAGCTGAGGTCTGGATACCGCACGGGCTACTGCCAATAAAAACCGGTGGCAGCCTGGGTCTGGATACCGCACGGGCTAAGGAAATAAACCGGTGGAAGTCGGGGTTTGGATACCGCACGGGCTACTGCCAATAAAACCCAGTGGAAGCCAGGGTCTGGATACCGCACGGGCTTGATCCAATAAAAACCGGTGGAAGCCGGGGTCTGGATACCGCACAGGCTAAGGAAATAAACCGGTGGAAGCCGGGGTCTGAATACCGCATAGGCTAAGGAAATAAATCGGTGAAAGCCGGGGTCTGAATTCGCGCTCAGACGAGATTCTCTTTGATGACTACCTTTCTAGTATATTTCAAACAGTTGAGAGGATGTCGGATCTGAGGATTGTCGACTCTGGGGACCGATCATTTGGAAGTCAGCTAAGTGAGGCCGCTTCGTTAGACTATGATGCCAAACCAGAAATGGTGAACGTATCATCGTTTCTCGAAATTTTTTGACACTGATGACCGTATAGGATGCCAGACCTTATCAAAGATAGGTTCATACCTGTGAGTGGGGAGGGTTATGCAGGAAACTTTGACCTTCAACCTACTCGGTTTTCTTGTCAGTGTGAACTTTTGATCCTTGATACAGTGGTTCCTTATATCAGTGTTGTGTTATGTTCTCGCCGAAGCAAAGCGCTGGTTCTTCTTAGTCAACAACACAACAATCTTGATCCCCTGTTGCATTTGCATTTTCATTTACATTTAACATTGACATGTATTTATGTTGCAGGTGTATATTTTCCTCTCGATTCTAGTGAACTTATCCCACTTCTGACATGGAGCCTAATTTGAAGAAGACTGTTGTGTACAAGTTTCCTACTCCTGACATATCACCTCTGCTCAGTTTGATTTTTGTTGCTGATCATAATTTGATGGAAGATTTCAAGAAGTCATATGGGAAGCTCTTGGGTTGTGTCTGCAAGGCTTCAGTATTTGAGTTGGGAGGTCTTCACACCTTGGTTCAGTTCTATGATCCATAGTTGAGGTGTTTCACTTTCCCGGATTATGTGTTGATGCCTACTTTGGAGGAGTTCTCTATGCTGCTAGGAGTTCCTGTTCTGGATCAGATGCCTTTTTATCATACTGAAACTGAACCTAATTTGATTAAGCTTGCTAATGCTCTTCACCTAGATGCTTCAGAGTTAGAAGGGAAGTTGGTTAGAAGAAATGGGATGCTTGGATTTCCATTATCTTTCTTGGTTGGAAAAGCTCAACACTTTGCGAAAGAGGGTTGTTGGATTGTCTTTAATGCCATCTTAGCTCTGTGCATATATGGTGTAGTTTTGTTTCCGAAGATTCCTGACTTTGTGGATTTGGATGCTTTCCACATTTTCATCTCAGGGAATCCTGTGCCTACACTTTTGGGAGATGTTTATCATTTTGTGCATTACAAGAATGAGAATCAGAGGTGAAATAATATGTCTTGTTGTGTACCTCTTTTATACATATGGTTTGTGAGTCACCTTCCCAAGGTTGGTCCTTTTGTTGACACTGCAGGTATCTCTGAGTGGTCAGAGAGACTTATGGGCTTGACTTATGAGGACATCGTATGGTTTGACAGAGATTAGTTGGGCACAAAGATTATCTTAAGCTGTGGTGTTTTTCCTAATGTCCCGTTGATTGGAAGGAAAGGAGGTATCAACTACAACCTAGCTCTTGCAGTGAGGCAGTTTGGGTATGCTCTGAGGGAACCTCCGAAGGAAGAGGAAATACAGGAATCTTTGTATTTTACTGGCTTGCTTGAGAATAAGACCATGATCAAAGTGGAGAAGGCTTGGAACAAGATTCACCGTAGAGGGAAAGTTTCTTTGGGTAAGAGCAACAGTAGAGCTTATGAGCCTTATATGGTTTGGGTTCAGGAGAGAGCTAGGAGATTATTGATGCCATTTCCAACTTGTGAGCCTTTATATCCTTTGTTGATTGAGGAGCCGACCACTGTTGATATCCAGAAATATAATCATCTATGATTCGAGAAGGAAGAGTTGCGTAAGGCAAACGAGGAATTGGAAAAAGAGATTATTCAGCTCCGAAGCGAGATAAATCAAGCCACTTTTTCATCTAAGAAGCAAACCAAATTGGTGAATAAGCTGAGTAGAGAGCTAACTGCAGAGATTCGCACTCAGGAGCGTGTGGGCTTAGATCTGAAGCGTGTCAGTGATGTTCTTAGTTCCAAGAAGAAATAGTTGGATAAAGCATGTGTATAGATCTCCAAGTTTAATGACCAATGGAACGCCACTTTAACTAACAACAAGGAGCGAGAAGACGGATTGCGATAACAGATTGCTAAGTTAAAGGCTCAGATCCAGGTGAGAGATGAGAAGGTTATAGCTGAATCCTCGCGCTGACGCGAAAGCGACTGAAGGCTGAATGGAGCTATTGCAACCTTGGAGGACTATAAGGCAAGAATTGATGTGAAGAGATCTAAGCTTGAGGAAGCATTTGGCGAAGGCGCTTAGGAGGATTATCTTCAGAGCTTGCAGAGCATCATTATCCAGAGAGAGCTGCTCATCCAGGGGTTAGTAGACAGGCCAGATAATTCAGATACGAGAGAGTTGTTGGAGGATTTCCAGGCTCGCCATTGTATTTGATGTTTTTCTTTCTTTGTAGTTTGTTGTAGCTTGACCATCACCAGATTTGTTGGATGAGGTCATTTTGATTCCCTTGTATTCAGTGATGTGTTGTACATTGACTATGGGCTCTCATTTTATTTATGAGGAGTTTGTTGTGCTTATCTGTTGGCTTCCCATTGTCTTGATGTTCTCGCAGAACTAGAATCGAGGGGAAAATTTCCCTAACACATATTTACATGTCTGCATATTGCATCATTTCTCATTTTGCATCACAGGTGCTCCGAAACCGTTAACCTTATTTTTGTGGTTTGTTCAGCTTGTTTCAGGATTGACTACCAAGCAACTCATCGCTACACTACCAGGGGAAATCAACGCAGGATTATGGATCAGATTCAGGCTGAACTTCAGGAATTTCGTGACAGGATGGCCCAGTTCATGGATATGATGCAAGGGGTCGCCAATGGCCAAGAACAGATGATAACTTTGGTACAACTGTTAATTACTAGGGTTGACGGGAGTGGTGTGCTTCATGGAGGAACTGCTGCTATACCTCCTACTGCTGACAATGTCACCCCTCATGCTAACACTGTTATCCCAACAACTGTTATCCCTCCGGGCGGAGGAAATCATACTAGAATCCCTATTCCCGGACCTACATGTGCTTTGCATGGGAATACTGCCCCTCAGTGGGAGGAAGATGATCAAGAGGATGTGTTCTCTATGAGGGATGTTGGTACTGGTCTGCCATCTAATGCAGACAGGAGGTTTAAGTTGCTCGAGGAAAAGATGAAGAGTTATGAGAACCAGAATTTTATGGGTTGGATATGGAAAATTTGGGGTTGATCCCAGACATGAAGGTTCATCTTCGTTCTTACTACCGCAAGATGTCCGCCTATTCTGACGATGAAAAGTTGCTTATGCACTTTTTCCAGGACAGTCTTTCTGGTCCGTCTCTGGAATGGTATATGGGGCTAGAGCCAGTTAACATTCGAAGCTGGAGGGATTTAGCTGAGGCGTTTGTTAAGCATTACCAGTACAACAATGATTTGGCACCAAACAGGGTCCAATTACAAAACTTATCTCAGAGAAGTAATGAATGCTTCAAAGAATACGCCCAGAGATGGCGTGAATTGGCCGCCAGAGTGCAACCTCCTATGGTGGAGAGGGAGTTGATAGACATGTTTGGTGCCATATTACCGAGGGTGTATTACAAGAAATTGATCGGTAACATGTCGGGGAGTTTTTCAGATTTAATCATTACAGGAGAAAGAGTTGAGAACAGAATCAAATTGGGTTAAATTCAAGCCGGTGAAGGATCCTCAGCTGGAGGAGTTAAGAAAAGTTTTGGCAATAAGAGGAGAGAAGGGGAAACCAATGAAATCTCGGGTTCCCGAAACAGAAACAAAGGTAGAGGTCAGCAGTACCGTCAACAGCAACCTCAGGTTGCAAGCATTACGATTCCTGCAGTACCACAACCACAACAACTACAATAGTAGCAACAAAATTATGCTCCTCGCAGATTTCAGGATCGGGGAAGAGCAGTAAACAGGTAGTTTGATGCGCCGCCGATGCCATACCCGCAGTTGCTTCAACACTCGATGCAATTACAATTAATTCAGAAAAGGACTCTGGCTCCTTTGACTGGTGCACCACCACCTGGATATGATGCTAATGCTAGATGTGATTTTCATTCCGGTGCTCCCGGCCATAATATTGACAATTGTAAAGCATTCAAGCATAAGGTGCAAGACCTTATTATCGCTACTCGAAAAATGCATCGCGCAACGACGGGGAAGGCGAAAAGGAGGGACAGAAGAGTCGCCACCGAACTTTATTTATCCCATGAGGGGAAAGGAAAATATCGAGAAAACTCTAAGAAAGAAATGGATAAGATGGTCTCGCAACCAAGAACGGGTTCGGAAGCCGGTTATGCAAGGGGAAGGTATTATCACCCCTCGTACTCGATGGGAACCATTTGCTTATCAATGTGTGATTATATCTGCTTAAATATTATGCTATAAAAGTGTTTTCCAAAGGGTAAAGAAAGAGGATTTAGAAACTAAGAAAGGAGGCAACGGGGAAGAAGAGAGAAAGAACAGACTCGATAGGACTTCGCGGTCCTAGGCCTACGTATTCTTAATGGATGTAAGAAAATCAGAGTCAACGTAGTTCGGGGAACTACAGATAGATGGGGGAAAATGCTCGGCAAGGATTGTGGCCATTGTGCCTACGTATCTTTACTTAAAAGAAGTAAAGAATCAGAGCAGCCGTAGTTCGGCCTACGGTTTGTTGATATTTTTATGGATGATGTTATCATGCGCATTCTAGAAGTTTAGGTGTTTTGCTGCTCACATGTGAGGAGACTTATGCGTTACCTGTTTGCGATAGAACGGTCGTAACATATCCTTTTTGAAAGATTGATTAGTTTTCGCCATGTGAGGCAAGATGTTACGTTTGATTGGTTGAATTGTTTTTAGGGGTGAGATAAGTCCTTAGATAGTAACTGTCGCTACCCGCGAAAATAAGGTGCCGGCAAAACAGAAGAGTCGCCACCTTTCGTTATTTATCCCTCAGAACGGGAAAGGAAACGATCGGAAAAACCTGACGAAAAGGTATAAGACAAGGTCATCGCAACCGTTGTCTGGGTTCGGGAGTCGGTTACGCAAGGGGAAGGTATTAGCACCCCTCACGTCCATCGTACTCGATGGGATCCACGCTTGTTGTGTTTATCTGACGGGTTGGTTTTATCTATCTACCTATCAAGGATGGTCTGAAAAGGAAAGAAAATGACTCGACAAAGCGTCGCGCTTTATGCCTACGTATTCTCATCAGAGAATGAGAAATCAGAGTCAACGTAGTCCGACTAACTACGGGTTACGGGGAAGGTGGCTCGCCAATACGTCAGTATTGTGCCTACGTACTCTCAACATGTATGAGAGATCAGAGCTTACGTAGTTCGGGATAATACGGATTACGGGAATTCAGATTCATCTGTTTTTCGAGTAGGGTTAGCAAACAGTTCCAACAGTTTGGTGTACGCAGCTCGACCCTTGGAGACTTAGGCGTTACCGTTTGCGGTAGAACTGGGAGTTAACGACACTCTTTTCTTCAGAAAAGCTTCCTTTGAATTATGGGCCCACGGGGCAAAAAGGTTCGAAGTTTGTTTTCTGTCTTTTACAGAAGAACTGTTTTTTATGGATGTTTGCAACCAATATCGCACTAGAGACTATGACCTGAGAGTGAATGCATTGCATGTCACCCAAAGGGTGCCATACTAAACATCCAGACTGTTGAAAAGAAACTCTCCAACAATCCTTTCTCAGATAGCTTAAGGCTCGTAACGTACGACGTCAGTTAACCTTTATTACTGTATTTTACTTTGTTTTGAGATGAGAAGAGAGAACAGGCTCAACTAAGGGGAAGACTATCAAGTCCTAATGTTGTCATGCCAAGGATTCATCCTATGGTTAAGGTTTGAAACAGGGAACTCCTAGAAGTTATCATGCATAGGTTTCAACCTAAAGTTCTAATCACCACTTCCTTATCAAAGGAAGTGAGATTCCTAGGGGATCATGTCAATGATAAACAGAAACAGATAAAGCATCAGCTTAAACAGTAAACAGTAAACGACTGTAAAATGCATGCAATGCAAGTGAGGGAAGAAATGTGTGTGGGGCATCAGCCTCCACAAGCTCATCTCAACCTCAAGCCAGATATGAATAACTGCAATCAGACAGAAAGAATAAAACATGCTATCAAGCAAGATATAAGTGACTGTAGTCATACAGAGGAAATGAAATAACATGCCATCAAGCAAAACACAGACCACATAGGCAAGGGAGCTGGGCTCTACCAAATACTAGCAAGCAAAGCCATACAGTAAAAATACAAGCAGAGGGAGCAACTCAACCTCTAGTGCAATCATGCTCCTAGCTTAAATCAATCTAAATATGAACATATTCTAATGCATCAAGCAAATCAAACAAGTCACATCAATACAGTTGCACAGCAAGCAAACAGACAGGAAAGAAAGCAGATCAACAGCTTCCCCAGCTTCACAGCAAAGCAATCTTCTGACAGCAGTTCAGTCTTCAGTCTGCAACTACTCTTCAAGGCTATCATCTTCAATAGCAAGTATCAACTTGCTTCTCTGAGCTTCCAACACATCCAAATAAGTATCAACTTATCCCTCTCCTTCAACTTCAAGCTTCAGCTCTTCAGTAAGCTCCACCTTCAGGCCTCAATGCATTAAACCCACAAGCATCAGCTTGTTTCTTCCTCAAGCTTCAGCTTCTTCATTCAATCTTCAATGAATTCCCCTCACAAGTATCAACTTATTCTTCATCTTCTTCAAGCTTCAGCTCTTTCTTCAATCTCAGCTTGATTTTCCTCCCACAAGTGTCAACTTGTTCCTTTTGATCTCCAAGCTTCAGCTCCAAGGATAGTCTTCAAGTACAGAGAAGTATCAACTTCTAGCCTTCAATCTTCTTCAAGCAAGGAACTCCATCCTCTAGAAATGGAGAAAGATTCATCTAGCAAAAGCAAGATTTGGATGGTTGACAGCAGAGTGAAGACCAAAGGTCACCACTAAGCATCCTATCATCAGAGAAAGGAACCCTCAAAGGTTCTACCAACTTGTAAAGAGCCACACATCCTACCAAAGGAGGGATGAGGCCTTTACAAGGGGACCTTACATCATAGGGAAGAATGGAAGTGATCAACATCTTCCATGTTTATGAAGGAAGAGAATCTATCTAGAAGCTCTGCCTACAAACCCTAATCTTAACACCTAATCAACACTACACCAAAAGAAGGGAAGATCTTCACATCCAAATTCTTCAAGCACTCCATTGCATCTTCAACTTGCCTTCATCCTCAACCAAGGGCAAAAACAACACAAGCTAACTCTAAGGGAACTTAAGGGGTTAATCTAGTCAAATCAGTGCATTAGAATCATCCAAAGTTAGCACCTAAACTAAAATCAAACAAAAATAGTAAACTACATTGTAAATTCCTACAAAAATTCCTAAGGGACCCTAATTCAATCATGAATCTACCATACAAAATTCAGAGGTTGAATCATCCACCAAGGTCTAGATATAAAACCTAAATCATAAGGTATTAACCATAAACCCTAAAAATGGAGCTCTTAAAGTTTCAACCTAAAACTACCACTTACATTCATCACAAAAATGTGAGAAAAATCTAGGGGGAACATGCATATCTATGCTAGCTACACACAAAAAATCAAGGCAAGAATCATCATCAAATGATAAAACCAAATTCAACAAAATAAAGTATCAACCATGATTATTTTAACATCAATTAAAATTCAACAAATGCTAATAAAATAAAAAATGCATAAAATATAAATATTTTTTATCTAAAAAAAACTAGATTCAATCATGAATCAATGGAAAAAAGAATGGAATTATTTGAGTTATTAATAAAACAAGCGTGGCAAATAGCAAGAATTTCCAGTTCATTTCAGGATTGGGCCAAGGGGGGGGGGTGTGAAGAGCAATGATTTCATAGGCACAAGCGCCAATTCTCAGTTCACAAAAATTAAAAGAAAAAGTTACACAAGAAGACTCGAACCCATGCGCCTTTGGTCTATGCAGCAAGGAAGCCAAGCCTGGGGTTTTCAACTTATTAAAACGATGCGTTGCAAGGCCAGCTTACGTGGCTCAACGAGAGCACTAGGATGAAGGTCTGAGTCAAAGTCTACCACGTGAATGAACGCTCTAGATTTCGTCTTCCCCAATTTAAATTTCTGAAACTTCTCCACCTGCGCGCGTGAAGGTCACCGCCGGTGGCTTTTCCGGTCGGCCTCATCCAACCCTAACTCTCTCTACAGGCCTCCATTCCACATGGTTTCTACATGAATCTTGTTCTAAATTTCACAAGGAATCCACCTATACTACTCAATCGTTCTAAAAACTCAAGAATCCAAGAATAGCAATCTCAACCGAAAATTGCATAAACCCTAAATTGTCACTAATCTTCAAATTAATGATCCAGAAAGCTTCTAGCAATGATCTACAATGCATCTAGCCAAACTACCTAAATCATGCTACACAATGAGAATCACATACCTGTAAATTTGGAATGCACAGAGCACTAAAACCTTCAAATCAACCTCCAAGAATCTCCAGATACCTTCACTAACACCAAAGGAAGCTTCTGTATGCAACAAATTGGATTGAAACTCTCTGAATTCTTGGATTCGATTTTGACTTGCAAGCTATGAATTCAAGTTGCTCTCTCACGATTTGGCTATGATCTTGGCTCAAATTCTATCTGGAATCACTCATACACTCTAGAGGAAGATGTTGAACACAAGAATTTGGATGGAAATGGATCAAAAGTGTGTAACCGAATTTGGTTTGCAAGAAGAAAATTCAGAACTCAATCTCTCTTTTCTCCCCCAATTCTCACCAACCCTGGCCCTAGACCAGCTCTACAGCTTATATAGAACCGGTAGGAATGATCTAGAAGTTCCTAGAACCATCTATATGAGATATCCAATATCTCTTGCTCTTGAATTTCTCCTCTCATGCTCATCCATGGCAGCCCTGCTTTCACCTTTTTTATCACCTCATTCTCATCCAAATTCTCCTCAAATGAGATTATGAAGGTGTTTGGATGGATTGGAGCATTGGTCTTGCACTTGTGCATAGTTTGGTTTATGTAACTTACATCATAAGCAATCAAATGCAAATCTTTGAATGGGGCCTAAAATGAAAAAACCAACATTGCCATTGTCTTTAAAATTCATTTTACAATCAAAATGACCTATAAGTTTGTCTCATTTGGTCACCAAATGAATTATGTGAATTTTTGACCATTAAATCCTTTTAATTCTTCCTTTTTCAAAATTTCTTGAACCAAGTCTCTCCTTGAGCCATTTCATTGTCTCCTTGATGCATGGTCAAGGTTAAAACCCCATTTTGAGCAACTTTCTATTTGAAAAAAACTTCATTTGAGGCCTCTAAGTTGGTGAAAATGGCCTATGATCACAAATGACCTATAATCACCAAATGTCCAAAATACCCTTGACTTGTCAAAGCCATAACTTGAGTTCTACAAATCCTATCAAGGACTTATAGCACTATATAGAAAGCTAAGAGGATAAGGAACAACATTTATGTTGACCAAAAGTTCATAGGAATCATCCCTCTTAGGAAAAAGCTTCATGCAAGTTGGGTAACTTTCAAGCTCCAAATTCACATTCCTCAGATGACTTGTAACTTGTCAAAGCCATAACTTGAGTTCTACAAATCCTATTAAGGACTTCTAGCACTAAAATTAAATCTAAGATCATGATCTACAACAATCATGTTGGGGGTAAGATGAGATGACAATCACATCTTGAGCCAAATTGCTTTGAAGATAGGGGTCAAACTAGGGGATTTTACACTGTCAAGCCTTAGAAACCCTAGCTTGAAACTTCTCAAACTCTTCAATCATGATGAGTTGACCTTGGAATCATCCTTATAACATCTCAATGTGTCAATCCATGATCACATGGCTCTTGGATTAGGTCTCAACCTTCCTCAAATCATCAGTTGACTTAGGGTTGACCCAGTCAAACCCTAACTGCACCACTCATGGCTGAGCCTTCTTAATCTTGCACAATGACCTGTCTAGGCCTCAAAGTGATCTTAAACACTTCTCATGACCTCTCTCAAGACCTCAAGTCCAACCTCATAGCTTCAGAATCATCTGGTGGCTTCCCACAACTCTCAAGTTAGGAGACCCACATACTAGCTTCAATCACTCTCTCTGAGGATCTTCTAACTTCTCTGACAAGGATATCAACCCTTGAACACTTGAATATCCTTCTTAGCTAGTTTCAAAGTCTTGTGTAGCTCTTGATTGGCAATCATACCTCTTGATCTCCTGCACACATGTCAATGAAATGCAAATGATATTGCTAATGTGAATGAAATGAAACACAAGCTAGGTAAAGAAATGTTGGGCAAATTTTGGGGTGCAACAGTAACCCCTACGGGTAGTGCCCAATTCTTTATCTCAAAGTTTTTGTTATAAAAGGTGTGGTGAACGTAGCTTCTTTGTATTGAAAGACAAGTATCAAGGCCACCCACACTAAAGTGAATATCCTGACACTTGGAGAGGAAGGAGACTACACTCAATCCTCTCTCTTTAATTCAATACAAAAAGAAATTCATTCTCTTATTAAAGTATTTTGGCTTTGAATGGTAAGCGCTTTGCGACTGTAAACCCTACGGTAAATGTCAGCACTCGGGATATGAGAAGGCCTACGCCTAACCACTCCACGACCAATCAAGTTTTGTTACGAAAATGAGTTTGAAAATGCACTCGGTGCATGACCGAGGTTTTAGGTCATAAAGGTTTCGGAGGGGAGTTATGAAAGGAGAGAGATGGTAGATAAAGATAGGTGATGGATAAAGTTGCGTCTTTGTATTGAAAGATGAGTATCAAGACCACTCACACTACAATGAGTATATTAGCACTCAGAGAGGAAAAAGTCTACACTTAATCCTTTCTTAATATAATTCAACACAAAGAGGAAATGATTTTTATAATTGAAGGTATTTATGAAAATGAATTCGGTACGGGACCGAGGTTTTTTATGAGGAAGATATGTAAGTTCATGGTGGTAACCAAAAGAAAATAGAGCTTTGACATGTTAACAAACACCAAGGAAACACATGTCAATAAATCTCACAAGAAGATTCAGGCATGTCCAAAGGGAATTCAACAGTATATAAGGATAACGATCTTAATAAAGGAACAAATTTCCACATAGACAAAAGAGAACACAACTAATAATAACGAGTAATATTTTTACACCACATGAAAATAGACATTAAAACAAATATGTTGCAAAAAGAATGGACCAGAAAGGATGAAAAATAAGAAAGATATGAATTTTTTGATGTTTTGATGAATTAATGTGAAAAATGAAACATGACAAACAAAAAATAAAATAAAATGCAAGGGATGGGAGTTGAACCCACGCCCCTCAGCTCACCCATGGCGCGCAAGAAAAATAAAGGGAAGCAAAAGGGTTGATCCTCCTCTGGGATCGAACCCAGGTCTGGCTAATGAAAGGCATGTTTAAGAGTAAGTTGCTTACCACTGGGGTGGCTATACATCCATTGATATAGCCACCCCCATAAATATATAAGGCGTGATTTTAAGGATTTCTGGGCAAATATGAAACAACAAGAACAAGCATTTTACCACATACGCTTTGATTCACAACTTACTCAATTCTTAATGGATTCAAATGATATTTTAGTCAAAATTGGGTGTTTTCAAACAAGGAACAAGATGGCACAGCTGGAATTTTGAAATGAGGCCTAGAAAATAAAACACGATAGGACTTTCTATTTTAGTGATTGGTTGCATTTTCAAAAACAATGATCAAACCAGTAATGCTATGGTCAGGAATAGGGTTCAAACACAACTCAAATATCATGTACATGAAGTTCATACATTCAAACAACCCACACATGAGTCAAAACTACAACTGTCATATGGAAATGAGAGAAAATTCAAGGCACTTGCCATCATGATAGGTAAATCAAGAAACAAACCAATTTGAGATGAAAGGGCCTCACATACATCCTCAAAACATCACACATGGTGTGTCCAAACCTTAAAATTGTTTACAAACAACATGGATTTGAAAATCATATAACAACTGCTCAAACATTCATATAAAGTGCACACTTTGGATCAAAAATGATATAGGATAGTGTGAGGTCAGAAAAGAGTCATACACAAGTTCAAAATAAGATAACAAATGAGTTTAGCTCTTAAGGTTACCATGAAATGCCTACAACAAGAAAATGACCAACAAAATGCAATTTCAAACATGATAAAGCCAAGTTGTCATGACAGGGAACTGAGGCATACAAAATGTTTGATTCATGCACATACAAGTTTCAAATGTCATGACAAATGTTTAGCATATTAAAGGCTTAAGCAAAGATCAACAAACAGGGATTTGGCATATGAATTGCAAGATGAATCATAAAACTGCTGCCACTGTCAAGACAGAATGGGAAGATGAAATGCATATCATGATTGTCTCAAACAACACATAGGAAATGCAATGAGGAGCAAGTGATAACAATTACCAAACCAAACTTGAATACCAAAACAAGACTGCTATGCCCTATTAACTGAAATTAGAGAAAACTTGCAAGTTAGAAAGCTAGATCAAGAAACAAACATGATTGAAATGGGAAGACCCTCCTAACATACTCAAAACATCAAATGAAATGTGTCCACATTTCAAAATTGCTCACATATATTGTGAAATTGAAAATTAGGTGTCAACTGCTCAAGTATTCATAAATTGGCAACATTGGAATCAAAAATGAATTGGGACTATCATGACAGCAAAAATAGGACATATAAAATGATAGATTCATGAACACACAAGTCCTATATGCTATTAGAGGACCAACTATGAATGAATTACCCTAAAACTAGACAAGTCACAAAAAGTGAAATGTGTGCCCAAGTGGTTTTCAAAACAATTGCAGCAGCAAGGCATAAACATGGTTCAATTGTGAAAATGATCTCATGTTAACAAACAACACACACACACATCATAAATACAAGGAGAAATGAGTTACAACTCAGAAATTCAACATATTGCAAGCATTCAAGGTTTTGGCATAGTCATGGTAAAGTTTGGCTCAAAGATGCAATTAGGTGGTGAAATGATAAAGCAAGCAGTCATTGATTAAACCAACCATCAACACACATTAGAAACAAGTATGTAAGTGAGTTACAACTCCAAACATAGGCATATGGCAAGCAAATAAGAAATTGGTATGATCAAGGCACATTCTAGCATAAAAATGCAAATTGGAAGTGGAATTTGAAGAATTGTGAAAACAAGCATGAACAGATCAAGTAAACCAAGTATACACATCATAAATATGACAAGGAAAGTGTTTTAACTTCAAGAAAAAGCATATATATGCTAGAATGAAAATTGGTGTGTTGTTGTGAAAAGTGAAGAAAACTGTCTTGGCAAGACTTGTGGCAGCAGGTGGTTTTTTAAGGCAGTGAGTTTTTATACCAAGATAACAACATTCACACATTACAAGTATGACAAGGAAAGTGATTGTGCACTGAAAACAAGTTCATAACAGTTGGAGCAGAATTTGGTATATTTGTTGAAATGTGAAACAATTTTAGTGAACTAATGTAGCAGCTGGTGGTATTCATGACAGTTGGAAAAATTTGCTAGCACACACAAGTTTTAAATCAATAGGACAGTGATTCCTTCAACATAAATCAAGTAGAAACCCAATGGAACAGAATATGATGTGTTGGTATCATGATATCTTGAAAAAATGCAAGTGAAGCAATGATGAGGCAGTTTGAACATTTAAGAAGATTTTGAGCAATAAGTACCATACACATTCTCAAAATAAGTAAAACAATGAGTTTCCAATCTTAAAGTTAAGCAAAAATACATCAAGCCAAAAATGACATGTTGATTCCAATTTGACAGCAAAATTAAACAAACAAAGCTCATGACAGGCTTTAATGGCTAAACTCATATTTCTCATGCTCATACAAATCAACTAGGCAAGTAAGCTTTCATACACATTAACCAATGATTTGAGATACAAAAACAACAAGCACAAAAAAACAATACATAACTCATGGTAGTGATAAGCAAGATGACACAAAAAATGGCATAAGAGCCAAAGCAAAAGCCATATTGATTCAAGCATGATCAAAGCCAGGGGGAATCTTACAAGTTGAGTCAAACATCACTAATGAGCTAGGTCTAACAAGCCTAAGGCAAGCACATTATCATTTCAACATTGACCCCTAAAACTCCCACATGACCAAAACTTCACAAACAAGTTAAGCATGAAATCTAATCACAAAATTGGTAATACAAAATCCACATATCATTTACAAATGAAAATATATTAACAAAACAAGTATCATGATCATGGAAACTAGAGTTCTTGACAAAGAACCACAATGGGGAAGCCATGGCATATTTTCAGAAAATCACCTCAAAATGTCAAAACATGATAATGTATGATTAGTGAGGAGTTTGAATATCACATACCTCTTATAGACAAGCCTTGAGTAAGCTAAAAAAGCTTAGAAACCCAGAGATACTCCTTCCTTTGCAAAGAGATAAAGCTTGCTTCCTCTTGAAGCAACAAACCAACTTTCAAGACAGTTGGAGTTGTGTGATTTCCAGCTGGTTTTTTATGGCTTAGACACTTGAGATATGATGTATAGGAGGTGTTAGGAGTGTTAGAATGGTAAGAAATGGTTTGAGTGAGGATTTGGCCTTCAAAGTGGAAAAAAGTCAAACTATTAGGGTGTGGAGGTTGACTTTTGTGAAAATGATATTTTTGAGAGGTTTGAGTGTATGGACACCTTCTACACCATATTTAGGGATTGTGTGGATGATTTTGAGGGACTTGGAGATGGTAGAACTGGTCTTGAGCAGAGTTTTGCTCAAGACAGCTTTTTGGTGAAAAATGGAAATTTTGAGATTTTGAGATTTTTAAGGAATGAGAAGGAAATGAGAGCTATTGTTTCTCTAGTTTTTTTGAGATTTTTCTGGTGTGTAGAATGAAGTAGAGGATGGCTCTATTTATAGGGAAACATGAGGAGAGGGAAGAATTGGAAGTTTGCCTTTTAAGAGGGACAAATTGGCAAATTGTTCAAATCTTGCAAAAGTGGTTTCTTGGCCTCAAGGTAATCAGAAAGCAAGTGGAATGAATGACTGAAGTGAGGTTAAAGGGCTAGGGGCATGGCAGCTGCAAGACTTTCTCACAAAAGTTTCTCTTTCACCTTTTTTATTTTTTTGAATATTATAATGCAACTTGCAATGCCACTTGCCAACTCTTCATTTCCTCATTCTTCTGCATTTTCCAATCAACCAAACCACTACACATCAGATAAAACATGATTAAAAAATTGGGAATGGCTTAAGTGGCTGAAATTTGAGTTTGTGAAGAATCATCAATGTGGGACTCAAGTGTTAAAAGCCCATCTTGCCAAATTCATAACTCTCAGCTCATAAGGGCTATGGAGGAGTTCTACCACAATTTGGAAAGCCCTTAAGTAGCTCTATAACTTTCATGTTTTGGGGATTTCCAAATTCTGGATGGAACTAGGTTGAAAAACCCTTCCAAGTTGCTGAAAAAACCACTTAAAAAGGCTAAATAACTTAGAATTTTTCTAAGTTATTTCCCTTCTTAAAATGAATCTTGTCATAACTCCAATTATATGCATTTTTTGATCATGGACCACTTTGATGCTTTTGTAGGATTTGTCAAGAGCTTTCCAATGAGATTTGAACCACTTCATTTGGATGTGTGGTTGAGGAGTTATGGTCTTGCCCCTTTCAAAACCCTAATTCCCGACTTTTACAATTACTTCCTAACCTTTGATCCAATTGTCATGAAATTTTATGGGAAGGTGTAATATGACATAAGGAACATTTTTTATTCACATCTTGAAGTTAAATTCCTTATGGTTGGAGAGTTGACTTTTCAGTCAACCGTTCGATCGATCGGTGACTACCGAGTCGACTGTTGACGACCCGGGTATCTTGAGGCCTTGAATCTTCTTGAATGGACTTCACTAAGACATATAAACCTTATGAATCAGGATTGCATCATTAGAACACCTTTCATATCAAAAGTCAAACTATAGTTGACTTTTCCTGATCGAAAACCCTAATCGGGTCTGAGCTGCAATGTCTTCAATATTTGGGTGCCAACCTCAAATTGAATTCATATTTGAAGCAATGTAGAATCCTTGACCCTATTTCTTTGGAAATCAACTAAAGACGTCGACTGATCAAACCATTGAAACCTCGACTTTTAACTGTGCGAAAACCCTAATTTCCCCTTTTTGCTTGGATACTGTGCAGATGAACTGGATGATCATTCCAACCCCACTATAACTTTTGAGATACTCAACAGGCTTCTCCTTTCTTTTCCTCATGCTCCTGATGACTTGTACCAATGCTTTTGATCAATAAAAAAAAAGGGCGGACAAATTTAGGGTATGACACTTATAGACAGCAAAGCCATCAATGTCTCTCACGATGCGCCCAATGTCGTGCAGAATCCCATGCCTAATCATCGGGCAGCTGGGGTTAATGCCATTATTGAGGATGAGGGTTTGAACTTGGTAGCTAATGTTGAAGAGTTGAAGACTCCGTTGAGTTTTGTAAAAGACAAATTGCTGAGTGGAGGGGTATTTCCTGGTTGTGAGAGAGCTTGTGCAGAGTGTTTGATCCATCCTGAGGGATGCGAGAAGCTGAAGAGTCATGTTCAGAAGCTAATGAATGATGGTATTCTACAATTTGACAGAGTGTCAAAGAAGAAAGATGAGGAAATAGTTGATAAAGAGAAGATTAAAGTTGTGACAATTTCGATTCCTTACAAGACAATCATTATTTCTGCGCCTCCAAGGCTGCCCACTATCATAATTACCAAAGCTGGACCCATACCTTACGAGAGTACTAAGGCTATTCCATGGAATTACGGAGCCGAGGTCTACTGTAATGGTCAGAAGCAGAAGCTGAAAGGTTCACCATTGGATTCTATTGACAATCCGGTAGGGACCGGGGTAATAACTCGAAGCGAAAGAGTATTTTCACCTCCCGAAGTGAATGCTGAGAAGGCTGATAAGGGTAAAGGAAAAGTAGTGGTCGAAGAGAGTTCTCAGGTTGGTGAGAAGGAATCCTTGTCGAAGGAAGCGGAAGAGTGTATGCGGTTGATCAGGAAGAGTGACTACAAGATCATAGATCACTTATAGCAAACACCATCAAAGATCTCCATTCTGTCATTGTTGTTGTGTTCTGAAGCACACAAAAATGCTCTCTTAAGAATCTTGAATACATCATACGTGCCACATGAGATATCTGTGAATCATCTTGAAGGAGTAGTGGCACACTTTAATGCAGGTAACGAGATGGGCTTTACTGATCTTGATTTGATGCCCAAAGGAAGGAATCATAATTTGGCGCTGCATATATCCATCGAATGTAGGGGGTCTGTGTTGTCACACGTGCTGGTAGACACTAAGTCATCACTGAATGTGTTACCCAAGAAGGCATTGATGAAGCTAGATACCCGAGGGATAATGTGCATCCCAAGTGACTTGGTGGTTCGAGCTTTTGATGGGACCAGAAGGTTCGTGTTTGGGGAATTGACTCTTCCGATCCAGGTTGGTCCGAAAGTTTTTGATGTTGTGTTTTATATCATGGATATTCAGCCAGCATACAGCTGTCTGTTGGGACGACCCTGGATCCATTCGGCAGGCGCTATTACATCAACTTTGCACCAGAAGTTGAAATATATGGTGGGTGGCAGTGTTGTTACTGTTTGTGGGGAAGAAGACATTATGATAAGTCATTTGTCTTCGTTCAAATACGTCGAGGTTGACGGTGAAATCCACAAGACGCTCTGCCAGGCTTTCGAGACTGTACATATTAAGGAGAAAGCACTGGCTGTAGACAAAGTACCTGAGGTTGCCAGGTCATCTTTTAAAGAAGCATATGCAGTGGTAAAACCTGGGGCATCTCAAGGTTGGGGCCAAGTTCTGAGCATCCCCAACAAACAAGACAAGTTCGGACTGGGGTACAACCCATCCTCCTCTTCATAGAGTGCGCTGCGCTATAAAGGACCCATCCAATTCACCAGCGGCGGGATGATCTTTGAGCAGATCAATGTCGTGTCCAACGAAGAAGGGGATAGCGACTGCGACATGGATTCGGCCATGCATTTTGGGTCAGAGCCTAAGCAACTGGACTGTCAAGGAAGTCATCCAAGTGACTAAAGAAGAGTAATGATTTGTTTTCTTGATTATCTGTAGCCCTGTGCTCTACCCGGAGCATAGTCGTCTTTGTATGCAGGGCCTAATATTTTATGTTTGAACAATCGTTTTATCAATTAATCAAAGGGCGTTTTGCTTGCATTCAAATATTGTGATCTCTGTTTTTCTTGTTTTATTTTTAACAATAAAATGGCAGTGTGGTTTATGCTTGTTTGCATATCATTTTAAGCATTAAATCATCATCATTGCAGGTTTCACATTGTAGATGACACCGCTCCAGAATCGTGTATGACTCGCTTTGACCTTGATAATCCGATCTTTCAAGCCAAAGAAGAGATTGAGGAAGATGAAGACCTACCTAAAGAGTTAGCCAGGCTACTGAAACAGGAAGAGAAAGTCATTCTGCCTCATCAGGAGGAAATTGAGATCATCAACTTGGGTACTGAGGAAGCCAGAAAGGAAGTCAGGATAGGGGCTGCATTGCAGAGTGATATCAAGCAAAGATTGGTTGAAATGCTCAGAGAGTATAAGGATATTTTTGCTTGGTCATATGAAGATATGCTCGGTCTTGACACAGATATTGTGGTTCATCGCTTGCCTTTGAATGAAGAGTGTCCACCTGTCAAGCAGAAGCTCAGGAGAACCAGATCAAACATGGCGGTAAAAATCAAAGAAGAAGTCCAGAAGCAGTTGGATGCAGGATTTCTCGCCGTGACAAACTACCCTCCATGGGTCGCTAACATCGTGTCAGTACTTAAGAAGGACGGTAAGGTAAGGATGTGTGTTGATTATAGACACTTGAACAAAGTGAGCCCGAAGGATGATTTCCCGCTCCCCCACATTGATGTACTTGTTGATAATACCGCGCAGTATTCAGTGTTTTCCTTCATGGACGGTTTTTCCGGATATAACCAGATCAAAATGGCACCGGAGGATATGGAGAAAACAACTTTTATCACACCGTGGGGGACTTTCTGTCATAAGGTAATGCCTTTTGGGTTGAAGAATGCAGGGGCAACCTATCAGCGGGTAATGGTGACGCTCTTTCATGATATGATTCATCATGAGATCAAAGTCTATGTTGATGACATGATTGCAAAGTCACAGACGGAGGAGGAACATCTGGTGAACCTTTTGAAGCTGTTTGAGAGGCTAAGGAAATTCAGACTGAGGTTGAATCCGAACAAGTTCACTTTTGGTGTACGGTCAAGAAATTTGCTGGCGTTCATTGTTAGTGAAAAAGGAATCGAGGTCGATCCTGCAAAAATAAAAGCAATTCAAGAGATGCCAGCGCCGAAAACAGAGAAAGAGGTTCGTGGTTTCTTAGGTAGATTGAACTACATTGCTAGGTTTATATCTCATCTCACATCCACATGTGAACCCATGTTCAAATTGTTAAAGAAAGATCAAGCAGTCGTCTGGAATGAAAATTGCCAAAGGGCATTTGAAAAAATAAAAGAGTATTTGCAGGAACCTCCGATACTGATACCTCCAGTAGCTGGAAGACCATTGATAATGTATTTAACGGTTCTTGATAACAACATGGGTTTTGTTCTCGGTCAGCACGACGAGACTGGAAGAAAAGAGCATGCCATATACTACTTGAGTAAAACGTTCACAGATTGTGAGTCTAGGTACTCAATGTTGGAAAAGACGTGTTACGCACTCGCTTGGGCTTCCAAACGCCTGCGACAGTATATGCTAAATCACACAACCATGTTAATTTCGAAGATGGATCCGATTAAGTATGCCTTTTAAAAACAAGCACTTTCGGGAAGGATTTCCAGGTGGCAGATGGTCTTGACAGACTACGACATTCAATACGTCTCCCAAAAGGCCATTAAGGGGAGTGTTCTGTCAGAGTATCTTGCAGAGTAACCAATTGATGATTATCAACCGATGAAATTTGAATTTCCTGACGAAGCCATCATGTTTATGAAGATGAAAGACTGCGATGAGCCACTACCTGAGGAAGGTCCCGAGAAAAGCTCCCAGTGGCAAATGATTTTTGATGGTGCTGTTAACTCTTATGGCAGCAGAATTGGGGCAATCATCACGACTCCCCATGATTCTCATATACCATTCACTTCTAGGTTAACGTTCCCCTGCACCAACAACGAAGCTGAGTATGAAGCATGTATCATGGGTATTGAAGAAGCGATTGATTTGAGAATCAAAAACCTTGATATCTATGGTGATTCAGCTTTAGTTGTTAATCAAATTAAAGGAGATTGGGAGACTCGGCAGCCCAATCTAATTCCTTATATGAACTACGCCAGGAGGCTATTTCCATTCTTCGACTGGGTGGAGTTTCATCATGTGCCAAGAGCAGAGAATCAGATGGCAGACGCTCTGGCGACGTTATCCTCAATGTACAAGGTGAACTATTGGAATAACGTTCCAAGAATAGTAATCTCACGCCTTGATAGGCCGGCATTTGTATTTACAATAGAGGAAGCTTCTGATGGGAAGCCATGGTATTATGATATCTAGAATTTTCTCAAGAACCAAGAGTATCCGTCAGGGGCATCGATCTAGGATAAGAAGACCTTGAGGAGGTTGTCTGGAAATTTCTATCTAAACCAAGATGGTGTACTCTACCGGAGGAATTTTGACTTGGTATTGTTGAGATGCGTGGACGAGAAAGAAGCAAGTATGCTTATGGAAGAGGTCCACGAAGGTGCCTTTGGCACGCACGCCGGCGGGCATGTTATGTCTCGAAAGCTGTTACGAGCAGGGTATTATTAGTTAACTATGGATTCCGATTGCTTCAAGTATGCAATGAAATGCCATAAATGCCAAATTTATGCTGATAAGATTCATGTGCCGCCGAGTCCTTTGAACGTCATGGTTTCGCCTTGGCCCTTTTCCATGTGGGGCATTGATATGATAGGCAAGATTGAGCCTATCGCATCCAATGGACATCGCTTCATCTTAGTGGCAATTGATTATTTCACTAAGTGGGTCGAAGAAGCTTCCTGTGTTAACGTCACCAAGCAAGTTGTAGCCCGGTTCATCAAGAAGGACATCATCTATCGTTATAGAGTGCCTGAGAGAATCATTACTGATAATGGTTCGAACTTGAATAACAAGATGATGAAGGAATTGTGCCAGAGTTTCAAAATTGAGCATCACAACTCTTCTCCGAAGATGAATGGCGCTGTCGAGGCATCCAACAAGAATATAAAGAGGATAGTGCAGAAGATGGTTGTAACCTATAAGGATTGACATGAGATGTTGCCCTTTGCTTTGCATGGATATCGTACTACGGTGTGTACTTCAACTGGGGCAACTCCTTTCTCACTGGTGTATGGTATGGAAGTTGTCCTACCATTGGAAGTCGAGATTCCTTCTTTGAGAGTTCTGGTCGACGTCAAGCTTGATGAGGCAGAATGGGTGAGAAACATATTGAATCAGCTCAGCCTGATGGATGAGAAGAGGTTAGCGTCCATTGCGTATGGTCGTTTATATCAGAACAGGATGAAGAAAGCTTTTGATAAGAAGATGCGTCCTCGGAGCTTTCAGGCAGGTGAGTTGGTGTTGAAGAAGATTCTCCCTCCACAGACAGATCACAAGGGCAAATGGACTCCCAACTATGAAGGTCCCTATGTCGTGCAAAAGGTTTTCTCTAGAGAAGCCTTGCTGTTATCAACCATGGATGGGGAAGATTTCATATCCCCTATGAAAGCAGACGCAGTTAAAAAATACTATGCTTAAAGAGACCCGCTGGAAGGAAAATAGAATATCCAGGCAAAAATGGGGCATCCCGGCGAACCATAAAAAGATTGGGTTCGGGCAAAAGTTAGGGATAAAAAGAAAAGATTTAAACCCGCTAAGTTGAAAACCTGAAAAGGCGACTTTGGCAAAAATGGGTATCCTGATGAATTGAAAACCCGAAAGGGTGATTCAGAAAAAAGTCAGGGATTTTGAAAAGCAAACGACCGCAGTATGCGTATTGATCTTCAGAGTATAGTGGATTGAGGGAGGACCTGAGGGCCATTCATCCGAATTAATCTCTTCAGAAGACGAAGCATCGAATAAGCATCAAAGTCATGCGAGTCATAGATGGATCGATACATGGTGTTTGTCTGTGCCACATTGCCGACATTTTGTATATTTCTGTGCATTTCTGTAAATTTTTGCGCAACTTCCTCTTTTCAGGGGTTGCATCTGTTGTAAAATCTGCCTATTTACAGGCCATTTGTTAATAAAGCGTATAATATTCAGTAGATTGTTGTTCTCGCTTTGGCTTTACTGTTTTGTTTGCGAAAAAACGCCCGATGTTTTGATAAAACTTTGCGTACATAAACTTGCAGGCTTTGCCAATAATCATTGAAACTTTGATTTATTTGAACAATGTCACGGATGATGACGGAGATAGTTTCCATTGTATAGGATATCTTGTTGTTTGTTCATTGTGCAGGGTCGTTACCCTTGGGGTAAGCTTTTCAGAGGTGTATCCCCGGTAGGACCACCATCCCTTCCGAAAGAAGGTGTGTAGTTGAGATTCATTTATCTCCAGCAGCGGTCCTAATACACCTTGTCCTTAGCAAGAATCTGTATCTACAAGAAAGGATATGCAAGTTAAGTGTGCGGTTGAGTGTATACACTTATCCCCACCAGATTATAGGTATGCACTTACTCCCCAGAGAGTCCATACTAGACTTCTTTCCACCAGGCAGAGGTGGAACTTTTTCCCAAGAAGTGGAGCAAAGTCAGAATTTTGTTTCCCCATAGAGTCCAAATATGGTTGACTTTGTATACCCTCAGAGTTTGATTGTTGACTCAATCCCCAAGCAGAGGTTGATGTTGTTTCCCTTATTTCTTATTCCCCAGCGAAGTCGACAGAGCATACCCTTCCTCAGCAGAGTAGGTTCTTCCCCGCAAGTTGGAATCGTTTCTGAGAAAGTTTATTGGTGCATCCCTAGCAGGTGGGATGTATTTTGATGTTGATTTCCCACTGAATAATCCTCGGCAGGGTGGATTTGGGTCTCCAGTGGAGTGGATTTATCCCTAGATGTTTGCTTTATACCCTAGAAGGTTTTGGTATTCTATGAGGCCATTCAGGGTTGCTTTCCCCGATAGAGCGCAGGCTAATCTCAATGTTTGTTTGTGGTTCTCCTACAGGGTCGTTGATTTCCCTAGTAGGTTGGTTTTGATTCCAACGGTTGATTGTCTGTCCCTAGCCGGGTCGGTTGTTCCCCAAAAAAGTGATATTCTGGAAGGCCATCCAGGGCATTTCCCTCAGCAAGAGTTGATTTGATTCTCAACCGAGTGGGATTGTGTTCTCGTCAGAACAGTGTTACCCAGGAAAGTTCTTTTTTCCGAAGGCCATCCAGGGCTTGTTTTTCCCAGCTTAAGTCCAATCGTAATTGGCATATCCCATCTCTCCCCGGCAGATTTGGTCTTGTCTCTTCAGCATTTATTTTGCTGATTGGGTTCCGTTGCATTTTTCATTCGTGCATAGCATCCTCAGAAACGCGTAGCATTTCCATTTTATATGCAGCATTACGCCATGTTTAAACATATGCATTTGAAACATCATCCAGGTAGTTACCTCTTTGGTTTCAGGTATATCTTCAGCAAGCAGTTGATTTTACTTTGCTCGCGTGGTATTCAGACCCCGGCAAATGATGTTATATCCCTCTAGCGTGCGGTATCCAGACCCGACATATTATCAGTTAATTCTTGAGCCTGTGTGGTATCCAGACCACGGAAAAATCTTTTGATAGATGTGTTCATCTTATCTCCCCAACAGAGTTGCTTGTTTAAGTTTCTTTTTCCCCAACAGAGGGTTCTTGTGAATTGTTGTTACATTCACTTATCAACTGCGTGTTGATCCGGCCTTCGGGTTCGATGCTCGCTTTTATTTAGAGAATGCCTACTGGTTAGCAGATGTTCTTAACTTCGTGTTGAGTCGGTCTTCGGGTTCGATGCTCGCTTTTATTTAGCGAATACCTGTTGGTTAGCAAATGTTCTCAACTTCATGTTGAGTCGGCCTTTGGGTTCGATGCCTGTTTGTTTAACAGATGCCTGGCGGCAAGGTCATATGTTTTTCTCAACATCGTGTTGAGCCGGATTTTGGGTTCGATGCTCGCTTTTATTTAGCGAATGTCTTCTGGTTAGCAGATGTTCTCAACTTCGTGTTGAGCTAGCCTTCGGGTTCGATGCCTGTTTGTTTAAAAGATGCCTGATGGCGAGTTCAGATGTTTTTCTGAACTTCGTGTTGAGCCAGCCTTCGGGTTCGATGTTGCTTGCGCGATAGCAGATGTTTCTTCCAACTGCATGTCGAGGCTTCTTGATTGGTAATCAGTTAGCTGGTTGCCGTTGCAACTATCAGATTCAGTTATTTCTGGAGATTTTTGTTCGTAATAACAAGTTTGTAGTTCTATTTCTGCGGTTGGTAAATTTTCGGGTTCTTTGGTATTCAACCGTCTTTTACCTTGATTATTCAAAAGCCGTTCGCTTTTCACTCATTCAGGTCCAAGTTGTTTGAATAGGGGCAACTGTTGTACCCCAAAATTTGACCAACCTCTTTCTTTACTTGGCTTATGTTTCATTTCATCTTTAGCATTTGCATTTGCATAACATTGTCCTTTACAGGGGATCAAGAGAGGTGTTCCATTCAAGAGAATAATCTCAGGGGTTTCAAGCTCAAGCATGAGTGCTTATTCAACTTATCAAGTGATTACAATCATCAAGAAGTGGTCAGAGGTCTTTGAGAGAGAAGATGGATGTATGCTGCTTATCTCCTATCTTGGAGGTCAACTGGGGATCATCAGGGGTTCATAAGATCATGGTTATCGATAAGAGGTGTTTGAGAGGCTCACTGAGTTCTTTGGAAGCCATTGTGGAGCTCATCTAAACACTTATTTCACTTGCAAGAGGTTACAGTCAAAGGTTGTGCACCTAGGGTTTCATCTGGTCAAGTCAAGGTCAACTATGAACTTGAGGGAGTTTGAGATTTGGTTTTAAGTCATTGGAGCTATGGGGAGTTATGTTGAGACATCTAGGATGTCATTTCAAATTCAAATATAGAAGAATCATGAGTTCAAGAAGTTACTAAATTAGGGTTTCAGAAGGTTTCAGTGTAAAATCCCCTTCTTTAGTGCCCAACTTCAAGGACAATTTACATCATGATACAAGTTCAATATCATTTTCTTGTGAATATGAAACATGTAGAGCATGTTCGTAGCTTTCTTTTGAGTACTAGAACACATCCATTGGGTTTCTGTAACTCAAGTTATGATGCCAACAAGTTATAGGTCTCAGATGAACATATTTTTTGGTCAACAAAAGTCAACTCACTTCCAAGGCACTTTAAACCTAGAATCATGTTTCTCCTCAACTTTAGGTGAACATGAACGGTTTTCCTCATGATCTTAGCTTTCCAAAAAGTCCTAGAAGTCCTTGATATCATTTGTGGAACTCAAGGTATGGACCTTGCAAGGCAAGGGTATTTTGGGAAAGTTTGATTATAGGTCATTTGTTACATAAGCCATTTTCATGCACTTGTGTACTTCAAATGAACTTTCAACCAACACGAGAGTTGCTCCTAAGGACATCTTTTACACCATGAAGCTCAAGGATTGTGTGAATTATGATTGATTATGGACATCTTTTTCATGCACTTGGATTCAATACACAATTTGATTTTGGTTCAAGAGGCAAAAAACACGTGAAATTGCAACTTTCTTCACAAAGAAGTTTCACCTTGAAACTTACTAATTCGATTAATTCAAAAGCCCAAATCCATTCCAATGCAAAATTCAACTCACCAGCTGCAAAACCAAGTAATTTTCATGAGCGTGGGCAAGCGTTTTCACGTGTGCATGAGGGAATTCCATTTTGGGCATTTTTTCAAATTCATCCAAACAAGGCTTCATGGGCCTTCCAATTGATCAGATATCCAACATATATAAGTTCAAAATTCGTTCCAAGGGCTCAGAAGTGCAAATTGGAGTAAGAGAGAGCAAATTCAGTTTTCAAATTCTCAAGAGAAATTCAAAATCGCATCTTACATTTCTGTGCAAATCAACTCAAATTGAAGAGCAATTCATCTTACTTGTGCAATTTGGAGTGGATCTGGATGATTGGAAGTAAGCTTGCAAGCATCTGAAGCACCAACGAAGTGTCTCCATTCAATAAGCTTCTTCTCCATAATTCTCTCATTCTAGACAATGATCTAGGTTCATATTGGTTGCCTCTGAAGCCCTACCTCATGTAGGCCATGTTTGATCCATTATTGTTCATGTTTGCTTGAGTTTTTAGATGTGCATATCAAACTTGTTGGCTTCAATTATCTTAATTTAGAAAGGATATGGATGATTGGATCTTGGATTCATGACGTACGTGACTTCAACTTTAATTTGGTACCAATTTTATCAAGTTTGGTTAAGGTTGGATGACCTGAACTCCGGCCACCTTGCCGGAGAAGACGACCGGAGCTAGGGCTCCGGCATCTGGTCTTTAAACCCTTAGATCTGAGGTGGCATGGCGCTGAATATTTGACTGCATGCGTGGCTGTTTCCAATTTGTTTGACTTGCTCACGTGTGAGGTCTGACTCCACGAAGATTAATGAAACACTGCATTTCATTAAATCTGAGCTTTGGCCTTTAGATCAGTTGGGCCTATTTTGCTTTCCGCACCTCCCATTTTGTTCAGCCCAACACGTTTGAACAGATTTTCTTTGTTTTCCAGAATTACTCATACACCTCCCTTGTTTATTTGTTTTTTTTATTTTTATTTTTTTTCTGTTTTGCTTTTTTATTATTAAAAATACTTCCAAATGTCAAAAAAATTCAACAAAAAATAGTTTCCAACACTTTGAGATCTTAATTAATTTTTCATAATTTTTAATTTAGATTTTCTTTTATTTTTCAATTTAATTTGAATTTTATGATTGGAAGTGTTTTTAATATGATTCTCATTTGTTCTTGCTTGATTTGTGGACCATTTGCAATCACCTATGATTAGGGCTTCCTCTCCATTTTAATGATGGATTGAGGTGTCTTTGAGGCTGATTTTGGTCAAAGTTTGACCTACTTTTGTTTGACTTTGGTTTGCATTTGTTTGACCCTCGATAAATATCCTTCAAGGTGGAGCACCCTAGTTGATCAATTCATTTGGTGATGCCTTGATTAGATTTTGGTTTGGTTGTTTTGGCCTCTGGTTGCCAACATGCTTATGAGCTTTATGCATTTTATTTGGAATTTATTGAACCATTCTCCTATTTTTGGTGAACCTTGCAAGTCAAGTCACCTTAATTGAGGTTCATATAAACTAGTTGACCTAGTTCTTTTGGGAGATGACCTTTGTGGATCCCATATGCATCCCATGCCCCTTGATTCACATTATTGACATGTTTAGGATGTTGGTTTCAATTTTATAGGTCACACACTTGGTTGGTTTGTGTTGCAAGTTACTTTTAATTAGGGCTTTCCATTTGCACTTGAATGTTGAAAGTGTTTTGAACTTTGGTTCTTTACCTTGCCCTAATTTGTAACTTGTCTTGGCTTTGTTTCTTCTTTGGTTTGTGAACCTTCTTCTCTTGTTCTCACTTCTGTCCCTTGTACTTTCGAACTCATTCAAGGTGATTTGGTACTTCTTTGTTTGTACTTTGAGTTTGCCTTGAATGAGATGCCACTGTGAAAACTTGTTTGTGCTTTCTCTTTGCATGATCAATGTGATGCTTTTGATTGAGATTCTTCTATTATTGTTTGCTACCCAAGCCTATTCTCCCATCCCCATCTTGATCATGTCTTCTTCTCTTTTTTATTTGTTGACCTTTTGAGGTTGGTGATTGATGTTTGACTGGTTTTAGGAGTTGTAACTTCTCTCATTTCATCTCACTTTTGCTTGGACTTGGTTAAGTCTTTTTGCTTGCTTTTTCTTTTGTGATTTGTATTTCTTTGCTTGCTTTCAATAGGTTGAGATGTGCTTGTGGTGGTTGTTGCCTCACACTTTTTTCCTCCCTCTTTTCTTTGTGTTATATTTCATGTTTGCATCCCTTTCTTCCTTCTCACTTGTGTTTGATTCATCCTGTGTTTACTTGGTTTCCTTTGCCATGATCCCTTAGGATTCCTAGTCCCTTGGGAGTAGGAGAGACATTAAGTGTTCAATCCAAGCATGATAACATTATGATAGTTTTTTTCCCTCTTAATCTCAATCTTAGAAGCACATTGCATGATAACATTAGGGTTGAGTTAGTTTCCCCTTAGTTGTGTCTTCTCTCTTCTCATCTCAAAACTTCTTCAAGACATGTAATAAAGGATAAAGAGTGTTGTATGCTACGAGCCTTAAGTATTTGGGAAATGATGATTGGGGGGCCTGCTCTAAATTTCCTAGAGTGTTTAGCGTATTTCCTTTGGGCGATATGCGATGCATTCGCTCCCAAGTCATAGTCTTTAGTGCAACATGAATTAAAAACACAATTCAATTCACTTCTTCTTCATAAAAGACTCAAAAATAAACATCAAACTTTTTTATCCTTCGGGATTAATTGAAATCGTTTTTCAAAGAGAGTGTTGTTAACTCTTGGTTCAACCGCAAACAGGTAACACCTAAGTCTCCAATGGTCGAGCAGCAATACACCTAACTGCTAGAACGAAGGTTTAACCTGACTCGGTTAAAACACTTGAACCAATCTGTGGTTGTGCCAGCCCGAACTACGTTTGCTCTGATTTCTCATACCATATGAGGATACATAGGCACAAGACGACGATGTCTTGGCGAGCAACCTTCCCCACCTTCACCCGTAGTTTCCCGAATTACGTTGATTCTAACTTTCCCATTGCACGAGGGAGTATGTAGGCATAGAGCGACGATGCTCTATCGAGTCTCTTTTCTTTTTCTTTTTTCCCTGTGGCCTGTAGCTTAGATAGATTAACACCCTTTTAGATAGATAACAAGTGTAACACCCCACTTCCCAAATCAATTAAAATATAAACATTATAAATAAACATCAGAGTTGTTCACCTCCCAAGTGGGATATCACATAATCAAATCCAACACATACTTAATTAAAAATGTTTTCACCAAAATACAGCGGAAATTGTTCATATAATGAAATACATTAAATTCATGATACATCACAGGAAAAGAAATAAGTTCAACAAAAACAACTAAAACTCCCAAGTCCCGTGCTACGTATCAGAGCATCCTAAGACTCGACTGACACACCACAAATCCAAGCTAGCTAAGTACCTGGATTATCTGCACCTCCGAAGAAGCACAGACCACAACAACAACAAAGGGGTGAGAAAACATGATCAAAATATATCGGTAATTACATACATGAAATAAAGGTAGTAACTACAACAGTCATATCAATCATCACCCAACATTCACCAAACACGACATATAGTCCCCCAATCAACATAATACATCATAATGCAAATATGCAACACAACACCTTGCATTCGGTACCGACTCTTTGGTTCCTCAATGGAACCCGGATAGATCACATACACCCACCCTTGGCAATGATCTGTTCCCACCAATTCCCCACTCAAAGGAATACGAATGAATCACATACACTCCATCGAGCCATGATTCATTCCACCAACACTTCATGATATGCATGACACCAAATGCATATAATTAACACAAGCATACATTGTGCATATGATTCTCAGATCACACCAACATACATCACATACACTTAGATATGTCACACACCAATCAATTAGGCACTTACATAAAGTATTAAGGAATTCACTTCCTATTACCAAATGCACACTCGCCAACATTCGATCACCGTCTCTACACTTATCCTGATCGAAGGGACCCTACAAAGCTAATGCACAAGGCAAAACAACACAAAACCACATTCTGCCATCACGTTCGCTGAACCATTCGCCAGGCGAAGCCCCGTAGCCAATGCTCGCTATGGCCCTCCAGGCGAACCTGCTGGCGAAGCCTCGCTGGCCACATTCGCCAGGCAAACTTTATACCCTTTAGGTCTGGGAGTTTATTTGGAATTACTCGCCACTGTTCGCTAACACTCGCCAGGCGAACCTTCGCCAACACTCGCCAGGCGAAACCCAGCGAATGCTGCGATACCCTAAAATCCCCACTGTTCTGCAATGCTATCTGAGCCAATTCCAAGCCTAATATGCTACTTCTATCTCTTATTCTATCAGTATTACAGACCATAACATCATACTTGCCAATCGACCTATAATTCTTACTCTAATACCAACATCAGATATTTTACCGGCACTCTCAGAGTTACTCAGAACTTTCCCAATCCACATCAACATCAACACCCACACATCAAGGGCAACAGCAAATCATCACATATCATCATATATACACAATTCATCAAAAATCAACAATATCAGCAACAATTACAAGCATGCCAATATACAACTTCATACATCGATAAATCCCTACGGGGTTAAGGAATCCCCTCTACCCAGTTCATGTATATACCATCCCAATCAGTTTCTCCCCCCTTACCTCGATTATATCTTCGATTGATGAAGAATCCCCTACCAATTGATCGCTCTAGCCTTGCTCTCCTTTCTCTTGCTCTTCCCCACAGAATCGCTTATCGTGTTCTCACTTCTCCCTTCTCTCCAATTTCTCTAACTTCCAAATGTATCGTAAAACATACTGACCCCTCAATTTCTTATTTTAATTTTTTAATCCCAATAATAATAATAACTAATAATAATAATAATAATAATACTAATAATAATAATATTAATAATAATAATAATAATACCAATAATATTATTAATCATTATATTACCACCAATATCATATTATATTATATTATTATTAAATTCCACCTTTTATTAAATAGCTGTTATAACTTAAGGACACCCACCCAACGCTCTCAGTCACACTCCCACATAAGGGCACCCCAAAATACAATAAACACCAAAAAGACTTAATAATTAAAAATGGGTGTTACAACTCTCCCCCACTTTAATTATTTTCGTCCTCGAAAATTACCTGATGGAAACAGTTCCGGATACGCTTCTCGCATCCTGATTTCCAATTCCCAGGTCACACTGCCTCCTGCAGCACCTCCCCAAGCTACTTTCACTAATGGTATCTCCTTCCCTCTGAGCTATTTCATCTTACGGTCTTCGATCCTCAACGACATCGTCTCAACAGTAAGATTCTCCCGGACTTGCACCTCATCTCTCGGAATCACATGAGATGGATCCGAAACATACTTTCGCAATTGCGACACATGAAACACATCATGCAAATTCGAAAATTCAAGCGGCAACGCCACTCTGTAAGCCACAACACCAACTCTCTGCAAAATCTAATACGGTCCGATAAACTTAGGATCCAGCTTCTTGGACTTCAATGCATGACCCACACCAGTCATCGGGTTAACTCTTAGGAATACGTGATCACCTTCACTGAATTCCAATTCTTTCCTTCGGTTATCATGGTAACTTTTCTGTCTACTCTGAGACGCCTTCATTTTCTCACGAATCATCTGAATCGTCTCAGTAGTCTGCTGTACAATTTCTGGTCCAAGCACCACATTCTCACTAATCTCATACCAACACAGAGGAGTCCTACACCTTCTTCCATACAAAGCCTCAAATGGTGCCATTCCGATACTAGAATGGTAACTATTGTTGTACGTGAACTCAATCAATGGCAAATGAGTGTCCCACGCGCCACCTTTCTCCAACACACAAGCCCTCAACAAATCCTCAAGCGACTAAATAGTCCTCTCTGACTGACCATCAGTTTGTGGATGATAAGCTGAGCTCAACTTCAACTTAGTACCCAACGCTTCCTGTAAACTCTTCCAAAATTCCGAAGTAAACCTCGGATCTCTATCCAACACAATACTGGACGGAACACCATGTAGCTTCACAGTTAGCCGAATATAAATCTCTGCTAGCTTCGTCAACGGGAAACTAATATTAATCGGCACAAAATGTGTAGACTTCGTAAGTTGATCCACAATCACCCATATAGCATCAAATCCTCTCGCCGTACTCGGCAAACTAGTAACAAAATCCATAGTTATACAATCCCATTTCCAAACTGGAACTTCCAACGGTTGCATAAATCTAGAAGGTCTCTGGTGCTCTAGCTTCGACTTCTGACACGTGAAACAGGCATAAACAAACTGAGCTATATCTCTTTTCATACCAGACCACCAAAATAACTTCTTTAAATCATGATACATCTTCGTAGCTCCGGGATGGATGCTCAGACTACTACGATGTCCTTCACTCAAAATTAACTTTTTCAGTTCCTCATTATCCGGCACACAAATTCTGCCTCTAAATCTCAACACACCTGTACCATCCAGTTTAAAATCACTATCAGAATCATTTCCTGCTCCAGTCATCAAATCTACTAACTTCACATCCAACTTCTGGTTCTCTCTAATTGTATCCAAGAAGTCATTATTCACCTGCAACATCCCCAACATCACACTGTCTGTCATAGTCTCACAAACCATGCTCAAATCTCTGAACTGTTCAATTAGTTCCATTTCTTTCACCATTAAAGCCGACATATGAATCGCTTTTCTGCTCAAAGCATCTGCTACTACATTGGCCTTTCCTGGATGATAACTTAAACTGAAGTCATAACCCTTCAGGAATTCCAACCACCTTCACTGTCTCATATTCAGCTCTTTCTGATCGAACAGATATCTCAGACTCTTATGATCACTGAACACTTCAAATCTTGAACCATATAAATAGTGCCTCCAGATCTTCGACATAAAAACAACCGCAACCAACTCAAGATCATGAGTAAGATAATTCTGCTCATGCACTCTCAATTGTCGAGAAGCATACGCTACCACTTTACCATTCTGCATAAGAACTCTGCCTAATCCCATCTTAGACGCATCGCAGTATACCACAAAAAGTTCGCTCGGAGTCGGCAACACTAACACCGGTGCCGTAGTCAATTTCCGTTTTAATTCTTCAAAGCTTTCTTCACAAGCAGCATCCCACACAAAAACTTGGTTCTTTCTCGTCAACTGAGTCAATGGCAACGCTAAATTAGAGAACCCTTCAATAAACCTTCGGTAATAACCTACTAAACCCAAAAAGCTTCTAATTTCACCCAACGCAACACTGCACTTACTTTCGATGGGTCAACAGATATTCCATCACCAGAAATCACATGCCCCAAGAAACTCACTGTCTTCAACCAGAAATCGCACTTCGACAGTTTAGCAAACAACTTATTATCCTTCAGCACCTGCAAGGCAATTCTCAAATGTCCTGCATGTTCTTCATCAGACTTAGAATAAATTAAGATATCGTCAGTAAACACAACAATGAACTGATCCAAATAAGAATGGAAAATTCGGTTCATATACTCCATAAATACTCCCGGCGCATTAGTCACTCCAAAAGGCATTACAGCATATTCGTAATGTCCGTATCGAGTTCTAAAAGCCGTCTTCAAAATATCACCTTCTTTAACTCTGATCTGATGATAACCCGACCTCAAGTCGATCTTACTAAACACACGAGCTCCTACCAACTGGTCCATCAAATCGTCAATCCTTGGGAGAGGAAACTTATTCTTAACAGTCACCTTATTCAATTGACGGTAATCGATGCACAGACGCATACTACCATCTTCTTTTTCACCAATAACACTGGAGCTCCCCACGACGACACACTCGGCTGGATAAACTTTCTATCTAATAACTCTCCAATCTGAGACTTCAATTCAGACAACTCTACTGCCGACATCCTGTACGGCGCCATAGAAATAGGCCTCGTACCAGGAACAAGATCAATGTTGAATTCGACTTCTCTTGTCGGAGGTAATTCCGTAATGTCATCAGGGAAAACTTCCGTAAATTCATTCACCACTGCCAACGCTTCCATTGGCGCTTTGTTATCCACCGATAACGATGCAAATAAAGCAAACACCTTAGCTTTGTCCTCCAACAAAGTCCTTAGTTCCTTATTAGATAGAGAATTCGCCAACTCTTCTTCCTCTAGAGTAAGGAACAGTAACACCTTCCGAAAATAATCAATGTAGACTCGGTTGAACTCTAACCAGTTCATACCCAGAATAACATCCAAATTACCAAGCGGTAGGCAAATCAGATCCACTCTGAAATCTCTACCGAACATAGTCAGCGGACACTTCAAACATACCAAAGTAGTAGTCACTGAACCAATAGAGGGTGTCTCAATAGTCATCTGTCACTCAAGAGTAGACGGTACCAATCCTATTCTCTTCACACAATTAACAGAAATGAACAAGTGGGTTGCACCTGTATCAATAATAGCAGTCAAAGGAATATTATTGATAATACAAGTACCTTTGATAGCACGCTCCTCACTGACAGCTTGAGTTTCCGCCAAGGCAAACACTTTACCACCAGCCGGAGACGCCTGAGACTTCTTTGGCTTCTCACAATGCGTACTGATACGACCCTTCTCACCACAGTTATAACAAATAGGCATAGTGGCCCTGCACTCAGCTATCACATGGCCTGGCTTACCACACTTGAAACACTTCCTTACCTCCTTAGGACAATCCTTAGCATGATGACCTGTGTCACCGCATCGGATACATTTCCCATCCGCAGACGCATCCCCTTCTCTGGACTTCCTATCGGTAGCAACCTTACGCCTTCCTTTATCAGTAGAAACACTGTAAGGAGTACCACTGAACCTCTGCTTACCCTTACGGTCATTCGCAACCTTATAATGTGCAATCATGGCCCGGTTATTATTGTCATAGATCCTACTCCTGCTTACTAGCTCAGCATAGTTTCTGATCTTCTGACAAGCAATCCCTAACTTGATCTCCGGACGCAGCCCATTCTCAAATTTCAAACACTTCGATGTCATTGCATCATCAGTATTGTAATGAGGACAATACTGCACCAGCTCTTCAAATTTCACAGCATACTCCGCTACGGTCAGATTACCCTGTTTCAGTTCCAAGAACTCTATCTCTTTAGCACTCCAGATGTCTTCCGGAAAGTACTTCTCCAGAAAACCTTTGTGAACCACGTCCCAAGTAATCGTAGTTCCTGCAGTCACCCATCTCTGACGACAGTTATCCCACCAAGCTTCTGCTTCGCCTTCCAGCATGTGAGTACCAAATCTCACCTTTTGCTCATCACTACAGTTCATAGTCCTAAAAATCATTTCAATTGCCTTCAGCCACTTCTGTGCAGCCTCAGGATTCAAAACTCCTCCTTCAAACGTCGGCGGCTTGTTACCCCGAAACTACGCCAAATTTCTGAATTGGGCATCCGCAGCTTGGTTCTGATTAGCAACCGCTTGCGCCATCGCTTACATGGCAGCAGCCAAAGCAACATCATTCCTTCCTGCCATACTTCTCAACAACAACAACACCAGGTTAGCACTTATACAACTCTATCCTAGGGACAGACTCAACTCAACTACACTGGCCGGACGGACCAACCTGCTCTGATACCAATTCTAACACCCCACTTCCCAAATCAATTAAAATATAAACATTATAAATAAACATCAGAGTTGTTCACCTCCCAAGTGGGATATCACATTATCAAATCCAACACATACTTCATTAAAAATGTTTTCACCAAAATACAGCGGAAATTGTTCATATAATGAAATACATTAAATTCATGATACGTCATAGGAAAAGAAATAAGTTCAACAAAAACAACTAAAACACCCAAGTCCCGTGCTACGTATCAGAGCATCCTAACACTCGACTGGCACACCACAAATCCAAGCTAGCTAAGTACCTGGATTATCTGCACTTCCGAAGAAGCACAGACCACAACAACAGCAAAGGGGTGAGAAAACATGATCAAAATATATCGGTAATTACATACATGAAATAAAGGTAGTAACTACAACAGTCATATCAATCATCACCCAACATTCACCAAACACGACATATAGTCCCCTAATCAACATAATACACCATAATGCAAATATGCAACGCAACACCTTGCATGCGTACCGACTCTTTGGTTCCTCAATGGAACCCGGATAGATCACATACGCCCACCCTTGGCAATGATCTGTTCCCACCAATTCCCCACTCAAAGGAATACGAATGAATCACATACACTCCATCGAGCAATAATTCATTCCACCAACACTTCATGATACGCATGACACCAAATGCATACAATTAACACAAGCATACATTGTGCATACGATTCTTAGATCACACCAACATACATCACATACACTTAGATATGTCACACACCAATCAATTAGGAACTTACATAAAGTATTAAGGAATTCACTTCCTATCACCAAATGCACACTCGCCAACATTCGATCACCGTCTCTACACTTATCATGATCGAAGGGACCCTACAAAGCTAATGCACAAGGCAAAACAGCACAAAACCACATTCTGCCATCACGTTCGCTGAACCATTCGCCAGGCGAAGCCCCGCAGCGAATGCTCACTATGGCTCGCCAGGCGAACCTGCTGGCGAAGCCTCGCTGGCCACATTCGTCAGGCGAACTTTATACCCTTTAGGTCTGGGAGTTTATTTGGAATTACTCGCCATTGTTCGCTAACACTCGCCAGGTGAAACCCAGCGAATGCTGCGATACCCCAAAATCCCCGCTGTTCTGCAATGCTATCTGAGCCAATTCCAAGCCTAATATGCTACTTCTATCTCCTATTCTATCAGTATTACAGACCATAACATCATAATTGCCAATCGACCAATAATTCTTACTCTAATACCAACATCAGATACTTTACCGGCACTCTCAGAGTTACTCAGAACTTGCCTAATCCACATCAACATCAACACCCACACATCAAGGGCAACAAGAAATCATCACATATCATCATATATACACAATTCATCAAAAATCAACAATATCAGCAACAATTACAAGCATGCCAATATACAACTTCATACATCGATAAATCCCTACGGGGTTAAGGAATCCCCTCTACCCAGTTCATGTATATACCATCCCAATCAGTTTCTCCCCCCTTACCTCGATTATATCTTCGATTAATGAAGAATCCCCTACCAATTGATCGCTCTAGCCTTGTTCTCCTTTCTCTTGCTCTTCCCCTCAGAATCGCTTATCGTGTTCTCACTTCTCCCTTCTCTCCACTTTCTCTAACTTCCAAATGTATCGTAAAACATACTGACCCCTCAATTTCTTATTTTAATTTTTTAATCCTAATAATAATAATAACTAATAATAATAATAATAATAATAATAATAATAATAATAATAATAATAATAATAATAATAATAATAGTATTATTATTAATAATAATAATAATAAGACCAATAATATTATTAATCATTATATTACCACCAATATCATATTATATTATATTATTATTAAATCCCACCTTTTATTAAATAGCTCCTATAACTTAAGGACACCCACCCAACGCTCTCAGGCACACTCCCACATAAGGGCACCCCAAAATACAATAAACACCAAAAAGACTTAATAATTAAAAATGGGTGTTACAACAAGCGTGGATCCCGTCGAGTACGACGGACGTGAGGGGTGCTCATACCTTCCCCTTGTGTAACCGACTCTCGAACCCAAGATTTGATTGCGATGACCTGTCTTATCCCTTTTTGTAGGTTTTCTCTGATCGTTTCCTTTCCCTTCTTTGGGATAAATTCTGAACGGTGGCGACTCTTTTGTCCTTGCCGGCCCCTTTTCGCAACGATGCGACAATGAGCTGCTAGGCGTCTCAGGCAATACATGATTTGTCACGCTACTTTGTTGATCTCAAAGATGGATCTAATAAATTATATTTTTGAAAAGCCTGCTCAGACTGGAAGACTTGCCCGTTGGCACATGTTGTTATGTGAATATGACATCCAGTATGTGACTCAAAAAGCTATCAAAGGGAGTATCTTGTCAGATTATCTTACAGACCAGCCAGTTGAAGACTATGAGCCTCTCAAGTTTGACTTTCCTGACGAAGACATCATGTTAGTGAAAGATTATAAAGAACCAGGTCCTGATGAAGGTCCCGAGCCGAATCTTTGTTGGAAGATGATGTTTGATGGTTCCTCTAATTACAGTGGGTGCGACATAGGCGTCGTTTTGATGAATCCAGAAGGTGGATATACCCCATTTACAACAAGGTTAGACTTTGAATGTACCAACAATATTGCTGAATATGAAGCATGCATTCTTGGCTTGGAAGCAGCTATTGACCTCAGAGTCAAAATCCTTGAAGTGAGTGGAGATTCAGCTTTGGTTATTTATCAAGTTACAGGTGAATGCGAGACCATACATGAGAAGTTAATCCCGTACAGATCCTACATTGTTGAAATGATTGAGTACTTTGATGAGATCACTTTCAAGCATGTTCCGAGATCTGAGAATCACATTATCGATGCTCTAGCCATGTTAGCATCAATGTGGAGAGTCGGGTATTTCAACGATGTTACTCTCATCCGAATTGAACACAAGACTGAGACTGCCTACTGTCAAATGGTTGAAGAAGAAACTGATGACAAGCCTTGGTTTCATGACATTAAGAATTATCTGCTAAAGCAAGAGTATACAGCCGATGCTACTAATCTTGACAAGAAAACTCTGAGAAGACTGGCATCCAAGTTCTTCATCAGTAATGATGTGCTATACAAGAGAAATTACGACATGGTTCTGCTTAGATGTGTTGACAAACGTGAAGCGGATATGTTACTTCAAGATATTCATGAAGGAACCTTTGGAACTCATGCTAATGGTTATGCTATGTCCAAGAAGATTCTGAGAGCTGGATATTACTAGTTAACCATGGAATCAAACTGCATCCAATATGCTAGGAAATGTCATAAGTGCCAAATCTATGCTGACAAGGTCCACGTACGTCCAACACCGTTGAATGTTTTATCTTCACTGTGGCCTTTCTCAATGTGGGGCATTGACATGATTGGGGCAATTGAGCCGAAAGCTTCCAACGGTCACTAATTCATTCTAGTTGCTATTGACTACTTCACCAAATGGGTAGAAGTTGCTTCCTACGCCAACATGACCAAGCAAGTAGTTTCCCGCTTTATTAGGAAAGAGATTATCTGCTGTTATGGAATCCCAAGCCGGATCATAACGGACAGCGGTACCAATCTGAACAATAAAACCATGAAGGATTTGTGTGAACATTTCAAGATTGCACATCACAATTCTTCTCATTACTGTCCTAAGATGAATAGAGCTATTGAAGCTGCGAACAAAAACATCAAGAAAATCCTGCAAAAGATAGTCAAAACATACAAAGATTGGCATGAAATCCTACCATTTGCTTTGCACGGATACAGAACTTCAGTGCAAACTTCAACAGGGGCAACCCCTTTCTCTTTGGTATATGGAATGGACGTTGTCCTCCCCATCGAAGTAGAGTTACCTTCCTTAAGGGTACTGATGCAAACAAAGCTTGATGTGTCACTTGTAAATGCGCCTAAGAGGGGGGTGAATTAGGTTCTGAAAAAATATTTGCAATCTTTTCGGTTCTTGGTTCTTTTTCCGGTTATGATGATAGTGACTTGAAAGTAAAGTGCAGGAAAAAAAAAGAGACACAAGAAATTTATAGTGGTTCCCCTCACACTTCGAGAGTACTCCACTCCCCTTTCGACTCGAAAGAGATTTCACTATAGTTTAGAATTATTGCACAGCCTAATCACACCAATGGTGATGCCTACTATCTAATCTATAGGTAATCCAAGTGTAGAAGAACAATTCTCTTTAAACACTTCACTTGTTTCCAACAATCTTGGATAACAAGCTAGTACACAATAATCTTTGAAATAAGTTGAAATCTTTGAGAGAATGATATTATCAATCTTCACGATCGATCTTCTTCTTAAAACAAATATTACTCAAATAAATATACTAGTGTTCTTGTGAGAGGATTTCAAATGAAGTTGTGATACTGTGAATGTTTATTCAAAGGCTTCTTTCAAAAATGTTTTTGAACACTTAAAAATGAAATTTTGAAGGATGAAGAAAATGAGTAATTTGAATGATTTTGTTTCTTGAAGGTCAAAATGAATTTTGAAAATGATAACAATTTATATTAATCAAAATACCTTTTCAAAAGGGTGTGATTTTGTGCAACAAAAACAGTCAGAAATCAAAATGGAGACCAATGCATATTTTCATGAAAAGCTACCATTTTTGCTTGCTGTTTCAGTGTTAATCGGTTAACCAAATGGGTTAATCGGTTAACACCTTACAACGTTTAAAAATATTCAAAATTTACACATGTTAATCGATTAACCCTATATGTTAATCGGTTAACACTGTAACAAAATCACAAATGAGTTAATTTTAAGGGTCGTTAACCGGTTAACCAAAAGGGTTAATCGGTTAATACTGAAAGATTTTCAGAAAATAATTATTTTTAACAAGAGTGAGTAACTTAAAATGATTTTAAAAGAGTTTATGGTATATGTGAAGTGAAATGTAAATTTATGAACACTTGTATGGATATTTTCAAGTAATATTTGTTATACCTTTGGCTTGATGTTCAAGACTCAATCTTCATTACGCGAAACTTGTGAGAGAAGCTTTGAACCATAGAAGACATATGAGAGAGCATTGTCTTGATGCTTGATGTCTTTGTTGTTTACTTGATTCTCTTTACTTTTTGCGTAGTATAAGTTGCGTAGAAAGCTTGTTCTTGTTGTCCTCATCAAAACATTTAAATGTGCTTGAAGCTTGCTTCTACAATCTCCCATTTTTTGATGATGACAACCGACTTTTGAAAGATTGCTTTGATACTTGGTTTCTCTACACAGTTTCTCCCCCTAAATTAAGGCTCCCCCTTAATATGAGAGGTATAAGATTTTCTGCACAAGGAAACATTAGAGAGACCAATACTTCTCCCCCTTTGTCATTATCAAAAAGGAAGAGGAGCAACGGTAATGAAAGTAAACATACACACATAGAATAAACACAACACATATTCAAACATCACAAACAAAAACTTTTGTTTTTACGATATGATTAACAGAACTCACGCACAGAGTACGGTATAGATACGAAACATAAAACATAAACTTAAATAAATTCTACAACAAGAATAAGAATAGAAACAATGTTAATCGGTTAACGTATTAAAAAATTAATTCTGAAAATTAAAAACAATAGTGTTAATCGGTTAACCATGGGGGTTAATCGGTTAACACCTTCGAAAATCTAGAAAATGCTTAAAAACAGTGAGTGCAAGAACTTGGTATACATAGATTCTATACAGATTAACTTATGAAGAGTTTATATGTCACCTTCATCGTAAATTCTGAGTTCTCGTCGAATCTTGAAAAATGGTTCTTTTGCGAGTGGCTTTGTGAATATGTCGGCAAGTTGGTTATGTGTATCTACAAAAGTGACTTCGACATCTCCTTTAAGCACGTGATCACAGAGAAAATGATGTCGAATGTCGATGTGTTTGGTTCTTGAGTGCATGACTAGATTTTTTGTAATGTTGATTGCACTTGTGTTGTCGCATCAGAGAGGAATGCATCCAAGATTAATTTCGTAGTCGCTTAATTGTTGCTTTAGCCAAAGGTTTTGTGCACAACTGCTTCCCTCCGCTATGTATTCCGCTTCAACCGTATTAAGAGCAACGCATGCTTGTTTCTTACATGACCATGAAACTAATGCATTTCCAAGGATATGACAGGTTCCACTCGTGCTTTTTCTATCAATTTTACATCCTGCATAATCCGCGTCAGAATAACCAAGCTATTTCTGTTGCGGTGAGAATTGTGATACCAAGCTATTGATTAACTTGAATCTTTAATTCTTAAATTCACAACCAGACTTTAATTTATCCAAAGGAAATGTCTAAAGAAAGAAAGAACCTTTTACGCGATGTTACAACAATGCTAAGAGATTTGGGGATCGGAGGTTGGTTATGCCTAGGGTAGGTATTTCACATCCTAAACATCTGTAGTACTCTACAGGAACCTTTTGTTTGTTTGCATGCTAGGTTTGCTAAATGTTTGCTATGGATTGGGATTGGGTAAAAGGTGTAGGTAAAGACCTAAAGATAATTTCTAAGTTTGCTCACAAAGACATCGCGTCCTCTGCCTACGTATCCTAACTAGGATAGAATAAGAGAAATTGTAGTTCACCTCACTAGGGATAAAGAACACTTGATTATGATCAAGGTTCATAGGGGAACAAACATTACAATGCTTGTGTAGAGTTTAAGAAAACTCTCTAGATCTAAGTTGAACGCTTAAGAAAGGGAAGTAAGTAATCATCTCCATGATTCTTACATATAGTTAACAAACTCTATCCTAAGTTCTAATTGAAAGAGCACTCCTAATAAAGGGTAAGCTTTTTAGACTTAAGCAAAGTCCAATGGATAGGTTCTAACTTAACTAAGTGTATAGATGACTTAAAAAAGTCAAGGGAGGGTGATGAGCTATCTATGACCCAAGGGTCAATAGAGAGACTTTCCTTTGGAAGGGAAAAGAGGAGGCAACTTGGATGAGAACTAAAGAGTTTCATCACCTGGGGAAAATAAACTTAAAAAAGTAAAAAACCTTCAATCATGATGAATATAAGAGACATGGTTACAACCAAGAATAAACAAGCATATTACAATAAGCAAGTACTTCAAATAGGATGAATGGTTATAACCAAAGCATGGTATAAGGATATCACAATATCAATGATTTCTAACAAGATAGATGGTCACAACCGAAGCATGCAAGCATATTACAATAGGCAAGCAAAGATGAGTTCTTACAAGACTAAATGAAAGATAAAGACTTAAGCATATCTTGACAAAGATGAAGGTAACAACCAATGCAAACAAGTTATAACTTCATGGGGATGTTACATGGAAATCAAATAAAATAGGCATGATGCTCACAAGCAAAAGTTATTACAATCCTATACACAAAAGGTTTGACAAACAAAAGATCACCTCAAACACCACAACAAACTTAAGAAAAAAGAATCAAAAGTTTTGAATGATTAGGAGGGTAAAAACCCTAAAAGAAGCATGACAATTTTTTTAATGCAAAGTGTTTTCAAAAATGAAAATTTTTAGGATATTAAAATACCATGTGAAAATATGCAAAAGTACAAAACCAATGCAAAAAGAATCAATCAAAAATGATAAAAAAAAAATGGTGAAGTTATGTGATTTTGAATTTTGAAGAAAAAAACAAATATTTTAGTGATAAAAAGATAGGAAGGCATTTGGTGGGTGTTGAACCTACCACCTCATGATTGCCAGCTCAAAACTTGGCCAAGCCAACTAGAGGCACGCGCGTGCAAGTGGAAGGAAGGAAAGACTAAAATATGAAAACATGGCAAATATGTAAAAATTAGGCAAAAGGGTTGATCTCCACACGGATCGAACCCATGACATGGTGATGGCAAGGCGTATGAGAAACAAGGCATAACCACTGGGGTGGCAATACATCCAAGTATTATGCCACCCCAAATAAAACATGTACTTCAAAAAGTTGGTTTTTTCTGGCCCAAGGCAAGATGAGCAAGGAAGACAAGTCATAGCATGAAAACGGTAACACCATAAATCACTCAAAACTCAACCAAATTTAGCAAAATTCAGGTCTAACTCATGTGAATTTTAACAAGGAATACAATGGCAATCTCAGTTTTTTCAAATAAGGCACACAAATTAAAATTCGAATGCAAATGCAATGTGAAGCTTATGAAATGCAAAATGGTAGCTACAACTCATGACAACACTGATTATGGTCAAATGAAAGTATGCACACCTTTCAAATACATCCTTAATGGAATTTAGATGCAAAGATCATACAAAGACAACTCTAAACAAAAACTGGTGTGTGGACTATAATGATTTGAACAAGAATGCTTGATATGCTATTTTGGGAAAAAGAGCAACAGTTCATGATGCAACATACATACTCAATTCAATCAACACGCACTAAATGATTCATATACATTAAATCATGGATTCAAACAACTTGCAAGAACTTAACAAAAATTGATGGCACATGAATTGAAGCATAAGACATAAGTTGACAGCAAATTATATGACAAACAAGATCAAAATCAACTAGCCATACCTTATGAATCTCTACAATGCCTTTACAAAAGCAAAACACCTTAAGAAATTTGCACCAATTCAAATAAACTGGTCTGTCTGGACAGTTAGTAATCTTATGCTCATGGATTAGCAATTAAACATATTATGGATCCAACGTGTAGAAAACTTATATACATAACAACAACAGTTGGTCCTTAAAATCATGCCAAGTCTAACACATCAAATTCAAATCATGCCTCAAAAAGTGAAAGTTACAACCACAGGATAATGGACCTAGACAGATTTTAACAAGAAAATCACACTAGCAGCAAGTAGTACAAGATGACAATTAACACCAAACAAGGCATGCTCTTGGTTTACAAACAAATAACAATAGAAAAACTTGACAAAGTTTGGAAGTAATTATAGCAGCATGGTAGTGTTTATAAATTCAGGCAGTTATGACAGCAACATATGACAATGCCAATGATCAATAGTTAGCCCTAATTCTATATGCACATATCATCTTGCAAACATATGTCAAATGTTAGCTTACAACAAAATAGTGCTATGGCAGTTTCATGAACCTAGGCAGTTGTGGCAGCAGGTATGGATTTTAAAAAAAATGGCAAGGCTAGCACAATCATCAATTAGCCCTAATACTCCTAATGCATATGACAGTTTGCAAGCTTAACAACGGCATCATGACAGTTTGGTTCTCAACAGAGTACACATGACATATGGATGCAAGTACTCAAAAAATTGATCAATGAGGCTGAACAGCAATTCAAAACAGATTCACACCAAAGGCTTTCAATGCATCAAAACAAGACATACAGGCTTAATCACAGTTGACAATGTAAACAATACGTGGACAAATCATGGTTACAACCACAGCCTTACTATGATGCCTAAGGATGACAGTAGTATGATGCAAGTATGAACAATGCCAACTATCTAGGAAACAGGATCCAAAGAGTATCATATCTCATGTTAACAAACATATACAACAATGGACAATGGTAGGCAGCAAATAAGATATGATATGAACATATCAGGCTTGAAAACAATCCTACCAATATAAACCTAATGAAAACACCAACTGATGCAATAATGACAATGCCAAACACCCCCTAACACATGATTCCAAGGTACAAGACTCTCATGTTAACAAACATAAGTCAAACACAAAGCAAAAGTTCAAAGGCACATATCATGGTAGTTACAAACATTAAGACAGCAAAAATAAGGTATTGGTCATCAACATCACATGAGTCATCCCAATGACCTTTGACAAGCCCAATGAGGCTGAACAACTTACAAGAACGTTCAAAATATGTTAAAGACCAAGCTCAAGCACACAAGAGTTGAAAATGCACATGGTTTTGAAAAATGCAAGAACATAAATGTGCAGAACCAAAACCAAACCAGTTTCAAATGATAAAAACATCACATGGATCCAATATATAGGTACTTCCAAATCAAAATGTTAACAAACAGGTTCATGGTATAAAAGTGATACTGCAACAGAAGCAAGTCAATATCCTTCACAAACAGAACCAAAACAAGACAACATCAAAACTTCATGAAGTTGCAAGCAAGCTCCTCATATGTTCATACATGACATAAAATGGAACTTAGGAGAGTCTTAATGTTCAACACATAGCAGCAAAACATATTGATGATGATCATAAGAGCAAAACACATTAATGAGTAAAACAAACAATCTTGGCAGATTCAACATGAACTGCACTTATATTGAAAACACATTGTAACAACTAATGCATTTTAAACATGTTCATGACAGTTTTAAAAGGGATAGTAACTACCAACCTCTTGTAGACTTCCAAGCAAGCTAATATAGAAGGGAAACCCTTGAAGCTTCCAAATGAAATCCAATCCAATGCCTTGGTGAGAATGCAGCCTTTCTTGCACTTGAAGTAAACAAGTGGATCTTGGACCAGAACTTGAAATAAGTGATGATGATGATATTTTAGGTTATGGACAGTTGGTATATCATAAACCTAAGGTGTTTGGAGATTTACAAAGATCAAAACAGGCCTGGTATATGATTTGGCAGATTTTGAGTGTGAAGTCAAACTTTGCTTGGTTGAAAGTTGACTTTTGAGAAAATGAGGGTTTTGACTGGTTTAAGAGTTTTAACACCTCCCACACATCATTTGTGGATTGTGTGGATGGTTTGTGATGATTTTGAGTGGGTGAAAATGATTTTGGAAGGTGTTTGCTCAAGGCAGATTTTTGGTAGTTTTGGAGTGGTTTTCTTCACTTGTAAGAAAATGCAAGATAGGATGAGAGAAATGGTTTTCTCTTGGGTTTTAGAGTGCTCTAGTGTTCCTCTCAACATAGAGGAAACCTCTATTTATAGGCAAGGAGAGGTTTGGGGCAGATTGGTACTTTGGCACTTTTGGAGGGAGTTTTGAAAATGCAATCTTGCTTGAGATTCGTTGCAGCTGCAAGTTCAAGTCTTTGGGCTCAAGCTGATGCATAAATCAAGTGGTGAGGATGACATAGAAGTGACTGAATTGTGATTAGTGAGTAGGAGGACTGTTGCTACAAGATTTCCATAAAGTTTCTCTTTCTTCCTTTTCTTTGATTAAAATAATACCAACTTGCCTCCAACTTGTAAGACTCATCAAACCTCCTAATTTTCTGCATTTCTTCTCCTCATATTCTCTAAATATCATATAGAAACATGATCCAAGGGATGAGAATAGCTCAAGTGACCAAAAGGTGAGTTTGTGAAAAAGTGAAAATGTTGGACTCAAGTGTTGAAACCTCATCTTGTTGGATCCATAACTCTCAACTCATAAAGGCTATGGAGGAGTTCTAGTACATTTTGGAAAGCCCTCATGAAGTTCTACAACTTTCATGGGCAGGTGTAATATGTTACTAGGAACATTTTTGCTTCATACTTTGAGGTCAAATTCCTTATGATTGAAGAGTTGACTTTTCGGTCAACCGAACGATCGATCGATGACTACCGAGTCGACTGTTGATGTTCCGCGCCTTTTGAGGCCTTGAAACTCCTTGAATAGACTTCACTAAGCCATATGAACTTCATGGACCATGATTCAACCATTGGAGCACCATTTAAATCAAAAGTCAAACTATAGTTGACTTTTCCTGATCGAAAACCCTAATCGGGTATCCTGAACTGCACTGCTCTTGATCCTTGGGTGACAACCTCAAATTGGGTTCATACTTGATCCAATGGAGTATATTTGATGATGTGGAGACTTATTTCATGGAGAACCAATCCAATAGGTTGACTGATTAAACTCTCGAAATCTCGATTCTCGGCTGTATGGAACCCTAATTCACCTTTATCTTAACAAAAACAAACTTGAAATGGGTTAAGGTTAGATAATCAAATGAATATGATCCTAAGATGATGATGAAGATCTAAGGGGTCAAAATTTGGGGTGCAACAGCACTCGCCCACAATTTTCAATGATCCCAACAACAAGTTTATAAAACCAGACGTCGATCTATAAAAACCTGAAATAATCAATCAAATTAAACACAGTTAGTTACTGGTTAAACTTAAATCAGAGTGATAATTAAGACTAGTGTGAAAAATGTAGTAAAAAGCAGAAACATTGTTGTGATGCTACAACTATAGCATAATTTAAGGAAGCAATAAAGATTGAAATAGACCAATTGTGATAGAGAATGTGTAACTAAAGTAACAATAATGACCACAATTCCCAATAATACCCTTTGCAACATTAATTGAAAGGTTAATTCTATGACAGGCCCATGAAGGGCACTCCGGACACATTCTGTTTCATACTGCTCCCTCAGGTCCTGCCTGCCTATGTATCCTAACAAACAAAGTTTTCTAAATGCCTCCTCCACTCTCTCTCTGATTTATTGTTTCTGATCACTCAATCTTTTCTGTTTAACATTGTTTAGTCCCATGAATATAGCAGAAAATAATAAAAACTCTAAAGATTTAGGTATAAGTGTAATTACAGTTTCTGAGGATGCAACTTTTGATAGTCTTGTTTCATGCGGAAAATCTATATACACCCAAATTCAAGTCAGAAATTATTACTAACTCAGAAAAAAAACAAAACAATCAAACTCAAACAGAAGTGAAAATTACCAAGGCAGGTCTGGATTCATCGTCATGAACAACCCCAATGCGGGTACAAGCAAGCATTGTGATTGTAAACTCACAGCATTGTCACTGTATTAAAACATATTTAAAAACATGAGCTGCAGTGGGATAAATCACAAGAATAGTAGAAACATGAGCTGCAGTAGCTATTAAGGCATTAACAAAACATCTAAAACATATAGACCAACAAAAGGATGTAGAGGGTGTGCAGTAGAAAAACTCTTGTTTCTGGAACCATTGAGGCATTGCATCACATATAGACCAACAAAAGGATGCAGAGGGTGTGCAGACAATGCATCACATATAAAATGTTTTGATGCAATTGAATATCCATTTGTTCAAGCAACATACCTTAGAAGATACCGTTTCAAAATTGCTACACACCTTGTGACAACTGCAGGACTGGTAAAAACAAGTGTCGATGTCAGCAGTAGAAAATACAAATTTTAAAATGGTTCACAAAATACTATGAAACCAATAGTGGTTGCCCCAAAATTATTACATGTAAAGCAATTGTAACATGGATTTCTTACCCAAAACAAACTTCTGACACTGAATTACTATGAAACCAATAGTGGTTGCCCCAAAATTTTATGAGTCATGGCTTCGAAACTGATTTACTAATTATAATGGCTTTAATATTATGAGTCATTTAAGACTCCAAAAAAATTCAAAAAGTGGCTGCAAGTACAAGAGAAAAAATGGTTTAGTATGGCTGCAAGTACAATAGAATGTTTGCTGCATATATATATATATATATATATATATATATATATATATATATATATATATATATATATATATATATATATATATATATATATATATATATATATATATATATATATATATATATATATATATATATATATATATATATATATATATATATATATATATATATATATATATATATATATATATATATATATATATATATATATATATATATATATAGTGGTTGCATATACAATAGAAAAAATTCAGCATATACCTAAAGGTGATTTAAACAGGCCCAGCCTGCCTATGAGCAGTTGCTCCAACGGTAACACCTACACGAAACTCTGCAAGATACCAAAAATATAATGAGGCTAAAGTTATTAAAATAATATTAAAAAAGATAAAATTTTGTTTCATAAAGTACCTGAAACTATAGAATTAGTTATGTCATATTCTTCAAGCAGGTCAAAGACTCTTAAGTCGTTCTCGTTAGAAGGCATCAACCAGTTTTGAGAACAAATAAGCACCTCGACTATTGCCGGACTCAAAGAACTCCGATACATGTCTAACATTCGCCCCCTAGTACTAAAAGCACTTTCGGATGCTACACTTGAAACAGGTGTTGCCAAAACTTCCCTAACCAAAGTAGCTAATATAGGATAACATGTGGAATTCTCCTTCCACCATTTAAGAATGTTAAAATTTCCAGCATCTCCCCAACAAGGGTCTCCTAAGTACTTCTCTAGTTCATTTTGATTATCAACCATGTCTTTCTCTTTCAAGTGTTGTTTAAAAGCATCAACCCTTGTAAAAAGTGATGGTTTTCTAGTTTGGGTGCATGTTTCTCCACGGGAAGTGCTCCCGGATGGTGCATCTAAGAAGGCAGCCCCGACATTTTTATCATGCTCAAATTTATACCAATTATATAGTTTATATAGACTTTTTTTGACACACTCAACATTTTTCTTAGCAAGTTCACTTCCAACCCCATACATGTCATTGAAAGACCACTCAACATGATCGAACTTAAACCTAGGGTCAAAGATCACTCCAAAATAGATAAAATGATTCACTTTTTTAACATCTCCCCAATATTTATCATATTTGGTCCTCATATTAGAAACCATTTGAGCCACATAGGTATTCATGTTCAAGGACGCTTCTTGAAGCTTACACAAAATATCAGACAAGTTATGAAAGGCTAAATGTAACAACACTTCTTGCGAAGATGAAAAAAATTTGGTTGCTTCATAGAATGTTTTCAAAAAAATCACAAAAGCCCCTAGCTTTTTCCCAATCAGTAGAACAAGGTGGACCGGAATGTTCAAAAAACTCCATGTAGCTAGGATCCTCATCCTCTAACTTTTCAAATGCTGTTTGGAACTTCTCAGCAGCATCCAACATCAAGTAAGTGGAATTCCATCGTGTGGAAACATCAAGGCCAAGTTTTCTTTTACATGTTATCCCTACAATTTCTATACATTCATTAAACTTCAAAGCTCTTTGTGGTGAGGACCTCACAAACCTAACAGCATCGTGGACACTTTCAACAACCAACTAATGATCTTTTTGTCCATCTCTCACAACCAAGTTTAAGATATGGGCAGCACACCTCATATGCAAGAAACTCCCGAAACCAATTAAAGAATTCTTGCTCTTAATTCTTTTTTCCAAGTAAGAAACAGATACATCATTACATGTTGCGTTGTCAAGGGTAATTGTTGACACTTTCCTAAGCCCCCATTCCTTAAAAACATCTTCCACTTTTTTACCAAAGGTGTCACCCATGTGATTTGGAACTAAACTAAAACTAATAATCTTTTTATGATAGATCCATGCATTATCAATGAAGTGTGCAGTTATGGCCATGTAACTAAGATTTTGAATTGAAGTCCAACAATCTGTGGTTAGTGAAACTCTAGCACAATCAAATTTAAAAAAGGCTTTAAGTTTTAACTTTTCGGCTAGGTAAAGTTGAAAACAATCCCTAGCAACAGTCCTCCTTGAAGGGATAGTAATTTGTGGTTGTAGTTGTTTGCATAGTTTCTTAAAACCCTCACCCTCTACCACTCTAAAGGAATGCTCATCAAGAATAACAAAGGAAGTAATAGCCTTCCTAGATGCTTGAGAATTGAACCTTTGGCTTGTTGAACCTAAAAAACCAGCATCACCACTTACAAGGTTTCTTTGTGTGGGATCTTTCTGTAAAAGGTTAGGGTTTTTGTGACACACTTTTGAGTGAGCTAACATGTCGGATGTTCCATGTGTTTTAGGGTCGCATCGGTATCTTTTGTGACAATGTTTACACGCGGCTATTGGTTCAGGTTCATCAGGTAAAATGTTAAAGTCTAACCAAACAGAGGAAGTTTTCCTAGTTTCACTAGCATTAACTTGTCTTTTTTTCATAGTAGGGGGAACGTGAGGAAGTGCAGATTCTACTTGTGTAGGTTCAGCATGGGAAACAGGATGTTCCGGCACTAAAAATATTTGGGTAAACTAAAAGAATCAATCCTATATTTTGACATAGCAACCAACAATATACAACATATACTAAACAATCAATTCTATATATTGACACACTAAACTGCAATTTGTAATACACAATATACACTAAACAATCAGTCCTATTTTTTTTACACAATAAACAACAACTAATAATATAAAACATACACTAAACAATCAGTACTAGTAATAACCTAAACTGCAACACTGAAAAGGGAAAACTTTTAAACACAAACATATACCTTGACTCAGCCCTTGCAAACTAGCCTTTTCAGCACCTTGCAAGCTCCCTTCTTCAGGTCCTTGCTAGCTTCCTTCTCCAGGTCCTTGCAAGTTCCCTTTTCCATGTTCCATATTCCAATAATACTAAAAAAATCAATCGATAAGTATTAAAACAAACCTATAAGTACTAAAAGTTGAAAACCATGTACTTAGGTCGATTTAGTAAGTTGCTATAAAAATTTCAAACTAATTTTCAACAGATTTTCAAACAATAAGTACATAATGCATCCATTATATATAGTGACTATTTTTCAATAATCAAAACACATAAAACAATAAGTTTAGAAAATAACCAAAATTAAAGATTTGCATAATATAAATTCAAGATAGAAGTTCAAAAAATCAGAAACAGAGACAACTTTGCAATGACAAGTTTAAGCTTTTCAAATACAAGTTTGGTGCAGAAAGAGAGAAAGACATAGAAGGAGAAAGAGAGAAAGAGAGAGAAGAATAAAAAGAACAAAGAAGAACTTACATTCATGTCAAATCGTAGCTTGGTGGTGTTCGTGGGGACCAAACAACCACAACAAATTGAAGAAGAAGATGAAAGTTGAAACTAGCACATAATCCTAGCGCTAGCGGCAAAGACATAAATGAATGAATGAAGAGGTTGAGAGAAAATACGTTTTTTGGGATTAAGAGATTGAGAGAAGGAGAAAGAGAACAAGGATGAGTGGTTAAAACTTACATTCTCTTGTGGTGTTGTGGTTGTCTGTGGCGGCGACGTAATCTCAAATACAAGTTCGATGAGGAGAAATGGTTGCGTTGTTGTGTTGAGGGAGAATGTTGGTAGAAGAATGAAACCCTAGTAGTAAGAGAACATATTCAGTCTCCACACTACTCACACAAAAAATATTTTAGTCAATGGATCGGTCGGATCTGGCTTTCACTAAGTCTAAAAGTAGCATCTGAAATCGACCTACTCAAGACAAATGAACCCAATAACTCTCAACCCGACGATCCGAAAAACCGATTCACATGAACCGTGTCTTTACAGGTAATATGGATTGGACGGTTTGGACTGGTTGTACAATTTCTGTCCAGCCCTACTATTTTATTTAGCAAGTCAAAATGCACATAACTTAAGCGTTTATGCCATAACCAAGAATCTTCACTCTTAGCCACTAATCACTTATTACCCTACATTGACACATCATCTAGATCAATCATATAATCAGTTTCAATCCTAGAAACCTTAAACACAAGGTCCTTACTAGTCTTATTCTCAATTACACAACTAAGAGTATTAAAAACTATGGAATACCCTTTATCACATAATTGGCTAATACTTACCAAATTGTGTTTAAGCCCTTTCACTAAAAACACATTTTCAATGGTAATTATGGAGGGATTTCCCACAATACCTTCACCAAGAATTCTACCATTCGTATTGTCTCCATACATAACGTGACCACTTTCCTTATCATAAAACTTGATGAACATGGAAGCATCTCCCTTCACGTGTCTTGAACATCTGCTATCTAGAAACCCTAATCTTTTTGCGGAGGCAAGACTTTCCTGCGACAAATCAAATTTATAATTTAGGTCCATAACTAGTGGGTCCTTTAGGTTTAGTTGAGTTACATTTAGAAATCCGTGTCATTTTACCATTGAAAACTTGAACGTTCCTAACATGACAAAGAGGCCTAATGTGACTCTTATCTCCATAATAATGGCAAACAACTTTAGATGAAAGGATTTTTCTAGTTCTTCTATTAACATGAGGGATTTTCTTAAAAACCTTTCCTCTTTCACTCAAAGAACTAGAATAAGTACAAGATAGTGAAGTAGCATGTGTTATTTGTTGGTTAAGAGTATCAATTTTAAGTTTTAAAAATGGTCACTCAACACACTCCACAACTTCCATCTTCTCAACTAAAGTATATGAAATGTTATAATGCTCATACGTTAGATATGTATGAGCTTCCTTAATATATTCTAAAGAATGATTAAGATTATTTATCTCCTCTTCATGTTTTGAAATCATTTCTTTTTGGAGATGGATTTTGTTACCCTTCTATGGAATCAGCATACATGTCATTGAATGCATTCGACAATTCACTATAAGTATACTTATTTTCAGGATCATAATTATATACCTTTGAAGTTCCATATTTCTTATGTGCCATCAAGAAAAAGTTGGCATGCTAATCATCTAAACTCGAGCAAGAATTGGAGGAGGAGCTTTCATCCTCTTCTTGCCATGCAATGTAGGCTCTACAGCCTTTGGAATTCTTTCCCTTTGTCTTGTAGAAAACCTTGTCTTTACTTTTATGATGTTTGGTGAGACTTGGATAGGTGGTTCTAAAGTGTCCCAATTTACCACATTCGTAACATATGATATCATCATATATTTCTTGTGATTTTTATTGGGTGGGTGAGTATTTCTGAAATTCACTAAACCTTTGTCAACCGATAATAAGTGTACATAAATGATTGATTTCCAATAACTATAATTTTTGCCTTTTAAAACAGATGCTCTATTATAGCTCCCTTAGGATCGTCATCTTTTAACATATTCACAAACTCTTTGATGTCAATTAAACACAATCAAAATACCAACTTTGATACCAATTGTTGGGTGTGAATATGGAAAAATGAAAACGGTATAGAGGGGGTGAATAAACCCAATTTAAAATTCAATCGCTATTTTCAAAATTAGAGTGTTTTCAAAAATAATTTGCGAGCAAAAAACTTGATGTGAAAATGGGAAAACTATACAATTTAAATATTGATCAAGTTAGTAGAGATTGTTTCACAAATACAAAGATTAATATGATGAAACACTAGGTGTTTATTAATTCAATTGTGTCATTTACAAGTAGCGTACACAATTATTTAATGAATGGAGTTTGTTTCACAAAAATTTAATCACCAATCTAGCTTAACAAGTTATCCAATTCCAACAAAACCTAATGCTTACGTAATAAATCACTATCAATGAACAAATGGTAACTACGATGGAATTGAAAAACTAAGCATCAAAATACTACGAAATTAAATGCAAGAGTAAGAGAGAGATATGACACCGAGATTTATAGGGCTTTGATGTTTGTCCTTGGTTTACCTACGTGCAGTCTTTAATGGTTTCTCATTAGAACCTGCATAGTTCCTTGTTATTTTACAGAGTTTATACAATCACCAATCTACAATACAACTGAGAAAATAAATCTCCTATTTGCATATTGACTTGTATACAACACACAACCAAACTCTTCTACATAATCTTTACTCTATTTACGCTTCTTGAATCTTCCAATATCACTAATTTGTTTCAAACCTTCTTGTGTAGCAATCAACCCCTTGATCCTACCTGTCGTGGCTGGGAAAATTACAAAGTCGCCATCATCCTTTATTTGTTCCTAAGAAACAGGGAAATAATAATAAAACCTAAATCTAAGGGTGAGACACTAGGACTTGGGAGTCGATTAAGTGAGGGGGGGTGTTAGGCATCCCTCACTTCAATTGTACTCAATGGGATCCTCCTCTAATTCTAGGGTTATTGTTTTCCTAAAGGAATATTTACTTACTTTATTATTAACAACTTATTTTATTTATTTACAAGGGATATGTCAATATTTAGAAAAAAAATTTGATTACAAAGAAGGACAAAGAAAATAATTTTCATTATTGTACTCGCTTGGGTGCTACAACTCTATGCCTACCTACCCTCGAGTTCATTGAAGGATCATAGCACCGTAGTTCGGCTAGAAATTTTTTTATTGTTTTATTGATTTTAGATCTTGAAAATATTCTCAACGCAATGGGGGCAGAGAAAATTTTGATTTAAAAAATGCCTCAATGCACAAGGGCAGAGGACTTAAAGTTCAAATATGTGGAGTTGATTTTAATTGATTCGTTAATTGAAAAGTATGATGGTTAGTTTGATTTAACAAAATAAATTAATAATAGAGATATAATTAATTTTAATTAAATGAGAAAATATTAAACAAGTTAATTAGAAAAAGATTAATGATATGTTTTATATCCCTTATCCCTAATCAAAACCCTAAACTTATCCCATAAGTTACTCCCATTAGGGAAGGTATTAGCACCCTAAACTTCCGTAGTACTCTACGGGAACCTTTTGTTTATTTTTATTTATTTATTTCATTAATTATTTTGCTTTAGGGTATATACAAAGGATTGAAAATTAAAAAAGACCTAGGGGTTAATTCTAAGTTTACTCGGCAAGACATCGCATCTTGTGCCTACATATCCTTACGGGAATGGAATCAGAGTAACTGTAGTTCCCCTCAAAAGGGAGGTTAGAAACGTCTTGACTGTGGTCAAGGTCTCAAGGTTTGTTCGGAGACTCCAATCTCTATGTTAAAAAATGTTAATTAAAATTAAAATAGGGTTAAATTAGGGATTCCACGGCGGAAAACCTTAAAACAGAGTACGGCGACTCTTTTGGCCTAACACTAGGATAAAAGCAATTTTGCCCACGGCGGGACACCTAGGCTAAACAGGGTTTGATCCATTAAAGGGGTAAGGCTATTGACTCGGCGGCCAAAAGGCTGGACCTAATCCTTCGGAAGGATAAAACTGTAAAAAAATGTGAAAATATGACAAATCATTATATGGAGGAATAATTAAAGTACAGAAATAAGAAAAGTAATAAAGGCAGAGGGTATAAAGAAACAAAGAAACATTTCTGAAAACATGAAGAATATGAAAATATGTAATGACACTTAGAATGAAGTGAGGGAGGAAAATAGTGTGAGGCTGTGGCCACCACAAGCACATCTCAACCTCGAACATGCACATGAAATGTCAAAAGAAAGAAAAGTAATAAAAGGTACATAAAATGACACGACAAACATCAAACATCAGGAGTTCCTTACGAAAAGGTTTTAATTTTTTAATATTTTAATTATAAAAAAAAGGTTTTAATTTTTTAATAAAAAATATTTAAGTTAAAATTATAAAAAAAATTAAGTTTAAATTATAAAAAAAAAGTTTTTGGGGGAAAAGTCTTTTCAGTTTTTTTAGAACAAAAAAGGCTTTTCATCCCAAAAAAAAGGCTTTTCAGTATTTTTGGGAAAAGACTTTTCAATTTTTTTTGGGAAAAGGTTTTTTGGGAACAAAAAGGTTTTTTTTTCTTCTTGGGAACAAAAAGGCTTTTCAGTTTTTTTTAAAAGAGGTCTTACTAAAAAAAAGGTTTTAATAATAAATAAAAAAAAGGGTTTTGATTTTAAAAAAAGGTTTTGATAAAAAAAGGTTTTGATATTAAAATCTACGGACCTAAACACACATGGAGATTAACATGGCAAAATATGCACATAAATATGAAAAAGCAAAAGGTTTAATAATTTAACGGACCTAAACACATTAACATGGCAAAATATGCACATAAACATGAAAAGGCAAAAGGTTTAGTAATTTAACCTACGAAGCGGAGGTTTGCTTCGGTAAATGTGAAAAAGGTTTGAATAAGGGAACACTGGAGAGCTCCAATCCTTCTGACGAGTTGTGGGAACGACCGCCTTTCTTCTCTGGGGATCTCCTTTGTTTCTCCCTTTCTCTCTCCTCTTTTCTGAAGAAAACCTTCTGACCCCCTTTTCAACAAAGCAACACATGTATATATAGGGAACAAATTAGGGTTAACACCAAATTGTCAATAATGTCCCTAAAGCCCATTCTAAAGCCCAAACTAAATAATTAGTTAAGAAAAAAAAATTTAAATAATTTAAAATAATTAAAATAAACTTAAAATAAAAACTAATAATCCTATTGATTCCTAAAATCAAAAATATTATAAAAAGAACAAAATTTTTTCAATATTTTTTTATTTTATTATTTTTTGGATATTTTTATGAATAATTTAGAAAAAAGTGAAAAAAAATAATATTTTAAAAAATGATTTAATTAAAATACGAAAATAATAATTAAATAATAATAAAAAACTATTTTTTGTTATTTTTTTAATGAGAGATAGAAACATTTAGAGTAAAAATAATAAAAAAACAAAAAGTGACTAAGGTGAAATTCGAACTCTCAACCTCTCACACTCACAACTCCTTACACATGTCCTCTTGCCAATTGTGCCATTTTTACTTTTTAGAAAAAAATACATGTCATATGATATTTACCTGCAAAAAGTCAAACGACTACACAAATTTGTTAGTAATTGATTAAATGCAATGAAATGCGACGACAAATCTTAGGGAAAAATTTGTGGTATTACAGTTGCCCCTATTTAAATAACTTCACCGGGTGATTCGAGCAACGGAGACTCGAGAAATCGTGGTGGAGGGATTTAAATACAGATAACCGAAAATTTTGCCTTTAGACGCAGTGCTATGCAATGATATGGACAAAACAAAACGAACTATAATGCTAAATATAATATGAATCTGATATGATGCGTATGATGAAAATGACAAATGCACGGATACAGACGAAACAACGTCACAGGGGACGACCCATCGAGGAATTGCACTAGGGAAGAAGACATGTCATATCTGGAAGAACGTCGGGTAGACACGACACAGAATTGTTGATAGGTGCCAAGTAAATTAGAAATTGTCCGCAAGGTAAGACGCGGGTAAAACACGAGCTCAGGAGAAAAACGCAAATGGGGATAAAACACCCATGATGCCAAGTAAATAAATTTTGCACACAAGGTAAGACGCGAGTAAAACACGACCTCAAGGAGAAAAAAAAAGTAAATGGGGGTAAAACACCATGATGTTAGGTAAACCCAGGAATATCTGGTAAACGGGGAATAAAACACCCGGGATAAAGGTACATGGGGGATAAAACACCCAAGGATAGAAGGTAAATGGGGAGTAAAGCACCCAAGATAGACATGTAAATGGGGAGTAAAGCACCCAGGATAGAAATGTAAATGGGGAGTAAAGCACCCAGGATAGAAATGTAAATGGGGAATAAAGCACCCAAGATAGAAATGTAAATGGGGAGTAAAGCACCCAAGATAGAAATGTAAATGGGGAGTAAAGCACCCAAGATAGAAATGTAAATGGGGAGTAAAGCACCCAAGATAAAAATGTAAATGGGGAGTAAAGCACCCAAGCTAGAAATGTAAATGGGGAGTAAAGCACCCAAGATAGAGAGGTAAATGGGGAATAGAGCACCCAAGATAGAAATGTAAATGGGGAGTAAAGCACCCAAGATAGAAATGTAAATGGGGAATAAAGCACCCAAGATGTGCACATGTATAGGAATTATGCTATGACATATGATCAAATGCAAATGCAGACGTCGACGACAAGACTCGACTCTTTCTGTGAGATGACAAAACTGGAGGACTGATTCCTCAACACGGAGATCACTGTCATTCTGTTAAAATGTATCAAGTTGATAGTCACTGTAGGAATGATGAATAACTGCTTAGGGATTATGCAAGTAAACTGCCCCAGGTCAAATGAACTGATAATTGCTTCAGCTGTCTAATTCATGGAATCGACTGTTTTGCTGTATCCTCGGAGGGCTTGCCCCAGTCTGGGTCTTGAAAAATTCTCTGGATAAACCAAATCTGAGAAGATATTGCCTTGAACAAATCTTGAACTAATTCTTTGACAGGATGTAAAAGGAACTTGCCCCTGATAAGATCACTTGACCAAGTTTCTCATTGTTTGAAAATTCCTTAGAGGAAAGCCAGTTTGCAAACAAAAATATTCATACAAACATGGTAATGCAAAGTTCATGCGACTTTTGAAATCAAAATTATTTTTGAAAGATGGAAAATACATGAGTCGTTAGTCAGAACAAGGCGGTTCAAGACACTCAAAGTTTAAAATAAAAGTGTATTGCCAAAATAAATGATTCGCAAGGATCTTTTGGAGTCAGGTTACGCAACCTTGCTATAGTATACTTTCAAAATAACCTTACTTCAATTAGGTCTTTTGAGGGTTGTAATGTGGCCTGGTTCACGGTTTATGAAACAAAAGATAAAGGCTCAAAATTTATTTGTACCCACCCAATCTACGTGATGATCTTCAGTCCTATGCTCAGTTAACTCATACTATGCATTCAGGTTCCCATAAGTTAGGGATTTCATTGATCGTAGCAGTGATGATTCAGAAGTCAAAGGGACCTATGAAAAGGCAGCCACTACTCCCCTATAACATTTGATTGTTTTGACATTGAGGATTTTCAAGATAAGGATTTAAAAATCTCTTTGTATTATCCCTAAATTTTGCCTAAACTGTTTATTTTAGAGTTTACAGTCAGCGGGATGCCCCAGTTTTTCCTAAGTCTCCTTCATAGGTTTTGACTTAGCGGGTTTCTTTTGATTTTTTTTATATTATTTTTTTGTGTGAAGGAAAGTGACTGTTTGATTTTAATGATTACGGTGAACCATCATCGACCTTTTGATTAGAAAACATCTTCGACACTTGTTTGACGTGTGCGAAGGAAAATTTGTTAATGAAAGGTGTATCGTATGAACACACAACCAAGTTAACTGAGAACTACCCATCCCAAGGTTAAAATTGTGGGTTTTTTGTAACGAAAGAAACTCCAACTTCTAGGCTCGAAGGGGGTAACGAGGGATTAACTTCCTTATTTCTCCAGTGTTTGGGAATTGAAACAATGCCTTACATCGTCAACAAGGTTTGATTGAAAGCATACTGACAGCAATTATGGGTATAACGTTTTCATCATCCTCCCTCCGATCTTAGCATATCAAAATTTTGGACAAGAAGTAAACATTTGAAAAATAAAGCATAAAGATGCAAATAAATGGACGGAAATGAATTGAATCAAAAGTCGCAATGCTTATTTCATTAATGAAAGTACAAACATAATTGAAAGCAAACAACTTAAACAAAATAAGGAAAATGCAAACAACGAGAAAAAAAAGGCCCAATGACAAAGCTTCAATTCTGATGTACTGGCAAGAGATTTTTCTGAACATCCGGATGACTGTCTGTAAAATCAAGTATTCCAGTTCTAACCAATTCACATACTCTAGCCTTCAATGCAAAACAATGCTCCAAGTCATGGCCTGGGGCACCCTCATGGGAAGCATAATGGAAATCAGCCCTAAATCCAGCCGGAGGATTAAGAGGAGGTGGTAAAGCCTTTGTAGTAATCAGTCCTTGCCGGACTAAGTCAGGATATAGCTCTGTGTAAGTCATGAGAATAGGATCAAAGTGACTCCTGTTCCGTTTCTGGTCTGATATCTGTGTCGAGGAATCAGCTTGATGACTCAAAGGTACACTAGAAGACGATAGGACCAAGAAGGAGAAACTGGGGGATAAATGCAATGCAAAAATGTGATGCTAATGCCATGCAATGGTCTCAAGAATTTCAACGGTCGATTGCGAATATTGCTTTTTAAGAAAGTTGGAAAAAACTTTAGACTTTAAAATGTAAGGCTTTTCGAATTTGCAAAGGACTGCTGAATTCCTTGAAACTAGAAATGATATGATGCTTTATGGATGCAAAGCACAAACGCACATAAGCAAACAATGGTCCTAATTTTAGAGGAACAATGAATGGAGTCAAGGTCTACCCTTCCCAAAGAGGTATGTACTATAGGTTGATTGTACCTGCAGAACAAGGGTTCTAAATCAGTGCCCAAAGTCATCAGTCCATCTTTCGGATATTATCGACTTCCCGACTGACTCGAGGGTCAATAATATTCTCAAGAGAACCTCTTTTAAGTGTAGCATCGCGTAGCAACCATTGTAGGACTACTCACATATAGTTCCCGCACTACGTCCTATATAAGGCCAAGATGGTGTAAAGGTACTACGGTTCCCAGTATCACAGACTCCAATCGATAACGGTAAAAGTTTTCACGACTACACTCGATCAACCGAACCATTTTCGAAAGTGTCTCAACTGAGCGGTGATTCTCGATTTAGCTTAGTCGGGACTCACTCCCTATAAGCCTCGTCGAATATATCAGCCATCCTATCATAAGGTCGCTCAAGTCCGGGTGTAGGACTTATCTCACAACACAGTAACTCCAAGTAAGGTACCCCTGAACAATATATATACAAATGAGCAAAAATATTAATGAAACAAATATATAATGAAAAATAAACAAAATGAGAATAACCCTCAAAAGTTAGGACTCCCCAGCGAAGTCGCCATTTTCTGTTGCGGTGAAATTTGGATGTCAAGCTATTGATTAACTTGAATCTTAATTCATTTACAACCGGTCTTTGATTTATCCGAAGGAAAGGTTGAAGAAAGGAAAAATCTAAAAGGGAGAGATCTAAGGTTCGGGGGTTGGTTAAATTTAGGGAAGGTATTAGCACCCTAAACTTCCGTAGTACTCTACGGGAACCTTTTGTTTATTTTTATTTATTTATTTCATTAATTATTTTGCTTTAGGGTATATACAAAGGATTGAAAATTAAAAAAGACCTAGGGGTTAATTCTAAGTTTACTCGGCAAGACATCGCATCTTGTGCCTACATATCCTTACGGGAATGGAATCAGAGTAACTGTAGTTCCCCTCAAAAGGGAGGTTAGAAACGTCTTGACTGTGGTCAAGGTCTCAAGGTTTGTTCGGAGACTCCAATCTCTATGTTAAAAAATGTTAATTAAAATTAAAATAGGGTTAAATTAGGGATTCCACGGCGGAAAACCTTAAAACAGAGTACGGCGACTCTTTTGGCTTAACACTAGGATAAAAGCAATTTTGCCCACGGCGGGACACCTAGGCTAAACAGGGTTTGATCCATTAAAGGGGTAAGGCTATTGACTCGGCGGCCAAAAGGCTGGACCTAATCCTTCAGAAGGATAAAACTGTAAAAAAATGTGAAAATATGACAAATCATTATATGGAGGAATAATTAAAGTACAGAAATAAGAAAAGTAATAAAGGCAGAGGGTATAAAGAAACAAAGAAACATTTCTAAAAACATGAAGAATATGAAAATATGTAATGACACTTAGAATGAAGTGAGGGAGGAAAATAGTGTGAGGCTGTGGCCACCACAAGCACATCTCAACCTCGAACATGCACATGAAATGTCAAAAGAAAGAAAAGTAATAAAAGGTACATAAAATGACACGACAAACATCAAACATCAGGAGTTCCTTACGAAAAGGTTTTAATTTTTTAATATTTTAATTATAAAAAAAAGGTTTTAATTTTTTAATAAAAAATATTTAAGTTAAAATTATAAAAAAAATTAAGTTTAAATTATAAAAAAAAAGTTTTTGGGGGAAAAGTCTTTTCAGTTTTTTTAGAACAAAAAAGGCTTTTCATCCCAAAAAAAAGGCTTTTCAGTTTTTTTGGGAAAAGACTTTTCAATTTTTTTTGGGAAAAGGTTTTTTGGGAACAAAAAGGTTTTTTTTTCTTCTTGGGAACAAAAAGGCTTTTCAGTTTTTTTTAAAAGAGGTCTTACTAAAAAAAAGGTTTTAATAATAAATAAAAAAAGGGTTTTGATTTTAAAAAAAGGTTTTGATAAAAAAAGGTTTTGATATTAAAATCTACGGACCTAAACACACATGGAGATTAGCATGGCAAAATATGCACATAAATATGAAAAAGCAAAAGGTTTAATAATTTAACGGACCTAAACACATTAACATGGCAAAATATGCACATAAACATGAAAAGGCAAAAGGTTTAGTAATTTAACCTACGAAGCGGAGGTTTGCTTCGGTAAATGTGAAAAAGGTTTGAATAAGGGAACACTGGAGAGCTCCAATCCTTCTGACGAGTTGTGGGAACGACCGCCTTTCTTCTCTGGGGATCTCCTTTGTTTCTCCCTTTCTCTCTCCTCTTTTCTGAAGAAAACCTTCTGACCCCCTTTTCAACAAAGCAACACATGTATATATAGGGAACAAATTAGGGTTAACACCAAATTGTCAATAATGTCCCTAAAGCCCATTTTAAAGCCCAAACTAAATAATTAGTTAAGAAAAAAAATAAAATTTAAATAATTTAAAATAATTAAAATAAACTTAAAATAAAAACTAATAATCCTATTGATTCCTAAAATCAAAAATATTATAAAAAGAACAAAAATTTTTCAATATTTTTTTATTTTATTATTTTTTGGATATTTTTATGAATAATTTAGAAAAAAGTGAAAAAAAATAATATTTTAAAAAATGATTTAATTAAAATACGAAAATAATAATTAAATAATAATAAAAAACTATTTTTTGTTATTTTTTTAATGAGAGATAGAAACATTTAGAGTAAAAATAATAAAAAACAAAAAGTGACTAAGGTGAGATTCGAACTCTCAACCTCTCACACTCACAACTCCTTACACATGTCCTCTTGCCAATTGTGCCATTTTTACTTTTTAGAAAAAAATACATGTCATATGATATTTACCTGCAAAAAGTCAAACGACTACACAAATTTGTTAGTAATTGATTAAATGCAATGAAATGCGACGACAAATCTTAGGGCAAAATTTGGGGTATTACAGCGACCACTTGCATGAGTTTCATGAAGCGGTCCGTCCTCTCTCGGAGTTCCTGAACGTCAGTCTGCACTTGCTCCATAGCTCTAGCTCGATTTGCTTTGGTCGGATAGCGGTGGATAGGCCTTTGATCAATCCTGGAACAACCTGCATACACAAAGGGTTAGAAAAACGACAAAGTGCTCGTTATGCAGATGCTTCATGCAAATGCAAACGAGTGTCTGTGCGTTAGGGAGATATCCCCCCTGATCCTAGTGCCTGAGAGTCAGTGGTGATAATAAGAAGTCTGAGTCCATTCATGGAAATAACGTCTCATATATATAAAGAAAGCCCATCAAGGCGGTACATAACGTCACTGAGTACAAGCAGAATCGATAGCATGACCTCGACCAACAAGCCTGGTGATGGTCAGCATACAACAATGATCAACACAAAAGGATTACAAATATAGTCAAGCACGGCCACGGGCGCGAAACTCTTCTAACAGATTCCTCGTTTCTGGATGATCAGGCCGAGTGAGCAACCTTTCGACGAGTAACTCTCTCTGCATAATGGTGTATTAGAGACCTTCAACTGAGTCTTCCCATGCTCCTTCGCCGAAACAATCTTCTAACTTCCGCTTCTTGGACTCAAACATCAGTTTGCGCCCCCTCAGGTTAGCAAGAGCCTTGTTGAGCTGGCCTTCAGCGGCATATCTGCGAGCGGTTTCTTCATCAAACCTCTTCTCACTAGCCTTCACCTGGGCTTTCAGCTTGGAGATCTGTTGCTTCAGCTTATCCTCCCGTTCTTTGCCGTTGGCTAGGGTGGCCTTCCAATGCTGATTAAACTTGGATATTCTCCGGTACGCTTCATCCAAGTGTTGCTTCTTAGTGGCCAGTACGTCATTGACAGCTTTGAAGTCCCGACCCAAACGCTCGCGCTCAGCCATCTGCTTAGTCAAATCTGTCCCTAACTGGTTCACCAACTCTGTTTGCCTCTTGAAGGAATGGACGGCTTCGCTTCTCTCGCTTCTGAATTGAGCCAATTCTTTCTCCAGTTCTTCATTTGCCTTTTTCAGCTCATCTCGCTAAGCTAACACCTGATTGTGCTGTTGAATAGGCACAGTGGTAGGCTCTTCAATCATTGGAAGGCTTTCTAGCTTGGCAGGAGGAAACGGCATCCCTATAGCATCTGCTCGGGCTCTGATCCAAGTCACATATGGGGCATAGGCTTGGCTATTACTCTTTCCCAGCGACGGCTTGCCCCGCTTACAGATACCATTCCAAGCGTGCTGAAGCTTAGATAACATATACCCCTCTAGAAGACCAGTGAGGTACAGAGATTCCTGCACCTCTTCATCCTTCGGCGGAGCTCTCAAAGCATAAGCAAACTGTCGGACCAGCAGAGATGGATTATAGTTGATACAACCCTTCCTGCCTATCAAAGGCACGTTCGGAAACCCGCTGCAGCTGAAAATAATCTCGGTACCCAACCTATCTCTATCAAACCAGTCAATATCCTCCGCTGATAGACTCGTCAAACGCTCAGACCACTCAGCTGTGGCTGCAGACGAAGCAAAGGGACCCTTCTTGGGTAGGTGATTGTCAAGCCATCTATAGAGCAGGGGCACACAGCACGAGACATTCTTGCCCCTTCTATTCTCGTTTTTGTAGTGGACAGAATGGTAAACATCTCCTATCAAGGTAGGGACTGGATTCCCTGATGCAAAGATGTGAAACGCGTCGAAGTCTATAAAGTCAGGCATATTGGGGAACAGAATGATGCCATATATGCACAGAGCAAGAACGACGTTGAACACGATCCAACATCCATCTTTGGCGCACTGCTGGGCCTTTCCCACTAAGAACTGCAAGGAGAAACCGGGAACCCTGTTCCAACTAGACAAGACCAACTCGGAGGCATCCAGATGAAGTGAAGGAGCTAGACTAGGCAGATTAGGCTCAACATCCATATGAACAAAAGGCATCTGCCTCTTGGTAGGCACACCTAACAAATCAGCATACTCCTCTAGTGTAGGTGCGAGAACGAAGTCCCGGAAAGTAAAGCATCTCAAAGGAGGATCGTAGAACTGCAGCAGGGCGTGCAACCCGTTCAACTCAGACACAGAGGGTTTACGAACCATACTGAGAAGTTTACCGTAAGACTTTCTGAATTCATCTCTCACAGAATCATCTGCCAAAGCAATCAAACCGGTCAGCTGAACAACATCAGGAGCAGGGAGCTTGTAAGCCACAGTCTTCCCCAGAGAACCCATAATAGCACAACCGAAGGCAAGAAAACCTGAATCGGGGGAAACGGTACCTGCAACATAGACACACGTTAATGAAATGCAAATGCGTATGCAAAACAATGTAAGATGCAATCATGCAGTAGGAGATCAAGACAACTGTATCGTTGAAGGGGTGAAGGTTATGTGTCAACAAAACCACAATACTGCTTTGTCAAGAACAACCCTTATCTCTGATATGACGAAAAACATGGTATCGGACCATAAATTCTGCTCTGTCAAGAACAACCATACATCTGATAATAAGGACCCCTGATACAGGACCATAAATCTGCTCTATCAAGAACACATACATCTCAGATGATAAGGACCTCTGATACAGGACCATAACTCTGCTCTGTCAAGAACACATATACATCTGATGATGAGAACCTCTGATACCAACAAAACCGATTCACTATCAAGAAAACCAGGTAGTCTGAAGGTTAAGGTTTCCTGCAACAAACCCAACCCTGCTCACAGGTATGGACCTAAACTGACACAAGTTCGGCATCCTATGCGGTCATCAACGTCACAGACATTCAAGAGGGGTGATACGATCCCTAGAAGGTGTGGCATCACCATCTCCTGAAGCGGCCTCACTCAGTTGAATTCCAAATGATCGGTCCCCAGAGTCGACAATCCTCCAAACCAACAACCCCTCGGGCCCAAAGGGCCGGAAAAGAAGTCAACCGGGAGAACCTCGTCTGAGCGTGGATTTCATGAGACACTAGTGCCTGCAAAGCAAGCACGCGCCCACTAATTTCCACAACTAATGCTAGGTACACTCAAGCCTGGGTCTGGCTTCTCACTCATCAGAATGCCCCTCCCACAACAGCACAGATAATCATATCATACTAAAAATAAAATGTGGGAAATAAATGCGATAAACAAACACAACCCAACAAGTAATCATACAAGCGCTAGGATTGACTCTCGCAGGGGACGTTGGATCCCCAAACTGACTCGCATAAGGGACGTTGGATCCCAGGAAACTATCAAGTCCCCAGCAGAGTCGCCAGCTGTCGCTACCGCAAAAATAAGGTGCCGGCAAAACAGAAGAGTCGCCACCTTTCGTTATTTATCCCTCAGAGCGGGAAAGGAAACGATCGAAAAAACCTGACGAAAAGGTATAAGACAAGGTCATCGCAACAATTGTCTGGGTTCAGGAGTCGGTTACGCAAGGGGAAGGTATTAGCACCCCTCACGTCCATCGTACTCGATGGGATCCACGCTTGTTGGGTTTATCTGACGGGTTTGTTTACTATCTACCTATCAAGGCTGGTCTGAAAAGAAAAGAAAATGACTCGGAAAAGCGTTGCGCTTTATGCCTACGTATTCTCATCAGAGAATGAGAAATCAGAGTCAACGTAGTTCGGCGAACTACGGGTTACGGGGAAGGTGGCTCGCCAATACGTTAGTATTGTGCCTACGTACTCTCAACAGATATGAGAGATCAGAGCTTATGTAGTTCGGGATAATACGGCTTACAGGTTTTCAGATTCATCTGTTTTATCGAGTAGGGTTAACAAACAGTTCCCGCAGTTTGGCGTACGCAACTCGACCCTTGGAGACTTAGGCGTTACCGTTTGCGGTGGAACTGGGAGTTAACGACACTCTTTTCTTCAGAAAAGCTTCCTTTGAATTATGGGCCCATGGGGCAAAAAAGTTTGAAGTTTATTTTCTGTCTTTTACAAAAGAACTGTTTTTTATGGACGTTTGCAACTAATATCGCACTAGAGACTATGACCTGAGAGTGAATGTGTCGCATGTCACCCAAAGGGTGCCATACTAAAAATCCAGACTGTTGAAAAGAAACTCTCCAACAATCCTTTCTCAGATAGCTTAAGGCTCGTAACGTACGATGTCAGTTAACCTTTATTACTGTATTTTAATTTGTTTTGAGATGAGAAGAGAGAATGAACAGGGTCAACTAAGGGGAGACTATCAAGTCCTAATGTTGTCATGCCAAGGATTCATCCTATAGTTGAGGTTTGAAACAGGGAACTCCTAGAATTATCATGCATAGGTTTCAACCTAAAGTTTTAATCATCACTTCCTTATCAAAGGAAGTGATATTCCTAGGGGATCATGTCGATGATAAACAGAAATAGATAAAGCATCAACTTAAACAGTAAACAGTAAACGTTTGTAAAATGCATGCAATGCAAGTGAGGGAGGAAATGTGTGTGGGACATCAGCCTCCACAAGCTCATCTCAACCTCAAGCCAAATATGGATAACTGCAATCATACAGAGGAAATAACATGCTATCAAGCAAGATAAGAGTAACTGCAATCATACAGAAGAAGTGAAATAAAATGCCATCAAGCAAAATAACAAACCACATAGGCAAGGGAGCTGGGCTCTACCGAATACCCGCAAGCAAAGCCATACAGTAAAAATACAAGCAGAGGGAGCAACTCAACCTCTAGTGCAATCATGCTCCTAGCTTAAAACAATCTAAATATGAACTTATTCTAATGCATCAAGCAAATCAAACAAGTCACATCAATACAGTTGCACAGAAAGCAAACAGACAGGAAAGAAAGCAGATCAACAGCTTCCACAGCCTCACAGCAAAGCTCCTCTGACAGCAGTTCAGTCCACAGTCTATAATTTTTCTTCAAGTCTTTCATCTTTAATATCAAGTATCAACTTGTTCCTCAATCTTTCAATACATCAACATAAGTATCAACTTATTCTCTCCTCTTCAAGCATCAGCTCTTCAGTAAATTCCACCTTCAGGCTTCACTCCTAATATCAAGTATCAACTTGGCTCCTTCAGGCTCTCAATGTATCAACATAAGTATCAACTTACTTCTTCCTTAAGCTTCAGCTTCTTCATTCCATCTCCAATTTGATCTTCTTCACAAGTATCAACTTGTTCTTCAAGCTTCAGCTCTCTCCTCCTCACAAATATCAACTTGCTCTTCCTGGTCTACAAGCTTCAACCCCAATGGTAGTCTTCAAATACTGGGAAGTAGCAACTTCTAGCCTCTTCAATCTTCTAACAAGGAACTCCATCCTCTAGCAAGGGAGAAAGATTCATCTAACAAGAGCAAAGTTTGGATGATTGACAGCAGAGTGAAGACCAAAGGTCACCACTAAGCATCCTATCATCAGAGAAAGGGACCCTCAAAGGTTCTACCAACTTGTAAGAGCCACACATCCTACCAAAGGAGTGATGATGCCTTTACAAGGGGACCTTACATCATAGGAAAGAATGGAAGTGATCAACATCTTCCATGTTTATGAAGGAAGAGAATCTATCTAGAAGCTCTGCCTACAAACCCTAATCTTAACACATAATCAACACTATACCAAAAGAAGGGAAGATCTTCACATCCAAACCTCTTCATTCAATCCATGGTAGCCCAAACTTGTCTTCAACCTCATCCAAGAGCAAGAGAGACAAAACCCTAATATAAGGGAACTAAAGAAGTCATTCTAGTTGAATTAGTGCATTAGAATCATCTAAAGCTAGCACCTAAACTAAAATCAAACAAAAATAGCAAACCACATTGTAAATTCCTACAAAAATTCCTAAGGGACCCTAATTCAATCATGAATCTACCATACAAAAATTAGAGGTTGAATCATCCACCAAGTTCTAGAAATAAAACCTAAATCATAAGGTATCAACCATAAACCCTAAAATGGAGCCCCTAAAGTTTCAACCTAAAACTACCACTTACATTCATCACAAAAATGTGAGAAAAATCTAGGGGGAGCATGCATATCTGTGCTAGCTACACACAAAAAATCAGGGCAAGAACCATCATCAAATGATCAAACCAAATTCAACAAGATCAAGCATCAACCATGATTATTTTAATATCAATTAAAATGTAAAAAATGCTAATAAAATCAGAAATGCATGAAATATTAATATTTTTTATCTAAAAAAAACTAGATTCACTCATGAATCAATGGCAAAAAGAATGAAATTAATTGAGTTATTTTTCAATTTTTTTATGGATTATTCAATAACCATGAATGAAATGAGAAATTAAAAAAAAATAAAAAGAAATTAATAGGCGCGTGGTATGAATAGCATAAAGATTCAGTTCATTTCAGGGTTGGGCCCAAAAAGGGGGTGTGAGTATCACGTTTGCACTAAGCCCACCCAGATTATATTAATGAAACGCTGCGTTTGAACATAACTCAGAATTCTTCACAAAATGAAAACCACTCGTGGCCGTTGGATCCCTCACAGGTCAAAGTCTTCAGCCCAATCCAATGGCTCTGGGATCATCTTCTTCCTTTTGAATTTCTGAACTCCCCTCACCTGCGCGCGCTAGAGTCACCGTCGGTGACTTCTCCGATCAACCATTCCCAACCCTAACTCTCTCCACAGGCCTCCATTCCAAATGGTCTCTACATGAATCTTATCCCAAATTTCACAAGGAATCTTCCTATGCTACTTAATCATTCCAAAAGTTCAAGATTTGCAAAAACACGATCTCAACCGAAAATTGCATCAACCCCAATTGGTCACTAATCTCCAAATTAATGATCCAGAAACCTTCATACATCAATCTACAATGCATCTAACATAACAATTCCTATTGATTCTACCTAAATTAAGCCATGGAATGAGGTTTACATACCTGTCAAAATCGTGTGAACAGAGTGCTCAAACCTTCAAATCAACCCTCAAGAACTTCCAGACTCCTTCACTAGCATCCAAGGAAGGTTCTGTATGCAACCAAATGGATTGAAATACTCTGAATCTTTGAACCCGACTATGAGTTGCAAATGAAGAAATCCAAGTGCCAACTCCCAATTCTCCCTCGATCTTGCCTTGAATTTGATCTGAAATCACTCTCTAACCCTAGAGCAAGCTGTTGAGATCAATATCTTGGATTGAAATGGCTTCAAACCTTGTAACAGAATTGGATTTGCAAGAAGCAAGTTCAAAGTGAAATCTCACTCTCCTCTCTCAATTCTCACCAACCCTCACTCTGAACCACTTCATAATCATATATAGGACATGGATGAATGATCTAGAAAGTTCTGGATCACTCTAACGAGAAGTTCAATATCTCATCTCACTTGAAATCTCATGATATGCTATGTGTATGAAAGTCCTTGCAGCAGCTTGTATTCACTATGCTCTTCATCCAAATTCTCTCCAAATGAGATTATGAAAGTGCTAGGATGTGTTTGCACCTTGGTGTTGATCTTATGAGAAGTTTGGCATATGTTACTTAAGTCTTAAGCAAGCAAAAGCAACTCAATGATTTTGACCTCAAATGAGAAAAGTAATATTGCCAATGTCTTTAAAATGTCATTTCTGATCAAAATGACATATTACATGCCTTATCTTGGCCTTGAAATGAAAAATCCCAAATTTGGTCCTTTTAATGAACTTTAATTCTTCCTTTTTTAAGCCAATTTTGCAATTTTGAGTTACAAGCAATTCCAACCTCTCATGACCACTTGGCTAGCCTTAAAACATCATTTTGAACAAGTTTAATGTTGAACATTTTCCTATTTGAAGCTTGCAAATAGGAGTTATGGCCTTATGATTGAAATGACCTGTAATCTCCAAATGACCAAAATACCCTTGACTTGTCAAAGCCATAACTTGAGTTCTACAAATCCTATCAAGGACTTATAGTACTCTCTAGAAAGCTAAGAGGATAAGGAACAACATTCATGTTGACCAAAAGTTCATAGGAATCATACTTCTAGTGAAAACGTTTCATGCAAGTTGGGTAACTTTCAAGCTCCAAATTCACATTCCTCAGATGACTTGTAACTTGTCAAAGCCATAACTTGAGTTATACAAATCCTATCAAGGACTTATAGCACTCAAATTAAATCTAATATCATGCTCTACAATATTCATGTTGGGGGCAAGATGAGATGACAATCACATCTTGAGCTAAATTGCCTTGAAGTCAGGGGTCAAACTAGGGGATTTTACACTGTCAAGCCTTAGAAACCCTAGCTTGAAACTTCTCAAACTCTTCAATCATGATGAGTTAACCTTGGAATCATCCTTATAACATATCAATATATAAATCCATGATCACATGGCTCTTTGATTAGGTCTCAACCTTCTTCAAATCATCAGTTGAATTAGGGTTGACCCAGTCAAACCCTAGCTGCACCACTCATGGCTGAGTCTTCTTAATCTTGCACAATGACCTATCTAGGCTTCAAAGTGATCTTCAAATTTTCTCATGAGCTCTCCCAAGACCTCAAGTCCATATCCATGACCTCAGAATCATCTGATGGCTTCCCACAACTCTCAAGTTAGGAGACCTACACACTATTGGTTTCAATCACTCTCTCTGAGGATCTTTTAACTTCTCTGACAAGGATATCAACCCTTGAACACCTGAATAAGCCTCTCAGCTAGCTTCAAACTCTTGTGTAGCCCTTGATTGGTAATCATACCTCTTGATCTCCTGCATACATGTCAATGAAATGCAAATGATAATGCTAATGTGAATGAAATGAAACATAAGCTAGATAAAGAAATGTTGGTCAAATTTTGGGGTGCAACACAAACAAACTCCACAATGACCCCTAGGGTAATCAATGAGCTTGTAGACCATGTCTTCTCCAAGATAAAGACCTCATGAATCCCTGATGATCCTCTAATGATCCCTAAGATAGAAGATAACATCCACACACCAATCTCTCTTTTCAAAGAGCTTTGAACCTTCCATGGTGATGATTAACACTTGATGGCTTGCACAAATACCTTTGCTTCAGTTTGAAGCTAATAAGACCCTCCTCTTGAATGGCACAACAACTCTTGATCCCCTGCTAAGAACAATGTTATGCAAATGCAAATGCTAAAAAGGAAATGAAACATAAGCCAAGTACAAAAAAAGGTTGGTCAAATTTTGGGGTATAACACCTGCCCCTATTCAAATGACTTGGACCTGAAGGGATGAAAATAGAATGGGTTTCAAACTTTCAAAGTAAAAGACGGTTGAATACCAAAGAACCCCGAAATTTTCCAACCGCAAAAAGAAACTGTAACTGATAACTATAACTGATAAACTCTATTAGGGAAAATGTGAAAGGATGAACGCATCTGTCAAGGACTTGCCAATCTGTCGGGGTCTGGATACCGCACAGGCGAAAATAGATTATAATCTGCCAGGGTCTGGATACTGCACAGGCAAAAAAAAATAAACTGGTGGAAGCCGTGGTTTGGATATCGCACGGGCTACTGCTAATAAAAACCGGTGGAAGCCGGGGTCTGGATACCGCACAGGCTAAGGATAACAAACCGGTGGAAGCCGGGGTCGGGATACCGCACGGGCTACTGCCAATAAAAATTGGTGGAAGCCGGGGTTTGGATACAGCACGGGCTTGAGCCAATAAAAACTAGTGGAAGTCGGGGTCTGGATACCGCACGGGCTACTGCCAATAAAAACTGATGGAAGTCGGGGTCTGGATACCGCACGGGCTTGAGCCAATAAAAACTGATGGAAGCCGGGGTCTGGATACCGCACGGGCTAAGGAAATAAACCGGTGGAAGTCGGGGTCTGGATACCGCACGGGCTACTGCCAATAAAAACCGTTGGAAGCCGGGGTCTGGATACCGCACGGGCTAAGGAAATAAATCGGTGGAAACTGGGGTCAGGATACCACACGGGCTACTGCCAATAAAAACCGGTGGAAGCCTGGGTCTGGATACCGCACGGGCTAAGGAAATAAGCCGGTGGAAGCCGGGGTTTGGATACCGCACGGGCTTGATCCAATGAAAACCGGTGGAAGCCGGGGTCTGGATACCGCACAGGCTAAGGAAATAAACTGGTGGAAGCCGGGGTCTGAATACCGCACAGGATAAAGAAATAAATCGGTGGAAGTCGGGGTCTGGATTCGCGCTCAGATGAGATTCTCTTTGATGACTACCTTTCCAGTCTATTTCAGACAATTGAGAGGATGTTGGATCTGAGGATTGTCAACTCTGGGGACCGATCATTTGGAAGTCAGCTAAGTGAGGCCGCTTCGTTAGACTATGATGCCAAACCAGAAATGGTGAACGTATCATCATTTCTCGAAAGTTTGTGACACTGATGACCGTATAGGATGCCAGACCTTATCAGAGATAGGTTCATACCTGTGAGTGGGGAGGGTTATGCAGGAAACTTTGACCTTCAACCTACCCGGTTTTCTTGTCAGTGTGAACTTTTGATCCTTGATACAGTGGTTCCTTATATCAATGTTGTGTTATGTTCTCGCCGAAGCGAAGCGCTGGTGTGGCTACCGTGAAAATAAGGTGCCGGCAAAACAGAAGAGTCGCCACCTTTCGTTATTTATCCCTCAGAGCGGGAAAGGAAACGATCGGAAAAACCTGACGAAAAGGTATAAGACAAGGTCATCGCAACCATTGTCTGGGTTCGGGAGTCGGTTACGCAAGGGGAAGGTATTAGCACCCCTCACGTCCATCGTACTCGATGGGATCCATGCTTGTTGTGTTTACTGGATAGGTTGGTTTTATCTATCTACCTATCAAGGTTGGTCAGAAAAGAAAAGAAAATGACTCGGCAAAGCGTCGCGCTTTATGCCTACGTATTCTCATCAGAGAATGAGAAATCAGAGTCAACGTAGTTCGGCTGACTACGGGTTACGGGGAAGGTGGCTCGCCAATACATCAGTATTATGCCTACGTACTCTTAACAGGTATGAGAGATCAGAGCTTACGTAGTTCGGGATAATACGGATTACGGGAATTCAGATTCATCTGTTTTATCGAGTAGGGTTAACAAGCAGTTCCAGCAGTTGGATGTACGCAGCTCGACCTTTGGAGACTCAGGCGTTACCATTTGCGGTAGAACTGGGAGTTAACGACACTCTTTTCTTCAGAAAAGCTTCCTTTGAATTACGGGCCCACGGGGCAAAAAGGTTTGAAGTTTGTTTTCTGTCTTTTACGGAAGAACTGTTTTTTATGGTTGTCTGCAACTAATATCGCATTAGAGACTATGACCTGAGAATGAATGCGTCGCATGTCACCCAAAGGGTACCATACTAAACATCCAAACTGTCGAAAAGAAACTCTCTGACAACCCTTTCTCAGATAGCTTAAGGCTCGTAACGTACGACGTCAGTTAACCTTTATTACTATATTTTAATTTGTTTCGAGATGAGGAGAGAGAACAGGCTCAACTAAGGGGAGACTATCAAGTCCTACTGTTGTCATGCCAAGGATTCATCCTATGGTTGAGGTTTGAAACAGGGAACTCCTAGAAGTTATCATGCATAGGTTTCAACCTAAAGTTCTAATCATCACTTCCTTATCAAAGGAAGTGAGATTCCTAGGGGATCATGTCAATGATAAACAGAACAGATAAAGCATCAGCTTAACAGTAAACAGATATACAGTAAAATGCATGCAATGCAAGTGAGGGAGGAAATGTGTGTGGGGCAGCAGCCTCCACAAGCTAATCTCGACCTCAAGCCAAATATGAATAACTGCAATCATACAGAAGAAATAACATGCTATCAAGCAAAACATAATAACTGCAATCATACAGAAGAAATGGAATGCTATCAAGCAACACAAACCACATAGGCAAGGGAGCTGGGCTCTACCGAATACCCGCAAGCAAAGCCATACAGTAAAAATACAAGCAGAGGGAGCAACTCAACCTCTAGTGCAATCATGCTCCTAGCTTAAAAGAATCTAGATATGAACTTATTCTAATGCATCAAGCAAATCAGACAAGGCACATCAATACAGAAAAAAGAACAGATCAACAGCTTCCACAATAATGCTCTCCTCAGCCAGCAGTCCAGTCATCAGTCCTCAACAGCTCTTCAGGGCTATCATCTTCAATAGCAAGTATCAACTTACTTCTCCAGTCTTCTAACACATCCAACATAAGTATCAACTTATTCTCTCTTCTTCAAGCTTCAGCTCTTCAGTAAATTCCATCTTCAGGCTCTCAATGCATCAAGATAAGTGTAAAATTATCCTTTATTCCTCAAGCCTCAGCTCTTCTCTCAATCTCAATTGGGTCTTCTGCACAAGTGTGAACTTGGTATTCAAGCTTCAGCTCTCTCCTCCTTACCAGTATCAACTTGCTCTCCCTGATCTGCAAGCTTCAGCTTCTAAGGGTAATCTCCAAACACAAAGAAGTAGCAACCTCTAGCACCTTCAATCTTCTCACAAGGAAACCCATCCTCTAACAAGGGAGAAAGATTCATCTATCAAGAGCAAAGTTGGGATGACTGGTAGCAGAGTGAAGACCAAAGGTCACCACTGAGCATCCTGTCATCAGAGAAAGGGACCCTCAAAGGTTCTACCAATTTGCAAAGGGCCATACATCCTACCAAAGGAGGGATGAGGCCTTTACAAAGGGACCTTTCATCATAGGGAAGAATGGAAGTGATCAACATCATCCATGTTTATGAAGGAAGAGAACTATCTAGAAGCTCTGCTTACAAAACCCTAATCTTAATACCTACTCAAAACTACACCAAAAGAAGGGAAGATCTTCAAATCCAAGCCTCTTCAAGCCATCCAATGCATCTTCAACTTGCCTTCATCATCATCCAAGAGCAAGAGAAACAAAACTCTAATCTAAGGGAACTAAAGATGTTAATCTAGTTGAGTTAGTGCATTAGAATCATCTAAAACTAGCACCTAAACTAAAATCAATCAAAAATGGTAAACTATCTTATAAATTTCTACAAAAATTCCTAAGGGATCCTAATTCAATTAAGAATACCTCCTACAAAAACCAGGGACTAAATCATCTATTAAGTCCTAAAATTAAGTCCTAAATCCAAAGGTATCAACCATAAACCCTAAAAATGGAGCTTCTAAAGGTTTCAACCTAAACTACCACCTATGTTCATCACAAAAATGTGAGAAAAATCTATAGGGAGCATGCATGTCTATTCTAACTACTCACAAAAAGTCAGGATCAAAATCATCATCAATTAATCACACAAAATTCCACAACATCAAGCATCAAGCATGACTAATTTAATATCAATTAAAATTTGAAAATTCCCATAAAATCAGAAAATGCATGAAATAAAAATATTTTTTTATCTAAAATATACTAGACCCTATCATGAATCTAATGCAAAAAGAATGGGGTCAATTGAATCATTTTTCCATTTTTTATGATTTTATCAAGAACCATGAATAAAATGAAAAAATAAAGAAAATCAAAATAAAATGACAAAACAACGGCGCAGATAGTAATGAAAATCAGTTTATTATAACAATTGGGCCATCAGGGGGGGTGAGTAACAACTTGAACTTAAGCCCAACACCACCTAGTAAGTGAAACGCATCGTTTCACTTACTCAGACTCTCTCATGAATCCAAATTAATCCTGGCCGTGGAATACGTTGCTCAGTCAAAGTCTTCATGCCAATCCAACGGTGTCCCATTCATCTTCTTCGTTTAAACCAAAAATGGAGGGAGAAACGCCATGGATGCAGGGTGAAGAACACTCATCTTCTCCAACTCGGGTTCCATCAAATCTTCACTAAAAATCAAACTCTAAAACCCTAATCCACTCCATTTTTCACCCTGATTCTAACCATGCCAATCATTCTTATTGAATCATCACCATTCTCAAAACACGATCAAAAGCTCAAAAACTGACCAAGATCCAATCATCACCATTCTCCAAATTAAAGTGTCTAACATCATCACCATGTTATCCTGAGTTGATTCCACCATCTAGATAGTGTTAACTCTCAAGAACCACCAAGATATGATCAAGAACAGAAATTTGGTCACTCTAATAATTGTCACCAAACCTCACCAAATGTTATCAGAAAGCTCCACATACTAACCTACAATCATTCTAACCTAACAAACCGTGCTAATTCTACCTAATTTATGCTGGAGGAAGAAGTTTACATACCTGTCAATTCTTGATGAACAAATGCACAAAATCTTCAAATCAAGCTCTCAAACCTTCCAGACACGATCAATGGATCATTTCCTTGCTTCTGTATGCAATAGAACTGGTTGAAACCTCCTGGAACTTGAAACCCAATAGTGAGTTGCAGGTTGAAAAATCCAGATGCTAACCCTCAAATCCTCAATGCTTTTGCTATTTCACTTCTCTCTTTTTCCTCTCAATTCTCACCAAAAAATGAATTGAACCACTTCTATTCAATATATAGAGTGTGTAGGGATGATCTAGAAACCTCTAGATCCTTCCAATGAGAAAATCAATCTCTCATGACATGAGAAGTTCACTTGAATTCTCATGATATGCCATGGCATGCACAACTTCTGCTAACAGCTTGAAACCATTCTCAATTCCTTCCAATTTCTCCCCTCATGACATTTTGGAAGTGTTTGGCTTGCAAGGGATCTTGATCATGCCTTGAATTTGAGTTTTGCATATGTTACTTATGATGTAAGTAACTACTTTTCAAGGCAAGTCCACAAATTGAACTTCAATTCAAAAATGTGGCTAAACCAATGTTCTTAAAATTTGCTTTAGAGTCAAAATGATATATTACATGCCTTGGTTTGGACATGTAGATCAAAAATATCAATTTCCAACTTTGGTTCATTTAACTTATACCCTTATTTTAGGTCATTTTTGCAACTTTGAGCTACAAGCATTTCCAACATCTCATGACCTCTTGACTAGCCTTAAAACATCATTTTGAACAAGTTTGATGTTGAACATTTTCCCATTTGAAGCTTGGAAATAGGAGTTATGGCCTTATGGTTGAAATGACCTATAATCTCCTAATGACCAAAATGCCCTTGACTTGTCAAAGCCATAAATTGAGTTCTACAAATCCTATCAATTACTTATAGTACTCTCTAGAAAGCTAAAAGGATAAGGAACAACATTCATGTTGACCAAAAGTTCATAGGAATCATCCTTCTAGGGCAAAAGTTTCATGCAAGTTTGACAACTTTCAAGCCCCCAAATTCACATACCTCAGATGACCTGTAACTTGTCAGAGTCATAACTTGAGTTTTACAAATCCTATCAAGGACTTATAGCACTAAAATTAAAGCTAAGACCATGCTCTAGAACATTCATGTTGGGGGTAAGATGAGATGACAATCACATCTTGAGCTAAACTGCCTTGAAGATAGGGGTCAAACTAGGGGATTTTACACAGTCAAGCCTTAGAAACCCTAGCTTGAAACTTCTCAAACTCTTCAATCATGATGAGTTAACCTTGGAATCATCCTTATAGAATCTCAATTCATCAATCCATGATCACATGGCCATTGAGTTAGGTCTCAACCTCCTTCAAATCATCAGTTGACCTAGGGTTGACCCAGTCAAACCCTAATTGCACCACTCATGGCTGAGGCTTCTTAATCTTGCACAATGACCTGTCTAGGCCTCAAAGTGATCTTCAACACTTCTCATGAGCTCTCTCAAGACCTCAAGTCTAACTTCATGGCTTCAGAATCATCTGATGGCTTTCCAAAACTTTCAAGTTAGGAGACCTACACACTTGGCTTCAATTACTCTCTCTGAGGATCTTTTAACTTCTCTGACAAGGATATCAACCCTTGAGCACCTGAATAACCTTCTGAGCTAGCTTCATAGTCTTGTATAGCTCTTAATTCGTAATCATACCTCTTGATCTCCTGCATACATGTCAATGAAATGCAAATGATAATGCTAATGTGAATGAAATGAAACACAAGCTAGGTAAAGAAATGTTGGGCAAATTTTGGGGTGCAACAGCTGCCCCTATTCAAGTGGCTTGAACCTGACCGGGTGAGAAGAAAACGGCTCTCAACCAATCAAGGTAAAAGACGGTTGAATACCAACAAACCCGGAAATTTGCCAACTGCACCAGTACGCGGTACTCTGATGGGAACAGATCTTCGGAAACTGAAATATTAGCTGCACGGCAACTAGCTGGGGAATTGGTCACAAGGTAACCGGTGATACATGGTCGATCATGCCGTCAGGCATCAAGGTTCCTCTGGACTCGTCAGGTCAACAATCAAGTTAATCATGCCATCGGGCATTCAAAGAAAGTTTCGGGCATCAGCCGAACTTCCTCACTAAGTCGGGAATAGAATTCTCAGTCAATCATGAACCAATTGGGGATATCCAAACTTCTGCCATCAGGCGCTCCACATCAGCTGAGAGGACTACTTCGTTAATACGGTTGGACTTCAATCATCAAGTCTTCAAGGGAAGTTTCAACTTCGCTGTTCAGAAACCTGTTGGGGATGACGCATCTCCGCTGGGGATTCTGGAGAACTATCAAGTAACTCTGCTTCGGGGATTCAGAAATCATTCTGGATGAATCAACTCTACTGAGGACTTCAAGAATCATCTTGGACAAATAACTCCGTGGGAGACTTCAAGAATCATCCTGAACCAATAGCTCTGCTGGAGATTTCAGGAATCATCCTGTGCAAATACTCTGTCGGGGAACTCTAAGCATCAACTTGAGCGACCAACTCTTGCAACCTCACTGAGGATTTTAAGAATCATCTTAAGCACAAAACTTCGCTGGAGAATTCAAGAATCATCTTGGGCAAACGACTTTGCTGGGAAATTCAAGAATCATCTTGGGCCACTTAACTCTTTCGAGATTTCAGGAATCATCCTGAGCGAACACCATGGTGGGAACACCTGCAAAAAAAGAACGGTAACGACCTAGCTCATGTTTCATATGCATATGTTTGACAATGGCACAATACTCCACACTATGGAAATGCTACGCGTTTAGGGTAAATGTTATGCAATCATGCAAAATGCTACGACCCCGTCAATAAAATAAATGCTGAAGGGAGAATCCTCTTGTCAAGGAGAAAGAACCACTCTGGTGGAGGAAGGACTCATCCTGCCAAGGAGAAGAAGTCACGCCAATCTCAATTGGACGCCGCCTGGGGAAATGAACTTCAGTCGACTGCTGCAGGGGAACGAAGCTCTACGAGAACCTGGACCTGCTGAGGAAAGCGATGTCAATCGCAGATATAAACTGCATGGCATTCGCAGCCAACCCTTCCTGGAGGTAACGACTCCGGCGGGGAAATATAGCATCAGCTATTCAACACTCTACTGGGGACAACCAATCATGGCCCGAACGCTCTCCAAGGACTCGGCTTTCTTGGGGATTTGCCTACTCGGCTGGGGTAGAAGGAATCATCCTGCTTACTGGGGAGAATACGACTCTGTGGGGAATTTCAATTCTCCTGGAGACTTCAGTCTGGAACTATCAATTGCTGCACACTTCAGTATGTGACTCAGCTGGGGAGATGACGACCCTTCGGGATGCATCTGATTGGGGAGAGAATCTTCTCTGCCTGGGGAGGCATATTAATGCTTGACGATCTCATGTTCAGACTCCATAGGGAGAGGCTGCTGAACTTTGCTGGAGAAGAAGGAATCATCCTGCTTGGGGACGCATACGGCGTACTACCTGGTATATGCTACACCTGCAACAACACAAACAAACAGACGAGATACCCTTCTCAAAGGGACCTATCAAGGTTATCATCTTGTGACAATGTTCGAGTAATTCATTGTTTCAACAATCAGTGGCCTAGGCCAGTAAGGTTATGTATGCACATTTTATCAGAAACATCGGCGTTCTTTTTCGCAAACAAAACAGATAAATTCTAAACAGGAAAACAAAATTGCTGAATAGTATACATTTTATTGATAACGAACCCCTGAATGGGTAAAAATGTTTTACAACAGATGCAAGCTCCTGGAATGAGGAAGCCGCGCAAAAATAAAACATAAATATACATCAGTATATACACCAATGTCGGCAATGAGGCGTAGACGAACACCATGAGTTGATCCCTCTATGACCCACTCGACTTCGATACTTCTCCGACGCTTCACCTTCAGAAGAGATTGATTCAGATAAACAGCATTCAGGTCTTCCAAACCACTAAACAAATACAGTCCACACGCGTAACGCAGTCATTTGCTTTTTCAAATCCCTAACTTTTGCCTGAATCGCCCTTTCGGGTTTTCGATTCACCGGGATACCCTTTTTTGCCAAAGTCGCCCATCCGGGTTTTCGACTTTGCGGGTGTACATTCTTTTCTTTATATCCCTAATTTTTTCCCGAACCTTTTTCCTTTTTTATGGTTCGCCGGGACGCCCCATTTTTGCCTGGATATTCTTTTTCTTTCCAACGGGTCATTTTTAAGCAAAGTATTTTTTAACTGCGTCCGCGTTCACCGGGGATGCAAAATCTTCGCCATCCATCATGGATAACAACAAAGCTCCTCCCGAGAAGACCTTGCTGACGACGTACGGACCTTCGTAATTAGGAGTCCACTTGCCCCGGTGATCGGAGTGTGGAGGAAGAATCTTCTTTAGGAAGAGATCACCCGTCTGAAAGCTTCTAGGACGCACCTTCTTATCATAAGCTTTCTTCGTTCGGCTTTGGTACAGACGACCATATGCAATCGATGCCAACCTCTTCTCGTCCATCAGGCTGAGTTTGTTTAGTCGGTTCTTAATCCATTCTGCCTCGTCGAGTTTCACGTCAACCAAAACTCGTAAAGAAGGGATCTCCACTGCAAACGGTAGGACAACTTCCATACCGTACACCAGTGAGAAAGGAGTTTCCTCTGTTGACGTACGTACCGTTGTACGATAACCGTGCAGTGCAAATGGCAGCATCTCGTGCCAATCCTTATAGGTCACAACCATCTTTTGGACAATCTTCTTAATGTTCTTATTGGCCGCTTCAACGACACCATTCATCTTTAGCCGGTAAGGAGATGAGTTGTGGTGTTCAATCTTGAAACTCTGGCACAGCTCCTTCGTCATCTTGTTATTCAAATTCGAACCATTATCAGTAATGATCCGCTCGGGAATTCCGTAACGACAGATGATGTCCCTCTTTATGAATTTAGCCACTACCTGCTTGGTCATATTAGCATATGAGGCTGCCTCTACCCACTTGGTGAAGTAGTCGATAGCTACTAGAATGAAGCGATGACCGTTAGATGCAGTGGGCTCGATCTTGCCTATCATGTCGATGCCCCACATGGAGAACGGCCACGGGGAGGACATGAAATTTAACGGGCACGGAGGCACATGAACTTTATCAGCATAAATCTGGCATTTATGACATATCTTCGGGAATTTAAAGCAATCTGATTCCATCGTCATCCAGTAGTATCCTGCTCTCAAGATCTTTCTCGTCATGGCATGCCCGCCGACGTGCGTACCAAATGTGCCTTCATGGACTTCTTCCATGAGCAAACTCGCTTCTTTCTCATCTACACATCTGAGTAGCACGAGATCGTGGTTTCTTTTATACAAAACTCCATCAGGATTGAGATAAAAATTTCAAGACAGCCTCCTCAGAGTCTTCTTATCCTGGGTTGACGCCCCCGCAGGATATTCCTTAGTCATAAGGAAAGTCTGGATATCGTGTGTCGCTTCCGCGAAAATAAGGTGCCGGCAAAACAGAAGAGTCGCCACCTTTCGTTATTTATCCCTCAGAACGGGAAAGGAAATGATCGGAAAAACCTGACGAAAAGGTATAAGACAAGGTCATCGCAACCGTTGTCTGGGTTCGGGAGTCGGTTACGCAAGGGGAAGGTATTAGCACCCCTCACGTCCATCGTACTCGATGGGATCCATGCTTGTTGTGTTTACTGGACGAGTTGGTTTTATCTATCTACCTATCAAGGCTGGCTTAAAAAGAAAAGAGAATAACTCGGCAAAGCGTCGCACTTTATGCCTACGTATTCTCATCAGAGAATGAGAAATCAGAGTCAACGTAGTTCGCCTAACTACGGGTAAACGGGGAAGGTGGCTCGCCAATACGTCAGTATTGTGCCTACGTACTCTCAACAGGCATGAGAGATCAGAGCTGACATAGTTCGGGATAATACGGATTACGGGGATTCAGATTCATCTGTTTTATCGAGTAGGGTTAAACATCAGTTCCAGCAGTTAGGGACAAAGCCTGTTTGCGGTGGCGCTGAAGTTTAACGTCACTCTTTTCTTCAGAAAAGCTTCCTTTGAATTATGGGCCCACGGGGCAAAAAGGTTTGAAGTTCGTTTTCTGTCTTTTACGGAAGAACTGTTTTTTATTGTGTTTGCAATTTCAATCGCACTAAAGACTACGACCTGAGAGTGAATGCGTCGCATGTCACCCAAAGGGTGCCATACTAAACATCCAGACTGTTGAAAAGAAACTCTCCAACAATCCTTTCTCAGATAGCTTAAGGCTCGTAACATATGAAAGAAATCATTCATGATTACTGTATCTTAAGCTGTTTTGAAATGAGAAGAGAACAGGCTCAACTAAAGGGATACTATCAAGTCCTAATGTTGTCATGCCAAGGATTCATCCTATGGTTGAAGTTTGAAACAGGGAACTCCTAGAAGTTATCATGCATAGGTTTCAACCTAAAGTTATAATCATCACTTCCTTATCAAAGGAAGTGAGATTCCTAGGGGATCATGTCAATGATAAACAGAAATAGATAAAGCATCCGCGCAAACAGTAAATAGTTAACGACTGTAAAATGCATGCAATGCAAGTGAGGGAGGAAATGTGTGTGGGACATCAGCCTCCACAAGCTCATCTCAACCTCAAGCCAAATATGAATAACTGCAATCATACAGAGGAAATGACATGCTATCAAGCAAAATAGAATGAACTACAATCCTACAGAAGAAATGAAATAAAATGCCATCAAGCAAACACAAACCATATAGGCAAGGGAGCAGGGCTCTACCGAATACCCGCAAGCAAAGCCATACAGTAAAATACAAGCAGAGGGAGCCACTCAACCTCTAGTGCAGTCATGCTCCTAGCTTAAAGTCAGTCTAGATATGAACTTATTCCAATGCATCAAGCAAATCAAACAAGGCACATCAGCACAGAAAAGAAAACAGACAAGAAAGGAAAGCAGATCAACAGCTTCCACAGCTTCACAGCAAAGCAATCCTTTAACAGCTTTTCAGGGCTATCATCTTCCATAGCAAGTATCAACTTGCTTCTCCAAGCTTCTAATGCTTCAAACATAAGTATCCACTTGTGCTTCCTTCTTCAAGCTTCAGCTCTTCAGTCAATTCCACCTTCAGGCTTCACTCTTAACTACAAGTATCAACTTGATCCCTTCAGGCTCTCAATGCATCAATGTAAGTGTCAACTTATCCTTTATTCCTCAAGCCTCAGCTCTTCATTCAATCTTAATTTGATCTTCTTCACAAGTATCAACTTGTTCTTCTTGCCTCAGCTCTCTCCTCTTTACCAGTATCAACTTGGTCTTTTCTCTATAAGCTTCAGCTTCTCAAGGTAATCTTCAATCACACAGAAGTATGAACTCCATCCTTCAATCTTCTTCAGGTAAGGAACTCCATCCTCTAATCAAGGGAGAAAGATGCATCCATCAAGAGCAAAGTTTGGATGATTGGTAGCAGAGTGAAGACCAAAGGTCACCACTGAGCATCCTGTCATCAGAGAAAGGGACCCTCAAAGGTTCTACCTACTTGCAAAGAGCCACACATCCTACCAAAGGAGGGATGAGGCCTTTACAAGGGGACCTTACATCATAGGGAAGAAAGGAAGTGACCAACATCCTCCATGTTTATGAAGGAAGAGAACTATCTAGAAGCTCTGCCTACAAAACCCTAATCTTAACCTAATCAAAACTACACCAAAAGAAGGGAAGATCTTCAAATCCAAGCCTCTTCAAGCCATCTAATGCATCTTCAACTTGTCTTCATCATCATCCAAGAACAAGCAAAGCAAAACCGTAATCTAAGGGAACTAAAGAAGTTAATCTAGTTGAGTTAGTAAGTTAGGATCACCTAAAACCTAGTACTAAAGTTAAATCAATCAAAAATAGTAAACTACCTTATAAATTTCTACTAAAATTCCTAAGGGATCCTAATTCAATTAAGAATGCCTCATACAAAAACCAGGGACTAAATCATCTATTAAGTCCTACAATTAAGTCCTAAATCCAAAGGTATCAACCATAAACCCTAAAAATGGAGCTTCTAAATGTTTCAACCTAAACTACCACTTATGTTCATCACAAAAATGTGAGAAAAATCTATGGGGAGCATGCATACCTATGCTAACCACACACAAAAAATCAAGATCAAAATCATCAACACATGATCACACAAAATTCCACACAATCAAGTATCTAACATGACTATTTTAATATCAATTAAAATGTAAAACTTCCCATAAAATCAGAAAATGTATGAAATAAAAATATTTTTTCTCAAAAAAATACTAGACCCTATCATGAATCTAATGCAAAAAGAATGGGGTCAATTGGATCATTTTTCCATTTTTTATGATTTTATCAAGAACCATGTATAAAAATGAAAAAATATAAAGAAAATCAAAAGAAAATATTAAGTGCACGGTGCAGATAGTAATGAAAATCAGTTCATTCTATGGATTGGGCCATCAGGGGGGTGCAGGTATCAACCAATTCACTAAGCCCAAAATCAGCAACTAAATGAAACGATGCGTTTCATTAAATCTCGGACTCTTCACAAATTGAAATCCATTCATGGCCATTGGATCTTCATCTGGTCAAAGGTCCTACCCTGATCCAAGGGCTCTGGGATCATCTTCAACCTTTTGAATCTCTGAACCTCGCGCGCAGCTCCGGCCACCACCGGTGGTGCTCTGGTCATCGTCCCCAACCCTAACTCTCTCTAGGATCCTCCATTGCAAGTGGTCTATACATGAAACTTGTCCCAAATTTCCTCACGAATTCATTCATGCCCTTTATTCTCTCTGAAACCTCAAGATTCGTTATAACCAATTCTCAACCGAAAATGGCAACATCCCTAATTGGTCACTAATTCTCAAATTAACTATCTGAAAACCTTCCTACACCGTTCTACAATGCATCTAACATCCTAATTCCTATTGATTCTACCTAAAACAAGCCAGAGATCAAAGGTTACCAACCTGAAAATTTCGTGTGCACAGAAGTAGCAAGACCTCAAATCAAGCCCTCAAATGCTCCAGACTCCTTCAGTGAATCACTTCCAAGCTTCTGTATGCAATATAATTGATTGAAATGGCTTCAACTCTTGGATTCGAATCTGAGTTGCAGGTGGAGAAATCTGAGCTCAAGAACACCAATCAGCCACGAATTCCCTTTGATTATGATCTGGAATCATTCCCTAGCATCCATGGAAGAGATTGCAATCAAGAAAATGGATGGAAAGTGAGTGAAATGATGTAACCGAATTCAGTTGCAAGCAATGCAATCTCAATCTCAATCTCTGCTCTCTCCTTCAATCATCACCAAAAAAATGATCTGAACCACTGCTATTCCATATATAGAGTGTGTAGGGATGATCTAGAACCCTCTAGATCCTTCTAATGAGAAATCCAATCTCTCATGACATGAGAAGTTCACTTATATGCCATGGTGTGCACAACTCTGCAAACAGCTTGAAATAAATCCCATTCCTTTCCAATTTCTCCCCTCATGACATTTTGGAAGTGTTTGGCTTGCAAGGGCCCTTGGTTATGCCTTGATTCTAGGTTTTGCAAATGTTACTTAAGATGTAAGTAACTACTTTTCAAAGAAAGTCCACAAATTAGACCTCAATTCAAAAATGTGGCTAAACCAATGTTCTTAAAATGCTTTTTAGAGTCAAAATGACCTATTACATGCCTTGGTTTGGATGTGTAGATCAAAAGTATCAATTTCCAATTTTGGTTCATTTAACTTATACCCTCTTTTTAGGTCATTTTTGCAACTTTGAGCTACAAGCATTTCCAACATCTCATGATCTCTTGCCTTGCCTCAAAACATCATTTTGAACAAGTTTGATGTTGAACATTTCCTCATTTGAAGCTTGGAAATAGGAGTTATGGCCTTATGGTTGAAATGACCTATAATCTCCAAATGACCAAAATGCCCTTGAATTGTCAAAGCCATAACTTGAGTTCTAAAAATCCTATCAAGGACTTCTAGTACTCTATAGAAATCTAGGACTTATAAATTTCTACAAAAATTCCTAAGGGATCCTAATTCAATTAAGAATACCTCCTACAAAAACCAGGGACTAAATCATCTATTAAGTCCTAAAATTAAGTCCTAAATCCAAAGGTATCAACCATAAACCCTAAAAATGGAGCTTCTAAAGGTTTCAACCTAAACTACCACCTATGTTCATCACAAAAATGTGAGAAAAATCTATAGGGAGCATGCATGTCTATTCTAACTACTCACAAAAAGTCAGGATCAAAATCATCATCAATTAATCACACAAAATTCCACAACATCAAGCATCAAGCATGACTAATTTAATATCAATTAAAATTTGAAAATTCCCATAAAATCAGAAAATGCATGAAATAAAAATATTTTTTTATCTAAAATATACTAGACCCTATCATGAATCTAATGCAAAAAGAATGGGGTCAATTGAATCATTTTTCCATTTTTTATGATTTTATCAAGAACCATGAATAAAATGAAAAAATAAAGAAAATCAAAATAAAATGACAAAACAACGGCGCAGATAGTAATGAAAATCAGTTTATTATAACAATTGGGCCATCAGGGGGGGTGAGTAACAACTTGAACTTAAGCCCAACACCACCTAGTAAGTGAAACGCATCGTTTCACTTACTCAGACTCTCTCATGAATCCAAATTAATCCTGGCCGTGGAATACGTTGCTCAGTCAAAGTCTTCATGCCAATCCAACGGTGTCCCATTCATCTTCTTCGTTTAAACCAAAAATGGAGGGAGAAACGCCATGGATGCAGGGTGAAGAACACTCATCTTCTCCAACTCGGGTTCCATCAAATCTTCACTAAAAATCAAACTCTAAAACCCTAATCCACTCCATTTTTCACCCTGATTCTAACCATGCCAATCATTCTTATTGAATCATCACCATTCTCAAAACACGATCAAAAGCTCAAAAACTGACCAAGATCCAATCATCACCATTCTCCAAATTAAAGTGTCTAACATCATCACCATGTTATCCTGAGTTGATTCCACCATCTAGATAGTGTTAACTCTCAAGAACCACCAAGATATGATCAAGAACAAAAATTTGGTCACTCTAATAATTGTCACCAAACCTCACCAAATGTTATCAGAAAGCTCCACATACTAACCTACAATCATTCTAACCTAACAAACCGTGCTAATTCTACCTAATTTATGCTGGAGGAAGAAGTTTACATACCTGTCAATTCTTGATGAACAAATGCACAAAATCTTCAAATCAAGCTCTCAAACCTTCCAGACACGATCAATGGATCATTTCCTTGCTTCTGTATGCAATAGAACTGGTTGAAACCTCCTGGAACTTGAAACCCAATAGTGAGTTGCAGGTTGAAAAATCCAGATGCTAACCCTCAAATCCTCAATGCTTTTGCTATTTCACTTCTCTCTTTTTCCTCTCAATTCTCACCAAAAAATGAATTGAACCACTTCTATTCAATATATAGAGTGTGTAGGGATGATCTAGAAACCTCTAGATCCTTCCAATGAGAAAATCAATCTCTCATGACATGAGAAGTTCACTTGAATTCTCATGATATGCCATGGCATGCACAACTTCTGCTAACAGCTTGAAACCATTCTCAATTCCTTCCAATTTCTCCCCTCATGACATTTTGGAAGTGTTTGGCTTGCAAGGGATCTTGATCATGCCTTGAATTTGAGTTTTGCATATGTTACTTATGATGTAAGTAACTACTTTTCAAGGCAAGTCCACAAATTGAACTTCAATTCAAAAATGTGGCTAAACCAATGTTCTTAAAATTTGCTTTAGAGTCAAAATGATATATTACATGCCTTGGTTTGGACATGTAAATCAAAAATATCAATTTCCAACTTTGGTTCATTTAACTTATACCCTTATTTTAGGTCATTTTTGCAACTTTGAGCTACAAGCATTTCCAACATCTCATGACCTCTTGACTAGCCTTAAAACATCATTTTGAACAAGTTTGATGTTGAACATTTTCCCATTTGAAGCTTGGAAATAGGAGTTATGGCCTTATGGTTGAAATGACCTATAATCTCCTAATGACCAAAATGCCCTTGACTTGTCAAAGCCATAAATTGAGTTCTACAAATCCTATCAATTACTTATAGTACTCTCTAGAAAGCTAAAAGGATAAGGAACAACATTCATGTTGACCAAAAGTTCATAGGAATCATCCTTCTAGGGCAAAAGTTTGATGCCAGTTGGGTAACTTTCAAGCCCCCAAATTCACATACCTCAGATGACCTGTAACTTGTCAAACTTATAACTTGAGTTCTACAAATCCTATCAAGGACTTATAGCACTAAAATTAAATCTAAGATCATGCTCTACAAAATTCATGTTGGGGGCAAGATGAGATGACAATCACATCTTGAGCTAAACTGCCTGGAAGATAGGGGTCAAACTAGGGGATTTTACACTGTCAAGCCTTATAAACCCTAGCTTGAAACTTCTCAAACTCTTCAATCATGATGAGTTAACCTTGGAATCATCCTTATCACATCTCAATGTATCAATCCATGATCACATGGCTCTTGGATTAGGTCTCAACCTTCTCCAAGTCATCAGTTGACCTAGGGTTGACCCAGTCAAACCCTAACTGCACCACTCATGGCTGAGTCTTCTTAATCTTGCACAATGACTTGTCTAGGCCTCAAAGTGATCCTCAACACTTCTCATGAGCTCTCTCAAGACCTCAAGTCTAACTTCATGGCTTCAGAATCATCTGATGGCTCCCCTCCACTCTCAAGTTAGGAGACACACCCTCTTGGTTTCAACTAGTCTCTCTGAGGATCTTTTAACTTCTCTGACAAGGATATCAACCCTTGAACACATGAATAACCTTCTTAGCTAGCTTCAATGTCTTGTATAGCTCTTGATTAGTAGTCATACCTCTTGATCTCCTGCATACATGTCAATGAAATGCAAATGATAATGCGAATGTGAATGAAATGAAACATAAGCTAGGTAAAGAAATGTTGGGCAAATTTTGGGGTGCAACAGCTGCCCCTATTCAAACGGCTTGGAACTGAATGGGTGAGAAGCGAACGGCTCTCAGACAATCAAGGTACGAGACGGTTGAATACCAACAAACCCGGAAATTTGCCAACTGCACAAATACGCGGTACTCTGATGGGAACGAGTCTTCGGAAACTGAAACAGTAGCTGCACGACAACTAGTTGGGGAATTGGTCACACGGTAACCAATGATACATGGTCGATCATGCCGTCAGGCATCAAGATTCCTCGGGACCCATCAGGTCAACAATCACGTTAATCATGCCATCGGGCATCCAAAGAAGTTTTTCGGCATCATCTGGACTTCATCAGTAAGTCGGGAATAGAATTCTCAGTCAATCATGAACCAATTGGAGATATCCAACTTCTGCCATCAGGCACTCTGCATCAGCTGAGCGAGATGCTTCGCCAATACGGTTGGACTTCAATCATCATGTCTTCGATGGAAGTTTCAACTTCGCTGTTCGGAACCCTGCTGGGGATGACACATCTCCGCTGGGGATTCTGGAGAACTATCAAGTTACTCTGCTTCGGGGTCCAGAAATCATTCTGGGTGAACCATCTCTGCTGAGGAAATCAAGAATCATCTTGAACAAATAACTCCGTGGGGACTTCAAGAATCATCCTGAACCAATAACTCTGCTGGAGATTTCAGGAATCATCCTGAGCAAACACTCTGTCGGGGACTCCAAGCGGCAACTTGAGAAACCAACTCTGGCGACTTCACTGGGGATTTTAAGAATCATCTTAAACGAGCACCTTCGCTGGAGAATTCAAGAATCATCTTGGGCAAACGACTTTTGCTGGGGGATTCAAGAATCATCTTAAGCAAGCGACTCTGCGGAGGAACACCTGCAAAACAAGAACGGTAACGACCTAGCTCATGTTTCATATGCATATGCTTTGGCAATGGCGCAATGCTCCACACGGTGGAAATGCTACGCGTTTTTTTTTTGGGTAAATGCTATGCAATCATGCAAAATGCTGCGACCCCATCAGCAAAATAAATGCTGAAGGGAGAATCCTCCTGTCAAGGAGAAAGAACCACTCTGGGGGGATGGAGGAATCATCCTGTCGAGGAGAAGAAGTCACACCAATCTCAATCGAACTCCGCCTGGGGAAATGAACTTCAAGTGACTGCTGCAGGGGAACGAAGCTCTACGAGAACCTGGCCCTGCTGAGGAAAGCGATGTCAATCGCAGAAATAAACTGCACGGCTTTCACAGCAAAACCTTCCTGGAGATAACGACTCCGGTGGGGAAACACAGCAGCAACTATTCAACATTTTACTGGGGAAAACCAATCATGGTCCTAACTGCTTTCCAAGGACTCGGCTCTCTTGGGGATTCGTCAGCTCGGCTGGGGTAGAAGGAATCATCCTGCTTACTGGGGAGAGTACAACTCTGTGGGGAATTTCAATTCTCCTGGAGACTTCAGTTTGGAACTATCAATTGCTGCACCCTTCAGTGTATGACTCAGCTGGGGAGAGGACGTTCCTTCAGGATACATCTGATTGAGGAGAGAATCTTATCTGCCTGGGGAGACATATCAATGCTTTATGATCTCACGTTCAGACTCTGCGGGGAGGTGCTGCTGAACTTGCTGGAGAGGAAGGAATCATCCCGCTTGGGAATGCATACGGCGTACTGCTCGGAACCTGCGACAACACGAACAAACAGACAAGATACCTTTCTCAAAAGGGGCCTATCAAGGTTATCATCTTGCGGCAATGTCCAAGTAATTTATTGTTTCAACAATCAGTGGCCTAGGCCGGTAAGTTTATGTATGCGCATTTTATCAAAAACATCGGCGTTCTTTTTCGCAAACAAAACAGGTAAATGCTAAACAAACAAACAGAATTGCTGAATAGTATACATTTTATTTATAACGAACCCCTGAATGGGTAAAAATGTCTTACAACAGATGCAAGCTCCTGGAATGAGGAAGCCGCGCAAATATAAAACATAAATATACATCAGTATATACACATGTCGGCAACGAGGCGTAGACGAACACCATGAGTTGATCCCTCTATGACCCACTCGACTTCGATACTTCTCCGACGCTTCAGCTTCAGAAGAGATTGATTCAGATAAACGACATTCAGGTCTTCCAAACCACTAAACAAATACAGTCCACACGCGGAACGCAGTCATTTGCTTTTTCAAATCCCTAACTTTTGCCTGAATCGCCCTTTCGGGTTTTCGATTCACCGTGATACCCTTTTTTGCCAAAGTCGCCCATCCGGGTTTTCGACTTTGCGGGTGTACATTTTTCTTTTATATCCCTAATTTTTGCCCGAACCTTTTTCCTTTTTTATGGTTCGCCGGGATGCCCCATTTTTGCCTGGATATTCTTTTTCTTTCCAGCGGGTCATTCTTTAAGGAAAGTATTTTTTAACTGCGTCCGCGTTCACCGGGGATGCAAAATCTTCACCATCCATCGTGGACAACAACAAGGCTCCTCCCGAGAAGACCTTGCTGACGACGTATGGACCTTCGTAATTGGGAGTCCACTTGCCCCGGTGATCGGAGTGTGGAGGAAGAATCTTCTTCAAGACGAGATCACCCGTCTGAAAGCTTCTAGGACGCACCTTCTTATCATAAGCTTTCTTCATTCGGCTTTGGTACAGACGACCATATGCAATCGATGCTAACCTCTTTTCGTCCATCAGGCTAAGTTGGTTTAGTCGGTTCTTAATCCATTCTGCCTCATCGAGTTTCACGTCAACCAAAACTCGCAGAGAAGGAATCTCAACTTCTAACGGTAGGACCGCTTCCATACCGTACACCAGGGAGAAAGGAGTTGCCCCAATCGACGTACGTACCATTGTACGATAACCGTGTAATGCAAATGGCAGCATCTCGTGCCAGTCTTTATAGGTCACAACCATCTTCTGAACAATCTTCTTGATGTTCTTATTGGCCGCTTCAACGGCGCCATTCATCTTCGACCGGTAAGGAGATGAGTTGTGGTGTTCAATCTTGAAACTCTGGCACAACTCCTTCATCATCTTGTTATTCAGATTCGAACCATTATCAGTAATGATCCATCCGGGAATTCCGTAACGACAGTTGATGTCTCTCTTCATGAATTTAGCCACCACCTGCTTGGTCACATTAGCATATGAGGCTGCCTCCACCCACTTGGTGAAGTAGTCGATAGCTACTAGAATGAAGCGATGACCATTAGATGCAGTGGGCTCGATCTTGCCTATCATGTCGATGCCCTACATGGAGAACGGCCACGGGGAGGACATGACATTTAACGGGCACGGCGGCACATGAACTTTATCAGCATAAATCTGGCATTTATGACATCTCCTTGCGAATTTAAAGCAATCCGACTCCATCGTCAGCCAATAGTATCCTGCTCTCAGGATCTTTCTTGTCATAGCGTGCCCGCCGGCGTGCGTACCAAATGTGCCTTCATGGACTTCTTCCATGAGCATACTCGCTTCTTTCTCATCTACACATCTGAGTAGCACGAGATCGTGGTTTCTTTTATACAAAACTCCATCAGGATTGAGGTAAAAATTTCCAGACAGCCTCCTCAGAGTCTTCTTATCCTGGGTTGACGCTCCCGCAAGATACTCCTTAGTCATAAGGAAAGTCTGGAGATCATGGAACCATGGCTTGCTGTCGGAGGCTTCCTCGATCGCAAAGACGAATACAGGTCTATCAAGACGAGAAAGGACAATTCTTGGAGCTTCATTCCAGAAATTGACTTTATACATCGAAGCCAACGTGGCTAAGGCATCAGCCATCTGATTCTCGGCCCTGGGCACATGATGGAGTTCCACTCGATCAAAGAACGGAAGCAGCCTTCTGGCATAGTTCATGTACGACACCAAATTCGATTGACGAGTCTCCCACTCCCCTTTAATCTGGTTGATCACAAGCGCCGAGTCACCATATACATCTAGGTTCTTGATTCTCAAATCAATTGCCTCTTCTAGACCCATGATGCATGCTTCGTACTCCGCTTCGTTATTGGTGACTGGAAACGTCAGTCTCGCAGTGAATGGGATGTGGGATCCGTGGGGAGTCGTGATGATCGCTCCAATGCCACTTCCATAGGAATTAACCGCCCCGTCAAATATCAACTTCCACTGGGATTTCCTATCTGGCCCCTCGCCGGGCAACGGTTCATCGCAATCTTTTGCTTTGAGAAACATGATATCCTCATCGGGGAATTCAAATTTCATCGGCTGATAATCCTCGATCGGCTGCTCGGCAAGGTACTCAGACAATACGCTGCCCTTAATGGCCTTCTGGGAAACGTACTGAATGTCATATTCCGTCAACACCATTTGCCATCTGGCAATCCTGCCCAAAAGCGCTTGCTTCTTGAAGACGTACTTGATCGGATCCATCTTCGAAATTAGCATGGTGGTGTGATTGAGCATGTACTGTCGTAAACGTTTGGCAGCCCAGGCTAGTGCACAACACGTCTTCTCCAGCATCGAGTAGCGAGATTCACAGTCTGTGAAATTTTTACTCAAATAGTAAATGGCATGCTCTTTTCTGTCCGTCTCGTCGTGCTGACCGAGAACACACCCCATACTATTCTCAAGAACTGTCAAGTACATGATTAAAGGTCGTCCGGCCACTGGGGGTATCAAGATCGGAGGTTCCTGTAGATACTATTTTATCTTATCAAATGCCTTCTGGCAATCCTCGTTCCAGATAATCGCCTGATCTTTTTTCAGCAGTTTGAACATCGGTTCACACGTAGCCGTGAGCTGAGAGATAAACCTTGCAATATAGTTTATTCTGCCCAAGAAGCCACGAACTTCTTTTTCTGTTTTTGGCGCTGGCATTTCTTGTATCGCTTTTATTTTCGTAGGATCAACCTCGATGCCTCTTTCACCCACGATAAACCCCAGTAGCTTTCCAGACCGTACTCCGAAAGTACACTTGTTAGGATTCAGCCTCAACCTGAATTTCCTAAGCCTCTCAAAAAGCTTCAGCAAATTGACCAGATGTCCCTCCTCCGTTTGGGACTTCGCAATCATGTCATCAACATAGACTTCAATCTCATGATGAATCATATCATGAAACAAAGTGACCATTGCTTGTTGGTAAGTGGCCCCTGCGTTCTTCAGATCGAAAGGCATTACCTTGTAGCAAAATGTTCCCTAGGGCGTGATAAACGTAGTTTTCTCCATGTCCTCCGGCGCCATCTTGATCTGATTGTAACCGGAGAAGCCATCCATGAACGAAAACACGGAGAACTGAGTTGTATTGTCGACCAACACATCAATATGAGGGAGCGGGAAATCATCTTTAGGGCTCGCCCTGTTCAAATCCCGATAATCGACGCACATTCGCACCTTACCGTCCTTCTTCGGTACAGGCACTATGTTGGCGACCCACGGAGGGTAAGTAGTGACCGCTAAGAAGCCAGCATCAAGCTGCTTCTGCACTTCTTCTTTGATCTTAACGGCCATATCTGGTCGTGTCCTCCTAAGCTTCTACTTAACGGGAGGACAATCTTCTCGCAGCGGCAAGTGGTGGACCCCGATGTCAGTGTCAAGTCCGGGCATATCCTCGTATGACCAAGCAAAGACGTCACTATACTCTCTCAGCATCTCGACCAATCTCTGCTTGACATCATTCTACAATGCAGCCCCTATCCTGACATTCCTGACCAGTTCTTCAGAACCCAGATTCACAATCTCGATCTCTTCTTCATGAGGCAGAATAACATTCTCTTCTTGTTTCAACAAGCGGGCCAACTCTTCGGGAAGGTCTTCGTCTTCATCAATCTCTTCTTCGGCTTGATAGATCGGGCAATCGAAGTCGAAGTGAGTCGTAGAAGGTCCAGAGTCGATGTCATCTGTTATGTGGATCCTGCAATAACAAGCGTTAAGCTTAAAACAAGGATATGCAGGTTAGCACAAACCCCATTGCCATTTTATTGTTTTTCAAAAAAAATATAAAACAGGAATAACAGAGATCACAATATTTGAATACGAAGAAAAACGCCTTTTGATTTATTGATAAAATGCATGTACATAATCAAACGAGGCCCTGACAATAAAACCACTATGCCCCGGGTAGGACATAGGGTTGTACAATGATTGGAAAAAGTAAATCATTACTCTTTGCTTGTCATCTGAATGATATCCTTGACGGACCAGTTGTTGAGGCTCTCGCCTGGCTTGCTTGGCTGGATCCAAGAGTCTAAGTCACAGTCGCTATCTCCGTTGTCTTCAGACACTGCGTTGACGCTTTCAAATATCACCCCGCCACTGGTAAACTGGATCGGCCCTTTACCTCGCGATGCACTCCTGGAAGAGGGGGCTTCAGCTCCAGGAGAATATCCCAACCCAAACTTGTCTTGCTTGTTAGGTATCTCCAAAATTCGCCCCCAGCCTGGGGTAGATCCGGCTTGGACAACGGCCCGGGCTTCCTTGAAGGAAGAGAGAGTCATCTCAGGCTTCTCAGTGACTACAGGAGCTACGCTCTTGACTTTAACAGCTTCGAACGCTTGACATAGGGTTTCATGGATTTCCCCATCCATCTCAACATACTTGAAGGAGGACAAATGGCTCACCATTATGTCTTCCTCGCCACATACAGTCACGATGCTACCTCCGACAGCATACTTGAGTTTCTGGTGCAACGTGGAGGTCACGGCACCCGCAGAATGGATCCACGGCCGGCCTAGGAGACAGCTGTAGGCAGGAATGATGTCCATTATGTAGAAGACCGCGTCGAATGTTTCCGGCCCAACTTGGATTGGCAGCGTCACCTCCCCGAAAACATGGCGTTTGGTTCCATCGAACGCTTTCAAAACCAGGTCACTGGGTGTGCAAATCACTCCGCGAGTAACTAACTTCATCAATGCTTTCTTCGGGAGAACATTGAGCGACGACCCCGTGTCCACCAACACGTGAGACATAATCGTTCCCCTACACTCTATCGAGATGTGCAGGACGCTATTGTGGTTCCTCCCCTTCGGTGTCAGCTCTAGGTCAATGAACCCTAACCCATTTCCAGCATTCACGTGGGCTACGAACTCTTCTAACTGGTTTACCGATATTTCCTGCGGCACGTACGCGGCATTCAACACCTTCAGCAGTGCGTTGCGATGTGCCTCAGAACACATCAACAGGTTCAGGATGGAGATTTTTTAGGGTGTTTGATGGAGATGATCCACGATCTTGTGGTCACTCTTTTTAATCAACCTCATAAATTCCTCAGCGTCTTTAACAATTAAGTCCTTTTCTACCCCGCAAGGGATCTCTTCAACGACTTTACCTTTACCTTTATCAGTTGCATCAGCCCTGTCCGCTTTGTCCGCCACGACCTCAGGTGGTGCAAACACCCTTCCGTTGCGAGTAATTCCGCTAATGCCCGCTAGGTTCTCCACACACGACCCAAACGGTTCTAGTTCCAACTTCTGTCCGTTGCAATAGACCTCTGCCCCATAATGCCATGGGACCGCATTAGTGCTTTCGAACGGTATCGACCCAGCTTTGGTGATGGTAATTGTTGGCGGCCTGGGTGCGGAAATAGTTATCGTCTGGCGAGGGATGGTGATGGTGGCAACCTCATCATCTTGCTTCAGCATTACCTCTCATGATCCGCTTTCGGCCCTTCGGCTAAATTGCAGGATTCCTTCGGTCATCAGACTTTGAATCCCCTCTATCAACTGGTCACATCCATCAGGACTAGTCGCACAGCCCATACACAACTCTCCACAACCCGGAAAGAAACCTCTTTTCATCAGCTTAGCTTTAACAAAGCTAAGCGGTGTCTTCAGATCTCTGACGTCAGTCAACAAATCCAAACTCTCGTCTTCAATAATGGCGTTTACTCCACCTCCCCTATGGTTTGGCATAGGGTTCTTCGTGACGTTTGGCACATTATCTAAGAAGTTGATGATCTTAGCGTCCATCATGTCCTGCACCTTGTGCTTGAAGGCTTTGCAATTTTCTATCGTGTGGCCTGGTGCCCCTGAGTGAAATTCGCAAGTTGCATTTGCATCATAACCTGGAGGAGGTGCCCCTGTCAAGGGAGCCAAAGTTCTCTTCTGGATCAACTGTAACTGGAGCAGAGTCTGCAACAGCTGAGCGTACGACATGGGTGGAGTCTCGAGGTGACGACTGGACAAAGGTGCCCTGTTCTGATACTTTCTGTACCCTTGTTGATTCGGCTGTTGCTGCTGCTGCTGTGGCTGTTGAACTGCCGGGATAGTTATGTTGGCCACCTGTTGGTGAGGGCCTTTACCCTTCCTTCGAGCGTTGGTCACGATGCTCGTCTCTCCTTCCCGTCTTTTGCCACCATAAGGTTTCTTTCCGCCTTCTCCAGCTGAGGATGAATCACCTTGAATTTTCCCCAGTTTGATCCCATTTTCAATGTGCTCACCCGTGATAATGAGATCTGAGAAGGTTCCAGACATACCGCTGACCAATTTCTCATAATAAACCCCTGGGAGGGTGGCTACGAACATTTGCACAAGCTCACGTTCAACCATCGGCGGCTGAACCCTGGCTGCCAATTCACGCCACCGCTGGGCGTATGCCTTGAACCCTTCGTTGTTCCTTTGCGACAGATTCTGCAGTTGGACTCGGTTCGGGGCCAAGTCACTGTTGTATTGGTAGTGGTGCACAAATGCTTCAGCAAGTTCCTTCCACGTGCGCACACTGGTAGGTTCCAGACTCATGTACCATTCGAGGGAGGGTCCGGACAGACTGTCCTGAAAGAAGTGCATCAGCAACTTCTCGTCCTCAGAATGAGCGGACATTTTTCTGTAATATGATCTCAGGTGGACGCGGGGGTAAGTGGTGCCCTTGTACTTTTCAAAGTCAGGTACCTTGAACTTGGGAGGCACCTTGAAATCAGCAATCAGTCCCAACTTGGACATATCAACGCCTAGGGTGTTCTGGTTCTCGATATTCCTCATCTTGTCCTCGAGTGCCTTGAACCTAAGTCGTGCTTCAGCAGTCAGCTCCCCTTCAGCACCTCTCTGAGAGAACACATCATCTTGACGGTCTTCTAACCACGGCTGAGGCCCAAGCAGATTTCCAACACCCGCAATGCCGTTGCCCAGCCCAACATTGACGTTAGCTTCAAAATTCCCATTACCGACGCCCGTCGTATTGCCGTTGAGTCCCATGTTAGCTATCACATTGTCGTTGGCACTGCCATTCCCGCCGGTCACGGGGACCCCATTCTGAGGGGTTTCAACAGGTGGAGGAGTAGGCACAGTCCCACCATGGAGTACGCCATTGCTATCAACCCTTGAAATCAGAGGCTGAACCAAGGTTCTGAGCTGATCCTGGCCATTGGCGACCGCTTGCATGAGCTCCATGAAGCGGTCCATTCTTTCGCGGAGTTCTTGAACATCAGTTTTCACTTGCTCCATGATTCTGGTTTGATTTGCTCTGGTCGGATAGCGGTGGATAGGTCTCTGATCAATCCTGGAATAACCTGAAACAACCTGAAAACACAAAAGGGTTAGAAAAAATGACACAGTGCTCGTTATGCAAATGCTTCATGCAAATGCAAACGTGTGTCTGTGCGTTAGGGAGGTATCCCGCGATCCTAGTGCCTGAGTGTCAGTGCTAATAATAAGAAGTCCGAGTCCAGTCATGGAAATAACATCTCATATATAGAAAGCCCATGAAGGCAGTACACAACGTCAGTGAGTACAAGCAGAACCAATAGCGTGACCTCAACCAACAAGCCAGGTGATGGTCAACATACAACAATGATCAAACAAAAGGAATACAAATAGTCAAGCACGGCCACGGGCGCGAAACTCTTCTAACAACCCCTTCGTTTATGGATGATCAGGCCGAGTGAGTAACCCTTCGACGAGTAACTCCCTCTACATAATAGTGTACTGAAGACCTTCGACCAAATCTTCCCATGCTCCTTCGCCGAAACAATCTTCTAACTTCCGCTTTTTGGATTCAAACGTCAGTTTGCGCTCCTTCAGGTTAGCGAGAGCTTTGTTGAGCTGGCCTTCGGCGGCATATCTGCGAGCGGTTTCTTCATCAAACCTCTTCTCACTAGCCTTCACCTGGGCTTTCAGCTTGGAGATCTGTTGCATCAGCTTATCCTCCCGCTCTTTCCTGTTGGCTAGGGTGGCCTTCCAATGCTGGTTAAACTTGGATATCCTCCGATACGCTTCGTCCAAGTGCTGCTTCTTCGTGGCCAGTACATCGTTGACAGCTTTGAAGTCTCGACCCATGCGCTCACGCTCAGCTATCTGCTTAGTCAAATCTGTCCCCAGATGGTTCACCAGCTCTGTCTGCCTCTTGAAGGAATGAACGGCCTCGCTTCTCTCGCTTCGGAGTTGAGCCAGTTCTTTCTCCAATTCTTTATTTGCCTTCTTCAATTCATCTCTCTCAGCTAACACCTGATTGTGCTGTTGAATAGGCACAGTGGTAGGCTCTTCAATCACTGGAGGGCTTTCTGGCTTGGCAGGAGGAAACGACATCCCTATAGCATCTGCTCTGGCTCTGATCCAAGTCACATACGGGGCGTAGGCTCGACTATTACTTTTCCCCAACAATGGTTTTCCCCGCTTACTGATACCATTCCAAGCGCGCTGAAGCTTGGATAACATATCCCCCTCTAGAAGACCAGTGAGGTACAGAGATTCCTGCACCTCTTCATCCTTCGGCGGAGCTCTCAAAGCGTAAGCAAACTGTCGGACCAACAAATATGGATTATAGTTTATACAGCCCTTCCTGCCTATCAAAGGCACGTTCGGAAACCCGCTGCAGCTGAAGATAATCTCGGTACCCAACCTATCTCTGTCAAACCAGTCAATATCCTCTGCTGATAGACTCATCAGACGCTCAGACCACTCAGCTGTGGCTGCGGACGAAGCAAAGGGACCCCTCTTAGGTAGATGACTATCAAGCCATCTATAAAGCAAGGGCACACAGCACGAGACATTCTTACCCCTTTTGTTCTCGTTTTTGTAGTGGATGGAATGGTAGACATCTCCTATCAAGGTAGGGACTGGATTCCCTGAAGCAAAGATGTGGAAGGCGTCGAAGTCCATAAAGTCGGGCATATTGGGGAACAAAATGATGCCATATATGCACAGAGCGAGAATGGCGTTGAACACGACCCAACATCCGTATTTGGCGCACTGCTGAGCCTTTCCCACTAAGAACTGCAAGGAGAAACCAGGAACTTGTTCCAACTAGACAAAACCAACTCGGAGGCATCCAGATGAAGTGACGGAGCTAGACTAGCCAAATTAAGCTCAGCCTCCCTATGAATGAAGGGCATCTGACTCTTGATAGGCACACCTAACAAATCAACATACTCCTCTAGCGTGGGTGCGAGAATAAAGTCCTGGAAAGTAAAGCATCTCAACGGAGGATCGTAGAACTGCAGCAGGGCGTGCAACCCGTTCAACTCAGACACAGAGGGTTTACGGACCAAACTGAGCAGTTTACCGTAAGACTTTCTGAACTCATCTCTCACAGAATCATCTGCCAAAGCAATCAAACTAGTCAGCTGAACAACATCAGGAACAGGGAGCTTGTAAGCCACGGTCTTCCTCAGAGAACCCATAATAACACAATAGGAGGCAAGAAATTCTGGATCAGGGGAAACGGTACCTGCAACACAGACACACGTTAATGAAATGCAAATGGGTATGCAAAGCAATGTAAAATGCAATCATGCAACAGGAGATCAAGACGACTGTGCTGTGGAGATTCTGTATCAACAAAACCACAATCCTGCTCTATCAAGAACAACCACTATATCTGATATGAAGAAAACCCGGGTATCGGACCACACATCTGCTCTGTCAAGAACACGCACACATAGAACCATAAATCTGCTCTGTCAAGAACAAACATCTAATAACAAGGACCTCTGATACAGGACCATCAATATGCTCTGTCAAGAACAAACGCATATCTGATAATAAGGACCTCTGATACAAGACCATCAATCTGCTATGTCAAGAACATACGTCTCTGAAGATGAGGTCCTCTGATATAGGACCATAACTCTGCTCTGTCAAGAACAAACATCTCTGAAGATAAGGTCCTCTAATACAGGACCATCAATCTGCTCTGTCAAGAACATACATCTCTAAAGATAAGGTCTTCTGATACAGGACCATCGATCTGCTCTGTCAAGAACAAACATACTCTGAAGATGAGGTCCTCTGATACAGGACCATCAATTTGCTCTGTCAAGAACAAACATACTCTGAAGATGAGATCCTCTGATCCCAACCATAAACCTGCTCTGTCAAGAACACGTACATCTGATGATGAGAACCTCCGGTACCAATAAAACTGATTCACTATCAAGAAAACCAGGTAGTCTGAAGGTTAAAGTTTCCTGCAACAAACCCAACCCTGCTCACAGGTATGGACCTAAACTGACACAAGTTCGGAATCCTATGCGGTCATCAGCGTCACAGACATTCAAGAGGGGTGATACGATACCCAGAAGGTGTGGCGTCACCAGCTCATGAATCGGCCTCACTCGGCTGAATCCCAAATGATCGGTCCCCAGAGTCGACAATCCTCCAAACCAACAACCCCCTCCACCCAAAGGGTTGAAAAAGAAGTCAACCGGGAGAACCTCGTCTGAGCATGGATTTCATGAGACACTAGTGCCTGCCAAGCAAGCACGCGCCCACTAATTTCCACAACTAATGCTAGGTTCACTCAAGCCTGGGTCTGGCTTCTCACTCATTAGAATGCCCCTCCACAACAGCACAGATAATCATATCATACTGAAAATAAAGTGCGGGAAATAAAAATGCGATAAATAAACACAACCCAACAAGTAATCATACAAGCGCTAGGATTGACTCTCGCAGGGGACGTTGGATCCCCAAACTGACTCCCATAAGGGACGTTGGATCCCAGGAAACTATCAAGTCCCCAGCAGAGTCGCCAGTTGTCGCTTCCGCGAAAATAAGGTGCCGGCAAAACAAAAGAGTCGCCACCTTTCGTTATTTATCCCTTAGAACGGGAAAGGAAACGATCGGAAAAACCTGACGAAAAGGTATAAGACAAGGTCATCGCAACCGTTGTCTGGGTTCGGGAGTCGGTTACGCAAGGGGAAGGTATTAGCACCCCTCACGTCCATCGTACTCGATGGGATCCACGCTTGTTGTGTTTACTGGACGAGTTGGTTTTATCTATCTACCTATCAAGGCTGGCTTAAAAAGAAAAGAGAATAACTCGGCAAAGCGTCGCACTTTATGCCTACGTATTCTCATCAGAGAATGAGAAATCAAAGTCAACGTAGTTCGCCTAACTACGGGTAAACGGGGAAGGTGGCTCGCCAATACGTCAGTATTGTGCCTACGTACTCTCAACAGGCATGAGAGATCAGAGCTTACGTAGTTCGGGATAATACGGATTACGGGGATTCAGATTCATCTGTTTTATCGAGTAGGGTTAAACAACAGTTGTAGCAGTTAGGGACAAAGCCTGTTTGCGGTGGCGCTGAAGTTTAACGACACTCTTTTCTTCAGAAAAGCTTCCTTTGAATTATGGGCCCATGGGGCAAAAAGGTTTGAAGTTCGTTTTCTGTCTTTTACGGAAGAACTGTTTTTTATTGTGTTTGCAATTTCAATCGCACTAAAGACTATGACCTGAGAGTGAATGCGTGGCATGTCACCCAAAGGGTGCCATACTAAACATCCAGACTGTTGAAAAGAAACTCTCCAACAATCCTTTCTCAGATAGCTTAAGGCTTGTAACATACGAAAGAAATCATTCATGATTACTGTATCTTAAGCTGTTTTGAGATGAGAAGAGAACAGGCTCAACTAAAGGGAGACTATCAAGTCCTAATGTTGTCATGCCAAGGATTCATCCTATGGTTGAAGTTTGAAACAGGGAACTCCTAGAAGTTATCATGCATAGGTTTCAACCTAAAGTTCTAATCATCACTTCCTTATCAAAGGAAGTGAGATTCCTAGGGGATCATGTCAATGATAAACAGAAACAGATAAAGCATCCGCTCAAACAGTAAACATTTAACGACTGTAAAATGCATGCAATGCAAGTGAGGGAGGAAATGTGTGTGGGACATCAGCCTCCACAAGCTCATCTCAACCTCAAGCCAAATATGAATAACTGCAATCATACAGAGGAAATGACATGCTATCAAGCAAAATAGAATGAACTACAATCCTACAGAAGAAATGAAATAAAATGCCATCTAGCAAACACAAACCACATAGGCAAGGGAGCAGGGCTCTACCGAATACCCGCAAGCAAAGCCATACAGTAAAATACAAGCAGAGGGAGCCACTCAACCTCTAGTGCAGTCATGCTCCTAGCTTAAAGTCAGTCTAGATATGAACTTATTCTAATGCATTAAGCAAATCAAACAAGGCACATCAGCACAGAAAAGAAAACAGACAAGAAAGGAAAGCAGATCAACAGCTTCCACAGCTTCACAACAAAGTAATCCTTTAACAGCTTTTCAGGGCTATCATCTTCCATAGCAAGTATCAACTTGCTTATTCAAGCTTCTAATACTTCAAACATAAGAATCCACTTGTGCTTCCTTCTTCAAGCTTCAGCTCTTCAGTCAATTCCACCTTCAGGCTTCACTCCTAACTACAAGTATCAACTTGATCCCTTCAGGCTCTCAATGCATCAATGTAAGTGTCAACTTATCCTTTATTCCTTAAGCCTCAGCGCTTCATTCAATCTCAATTTTATCTTCTTCACAAGTATCAACTTGTTCTTCTTGCCTCAGCTCTCTCCTCTTTACCAGTATCAACTTGGTCTTTTCTCTATAAGCTCCAGCTTCTCAAGGTAATCTTCAATCACACAGAAGTATCAACTCCATCCTTCAATCTTCTTCAGGCAAGGAACTCCATCCTCTAATCAAGGGAGAAAGATGCATCCATCAAGAGCAAAGTTTGGATGATTGGTAGCAGAGTGAAGACCAAAGGTCACCACTGAGCATCCTGTCATCAGAGAAAGGGACCCTCAAAGGTTCTACCTACTTGCAAAGAGCCACACATCCTACCAAAGGAGGGATGAGGCCTTTACAAGGGGACCTTACATCATAGGGAATAATGGAAGTGACCAACATCCTCCATGTTTATGAAGGAAGAGAACTATCTAGAAGCTCTGCCTACAAAACCCTAATCTTAACCGAATCAAAACTACACCAAAAGAAGGGAAGATCTTCAAATACAAGCCTCTTCAAGCCATCTAATGCATCTTCAACTTTTCTTCATCATCATCCAAGAACAAGCAAAGCAAAACCTTAATCTAAGGGAACTAAAGAAGTTAATCTAGTTGAGTTAGTAAGTTAGGATCACCTAAAACCTAGTACTAAAGTTAAATCAATCAAAAATAGTAAACTACCTTATAAATTTCTACCAAAATTCCTAAGGGATCCTAATTCAATTAAGAATGCCTCATACAAAAACCAGGGACTAAATCATCTATTAAGTCCTACAATTAAGTCCTAAATCCAAAGGTATCAACCATAAACCCTAAAAATGGAGCTTCTAAAGGTTTCAACCTAAACTACCACTTATGTTCATCACAAAAATGTGAGAAAAATCTATGGGGAGCATGCATACCTATGCTAACCACACACAAAAAATCAAGATCAAAATCATCAACATATGATCACACAAAATTCCACACAATCAAGTATTAAACATGACTATTTTAATATCAATTAAAATGTAAAAATTCCCATAAAATCAGAAAATGCATGAAATAAAAATATTTTTTCTCAAAAAAATACTAGACCCTATCATGAATCTAATGCAAAAAGAATAGGGTCAATTGGATCATTTTTCCATTTTTTATGATTTTATCAAGAACCATGTATAAAATGAAAAAATATAAAGAAAATCAAAAGAAAATAATAAGTGCACGGTGCAGATAGTAATGAAAATCAGTTCATTCTATGGATTGGGCCATCAGGGGGGGTGCAGGTATCAACCAATTCCTTAAGCCCAAAATCAGCAACTAAATGAAACGATGTGTTTCATTAAAACTCAGAGTCTTCACAAATTGAAATCCATTCGTGGCCATTGGATCTTCATCTAGTCAAAGGTCCTACCCTGATCCAAGGGCTCTGGGATCATCTTCAACCTTTTGAATCTCTGAACCTCGCGCGCAGCTCCGGCCACCACTGGTGGTGCTCCGGTCATCGTCCCCAACCCTAACTCTCTCTAGGATCCTCCATTGCAAGTGGTCTATCATGAAACTTGTCCCAAATTTCCTCACGAATTCATTCATGCCCTTTATTCTCTCTGAAACCTCAAGATTCGCTATAACCAATTCTCAACCGAAAATGGCAACATCCCTAATTGGTCACTAATTCTCAAATTAACTATCTGAAAACCTTCCTACACCGTTCTACAATGCATCTAACATCCTAATTCCTATTGATTCTACCTAAAACAAGCCAGAGATCAAAGGTTACCAACCTGAAAATTTCGCGTGCACAGAAGTAGCAAGACCTCAAATCAAGCCCTCAAATGCTCCAGACTCCTTCAGTGAATCACTTCCAAGCTTCTGTATGCAATAGAATTGATTGAAATGGGTTCAACTCTTGGATTCGAATCTGAGTTGCAGGTGGAGAAATCTGAGCTCAAGAACACCAATCAACCACGAATTCCCTTTGATTATGATCTGGAATCATTCCCTAGCATCCATGGAAGAGATTGCAATCAAGAAAATGGATGGAAAGTGAGTGAAATGATGTAACCGAATTCAGTTGCAAGCAATGCGATCTCAATCTCAATCTCTGCTCTCTCCTTCAATCATCACCAAAAAATGATCTGAACCACTGCTATTCCATATATAGAGTGTGTAGGGATGATCTAGAACCCTCTAGATCCTTCTAATGAGAAATCCAATCTCTCATGACATGAGAAGTTCACTTATATGCCATGGTGTGCACAACTCTGCAAACAGCTTGAAATCAATCCCATTCCCTTCCAATTTCTACCCTCATGACATTTTGGAAGTGTTTGGCTTGCAAGGGCCCTTGGTTATGCCTTGATTCTAGGTTTTGCAAATGTTAATTAAGATGTAAGTAACTACTTTTCAAAGCAAGTTCACAAATTAGACCTCAATTCAAAAATGTGGCTAAACCAATGTTCTTAAAATGCTTTTTAGAGTCAAAATGACCTATTACATGCCTTGGTTTGGATGTGTAGATCAAAAGTATCAATTTCCAACTTTGGTTCATTTAACTTATACCCTTTTTTTAGGTCATTTTTGCAACTTTGAGCTACAAGCATTTCCAACATCTCATGACCTCTTTCCTAGCCTCAAAACATAATTTTGAACAAGTTTGATGTTGAACATTTCCTCATTTGAAGCTTGGAAATAGGAGTTATGGCCTTATGGTTGAAATGACCTATAATCTCCAAATGACCAAAATGCCCTTGACTTGTCAAAGCCATAACTTGAGTTCTACAAATCCTATCAAGGACTTATAGTACTCTATAGAAAGCTAAGAGGATAAGGAACAACATTCATGTTGACCAAAAGTTCATAGGAATCATCCTTCTAGGGCAAAGGTTTGATGCCAGTTGGGTAACTTTCAAGCCCCCAAATTCACATACCTCAGATGACCTGTAACTTGTCAAAGTCATAACTTGAGTTCTACAAATCCTATTGATAACACGAAATCGTATAGATATTTTTATGCATAATTCAACTAAAAGCTAACCGTTTTCGATCCGATTTCGGGTTATTTCCATGTATTTGTCTGATGTTTTTGCAGGTATTCAACGATCACGTCTAAACAAGGCAACATGAAGAAAAGAAGCAATCCCAGATGAAATATGGACGAAAAAGGAGTGAAAACACAATGAAAAGCACAGCAGGCAGTTTTTGCTGATGTGACGACCGTCACACGGGTGACGACCGTCACACCTTGTGACGACAGTCATGCAGGCAAAAACGCCCCACTCAGAATACACGTCAAAAGAGCAGTTCCAATTCCCATTAAATGGTCCACTACTCCCTAAATTATCTGCCTCAAGGTCCATCATCCTCAGAGGTAACCGTTAGAATTCCACCTCTATAAAAAGGGAAGCAGGGGACTTCAAAAAGAGAGTCGCATTCATACCACGAAGTGCTGCCAAATTTACTTTCCAGCTAATTTACTTTCAGTTATTATTTGTATCCATTTCTCTAGTTTCAATTGTATCCCTTTCCTTTATTTCCCTTTCCATTCTACTCATTCCCATTTCCGCTCTACTGTATTTGTTACTGCACTGTACGATCGAATTGGAACTAAAGACAGAATCCTGCCAACATCTGTGAAGGATCTGCCCAAAGGCCAATTGGCATTATTTACAGGTTTTCATTTTGATCGACTCTTATTTTATCGTAATGCAATTTATTATTTATTATTATTATTATTTATGTTTTGCTTTTCTAAATTCCATGTCTAGCTAAACTTAGGTAATCGATATGTAGTAATAATTCGAATGGGATTTGATAACTCTTGTTTGAAAACTTTCTTTTCACAAAAATAACTTATGGTCTAAGTGTTTAAAAATTGATTTACGAAATAAACTTCGTCGCGAAAGCGAGAACTTGTTTTAAAGTAGTTTTGCCACGAAAGTGGGAAATTAATTAAGATACGAACCAACAAGCGAAAGCTGCGGTAAGGTCAGATAGTAAACACTAGGCATTCGTTTTAATAACAGCGAAAGCACTTTAAAACTAATTAGAACTTAGAGATTTCCAAAAAGTAGTTTTAACCCCAAACGGAACACGAAAGTGTACGTTAGGCCCTTAGGATTATGATTAGCGTCAATAACCATTGTGAGACGAGAGTCTTCAAATCTCCACTTTCTGCTTAAGTAAACTGCGAGAACTATTTCATACACCAGTAACTTATCAAATCCCTGAAGAACATAATTACTACGTATCGATTTAATTAATTAAAAATACAAACAGTAATCTTATTTCCCCTTTTAGTGACAACATTATTCCCTTAAAACATATTCTACCTAGCTAAACATAGTAACTTCCGAGAACACTAGTTTGATTACGAGTCCCTGTGGGATCGATATCTTTTATTACTACGCGATAGACTGTGCACTTGCAGTTAGTTGTATTAGACATAGAAAGTCGCGATCAAGTTTTTGGCGCCGTTGCCGGGGACCCGTTTAGTCAATAGTGTAACATTCTGTTACGCCGTATAGACTAGGTAAACAATTTTCATTTTTCCTTTACTAGTGCTGTCGATTGTATGCCAAGTGATCGCCCACAAAGCGATATCTTGAAACCTTCAGTCGCAGAACTAGAGAGCTTCTTACATCTAAGAAGCCGAATCATTGAGTACCAACTCAAACATAACATTCCTGATCCTCTCACTCCTATTCCCAAATCCGAAGAAGAACCAATGATGGCTGAAGGACCTCCGAACAAACCGCTGAAGGCATACGCTACACCATCTCAGATGGAGCCTAGAAGTAGCATTGCTGCCCCAGCTATTACCCGAAATGATTTTGAGCTGAAACCATCATTGTTGTCGGCTGTACAACAAAACCAATTCTCAGGAAACGCAACTGAGGATCCGAACGAACATCTAACGAAGTTTGTACAATACGCAGACACAGTGAAAGCAAATGGAGTAACTCCAGACGCGATAAGACTTCGTCTTTTCCCATTCTCTCTTAGAGACAGAGCGTGGACATGGTTACAATCGTTACCATCCAACTCCGTTACGACGTGGGAGAAATTGAAGAACGTCTTCTTAGCGAGATGTTTTCCACCAAGCAAAACTGCTATGCTTAGAGCTCAAATCAACGGATTTCGACAGAAAGATACTGAATCTCTTTACGAAGCATGGGAACGATTCAAAGATATGATGAGAACATGTCCTCAGCACGGTCTAGAAGACTGGGTGACAATCCATACTTTCTATAATGGGCTTCTTTACAATACTAGATTAACCATAGACGCTGCCGCGGGCGGTGCACTTATGGATAAGCCATACGATGAAGCCTATCAATTGATAGAAAACATGTCACAAAACCATTGCCAATGGGGAGGTGAACGCACTCCAAATGAGAAAACCTCAGCGAAAGGTGGGATGTACGAAATCAGCAGCCTTGAAAAGTTCAATGCTAAAGTAGATGCTCTAGCACAAAAGATCGATAGTCTGACCGTTAACCCCACTGCAACTGTCGCTGCAGTAACTCCAAATTGCGAGTTATGCGGAAGTACCACTCATAATGCACCAGAATGCCCATTGCTAGCCGGAATCCCGCCAGACCAGGTAAATTATGCTCAAGGAAATCCCTACGCAAATACATACAACCCAGGTTGGCGAAATCATCCAAACTTTTCTTACAAAAGCGAAAATGCATTATAAATGCCTACTGCTCCGCAAGGATATCAAAAACCAGCTGCTCAGAATGCACCTAGGAAATCAAACCTCGAAATGATGATGGAAAAGTTCATAGCTACTCAAGCTCAGACGAACAAAGAATTCCTGAATCAAAACATACACACTAGCGAGCAAATTAAACAGTTGACAGGAAAAGTAGACGCTTTAGCCACCCACAACAAAATGTTAGAAACTCAAATATCACAAGTGGCTCAACAACAAGCATCTGCTGCCGCACCTGCTGGCACATTTCCTGGACAACCCGAACAGAATCCCAAAGGCCAAGCAAATGTTGTGATACTAAGAAGTGGAAAAGAATTGGACGAACCGATCGATCCGAGGACCGAAAACTCAGCCATGCAACAGAAACCGACTGAACAAGCAGAAAAGGAATCTGAGTTAGAGAAGAAGGAAGACAACGAGAAGGAGGATACCGCGAGTGAAAAAACTCAAGCACCTCCAGCGCCATATAAACCACCTATTCCTTATCCGCAAAGACTAATAAATTCTAAAACTTCAGGACAGTTTAAGAAATTTGTAGAGCTCCTTAAACAGTTGAATATTACTATTCCTTTTACAGAAGCGATAACTCAAATGCCGTCATACGCCAAATTTCTCAAAGAGATCCTGTCGAATAAGAGAAAAATCGAGGATAACGAAACAGTTACACTTACTGCAGAGTGTAGCGCTATTATTCAAAACCGCATGCCTCCTAAATTAAAAGACCCAGGTAGTTTCTCCATACCCTGCGTCATAGGAAAGTTCGTAATAGATAAAGCTCTATGCGATTTAGGAGCCAGTATCAGTGTTATGCCCTTATCTATATGCAAAAAGCTGAATATGGGAGACCTCAGGCCAACCAAAATGTCCGTACAATTAGCTGACAGATCAGTAAAATACCCAGTCGGAATACTGGAAAATGTTCCAGTACGCATAGGACAATTCTACATTCCAACCGACTTCATAATCATGGACATCAAGGAGGACACTGTAACCCCAATTATCTTAGGAAGACCATTCCTAGCTACAGCCGGAGCGATTATAGACGTGAAGAAAGGAAGGCTAACATTCGAAGTAGGAGAAGAAAAGATAGAGTTCATTCTCACCAAGTTCTTACAAGCACCAGCCATAGACGATACCTGCTATTTAGTAGATGAAATTGACGAATGCATAAGAGAACTTGAAAATGAGGAGACCACGTATTCAGAAATAATAAAGATTCAAATGCCCAACATTTCTGAAGACGACAATTGGCGTAAACCGTATAAAGACGACAGCCTAAGCGAAAGCTTAGCACTGACACCAAATCATATGCCAGGTCCGAAGAACCCATCTTTAGAGCTTAAAACTCTACCCAAAAACCTCAGATATGAATTTCTAGACGATGAACTAAAAAGACCAGTGATAGTCAACGCCGACTTAGGACAACCAGAAACCGAAAAGTTATTAGAAGTCCTAAAGAAGTACCCCAACGCGTTAGGCTATAACATAAGCGATTTAAAAGGTATAAGCCCTTCGATCTGTATGCATCGAATTACAATAGAGGAAGACTCTAAAACCTCTCGAGAGCATCAGAGAAGACTGAACCCCATCCTGAGCACTGTAGTCAGAGATGAAGTAAAGAAATTACTAGATGCAGGAATCATCTATCCGATCTCCGACAGTGAATGGGTTAGCCCAGTTCATGTCGTACCAAAGAAAGGAGGAGTCACAGTAGTTAAAAACGAAAAAGGCGAATCGATAACAAAAAGAGTCGTGACTGGAAGTAGGATGTGTATTGATTATAGGAAGCTTAACAAGGCTACGCGCAAAGATCACTTCCCGCTACCCTTCATAGACCAAATGTTGGAAAGATTAGCCAAACATTCATATTTCTGCTATCTAGATGGTTACTCAGGATTCTTCCAAATTCCCATCCATCCTGATGACCAAGAAAAGACTACATTCACCTGTCCTTACGGTACTTTTGCTTACCGCCGAATGCCGTTCGGACTCTGTAACGCTCCAGCAACCTTCCAAAGATGCATGATGGCAATCTTCGCAGATTTCATAGACGACATTATGGAAGTGTTTATGGACGATTTCTCGGTATGTGGACAGAGTTTCGAAGGATGCTTACAAAACTTAGAAATGGTACTAGAATGTTGCGTAAAAGTAAACCTCGTCCTAAATTGGGAGAAATGCCATTTTATGGTCTGACAAGGAATAGTTCTAGGACATGTCATATCAGATAGAGGGATTGAGGTAGACAAAGCCAAAATAGAGATTATAAAAGATCTCCAACCTCCAAAATCCGTACGAGAAATACGGAGTTTTCTAGGACATGCCGGTTTCTACAGAAGATTTATAAAAGATTTCTCGAAAATCACAAAACCTCTGACCGGCCTGTTAATGAAAGATGCTGAGTTCGTCTTCGACGTCGACTGTCTAAAAGCATTCGAAACATTGAAATCAGCCCTTATCACCGCACCAATCATGCAACCACCAGATTGGAGACTACCATTCGAAATCATGTGCGACGCGAGTGATTACGCTGTAGGCGCAGTTCTAGGACAAAGGAAGGACAAGAAACTCCATGCCATCTACTACGCCAGTAGAACCTTAGATCCTGCCCAAATGAACTACGCTACCACAGAAAAGGAACTTCTAGCAGTTATATTTGCGCTTGACAAATTCCGTTCTTACTTAGTAGGAGCAAAAATTATAATATACACAGACCACGCTGCCATAAGGTACCTAATAAGCAAAAAGGATGCCAAACCAAGACTATTGAGATGGATCCTCTTGTTACAAGAGTTTGACTTAGAAATCAAAGATAAGAAAGGAACCGAGAACATTGTTGCGGATCACTTATCCCGAATAGAAGGCATCAGACACGAGCCAGTACCGATAAATGACGATTTCCCGTACGAACGTCTGATAGCCAAATTAGAAAGTGACACACCCAATGCAATCTCGGAAGATCCAGAATTCGAAAAAGCCGTAGAAGCCGTCTATGCCCAAGTCACATTACCTTGGTATGCTGACATCGTTAATTACCTCGCCGCAGGCGTGCTTCCACCAGATCTTACTTATCAGCAAAAGAAGAAATTCTTCCACGATCTGAAACACTATTATTGGGACAAACCCCTACTCTTCAAAAGAGGGGCTGACAACATATACCGTCGCTGTGTCCCAGAGGAAGAAATAGAAAATATTATTTCCCAATGCCACTCAGCACCATATGGTGGTCATGCTAGTACATCCAAGACGTGCGCTAAGATTCTCCAAGCTGGCCTATTCTGGCCTAATCTCTGGAAAGACGTTCACATCGCTGTGCAAAAGTGCGATAGATGCCAACGAACTGGCAACATCTCACGACGCGATGAAATGCCTCAGAAAGGAATCTTAGAGGTAGAAGTCTTCGACGTCTGGGGAATAGATTTCATGGGACCTTTCCCTCCTTCTTTTGGAAATAACTACATACTCGTCGCTGTCGATTACGTGTCTAAATGGATAGAAGCCATAGCTGCTCAAACAAATGACGCACGAGTAGTAATCAAACTCTTTAAGAACACCATCTTTCCTAGATTCGGTGTACCCAGACTCGTCATTAGTGACGGAGGATCTCACTTCATATCACGAATATTCGATAAACTTCTCTCTAGATATGGAGTCAAGCACCAAGTAGCTACACCTTATCATCCGCAAACTAGCGGACAAGTAGAGGTCTCGAACAGAGAAATAAAACAGATCTTGGAAAAGACTGTCGCTACCTCAAGGAGAGACTGGTCATCGAAGCTACAAGAAGCTTTATGGGCTTATAGGACCGCATTTAAGACACCCATAGGTACTACCCCCTATAAATTAATTTACGGTAAATCCTGCCATCTCCCTGTAGAGTTAGAGCATAAGGCCTTCTGGGCTATTAAGACACTCAACTTCAACTACACCGAGCCAGGAGAAAAGCGAATCTTGAACCTACACGAGTTGGAAGAACTTCGATTAGACGCTTACGAAAATGCCCGTATCTACAAAGAACGATCTAAAAGGTGGCATGATAAACGTTCAATCAGGAAACAATTCAGTGTGGGAGACATCGTATTGCTTTTTAATTCACGATTAAAACTCTTCCCAGGAAAACTAAAATCTAGGTGGTCTGGACCCTATGAAGTGACTAAAGTACTTCAGAGTGGAGCTGTTGAAATTACTGACAAGACAAATGCACCGTTTATCGTAAACGGGCAACGTCTAAAACATTACAATAAGAACGACAACAGTCCTCAAGTTAGCAATATAACATTGCTTGAGCTTCCGGCTCAAACACCAGAATAGCTTCTCACCAAGCTATCGTCAGGCTTTAGACGTTAAAAACTGCGCTTATTGGGAGGCAACCCAAATTTCCCTCGTTATTGCATTTCATTTTTCTTTAAGATTCTACTTTGAAAAATCCAGCAAAAATCCTAAAATTACCACTACTTTCTACTTTCGTTCATTTTCGTACTTTTATTCTTATTTTGTTTTCCTCTTTTACCTTTTGTTTCTACCACTTTTCGTTTCTAAAAATCCTGACTTCAATTTCATGTTTCAAACTTTTCAGGATTTTTAATGTCTTCAAAACATTTCTTCTATTTTCTCCGAATTACCTGCGAATATGGCCGAGTACGATTTCACAAAGGTTCACTTCAAAGGACTCGCTCAAAAGGCAAGATTTGCAGCACTGACCGAAAGAGAATTCGCCTTAACGCTGTATTATGACAAGGCTACTATGGATAAACTAGGGATCACGGATAGCATTCAATACCTGTTCAATCAACTGGGTTGGGAGAACACTGCTCTGAAAACACGTTTCGCTACCTACAAGGATCTTACCTATGAATTCCTCAGTTCTTTCAGATACACACCCAACTATGGCTTTGGAACCCGCTCAGAATTGATTACCTTCAGATTGTTTGGAATGGACCAAACTCATAGCCGGATGTCACTAGCTAACCTCCTAGGATTCCCTAGCGGACCGCATGTGTTCATCAGTGCAGAAGATAACGATATTGATTTGCAACTCGAGCACTTCTGGGGTAGAATAACAGGCGACTATCACTCTGAACCAGACAGAATGTACAATGATGACATTCATAACCCAGCCTTTAGATACTACCATAAGATACTAGCTCACACCTTGTTTGGAAAAGAAGAAAATATTACCACAGTGTCTAAGGAAGAGTTATTCATCATGCTCTGTGCTTCTCAAGGACGGACAGTAAATGCAGTGCCTTTCATGATGAGAGCCTTCAAACGCCTCACGCTGGAACCTCAGACACCTATTCTTATAGGAGGACTAGTAACAATGATAGCCCACGAGCTTGGCCTTAGATTCCATCTAAATGCCAGCACTCGTTTTGGTACCATCAGACCCATGAACATACAATTCTGCTTTAACAGGCGCATCTTAGGGAATATGGGACCTGGATCGTATGAGTACCTTATTAACGAAAAACCAGTACAGCTATTCACACTGCCTAATCATTTGATGACAAGCATCCACAACAAGGATAACTGGCTCTATGAATTGGATGAGCCTATGGGACCTCCTTCACCACAGTCAACACCCCAGAACTATATGTATGACAGTGACCACATTTCTGAGGCACACGATTACATGTACTTTGAGGACGCCGCCTCTGAAAATGAAGTAGACCCTATGACTCCTCCACACTACAATACTTATCCTGAGCCTATCCCTGAGGAAACAACCGACAAAATGGATACCGTGTTACTCAGATTGGACGACATTGATAGAGCTCTGACGAATGTAAAAGCTGATATCGCAAGCGTGCATAGTGACCTGGTAGGCTTCATGGATCTAGTCTGCGACCAACTCGACTACTATTCACGGAAATTTGATGAGTTGAAGGCACGGAAAGATTAGTTATTAGCTCGTAGCAGTAGTTTCAGTTTAGTCTAGTCTAGTTTAGTTTAATTTACTCATTTGGATTTTTTCGCATTGTTCGTTTTCACTATGTACTACATACAATTGTTTCAATTTTATGTTATTTCAATTCTAGTTTTGTTCAATTATTCTGTTTTCGCATTATTTATTGATTGTTGGATATTATATTACATCAACCGTAGCAATACTAGGCTTTAAAATCACCCCGAATACGCCCTCAGAGCAAAATTCTGCGTTCTGCAGATTTTGCTGTTGTGACGACCGTCACAGCCCCATGACGAGCGTCACACGGGTGACGACCGTCACACCTTTGTGACGACCGTTACGCAGCCCAGAACTGCAATCTGGTATAACAGAGGTCGTGTAACCTTCCACTCCCCCCATTATCACTTTTAAACTTCCAACATCCATACCCCACTACGATTTTCGTCCTCTCCATTTAAACTATAAACCCCAACTCCAAATTCAACCTCCAAACCACCGTTCTGTCACATTTCCATCTCTGCCGAAAAACCCCAAAACATCTGAAACCTCTCCATCTTCAACAATGGCCGGAAACGCAGACATCAACAACATTTCCTTCCCTGAGGGCGAGTTAGGCGAGAGACAACGAGCACAGTACAATGCATTTCATCAGAGGTCTCTCCAGCCAACTCACTATCCGCACCTTCCATCACTTACGGAGCTCGGACTCCTCGAAGGTGTAACCTGGATGCTTCAACGAGCAGGCATCTGGAACCTCTGCTCCAACCCCCAGCCGACCTACGAACAGCTCACCCTTGAGTTCTTGAGTTCGTTCTCCTACATCACCAGCAGCGGCGAACTCAACCAACACTCAGGCGCCGCTTGTTTCCGGATGTTTGGCGTTAACTATCAGCTGCACCAAAACCAGATTGCCGGCATCCTACAGTTACCCCGCGGCGACAACGCTCATCGCCGCATCACTGATCAGTTCCAGCACGACGCCTTCGCGCTGTGGTATCAGTTGACCGGCCTAAACACCGATGGTTGGGACTCCCTACACGCCACTCACATCCATAACCCCGCCATCAGGTACTTTCACAGGGTGTTGAGCAACATCATCTTCGCCAGAGACAGCAACCACAAAGTGAACTCCAAGGAGCTCTTCTTTCTGCATTGCATCTTCAACAACGAACCGGTCAACGCTGCCCCATTCCTGCTGGCCCACATTCAGGCCAACTGCAACCGTGGCTCGAAGCCATTCTACTTTGGCGGGATTGTCACCGCGATTGCACTTGGGCTGAACCTTGGCGATCGCCTCCAGCACCTCCAGTCCATCCCCTCGGTGTTCCTTGACACCGACCACTGCAGGGCCTCCCATCTCATCCGCTCCCGAGCTGACAGGAAATATCATCCGGTTGTGCGTGGCAAGACCGTCAGAAGCATCATCCTTTCGTCCCGCACCCGCATCCATCCTGAGGACCGTACCAACTGGTTGTTCGACCTCACTGCCCCTCCTGCTTCCGTTGTTCCTACTCAGGACCCCACACATGATTCCGAAGATGAAATCCAAGCTGAGTTGGACAGGTCCGAGCAGCCAGAGGCATCGCAGCCTCCTCCACCAGTAGGTACATCATCCCGCCGCCGCCGTCACCACCCCGTGCCCGACTACACTGAAGAGGACCTCCGTCGCTCCCTAGACCAGCAGGCACAGATACTCACGATGCTGCAGCAGCAGAACCAGCGAGCCGACCAGTTCGAAGCTTGGCACCGGACTCAAATGCAACAACTTCACACCGGCCAAGCTACGATCACTGAGAGTCTAGCGAATCTGACCCTGCAGGTCGAAGGACTCCGCGACACGGTCTACCACACTGGAGCCATGAGCTATGAGGATAGAGTAGCCCTTGCTAGAGCCAGAGGACGCCAGCGTGGACGTGACAGGCCCCGGGACTAGATTTTTATTTTTTCCTTTATTGTTTACTATATTTCTGTATTTTCTATTTTCATTTTCAGTTGTATCTCCCTCTCGCATGCTTCAAGAATCAGTGAGGACACTGATCGAGATAGTGTGGGAGCGGAGCCTTATTTCCACTGTATTCTGACATTCCCTTATTTCCTGTATTTCCATTTCACTGCACTTTGAATTCTGGTAATATCTATTTCTACACTTTCTATTTCTAGCGAATAAAGTTCGTCTATATAATTTTCACGTTACGCAAACCATCCCCACATTATTCAACGTAAACAAAAACTTTCGTTTGTTCCTCAAAACCAAAAGCATCACGAGAATGCACCTGAGTTCAAACCGAGCTTTGAAACTCCGAGGAAACGACAATTCTAACAAACCAGTATCGTCCAGACACCTTAGATCTCTAGTTTATGCGAGTCGGTTTCACCACCTACATGTACCAAAGTCTCAAGTGTCTACGCAAACTCAACCCCAAGTAGTTTATACTAGCAGTCAGCACCATCCTAAAAACACCTCTAAGCGAGCGACCGATGCAAATAAGTGTATGATCTCCAAAAAGATGAAAAATCATGAAAAGAGAGCTAAAAAAGCCCAAGAATATAAGATACGTTTCCTTCTAAGTTAGGTGCTCCTCACCCGAGCATTTAGCCCAAAGGCACGAAAAACTCATTGAAAAATCAATGACACTAAATTATGATCAATGAAGAAGATCAAAAACAAAAACGAGATCATATTCACTAACAGGTCGACTTGCCATGAGAGTGTGCGGACAACGGGCTTAATGTGATTGCGCTAGAACAAACAGGGTGAACTTGCCACGAGAACCTTGACACCAAGATACAGTAGCATGACTGAGACCGATTTGCATAAAAGGGAGACCTCCGGAGACTTGTAGTCCAGTGTTGTCGTGATACTCGTCTTGTTCCTACCAAGAATCCCGGTTTTTCCAAACTTTGCGGACGAAGAAGCAGCCTCGTGCTTGCCGACTTTTCCACGTTTTACTTGAGGACAAGCAAAGATTCAAGCTTAGGGGAGTTTGATAACACGAAATCGTATAGATATTTTTATGCATAATTCAATTAAAAGCTAACCGTTTTCGATCCGATTTCGGGTTATTTCCATGTATTTGTCTGATGTTTTTGCAGGTATTCAACGATCACGTCTAAACAAGGCAACATGAAGAAAAGAAGCAATCCCAGATGAAATATGGACGAAAAAGGAGTGAAAACACAATGAAAAGCGCAGCAGGCAGTTTTTGCTGATGTGACGACCGTCACAGATGCATGACGACCGTCACACCTTATGACGATCGTCATGCAGGCAAAAACGCCCCACTCAGAATACACGTCAAAAGAGCAGTTCCAATTCCCATTAAATGGTCCACTACTCCCTAAATTATCTGCCTCAAGGTCCATCATCCTCAGAGGTAACCGTTGGAATTCCACCTCTATAAAAAGGGAAGCAGGGGACTTCAAAAAGAGAGCCGCATTCATACCACGAAGTGCTGCCAAATTTACTTTCCAGCTAATTTACTTTCAGTTATTATTTGTATCCATTTCTCCAGTTTCAATTGTATCCCTTTCCTTTATTTCCCTTTCCATTCTACTCATTCCCATTTCCGCTCTACTGTATTTGTTACTGCACTGTACGATCGAATTGGAACTAAAGACAGAATCCTGCCAACATCTGTGGAGGATCTGCCCAAAGGCCAATTGGCATTATTTACAGGTTTTCATTTTGATCGACTCTTATTTTATCGTAATGCAATTTATTATTTATTATTATTATTTATGTTTTGCTTTTCTAAATTCCATGTCTAGCTAAACTTAGGTAATCGATATGTAGTAATAATTCGAATGGGATTTGATAACTCTTGTTTGAAAACTTTCTTTTCACAAAAATAACTTATGGTCTAAGTGTTTAAAAATTGATTTACGAAATAAACTTCGTCGCGAAAGCGAGAACTTGTTTTAAAGTAGTTTTGCCACGAAAGTGGGAAATTAATTAAGATACGAACCAACAAGCGAAAGCTGCGGTAAGGTCAGATAGTAAACACTAGGCATTCGTTTTAATAACAGCGAAAGCACTTTAAAACTAATTAGAACTTAGAGATTTCCAAAAAGTAGTTTTAACCCCAAACGGAACACGAAAGTGTACGTTAGGCCCTTAGGATTATGATTAGCGTCAATAACCATTGTGAGACGAGAGTCTTCAAATCTCCACTTTCTGCTTAAGTAAACTGCGAAAACTATTTCATACACTAGTAACTTATCAAATCCCTAAAGAACATAATTACTACGTATCGATTTAATTAATTAAAAATCCAAACAGTAATCTTATTCCCCTTTTAGTGACAACATTATTCCCTTAAAACATATTCTACCTAGCTAAACATAGTAACTCCCGAGAACACTAGTTTGATTACGAGTCCCTGTGGGATCGATATCTTTTATTACTACGCGATAGACTGTGCACTTGCAGTTAGTTGTATTAGACATAGAAAGTCGCGATCACCTATCAAGGACTTCTAGCACTCAAATTAAAGCTAAGATCATGCTCTACAACATTCATGTAGGGGGCAAGATGATATGACAATCACATCTTGAGCTAAACCGCCTGGAAGATAGGGGTCAAACTAGGGGATTTTACACTGTCAAGCCTTAGAAACCCTAGCTTGAAACTTCTCAAACTCTTCAATCATGATGAGTTAAACTTGGAATCATCCTTATCACATCTCAATGTATCAATCCATGATCACATGGCTCTTGGATTAGGTCTCAACCTTCTCCAAGTTATCAGTTGACCTAGGGTTGACCCAGTCAAACCCTAACTGCACCACTCATGGCTGAGTCTTCTTAATCTTGCACAATGACCTGTCTAGGCCTCAAAGTGATCCTCAACACTTCTCATGAGCTCGCTCAAGACCTCAAGTATAACTTCATGACTTCAGAATCATCTTATGGCTCCCCTCCACTCTCAAGTTAGGAGACACACTCTCTTGGTTTCAACCAGTCTCTCTGAGGATCTTTTAACTTCTCTGACAAGGATATCAACCCTTGAACACCTGAATAACCTTCTTAGCTAGCTTCAATGTCTTGTATAGCTCTTGATTAGTAGTCATACCTCTTGATCTCCTGCATACATGTCAATGAAATGCAAATGATAATGCCAATGTGAATGAAATGAAACATAAGCTAGGTAAAGAAATGTTGGGCAACTTTTGGGGTGCAACATCGTGGAACCATGGTTTGCCATCAGAGGCTTCCTCGATCGCAAAGACGAATGCAGGTCTATCAAGACGAGAAAGGACAGTTCTTGGAGCTTCATTCCAAAAATTGACTTTATACATCGAAGCCAACGTGGCTAAGGCATCAGCCATCTGATTCTCTGCTCTGGGCACATGATGGAGTTCCACTCGATCAAAGAAGGGAAGCATCCTTCTGGCATAGTTCATGTACGACACCAAATTCGATTGACAAGTCTCCCACTCCCCTTTAATCTGGTCAATCATAAGTGCTAAGTCACCATATACATCTAGGTTCTTGATTCTCAAATCAATTGCTTCTTCTAGACCCATGATGCATGCTTCGTATTCTGCTTCATTATTGGTGACCGGAAACGTCAGTCTCGCAGTGAACGGGATGTAGGATCCATAGGGAGTCGTGATGATCGCCCCAATGCCACTTCCGTAAGAATTAACCGCCCCGTCGAATATCAACTTCCACTGGGATTTCCTATCTGGACCCTCGTCGGGCAACGGTTCATCGCAATCCTTCGCTTTGAGAAACATGATATCCTCATCAGGGAATTCAAATTTCATCAGCTGGTAATCTTCGATCGGCTGTTCGGCAAGGTAATCAGACAATACGCTTCCCTTGATGGCCTTCTGGGAAACGTACTGAATGTCATATTCCGTCAACACCATTTGCCATCTGGAAATCCTGCCCGGCAGCGCTTGCTTCTCGAAGACGTACTTAATCGGATCCATCTTCGAAATTAGCATGGTTGTGTGATTGAGCATGTACTGTCGTAAACGTTTGGCAGCCCAGGATAGTGCACAACACGTTTTCTCTAGCATCGAGTAACGAGATTCACAATCTGTGAACTTTTTACTCAAGTAGTAAATGGCATGATCCTTTCTGCCCGTCTCGTCGTGCTGACCGGGAACACACCCCATACTATTCTCAAGAACTGTCAAGTACATGATTAAGGGTCGTCCGGCCACTGGGGGTATCAAGACTGGAGGTTCTTGTAGAAACTGTTTTATCTTATCAAATGCCTTCTGGCAATCCTCGTTCCAGGTAATCGCCTGATCTTTTCTCAGCAGTTTGAACATCGGTTCAGACGTGGCCGTGAGCTGAGAAATAAACCTTGCAATGTAGTTTATTCGGCCCAGGAAACCACGAACTTCTTTTTCTGTTTTTGGCGCTGGCATTTCTTGTATCGCTTTTATCTTCGCAGGATCAACCTCGATGCCTCTTTCACTCACGATAAACCCCAGTAGCTTTCCGGACCGTACCCCGAAAGTACACTTGTTAGGATTCAGCCTCAACCTGAACTTCCTAAGCCTCTCAAAAAGCTTCAGCAAATTGACCAGATGTCCCTCCTCCGTTTGGGACTTCGCAATCATGTCATCAACATAGACTTCAATCTCATGATGAATCATATCATGAAACAAAGTAACCATTGCTCGTTGGTAAGTGGCCCCTGCGTTCTTCAGACCGAAAGACATTACCTTGTAGCAAAATGTTCCCCAAGGAGTAATAAACGTAGTTTTCTCCATGTCCTCCGGCACCATCTTGATCTGATTGTAGCCGGAGAAGCCATCCATGAACGAAAATACGGAGAACTGAGCTGTATTGTCGACCAACACATCAATATGAGGCAGCGGGAAATCATCTTTAGGGCTCGCCCTATTCAAATCCCGATAATCGACGCACATTCGTACCTTACCGTCCTTCTTCGGTACAGGTACTATGTTGGCGACCCACGGAGGGTAAGTAGTGACCGCTAAGAAGCCAACATCAAGCTGCTTTTGCACTTCTTCTTTGATCTTAACGGCCATATCTGGTCGTGTCCTCCTAAGCTTCTGCTTAACGGGAGGACAATCTTCTCGCAGCGGCAAGTGATGGACCATGATGTCAGTGTCAAGTCCGGGCATATCCTCGTATGACCAAGCAAAGACGTCACTATACTCTCTTAGCATCTCGACCAATCTCTGCTTGACATCACTCTGCAATGCGGCCCCTATCCTGACATTCCTGACAAGTTCTTCAGAACCTAGATTCACAATCTCGATCGCTTCTTCGTGAGGCAGAATAACTTTCTCTTCTTGTTTCAACAAGTGGGCCAACTCTTCGGGAAGGTCTTTGTCTTCGTCAATCTCTTCTTCGGCTTGATAGATCGGGCGATCGAAGTCGAAGTGAGTCGTAGAAGGTCCAGAGGCGATGTCATCTGCTATGTGGATCCTGCAATAACAAAGGTTAAGCTTAAGACAAGGATATGCAGGTTAGCACAAACCCCATTTCCATTTTATTGTTTTTCAAAACAAATATAAAACAGGAATAACAAAGATCACAATATTTGAATACGAGGAAAAACGCCTTTTGATTTATTGATAAAATACCTGTACATAATCAAACGAGGCTCTGACAATAAAACCATTATGCCCCGGGTAGGACATAGGGTTGTACAATGACTGGAAAAAGTAAATCATTACTCATTGCTTGTCATCTGGATGATATCCTTGACGGACCAGTTGTTGAGGCTCTCGCCTGGCTTGCTTGGCTGGATCCAAGAGTCCAGATCGCAGTCGCTGTCTTCGCCGTCTTCAGACACTGCGTTAACGCTTTCAAATATCACCCCGCCGCTAGTAAACTGGATCGGCCCTTTACCCCGTGACGCACTGCTAGAAGAGGAGGCTTCAGCTCCAGGAGAATATCCCAACCCAAACTTGTCTTGCTTGTTAGGTATCTCCAAAATTTTCCCCTAGCCTGGGGTAGATCCGGCTTGGACAACGGCTCGGGCTTCCTTGAAGGAAGAGAGAGTCATCTCTGGCTTTTCAGTGACTGCAGGAGCTACGTTCTTGACTTTAACAGCTTCGAACGCTTGACATAGGGTTTCGTGGATTCCCCCATCCATCTCAACATACTTTAAGGATGACAAATGGCTCACCATTATGTCTTCCTCGCCACACACAATCACGATGCTACCTCCGACAGCATACTTGAGCTTCTGGTGCAACGTGGAGGTCACGGCACCCGCAGAATGGATCCATGGCCGGCCCAAGAGACAGCTGTAGGCAGGCATGATGTCCATAATGTAGAAGACCGCGTCGAATGTTTCCGGCCCGACTTGGATTGGCAACGTCACCTCCCCGAAAACATGGCGTTTGGTTCCATCGAACGCTTTCACAACCAGATCACTAGGTGTGCAAATTACTCCGCGAGTATCTAACTTCATTAATGCCTTCTTCGGAAGAACATTGAGCAACGACCCCGTGTCCACCAACACGTGAGACATAATCGTTCCCCTACACTCTATCGAGATGTGCAGGGCACTCTTGTGGTTCCTCCCCTTCAGCGTCAGCTCTAAGTCAGTGAACCCTAACCCATTTCCAGCATTCACGTGGGCTACGACCTCTTCCAACTGGTTTACCGATATTTCCTGTGGCACGTACGCGGCATTCAACACCTTCAGCAGCGCGTTGCGATGTGCCTCAGAACACAGCAACAGGTTCAGGATGGAGATTTTTGAGGGTGTTTGATGGAGATGATCCACGATCATGTAGTCACTCTTTTTAATCAACCTCATAAATTCCTCGGCGTCTTTAACAATTAAGTCCTTTTCTACCCCGCAAGGGATCTCTTCAACGACTTTACCTTTACCTTTATCAGTTGCATCAGCCCTGTCCGCTTTGTCCGCCACGACCTCAGGTGGTGCAAACACCCTTCCGTTGCGAGTAATTCCGCTAACGCCCGCTAGGTTCTCCACACACGACCCAAACGGTTCTAGTTCCAACTTCTGTCCGTTGCAATAGACCTCTGCCCCATAATGCCATGGGACCGCATTAGTGCTTTCGAAGGGTATCAACCCAGCTTTGGTGATGGTAATCGTGGGCGGTCTGGGTGCAGAAATAGTTATCGTTCGACGAGGGATGGTGATGGTGGCAACCTCATCACCTTGCTTCAGCATTACCTCTCCCGATCCGCTTTCGGCCCTTCGGCTGAACTGCAGGATTCCTTCGGTCATCATACTTTGAATCCCCTCTATCAACTGTTCACATCCATCAGGACTTGTCGCACAGCCCATGCACAGTTCTCCACAACCTGGAAAGAAACCCCTTTTCATCAGCTTAGCTTTAACGAAGCTAAGCGGTGTCTTCAGATCTCTGACGTCAGTCAACAAATCCAAGCTCTCGTCTTCAATGATGGCATTTACTCCACCTCCCCTATGATTCGGCATAGGGTTCTTCGTGACGTTTGGCACATTATCTGAGAAGTTGATGATCTTAGCATCCACCATGTCCTGTACCTTGTGCTTGAAGGCTTTGTAATTCTCTATTGTGTGGCCTGGTGCCCCTGAGTGAAACTCACAAGTCGCATTCGCGTCATAACCTGGCGGAGGTGCCCCTGTCAAGGGAGCCAGGGTTCTCTTCTGGATCAATTGTAGCTGAAGCAAAGTCTGTAACAGCTGAGCATAAGACATGGGCGGTGTCTCGAGGTGACGACTGGACAAAGGTGCCCTGTTCTGATACTTTCTGTACCCTTGTTGATTCGGCTGTTGCTGCTGCTGTGGCTGTTGAACTGTCGGGATGGTTATGCTGGCCACCTGTTGGTGAGGGCCTTTACCCTTCCTTCGAGCGTTGGTCACAACGCTCGTTTCTCCTTCCCGTCTTTTGCCACCATAAGGTTTCTTGCCTCCTCCAGCTGAGGATGAATCACCTTGAATTTTCCCCAGTTTGATCCCATTTTCAATGTGCTCACCTGTGATAATGAGATTTGAGAAGGTTCCAGACATACCGCTAACCAATTTCTCATAATAAACCCCTGGGAGGGTGGCTACGAACATTTGCACAAGCTCGCGTTCAACCATCGGCGGCTGAACCCTGGCTGCCAATTCACGCCACCGCTGGGCGTATTCCTTGAACCCTTCGTTGTTCCTTTGCGACAGATTCTGCAGTTGGACTCGGTTCGGAGCCAAGTCACTGTTGTATTGGTAGTGGTGCACAAATGCTTCAGCAAGTTCCTTCCACGTGCGCACACTGGTAGGTTCCAGACTCATGTACCATTCGAGGGAGGGCCCGGACAGACTGTCCTGAAAGAAGTGCATAAGCAATTTATCGTCCTCAGAATGAGCAGACATTTTTCGGTAATATGAACTTGGGAGGCACCTTGAAATCGGCAATCAGTCCCAACTTGGACATATCAACACCCATGGTGTTCTGGTTCTCGATATTCCTCATCTTGTCCTCGAGTGCCTTGAACCTTAGTCGTGCTTCAGCAGTAAGCTCACCTTCAGCACCTCTCTGAGAGAACACATCGTCTTGACGGTCTTCTAACCACGGCTGAGGCCCGAACAGATTTCCAACACCCGCATTGCCATTGCCCAGCCCAACATTGATGTTAGCTTCAAAATTCCCATTACCGACGCCCGTCATATTACCTTTGAGTCCCATGTTAGCTATCACATTGCCGTTGGCACTGCCATTCCCCCCGGTCAGGGGGACGCCATTCTGAGGAGTTTCAACAGGTGGAGGGGTAGGCACGGTCCCACCATGGAGTACGCCATTGTTATCGACCCTGGAAATCAGAGGCTGAACCAAGGTTCTGAGCTGATCCTGGCCATTGGCGACCGCTTGCATGAGCTCCATGAAGCGGTCCATTCTTTCGCGGAGTTCTTGAACATCAGTTTGCACTTGCTCCATGATTCTGGTTTGATTTGCTCTGGTCGGATAGCGGTGGATAGGTCTCTGATCAATCCTGGAACAACCTGAAACAACCTGAAAACACAAAAGGGTTAGGAAAAAACGACAAAGTGCTCGTTATGCAAATGCTTCATGCAAATGCAAGCGTGTGTCTGTGCGTTAGGGAGATTTCCCCCGATCCTAGTGCCTGAGTGCCAGTGCTGATAATAAGAAGTCTGAGTCCAGTCATGGAAATAACATCTCATATACAGAAAGCCCATCAAGGCATTACACAACGTCAGTGAGTACAAGATGAATCAATAGCATGACCTCAACCAACAAGCCTGGTGATGGTCAGCATACAACAATGATCAAACAAAAGGAATACAAATAGTCAAGCACGGCCACGGGCGCGAAACTCTTCTAACAACCCCTTTCGTTTCTGGATGACTAGGGCCGAGTGAGTAACCCTTCGACGAGTAACTCCCTCTGCATAATGGTTTATTAAAGACCTTCGACCGAATCTTCCTATGCTCCTTCGCCGAAACAATCTTCTAACTTCCGCTTCTTGGATTCAAACGTCAGTTTGCGCTCCTTCAGGTTAGCGAGAGCTTTGTTGAGCTGGCCTTCGGCGGCATATCGGCGAGCGGTTTCTTCATCAAACCTCTTCTCACTAGCCTTCACCTGGGCTTTCAGCTTGGAGATCTGTTGCATCAGCTTATCCTCTCGCTCTTTTCTATTGGCTAGGGTGGCCTTCCAATGCTGGTTAAACTTGGATATCCTCCGATACGCTTCGTCCAAGTGCTGCTTCTTCGTTGCCAGTACATCGTTCACAGCTTTGAAGTCTCGACCCATGCGCTCGCGCTCAGCTATTTGCTTAGTCAAATCTGTCCCTAACTGGTTCACCAGTTCTGTCTGCCTCTTGAAGGAATGGACGACTTCTCTTCTCTCGCTTCTGAGCTGAGCCAATTCTTTATCCAATTCTTCATTTGCCCTCTTCAATTCATCTCGCTCAGCTAGCACCTGATTATGCTGCTGAATAGGCACGGTGGTGGGCTCTTCGATCACTGGAGGGCTTTCTGGCTTGGCAGGAGGAAACGGCATCCCTATAGCATCTGCTCTGGCTCTGATCCAAGTCACATATGGAGCGTAGGCCTGACTATTACTTTTCCCCAGCAACGGCTTTCCCCGCTTAGAGATACCATTTCAAGCGTGCTGAAGCTTAGATAACATATCCCCCTCTAGAAGACCAGTGAGGTACAGAGATTCCTGCACCTCTTCATCCTTCGGCGGAGCTCTCAAAGCATAAGCAAACAGTCGGACCAGCAGAGATGGATTATAGTTTATACAGCCCTTTCTGCCTATCAAAGGCACGTTCGGAAACCCACTGCAGCTGAAGATGATCTCGGTACCCAATCTACCTCTGTCAAACCAGTTAATATCCTCCGCTAACAAACTCATCAGACGCTCGGGCCACTCAGCTGTGGCTGCAGACGAAGCAAAGGGACCCCTCTTGGGTAGATGACTATCAAGCCATCTATAGAGTAGGGGCACACAGCACGAGACATTCTTACCCCTTCTGCTCTCGTTTTTGTAGTGGACGGAATGATAGACATCTCCTATTAAGGTAGGGACTGGATTCCCTGAAGCAAAGATGTGAAAGGCGTCGAAGTCTACAAAGTCGGGCATATTGGGGAACAGAATGATGCCATATATGCACAGAGCGAGGATGGCATTGAACACGACCCAACATCCGTCTTTGGCGCACTGCTGAGCCTTTCCCACTAAGAACTGCAAGGAGAAACCGGGAACCTTGTTCCAACTAGACAATACCAACTCAGAGGCATCCAGATGAAGTGACGGAGCTAGACTAGCCAGATTAGGCTCAGCATCCATATGGACAAAAGGCATCTGACTCTTGATAGGCACACCTAACAAATCAACATACTCCTCTAACGTGGGTGCGAGAACAAAATCCTGGAAAGTAAAGCATCTCAACGGAGGGTCGTAGAACTGCAGCAGAGCGTGCAACCCATTCAACTCAAACATAGAGGGTTTACGAACCAAACTGAGCAATTTGCCGTAGGACTTTCTGAACTCATCCCTCACAGAATCATCTGCTAAAGCTATCAAACCAGTCAGCTGAACAACATCAGGAGCAGGGAGCTTGTAAGCCACGGTCTTCCTCAGAGAACCCATGATAGCACAATAGAAGGCAAGAAATCCTGAATCGAGGGAAACGGTACCTGCAACACAGACACACGTTAATGAAATGCAAATGAGCATGCAAAGCAATGTAAAATGCAATCATGCAGTAGGAGATCAAAGCAACTGTGCGGTGGAGATTCTGTATCAACAAAACCATAATCCTGCTCTATCAAGAACAACCACTATATCTGATAATAAGAAAACCCTAGCATCGGACCACAAATCTGCTCTGTCAAGAACACACATCTGATAATAAGGACCTCTAATACCTGACCAAAACTCTGCTCTGTCAAGAACAAACATACATCTGCTGATGAGATCCTCTGATCCCAACCATAAACCTGCTCTGTCAAGAACAACTACACACATCTCTGAAGATAAAGTCCTCTGATACAGGACCATAACTCTTCTCTATCAAGAACACATATCTCTGAAAATAAGGACCTCTGATACAAGACCAAAATTCTGCTCTGTCAAGAACAATCATATATCTGATGTTGAAACCTCTGATACCAACAAAACTGATTCACTATCAAGAAAACCAGGATGTCTGAAGGTTAAGGTTTCCTACACCAAACCCAACCCTGCTCACAGGTATGGACCTAAACTGACACAAGTTCGGCATCCTATGCGTTCATCAGCGTCACAGACATTCAAAAGGGGTGATACGATACCCAGAAGGTGTGGCATCACCGGCTCATGAAGCGGCCTCACTCGGCTGAATCCCAAATGATCGGTCCCCAGAGTCGACAATCCTCCAAACCAACAACCCCCTCAACCCAAAGGGTTGAAAAAAAAGTCAATCGGGAGAACCTCGTCTGAGCGTGGATTTCATGAGACACTAGTGCCTGCCAAGCAAGCACCCGCCCACTAATTTCCACAACTAATGCTAGGTTCACTAAAGCCTGGGCCTGGTTTCTCACTCATCAGAATTCCCCTCCCACAACAGCACAGATAATCATATCATACTGAAAATAAAATGCGGGAAATAAAATGCGATAAATAAACACAACCCAACAAGTAATCACACAAGCGCTAGGATTGACTCTCGCAGGGGACGTTGGATCCCCAAACTGACTCGCATACGGGACGTTGGATCCCAGGAAACTATGAATTCCACAGCAGAGTCGCCAGCTGTCGCTACCGCGAAAATAAGGTGCCGGCAAAACAGAAGATTCGCCATCTTTCGTTATTTATCCCTCAGAGCGGGAAAGGAAACGATCGGAAAAACCTGACGAAAAGGTATAAGACAAGGTCATCGCAACCATTGTCTGGGTTCGGGAGTCGGTTACGCAAGGGGAAGGTATTAGCACCCCTCACGTCCATCGTACTCGATGGGATCCACGCTTGTTGTGTTTACTGGACGGGTTGGTTTTATCTATCTACCTATCAAGGTTGGTCTGAAAAGAAAAGAAAATGACTCGGCAAAGCGTCGCGCTTTATGCCTACGTATTCTCATCAGAGAATGAGAAATCAGAGTCAACGTAGTTCGGCTGACTATGGGTTACGGGGAAGGTGGCTCGCCAATACATCAGTATTGTGCCTACGTACTCTCAACAGGTATGAGAGATCAGAGCTTACATAGTTCGGGATAATACGGATTACGGGAATTCAGATTCATCTGTTTTATCGAGTAGGGTTAACAAGCAGTTCCAGCAGTTGGATGTACGCAGCTCGACCTTTGGAGACTCAGGCGTTACCGTTTGCGGTAGAACTGGGAGTTAACGACACTCTTTTCTTCAGAAAAGCTTCCTTTGAATTACGGGCCCACGGGGCAAAAAGGTTTGAACTTTGTTTTCTGTCTTTTACGGAAGAACTGTTTTTTATGGTTGTCTGCAACTAATATCGCACTAGAGACTATGACCTGAGAATGAATGCGTCGCATGTCACCCAAAGGGTACCATACTAAACATCCAAGCTGTCGAAAAGAAACTCTCCGACAACCCTTTTTCAGATAGCTTAAGGCTCGTAACGTACGACGTCAGTTAACCTTTATTGCTGTATTTAAATTTGTTTCGAGATGAGGAGAGAGAACAGGCTCAACTAAGGGGAGACTATCAAGTCCTACTGTTGTCATGCCAAGGATTCATCCTATGGTTGAGGTTTGAAACAGGGAACTCCTAGAAGTTATCATGCATAGGTTTCAACCTAAAGTTCTAATCATCACTTCCTTATCAAAGGAAGTGAGATTCCTAGGGGATCATGTCAATGATAAACAGAACAGATAAAGCATCAGCTTAACAGTAAACAGATATACAGTAAAATGCATGCAACGCAAGTGAGGGAGGAAATGTGTGTGGGGCAGCAGCCTCCACAAGCTCATCTCAACCTCAAGCCAGATATGAATAACTGCAATCATACAGAAGAAATAACATGCTATCAAGCAAAACATAATAACTGCAATCATACAGAAGAAATGGAATGCTATCAAGCAACACAAACCACATAGGAAAGGGAGCTGGGCTCTACCGAATACCCGCAAGCAAAGCCATACAGTAAAAATACAAGCAGAGGGAGCAACTCAACCTCTAGTGCAATCATGCTCCTAGCTTAAAAGAATCTAGATATGAACTTATTCTAATGCATCAAGCAAATCAGACAAGGCACATCAATACAGAAAAAAGAACAGATCAACAACTTCCACAATAATGCTCTCCTCAGCCAGCAGTCCAGTCATCAGTCCTCAACAGCTCTTCAGGGCTATCATCTTCAATAGCAAGTATCAACTTACTTCTCCAGTCTTCTAACACATCCAACATAAGTATCAACTTATTCTCTCTTCTTCAAGCTTCAACTCTTCAGTAAATTCCACCTTCAGGCTCTCAATGCATCAACATAAGTGTCAACTTATCCTTTATTCCTCAAGCCTCAACTCTTCTCTCAATCTCAATTGGGTCTTCTGCACAAGTGTCAACTTGGTCTTCAAGCTTCAGCTCTCTCCTCCTTACCAGTATCAACTTGCTCTCCCTGATCTGCAAGCTTCAGCTTCTAAGGGTAATCTCCAAACACAAAGAAGTAGCAACCTCTAGCACCTTCAATCTTCTCACAAGGAAACCCATCCTCTAACAAGGGAGAAAGATTCATCTATCAAGAGCAAAGTTGGGATGACTGGTAGCAGAGTGAAGACCAAAGGTCACCACTGAGCATCCTGTCATCAGAGAAAGGGACCCTCAAAGGTTCTACCAATTTGCAAAGGGCCACACATCCTACCAAAGGAGGGATGAAGCCTTTACAAAGGGACCTTTCATCATAGGGAAGAATGGAAGTGATCAACATCATCCATGTTTATGAAGGAAGAGAACTATCTAGAAGCTCTGCTTACAAAACCCTAATCTTAATACCTACTCAAAACTACACCAAAAGAAGGGAAGATCTTCAAATCCAAGCCTCTTCAAGCCATCCAATGCATCTTCAACTTGCCTTCATCATCATCCAAGAGCAAGAGAAACAAAACCCTAATCTAAGGGAACTAAAGATGTTAATCTAGTTGAGTTAGTGCATTAGAATCATCTAAAACTAGCACCTAAACTAAAATCAATCAAAAATAGTAAACTATCTTATAAATTTCTACAAAAATTCCTAAGCGATCCTAATTCAATTAAGAATACCTCCTATAAAAACCAGGGACTAAATCATCTATTAAGTCCTAAAATTAAGTCCTAAATCCAAAGGTATCAACCATAAACCCTAAAAATGGAGCTTCTAAAGGTTTCAACCTAAACTACCACCTATGTTCATCACAAAAATGTGATAAAAATCTATGGGGAGCATGCATGTCTATGCTAACTACTCACAAAAAGTCAGGATCAAAATCATCATCAATTAATCACACAAAATTCCACAACATCAAGCATCAAGCATGACTAATTTAATATCAATTAAAATGTGAAAATTCCCATAAAATCAGAAAATGCATGAAATAAAAATATTTTTTATCTAAAATATACTAGACCCTATCATGAATCTAATGCAAAAAGAATGGGGTCAATTGAATCATTTTTCCATTTTTTAATGATTTTATCAAGAACCATGAATAAAATGAAAAAATAAAGAAAATCAAAATAAAATGACAAAACCACGGTGCAGATAGTAATGAAAATCAGTTTATTATAACAATTGGGCCATCAGGGGGGTGTGAGTAACAACTTGAACTTAAGCCCAACACCACCTAGTAAGTGAAACGCATCGTTTCACTTACTCAGACTCTCTCATGAATCCAAATTAATCCTGGCCGTGGAATACATTGCTCAGTCAAAGTCTTCATGCCAATCCAACGGTGTCCCATTCATCTTCTTCGTTTGAACCAAAAATGGAGGGAGAAAGGCCATGGATGCAGGGTGAAGAACACTCATCTTCTCCAACTCGGGTTCCATCAAATCTTCACTAAAAATCAAACTCTAAAACCCTAATCCACTCCATTTTTCACCCTGATTCTAACCATGCCAATCATTCTTATTGAATAATCACCATTCTCAAAACACGATCAAAAGCTCAGAAAACTGATCAAGATCCAATCATCACCATTCTCCAAATTAAAGTGTCTAACATCATCACCATGTTATCCTGAGTTGATTCCACCATCTAGCTAGGGTTAACTCTCAAGAACCACCAAGATATAATCAAGAACAAAAATTTGGTCACTCCAATAATTGTCACCAAACCTCACCAAATGTTATCAGAAAGCTCCACATACTAAGCTACAATCATTCCAACCTAACCGTGCTAATTCTACCTAATTTATGCTGGAGGAAGAAGTTTACATACCGGTCAATTCTTGATGAACAGATGTACAAAATCTTCAAATCAAGCTCTCAAACCTTCCAGACACAATCAATGGATCATTTTCTTGCTTCTGTATGCAATAGAACTGGTTGAAACCTCCTGGAACTTGAATCCCGATAGTGAGTTACAGGTTGAAAAATCCAGATGCTAACCCTCAAATCCTCAATGCTTTTGCTATGATTTCACCTCTCTCTTTTTCCTCTCAATTCTCACCAAAAAATGATCTGAACCACTTCTATTCAATATATAGAGTGTGTAGGGATGATCTAGAAACCTCTAGATCCTTCCAATGAGAAAATCAATCTCTCATGACATGAGAAGTTCACTTGAATTCTCATGATATGCCATGGTATGCACAACTTCTGCTAACAGCTTGAAACCATTCTCAATTCCTTCCAATTTCTCCCCTCATGACATTTTGGAAGTGTTTGGCTTGCAAGGGATCTTGAACATGCCTTGAATTTGAGTTTTGCACATGTTACTTATGATGTAAGTAACTACTTTTCAAGGAAAGTCAACAAATTGAACTTCAATTCAAAAATGTGGCTAAACCAATGTTCTTAAAATGTGTTTTAGAGTCAAAATGATATATTACATGCCTTGGTTTGGACATGTAGATCAAAAATATCAATTTCCAACTTTGGTTCATTTAACTTATACCCTTATTTTAGGTCATTTTTGCAACTTTGAGCTACAAGCATTTCCAACATATCATGACCTCTTGACCAGCCTTAAAACATCATTTTGAACAAGTTTTATGTTGAACATTTTCCCATTTGAAGCTTGGAAATAGGAGTTATGACCTTATGGTTGAAATGACCTATAATCTCTAAATGACCAAAATGCCCTTGACTTGTCAAAGCCATAACTTGAGTTCTACAAATCCTATCAAGGACTTATAGTACTCTCTAGAAATCTAAAAGGATAAGGAACAACATTCATGTTGACCAAAAGTTCATAGGAATCATCCTTCTAGGGAAAAAGTTTCATGAAAGTTGGACAACTTTAAAGCCCCCAAATTCACATATCTCAGATGACCTGTAACTTGTCAGAGTCATAACTTGAGTTCTACAAATCCTATCAAGGACTTCTAGCACTCAAATTAAATCTAAGACCATGATCTACAACATTCATGTTGGGGGTAAGATGAGATGACAATCACATCTTGAGCTAAACTGCCTTGAAGATAGGGGTCAAACTAGGGGATTTTACATTGTCAAGCCTTAGAAACCCTAGCTTGAAACTTCTCAAACTCTTCAATCATGATGAGTTGACCTTGGAATCATCCTTATAGCATCTCAATGCATCAATCCATGATCACGTGGCCTTTGAGTTAGGTCTCAACCTCCTTCAAATCATCAGTTGACCTAGGGTTGACCCAGTCAAACCCTAATTGCACCACTCATGGCTGAGTCTTCTTAATCTTGCACAATGACCTGTCTAGGCCTCAAAGTGATCTTAAACACTTCTCATGAGCTCTCTCAAGACCTCAAGTCTAACTTCATGGCTTCAGAATCATCTGATGGCTTTCCACAACTTTCAAGTTAGGAGACCTACACACTTGGCTTCAATTACTCTCTCTGAGGATCTTTTAACTTCTCTGACAAGGATATCAACCCTTGAGCACCTGAATAACCTTCTTAGCTAGCTTCATAGTCTTATATAGCTCTTAATTGGTAATCACACCTCTTGATCTCCTACATACATGTCAATGAAATGCAAATGATAATGCTAATGTGAATGAAATGAAACACAAGCTAGGTAAAGAAATGTTGGGCAAATTTTGGGGTGCAACAGCTGGTTCTTCTTAGTCAACAACACAACAATCTTGATCCCCTGTTGCATTTGCATTTTCATTTACATTTAACATTGACATGTATTTATGTTGCAGGTGTATATTTTCCTCTTGATTCTAGTGAACTTATCCCACTTCTGACATGGAGCCTAATTTGAAGAAGACTGTTGTGTACAAGTTTCCCACTCCTGACATATCACCTCTGCTCAGTTTGATTTTTGTTGCTGATCATAATGTGATGGAAGATTTCAAGAAGTCATATGGGAAGCTCTTGGGTTGTGTCTGCAAGGCTTCAGTATTTGAGTTAGGAGGTCTTCACACCTTGGTTCAGTTCTATGATCCATAGTTGAGGTGTTTCACTTTCCCGGATTATGTGCTGATGCCTACTTTGGAGGAGTTCTCTATGCTGCTAGAAGTTCCTGTTCTGGATCAGATGCCTTTTTATCATACTAAAACTGAACCTAATTTGATTAAGCTTGCTAATGCTCTTCATCTAGATGCTTCAGAGTTAGAAGGGAAGTTGGTTAAAAGAAATGGGGTGCCTGGATTTCCATTATCTTTCTTGGTTGGTAAAGCTCAACACTTTGCGAAAGAGGGTTGTTGGATTGTCTTTAATTCCATCTTAGCTCTGTGCATATATGGTGCAGTTTTGTTTCCGAAGATTCCTAACTTTGTGGATTTGGATGCTTTCCACATTTTCATCTCAGGGAATCATGTGCCTACACTTTTGGGAGATGTTTATCATTCTGTGCATTACAAGAATGAGAATCAGAAGGGAAAGAATATGTCTTGTTGTGTACCTCTTTTATACAAATGGTTTGTGAGTCACCTTCCCAAGGTTGGTCCTTTTGTTGACACTGCAGGTATCTCTGAGTGGTCAGAGAGACTTATGGGCTTGACTTCTGAGGACATCGTATGGTTTGACAGAGATTAGTTGGGCACAAAGATTATCTTAAGCTATGGTGTTTTTCCTAATGTCCCGTTGATTGGAAGGAAAAGAGGTATCAACTACAACCCAGCTCTTGCAGTGAGGCAGTTTGTGTATGCTCTGAGGGAACCTCCGAAGGAAGAGGAAATACAGGAATCTTTGTATTTTACTGGCTTGCTTGAGAATAAGACCCTGATCAGAGTGGAGAAGGCTTGGAACAAGATTCACCGTAGAGGGAAAGTTTCTTTGGGTAAGAGCAACAGTAGAGCTTATGAGCCTTATATGGTTTGGGTTCAGGAGAGAGCTAGGAGATTATTGATGCCATTTCCAGCTTGTAAGCCTTTATATCCTTTGTTGATTGAGGAGCTGACCACTTTTGATATCCAGAAATATAATCAGCTATGGTTCCAGAAGGAAGAGTTGCGTAAGGCAAACGAGGAATTGGAAAAAGAGATTATTCAGCTCCGAAGCGAGAGAAATCAAGCCACTTTTTCATCTAAGAAGCAAACTGAATTGGTGAATAAGCTGAGTAGAGGGCTAACTGCAGAGATTCGCACTCGGGAGCGTGTGGGCTTAGATCTGAAGAGTGTCAGTGATGTTCTTAGTTCCAAGAAAAAAGAGTTGGATAAAGCATATGTAGAGATCTCCAAGTTTAATGACCAATGGAACGCCACTTTAACTAACAACAAGGAGCGAGAAGACGGACTGCGATGACAGATTGCTAAGTTAAAGGCTCAGATCCATGTGAGAGATGAGAAGGTTATAGCTGAATCCTCGCGCTGACGCGAAAGCGACTGAAGGCTGAATGAAGCTCTTGCAACCTTGGAGGACTATAAGGCAAGAGTTTATGTGAAGAGATCTAAGCTTGAGGAAGCATTTGGCGAAGGCGCTTGGGAGGATTATGTTTAGAGCTTGCAGAGCGTCATTATCCAGAGAGAGTTGCTCATCCAGGGGTTGGTAGACAGGCCAGATCATTCAGATACGAGACAGTTGTTGGAGGATTTCCAGGCTCTCCATTGTATTTGATGTTTTTCTCTCTTTGTAGTTTGTTGTAGCTTGACCATCACCAGATTTGTTGGATGAGGTCATTTTGATTCCCTTGTATTCAGTGATGTGTTGTACATTGACTATGGGCTCTCATTTTATTTATGAGGAGTTTGTTGTGCTTATCTGTTGGCCTCCCATTGTCTTGCTGTTCTCGCAGAACTAGAATCGAGGGGAAAATTCCCCTAACGCATATTTACATGTCTGCATATTGCATCATTTCTCATTTTGCATCACAGGTGCTCCGAAACCGTTAACCTTATCTCTGTGGTTTGTTCAGCTTGTTTCAGGATTGACAACCAAGCAACTCATTGCTACACTACCAAGGGAAATCAACGCAGGATTATGGATTAGATTCAGGCTGAACTTCAGGAATTTCGTGACAGGATGGCCCAGTTCATGGATATGATGCAAGGGGTCGCCAATGGCCAAGAACATATGAGAACTTTGGTACAACCGTTAATTACTAGGGTTGACGGGAGTGGTGTGCTTCATGGAGGAACTGCTGCTATACCTCCTACTGCTGACAATGTCACCCCTCATGCTAACACTGCTATCCCAACAACTGTTATCCCTCCGGGAGGAGGAAATCATACTAGAATCCCTATTCCCGGACCTACTTGTGCTTTGCATGGGAATACTGCCCCTCAGTGGGAGGAAGATGATCAAGAGGATGTGTTCTCTATGAGGGATGTTGGTGCTGGTCTGCCATCTAATGCAGACAGGAGGTTTAAGTTGCTCGAGGAAAAGATGAAGAGTTATGAGAACCAAAATTCTATGGGGTTGGATATGGAAAATTTGGGTTGATCCCAGACATGAAGGTTCATCTTTGTTCTTACTACCGCAAGATGTCCGCCTATTCTGATGATGAAAAGTTGCTTATGCACTTTTTCCAGGACAATCTTTCTAGTCTGTCTCTGGAATGGTATATGTGGATAGAGCCAGTTAACATCCGAAGCTGGAGGGATTTAGCTGAGGCTTTTGTTAAGCATTACCAGTACAACAATGATTTGGCACCAAACAGGGTCCAGTTACAGAATTTATTTCAGAGAAGTAATGAATTCTTCAAAGAATACGCCCAGAGATGGCGTGAATTGGCCGCCAGAGTGCAACCTCCTATGGTGGAGAGGGAGTTGATATACATGTTTGTTGCCAAATTACTGAGGGTGTATTACGAGAAATTGATCGATAACATGTCGGGGAGTTTTTCAGATTTAATCATTACAGGAGAAAGAGTTTAGAACAAAATCAAATTGGGTAAAATTCAAGCCGGTGAAAGATCCTCAGCTGGAGGAGTTAAGAAAAGTTTTGGCAATAAGAGGAGAGAAGGGGAAACCAATGAAATCTCGGGTTCCCGAAACAAAAACAAAGGTAGAGGTCAACAGTACCGTCAACAGCAACCTCAGGTTGCAAGAATTACGATTCCTGCAGTACCACAACCATAACAACTACAACAGTAGCAACAAAATTATGCTCCTCGTAGATTTCAGGATCGGGGAAAAGCAGTAAACAGGTAGTTTGATGCGCCGCCGATGCCATACTCGCAGTTGCTTCAACACTTGATGCAATTACAATTAATTCAGAAAAGGACTCTGGCTCCTACTGGTGCACCACCACCTGGATATAATGCTAATGCTAGATGTGATTTTCATTCCGGTGCTCCCGGCCATAATATTGACAATTGTAAAACATTCAAGCATAAGGTGCAAGACCTTATAAACAGCAAAGCCATCAATTTCTCTCACGATGCACCCAATGTCGTGCAGAATCCCATGCCTAATCATGGGGCAGTTGGGGTTAATGCCATTATTGAGGATGAGGGTTTGAACTTGGTAGCTAATGTTGAAGAGTTGAAGACTCTGTTGAGTTTGGTAAAAGACAAATTGCTTAGTGGAGGGGTATTTCTTGGTTGTGAGAGAGCTTGTGCAGAGTGTTTGATCCATCCTGAGGGATGCGAGAAGCTGAAGAGTCATGTTCAGAAGCTGATGAATGATGGTATTCTATAATTTGACAGAGTGTCAAAGAAGAAAGATGAGGAAATAGTTGATAAAGAGAAGATTAAAGTTGTGACAATTTCGATTCCTTACAAGACAATCACTATTTCTGCGCCTCCAAGGCTGCCCACTATCATAATTACCAAAGCTGGACCCATACCTTACGAGAGTACTAAGGCTATTCCGTGGAATTACGGAGCCGAGGTCTATTATAATAGTCAAAAGCAGGAGCTGAAAGGTTCACCATTGGATTCTATTGACAATCTGGTAGGGACCGGGGGAATAACTCGAAGCGAAAGAATTTTTTCACCTCCCGAAGTGAATGCTGAGAAGGCTGATAAGGGAAAAGGAAAAGTAGTGGTCGAAGAGAGTTCTCAGGCTGGTGAGAAGGAATCCTCGTCGAAGGAAGCAGAAGAGTTTATGCGGTTGATCAGGAAGAGTGACTACAAGATCATAGATCACTTATAGCAAACACCGTCAAAGATCTCCATTCTGTCATTGCTGTTGTGTTCTGAAGAACACATAAATGCTCTCTTAAGAATCTTGAATACAACATACGTGCCACATGAGCTATCTGTGAATCATCTTGAAGGAGTAGTGGCACACTTTAATGCGGGTAACGAGATGGGCTTTACTGATCTTGATTTGACGCCCAAAGGAAGGAATCATAATTTGGCGCTGCATGTATCCATCGAATGTAAGGGGTCTGTGTTGTCACACGTGCTGGTAGACACTGGGTCATCACTGAATGTGTTACCCAAGAAGGCTTTGATGAAGCTAGATACTCGAGGGATAATGTGCACCCCAAGTGACTTCGTGGTTCGAGCTTTTGATGGGACCAGAAGGTCCATGTTTGGGGAATTGACTCTTCCGATCCAGGTTGGTCCGGAAGTTTTTGATGTTGTGTTTTATATCATGGATATTCAGCCAGCATACAGCTGTCTGTTGGGACGACCCTGGATCCATTCGGCAGGCGCTATTACATCAACTCTGCACCATAAGTTGAAATATATGGTGAGTGGCAGTGTTGTTACTGTTTGTGGGGAAGAAGACATTATGATAAGTCATTTTTCTTTGTTCAAATACGTCGAGGTTGACGGTGAAATCCACGAGACGCTCTGTTAGGCTTTCGAGACTATAAATATTAAGGAGAAAGCACCGGCTGTAGACAAAGTACCTGAGGTTTCCATGTCATCTTTTAAAGAAGCATATGCAGTGGTAAAACCTGGGGCATCTCAAGGTTGGGTCCAAATTCTGAGCATCCCCAACAAACAAGACAAGTTCGGACTGGGGTACAACCCATCCTCCTCTTCATAGAGCGCGCTGCGCTATAAGGGACCCGTCCAATTCACCAGCGGTGGGGTGATCTTTGAGCAGATCAATGTCGTGTTCGACGAAGAAGGGGATAACGACTGCGATATGGATTCGGCCATGCATTCTGGGTCAGAGCCTAAGCAACTAGACTGTCAAGGAAGTCATCCAAGTGACTAAAGAAGAGTAATGATTTGTTTTCTTGATTATCTGTAGCCCTGTGCTCTACCCGGAGCATAGTCGTCTTTGTATGTAGGGCCTAATATTTTATGTTTGAACAATCGTTTTATCAATTAATCAAAGGGCGTTTTGCTTGCATTCAAATATTGTGATCTCTGTTTTTCTTGTTTTATTTTTAACAATAAAATGGCAGTGTGGTTTGTGCTTGTTTTCATATCATTTTAAGCATTAAATCATCATCATTGCAGGTTTCACATTGCAGATGACACCGCTCCAGAATCGTGTATGACTCGCTTTGACTTTGATAATCCAATCTTTCAAGCCAAAGAAGAGATTGAGGAAGATGAAGACCTACCTGAAGAGTTAGCCAGGCTACTGAAACAGGAAGAGAAAGTCATTCTGCCTCATCAGGAGGAAATTGAGATCATCAACTTGGGTACTGAGGAAGCCAGAAAGGAAGTCAGGATAGGGGCTGCATTGCAGAGTGATATCAAGCAAAGATTGGTTGAAATGCTTAGAGAGTATAAGGATATTTTTGCTTGGTCATATGAAGATATGCCCGGTCTTGACACAGATATTGTGGTTCATCGCTTGCCTTTGCGTGAAGAGTGTCCACCTGTCAAGCAGAAGCTCAGGAGAACCAGATCAAACATGGTGGTAAAAATCAAAGAAGAAGTCCAGAAGCAGTTGGACGCAGGATTTCTCGCCGTGACAAACTACCCTCCATGGGTCGCTAACATCGTGCCAGTACTTAAGAAGGACGGTAAGGTAAGGATGTGTGTTGATTATAGACACTTGAACAAAGCGAGCCTGAATGATGATTTCCCGCTCCCCCACATTGGCGTACTTGTTGAAAATACCGCGCAGTATTCAGTGTTTTCCTTCATGGACGGTTTTTCCGGATATAACCAGATCAAAATGGCACCAGAGGATATGGAGAAAACAACTTTTATCACGCCATGGGGGACTTTCTGTCATAAGGTAATGCCTTTCGGGTTAAAGAATGCAGGGGCAACCTATCAGCGGGTAATGGTGACGCTCTTTCATGATATGATTCATCATGAGATCAAAGTCTATGTTGATGACATGATTGCGAAGTCACAGATGGAGGAGGAACATCTGGTGAACCTTTTGAAGCTGTTTGAGAGGATAAGGAAATTCAGACTGAGGTTGAATCCGAACAAGTGCACTTTTGGTGTACGGTCAAGAAAGTTGCTAGCGTTCATTGTTAGTGAAAAAGGAATCCAGGTCGATCCTGCAAAAATAAAAGCAATTCAAGATATGACAGCGCCGAAAACAAAGAAAGAGGTTCGTGGTTTCTTGGGTAGACTGAACTACATTTCTAGGTTTATATCTCATTTCACATCCACGTGTGAACCCATGTTCAAATTGTTAAAGAAAGATCAGGCAGTCGTCTGGAATGAAAATTTCCAAAGGGCATTTGAAAAAATAAAAGAGTATTTGTAGGAACCTCCAATACTGATACCTCCAGTATCTGGAAGACCATTGATAATGTATTTAACGGTTCTTGAAAACAACATGGGTTGTGTTCTCGGGCAGCATGACGAGACTGGAAGAAAAGAGCATGCCATATACTACTTGAGTAAAACGTTCACAGATTGTGAGTCTAGGTACTCAATGTTGGAAAAGACGTGTTACGCACTCGCTTGGGCTTCCAAACGCCTGAGACAGTATATGCTAAATCACACAACCATGTTAATTTCGAAGATGGATCCGATTAAGTATGCCTTTTAAAAACAAGCACTTTCAGGAAGGATTTCCAGGTGGCAGATGGTCTTGACAGACTACGACATTCAATACGTCTCCCAAAAGGCCATTAAGGGGAGTGTTCTGTCAGAGTATCTTGTAGAGTAACCAATTGATGATTATCAACCAATGAAATTTGAATTTCCTGACGAAGACATCATGTTTATGAAGATGAAAGACTGCGATGAGTCACTACCTGAGGAAGGTCCCGAGAAAAGCTCCCAGTGGCAAATGATTTTTGATGGTGCTGTTAACTCTTATGGCAGCAGAATTGGGGCAATCATCACGACTCCCCATGATTCTCATATACCATTCACTGCCAGGTTAACGTTCCCCTGCACCAACAACGAAGTTGAGTATGAAGCATGTATCATGGGTATTGAAGAAGCGATTGATTTGAGAATCAAAAACCTTGATATCTATGGTGATTCAGCTTTAGTTGTTAATCAAATTAAAGGAGATTGGGAGACTCGGAAGCCCAATCTGATTCCTTATATGAACTATGCCAGGAGGCTGTTGCCGTTCTTCGACTGGCTGGAGTTTCATCATGTGCCAAGAGCAGAGAATCAGATGGCAGACGCTCTGGCGACGTTATCCTCAATGTACAAGGTGAACTATTGGAATAACGTTCCAAGAATAGTAATCTCACGCCTTGATAGGCCGACATTTGTATTTACAATAGAGGAAGCTTCTTATGGCAAGCCATGGTATTATGATATCTAGAATTTTCTCAAGAACCAAGAGTATCCGTCAGGGGAATTGACCCGGGATAAGAAGACCTTGAGGAGGTTGTTTGGAAATTTCTATCTAAACCAAGATGGTGTACTCTACCGGAGGAATTTTGACTTGGTATTGTTGAGATGCGTGGATGAGAAAGAAGCAAGTATGCTTATGGAAGAGGTCCACGAAGGTGCCTTTGGCACGCACGCCGGCAGGCATGTTATGTCTCGAAAGCTGTTACGAGCAGGGTATTATTGGTTAACTATGGAGTTCGATTGCTTCAAGTATGCAAAGAAATGCCATAAATGCCAGATTTATGCTGATAATATTCATGTGCCACCGAGTCCTCTGAACGCCATGGTGTCGCCTTGGCGCTTTTCCATGTGGGGCGTTGACATGATAGGCAAGATTGAGGCGACCGCATCCAATGGACATCGCTTCATCTTAGTGGCAATTGATTATCTCACTAAGTGGGTCGAAGAAGCTTCCTATGCTAACGTCACCAAGCAAGTTGTAGCTCGGTTCATCAAGAAGGACATCATCTATCGTTACAGAGTGCCTGAGAGAATCATTACTGATAATGGTTCGAACTTGAATAACAAGATGATGAAGGAACTGTGCCAGAGTTTCAAAATTGAGCATCACAACTCTTCTCCGAAGATGAATGGCGCTGTCGAAGCGGCCAACAAGAATATAAAGAGGATAGTGCATAAGATGGTTGTAACCTATAAGGATTGACATGAGATGTTGCCATTTGCTTTGCATGGATATCGTACTACGGTGCGTACTTCAACTGGGGCAACTCCTTTCTCGCTGGTGTATCGTATGGAAGTTGTCCTACCATTGGAAGTCGAGATTCCTTCTTTGAGAGTTCTGGTCGACGTCAAGCTTGATGAGGCAGAATGGGTGAGAAACAGATTGAATCAGCTCAGCCTGATGGATGAGAAGAGGTTAGCGTCCATTGCGTATGGTCGTTTATATCAGAGCAGGATGAAGAAAGCTTTTGATAAGAAGGTGCGTCCTCGGAGCTTTCAGGCAGGTGAGTTGGTGTTGAAGAAGATTCTCCCTCCACAGACAGATCACAGGGGAAAATGGACTCCCAACTATGAAGGTCCCTATGTCGTGCAAAAGGTTTTCTCTGGAGGAGCCTTGCTGTTATCAACCACGGATGGGGAAGATTTCACATCCCTTGTGAACGCAGACGCAGTTAAAAAATACTTTGCTTAAAAAGACCCGCTGGAAGGAAAAAAAGAATATCCAGGCAAAAATGGGGCATCCCGGCGAACCATAAAAAGATTGGGTTCGGGAAAAAGTTAGGGATAAAAAGAAAAGATGTAAACCCGCTAAGTTGAAAACCTGAAAAGGCGACTTTGGCAAAAATGGGTATCCTGGTGAATTGAAAACCCGAAAGGGCGATTCAGAAAAAAGTCAGGGATTTTGAAAAGCAAACGACCGCAGTCTGCATATTGATCTTCAGAGTATAGTGGATTGAGGGAGGACCTGAGGGCCGTTCATCCGAATTAATCTCTTCAGAAAATGAAGCATCAGATAAGCATCAAAGTCATGCGAGTCATAGATGGATCGATACATGGTGTTTGTCTGTGCCACATTACCGACATTTTGTATATTTCTGTGCATTTCTGTAAATTTTTGCGCAACTTCCTCTTTTCAGGGGTTGCATCTGTTGTAAAATCTGCCTATTTATAGGCCATTTGTCAATAAAGCGAATAATATTCAGTAGATTGTTGTTCTCGCTTTGGCTTTACTATTTTGTTTGTGAAAAAACGCCCGATGCTTGGATAAAACTTTGCGTACATAAACTTGCAGGCTTTGCCAATAATCATTAAAACTTTGTTTATTTGAACAATATCACGAATGGTGACCGAGATAGTTTCCATTGTACAGGATATCTTGTTGCTTGTTCATTGTGCAGGGTCATTACCCTTGGGGTAAGTTTTTCAGAGGTGTATCCCCGGTAGGACCATCATCCCCACAGAAAGAAGGTGTGTAGTTGAGATTCATTTATCTCCAGCAGCGGTCCTAATACACCTTGTCCTTAGCAAGAGTCTGTATCTACAAGAAAGGATATGCAAGTTAAGTGTGCGGTTGAGTGTATACACTTATCCTCACCAGATTATAGGTATGCACTTACTCCCCAGAGAGTCCATACTAGACTTCTTTCCACCAGGCAGAGGTGGAACTTTTTCCCAAGAAGTGGAGCAAAGTTAGAATTTTGTTTCCCCACAGAGTCCAAATATGGTTGACTTTGTATACCCTCAGACTTTGATTCTTGACTCAATCCCCAAGCAGAGGTTGATTTTGTTTCCTTTATTGCTTATTCCCTAGCGAAGTCGATAGAGCATACCCTTCCTCAACAGAGTAGGTTCTTCCCCGCAAGTTGGAATCGTTTTTGAGAAAGTTTATTGGTGCATCCCTAGCAGGTGGGATGTATTTTGATGTTGATTTCCCACTGAATAATCCTCTGTAGGGTGGATTTGGGTCTCCAGTGGAGTGGATTTATCCCTAGATGTTTGCTTTATACCCTAGAAGGTTCTAGGAGGCCATTCAGGGCTGCTTTCCCCGATAGAGCGCATGCTAATCTCAATGTTTGTTTGTGGTTCTCCTACATGGTCGTTGATTTCCCAGTAGGTTGGTTTTGATTCCAACGGTTGATTGTCTGTCCCTAGCCGGGTCGGTTGTTCCCCAGAAAAGTGATATTCTGGAAGGCCATCCAGGGCGGTTCCCTCAGCAAGAGTTGATTTGATTCTCAACCGAGTGGATTGTGTTCTCGTCAGAAAAGTGTTACCCAGGAAAGTTATTTTCTCTGAAGGCCATCCAGGGCTTGTTTTTCCCAGCTTAAGTCCAATCGTAATTGGCATATCCCATCTCTCCCTGGCAGATTTGGTCTTGTCTCTTCAGCATTTATTTTGCTGATTGGGTTCCGTTGCATTTTTCATTCGTGCATAGCATCCTCAGAAACGCGTAGCATTTCCATTTTGTATGCAACATTACGCCATGTTTAAACATATGCATTTGAAACATCAGCCAGGTTGTTACCTCTTTATTTTCAGGTATATCTTCAGGAAGCGGTTGATTTTACTTTGCTCGCGTGGTATTCAGACCCCGACAAATGATGTTATAACCCTCTAGCGTGCGGTATCCAGACCCGACATATTATCAGTTAATTCTTGAGCCTGTGTGGTATCCAGACCACGGAAAAATCTTTTGACGGATGTGTTCATCTTATCTCCCCAACAGAGTTTCTTGTTTAAGTTTCTCTTTCCCCAGCAGAGGGTTCTTGTGAATTGTTGTTACATTCACTTATCAACTACGTGTTGATCCGGCCTTCGGGTTCGATGCTTGCTTTTATTTAGAGAATTCCTGCTGGTTAGCAGATGTTCTTAACTTCGTGTTGAGCCAGTCTTCGGGTTCGATGCTCGCTTTTATTTAGCGAATGCCTGCTGGTTAGCATATGTTTTCAACTTCATGTTGAGCCGCCCTTCGAGTTCGATGCCTGTTTGTTTAACAGATGCCTGGCAGCGAGGTCATATGTTTTTCTCAACTTCATGTTGATCTGGCTTTTGGGTTCGATGCTTGCTTTTATTTAGCGAATGTGTGTTGGTTAGCAGATGTTCTCAACTTCGTGTTGAGCTGGCCTTCGGGTTCGATGCCTGTTTTTTTAGCAGATGCCTAACGGCGAGGTCAGATGTTCTTCTCAACTTCGTGTTGAGTCGGCCTTAGGGTTCAATGTTGCCTGCACGTTAGCAGATGTTTCTTCCAACTGCGTGTCGAGGCTTCTTGATTGGTAATCAGTTAGCTGGTTGCCGTTGCAACTATCAAATTCAGTTATTTCTGGAGATTTTTGTTCCTAATAACAAGTTTGTAGTTCTATTTCTGCGGTTGGTAAATTTTCGGGTTCTTAGGTATTCAACCATCTTTTACCTTGATTGTTTGAAAGCCGTTCGCTTTTCACTCATTCAGGTCCAAGTCGTTTGAATAGGGGCAACTGTTGTACCCCAAAATTTGACCAACCTCTTTCTTTACTTGGCTTATGTTTCATTTCATCTTTAGCATTTGCATAACATTATCCTTTACAGGGGATCAAGAGAGGTGTGTCATTCAAGAGAAGAGTTTCAGGGGTTTCAAGCTCAAGCACGAGTGCTTATTCAAGCTATCAAGTGATTACAATCATCAGGAAGTTGTCAGAAGTCTTTGAGAGAGAAGATGGATGTATGTTTCTTATCTCCTATCTTGAAGGTCAACTGGGGATTATCAGGGGTTCATAAGATCATGGTTATGGATAAGAGGTGTTTGAGAGGCTCACTGAGTGCTTTGGAAGCCATTGTGGAGCTCATCTAAACACTTATTTCACTTGCAAGAGGTTACAATCAAAGGTTGTGAACCTAGGGTTTCATCTGGTCAACTCAAGGTCAACTATGAACTTGAGGGAGTTTGAGATTTGGTTTTAAGTCATTGGAGCTATGGGGAGTTATGTTGAGACATCTAGGATGTCATTTCAAATTCAAATATAGAAGAATCATGAGTTTAAGAAGTTACTAAATTAGGGTTTCAGAAGGTTTTGAAGGTGAAAAAATACTTAGAAGGGGGTTGAATAAGTATGAAGATAAAACTTAGAAGTAAAAACTCAAGTATTTTTATCCTGGTTCGTTGAACTCAACTACTCCAGTCCACCCTATCAAGAGTGATTTGCCTTTCTCAAACAAGGACTTAATCCACTATTTAATCAACTGATTACAATAGTAACCACTAAGAACAACTGTTCAAAGTCTTCTCAAGAACTTCAGATCCCAACTGGATCTTCTTAAGGAACTATTACAATAAAATGTAAGATTAATACAAGTGTATGAATACTTCTAACAAGCTTTATCACAACAGTGATATTTCACTTAATGTTAAGAACAAAAGAATAAACTCAGCAATAAGAATATTTTATGAGAGCTTGTAAGAGTTTCTGTTTTAGATTCGTTGGTTGTAGATCACTTTGAAGATGATGATGAAGACTTGCTTTTATATGCACAGTAGGTAAGCTTCTGATGATCTTCTTCACGTGATCAGCAGTAGAGTAACCTTTATCCATAACCTTTAGTCCAGCTGTAAGTATTTGAAATCTGGAGAACATGGCTTCAACAGATTCCGCTTCTTCCATCTTGAAAGCTTCATACTTCTGAATTAGAGCCAGAGCCTTTGTTTCCTTGACTTGAGAGTTTCCCTCATGAGTCATTTTCAAGGACTCAAACATGTCAAATGCAGTTTCTCTATTTGTGATCTTTTCATACTCAGTGTGAGATATTGCATTTAACAATATTGTTCTAGCCTTGTGGTGATTTCTAAATTCCTTCTTTTGGGCTTCTGTCATAGATTTTCTATCTACTTTCTTGCCATTCCCATCAATGGGATGAACATATCCATCTATGACCAAATCCCACAAATCAGCATCATAACCAAGGAAAAAACCTTCAATCCTGTCTTTCCAATAATCAAATTTCTCCCCATCAAACATAGGGGGTTTGGTACATATTTTGTCTCTTTCTTCATACTTGTTAGATGTTGAAACATCATCCATATAAGCAACCAAGTATAAGTATACAAGTTTTTCTCACTGGATCTTTTCTGTCATTGTGAAGTGGTAGCACACACAGAACCAGGCTCTGATACCAACTGAAGGTGAGAAAATACTTAGAGGTGGGGGGTTGAATAAGTATGAAGATAAAACTTAGAAGTAAAAACTCAAGTATTTTTATCCTGGTTCGTTGAACTCAACTACTCCAGTCCACCCTATCAAGAGTGATTTTCCTTTCTCAAACAAGGACTTAATCCACTATTTAATCAACTGATTACAATAATAACCACTAAGAACAACTGTTCAAAGTCTTCTCAAGAACTTCAGATCCCAACTGGATCTTCTTAAGGAACTATTACAATAAAATGTAAGATTAATACAAGTGTATGAATACTTCTAACAAGCTTTATCACAACAGTGATATTTCACTTAATGTTAAGAACAAAAGAATAAACTCAGCAATAAGAATATTTTATGAGAGCTTGTAAGAGTTTCTATTTTAGATTCGTTGGTTGTAGATCACTTTGAAGAAGATGATGAAGACTTGCTTTTATATGCACAGTAGTCCACAAAGTCTTGACATTGGAGGTTGTGTACTGAAAAGGCCTGAACCTTTTTGTCTTTACATCACATGACTTTTCCTGGAAGTAGAATGCACAGAGAAATGCTTTTGGTCTGTGTTCTAGTGTCAAGCATGAAAGAGGAAAGAGTCATTGAGCTAAATCAAAGGATATTACTTTGAATTCTTATTCATTAATTATTTCTCTTCAGCAGGGTAACCATCAGATCTTGCATGATCAGAGTCTTGGATACCCATCAGATTTTGCTGAATCAGAGCAAGGCAGCAAGTGTGCTTTAGCGTGTAGTTCTTTCAGAGCAGAGTTTTATGAATCAGATCCTCAGTACATGCAGCGTGTAGTACTCTCAGAGTCTTCTGAAAAACTGTGCTTCTTAAATCTCATACAAAGTTCTTCAATACTTCAGAGTCTTCAGATCTTATTAGAGTCTTCAGCTTCAGATTCTCTTGTAGCTTCTGCTTCAGATTCTTCTGCAGACAGCGCTCAGATTCTTCTATAAGATGATTCTGACTCTTCAGAGCCTTCCATTGTTCCATGTTCAGATTAATTTGCTCTTGGAAGTATATATACTTTAATTATCTGCAACAAATATTCATGAACAAATTTTAGAGTATATAATTCTTTAATATAAAATTTCATAAGAGTTATCATCAAAACATAGAGATATTACTAAGAAACAATATGTGTTCTTACAATCTCCCCCTTTTTGATGATGACAAAACATGAGAAATTTTGTTCAATAATAAAAAATAATAATTATAACTCCCCCTGAGATTAAGAATCTCCCCCTGAAATGAATACTCTAAAGAAAAGAATACTTCCCTTTTTACTTGAGTTTATTTCAGAATCAGAGTCTGATGACTTCTTTCAAATGCAGAGTCTGGTTAATCAGAGTCTGATGACTTCTTTCAAACACAGAGTCTGGTTTTGCGTTTAGACTCAGAGTACAATTTGCTTCAAGAATCAGAGTCTAGTTGGATAATTCTTAGGATAACTTCAATGAATTTATTTTGTCAGATGAAACAATAGAATCTGAAAGACTTAAATTCACAGATAGTTAATAATATGTCTGAATTTTGTTTTAGTATTTTCTTATGGATTGAACAATCAGATTCTTTTTCTCCCCCTTTTTGTCATAATCAAAAAGATGTGTAAAGACAGAAAAGATAATAGAAGAAAAACAAAGCAAACAATTTCATTCATTCAGATGATTCACATAACAGATGATAACAAACAAACAAGAGAAAAACAGATTCAAAACTATGGTGCAAAAACATGAAAAGAAACTAGGGTTGACAAGATGCAATCAGGGTCAGAAGATCTGTGATCTTTGTAGTAGACTCTTCTTGCTTGGCCATCCAAGTCTTAATCTCTTCAGTGGTTTGTTCTTGTTTGATCATCCAGGACTTGATTTCCTTAACTTCTTTTACAAGTTCTGAATTGTCAGCCTTTACTTCAGGTGCAGATGCATCAATGTCCATATCAGATGCAACATCTTCAGATGGAGAGTCTTCAGCAGGAGCAGCTTCCAGAAGCAGCACTGGTGGTTTGGGAATGCTCATTAGAGTTTGTCTTACCAACTCAGCAAACTTTGCCTTAGCATCTTCAGCACAGACTGTCTTGAGATGAGAGGCCACCACGTTGATCTTAGAGATAAATTTATCCCAAGCAGCTTCAGACTTAGCAGGATCTATACTGAACAGACACTCTTCTTCCACACGTGCAATCCCCATATCAAACAGTTTATCAACATCTGATCTAAGGTTGGGGTAATGAAGTTCCTCAGGGGTCACTGTCTCAGCAGATTCAGAGTTTGGCTGAGGTTGTTCACAAGTTATATTAGGAGGTGTTGGATTAGATGGTGGTTGGTCAGATGGTTGAAATGCAGATGGTTGAGGTTCAGATGGTTGTGGTATTGTAAGTTGAGGTGTAGGGGTTGGTGAAATTTCAGCTTCTGAGGATGAATTTTGAAAATCTGAGAGGTTGAAATTTGAACGAAGTGCAAGTCTACGATTTATTTGTTCAGGTGCTGATAGATCAGAAAATGCAGGTTTGAGTGGATCAGGAATGTTTAAACAAGAGGGTGAGGGCACTTCTGATTCAGAATCATATGATTCAGTGGAGTGGCATGAGGTGGATGACAAGACAACCATGGTTGCAAGTGGTTCCAGATCAAGAATGTCATTTGAGGGTTCTGGAATAGGTAATGGTTGTTCAGATGGTGTTGGTTGGGGAGGTTCAGATGAAATGGGTTGAGATGGATGTTCTGGTGATTGTTGTTGTTCTGGTTGTGTTTATTGTTGTGGTTGAGATTCTGGTTGTTGTTTTTGTTGAGATTCTAGTTGTTGTGTTTGTTGAGATTCTGGTTGTTGTTTTTGTTGAGATTCTGGTTGAGATGGTTCTTGTTGTTGATGTTTTGGTTGGATTTTTGGTTGAGGTGGTTCAAATGGAGTTTATACAGAAGATGGTTGTGAAAGTGTAGTTTGAGATGAAGGGGGTTCAGATGTATGAATTCCAGATGATGGTGGTACAGATGAATGTGGTCTAGAAGGTGATGGGGGAGGTGAAGGTAATGGAGAGTGAATGGTTGGAGTTGGATCAAATGTTAATACTTGCTTGATAGTTTCTCTTATGTCTTCCAGACTAGCTTCTGGAGGAGTGGGTTTCACTTTCTTTACCTTCTGAGGCTTAGCAGCAGCTTCAGAGGCTTTTCTCTTTGGCTGAGCCTCAGATCCTTCTTCAGCAATCTTCTTTGAGCGTCTTTCTCTAACAAGATTTGGCAGAACTTCTCCTTCCTTCTGGACGATGTTCACAGGCAGAGGAATACCTTCTTTTAAACAATCAGCAATGAATGTCAGAATGATGTGCCTAGGTTCATCAACAGTGAACATTGGAAAATCTTCAACAGGAATCCTTCTGTTGCTTACATCCTTAGTAGCAATTTTCTTGGGTTTGCTGGCAAGCTCTGTGATGACCTTCATCCTCTTCAGAGTATTGCCATTGATGACAGAACCTATGACATATGACAGATCCTCTGTCAATCCAGTATCATACAGATATTTCATAAGACCATTCTCTGTTAGAATGTCTGATATCAGCCTACCCATAGGAATCCAATTCCTAACTTTTCCAGTTTTGACTCTTACATCTTCTCTTGTTTCCTTTACATGATTCAGAAGGTGACTGAACAGAAGATAAGGCAAATCCACCTTCTTTCCCTTGCTCATACAGAACATAAAGTATAGTTGTTCAGCACTGACATAGTCTGGGGAATTTGATGATTTTCTGTGAAAAATGGAACTCATGAAAATCTTGGCCCAGATCCTGTAGACTGGCTTTAGTTCCCTTACTTTGCTAGTTGGTGCCCCAGAAATAGTCACTTCTTGAAACACATCAGCAAAATCCACACGAGCAAATTGTAGACTGGTTTCACCATCAGTTTCAAAGTATCCAATAAGTTGTCTAATCAGCTTCTCAGTAATCACAATCTCCTTTCTAAGGACAGAAGAATGGATGAACTTAGGACACACCTGAGCATGTATCCAAAATTCTTTCACCAAAGTTGGATAAACAGGACCCATAAGCCTGTCAAAATACTTTGTCCAACTCTGAGTTTGGATGGTTGAGGAGAGATTAAATCCATTTTCTTCAATAGATTCAAGGTCTATGAAGCATTCACTCAGAACTTCCAGTTCTATGGTTGGAGTGAGAAGAGTTCTTACAGCTTCTTTGTAAGCTTCAGCATTAGGAACAAAACCAGCAATGGTTGATTGCATCTGAGCAGATGTTGATGAAGAAGATGCCATTAATGTTCTTGAGAGAGAGGTTTTAGGTTTAGGGTTTAGATAGAGAGCAAAGAGACAATAGAAATGCATAAAAGGTTCGTGAGGTGAAAAGTGTGAAATGGTGTGATTTGTGATATTTATAGATAAAATCAGATACAAAAACAGTCACATAGGCACGCTTCACATAGCATTTAATGAAAAAGTAAAAACATCATTGCACAGCAATTATGATTCTGACAGATGGGGGGAAAATCAAGAAAATTTAGATTTTCAAAGCAGTACTTCAAACGTTAATTCAGTAAAGTGCACTCTACCTTTTCAGTTTCTGAGCTACACGTGTTTGCTTGCTTGTGCCTCTGAAACCTCTTGAGAAATGAAACGTTAGACAACGTTCAGATCCTCTGAGCATTATTAGTTCAGATTTACACAAGTAAAATAATTCAAGAAAATGAATAAATTAACAGATGAAATACTTCAGAGCATTAACATTTTGCATCTGAGAAGTTTGCCTCTGATAAATATTATTCTGGACAAAAATCCATACCAATATTTTTCAGAATAAACTTGAACCTATCTTTAGTAAGGGGTTTTGTAAAAATATCAGCCCATTGATGATCTGAATCAACAAAAGCTAAGTTTATAATACCCTTCTGAACATAGTCTCTGATGAAATGATGTTTAATTTCTATATGTTTTGCCTTAGAGTGTAAAATTGGATTTTTAGACAAACATATAGCAGAAGTATTATAACAGAAGATAGATACATTACTCTCAAAGATCTGATAGTCCTCTTACTGACTCTTCATCCAGAGCATCTGCGTGCTACATCCAGCAGTAGCAATGTATTCTGCCTCAGTTGTAGAAAGTACAATTGTGGGTTGCTTCTTGCCGTACCATGAGATCAGATGACTTCCAAGGAACTGACAACTTCCAGAAGTACTTTTACGTTCTACTCTGTCTCTAGCATAGTCAGCATCACAGAATCCAACTAATGTATATTTATCAGATCTTCTGTAACACAGACCCATGTTAGTAGTACCTTTCAGATACCTTAGAATCCTCTTAACAGCAGTTAAGTGAGATTCTCTAGGATCTGATTGGAATCTTGCACATAAACATACACTGAACAGAATGTCAGGTCTAGAAGCAGTCAAGTAGAGAAGAGATCCTATCATACCTCTGTAGTGTTTCTGATCTACTTTCTTACTTACCTCTTCCTTGCCTAGTGTACTAGTTGGATGCATGGGAGTCTTTGCCATCTTACTGTCAGTCATGTTAAATTTCTTCAGAAGTTCTTTAACATATTTGGTCTGATGAATGTAAGTGCACTCTGGAGTTTGGTTGACTTGAATTCCCAGAAAGAATTTCAATTCTCCCATCATGCTCATTTCAAATTCTGCCTGCATAAATTGAGCAAACTCCTTTCCCAACATAGTATTGGTAGATCCAAATATAATATCATCCACATATATTTGACATATTAGAAGATCTTTCTTAAATGTTTTACAAAAGAGTGTTGTGTCCACCTTGCCTCTGATGAAATTCTTTTCCAGAAGGAAATTACTTAATCTCTCATACCAAGCTCTGGGAGCTTATTTTAAACCATACAGAGATTTCTTTAGTTTGAAAACATGTTTTGGAAATTTTTCAGTCTCAAAACCAGGAGGCTGGTGAACATAAACTTCTTCTTCTATAATACCATTTAGAAAGGCACTTTTAACATCCATATGATATAGAGTGATGTTATATTGTGCAGCAAATGAAATAAGAAGGCGTATAGATTCTAACCTTGCCACTAGAGCATAAGTTTCAGTGTAATCAATACCTTCTTGTTGACTGCACCCTTGAGCAACAAGCCTTGCCTTATTTCTTTCAACTTCTCCTTTCTCATTGAGCTTATTTCTGAAGACCCATTTAGTTCCAATTATGTTGAATCCTTTTGGTCTTGGAACTAAATCCCACACATCATTTCTGGTGAACTGATTTAGCTCTTCTTGCATGGCAATAATCCAATCATTGTCTTGCAGAGCTTCATCCACAATGGTTGGTTCAATCACTGACACCAATCCAAATAATGATGCTTCAGAGGATCTGAGGAAGGATCTTGTTCTGATAGGGTCATCCTTCTTTCCAATTATCACATTCTCTGGATGAGAAGCTTTGATTCTGGAAGATGATCCTCTAACAGTTGATTCTTCAGAAATGTTTAAGTTGTTCATATGAGAAGTCAAAGGAATTGCATCTGGCGTTGCTTCTGGTTCCTTCACTTGAGCTTTGTCTGCCTCTGAGCCTTCAGAGTCTGTGAAGACTACTTCTCTATCTGCAAAACTTTCAAACTGCTTTGGCTTTTTAATGCCAAGCTTATCATCAAATCTAACATGAATAGATTCTTCCACAATCTGTGTTTCAGTATTGTATACTCTGTAGCCTTTAGAGCGTTCAGAATACCCAAGCATGAAACACTTATGTGCTTTAGAATCAAACTTGCTAAGATTCTCTTTAGTATTCAATATATAACAAATACATCCAAAAGGATGAAAATAAGCAATGTTGGGCTTTCTGTTCCTCCACAATTCATAGGGAGTCTTTTCCAGAAGAGGTCTTACAGACACTCTGTTCTGAATGTAACATGCTGTGTTGATTGCTTCTGCCCAAAAGTGCTTTGCCAGATTAGTCTCATTGATCATGGTTCTGGCCATTTCTTGCAGAATTATATTTTTCCTCTCTACAACTCCATTCTGTTGTGGAGTTCTAGGACAGGAAAAATCATGAGCAATGCCATTTTCATTAAAATATTTTTCAAAATATTTGTTTTCAAATTCACCACCATGATCACTTCTGACTTTTATAATTTTGAAATCTTTTTCATTCTGGACTTGTTTGCAGAAGTCAAAAAACACAAAATGTGACTCATCCTTGTGTTTTAAGAACTTTACCCATGTCCATCTACTATAGTCATCAACAATGACTAATTCATACTTCTTGCCTCTGATGGATGCAGTTTTCACTGGTCCAAACAGATCAATATGAAGTAATTCTAATGGTCTGGAAGTAGAAACAACATTTTTTGATTTAAAAGATGATTTTGAAAACTTGCCTTTTTGACATGCTTCACAAAGAGCATCTGAGGTGAACTTCAACTTAGGAAGTCCTCTGACAAGATTAAGTTTATTAATCTGAGATATACGTCTCATATTAATATGCCCTAATCTTCTGTGCCAGACCCATTGCTCCTCATTAACAGACAAGAGGCATTTAACATTCTGAACCTTAAGTTCTGAAAGATTTATTTTATAAATGTTGTTTTTCCTCTTTCCACTAAATAGGATTGAGCCATTCTTTTGACTAATAGCTTTACAACATTTTTGATTAAAGACTATGTCATAACCATTGTCACTTAATTGACTTATGGACAATAGATTATGCTTCAGTCCTTCTACAAGTAAAACATTAGTGATAGAGGGAAGATTACCATTTCCAATAGTGCCAGATCCAATGATCTTGCCCTTCTGATTCCCTCCAAATTTCACGTCACCTCCAGATCTAAGCTCCAGACTTTGTAACATAGACCTTTCTCCCGTCATATGTCGTGAGCATCCATAGTCCAGGTACCATGACTGGCGTCCTGATCTTGCTGCTAAGAACATCTGCAACAGGAATTATTTTACTCTTAGGTACCCATATCTTCTTGGGTCCTTTTGGGTTAGTTGTTCTGAAGGTTCGTCTAAACTTCTGTTTTTCAACATAGGGTTTATTCTGACTAGCCTTAGATTTGAACACATGAATGTTCTTTTCAGAACGAGTGTGTTCAATATCATTCAAGTGACCAAATTTAAAATTGGAATATAAAGGAGTCTTCTTGATGATAATTTTATCAACAGATTTTGGATTTAAATCAGAGGAAGATTTATATCCAATTCCTTTTTTGTTATTTCTGCTAACTCCATAGATCATAGAAGCCATTTTGCTTCTGTCTATGCTTTTAGCAAGAAACTTCTGAAAGCTGTAGTCATACTTTTCCAAAATATTTTTGCATTCAGACTCAGTTTCAGAATCAGAGTTTTGTTGAGCTAATTCAAAATCATTTTTCATTTTTAAGTTCTTTTCATTTAGCTCAACCACTTCTAATTTGAGAATATTATTCTCAGATACAAGAATTCTTTGACGCTCCTTGTATTTGAGCTTAATATTATTATAGCTCTTCAGAACCTCTGATAACACTTTGATAAGTTCATCTTTAGTGAGTTTAGCCATTACCTCTTCAGCGTCAGAGTCAGATTCAGAACCTGAAATTCCTTCCTCCTGATCTTCTATGTCTGCCATCAATGCTACATTGGCACATTCTTCTTCTGCCTCAGATTCAGATTCAGATGTATCTGAATCATCCCAGGTTGCCATTAGAACATTCTTCTTCTTATCAAATTTTCTTTTAGGCTTTTCTTTTAGAAGCTTTGGACAATCATTTTTGTAATGCCCAGGTTTTTTACATTCGTAGCAGACAACCTCCTTTTTGCCAGATCTTCTGTGTCCAGAAGATTCCTTTCTTTGGTCAGGCTTCTTGAAGTTTCTAAACTTCTTTCCTTTATGCTTCCAGAGTTTGTTTATTCTTCTGGACATCATGGATAATTCATCTTCATCTTCAGATGAGGATTCTTCAGAGCTTTCCTCTATTACCTGCAACGCTTTAGCAAATTTATTAGATTTTAAGGCAATTGACTTACCTTTCTTCTGAGGCTCATCTTCCTCAAGTTCAATTTCATGGCTCCTTAGTGAGCTGATTAGTTCCTCCAAAGAAATCTGATTCAGATCTTTAGCCATTTTCAGCGCAGTCACCATAGGTCTCCATCTGGTAGGTAAGCTTCTGATGATCTTCTTCACGTGATCAGCAGTAGAGTAACCTTTATCCAGAACCTTTAGTCCAGCTGTAAGTATTTGAAATCTGGAGCACATGGCTTCAACAGATTCAACTTCTTCCATCTTGAAAGCTTCATACTTCTGAATTAGAGCCAGAGCCTTTGTTTCCTTGACTTGAGAGTTTCCCTCACGAGTCATTTTCAAGGACTCAAACATGTCAAATGCAGTTTCTCTATTTGTGATCTTTTCATACTTAGTGTGAGATATTGCATTTAACAATATTGTTCTAGCCTTGTGGTGATTTCTAAATTCCTTCTTTTGGGCTTCTGTCATAGATTTTCTATCTACTTTCTTGCCATTCCCATCAATGGGATGAACATATCCATCTATGACCAAATCCCACAAATCAGCATCATAACCAAGGAAAAAACTTTCAATCCTGTCTTTCCAATAATCAAATTTCTCCCCATCAAACATAGGGGGTTTGGTACTGATTCTGTCTCTTTCTTCATACTTGTTAGATGTTGAAACATCATCCATTATAAGCAACCAAGTATAAGTATACAAGTTTTTCTCACTGGATCTTTTCTGTCACTTTGAAGTGGTAGCACACACAGAACCAGGCTCTGATACCAACTGAAGGTGAGAAAATACTTAGAAGTGGGGGGGTTGAATAAGTATGAAGATAAAACTTAGAAGTAAAAACTCAAGTATTTTTATCCTGGTTCGTTGAACTCAACTACTCCAGTCCACCCTATCAAGAGTGATTTGCCTTTCTCAAACAAGGACTTAATCCACTATTTAATCAACTGATTACAATAGTAACCACTAAGAACAACTATTCAAAGTCTTCTCAAGAACTTCTGATCCCAACTAGATCTTCTTAAAGAACTATTACAATAAAATGTAAGATTAATACAAGTGTATGAATGCTTCTAACAAGATTTATCACAACAGTGATATTTCACTTAATGTTAAGAACAAAAGAATATAGTCAGCAATAAGAATATTTTATGAGAGCTTGTAAGAGTTTCTGTTTTAGATTCGTTGGTTGTAGATCACTTTGAAGAAGATGACGAAGACTTGCTTTTATATGCACAGTAGTCCACAAAGTCTTGACATTGGAGGTTGTGTACTGAAAAGGCCTGAACCTTTTTATCTTTACATCACATGACTTTTCCTGGAAGTAGAATGCACAGAGAAATGCTTTTGGTCTGTGTTCTAGTGTCAAGCATGAAAGAGGAAAGAGTCGTTGAGCTAAATCAAAGGATATTACTTTGAATTCTTCTTCAATAATTATTTCTTTTCAGCAGGGTAACCATCAGATCTTGCATGATCAGAGTCTTGGATACCCATCAGATTTTGCTGAATCAGAGCAAGGCAGCAAGTGTGCTTTAGCGTGTAGTTCTTTCAGAGCATAGTTTTATGAATCAGATCCTCAGTACATGCAGCGTGTAGTACTCTCAGAGTCTTCTGAAAAACTGTGCTTCTTAACTCTCATACAAAGTTCTTCAATACTTCAGAGTCTTCAGATCTTATTAGAGTCTTCAGCTTCCGATTCTTCTGCAGCTTCTGCTTCAGATTCTTCTGTAGCTTCTGCTTCAGATTCTTCTGCAGACAGCGCTCAGATTCTTCTATAAGATGATTCTGACTCTTCAGAGCCTTCCATTGTTCCATGATCAGATTAATTTGCTCTTGGAAGTATATATACTTTAATTATCTGCCGCAAATATTCATGAACAAATTTTAGAGTATACAATTCTTTAATACAAAATTTCATAAGAGTTATCATCAAAACATAGAGATATTACTAAGAAACAATCTGTGTTCTTACAGGTTTCAGTGTAAAATCCCCTTCTCTAGTGCCCAACTTCAAGGACAATTTACATCATGATACAAGTTCAATATCATTTTCTTGTGAACATGAAACTTGTAGAGCATGTTCGTATCTTTCTTTTGAGTACTAGAACACATCCTTTGGGTTTCTGTAACTCAAGTTATGATGCCAACAAGTTATAGGTCTCAGATGAACATATTTTTTGGTCAACAAAATTCAACTCACTTCCAAGGCACTTTAAACCTAGAATCATGTTTCTCCTCAACTTTAGGTGAACATGAACGTTTTTCCTCATGATCTTAGCTTTCCAAAAAGTCCTAGAAGTCCTTCATATCATTTGTGGAACTCAAGTTATGGACCTTGCAAGGCAAGAGTATTTTGGAAAATTTTGATTATAGGTCATTTGTTACATAAGCCATTTTCATGCACTTGTGTACTTCAAATGAACTTTCAACCAACACGAAAGTTGCTCCTAAGGACATCTTTTACACCATGAAGCTCAAGGATTGTGTGAATTATGATTGATTATGGATATTGGGTGGAAATTTCAAGTGAAAAATGAACTTTAAAAGGTGATTTGGATTCAATAAATTATAGGTCTTTTTCATACCTCATTTTGATCCAATTCTCTTCAAGACATATTCACAAGCAAAAGGCACAATTTGATTTTGGTTGAAGAGGCAAAAAACACGTGAAATTGCAACTTTCTTCACAAAGAAGTTTCACCTTGAAACTTAATAATTGGATTAATTCAAAAGCCCAAATCCATTCCAATGCAAAATTCAACTCACCAGCTGCAAAACCATGTAATTTTCACGAGCGTGGGCAAGCGTTTTCACGTGTGCATGAGGGAATTCCATTTTGGGCATTTTTTCAAATTCATCCAAACAAGGCTTCATGGGCCTTCCAATTGATCAGATATCCAACATATATAAGTTCAAAATTCGTTCCAAGGGCTCAGAAGTGCAAATTGTAGTAAGAGAGAGCAAATTCAATTTTCAAATTCTCAAGAGAAATTCAAAATCGCATCTTACATTTATGTGCAAATCAACTCAAATTGAAGAGCAATTCATCTTACTTGTGCAATTTGGAGTGGATCTGGACGATTGGAAGTAAGCTTGCAAGCATCTGAAGCACCAACGGAGTGTCTCCATTCAATAAGCTTCTTCTCCATAATTCTCTCATTATAGACAATGATCTAGGTTCATATTGGTTGCCTCTGAAGCCCTACCTCGTGTAGGCCATGTTTGATCCATTATTGTTCATGTTTGCTTGAGTTTTTAGATGTGTATCTCAAACTTGTTGGCTTCAATTCTCTTAATTTAGAAAGGATATGGATGATTGGATCTTGGATTCATGACGTACATGACTTCAGCTTTAATTTGGTACCAATTTTGTCAAGTTTGGTTAAGGTTGGATGACCTGAACTCCGGCCACCTTGCCGGAGAAGACGACCGGAGTAGGGCTCCGGCATCTGGCCTTTAAACCCTCAGATATGAGGTGGCATGGCGCTGAATATTTGACTGCATGCGTGGCTGTTTCCAATTTGTTTGACTTGCTCACGTGTGAGGTCTGACTCCACGCAGATTAATGAAACATTATGTTTCATTAATCTGAGCTTTGGCCTTTAGATCAGTTGAGCCTATTTTGCTTTCCGCACCTCCCATTTTGTTCATCCCAACACGTTTGAACGAATTTTATTTGTTTTCCAGAATTACTCATACACCTCCCTTGTTTATTTGTTTTATTTATTTTTATTTTATTTTCTGTTTTTCTTTTTTATTATTAAAAATACTTCCAAATGACAAAAAAATTCAACAAAAAATAGTTTCCAACACTTTGAGATCTTAATTAATTTTTCATAATTTTTAATTTAAATTTTCTTTTATTTTTTAATTTAATTTGAATTTTATGATTGGAAGTGTTTTTAATATGATTCTCATTTGTTCTTGCTTGATTTGTAGACCATTTGCAATCACCTATGATTAGGGATTCCTCTCCATTTTGATGATGGATTGAGGTGTCTTTTAGGATGATTTTGGTCAAAGTTTGACCTACTTTTGTTTGACTTTGGTTTGCATTTGTTTGACCCTCGATAAATATCCTTCAAGGTGGAGCACCCTAGTTGATCAATTCATTTGGTGATGCCTTGATTAGATTTTGGTTTGGTTGTTTTGGCCTCTGGTTGCCAACATGCTTATGAGCTTTAGGCATTTTATTTGGAATTTATTGAACCATTCTCCTATTTTTGGTGAACCTTGCAAGTCAAGTCACCTTAATTGAGCTTCATATAAACTAGTTGACCTAGTTCTTTTGGGAGATGACCTTTGTGGATCCCATATGCATCCCATGCCCCTTGATTCACATTATTGATATGTTTAGGATGTTGGTTTCAATTTTATAGGTCACACACTTGGTTTGTTTGAGTTGCAAGTTACTTTTAATTAGGGCTTTCCATTTGCACTTGAATGTTGAAAGTGTTTTGAACTTTGGTTCTTTACCTTGCCCTAATTTGTAACTTGTCTTGGCTTTGTTTCTTCTTTGGTTTGTGAACCTTCTTCTCTTGTTCTCACTTCTGTCCCTTGTACTTTGGAACTCATTCAAGGTGATTTGGTACTTCTTTGTTTGTACTTTGAGTTTGCCTTGAATGAGATGCCACTGTGAAAACTTGTTTGTGCTTTCTCTTTGCATGATCAATGTGATGCTTTTGATTGAGATTCTTCTATTGTTGCTTGCTACCCAAGCCTATTCTCCCATCCCCATCTTAATCATGCCTTATTCTCTTTTTTATTTGTTTACCTTTTGAGGTTGGTGATTGATGTTTGACTGGTTTTAGGAGTTGTAACTTCTCTCATTTCATCTCACTTTTGCTTGGACTTGGTTAAGTCTTTTTGCTTGCTTTTGCTTTTGTGATTTGCATTTCTTTGATTGCTTTCAAGAGGTTGATATGTGCTTGTGGTGGTTGTTGCCCCACACTTTTTCCTCCCTCTTTTCTTTGTGTTACATTTCATGTTTGCATCCCTTTCTTCCTTCTCACTTGTGTTTGATTCATCTTGTGTTTACTTGGTTTCCTTTGCCATGATCCCTTAGGATTCCTAGTCCCTTGGGAGTAGGAGAGACATTAAGTGTTCAATCCAAGCATGATAACATTATGATAGTTTTTTTCCCTCTTAATCTCAATCTTAGAAGCACATTGCATGATAACATTAGGGTTGAGTTAGTTTCCCCTTAGTTGTGTCTTCTCTCTTCTCATCTCAAAACTTCTTCAAGACATGTAATAAAGGATAATGAGTGTTGTACGCTACGAGCCTTAAGTATTTGGGAAATGATGATTGGGGGGCCTCCTCTAAATTGTCTAGAGTGTTTAGCGTATGTCCTTTGGGCGATATGCGATGCATTCGCTTCCAAGTCATAGTCTTTAGTGCAACATGAATTAAAAACACAATTCAATTCACTTCTTCTTCATAAAAGACTCAAAAATAAACATCAACCTTTTTTATCCTTCGGGATTAATTGAAATCGTTTTTCAAAGAGAGTGTTGTTAACTCTTGGTTCTACCGCAAACAGGTAACGCCTAAGTCTCCAATGGTCGAGCAGCAATACACCTAACTGCTAGAACAAAGGTTTAACCTGACTCGGTTAAAACACTTGAACCAATCTGTGGTCGTGCCAGCCCGAACTACGTTTGCTCTGATTTCTCATACCATATGAGGATACGTAGGCACAAGACGACGATGTCTTGGCGATCAACCTTCCCCACCTTCACCCGTAGTTTCCCGAACTACGTTGATTCTGACTTTCCCATTGCACGAGGGAGTATGTAGGCATAGAGCGGCGATGCTCTATCGAGTCTCTTTTCTTTTTCTTTTTTCCCTGTGGCCTGTAGCTTAGATAGATTAACACCCTTTTAGATAGATAACAAGCATGGATCCCGACGTGAGGGGTGCTCATACCTTCCCCTTGCGTAACCGACTCCCGAACCCAAGATTTGGTTGCGATGACCTATCTTATCCCTTTTCGTAGGTTTTATCTGATCGTTTCCTTTCCCTTCTTTGGGATAAATAACGAACGGTGGCGAATCTTTTGTCCTTGCCGGCCCCTTTTCGCAGCGATGTGACAATGGGCTGCTAGGCGTCTCAAGCAATACATGATTTGTCACGCTACTTTGTTGATCTCAAAGATGGATCCAATAAATTATATTTTTGAAAAGCCTGCTCAGACTGGAAGACTTGCTGGTTGGCACATGTTGTTATCTAAATATGACATCCAGTATGTGACTCAGAAAGCTATCAAAGGGAGTATCTTGTCAGATTATCTTACAGACCAGCCAGTTGAAGACTATGAGCCTCTCAAGTTTGACTTTCCTGACGAAGACATCATGTTAGTGAAAGATTATAAAGAACCAGGTCCTGATGAAGGTCCCGAGCCGGGTCTTTGTTGGAAGATGATGTTTGATGGTTCCTCTAATTACAGTGGGCGCGACATAGGCGTCGTTCTGATGAATCCAGAAGGTGGATATACCCCATTTACAACAAGGTTAGACTTTGAATGTACCAACAATATTGCCGAATATGAAGCATGCATTCTTGGCTTGGAAGCAACTATTGACCTCAGAGTCAAAATCCTTGAAGTGAGTGGAGATTCAGCTTTGGTTATTTATCAAGTTACAGGTGAATGGGAGACCATACATGAAAAGTTAATCCCGTACAGAGCCTACATTGTTGAAATGATTGAGTACTTTGATGAGATCACTTTCAAGCATGTTTCGAGATCTGAGAATCACATTGTAGATGCTCTATCCATGTTAGCATCAATGTGGAGAGTCGCGTATTTCAACGATGCTACTCTCATCCGAATTGAACGCAAGACTGAGCCTGCCTACTGTCAGATGGTTGAAGAAGAAACTGATGACAAGCCTTGGTTTCATGACATTAAGAATTATCTGCTAAAGCAAGAGTATCCAGCCGATGCTACTAATCTTGATAAGAAAACTCTAAGAAGACTGGCATCCAAGTTCTTCATCAGTAACGATGTGCTATACAAGAGAAATTACGACATGGTTCTGCTTAGATGTGTTGATAAACGTGAAGCAGACATGTTACTTCAAGAGATTCATGAAGGAACCTTTGGAACTCATGCTAATGGTTATGCTATGTCCAAGAAGATTCTGAGAGATGGATATTACTAGTTAACCATGGAATCAAACTGCATCCAATATGCTAGGAAATGTCATAAGTGCCAAATCTATGCTGACAAGGTCCACGTACCTCCAACACCGCTGAATGTTTTATCTTCACCGTGGCCTTTCTCAATGTGGGGCATTGACATGATTGGGGCAATTGAGCCGAAAGCTTCCAACGGGCACTGATTCATTCTAGTCGCTAGTGACTACTTCACCAAATGGGTAGAAGCTGCTTCCTACGCCAACATGACCAAGCAAGTAGTTTCCCGCTTCATCAGGAAAGAGATTATCTGCCGTTATGGAATCCTAAGCCGGATCATAACGGACAACGGTACCAATCTGAACAATAAAACCATGAAGGATTTGTGTGAACATTTCAAGATTGCACATCACAATTCTTCTCATTACTGTCCTAAGATGAATAGAGCTATTGAAGCTGCGAACAAAAACATCAAGAAAATCCTGCAAAAGATAGTCAAAACTTACAAAGATTGGCATGAAATCCTACCATTTGCTTTGCACGGATACAGAACTTCAGTGCAAACTTCAACAAGGGAAACCCCTTTCTCTTTGGTATATGGAATGGATGTTGTCCTCCCCATCGAAGTAGAGTTACCTTCCTTAAGGGTACTGATGCAAACAAAGCTTGACGTGTCACTTGTAAATGCGCCTAAGAGGGGGGTGAATTAGGTTCTGAAAAAATATCTGCAATCTTTTCGGTTCTTGGTTCTTTTTCTGGTTATGATGATAGTGACTTGAAAGTAAAGTGCAGGAAAGAAAAAAAGACACAAGAAATTTATAGTGGTTCCCCTCACACTCCGAGAGTACTCCACTCCCCTTTCGACTCGAAAGAGATTTCACTATAGTTTAGAATTATTGCACAGCCTAATCACACCAATGGTGATGCCTACTATCTAATCTATAGGTAATCCAAGTGTAGAAGAACAATTCTCTTTAAACACTTCACTCGTTTCCAACAATCTTAGATAACAAGGTAGTACATAATAATCTTTGAAATAAGTTGAAATCTTTGAGAGAATGATATTACCAATCTTCACGATCGATCTTCTTCTTGAAACAAATATTACTCAAATACATATACTAGTGTTCTTGTGAGAGGATTTCAAATGAAGTTGTGATAGTTTGAAAGTTTATTCAAAGGCTTCTTTCAAAAATGTTTTTGAACACTTAAAAATGAAAATTTGAAGGATGAAGAAAATGAGTAATTTGAATGATTTTGTTTCTTGAAGGTCAAAATGAATTTTGAAAATGATAACAATTTATATTGATCAAAATACCTTTTCAAAAGGGTGTGACTTTGTGCAGAAAAAACAGTCAGAAATCAAAATGGAGACCAATGCATATTTTCATGAAAAGCTGCCATTTTTGCTTGTTGTTTCAGTGTTAATCGGTTAACCAAACGGGTTAATCGGTTAACACCTTACAACGTTTAAAAATATTCAAAATTTACACATGTTAATCGATTAACCCTATATGTTAATCGGTTAACACTGTAACAAAATCACAAATGAGTTAATTTTAAGGGTCGTTAACCGGTTAACCAAAAGGGTTAATCGGTTAATACTGAAAGATTTTCAGAAAATAATTATTTTTAACAAGAGTGAGTAACTTAAAATGATTTTAAAAGATTTTATGGTATATGTGAAGTGAAATGTAAATTTATGAACACTTGTATGGATATTTTCAAGTAATATTTGTTATAACTTTGGCTTGATGTTCAAGACTCAATCTTCATTACTTGAAACTTGTGAGAGAAGCTTTGATCCATAGAAGACATATGAGAGAGCATTGTCTTGATGCTTGATGTCTTTGTTGTTTACTTGATTCTCTTTACTTTTTGCGTAGTATAAGTTGCATAGAAAGCTTGTTCTTGTTGTCCTCATCAAAACATTTAAATGTGCTTGAAGCTTACTTCTACAATCTCCCCTTTTTTGATGATGACAACCGACTTTTGAAAGATTGCTTTGATACTTGGTTTCTCTACACAGTTTCTCCCCCTAAGTTAAGGCTCCCCCTTAATATGAGAGGTATAAGATTTTCTGCACAAGGAAACATTAGAGAGACCAATCCTTCTCCCTCTTTGTCATTATCAAAAAGTAAGAGGAGCAACGGTAATGAAAGTAAACATACACACATAGAATAAACACAACACATATTCAAACATCACAAACAAAAACTTTTGTTTTTACGATATGATTAACAGAACTCACGCACAGAGTACGGTACAGATATGAAACATAAAACATAAACTTAAATAAATTCTACAACAAGAGTAAGAATAGAAATAGTGTTAATCGGTTAACCATGGGGGTTAATCGATTAACGTATTAAAAATTAATTCTGAAAATTAAAAACAACAGTGTTAATCGGTTAACCATGGGGGTTAATCGGTTAAGACCTTCGAAAATCTAGAAAATGCTTAAAAACTGTGAGTGCAAGAACTTGGTATACATAGATTCTATACAGATTAACTTATGAAGAGTTTATATGTCACCTTCATCATAAATTTCGAGTTCTCGTCGAATCTTGAAAAATGGTTCTTTTGCGAGTGGCTTTGTGAATATGTCGGCAAGTTGGTTATGTGTATCTATAAAAGTGACTTCGACATCTCCTTTAAGCACGTGATCACGGAGAAAATGATGTCGAATGTCGATGTGTTTGGTTCTTGAGTGCATGACCAGATTTTTTGTAATGTTGATTGCACTTGTGTTGTCGCATCGGAGAGGAATGCATCCAAGATCAATTCCGTAGTCGCTTAATTGTTGCTTTAGCCAAAGGTTTTGTGCACAACTGCTTCCCGCCGCTATATATTCTGCTTCAGCCGTACTAAGAGCAACGCATGCTTGTTTCTTACATGACCACGAAACTAATGCATTTCCAAGGATATGACAGGTTCCACTCGTGCTTTTTCTATCAGTTTTACATCCTACATAATCCGCGTCAGAATAACCAATTAAAGTACAAACACTACCTTTAGGATACCATAAGCCAACGCTCGTTGTTCCCTTGAGATATTTCATGACTCTTTTGACTGCCGTGAGATGTGACTCCTTTGGATTTGCTTGAAATTGAGCACATAAACAAACACTAAACATTATGTCAAGATGGCTTGCCGTCAAGTATAATAAAGAACCAATCATACCTCGATACTTTGTAATATCAACCGATGTTCCTGATTCGTCTTGATTGACGTAGGTTCCGGACCCCATTGGTGTTGACATAGCTTCACACTCATCCATATCAAATCTCTTAAACAACTCTTTGCAATACTTTGATTGGTTGATAAAAATTTTGTCTTTTAATTGCTTGATTTGCAATTCGAGGAAGTAATTCATCTTTCCCATCATAGACATTTCAAACTCGCCTTGCATCATTGACGCAAATTCTTCACACAGTTTCTTGTTTGTTGAACTGAAGATGATTTCGTCCACATAGACTTTAACTAGTAAGGTATTATCCTTTATCTTTTTAATGAATAAAGTCATGTCTACCTTGCCTTTTTCAAAACCTTTTCCGCATAAGAAATTACTTAAACGATCATACCATGTCCTTGGTGCTTGTTTAAGTCCATAGAGGCCTTTCTTCAATTTGTATACATGTGAAGGATGCTTGAAGTCTTCAAAACCCGAGGGTTGTTTGACGTAGACTTCTTCGTTGATATATCCGTTCAAGAAGGCGCTTTTGACGTCCATTTGGAAAAGTTGAAAGTTCATTGAACAAGCATAAGCAAGTAATAAACGAATAGGGTCTAACCTTGCAACCGGAGCGAAAGTTTCTTCAAAGTCAATTCCTTCCTCTTGATTGTACCCTTGAGCCACCAATCTTGCTTTGTTTCGAACAATTATTCCATTCTCATCAAGTTTGTTCTTAAACACCCATCTTGTTCCGATAATATGTTTATCTTTTGGTCTAGAAATAAGTTCTCAAACTTGATTTTTCTCAAATTGGTTTAATTCTTCTTGCATAGCAATAATCCATTGATCATCTTCAAGAGCTTCATCAACTTTAGAAGGTTCTATTTGAGATACGAACGCCATGTTTAAGCATGAATCTTTGAGATTTAATCTTGTAGCAACACCTTGACTTATGTCTCCGATCACTTTGTCGATAGGATGATCTCTATGAATCCTCCATTCTTTTGGTAGATCGTTGACATTGGAATCTTGTTGAACCGGTCTATCTTGTTCTTTAATGATATATTTAGAGTTATCTTCTTTTGGAATTTCTACAAAGCATGCCGTACTCACCGCATCTGCCCAAAAATATTTTGGAAGACTTGAGTCGCTTAGCATAGTCCTTGCAAGTTCCACCAATGATCTATTATTTCTTTCTACGACACCGTTTTGTTGTGGAGTTCTTGGTGCGGAGAAGTTGTGTGAATATCCATGTTCTTCACAAAATTCTTCAAATGAGGCATTTTGGAATTCGCCTTCGTGGTTGCTTCTAGTGGAGACAATTATAAGATATTTCTCATTTAGAATTTGTTTTGCATACCTCTTGAATGCGTTGAATGCTTCACTTTTCTGCATTAAGAAGAAAGTCCAAGTGTATCTAGAAAAATCATCTACAATTACTAATGCATAAACATTACCTCCGAAGCTTTTTGTTCTTGATGGACCAAAGAGATCCATGTGCAACAATTGTAGTGGCCTAGTTGTGGACAACACATTCTTGGATGTGAAAATTGATTTAGTTTGTTTTCCTTTTTCACAAGCGTCACATAACCTATCTTTGATGAATTTTATCTTCGGCAATCCAATAACCAAGTCATGTTTGATCAAGTTATTCAAGTGCTCCATATGGATGTGAGCAAACCTCTTATGCCATAACCATGATTCATTGTTGCTTGCCAAGAGACACCTAACATTCAAAGACAAGTTACCTAAGGAAATTAAGAAAATATTATTAACTCTTTTACCTTTTAGCATAACTTCATGAGTAACTTCGTTTTCAATCAAGCATTCATTTTTAGTGAAGTTGATTTTGAAACCTCGGTCACACAATTGGCTAATTCTAAGGAGACTATGCTTTAGACCTTCCACATATAGGACATCTTTTATAGTTGTTGAAGGCGGTGAATCAATGATGCCTACGCCAAGGATTCTTCCTTTGTTGTTGTCACCGTAAGTAACAAATCCTTTGGCCTTAAGCGTTAGATGTGAAGATTTTCTTAGATCACCCTTCATGTGCCTCTAACATCCACTATGAAGATACCATTCATTTGAAGAGGTCTTCAAGCATACCTACAAAAAAGAGTTAAGTTTTATTAGGTACCTATATTGCCTTGGGTCCTTCAAAGTTAGTTCCTTTCTTTACCAATACATAATGGCCTCGAGCAACACTAAAATTTCTAATATAACATGCATTTGGAGTATGTCCTTTTATACCACAATAAAAACATGTAGGCTCAAAATTGCTTTTATATCTAGGGGGATAAGATTTCTTTTTATTGTTTCTTTTTTTCTTGACATATTGATGAACCTTTTTATGATTGTCACCTTTTTCCAAAGGAATTTGTTCTTTAGCTTTGACAAAGATGGTCTTGTTAGATGTTTGTTTAGAAAATTTTGAGTATCCAAGACCACTTTTATCATTTGAGTATCTTTGATTACTAAGAACACTTTCTAATCCAATTTGTCCTTTTTCATATCTTTATAGGACCCTTTTTAATTGGACTATTTGAAAAGAGAGTGACTCACATTTAGTTCATGCAAAATTCTTAATTAATTTTTCCTTTTCATCTTTAAAATTATTTTCCATTTTCTCAAGATTTTCTTCTAAAGTTGTTATTTGTTTCTTTTGAGATGAAATGTTTTATATAGAATTTTGCACTCACTTAAAAGTTCATCAATTGCTCCTTGAGCATCATTATCAAAAATAGAGAAATCACTACTAACCTTATTGTCTTCATCGTCGGAATGATGTGATGCCATCAATGCTAGATTTGCGCTTTGATCACCATCGGATTCCGATGAAGAACTTATTTCGTTGTCATCCCAAGCAACGTAAGCCTTCTTTTTGTAATCCTTTTTTCCTTTGTGGTAACGATTCTTTGCGAGTTTAGGACATTCCGGTTTGATGGGCCTTGCTTTCCACATTCATAGCATGTAATGTCTCCATTGGATGTTGATGTTTCTTTTTCTTTATTCTTTGAGAACTTCTTTCTTCTTGTATAACTAGAGTTTCTAATATTATTTTATGCACCAAAATATTTACCTAGTCTTTTTACAAGAAGCATAAAATTTCGTCCTCTTCGGGATTGTCTTCTTTCTCCACTTCTTTGGATTCAATGTTCAAGACAATGCTCTTGGATTTCTTCTCTTGAATTTCATGTTTCTCCAATCGTCCAAGTTTTGTCTCATATTCTTGGAGCTTTCCGAATAACGTAGAAGATGTCATTGTTGATAGACTTTTCTTTTCGGAAATCGCCGTCACTTTGGGTTGCCATTCTCTTGATAAGGACCTAAGCACTTTAAAATTAAGTTCATCATTTATTAGTGTCTTACCAAGTGCATTCAAGTGATTTGTTAAATGCACGAATCTTTTCTACAAGTCTAGGATAGATTCTCCTGGTTGCATTCTGAATAGTTCGTACTCCTGACTTAATGTATTTAATCTAGATTGTTTGACTTTGGTTGTTCCTTCGTGAGTTTCAACATGAGTATCCCATATTTGCTTAGCCGTTGTACATGTTGAGATACGGAAATTCATACATTCTAACTGCACTTTGTAAAATATTTATCGCCTTTCTATCGTAGAGAACTTTATTCTTATCATCATCATCCCATGATCCTTACGGTTTTGATGAACCAACTCCGTTGACCACCATTGTAGGAATAAAAGGACCATTCTGAATAGCCTCCCATATTTCACTTCCTTGTGTTTCTAGATGTGCCTTCATGCGGATCTTCCAGAAGTCGAAATATTCGCCACAGAACAACGGAGGCTTGTTGCTACTACCACCGTCTTTGAATACAAAATTGTTATTTGCGGAAGCCATCTGGATCAAATAGTGTCGCTACTGCGAAAAAAGAGGCCGACAATGACTAACAAAGTCGTCACCTATCGTTATTTATCCCGAAGATAGGGAAAGGAAACGATCGGAAAAAACCTGACGAAAACGGGAAAAGACGAGGTCATCGCAACCAAGTCCAAGGTTTGGGAGTCGGTTAAGCAAGGGGAAGGTATGAGCACCCCTCACGTCCGTCGTACTCGACGGGATCCACGCATGTGTTGTCTAGCTAAAAGGGTGTGTAAAGTATCTATGCTAAAGGCTTATGGACAAAAGAAAAAGAAAAGGGATGACTCGGTAGAGCATCGCCGCTCTGTGCCTACGTATTCCCTCGTGCTATGGGAAAGTCAGAGTCAACGTAGTTCAACTAACTACGGCTAAAGAAGGGGGAAAGGTTGCTCGCTAAGACGTCGCGTCTTATGCCTACGTACTTTCATCGGGTATGAAAGATCAGAGCAAACGTAGTTCGGGCTAACGAGAACACAGGTTGTTCAAAAGTTTTACCCGAGTAGGGTTAACAAACAGTTCTAGCAGTTTGGTGTATGCAGCTCGACCATTGGAGACTTAGGTGTTACCGTTTGCGATAGGACTGAAAGTTAACAACACTCTTGTTTATGAAAAAGGTTTTCCTGATTAAGACCCCGAAGGATAAAAAAGGTTTGAAGTGTTTTTGTGTTTTTTAGAGAAGAAATGTTTTGAACTTCTTGGAGTGTCCTTTATTTTATAGAATTTTTTATTTTACTTTTTATTTTAATTTTCATTTAAAAATGAATTAATTAATTGGAGAAGTTTTATTTGAATTAAATTATGACATTGTGGTTTCTTTTAATTGTTTCTTCATTTTCCTTTTGGTCCAATGAGTGAAAATTGTTCCTCATACTCTTGATGAGTTGAACAATTTTTTAGGACCATTTTGCCCCTGGTTGGTTGACTTTAGGGTTGACTTTTGTTGCTTTCCATTTGATCCTCGATTCTCCCATTTCAAAGTGGTACATCTTGAATTCAATTTTCTTTTGATGGTGCTTTGAGGGGATATGGACCTTGTTCCCTTGGCTTCTGTTTGCCAACTTTTTTGGCTATCTTGTGCATTCTATTTGGTAATTGTTGAGCCTTTTTCCTAATTTTGAGATGACTTGCAAGTCAAGTCATCTCCAAGGGAGGTTCCCACACACATCTTGACCTAGTTTGACTTGGATATGATATTTTTTGATCCCTTGAGCTTCCAATGCCTTATAATTCATGTTGTCAACATGTTAAGGATGTTTTTGGTTCAATTTTAGGTCATGACAATGCGTTTTTCTTGCTCATTTATGTTCATCTTTTGAGTCTTTTGATTAGGGTTTCTATGTGGAGCTTTCTTGCTTTTCCTTTGTGCATATGATTGCTTTCTCTTGTGGTGTGCTTGCTTTTGCATTTGTGCACTCTCTCCTCATCCTCCATTCTGTCCCATGACTTTGGAATGTTATTTAAGGTAGCTTGGTCCCTCCTTAGGAGGAACTTGAAGCTTAACTAAAGTAATGAATCCATGAAGACTTTTTCTTAGTGACTTTGTCACACTTGTTTGCTTGCTTTTGTTGCATATCTCTCCCTTTTCTCTTTGCATCCTCATGTGCATGCTTGGTTGAGATGGGCTTGTGGTGGCTACTGCCCCACACATGTTTTCCTTCCACTTTCATTCTATGTGTTCTTGTTTGTGCATTTCATGTATGCATTCTCTTATTTGCATGTCTTATTTTATTCTTTCTTCTTCTTTTGTCTTCCTTCCCTTAGGATTTCTAATCTCTATTTTTTAAGAGAGGTTATGATAGACATTAGGTTTCTAACCATGCATGATAACATTAGGTAGTCCCCTTTTGAATCCCAACTTTAGGTCCACTTTGCATGATAACTTTTAGGATTGATTAGTCTCCCATTAGTTTTCCCTTTCTCTTCTCATCTTCAAACACTCATAAAGCACTTAATAAAGGATGACAATTGTTGTACGCTACGGGCCTTAAGCCATTTGGGAAATTATGATTGGGTGGTTGCCTCTCAATTATCTAGAATGTTAGTGTATGTCCTTTGGACGATATACGACACATTCGCTCCTAGATCATAGTCTTTAGTGCAACATGCGTTACAAACCAAGTTCAAAACATTTCTTCTCTAAAAAACACAAACACTTCAAACCTTTTTTACCCTTTGAGGTCTTAATCAGGAAACTCTTTTTCATAAACAAGAGTGTTGTTAACTTTCAGTCCTATCGCAAACGGTAACGCCTAAGTCTCCAATGGTCGAGCTGCATACACCAAACTGCTAGAACTGTTTGTTAACCCTACTCGGGTAAAACTTTTGAACAACATGTGTTTTCGTTAGCCCGAACTACATTTGCTATGATCTTTCATACCAGATGAAAGTACGTAGGGATAAGACGCGATGTCTTAGCGAGCAACCTTTCCCCCTTCTTTAGCCGTAGTTGGTCGAACTACATTGACTCTGACTTTCCCATTGCACGAGGGAGTACGTAGGCACAGAGCGGCGATGCTCTGCCGAGTCAGCCCTTTTCTTTTTCTTTTGTCCATAAGCCTTTAGCATAGATAGTTTACACACCCTTTTAGCTAGACAACACATGCATGGATCCCGTCGAGTACGACGGACGTGAGGGGTGCTCATACCTTCCCCTTGCGTAACCGACTCCCGAACCTAGGACTTGGTTGCGATGACCTCGTCTTTTCCCATTTTCGTCAGGTTTTTTCCGATCGTTTCCTTTCCCTCTTTTCTGGATAAATAAAGATAGGTGGCGACTCTGTTAGTCATTGCCGACCTCTTTTTTTTGCATTAGCGACAGCTGGCGACTCTGTTGGGGACAAGAATATCCCCTATACGAGTCAATCCTAGCGCTTGTGTGTTTATTTTTGGGTGTTGTATATATGTGCTTTATTTATCTTTCTTGAATTTATTTTTAGCATCATATATCATTACTGCTATGCTGTGGGGAAGGAAGTTCCATTGAGTGATAAGCTGGACCTGGGCTTGAGTACAAACTTAGTATTAGAAGCGAAAAGTAGTGGTGAACTTGTATGTTAGGCATGCACCAGTTCCCACAAAATTTGCGCTCAGACGAGATTCTCTTTGATGACTTTCTTTCCAGCCCAGTGGGCCGTTGAGAGGATGTCAGATTGGAGGGTTGTCGACTCTGGGGACCGATCATCTGTGATTCAGCTAACTGAGGCCTCTTCGCGAGATGGTGATGCCAAACCAGAAATGGTAAACGTATCATCATTTTTCGAAAGTCTGTGACGCTGATGAACTCATAGGATGTCGAACCTTTGTCTGTGGATAGGTCCATACTTGTGAGAGGGATTGGGTTATGCAGGAAACCTTGGATTTCAGAATACTCGGTTCTTTTCAGTGTGAATCTGTTTATCAGTGGGTCCTGTTATCGGTACTTTGTTCTTGCTAAGGCGAAACGCTGGTTTTTCTCAACCAACAGCACAACAGTCTTGATCCCCTGTTTGCATTTGCATGTGCATTTTCATTTGCATTTCATTAACATGTGTTTATGTTGTAGGTGTATATTTCCTCTTCGATTCTCGTGATTCTGTTCCCTTTTTGTTGACATGGAGCCCTTGAGGAGGACCCTGGCTTACAAGTTTCCTATGCCTGATATTAGAACTTTGCGAAGTTTGATTTCTCTAGCTAATAAGAAGGTTATGGAGGATTTCAGAGAGTCTTATGGTAGGCTTTTGAATGTTGTTTGCAAACCTTCTTTGGATGAATTGAATGGCCTTCAGACGTTGCTGCAATTCTATGATCCTCAGTTGCGAGGCTTCACCTTTCAGAGTTTTGTTTTGGCGCCTACATTGGAGGAGTATTCTGATATGTTGGGAGTACCTATTCTAAACCAGATACCATTATATCATGTTGAGGGAGAGCCAGATTTGACTGAACTTGCCAAGGCTTTACATTTGGATGTCTATGAATTGAAAGGAAAGTTAGCTAGTAGGAATGGAATGTTTGGGTTTCCGTTACCTTTTCTTTCGGACAAGGCTCGATAGTTTGTTAAGAAAGGTTGTTGGGTGATATTCAGCGCTATATTAGCCCTATGTATCTATGGCATTCTTTTATTCCCGAACATCCCAGATTTTGTAGATGCAGATGCATTCCGTATCTTTGCTTCGAAGAACCTCATACCCACTCTGTTGGGCGATGTTTATCATTCCGTACATTACAAGAACGAGGACAGGAGAGGGAAAAGTGTATCTTGTTGCACACCTTTATTCTATTTGTGGTTCAAGAGTCACCTTCCCAAGACTGGTCTGTTCTCTGCTACTGCTGGTACTTCGAAATGGTCCGAGCGCTTGATGAGTTTGTCCGCCGAAGACATTGTTTGGTTTGATAGGGATGTATTAGGCATTGAGATTATCTATAGTTGTGGAAGATTTCCTAACGTCCCACTGGTCGGATGGAAAGGTTGCATAAACTATAACCCGGCCGTTGCTATCAGACAGTTTGGGTATGCACTGAGAGGTCCTCCGAAGGATGAAGAGATACAGGAATCTCTGTATCTCACTGGTCTGTTGGAGGGGATGCTTTAGCTAGGGTTGAACATGCCTGGAGAAATGTCCACAGGAGAGGAAAAGTTGCCTTGGGAAAGAGTAATAGTCAAGCATACACTCCCTATTTGGTTTGGATTCAGAGTAGAGCCAAAGAGTTGATGATGCCATATCCGTCTATTCAGCCTGTGCATCATCTTGAGATTGCAGAGCCTACCACAGTAGATATCCAGAAGTATAATCAGGTTCTGTCTAAGAAGGAAGAATTGAAAAAAGCTAATGAAGAATTGGAGAAAGAGATTATCCAGCTTCGCAGTGAGAAGATAAATGCAGTTCATTCTTTCAGAAGACAAACTGAGCTCGTGAACAAACTGGGTACGAACCTGACTAAGGAGACTAATGACAGAGAGCGCACAGGCCGAGATTTGAATGTCGCTTACAGTGTCCTTGCCACCAAGAAGGGAGAGTTGGATAAGGCTTACATGAGGATCTCCAAGTTTGAATCAATATGGAATGCCACGCTCACCAACAACAAGGAGCGTGAAGACCGATTAAAACTTCAGATCAGCAAGCTGAAGGCTCAGCTTAATGCCAAAGATGTGGAAATTGCAGCAGAAGCATCACTTAGACGAGACAGCGAATACAGGTTGAATAAAGCGATCGCGAACTTGAAAGATCTCAGGTTGAGGGCTAACTCCAAGAGACATAGGCCTGAAGAAGCTTCGGAGGATCACGTCGATAGCCTACGGCATACTGTCAGTCAGCAGGATTTGCTTATTCAGGGGCTACTTGCAAGACCGGATCATCCTAAGACATTGAGGCTGTTAGAGGATTTCCGATCATGTCATCCAGCTTGACCTATTCTGTTTATTTCTGTTGTAGTTTTTGTTGTTTATTTGTTGTATTGACCATTGCCAGGCTTGTTGGTTGAGGTCTTTTTCCTTATTTGTACTCATTTGTAGTTTGTATATTTCCTGATGGCTTTTTGATCTATATATGAGGAGTTGGTATTCTATGCTTGTCAGCAGAGTTCTCCATTGTCATGTTTTTCCTGGAAACTAGAATCGAGGGGGAAATGTCCCTATTGCATAAATACATGTCTGCATTTTAGCATGTTTCTCGCATTTGCAGGTGCATCGGAACTGTTAACCTTATCTTGTTTCTTATGCCACTAGTGTTTCAGGATTGCAGATCAGATAACTCACCGCTACGGTACCAGAGGAAACCAGAAAAGACTGATGGATCAGATGCAGGTAGAAATGCAAGAGATGAGAGATCGTATGACACAGCTGATGGAGGTCATGCAAGGGGTAACGGTGGTAATGGTAATGGAAACGACTTTGGCCTCGACACCACAGGTGTTGTACATGGTAGCATGGACCATACCTGGAATGAGGATAGGCAGGATGATTTGTTCTCGCCAAGATTTATAAATGCTGAAGTACCTTCTGAGGCTGATAGAAGGATTAAGATGATCGAAGAGAAGATGAGACATCTTGAATGCCAAAATTCTATGGGGCTGGATATGTCTAACCTAGGGCTGATCCCAGGGTTGAGAGTGCCTCACAAATTCAAAGTGTATGACTTCGATAAGTACAAAGCCACTACTTGCCCGAGGGTTCACCTGCGCTCGTACTATAGAAAGATATCCGCATACTCGGACGACAAAAAACTCTTGATGCACTTTTCCTAGGACAGCCTGTCCGGTCCCTCTTTGGAGTGGTACATGGGGCTGGAGCCCACTAACATCCGTAGCTGGAAAGACTTAGCCGAAGCTTCTGTAAGACACTATCAGTACAACAGTGACCTTGCACCAAATAGAGTCCAGTTGCAGAATCTTTCCCAAAAGAATAACAAATGCTTTAAAGAATACGCCCAGAGGTGGCGAGAGCTTGCTGCTAGAGTGCAGCCTCCTATGGTAGAGCGCGAGCTTATTGACATGTTTGTTGCTACTTTACCAGGGATGTACTATGAAAAATTAATTAGCAGTATGTCGGGAAGTTTTTCAGACTTGATAATCACCGGTGAAAGGGTGGAAAACAGCATCAAGCTCGGAAAGATTCAGGCGGGAGAGGTACCCTCAGCTGGAGGAGGAGGGAAGAAGGTATTTAGGAACAAGAAGCGTGAAGGTGACGTTAACTCAATGGCAAGTTCTAGAGGAAGAGGAAGGGGTTAGCCACAGAATCAATATAGGCAACAGCAAGTTGCCAGTGTCACTATTCCTGTGCAACCACAACAACAACAACAACAACAAAGGCAGTATCAGCCACAACAACAAAATCAACAAGGTTATAGGTGGTTTCCTGATAGGGCCAGGCCGAATAGAGTATTTGACACTCCACCGATGCCCTACTCTCAAGTGCTTCAGACTTTATTACAGCTGCAGTTGATTCAGAAAAGGACTCTAGCTCCTTTGACAGGTACTCCCCCACCTGGCTATGACGCAAATGCACGTTGCGAGTTTCACTCTGGGGCGCCTGGTCACTCTATTGACGATTGCAAGGCTTTTAAACACAAGCTCCAAGATCTCATTGACAGTAAAGCAATAAATTTTTCTCATGACGCACCTAATGTTGTGCAGAACCCTATGCCAAACCATGGGCAGGCTAGGGTTGGTGCTATTTTGGTGGAAGAGGATTTAGACTTGATAATGGATGTGAATGAGTTGAAAACTCCATTGAAGTTTGTGAAAGATAAATTACTGGGAGGAGGGGTATTCCCAGGCTGCAATGAGGATTGTGTTGATTGTTTAAGTCATCCTGAGGGATGTGTTGATTTGAGAAAGTGTATCCAAGGAATGATAGATGAGGGGACGTTGCAGTTTGAACGAACCGCAAAAAAGAAACCTGTTGAGGAAGTAAGTGAAGAGAGGGACGAGGTCGCTACGATCTCGATCCCATATAAGACTATAACTATCTCAGCGCCTCCTAGACCACCAACAATCACTATTACCAAAGCAGGGCCTGTGCCTTATGAAAGCACCAAAGCGATTCCGTGGAACTACGGAGCTGAGGTGTATTGTAATGGTCAGAAGATAGATTTGAAAATTTTTCCTGTGGAGTCAGCAGAGAATGTTGTGGGAGCAGGAGCGATCACCCGAAGCGGCAGGGTCTTTGCATCGCCTGAAGTGGTGGCTGAAAAAGTAGATAGAGGGAAAGGTAAAATGGTAATAGAAGAAACTTCCCAGTCTGGTGAAAGGGAATCTTTGGAGAATGATGTGGAGGAAGTCATGAGGCTGATACGCAAAAGCGACTACAAGATAATCGAGCACTTCCAGCAGACACCTTTCAAAATTTCAATATTATCGCTGTTGTTAAGTTCCGAAGCTCACAGGAATGCATTGATGAAAGTGTTGAGTACCGCTTTCGTGCCCCAGGAAATATCAGTGAATCAGCTTGAAGGGGTTGTTGGGCATGTAAACGCGGGAAATGGCCTTGGATTTACAGATCTAGACTTAACGCCAAGGGGCAGAAACCACAATTGTGCGCTGCATATTTCTGTTGAATGTAGAGGAGTGGTTATGTCCCATGTCCTTGTTGACACAGGGTCATCTTTGAATGTGCTACCAAAGAAGGCACTTATGAAGCTAGATACTCGAGGCATTACCTATACACCAAGTGATTTGGTTGTACGTGCTTTCGACGGTACTCGGAGGTCTGTCTTTGGTGAGCTGACTTTGCCTATCCAAGTGGGCCCAGAAGTTTTTGATGCCGTGTTTATATCATGGACATTCAGCCTTCTTATAGCTGTTTGTTGGGCAGACCATGGGGCCACTCGGCTGGGGCTGTTACATCGACTCTGCATCAGAAGTTGAAATACATGGTTGGTGGCAGTGTTGTGACAGTGTGTGGAGAAGAGGACATCATGGTTAGTCACCTGTCTTCTTTCAAGTATGTAGAGGTAGACGGGGAAATTCATGAGACTCTGTGTCAAGCCTTTGAAACCGTTTAGTTGAAGGATAAATCTCCGGTGGTGAGAAAAGAGCCTGAGGTGGCTATGTCTTCTTTCAAAGGATGGGGGAAGGTGATTGATATCCCTCAAAAGCAAGACAAATTCGGTCTGGGGTACCACCCATCGTCTTCACAAAGCACGTCGAAGTTTAAGGGACCGATCATGTTTACTAGCGGGGGTGTCTTCTTCGAGCAGCTTAATGCCATTTCTGATGCTGAAGCTGGAGACAGTGACTGTGATATGGATGCTTGGATCAAGCCATGCATTCCAGGACAACGTATATGCAACCGGTCCATTGAGGAATTTGTCCAACTGACCAATTGTGGAGGCGAATCGCCACACATCACATAAGTCTGCAAGACATTGGTTAATGCAGGTTTCGATGATGAGAAATTCCCTGGATAGATTGGAAATTATGAACTCCAGATCTACTAAAACAGATGCAACGTATCACCCACCATATCCTTTTATACTTGTCTTAAAACTGCTGAAATGAATATACTATGTGTAGATAAAATGCAATCATGACCAAAGGCATGAAAGACCACAAACTGGTGATTTTTTGCAGGTTTGCAGGGCATGAGTCAACCATAGGGTCGGCGCATGCATCAGAACAATTCTCCACTAGTCAGCGCACAAGGCAATGAGTCGACCATAGGGTCGGCGCATGAAGGAAAAACTTTCTAACGGGTCAGCGCGTAAAGGCATGAGTCGACCATAGGGTCGGTGCATAAGGGAAATAGTTTTCAACGGGTCAGCGCACGCCGACTGTATGGTCGACGCATACTGATGAATTTTCCAGATTTCCAAACAACACAGGCTATGCGTCGATGCACAGACCTGCTGCGGTCGACCGTTCACGCGGAAATTCTGTTTTTAAATGTTTCCCTCTTATATTTGAAATACTGTTTTGTCTAAAATTGTGTTGGCACTATATATACTTGTTTAACCACTTGTGTCATTTTAACATTTGATAATCTTTTGATTCATGTGTTCAAAAACAAGAAAGAGTGAAATAGGTGTCCAAGATTCATCATCTTCATCTTCAACATCTCACAACATTTCAATTACACACAATCATTTTTGAAATGCATTTGTGAGAGATTCAAGGTGATAAGGTTCGAAGCTTAGATTGGAGAATCAAGTTCGGGTTGAAGATTGTGACAGGTTCTTTCTTGAATAAAACCGTTGGGGTTTTATCCTCCAAGATTGGTTTGAATTTTGGGGGTTTTTGGACGAGATTCTTCATCAAGGGTCAACCGAGCGAAGGTGATTGTGAAGAGGTGTTCTTCACAAGTCTAGTAGCGGATTCGGTGATTTTGAAGGGAAGATCTCGGGGTCGATTTATTGCTGTTGAGATCAGCCGGAGCCGAAGGTTTAAATAACAACGTGTTATTCAATAAGGTGGCTGGAGTCGGAGGTCCATCAACACAAATCGGAGGACTTGATTCATCTTAAATCAAGGGGCAAGGAGTGAAAGCAACTTTCAACACATTGAGATTTCTGTTGTATATTTGCTGCTCAATCCTTGTATAAACTGTTACATTCAACAGGTGATATCTATAAAATCTATCTCAATTCTAGTTTTAGAATTGAGGGTAGACGTACCCCAAAGCGAGGACGACGGGGGAACTGCCTCACCAAATACTTGTCTTCTCTATTTTTCAGCATTTACGTTATAGCTCAAAATAAGTGATTTTTGTATAAGCTCTATTGTCAAAATTGTGATATCAATTGAGTAAGAGGTTAAAACTCTGTTTTTGACTCCAAAGTACAACAAGACATTGTACTAGGCTGGTTGGAATCACTTACTCAACATAAATATCACTTGGAGTGTTTTGCACACCAAGTGTTTGACATATTGCTTGAACCAAAATTATCTTACTTGTGTATTTAGTTTTGGTTTGGTCTTTGAATCATTGGAACTAGGAATCCTTACAACTGAAGTAGATAATTGATAAGTGTAATTAGTGTTGTGATTCTATTTTCCAAATTGTCATTAATCCAAAGGCTTACGCATATCCGGTTTTCCAATAACCGTTCGTTTTAGACTATATTTTCCTCGGCCGCTTCCGCACTTAAAACATTTTTAAAACCAATTTAAAATTGGTAGCGCCGACTCAAATTTTAATTGGGGATCTATTCAACCCCCCTTCTAGATTCGTGCCATAGTCTAGCACAATGAATAGTAATGCTTTTGTTTTTCAATTATTGTACGACCCTATGTTCTACCCGGGGCATAGTGGTTTGTTATTTCAGGGCTTGTTTGTTTATGTTTGAATACTGTTTCATCTATTAATCAAAGGGCGTTTTTCCATTCAAATTTTGAGATCTCTGTTTTTCTTGTTTTTATTTGTTAACAATAAAATGGCAATGTGTTTGTTTGCATATCATTTGAAACACTTAACCATTTTCATTGCAGGTCTCATATCATTGCAGATGACACCGATCAAGAATCTTCTATGACTCGCTTCGACTTTGATAACCCGGTATTTCAAGTTGAAGAAGAGATTGATCAGGATGAAGACTTGCCCGAAGAGCTAGCCAGACTCTTAAGACAAGAAGAGAAGATCATTTTGCCTCATGAAGAAGAGATTGAGGTCGTCAACTTAGGTTCTGAAGAGGTTGTCAGAAATGTCAGAATAGGGGCTGCATTGCAAGATGACATCAAGCAAAGGCTGATCGAGATGCTTCGAGAGTACAATGACATCTTTGTTTGGTCTTACGAAGATATGCCCGGACTTGACACTAACATTGTGGTTCATCGATTGCCACTTCAGGAAGAATGTCACCCCGTCAAGCAGAAGCTCAGAGGGACGAGACCAGACATGGCTGTAAAAATCAAAGAAGAAGTTCAAAAGCAGTTGGACTGTGTATTTTTAGCCGTGACAACTTACCCTCCGTGGGTCGCTAACATTGTACCTGTACCTAAGAAGGATGGTAAGGTACGAACGTGCGTTGATTATAGAGACTTGAATAAGGCGAGCCCAAAGGATGATTTCCCGCTCCTGCACATTGATGTATTGGTCGACAATACGACTCAATTCTCGGTGTTTTCCTTCATGGGTGGCTTCTCCGGTTATAATCAGATAAAAATGGCACCGGAAGACATGGAGAAAACAACATTCATTACACCGTGGGGAACATTTTGCTATAAGGTGATGCCGTTTGGGTTGAAAAATGCAGGGGCAACTTATCAGCGGGCAATGGTGACTTTGTTTCATGATATGATTCATCATGAGATCGAGGTCTATGTTGATGACATGATTGCAAAGTCCCAAACGGAGGAAGAGCATCTGGTCAACTTATTGAAGCTGTTTGAGAGGCTGAGGAAGTTCAAATTGAGGTTGAATCCAAATAAGTGCACTTTTGGAGTTCGGTCCAGAAAGTTATTGGGGTTTATTGTCAGCAGAAAAGGAATCGAGGTAGATCCTGCAAAAATAAGAGCTATTCAAGAAATGCCAGCGCCGAAGAGTGAAAAAGAGGTTTGTGGCTTCTTAGGGAGGTTGAACTGCATTGCTCAGTTCATATCTCATCTAACAGCCACATGTGAACCAATGTTTAAACTGTTAAAGAAAGATCAGGCGGTTGTCTGGAATGAAAATTGGCAAAGAGCATTCGATAAAATAAAACAATATTTGCAGGAGCCTCCGATACTGATACCCCCAGTTGCTAGAAGACCATTAATCATGTATTTAACGGTTCTTGAGAATAGTATGGGTTGTGTTCTCGGTCAACACGACGAGACAGGAAGAAAAGAGCATGCAATTTATTATTTGAGTAAAAAGTTCACAGATTATGAGTCCCGTTACTCGATGCTCGAAAAAACGTGTTGCGCATTCGCTTGGGCAGCCAAACGTTTAAGACAGTACATGCTCAATCATACAACCATGCTAATTTTGAAGATGGATCCAATTAAATATATCTTTGAAAAGCAGGCACTTTCTGGAAGGATTTCCAGATGGAAAATGGTACTGACAGAGTACGACATCCAGTATGTTTCTCAGAAAGCCATTAAAGGGAGTGTTATGTCAAAATACCTTGCTGAACAACCAATTGATGATTACCAACCAATGAGATTTGAATTTCCTGACGAGGACATTATGTACTTGAAAGCAAAAGATTGTGATGAGCCATTACCCACTGAAGGTCCGGAGAAGGGTTCCCAATGGCAGATGATATTTGATGGCGCAGTTAATTCATATGGTAGTGGAATTGGGGCAATTATCACGACTCCTCATGGAACTCATATCCCCTTCACTGCTAGATTAACTTTTCCCTGTACCAACAATGAAGTCGAGTACGAAGCATGTATCATGGGTTTAGAAGAAGCTATTGAGTTGAGGATCAAGAATCTCGATGTATATGGCGATTCAGCGCTAGTTGTTAACCAGATCGAAGGAGAATGGGAAACTCGTCAGCCCAATCTGATCCCTTACAAGGATTATGCAAGAAGACTGTTACCATTCTTCGATCGTATAGACTTCCACCATGTGCCAAGAGCGGAGAATCAAATGGCAGACGCTTTGGCTACACTGTCTTCAATGTACAAGGTCAATTTTTGGAATGAAGAGCCAAGGATTGTTATCTCACGCCTCGACAGGTCCGCTTTCATATTTGCCATTGAGGGAGCTTCCGATGGTAAACCGTGGTTCCATGACATCCAGAATTTCCTTAAGAACCAAGAGTACCCGCCAGGGGCGTCGACCCAGGATAAGAAAAATCTTAGGAGATTGTCTGGTAACTTTTACCTTAACCCAGATGGTGTGCTCTATAGAAGGAATCATGATCTGGTACTACTCAGGTGTATGGACGAAAAAGAAGCAAGCTTGCTTATGGAAGAAGTCCACGAGGGTACTTTTGGCACGCATGCCAGCGGACATGCCTTGACTCGAAAGATACTACGAGCTGGTTATTTTTGGCTAACAATGGAGTCAGATTGTTTCATATTCGCGAAGAGATGCCATAAATGCTAAATTTATGCTGATAAGATTCATGTTCCGCCGTGCCCGTTGAATGTAATGCCATCCCCTTGACCGTTTTCCATGTGGGGCATTGATATGATTGGAAAGATCGAGCCCACTACTTCCAATGGAAACCGTTTTATCCTGGTAGCTATCGATTATTTCACCAAGTGGGTGGAGGTAGTATCATACGCTAATGTAACCAAACAAGTGGTAGCAAGATTCATAAAGAAGGACACCATCTGCAGATATAGAGTCCCCGAGCGAATCATTAATGACAATGGTTCGAATCTGAACAATAAGATGATGAAGGAGTTATGCCAGAACTTCAAGATTGAACATCACAACTCATCTCCCTATCGGCCGAAGATGAATGGCGTTGTTGAAGCGACCAACAAGAACATCAAAAAGATAGTGCAAAAGATGGTTGTTACTTACAAAGATTGGCATGACATGTTGCCTTTCGCCTTGCACGGTTATCGTACGACGGTACACACATCAACCGGGGAAACTCCTTTCTCACTAGTGTACGGTATGGAAGTTGTCCTACCGCTAGAGGTTGAGATTCCTTCTTTAAGGGTTTTGGTTGACGTAAAGCTTGATGAGGCAGAATAGATCAAGAACAGATTGAATCAACTTAGTCTGATGGATGAAAAGAGGCTAGCATCTATTGCATATGGTCGTTTGTACCAGAGCCGGATGAAGAAAGCTTACGATAAGAAGGTGCGCCCTCAAAGCTTTCAGACGGGCGATCTTGTGCTGAAAAAGATCCTCCCACCATACTCAGATCACAGGGGCGAATGGACTCCCAATTATGAAGGTCCATACGTTGTACAAAAGGTTTTCTCTGGAGGAGCCTTAGTATTATCCACCATGGACGATGAAGATTTTGCATCCCCTGTGAACGCAGACGCAGTTAAAAAATACTTTGCTTAAAAGAGACCCGCTGGACACAAAAAGAAAAGTCCAGGCAAAAATGGGGCATCCTGGCGAACCGTAAAAAAGGAAAAAGGTTCGGGAAAAAATTAGGAATAAAATTGAAAAGATGTTAACCCGCAAAGTTGAAAACCTGGAAAGGCGACTTTGGCAAAAATGGGTATCCCGGTGAATCGAAAACCCCCAAAGGACGGTTCAGGCAAAAGTCAGGGATTGAAAAGCAAATGATTGCGGTCTGCGTATGAACTTCATTGCTTAGTGGATTGGGAGAACCTGAGGGCTGTTTATCCGAATCAATCTCTTCTGAAGAAGAAGCGTCGGGAAAGCTTCAGGGTCAAGCGAGTCATAGAGGAATCAGCTCATGGTGTTTGTCTGCGCCACATTGCCGACATTGCTGTAATTTTCTTTTAAAATGTACACTTTTGGATTTGCTTTTGTGCATACTTGTAGTTTTGCGCGGCTTCCTCTTTTCAGGAGTTGCATCTGTTGTAAAACTTTGTCTATTCACAGGCCGATTATCAATAAACATATACTATTCAGTACTTGTCAGTGTGCTTTATTTTAGCTTTTACTATTTTGTTTGTGAAAAACGCCCGATGTTTTTGATGAACTTGCATACATAAACTTGCAGGCCTTGGCCAATAATTGTTAAAACTCTGATATTAACTAAATAATGTCACGGATGATAACCAAGATAGTCTTGTTGTATAGGATGTCTTGTCTGTTTGTTTTTTTGCAGGGTGTTACCCTTGGGGCAAGGTTTTATGAATATGGTTGTATTCATATGTTCCCTAAACAGTATTATTCTCCAGCAGTTGAAGTTGCATCTCTATCCCAGTAGAGTTATGTGCAGTGGGTTAGCATGCCCTTGGCAGTCTGCCGGTGCACTTTTAATCCTCCGCAGAGTACAAGTATGTGTTTACTCCCCAGCGAGTCAAGGTTTGGGTGTATCCCCACAGAGTAGGTGCCAAGTTTTCCCCAGCAGTGGCTTGTTACTTTTTCCCTCTCATTCAGTTTGATTGTAGGAACTCAGCTTCCAACAGTACAGACTAAGGCCTCTGGCGGTTAGGTCTTTGTTCCCCAAGATAGTTGCGTCTTGGAAGGCCGTTCAGGGCATTGTTGTTCTCTATCATGTAAGTTAGGTAGTTTAGCCTGGATGATTCAAGTACTCGGTGAGTTGTTTATTACTCAGAAAGTTTGTATTCCAGAGAGTCAGTCTGGACATTTTCCTCAGCAAGTGATGATCTGCATCCTAGGCTGAGTTTGGATTTCCTGTTCATATATGAATTTTGTTCCCGGTAGGTGAGCCTTTCAGGGCCTTTTCGCTTCGGCGTAAGTCCAATTGTTATTGGCATGGGTAAGCTTTTCCCTACAGGTTTGTTTGTTGTTCCTGACAGGATGGTTTCTGTTTCTCTAGCATTTATTTTGATGTTTTAGTTCTGATGCATCTGCATGCGTGCATAGCATCTACCTAAACGCGTAGCATTTCCATCTCGTATGGAGCATTACGCCATTTTAAAACATATGCATGTGAAACATAAATTAGGTTGTTGTCTCTTTGTTTCAGGTGTATCTTCGGAGGTTGGATCTTCTCCTTTGGTATCCAGACCATGTGATTTCTCTTAGCCCGCGTGGTATCCAGACCTCGACTCGTGTTATTCCCCAGCAGCATCTTAGGATCTGAGTGGATCATGATAAGTATGGTGATGAATTGCTTAGTCCGTTGAGTATCCAGACTCCGGTCCATTCCTAGTTGATGAGGTTTTCCTTTTTCCGTCGAGTATCCAGACTCCGGTAAAGTCAGTTGGGTATCCAGACCCTGATGAATCTTGTTTGTACCTATATTCATTGAGTATCCAAACTCTAGTAAAGGCAGTTTTGGTATCCAGACCATGGTAGTTTATCCGATGCTCCGTGATATCCAGATCATAGTAGTTATTGTTACCTCTTATTGCCGTGTGGTATCCAGACCTTGGCACCCAATATTTTACTCAACCCACATGGTATCCAGACCAAAGCTCATATTGCCTCCCAGCAACGTCCTTTGACTTGAACTTTTAGAATATCCCGATCCTGATGAATATATTCCTTATTGCATTGAGTATCCAGACTCAGATTTAACCGAGTATCCAGACTCAGGTTATTTGCATAGAGCATCTAGGCTCAGATTGCATTGAGCATCCAGGCTCAGGTTATTGAGTATCTAGACTCAGATTTATTAACCGAGTATCCAGACTAAGGTTATTTGCATAAAGCATCCAGGCTCAGATTGCATTGAGCATCCAGGCCCAGGTTAATTGAGTATCTAGACTCAGGTTATTTACATAGAGCATCCAGGCTCAAGTTGCATTGAGCATCCAGGCTCAGGTTAATTGAGTATCCAGACTCAGGTTATTTACATAGAGCATCCAGGCTCAGATTGCATTGAGCATCCAGGCTCAGGTTATTGAGTATCCAGACTCAGATTTATTAGCTGAGTATCCAGACTCAGGTTATTTGCATAGAGCATCCAGGCTCAGATTGCATTAAGCATCCAGGCTCAGGTTAATTGAGTATCCAGACTCATGTTACTTACATAGAGCATCCAGGCTCAGATTGCATTGAGTATCCAGTCTCAGGTTATTGAGTATCCAGACTCAGATTTATTAACCGAGTATCCAGACTCAGGTTATTTGCATAGAGCATCCAGGCTCAGATTGCATAGAGCATCCAGGCTCAGGTTAATTGAGTATCCAGACTCAGGTTAATTTCATTGAGCATTCAGGTATAGATTTGCATTAGAGCATCTAGGCTCCAGTTTTTGAGCATCCAGGCTCCAGTTGTTGAGTATCCAGACTCAGATTTGTTCTTTGAGCATCCAGGCTCCAATTTGTGTTTTTGAGCATTCAGGATCCGATTACCTCGAGCATTCAGGCTTCGATTTCTATGGAGTACCCAGACTCTGGTAACTTGGATTGTTACTTTTCGCCAATATGGTATCCAGACATGGCGTCACTTTCGACGTTTGTATTCTTCTTCCCCAATGGAGTGGTTTTGAGATAAGTACAACTATTTTCAGATTTTTTCTGCGGTTGGAAAATTTCCAGGTTCTTTGGTATTCAATCGTCTTTTACCTTGATTGCGTGAAAGTCGTTCGCTTTTCACTCATTCAGGTCCAAGTCGTTTGAATAGGGGAGCTGTTGTACCCCAAAATTTGCTCAACCTTTTCTTTACTTAGTTTATGTTTCATTTCATTTGGTTCTAGCATTTGCATTGCATATCATATTTCATTGAACAGGGGATCAAGGGGTTGTGCATAGCAAGAGAAGTCTTCTCAGAGTGGTGAGCCTAAGCAAGGGATTTTACTAAAGCTTGAGTGGTCATCAGGACATCTTGAAGTGGTCAGTAGTCTTCTGAAAGGATAGATGGATGTGTGTGGGTTAGCTCCTAACTTGGAGGCCATTTGAAAAGCATCAGAGGATTGTGAAGTCATGATTATGGGTGTGAGATGTTGAGAGAGCTCATTCAGTGCTTTGAGAGCCATTTGGAGCTTATTCACGTTGTTGTGTGAAGTGGAACAAGCCCCAGTCAAAAGTGTGTCATCCAGGATTTTCATCTTGTAAATCCTCAGTTAACTGTGAAATTGAAGGAAGTTACAACTTAATTCCAAGTCTATATGGTCATGGGATGTTGTGTTGAGAGGTCTAATATATCATTTCAATATCAATTCATCAAGGATCAAGAGTGTGAGAAGTTACTAAATTAGGGTTCTCAGGGTAAAATCCCTTATTTAGTGCATGGCTTCAAGACCACCTACCTCAATATACAAGTCTCATCTCAACTTTTGGCCAACATGGAACTTGTAGAGCATGTTCGTAGCTTTCTTTTGAGTACTAGAAGTCCTTGATTGGATTTATAGAACTCAAGTTATGATCTAGACAAGTTACAGGTCATCAGATAAATGTGATTTTGGTCAACAAACGTCAACCAACTTCCAAGCCATTTTTTACCTAGAAGGGTGTTTCTCCTCAACTTCTGGCCAACATGAACGTTGTAGGGAATGGTCTTAGCTTTCCAAATAGTACTAGAAGTCTTTCATATGATTTGTAGAACTCAAGTTATGAGGGGTACAAGTCGGGGGTATTTTGGGAAAATAAGATTACAGGTCATAAAATTATAGGTCCATTTCACCAACTTGCACACTTCAAATGGAAATCTTTTCAACATGAAACTTGCTCCAAATAGGGCCGTTTGCATTACCAAATCATTTCTTGTCATGGTTGGAGCTTGGATTGAAGATTGGATGTTTGAATTTTTCATAAAGAAGGCTTAAAATGAGAAATTGAGATTTAAATGATTTTGAACTTTCTCAAGGCAAATTTATGCATTTTCTGAGTGCAAATAATGTTCCAAAGACATTGCCATTTTCACATTTGCAATTTGAGGTCTTTAGATTGGTCATTTTTATGGTTTCTTCATCTTGAAGTAACAAGTTGGAAATCCATCATAAGATCAAAACAAGGCTCAATTCTTGGCCCTTTGATCAGCTCAAGCCATTTGGAATTGATTTGAAACAGAATCAAGGTTGGTGCAGTGGAAAAATACACGTATGGCAAGTGGAAAAAGTGTGAAAAATTGGATTTGTGAATTGGGCTTTAGGGCATGAATTGAAGCATCATTTTCATCTGAACCCAACATATAAGAGGCTAGGAAACTTCCCAGACCTAGAGAGCTCGTTTTGGTGGTGAATTGGCAGAAATAGCAAGATGGAAAAGTGAGAGCAAGTTGAAAATCGGTTTTGGATCTACACACCATTGCAAGCAAAATTGAGTTGATCAAAAGCTTCCTTAAGGCATTTGGAACGTTTCTGGGTGGTTTGTTCAAAGAATCAGCCAAAGACAAGACCCAGTGGAGGTGCTCCACTAGGTAAATTCAAAATCACCATATCTCTCATTTTAAGCTTTGTTTTTGTACCATTATTGCATACTTGAGACGTAGAAACAATGTAGATCGTTAATGTATAAAATGAACTGGCATTTGGTGTGTTTTCAGTTTGATGCATAATTCTTGTTGTTTGAATTTTGGCTCATTCTTGAGTTCTTAGAGCAAATGAAGCTTGGATTTGAACTCCTTGTGAGTTGTAGAAGCATTCTGGACATTTTGGTTGGCTAATTTTAAGCTTTCAGTTTTTGTTCATTTTTGCATTTGTCTTCGATTTAGTTTATTTGTTGCTCAAAAGTCAAAACTAAGGTTGGATTTGAGTTCCTCTTGTTGAGAGGATGAATTTGCACTATGATTTTGTTAATTTTGGTTGAGTTTGCATGACTGTGATTTTTCTGGTGACTGTTCACGACGGTGAGGGGCCGGAGAAGATGACCGGAAGGGATCTCCAGCCACCCTCTGGTTTTCTGGTCTTTGTTTGACTTTTCATGTTGGAAGATGACTCATACACCGTTTGATCTATTGAATTTCATTTTGGACGTACGTGATTAAGACATATAATATGCTCCTTTTGACCAGATGCACATGATTAAGTTTGAATTTCATTTAATGTGTTGGCACGCTAATGGCCTTGTGATGTGCATACTGAATGATCAGGTGGTTCTGATTGATTTCCACGCTGGTCCACATGTTGACCAGCCCTGGTGGATTATTAATATGACCTAATTCTGTTTGGGCGCCTTGGGCCCCATATGCTATGCACACCCCCTTTTTGGCCCAGTCCACTTTTTTAACTGTTTTTTCTTGCTATTTACACTGCGGTTTTAATTGTTTTTATTTTATTTTCATTTCTTTTTTTTGTTTATTTTCTTGTTTCAATTTGATTCATTTAAATGAATTCTCCAATTATTAAAATTCACCAAAAATATGTTTTAAACTCCTTGGAGTGTCCTTTATTTTATAGAATTTTTTATTTTATTTTTTATTTTAATTTTCATTTAAAAATGAATTAATTAATTGGAGAGGTTTTATTTGATTTAAATTATGACATTGTGGTTTCTTTTAATTGTTTCTTCATTTTCCTTTTGGTCCAATGAGTGAAAATTGTTCCTCATACTCTTGATGAGTTGAACAATTTTTTAGGACCATTTTGCCCCTGGTTGGTTGACTTTAGGGTTTATTTTGTTGCTTTCCTTTTGATCCTCGATTCTCCCATTTCAAAGTGGTACATCTTGAATTCAATTTTCTTTTGATGGTGCTTTGAGGGGATATGGACCTTGTGCCCTTGGCTTCTGTTTGCCAACTTTTTTGGCTATCTTGTGCATTTTATTTGGTAATTGTTGAGCCTTTTTCCTAATTTTGAGATGACTTGCAAGTCAAGTCATCTCCAAGGGAGGTTCCCACATACATCTTGACCTAGTTTGACTTAGATATGATATTTTTTGATCCCTTGAGCTTCCAATGCCTTGTAATTCATGTTGTCAACATGTTAAGGATGTTTTTGGTTCAATTTTAGGTCATGACAATGCTTTTTGCTTGCTCATTTGTGTTCATCTTTTGAGTCTTTTGATTAGGGTTTCTATGTGGAACTTTCTTGCTTTTCCTTTGTGCATATGCTTGCTTTCTCTTGTGGTGTGCTTGCTTTTGCATTTGTGCACTCTCTCCTCATCCTCCATTCTGTCCCATGACTTTGGAATGTTATTTAAGGTAGCTTGGTCCCTCCTGAGGAGGAACTTGAAGCTTACCTAAAGTAATGAATCCATGAGGACTTTTTCTTAGCGACTTTGTCACACTTGTTTGCTTGCTTTTGTTGCATCTCTCTCCCTTTTCTCTTTGCATCCTCATGTGCATGCTTGGTTGAGATGGGCTTGTGGTGGCTACTGCCTCACACATGTTTTCCTCCCACTTTCATTCTATGTTTTCTTGTTTGTGCATTTCATGTATGCATTCTCTTATTTGCATGTCTTATTTTATTCTTTCTTCTTCTTTTGTATTCCTTCCCTTAGGATTTCTAATCTCTCTTGTTTAAGAGAGGTTATGATAGACATTAGGTTTCTAACCATGCATGATAACATTAGGTAGTCCCCTTTTGAATCCCAACTTTAGGTCCACTTTGCATGATAACTTTTAGGATTGATTAGTCTCCCATTAGTTTTCCCTTTCTCTTCTCATCTTCAAACATTCATAAAGCACTTATAAAGGATGACAATTGTTGTACGCTACTGATAACGCGAAATCGTATATATATATAATGACGTACATTTTTACTAATCAGTGACCGGTTTCACTCCGATTTCTGATATTTCCACATTATTTGTCCAGTATTTTGCAGGTATTCAAAGTTCATGCTCAAATGGAGCAAGATGAAGAAAACAAGCAATTACAGATGAAAACCAGATGAAAAACAAGCCAAAAACAGCAAATACGAATTTTCTGATGTGACGACCGTCATACGTGTTACGACCGTCACAGGTCCATGACGACCGTCATGCAATAAAAATGCAGAAATGTTGCACATGCTGTGAAGTGCTTTCAAATGCCAAAAAGGAGTGGGCCACTAAGTCCTATATTTTCTGAGACCAATCCCACTCCCTGAGGCAAAATAACCATTGGAAATTCCATATATAAAAGGAGGGGAGCTAGTACCAGAAAGGAGAGCTGCATTGAAGACGCGAAGTGCTGCCAATTTACTTTCAGAGCAATTTTTAGTTTCCCAATTTCTTATCATTTATTGTTTCCTTTTTCTTTCTTTCCTTGCAATTGTTGTTTTACTTTCCAAATTCTATTATGTACGAGTAATTGGCATAAAGACTAAATCCTGCCGTCATTTTGGAGGATTTCCCAAAAGCCAATCGAATTATTTACAGGTTCTTATTTTAATCGTTAATTGATTTCCATTTCCCATTATAATGCATATTTATATTTTCTGCCATTATTTACGTGTTCTTAATTTAAATTCCATGTTCGGCTAAATTTAAGTAATCGGTATGTAATAAGTGGTCAGATGGGATTTGATAATTAACCGGTGTATACCTTCCTTTTCAAACTTATTTATGGCTTCAGTTTTTAAATCGACTTTTCTAAAATAAATGTTCGTCGCGACAGCGAGAACTTATTTAAAAGCAATTTTGCCACGACAGTGGGAAATTCATAAAGGTACGAACCAACAAGCGACAGCTGAGGTTAGGTCCAGATAGTAAAAACTAAGCATTCATTTTAAAAACAGCGACAACACTTTAAAAAGGATTAGAGCTTAATGGTTTTCAAAAAGTAATTTTAACCGCGAACGGGATAGCGACAACATACGTTTCGCCTTAGAGTTGCGACTAGCATCAACAACCTTACTGAGACGAAGGTCTTTAAATCGTCATTTTCTTCTTAAACTATTTTTGAAAACACCAAAAACACCAGTAACTTGTCGAATCCTTGAAGAACCAACATATTGCATACCGATTCAAGCATTTATACCTTAAGTAACATTTTAGTTCCCCTATAGTTTACGCACTTATTTTGCTTTTATTCCCCTAAAACCATACCAACCTAGCTAAACACAGTAACACCCAAAAATACTAGCTTGATTAGGAGTCCCTGTGGGATCGATATCTTTTATTACTACGCGATAGACTGTGCACTTGTAGTTAATTCAGTTAGACATAGAAAGTCACGATCAAGTTTTTGGCGCCGTTGCCGGATACCCGTTTAGTCAATAGTGTAATCCTTTGTTACACAGTATAGACTAGGTTAACTAGTCTCTCTCCCTCTACTCGTTCTTCGGTTGTATGCCAAGTACTCGCTCACAAGGCGACATCTTACAACCTACAATCGCCGAACTAGAGCGCTTCTTACATTTAAGAAGGCGCATCCTCGAATATCAACGAAAACACAATATTCCTGATCTTCTAGCTCATTCTCCTGTTGAAGAATCAAAGATGGCTGACGGACCTCAGAACAAACCGTTGAAGGACTACACTACACCCTCTCAGCTGGAACCTCGAAGTAGCATTGTTCCCCCAGCTATCAATCAGAACGATTTGGAACTGAAACCGTCATTGCTGTCAGCTGTACAACAACATCAATTCTCAGGAAATGCAACTGAGGACCCGAATGAACACTTAACGAAGTTTGTGCAATACGCAGACACAGTGAAGGCAAATGGAGTAACTCCAGACGCAATAAGAATTCGTCTCTTTCCTTTCTCTCTTAGAGATAGAGATTGGACATGGTTACAATCCTTACCATCCAACTCCGTTACGACGTGGGAACAGTTGAAGAATGTTTTCTTAGCAAGATACTTTCCGCCAAGCAAAACTGCTATGCTTAGAGCTCAAATCAACGGATTTCGACAAAAAGATACTAAATCTCTCTACGAAGCGTGGGAAAGGTTCAAGGATATGATGAGAGCATGTCCTCACCACGGTTTAGAAGACTGGGTGACGATCCATACTTTCTACAATGGGCTTCTATATAACACCAGATTAATGGTAGACGCCGCCGCCGCAGGCGGTGCACTTATGGATAAGCCATACGACGAAGCCTATCAAATTATCAAAAACATGTCTCAGAACCACTGCCAATGGGAAGGTGAACGAACTCCAGCAGAGAAACCCACAGCGAACGGTGGGATGTACAAGATCAGCAGTCTTGAAAAGTTCAACGCTAAGGTAGATGCTCTAGAGCAGAAAATCGACAGTCTGACCGTTACCCCCAACTGCAACCGTAGCTCCTGTAACTCCGAATTGTGAGTTATATGGAATCACCACTCATAATGCGCCCGAGTGCCCATTATTGGCAGGAATTCCACCAGACCAAGTAAACTACGCTTAAGGAAATCCTTACGCAAATACTTACAACCCAGGATAGAGGAACCGCCCAAGCTTTTCCTACAAGAACGATAATGCCTTGCAAGCACCCGCTGCTCCGCCAGGATATGAGAAACCAGCTGCTGCTGCCCAGACTGCCCCTAGGAAATCAAACCTCAAAGTGATGATGGAAAAATTCATAGCTACTCAAGCTCAAACGAATAAAGAATTCCTAAATCAAAACATACACACTAGCGAGCAAATTAAACAGCTGACCAGAAAATTAGACGCTTTTAGCCACCCACAATAAAATGCTCGAAACGCAGATAACACAGGTGGCTCAACAACAAGCCTCTGCAGCCGCACCAGCTGGGACATTTCCAGGTTAGCCAGAACCTAATCCGAAAGGTCACGCAAACGCTGTTATATTGAGAAGTGGAAAAGAATTGGAAGGCCCAACAGATCCTAGGAATGAAGATTTAGTCATGCATCAGAAATCTGATAAACCAACAGAAAAGGAGTCTGAAACAGAAAAGAAGGAATGTGACGAGTGTTGCACCCTAAAATTTGCCCAACCTTATTCACTTGGTTTATGTTTCAATGTCATTAGTATTTGCATATAGAGTCATATGCATAGTCTAATCATCTGCATAGCATAAGCATAGCAAGTCATACAACAGGGGGACCAATCATTATTCTCATCTCTAGAAGCCTATCAAGAGGTTATTATCCCAATTCAATCTCATTCAAGTCATCAGGAAAGAATTTGAAAGCAAAGAGTTCAGCAGATCAAGCCTTGAGTCCATCTCCTAGCTGAGGGTATCTGAGGGTCAACAAGAGGGTTGTGAGCTGTGAGTTGAAGGCATGGAGAGTATCTAGACATTATGAGAGACTTAGAAAGTCATTTAAAGAAGGAGACAAGTCATTGATGAGAGCACAAGAGCTATAGCTGAAGGCAGTCAACTAGGGTTTCATCTGGGTCAACCCTAGGTCAACCCTAGGTCAATTGACTGATTTAAGGGGCATTCAAGTCTAGTGGAGAGATGTGGGGTTCATCATTGGACATATAAAGAAGGATATGGAGATATGCCAAGAAGAATTCAAGAGAAATCAAGGAGAAGAGGAGCTTCTAAATTAGGGTTTCTGTGTAAAATCCCCTAGTTTAGGTCAAATTTCCAAGCAAGATAAGTCAAAATGCTAGCTTCAAATGGATCCTTGGCCAACATGAAACTTGTAGAGGATCTCAAGACCTTTAATTTGAGTGGTGGAAGACATCAAGGAGATTTATAGAACTCAAGTTATGGTCCTTGCAAGTTACAGGTCATCTGAGGTATCTGAAATTTTGTCTGTGAAAGTGGCTTGACTTCCAAGCAATTTTTACCCCTCAAGGAGATTTCAAGTGAATTTCTGGTCAACATAAGAATTGTTCCTCATTGTATTAGCTTTCTAGAATGGTATAGCATGCCCTCATATGATGTGTGGAACTCAACTTATGGTCTTGGCAAGCAAAGGGTATTTTGGTCATTTGTCAGTTATAGGCCATTTTTAAGCAAAGGCCATATCTCCTATTCCCAAGCCTCAAATGGAAAAACTCAGAACATGAAAGTTGTTCAAAATGTGATTTTAAGTCTAGAAAGAAGGTCACAAATTGTTGGAAAAGCTCATAACATGAAGTTGCATGATTGGTCAAATTTGAACTAAAATGGCTTATAACTTAAATAAAGTCAAAGTGAAAAATGGTTTGAGAGATTTATAAGTCCAAATGGAGACTTCCCATATATGATTTTGGGTCCAAAACACATTCTAAGAACAATGGTTCAAGTACATTTTTGAGCTAAGTGGAAAAAATCAAAGTTATGTAGGGTTACTTGTAGTTGAAGAAACATAGCCAAAATGGATCAAGCTTGGAATGCAAGGGAAAGTGCAAGAATGTTCTGGAAACTTCCATAGAGGTCTATATAAACATGAAATGGAGATTGATAAAGGGTTGGATTCATTTTTCACCAAAAATTTCCCAAAGTTCTCTCATTCTCCAAGTTGCAAGCTCACTTCAATCTCACAAATTCAGCATCAATTCTCATCAACATTGATCCTCCTACATTTCACCATCATCATGGATCAGAATTGAATCAAAGATTTGGTGGATATTGATCATTTTCGTGCACTTCCATCAAGAATACACAAAGTGCAATTTCAAGTGGAGATCAAGATTCAAGGCAAGATTCATCAAGGTTTTGCAAACAGAATCAAGCACAGCACTGGTGGATCAAGATCCAAGCATCAAAAGCCTCAGATCCACGAGTTCCATTAACATCTCCAAGCCTTTGCATCAGGTGCATTTTCTCTGCCATTGCTTGATTTAGTTAGTTTAGCATTAGGTTGTTAGGTTAGATGTGATGTAGGATGTTAGAGGATCTTTTCTGGCTAGTTTGATAAGGTTTGGTGATAGTTCATGACAGGTGCTTGAAACTGTTAGGATTTAGAACTCATAGCATAGTACATTATAACCTTAGCTTGTTAGTTTAGAATAATCACCATTAAGTATAGAAGAGATTAGTATAGGTTTGGTTGAGGTTCTTGAGGATAGGTTGCAGAGCATTTCCATGATGGACAGAACTTGTAGCTATCGGTTTGAGTAATATGGTGAGGTTCAAGACGAACTAAGACTACAGCCTTGTAGAGCTTGAAAAATGGAGCACTTTTCATGTTTACATCGTGAGGATTCATGGACTGGAGAGAGAGAACAGAGAGCTTGAAGTATGCGTGCATGGTTATTCATGGTGGAAACCCTAGCTTCATGAAGAAAGGAGGAAGAAGACACAATCCTAGCCGTTCAGCCCATGAAGACTTTTGACTCAAAGCCTAGATCGTGTGGCTCTCATTCATAATGAAGATTGGAGGGAAGTTGAGTGCCCTAAACGCACCGTTTCATTTAATGAAACGGGCGGGCCTAGGTGTTTTAATGATATCCCCACCCCCCCAGTACTGAGCCCATTGTGAATTGCACGTGAAAACCCTACTGAATACACCTCCCACCTCCTTGATGGTTTTTTCGTTTTTTATTAATTCAGACTCAAGCTGGGCTTAGTAAGAAAGTGCTACGCGCACCCCACCCTCCTGGCCCATCCAAAAACATAACTGAGCGCATCTGCTATTAGTACCCCCTCCCTCCTTCTCTTGTCTTTTTTTTACTTTTTAATTTTCTTCATATTTCATTAATCTTCTAAAAATCATAACTAAATGAAAAAATATTATTTTTAACTCATTCTTTTTTTAACATTTTCATTAAAATGTCTAGAAAATTATGAAAAATAAAAATTGCATTTTATTTTTTATTTGATATTTTTCCCATATTTTCCAAATAAATAGCATTTTAAAAAAGTTTCATTTCATGCATGATTTTGTTAATTTTTGTTCTATTAGGTGCTTTCATATTTTTTATTCATTCTTTTTAGGTTGCTTAGATGAGATATTGAACTTGTAGATTCAATTTAGTTCCCATTTTTAGAAATTAAATTTAGGTGCTTAGTGTAGGTTTGAACAAACATGAACAAATTAGGGTTTTTAGGTGATGACTTAGGAAGTTTGATTCTTTCCCTTAGGACTTAGGATTTAACTAGATTAGTTATGGGACTATAGGGGCTATGGGTAGTTATTAGATCCCTTAGAGAAAAGTCAGGCCTCCCCTACTGCTATTACTGTACTGTATATATCTGATTGACTGGTGTGGTGTGCCCTCTGGGGATTATTGCTTGCTTGCTTGGGTATTGGGATTGTCTGGGGACTTGGGAGAGCTGAAGACTTGAGGAGATGAAGACCATTGGAGATCCAGAGATTGAAGATCAACTGTCAGAGTTGAGGAGGAGGTTCTTGCTAGCAGCTGCAGAGGAGACTAGGGTCTAGGAGCTAGGCAGAGCTCTAGAGTAGAAAGCTTGCTTCTCAAACATAGGTGGCTTTGTTTGCCTCTATCCTTTCTCTATGATTCAAAGTCTCTTTCAAATATCCACCTCCTTCCTTTGGAAGGATCAGTGAATATATTTGAAAGATAGAACTTTTGAGAGGAAACTTTCTGTTTAATGTTAACAGTTGATGAACCACCATTGGTAGGTAATTAACTGTCTAACATTCATTCACTTCACTCTTGTGACTGATTCCTCATCCTGGAGGTTTGAACTTGAAGAAAAGCCATTGCTTATAGAAGACTGATGATCAAAGCCCTTGCCTGAAGGCCATGAAGATGGAGATTGATGCTTGTTGAAGCTCATGAATGATTGGAAATTACTTGAAGCCAAATGTTGATTCAAAGCTGCTGATGCTGTTTCTTTTGCTGATGTATTTCATTGCTGATGTATTGTTTGGATTTCCTGGTTGTATTGTTTGCTGGTTACCCTGTTGGGTTGAAAGTGAAGTCTGTTCACTTTTGCCTATTGTTTTCTAGGTTCGAGGTCGAGTGGGACTCCCTTGCCTCGCTTGTACTGTTGCATCCATGCATTTTACTGTTTTACTATATATATCTGATATTGTTTCTGTTTCTGCCTATCCCGTAGGATCTCTGTTTCTCTCTGTGCAAGAGAGGAGCATGATAGACACTAGGTCTTAACCCATGCATGATAACATTAGGTTAGTTCGTTTCCCTTCGCAACCGTAGGTTAGAGTTCTGTCTCTTCTTTCTCAAAACAAACAGAAAAACACCATAAAGATTTCAAACACAATAAAAGACACTTCTTTCGTAAAAGAATGTGAACTCATCAAAACGTCATTTTTGTCCGCTTGGACTATTAATCAGAAAAAACCTTTTTCAGAAGGAATAAAATCAACCAAGACAGACCTGTGTCGTACGTGGCCCGAACTACGTTTGCTCTGATCTTTCATGCCGTGTGAAAGTACGTAGGCATAGGATGCGATATCCTAGCGAGCAACCTTCCCCTCCTTTCCCGTAGGTAGGCGAACTACGTTGACTCTGATTTCTCGTTCCAGGCGGGAATACGTAGGCATAAAGTGCGATACTTTGCCGAGTCATTTTTATTTTTTATTTTTCATTTTATTTTCTTTTAACCCCTGACCTGTAGAGTAGATAGAATAACAATCCATATCCGAAGACAAGCGTGGATCCCGTCGAGTACGACGGACGTGAGGGGTGCTAATACCTTCCCCTTGCGTAACCGACTCCCGAATCCAGGTTTTGGTTGCGACGACCATACCTTTCCCGTGTTGTGCGAGGTTTACTCTGAGCGTTTCCTTTCCCTCCCGTGGGATAAATAACGCACGGTGGCGACTCTTCTGTTCAGCCGGCGCCGATTTTCGCAGTAGCGACAGCTGGCGACTCTGCTGGGGATCCAACGTCCCCTGGCTGCTAAGAACTGCGATGGTTCTTATGCATTTGGGATCCAACGTCCCTTTGAGCGAGTCAATCCTAGCGCTTGTTTTCCCGTCGAGGATTTTGTATGGAGTTATTGTATATTTCTAACCTTGTATTTTCAGCTTTGTATATTGATTATTATTGCTGTATTTGGGGTGTGACGGGTGTTCTGATATTGAGAGATAAGCCGGACCTGGGCTTGAGTGCACCTAGAATTAGCGTAGAAAGTAGTGGGCGCGTGCCGGCTTTGCTTGCATTAGTGTCTCATGAAATCTACACTCGGATGAGGTTCTTCTGGTTGGCTTCTTTTTCTACCCTTTGGGTCGAAGGGGTTGTTGGTCAGCTGAATTGTCGACTCCGGGGACCGATCACTTGGAAGTTGGCTAAGTGAGGCCTCTTCAGGAATTGATGATGCCACTCCTTCTGGGAATCGTATCATCAACCCTGAAAGTCTGTGACGCCGACGACCGCATAGGATGCCGTACCTTGTGCCAGTTATAGGGCCACCCACCTGTGAGGGGATTTGGGGTTATGCAGGTAACTAGACCTTCAGACTACCGGTTATTTCTTGATCAGAGATCCTGGGTATGTATGGAAAGTTAGGAGGTCTGTCAGAGACCAATTGGAGATGAGATTTGAGGTCTGTCAGAGACCAGTTGGAGTGTCCTGAGGTCTGTCAGAGACCAATTGGAGATGTGATTTGAGGTCTACCAGAGACCAGTGGGAGTTATGGTTTGAGGTCCATCAGAGACCAGTAATGGAGCTTTGTTTTAGGTCTATCTGAGACCAGGGTTTGAGGACTTCTGTAGGGTCTATCTGAGATCTCTTGATATGGTTCAGGCTATTCAGCTACAGCTTTGGTCCCTGTTGCATGTTACTTGCATTGCATTGCCTGCATATCCATTACCATTTGCATTTCACTAACGTGTGTCTGTGCTGCAGGTGCATTTGCATTTCCCTAGTTCTAGTGCCCGGACTTCTGAGTATCGATTATGGCTGGTTTGAGGAAAACAGTTGCGTATAAGCTGCCTGCACCTGACATTACCCCTTTACTCGGTCTGATATCTCTTGCTGATGAAGAGGTTAGGAGAAGCTTCAGAATGAGTCATGGGAGATTACTGAGATTAGTCTGTAAGCCCACTGCTGATGAGATGAACGGGCTATACACCTTGATGCAGTTCTATGACCCCGCATTGAGATGTTTTACTTTTGCTGACTTCATTTTAGGACCTACCATTGAGGAGTATGTGGAGTTCATTGAGCTTCCCGTGCAGAACAAGGTTCCCTTTATCCACTCTGCTGCTGAGCCCAAGCTGGAGGACTTAGCCAAAGCCTTGTACATGAATGCTGCTGAGTTGTTAGTGACTTCTTGGCTTGGGGTTTCAGGTTTCTCTCTTGACTTTCTCGTTGGCAAGGCCCAAGAGTACGCCAAGAACGGTTGTTGGGTGGTTTTCAATGCTATTTTGGCTTTATGCATTTATGGAATTGTGTTGTTTCCTAACTTGCCCAACTTTGTGGACCTGGACGCTTTCTATCTGTTTGCTGCAGGCAACCCAGTGCCAACGTTGATCGGAGACTTCTACCACTCATTGCACTACAAGAACGAAAACCGAAGGGGAAAAGTTGTTTACTGCTGTGCTCCTCTATTAAATATGTGGTTCAAAAGTCATCTCCCCATGAAGGGACCCTTTGCAGACAGTGTAACCTCAGCCAGTTGGTCAGAGCGCCTGATGAGGCTATACTCCGAAGACGTTGTGTGGTTTGATCGAGACCTGTTGGGGTCTGAGCTCATCTTTAGTTGTTCTGGGTACCCTAATGTGCCGCTGATAGGAAGAAAAGGGTGTATTAACTACAACCCATCTCTGTTCGTCCGTCAGTTCGGATACGCCCTGAAGAACCCGCCAAAGGAGGAGGAAGTACAGGAATCTCTGTACTTCACCGGAGACGTGAAAGGGGAGTTACTAGCCAAGCTGCAACATGCCTGGACGCGTATTAACCGCAGAGGGAAGCCTTTGCTAGGAAAGAATGACTGTCAGGCCTATGCACCTTATAGAGTTTGGATTCAGGAGAGGGCTAGTCAGTTGAGGATGCCGTTTCCAGATGCACCAATTCTTGCTCCTATTCCGGAAGAAGAGCCAACTACTGTCTCTAGGGAGGCCTACGAGCAAGTTGTGAGGGAAAAGGAAGCCTTGTTGAAGATCAACGAAGAGTTAGAGCAAGAGCTAGCTCAAGTGCGCAGCGAGAAAAACAAGGCCGTATATGCTTTCCAACAACAAATCGAGCTGCTAAACAGGTTAGGGGCTGAGTTGACTGAGGAAAAGAAAAAGCGTGAACGTCTGGGGCAAGAGTTCAGAAGCTCCCATGACATGCTGGAAGCCAAAAAGAAGGCGCTCGACGCAGCACACCGAGAAATCTCCTCCTGCAATAAGACTTGGAACGCCACACTCACCAACAATAAGAAGAGGGAAGATAAGCTGAAGCAGCAAATTTCCGACCTCGAAGAGAAGTTGAAGTCTAGCATCAAGAAGTGTGAGGAGGAAGTGATGACCCGGTATAGTGTCCAGCACGCACTGAACAAGGCAATCAAATCCAGAGATGAAGCAGTGTCTCAGAAGCGAAAGTTAGAAGATTGCTTCGGAGAAGCAACATGGGAAGAAACTGCTGAAGACGTACGCCGTGTCCTTAAGAGGAGAAACCAGCTTGTTGAAGGGCTGCTTGATCGACCAAGCCATCCGGAGACCAGGAAGTTGATAGAAGAGTACCAGACTTTTGGGAGGATTTGATCATTTCATGTAGTAATTTGTATGCTTTATTTGCATAGTGCTGACCATCACCAGGATTGTTGGTTGAGGTCATGCCTTCTTTGTACTCTCAGTGATTTTGTACCCTGGGCTTATTGATTTTCCCTGCAATATATGAGGCTTTCTATGATTCAGCTCCGATATTCCTATTGTCAACACTGTCACTGCACTGGCACCTTCACACTAGAGCTGGGGGAATGAATTTCCCTAATGCACAGACACATTGCATTGCATTCACGCATTCATATTGCATTACAGGTAATTTTTGAATAAGTGTCTTATGTCCTGCTTTTATCAGGTACTTAACAGGATTGCAGATCAACATCCGCACCGCTATTCTACACGCTCCAATTGTCGAAAAATCATGGACCAAATGCAGAACGAGATGCAAGATGTGCGCGAGAAGCTCGCTCTCTTCATGCAAACCATGGAAGCTATAGCAAAAGGGCAGGAGAATTTGCAGGCCATGGTCCAGCCTCTGTTGGCCCGAAGCGCTGGTCATGGTAATGAAGATCATCAGTCTGTACGGGTCGATACTGTTCATGGAGACGGCACTCCCACGCCAGTGGCTCCGCCTGTAGTCAATACACCTGCTGCTAATATCAACAACGCTACCGCTGCTGTGAATGGTAACGTCAGAGTGGGGAATGAGACTGCTGTCCATAATGCTGGGCTGGGTGATGTCAATTTGGGAGATAATCTAGGAGGCAATGGCTTTGCCAATACTGGATTCGGATTCAACGATCAGGGATTCGATAACACTGGGAAGTATGGCTTTAATGCTCAAGGCTTTGGGCAAGATGGTTATGGTATGGTCAATCAGGGTTACGGAGGCTTTGGAAACGGAAACGGTACTGGATTTATGGCTTTTGGTCCTGCTGGAGGTGTTCAAGGGTACGGCAACAGAGGCCGAGGTCCGGGGATGAATCAGATCAGAGCTGGACGTAATAATGGATATGATGGGTACGGAGCTGGAAACGGTATGTGGCAAGAAGATCAGCAGGAAGACGCCTTCTCCGGAGGAGGTTTTGAAGGGCCGATGGATGATTCCCAAAAGATTAGGATGCTGGAAGAGCAGATGAAGGGAGTCCTAAACCAAAGTGCTGTGGGCTTGGACATGGCAACAATGGGCTTAGTACCTGGCTTGAGGGTGCCAATTAAATTCAAAGCTCCTACGTTTGACAAGTACAAAGGAGACACATGTCCAAAAGTGCATGTACGAGCTTATTACAGAAAGATGTCTGCATACTCAACTGATGAAAGAATGCTAATGCATTTCTTTCAGGATAGTCTGTCGGGCCCTTCCCTAGAGTGGTACATGGGGTTGGAGCCAACTGATATCAAGACATGGAAGCAATTAGCAGAGGCATTTGTAGCCCATTACAAGTATAACAGCGACCTGGCACCCAATCGGGTCCAGTTGACCGGGCTTTCGCAGAAGAAGGGGGAGAGTTTTAAAGAGTACGCGCAAAGGTGGCGCGATATGGCCGCCAGGGTCCGTCCTCCGGTGGAAGATAAGGAAATGAATGACATGTTTGTCGGCACATTCACAGGTCTGTTTCATGATATGCTGTTTCATACGTCTCTGGCCAGTTTTTCAGACCTGATTCTGATGGGGGAAAAGATTGAACGTAATATTAAGCAAGGAAAGTTCCAAGTCGAGGAATCAACTGCATCTGGCAATAATAGGAAAGCTTATGGTGGGCACCGTCAGGGCGAAGCCAGCGCAGTATTTGGAGGCCGAGGCCGAGGCCGAGGCAGGGGACGAGGTCAATATCGTCAGCCGCAGCAGGTGGCGAGTGTTACTATTCCCTATCAGCAACAACCACTCCAGCAACAACAACCGGTTCAGCAGCAACCAATGCCACAGCAGCAGCAGTCTCAGCAAGGGGCACAGCAAGCTCAGCGAAGATTCCAGGGTAGTAAACCGAGAAGAGTGTTTGAGAAGCCTCCCTCAACATATGCCGATTTGTTGCAGACATTGTTGGGATTGAATCTGGTAGAGAAAAGAACTCTGGCACCAATAACGGGAGCTCCCCCGTTCGGCTACGATGCAAACAGACACTGCGAGTTTCATTCTGGAGCCCCGGGTCACGATATAGAAGGTTGCCACGCTTTTAAGCACGTTGTGCAGGATCTTTTGGACAATAAGACTATCAATTTCGGAACGGCAGGTCCGAATATAGTCCAGAAACCCATGCCCAATCATGGGGCAAACGCCGTTCTGACTGAGGAAGGTCTGAATCTTATTATGAATGTTGAAGATTTAAAGACGCCGCTGAGCGAGATAAAGAGCCGACTGTTACAAGGAGGTGTTTACCCAGGATGTAACGAGTATTGCTTAGACTGTTGGACCCTAGCTGGGGGGTGTGAGGATTTGAAGAAAGGCATTCAGGCTTTAATTGATGAGGGCATATTGCAGTTTGATCGAGCGGCAACTGACGAGCCTGCAGGGGCAGTAGTGGATAATCGGAGTGATGTGGCCACGGTAACGATTCCTCGGAAGACGATCACTATTGCAGCACCAGCTCAGCGACCACCGATCACCATAACTAAGGCCGGGCCAATCCCGTACAAGAACACGAAAGCAGTCCCATGGTCATATGGGTTAGAGGTGTATTGTGATGGGATAAAGATTGATGTTAACAAACAGCCAGTGGAGATTGTGGATAATGTTGTTGGCTCAGGAGGCATGACAAGGAGTGGCAGGATCTTTATATCTCCTGAAGTGGAGGCTGAAAGACTAGCGAAAGGAAAAGGGAAAGCGGTTGAGAATGTTCCGGGGCAAGCAAGTGAAAAAGAAGCGGCATCGAAGGATGTAGCAGAGTTCATGCGCTTAATTCGGAAAAGTGATTATAAGATTGTGGAGCATCTGCAGCAGACACCGTCCAAAATATCTATCCTATCATTGCTGTTGTGTTCGGAAGCTCACAGAAATGCTTTGCTGAAAGTCCTGGACACCTCTTTTGTACCCCAAGACGTCTCCGTAAATCAGCTAGAAGGAGTATTGGCACATGTGAATGCAGGCCACAGCTTGGGCTTTACCGATTTTGACTTGACTCCGAAAGGGAGAGATCATAATATGGCATTACACGTATCTGTTGAGTGTAGAGGATCAGTAATGTCGCACGTATTGGTCGACACCGGATCATTTTTGAATGTGTTGCCCAAGAAGGCGATGATGAAGCTGGATGTTCGAGGAATTTTGTGTACACCCAGTGATTTGGTAGTCAGAGCATTTGACGGCACGCGGAGAACAGTCTTTGGATCAATCACTTTGCCTCTGCAAGTGGGGCCGGAAGTGTTTGCAACTGAGTTTTATATCATGGATATACAGCCTGCGTACAGCTGCTTGCTTGGAAGACCCTGGATTCATGGAGCAGGGGCAGTCACGTCCACCCTGCATCAGAAGTTAAAATATATGGTCGGAGACAGCGTAGTCACCGTGTGCGGAGAAGAAGACATCCTGGTCAGCCATCTATCGTCGTTTAAATATGTGGAAGTCGACGGGGAGATCCACGAGACACCATGCCAGGCATTCGAAGGTTTGCGCATCAAGGACAAGGGTCCCGGGCCGAGCAAAGTGCCAGAGATAGCCGTCTCATCGTATAAAGAAGCTCAAGCTCTAGTGGAAGCAGGAGAAGCCAAGGGCTGGGGCAAAGTGCTGGACATTCCTGTGAAGATGGATCGGTTCGGACTGGGGTACCAACCGTCGTCATCAACTCCTTCCGTGAGAGCCCCCCGTTTCAGAAAGCCGATTATCATCTCTGCCAGTGGAGTATGTCATGAAACTGTCAATGCTGCTTCAGAGTCCGATGAAGGAGACAGCGACTGTGATATGGATGCCTGGATTCAGCCAAGCACGCCAGGGCAAGGACTGTGCAACTGGTCTATTCAGGAGCTTGTTCCTGTGACTTTTAAACAGTAATGCTTTGCTTTATTAATTGTTGAATGATCTGATGTCTTGCCCGGGGCATCAGGATTTGCTTAGGGTTGTGTTGTTATAAACATTGCGTGTTAATCATTAAATAAATGGCGTTTTTTCATGTGCAAATACCGTAATCCCTGTCTTTCTTGTTTTATATTTTTTCAATAAAATGGCAACATGGTTATTCGCTTTATACGCATTTTGAAGCACTTAACCATTCCTTTTGCAGGATAACATTTTCAGATGACATCCTTGAACCACCTATGACTCGTCCCGACTTTGAGCACCCGGTGTTTCAGGCTGAAGAAGAGGTTGTCGAAGATAGCGACGTTCCTGAAGAACTGTCTTGGTTAGTAAAGCAAGAGGAAAGAGCCATTCTGCCTCACGACGAGGTCATCGAAATTATCAATTTGGGGTCGGAAGGGGTTGAGAAAAACATTCGTATCGGAGCCGCGCTGCAGGATGATATCAAGCGGAGACTGGTTGAAATGCTCCAAGAGTATAGTGATGTATTCGCTTGGTCGTATGAGGATATGCCAGGGCTCGATACAGATATGGTCGTGCATCGTTTGCCATTGAAAGAAGATTGCCCGCCGGTCAAACAAAAGCTTCGCAGAACGCGACCAGATATGGCAATGAAGATCAAAGAGGAGGTGCAGAAACAGTGGGACGCTGGTTTCCTGGCTGTGACGAAGTATCCTTCATGGGTTGCCAACATCGTACCAGTGCCAAAGAAAGATGGCAAGGTTCGAATGTGCTTGGATTATAGAGATTTGAATAAAGCAAGCCCAAAAGACGATTTTCCACTTCCTCACATTGACGTGTTAGTTGATAATACTGCCCAGTACTCCGTATTCTCCTTCATGGATGGCTTTTCGGGCTATAATCAAATTAAAATGGCGCCAGAGGATATGGAGAAGACTACTTTCATAACGCCTTGGGGAACATTTTGTTACAAAGTGATGCCCTTTGGTTTGAAAAATGCTGGGGCAACATATCAGCGTGCGATGACGACTCTTTTTCATGACATGATGCATAAAGAGATCGAAGTTTATGTTGACGATATGATTGCCAAATCCCAGACGGAGGAAGAGCATCTGGTGAATCTGCTGAAGTTGTTTAAAAGACTTAGGAAGTTCAGGCTGAGGCTGAACCCTAATAAATGCACCTTCGGGGTGAGATCGGGTAAACTGCTGGGGTTTATCGTAAGCGAAAGAGGAATAGAGGTCGATCCTGCTAAAATAAAAGCGATTCAAGAAATGCCGACGCCTAAAACAGAGAAAGAGGTGCGCGGGTTTTTAGGGAGGTTGAACTACATCGCTCGGTTCATATCTCACCTAACTGCTACGTGTGAACCATTATTCAAGTTGCTAAAGAAAGATCAAGCTGTAACGTGGAACGAAAATTGTCAAAAGGCGTTCGATAAAATAAAGAAGTATCTGCAGGAGCCTCCTATTTTGATACCCCCAGTGGCAGGGAGACCCTTGATCATGTATTTGACGGTTCTTGAGGGAAGCATGGGTTGTGTTCTTGGTCAGCATGACGAGACAGGGAGAAAAGAGCATGCAATCTATTACTTGAGTAAGAAATTTACAGATTGTGAATCTCGGTACTCAATGCTGGAGAAAACTTGTTGCGCGCTAGCCTGGGCCGCCAAGCGTTTGAGGCAGTACATGCTGAATCATACAACCATGCTTATCTCGAAGATGGATCCTATCAAATATGTATTCGAAAAGCAGGCGTTGTCAGGTAGAATTGCCCGTTGGCAGATGGTCTTGACTGAATACGATATTCAATACGTCTCGCAAAAGGCTATAAAGGGGAGTGTGCTGTCTGAGTATCTGGCGGAGCAGCCTATTGAAGAGTACCAAGCAATGAGGTTTGATTTTCCTGACGAGGATATCATGTACCTAAAGATGAAAGATTGTGAAGAACCGTTGCCAGACGAGGGACCAGAGTTGGGGTCCAAATGGAAGATGATATTTGACGGAGCCGTGAACGCTTACGGTAACGGAATAGGGGCAATCATCATCACGCCACACGGGTCGCACATCCCGTTTACTGCCCGATTGACCTTTGCCGTTACCAATAATGAGGCCGAATACGAAGCTTGTATAATGGGGCTTGAAGAAGCCATTGATTTGCGAATCAAACATCTAGATGTATACGGAGACTCAGCTCTGGTAGTGAATCAGATAAAAGGGGAATGGGAGACACGGCAGCCTAATTTGATACATTACATGAATTATGCAAGGAGATTGTTGCCTTTCTTCGACAAGGTTGAATTGCATCATGTGCCGCGGGCAGAAAATCAAATGGCTGACGCTCTCGCCACTTTGTCTTCCATGTACAAGGTCAACTTCTGGAACGAAGCTCCCCGAATCATTATCTCTCGGCTTGACAGGCCAGCTTATGTATTTGCTATCGATGAAGCATCTGACGACAAACCGTGGTATTTTGATATCCTTAATTTCCTGAAGAATAAAGAGTATCCGGCTGGGGCATCCAGTCAAGATCAGAAGACTCTCAGGAGATTAGCGGGTAATTTCTACTTGAATCCGGATGGCGTCTTATACAGAAGAAATCACGATTTGGTGCTGTTGCGTTGTGTAGACGAGAAAGAGGCAAAGCTTCTCATGGAGGAAATTCACGAAGGTACCTTTGGTACGCATGCTGGTGGGCATGCTATGACGAGAAAGCTGCTGAGGGCAGGTTACTTTTGGCTGACGATGGAAACTGATTGTTTCAAGTTCGCGAGGAAGTGCCACAAGTGCCAAATCTATGCCGACAGGATACACGTGCCTCCGAGTCCTCTAAACGTGATGTCATCTCCATGGCCATTCTCGATGTGGGGAATCGATATGATTGGGAAGATCGAGCCGACGGCTTCTAACGGGCATCGGTTCATCCTAGTAGCAATCGATTATTTCACCAAGTGGGTGGAAGCGGCGTCTTACGCAAATGTAACGAAGCAAGTGGTGGCCAGATTCATCAAGAGAGATATCATTTGCCGATATGGGATTCCCGAGCGGATAATCACGGATAATGGTTCAAATCTGAACAACAAAATGATGAAGGAGCTCTGTCAGAATTTCAAGATCGAACATCACAACTCCTCTCCTTACCGACCCAAGATGAATGGCGTTGTTGAGGCGGCCAATAAGAATATCAAGAAAATTGTTCAGAAAATGGTGGTGACCTATAAGGATTGGCATGAAATGCTACCTTTTGCTTTGCACGGTTATCGTACGACGGTACGCACATCAACCGGGGCAACTCCGTTCTCGTTGGTATACGGAATGGAAGCGGTATTACCATTGGAAGTTGAGATCCCTTCTCTGAGGGTATTGCGAGACGTTCAGCTGGACGAGGCAGAATGGGTAACGAATAGATTGAACCAACTAAGCTTAATGGACGAGAAGAGGCTAGCTTCCCTAGCATACGGTCGTTTGTACCAGAGCCGAATGAAGAAAGCGTACGACAAGAAGATACATCCGCGAAGCTTTCAGACGGGCGACCTTGTGCTGAAAAGGATTCTCCCGCCGCAAGCAGATCACAGGGGCAAGTGGACCCCCAACTACGAAGGGCCATACGTTGTCAGTAAGGTCTTTTCAGGAGGAGCGTTGTTGTTGTCCACCATGGACGGAGAAGACTTCACGTCACCTGTGAATTCGGACGCAGTTAAAAAATACTTTGCTTAAAATAGACCCGCTGGACAGAAAAAGAGAGTCCAGGCAAAAATGGGGCATCCTGGCGAACCAAAAACAGAATGAAAGGTTCGGGCAAAAGTTAGGGATAAAATTGAAAAATGTACACCCGCGAAGTTGAAAACCTACACTGGGCGGCTTCGGCAAAAAAGGGTATCCCGGTGAACTGAAAACCCGTAAAGGGCGGTTCACGCAAAAGTTAGGGATTTGAAAAGCAAATGACTGCGGTCCGGATTGGATAATTGCAATGAGCATCAATGCGGGAGAATATATTTGAGGAGCCAGTTATCGGATACAATCTCTTCAGAAGTGGGGATACCGGGAAAGCATTAGAGTCGGGCGAGTCATGGGAGGATCAGTTCGTAGTGTTCGTCTGCATCCCGTTGCCGACATGTGTACAAATTTAAGTTGTCAATATTCATGCTTCTTGTGCATACTTGCATACTCGCTTTGCGTAGCTTCCTCTTTTCAGGAGTTACATCCCGTGTACAAAAACTTCGCCCATTCAGGGGCCCAATCAATGAAAATATGTTATTCAGTACTTGATACTGATTCTTTACTGTTTTGTGCATGATAAATCGCCTAAGTTTACTGAAACTAGCACGTGTATAACATCACTGGCCCTTGCCGACAATTGCTAAAGCTTTGAATTAACTGAAAATAACGTCGCTAACCTGAGTTGATTTGGTTGCATAGGCTTGTCTTGTCTTGTTTGTGTTGTTGCAGGTTTCCTAACCGTACGAGAAAGATGATCGAAAGATTGCAATAACGAACGACTCAGTCTTCACGCAGGTCATGCAGGTTCTTCCTGAAGAAGGATCGAACTCTCCAGCTAGTCGTAGCATGTGCAAAGGGAATTGACGATTCCAAGATCGTAAGGCTGTGTTCAGACAGGTTCATCTTTCCCCGCAGGGTCATGCACTCTATCCCAGCGGAGTCGGTGGATTTCACCCCAAGAGAATCATCCCATCCCCAGCGGAATTCTCTTTGCAAGTGTTTTCATTCCTTCCAGTGGAACTCGAAGATTAAGACTATCCCAAGCAGAGTTGATGGTGGTTCCTGTCATTTATTTTGTCAGATATCAGTTCACGTTCCAGCAGAAAGTCCGATCGTACTATGCACATCTGCTATTCCCCAGCAAGGTTATTTTCCCCAGCAGGGGGTTACCTCAACAGGGTGCTCGGTTTGAGTTCCCAATTTCCCAGCAGGGTTGACTTCACCCTTCCAGCATTTATTTTGCTGGAATAATTCTGTAGCATCTGGCTATCCCCGGCGGAGTCGGCATTATCTTTAGCATTTATTTTGCTGAAGCAGTTTCTGTACTCTAGCAGTTCAGGTGAAGAGAACTCTTGCTCAAATGAACAACCAAACATTCAAGATCTCGGCATGAGACATCCAAGGATAATGTCAGTTTCGGCAGTATTCCCCACAGAGTTATCAGGATAAGTTTCTCTTTTGTCATCAGGGGTTCCATGAATCAGAATTTCAGAGGCCACAACCGGTTGTCAGAACAGGCGTCCGGTAGTTTGGTTTCCAAATATCCCCAGTAGAGTCCATCTCAAAGTCGCTGTCACGTCAGTGCTAAGAAGTTTGTGGGTTGGGATCAATGGAGAACTAAGTCCCGACATGGACAAGATCTATTCTCTCAGCAGAAAGGATGTAGTCCTTACGTGGACAAATCAAGACGAGATCAGTGTCCTGACGTGGACAAATCAAAGAAATTATTATTCCTAACGGGGAGAAGTGGGTCCTAACGTGGACGATGTAGTCCTTACGCGGACATATCAGAAGAGGATTCCTTACGTGGAAAGAGGTGATTCCTAACGTGGAAAGAGTGGAGTCCTTACGTGGACAGATTAAGATGGCATTCCTTACGTGGAAAAATGTAGTCCTGACGCGGACAAATCGGAAGGATTTGGTTGCCTTATGTGGAAAAGTTATGTTTCCTTGCGTGGAAAACGGATAGCATTCCTTACGTGGAAAGAGGCTTGTATTCCTGACATGGAAAGAAAGAGTGTATTCCTGACATGGAAGGGGTTTAGTTCTGATGTGGACGGACTCAAAAGAAGATTTATTCCTTACGTGGGAAAATTGGGGTCCTTACGGGGATAGATTCGAGAAAAGTTGATTCCTGACGTGGAAGAATGATGTACTCCTTACGTGGAAAGTTGAGTCCTGACGTGGACAGGTTCAGAACCAAAGTTGGATTCCTTACGTGGAAAGATCGGAGTCCTAACGCGGACATGTCAAGTGGTATTGGAGTCCTTACGTGGACAGATTGATATAGTTCTCCTTATGTGGAAAGAAGATTGCTTCCTGACGTGGAAAGATGAAAGGGTTAGTCCTGACGTGGACAGATACAGAAGAAATGATTCCTAACGTGGACAGGTGTTACTCCTAGCGTGAAAGAGTTTTATTCCTAACGTGGACGATTCAGTTTATGGAAATGCAGACGAATTATCCCCAGCGGAGTTGCCGAGATTTTTCTGGGTTAACAGCAAGTGGAGTCCTAACGTGGACAGGTTTTAGTTGAGATTTCTTCGTATTGATGACAGACAGAGTCCTAACGTGGACAAGCAAGCAATCTGTTATGACAGAATCCTCTTCAGAACGATGAAGACAATCCCCAGCACGGTCGCACGAGATCAGTGGGTTGCCGTAACAGTTAAATTCAGCTGATGAATGTCGTTCCCCAAGCCGTGGCGCAGTTTATTTCTGCGGTTGGCAAATTTCTGGGTTCCTAGTATTCAACCGTCTCGTACCGCGAATGTCTGAAGGCTCCGGGCTCTTCACCCAATCGGGTCCAAGCCGCTTGAATAGGGGCAGCTGTTGCACCCTAAAATTTGCCCAACCTTATTCACTTGGTTTATGTTTCAATGTCATTAGTATTTGCATATAGAGTCATATGCATAGTCTAATCATCTGCATAGCATAAGCATAGCAAGTCATACAACAGGGGGACCAATCATTATTCTCATCTCTAGAAGCCTATCAAGAGGTTATTATCCCAATTCAATCTCATTCAAGTCATCAGGAAAGAATTTGAAAGCAAAGAGTTCAGCAGATCAAGCCTTGAGTCCATCTCCTAGCTGAGGGTATCTGAGGGTCAACAAGAGGGTTGTGAGCTGTGAGTTGAAGGCATGGAGAGTATCTAGACATTATGAGAGACTTAGAAAGTCATTTAAAGAAGGAGACAAGTCATTGATGAGAGCACAAGAGCTATAGCTGAAGGCAGTCAACTAGGGTTTCATCTGGGTCAACCCTAGGTCAACCCTAGGTCAATTGACTGATTTAAGGGGCATTCAAGTCTAGTGGAGAGATGTGGGGTTCATCATTGGACATATAAATAAGGATATGGAGATATGCCAAGAAGAATTCAAGAGAAATCAAGGAGAAGAGGAGCTTCTAAATTAGGGTTTCTGTGTAAAATCCCCTAGTTTAGGTCAAATTTCCAAGCAAGATAAGTAAAAATGCTAGCTTCAAATGGATCCTTGGCCAACATGAAACTTGTAGAGGATCTCAAGACCTTTAATTTGAGTGGTGGAAGACATCAAGGAGATTTATAGAACTCAAGTTATGGTCCTTGCAAGTTACAGGTCATCTGAGGTATCTGAAATTTTGTCTGTGAAAGTGGCTTGACTTCCAAGCAATTTTTACCCCTCAAGGAGATTTCAAGTGAATTTCTGGTCAACATAAGAATTGTTCCTCATTGTATTAGCTTTCTAGAATGGTATAGCATGCCCTCATATGATGTGTGGAACTCAACTTATGGTCTTGGCAAGCAAAGGGTATTTTGGTCATTTGTCAGTTATAGGCCATTTTTAAGCAAAGGCCATATCTCCTATTCCCAAGCCTCAAATGGAAAAACTCAGAACATGAAAGTTGTTCAAAATGTGATTTTAAGTCTAGAAAGAAGGTCACAAATTGTTGGAAAAGCTCATAACATGAAGTTGCATGATTGGTCAAATTTGAACTAAAATGGCTTATAACTTAAATAAAGTCAAAGTGAAAAATGGTTTGAGAGATTTATAAGTCCAAATGGAGACTTCCCATATATGATTTTGGGTCCAAAACACATTCTAAGAACAATGGTTCAAGTACATTTTTGAGCTTAGTGGAAAAAATCAAAGTTATGTAGGGTTACTTGTAGTTGAAGAAACATAGCCAAAATGGATCAAGCTTGGAATGCAAGGGAAAGTGCAAGAATGTTCTGGAAACTTCCATAGAGGTCTATATAAACATGAAATGGAGATTGATCAAGGGTTGGATTCATTTTTCACCAAAAATTTCCCAAAGTTCTCTCATTCTCCAAGTTGCAAGCTCACTTCAATCTCACAAATTCAGCATCAATTCTCATCAACATTGATCCTCCTACATTTCACCATCATCATGGATCAGAATTGAATCAAAGATTTGGTGGATATTGATCATTTTCGTGCACTTCCATCAAGAACACACAAAGTGCAATTTCAAGTGGAGATCAAGATTCAAGGCAAGATTCATCAAGGTTTTGCAAACAGAATCAAGCACAGCACTGGTGGATCAAGATCCAAGCATCAAAAGCCTCAGATCCACGAGTTCCATCAACATCTCCAAGCCTTTGCATCAGGTGCATTTTCTCTGCCATTGCTTGATTTAGTTAGTTTAGCATTAGGTTGTTAGGTTAGATGTGATGTAGGATGTTAGAGGATCTTTTCTGGCTAGTTTGATAAGGTTTGGTGATAGTTCATGACAGGTGCTTGAAACTGTTAGGATTTAGAACTCATAGCATAGTACATTATAACCTTAGCTTGTTAGTTTAGAATAATCACCATTAAGTATAGAAGATATTAGTATAGGTTTGGTTGAGGTTCTTGAGGATAGGTTGCAGAGCATTTCCATGATGGACAGAACTTGTAGCTATCGGTTTGAGTAATATGGTGAGGTTCAAGACGAACTAAGACTACAGCCTTGTAGAGCTTGAAAAATGGAGCACTTTTCATGTTTACATCGTGAGGATTCATGGACTGGAGAGAGAGAACAGAGAGCTTGAAGTATGCGTGCATGGTTATTCATGGTGGAAACCCTAGCTTCATGAAGAAAGGAGGAAGAAGACACAATCCTAGCCGTTCAGCCCATGAAGACTTTTGACTCAAAGCCTAGATCGTGTGGCTCTCATTCATACTGAAGATTGGAGGGAAGTTGAGTGCCCTAAACGCACCGTTTCATTTAATGAAACGGGCGGGCCTAGGTGTTTTAATGATATCCCCACCCCCCAGTACTGAGCCCATTGTGAATTGCACGTGAAAACCCTACTGAATACACCTCCCACCTCCTTGATGGTTTTTTCATTTTTTATTAATTCAGACTCAAGCTGGGCTTAGTAAGAAAGTGCTACGCGCACCCCACCCTCCTGGCCCATCCAAAAACATAACTGAGCGCATCTGCTATTAGTACCCCCTCCCTCCTTCTCTTGTCTTTTTTTTACTTTTTAATTTTCTTCATATTTCATTAATCTTCTAAAAATCATAACTAAATGAAAAAATATTATTTTTAACTCATTCTTTTTTTAACATTTTCATTAAAATGTCTAGAAAATTATGAAAAATAAAAATTGCATTTTATTTTTTATTTGATATTTTTCCCATATTTTCCAAATAAATAGCATTTTAAAAAAGTTTCATTTCATGCATGATTTTGTTAATTTTTGTTCTATTAGGTGCTTTCATATTTTTTATTCATTCTTTTTAGGTTGCTTAGATGAGATATTGAACTTGTAGATTCAATTTAGTTCCCATTTTTAGAAATTAAATTTAGGTGCTTAGTGTAGGTTTGAACAAACATGAACAAATTAGGGTTTTTAGGTGATGACTTAGGAAGTTTGATTCTTTCCCTTAGGACTTAGGATTTAACTAGATTAGTTATGGGACTATAGGGGCTATGGGTAGTTATTAGATCCCTTAGAGAAAAGTCAGGCCTCCCCTACTGCTATTACTGTACTGTATATATCTGATTGACTGGTGTGGTGTGCCCTCTGGGGATTATTGCTTGCTTGCTTGGGTATTGGGATTGTCTGGGGACTTGGGAGAGCTGAAGACTTGAGGAGATGAAGACCATTGGAGATCCAGAGATTGAAGATCAACTGTCAGAGTTGAGGAGGAGGTTCTTGCTAGCAGCTGCAGAGGAGACTAGGGTCTAGAAGCTAGGCAGAGCTCTAGAGTAGAAAGCTTGCTTCTCAAACATAGGTGGCTTTGTTTGCCTCTATCCTTTCTCTATGATTCAAAGTCTCTTTCAAATATCCACCTCCTTCCTTTGGAAGGATCAGTGAATATATTTGAAAGATAGAACTTTTGAGAGGAAACTTTCTGTTTAATGTTAACAGTTGATGAACCACCATTGGTAGGTAATTAACTGTCTAACATTCATTCACTTCACTCTTGTGACTGATTCCTCATCCTGGAGGTTTGAACTTGAAGAAAAGCCATTGCTTATAGAAGACTGATGATCAAAGCCCTTGCCTGAAGGCCATGAAGATGGAGATTGATGCTTGTTGAAGCTCATGAATGATTGGAAATTACTTGAAGCCAGATGTTGATTCAGAGCTGCTGATGCTGTTTCTTTTGCTGATGTATTTCATTGCTGATGTATTGTTTGGATTTCCTGGTTGTATTGTTTGCTGGTTACCCTGTTGGGTTGAAAGTGAAGTCTGTTCACTTTTGCCTATTGTTTTCTAGGTTCGAGGTCGAGTGGGACTCCCTTGCCTCGCTTGTACTGTTGCATCCATGCATTTTACTGTTTTACTATATATATCTGATATTGTTTCTGTTTCTTCCTATCCCGTAGGATCTCTGTTTCTCTCTGTGCAAGAGAGGAGCATGATAGACACTAGGTCTTAACCCATGCATGATAACATTAGGTTAGTTCGTTTCCCTTCGCAACCGTAGGTTAGAGTTCTGTCTCTTCTTTCTCAAAACAAACAGAAAAACACCATAAAGATTTCAAACACAATAAAAGACACTTCTTTCGTAAAAGAATGTGAACTCATCAAAACGTCATTTTTGTCCGCTTGGACTATTAATCAGAAAAAACCTTTTTCAGAAGGAATAAAATCAACCAAGACAGACCTGTGTCGTACGTGGCCCGAACTACGTTTGCTCTGATCTTTCATGCCGTGTGAAAGTACGTAGGCATAGGATGCGATATCCTAGCGAGCAACCTTCCCCTCCTTTCCCGTAGGTAGGCGAACTACGTTGACTCTGATTTCTCGTTCCAGGCGGGAATACGTAGGCATAAAGTGCGATACTTTGCCGAGTCATTTTTATTTTTTATTTTTCATTTTATTTTCTTTTAACCCCTGACCTGTAGAGTAGATAGAATAACAATCCATATCCGAAGACAAGCGTGGATCCCGTCGAGTACGACGGACGTGAGGGGTGCTAATACCTTCCCCTTGCGTAACCGACTCCCGAATCCAGGTTTTGGTTGCGACGACCATACCTTTCCCGTGTTTTGCGAGGTTTACTCTGAGCGTTTCCTTTCCCTCCCGTGGGATAAATAACGCACGGTGGCGACTCTTCTGTTCAGCCGGCGCCGATTTTCGCAGTAGCGACAACGAGCAAGAGGCCGCCAAAGATGAAAACTCATATGTGCCTCCAGCGCCATATAAACAACCTATCCCTTATCCTCAAAGATTAATAAACTCCAAAACTTCAGGACAATTTAAGAAATTTGTTGAACTTCTGAAACAACTAAATATCACTATTCCTTTCATAGAAGCGATAACTTAAATGCCGTCATACGCTAAGTTTCTTAAATAAATCTTGTCTAATAAAAGGAAAATAGAGGATAACGAAACAATTACACTTACTTCCGAATGTAGCGCAATCATTCAAAACAACATGCCTCCTAAACTAAAAGACCCAGGTAGTTTCTCCATACCTTGCGTCATAGGAAAGTTCATTATAGACAAAGCTCTATGCGATCTAGGAGCCAGTATAAGTGTCATACCTTTATCTATATGCAAAAAGCTGAATATGGGAGAACTAAGACCAACTAAAATGTCCGTGCAATTGGCTGACCGATCAGTCAAATATCCCGTCGGTGTGCTGGAAAACGTTCCAGTACGCATAGGCCAATTCTATATCCCAACCGACTTCATAATCATGGACATCAAAGAGGACTATGTTACCCCAATTATCCTAGGAAGATCGTTCCTAGCGACAGCCGGAGCTATCATAGACGTAAAGAAAGGAAGGCTAACATTCGAAGTAGGAGAAGAAAAGATAGAGTTCATCCTTACTAAGTTCTTGAAGGCACCAGCTATAGATGACACATGTTATATAGTAGATTTCATTGACGAATGCATACAAGAATTAGAGAAGGAAGAAATTACATATTCTGAAATCATGAAGATCCAAATCCCAGCTATTCATGAAGACGACAACTGGCGTGCACCATACAAAGATGATAGTCTGAGCGAGATCTTAGGATTAACTCCAAATCACATGCCAGGTCCGAAAAATCCAGCTTTAGAACTTAAAGAACTACCTTAAACCCTCAGGTATGAATTCTTAGATACAGAATTCAAAAGACCAGTAATAGTCAACGCAAATTTAGGACAGTCCGAAACTGAGAAATTACTAGAAGTCCTAAGGAAATACCCAACTGCGTTAGGCTATAATATAAGCGATCTAAACGGCATAAGTCCTTCCATCTGTATGCATCGTATCATGCTAGAGGAAGACTGCAAAACTTCAAGAGAACATCAGATAAGGATAAACCCAATCCTAAGCACTGTAGTCAAAGACGAGGTGAAAAAGTTACTAGACGCAGGAATCATATACCCGATCTCCGACAGCCAATGGGTCAGCCCAGTACACGTAGTTCCAAAGAAAGGAGGTGTTACTGTAGTGAAGAATGCGAAGGGCGAATTGATAACCCAAAGAGTTGTGACCGGAAACAGGATGTGTATCGATTACAGAAAACTGAACAAGGCGACTCGGAAAGATCACTTCCCTTTACCTTTCATAGACCAGATGTTGGAAAGACTAGCGAAACATTCGTACTTCTGCTATCTAGATGGTTATTCGGGATTCTTTCAGATTTCTATTCACCCCGATGACCAAGAAAAGACAACATTCACCTGTCCTTATGGTACTTTTGCTTATTGCCGAATGTCGTTCGGACTATGCAATGCTCCAGCAACCTTCCAAAGATACATGATGGCAATCTTTGCGGATTTCATAGATGACATCATGGAAGTGTTCATGGATGACTTCTCTGTATGCGGACAAAGCTTTGAAAGCTGCCTGTCAAATTTAGAAATGGTACTCAAAAGATGCGCCAAAGTGAACCTTGTCCTTAATTGGGAGAAATGCCATTTCATGGTCCGACAAGGCATCGTTTTAGGACACGTCACATCTGAAAAAAGGGATTGAAGTTGACAGAGCTAAAATAGAGATCATAAAGGATCTTCAACCTCCGAAAATCGTACGAGAAATACGAAGCTTCTTAGGACACGCTGGATTCTACCGAAGATTCATAAAGGATTTCTCGAAAATCACAAAACCTCTGACGGGTTTGTTAATGAAAGATTCCGAGTTCATTTTCGACAAAGAATGCTTAGAAGCATTCGAAACTCTAAAGACATCACTCATTACCGCACAAATCATGCAACCCCCAGATTAGCGACTACCATTCGAAATTATGTGCGATGCGAGTGATTATGCTGTAGGCGCAGTTCTAGGACAAAGGAAAGACAAGAAGCTTCACGCAATCTACTACGCCAGTAGAACTTTAGACCCTGCCCAAATGAACTACGCCACGACGGAAAAGGAACTTCTAGCAGTTGTGTTTGCGCTTGACAAATTCCGTTCCTACTTAGTAGGAGCCAAAATAATCATATACACAGATCACGCTGCCATTAGGTACCTAATAAGCAAAAAGGACGCCAAACCAAGATTATTGAGATGGATCCTATTATTACAAGAGTTCGACTTAGAAATTAAAGATAAGAAGGGGACCGAGAACGTAGTTGCAGATCACTTATCCAGAATAGAGGGCATTAAACAAGAATCAGTGCCTATCAATGACGACTTCCCCTACGAACGTCTAATAGCCATATTGGAAAGCGATATGTCCAACTCAACCTCGGAAGAACCAGAACTTGAGAAAGCCGTGGAAGCTGTCTATGCCCAAACCACTTTGCCATGGTTTTCCGACATCGTTAATTACTTAGCCGTGGGCGTGCTTCCACCGGACCTAACTTATCAACAAAAGAAGAAATTCTTCCACGACTTAAAGCATTACTATTGGGACGAACCTCTACTCTTCAAACGAGGCGCCGACAACTTATACCGCCGCTGTGTCCCAGAGGAAGAAATAGAAGACATTATTTCCCAATGCCATTCAGCACCTTACGGTGGTCATGCTAGTACTTCAAAGGCGTGCGCTAAAATTCTACAATCTGGCCTATTTTGGCCCAGCCTCTGGAAGGATGTCCATATCGCTGTACTCAAATGCGATCGGTGCCAACGCACTGGCAACATCTCACGACGCGATGAGATGCCTCAGAAAGGAATTTTAGAAGTAGAAATCTTTGACGTCTGGGGAATAGACTTCATGGGACCTTTCCCGTCTTCTTTTGGAAACAAATATATACTCGTCGCTGTCGATTATGTATCTAAATGGATAGAGGCCATTGCCGCTCCAACAAATGACGCGCGAGTAGTCGTCAAACTCTTTAGAAACACAATCTTTCCTAGATTCGGTGTGCCCGGACTCGCCATTAGTGACGGTGGTTCGCACTTCATATCGCGAATCTTTGACAAACTCCTCTCCAAATACGGAGTCAAACACCGCGTAGCCACACCGTATCATCCACAAACTAGTGGACAAGTGGAGGTTTCGAACAGAGAAATAAAGCAAATTTTGGAAAAGACTGTCGCAACCTCCAGGAAAGATTGGTCATCAAAACTAAACGAAGCTTTATGGGCTTATAGGACCGCCTTTAAGACACCAATAGGTACCACACCATTTAAATTAGTTTACGGAAAATCATGTCACCTGCCAGTAGAATTAGAGCATAAAGCCTACTGGGCTATTAAGACGCTGAACTTCAACTACACTGCGGTAGGAGAGAAACGAATCTTGAACCTTCACGAATTGGAAGAGCTCAGATTGGACGCATACGAGAATGCCCGCATCTACAAAGAAAAAACCAAGAAATGGCATGATAAACGTTCGATCCGGAAACAATTCAGTGTGGGAGACATCGTGCTCCTATTCAACTCAAGATTAAAACTTTTCCCTGGAAAATTAAAATCTAGATGGTCTGGACCTTTTAAGGTAACCAAAGTCCTTAAAAGTGGAGCTGTTGAAATCAGAAATCAAATCAACGCACCGTTTATAGTAAACAGACAGCATTTGAAGCATTATAATCAAAATGAACACAGCCACCACGTGAGCAATATGAAATTGCTCGAGCTTCCTGAATAGCTTGCAGCCAAGCTATCGTCAGGCTTTTGACGTTAAAAACAACGCTGATTGGGAGGCAACCCAATTTTTCCCATTTTTCCCTTCTAAATTTATTGAAACTATGTTTTCATTTTAACTAATAATTTCCATAAATTTCTATTTTCTTATTTTCTACTATCTATTTTATTTTATTTTTCTTTCTTTTATCACCCTTTGCTTCTTAAAAATTTAATCTGAGTGAATGTGATTTCAACTTTTCCAGGATTTTAAAGTCGTTCTACTTTTCTCCCGTTTTTATCTGACTAACCTCCGAGTATGGCTGACATCAATGTTACGACTATTGTATTTAGAGGACTAGCTCACAAGGCCAGATTTGAGGCACTGACTCAGAGAAGCTTTGCTTCGACTCTGTACTACGATAGAGCCACCATGGACAAGCTAGGAATCCAGGATAGCATTCAGTATCTATTTAACCAATTAGGCTGGGAGCAAACTGCTCTAAAGACCCGATTTGCTACCTACCGCGAACTCACGTTCGAATTCCTTAGCTCTTTAAGTTACTTACCCGAACATGGCTATGGATCCACCAAAGAGCTGATAACCTTTAGACTGTTTGGAATGGACCAAACCCACAACCGTACGTCGTTAGCTAACATCCTAGGCTTCCCTAGCGGACCTTTCGTGTTTACCAAAACTGAAGAGGATATTGATCTCGAGTTAGAACAATTCTGGGGTACCATCACCGGTAACTATCACCCTGAACCAAATGACATGCACAACAACGAGATACACAATCCAGCACTCCGTTATTTTCATAGGATTCTAGCCCATACCCTCTTTGGGAAGGAGGAAAACATCACAACAGTCTCAAAAGAAGAGTTTTTCATCCTTTTCTGTGCTTCACAAGGTCGCCCCGTCAATGCTGTCCCTTTTATGATGAGGGCATTCACACGCCTTAATCAGGAACCTCACTCACCCATTTTAATAGGAGGCTTAGTCACCATGATTGCCCATGAAATTGGCCTGAGTTATCACCTGAACATAGCCATTCGTTTCGGCAACCTCAGATCAATGGACATCCAGTTCTGCTTCAACAGACGTATCTTAGGTACCTTAGGACCAGGAGCCTACGAATACCTCATAGCTGATCAACCTGTCCACCTTTTCACATTGCCCAACCACGATCTAATAAGTATCCACAACAGAAACAATTGGCTTTATGAATTAGACGAGCCTATAAGACCTCCATCACCTCACTCTACACCCCAGGCTTACATGTACGACAGTGATCACATATCAGAAGCACATGACTACATGTACTACCAAGATTATGAGTCCGAAGTGGAGACAGATCCTGAGACCCCTCCTAATTACCATAACTTTCCTGACCTGACTCCTGAACAAGACACAGACAAATTGGACACTGTTCTGAGGACTATGGACGACCTCAAGCTGGAAGTAACCACTATAAAAGATGAATTAACGCAACTTCACATGGATTTCGTTACTTACATGGACGTAGTTAGCGACCAATTTGATGACGTTATTCAACAGATCAACAACTTGAAGCAACCAAAGGCGTGATATTTTAGTTTCCTTTTTAAGTCTAGTTTACTGCATTTCACGTTGTTTCACATTATTTAATTTTGCAATTGTTTCTTTTTAGATATTGTATTACATTAAACTCGTTTTTTTATTCAATGTTATTTTAATTTCATTCTGGTATTTCTCTTAATTTTGTTTCCTGTTATTTTCTATTTTGTAATCAGTCTATCATACTGCAAAAGAATTCAAAAATCACATATTCCACTGTGAAAACGCCCCCCAAGCGAACTTCTGCAATTCTGTAGAATTTGCTGGTGTGACGGTCGTCACACTCCCCTGACGATCGTCACGCGTATTACGACCGTCACACACCCCTGACAGTCGTCACACGAATAAAACCCCAATTCTATCAAAACAGGGGTTACGAACCTTTCCACCTTCACTCTCCTAATTTCCCACTTTCACACATTGAAACTCCACTACAACCTTCCGAATTCCCCATTAACCCTCCACCATTTCAACTTCCATTTCAGTACTATATATTGACCTCTGCATCCCCATACCTCTCCATCCACATAAACTTTCTATTCTCAATCTCTGCACCTCTCTCACGAAAAATGGCCAGACAAAATCGTGAAAACCCCGACTTGAGCAATATCACTTTCCGAGAAGGCGAGGCCAGCGAAAGGCAGCAGACCAACTACATAGCTTTCCATCAACGGTCGCTTCAGCCGACCCGATATGCTCACCTAGATTCTTTGACAGAACTGGGAATTCTGGATGGCGTCACTTGGATCCTACAGAGGGTTGGCATCTGGCATCTCTGCACCAACCCTCAACCCACCTACGAGCAACTCACACTGGAGGTTCTCAGTTCCTTCGCGTACGTGACTTCACCCGGCGATACCAACCAGCTCACCGGTGCCGCTTGCTTCCGCTTGTTCGGCACCGCATCGCCGTCATGTTACAGTTTCCTCACGGTGACGACGCTCATCGCCGCCCCTCCGATCGGTTCTACCAAGAAGCTTTCCCTCTATGGAACCAACTGACCGACACCATTGCAGAAAGTTGGGAAACTCTGGACGCCAGTCACATCCACAACCCAACAATCCGCTACTTTCATCGTGTGTTGAGCAACACCATCTTCGCTCGTGACAGTAACCACAAGGTCAACTCGAAGGAGCTGTTCTTTCTCCGTTGCGTGTTTGCTTCGGAACCCGTTAACGCCGCCCCATTCCTCTTGGCTCACATTCAAGCCAATTGCAACCGCGGCTCAAAACCATTCTATTTTGGTGGCATCATCACATCTATTGCCTTAGGCCTCGATCTTGGCGACCGCCTCCAGACCCTTTTCCAGATACCCCCTGTCTTCCTAGACACCGACCATTGTCGCGCCTCTCACCTAATCAGATCCCGTGCAGATGGGAAATATCATCCGGTAGTGCGAGGCCGCACTATCCAGAGCATTATCATGCCCTCCCGCACCCGAATGCATCCGCAGGACAGAGCCAACTGGCTTTTTGATCCGAATGCTCCTGCTGCCCCAACTCAAGATAATGCCCAAGAGCCCAGGGATGAAGTTCAAGAGGAGTTAGAAAGAGCCGACCAGGCTGAGCCATCACAAGCAACTGCTGCCGAAGGCCCTTTCTCGCGCCGCCACCGCCGTCCTGACACCGATGACACATCTGCTGCTCTCCTCCGCTGCATCGAACAGCAGAATCAGATGATGCTTATGATGGAACAGCAGAACCGACGGGCTGAAGAATTCAAAGCATGGCAGATCCAGGACGTCCAATCCGGCCTAGTCGATGACATGTCCAACCTCACTGTGCAAGTCGATGGCCTCCGCGAGTACATCTTCCACACCGGAGCTTTGAACCTCGAGGCACGCGACGGAAGAGCTTGTGATCGAGGTAGAGATAGAGGAAGAGGAAGGGACTAGTAGTATTTTTCATTTCTTGTATTTTGTTTTTTCTTTCCTTTGTATTTTTCCCTTCCGCATTCTTTCAAATCAGTGAGGAACTGATTGAGATAGTGTGGGAGCGGACTGTTATTTCCCTTTTCCCTGTTATTTCCTATTTCCGATTGTACTTTTTCATTCAAATTTTCAATTTAAAGTATTTTTAATTTTGGCAAATAAAGCTCTTATATATATATCCCTCCGTTACGTGAACTCCCCGCGCTTTATCCGACATATACAAAGAAACTCTTATCCTCTCCAAAGCATCACGTGACACGCCTAAGCTTTACCAAGTTTGGAACTCCCGAGAAGAAAATTTTAACAAAGCCACTACCGCCCTGACACCTTAGACCTCTGGTTTATGCGAGTCAGTCTCACTACTTACTCGTACCAAAGCCTCAAGTTTCAACTCAAACGGAGCCCCCAGTAGTTTATACGAGCAGTCAGCACCATCCTAAACACTTCTAAGTAAGAAACCGATGCAAATAAGTGTGTGATCTCTAGTATGAAATGAATAATCGTGAAAAAAGAGAAAAGCCATATAGCCTAAATATAGAGACATGTTACTTCTAAGTTAGGTGCTCCTCGCCCGAGCATTTAGCCCAACGGTACGAAACTCTTGCAGATTTATAGCAGAATGAGCATATGTGCGAAGAAAAATCAAACTAGCAAAGAGATCATAGTCACCAACAGGTTTGCTTGCCATGAACGTGTATGGACAACAGGCTTAATGTGATTGCGCCAGAACGAAACCGGGTAAAAATTTGTTGCGAGAAGCTTGAAGCCAAGCTGCAGTAACATGATTGGGACTGACGTGCATAAAAGAGAGGCCTTCGAAGACTTACAATCCAGTGTCACTTCCATATATGCTTTGTTTCCATTGGACCCCCGGCTTTCCTAACTTGACGTCTGAGAAATCTTATCGAAGGAAAAGCGTGTCGCGTGCTTGCCAAACTTTAAATTTTTTTCCTACCTTTACTTGAGGACAAGCAAAGATTCAAGTTTAGGGGAGTTTGATAACGCGAAATCGTATATATATAATGACGTACATTTTTACTAATCAGTGACCGGTTTCACTCCAATTTCGGATATTTCCACATTATTTGTCCAGTATTTTGCAGGTATTCAAAGTTCATGCTCAAATGGAGCAAGATGAAGAAAACAAGCAATTACAGATGAAAACTAGATGAAAAACAAGCCAAAAACAGCAAATACGAATTTTGCTGATGTGACGACCGTCACAGGGATGTGACGACCGTCATACGTGTTACGACCGTCACAGGTCCATGACGACCGTCATGCAATAAAAATGCAGAAATGATGCACGTGCTGTGAAGTGCTTTCAAATGCCAAAAAGGAGTGGACCACTAACTCCTATATTTTCTGAGATCAATCCCACTCCCTGAGGAAAATTAACCGTTGGAAATTCCATCTATAAAAGGAGGGGAGCTGGTACCAGAAAGGAGAGCTGCATTGAAGACGCGAAGTGCTGCCAATTTACATTCAGAGCAATTTTTAGTTTCCCAATTTCTTATCATTTATTGTTTCCTTTTTCTTTCTTTCCTTGCAATTGTTGTTTTACTTTCCAAATTCTATTCCGTACGAGTAATTGGCATAAAGACTAAATCCTGCCGTCATTTTGGAGGATTTCCCAAAAGTCAATCGAATTATTTACAGGTTCTTATTTTAATCGTTAATTGATTTCCATTTCCCATTATAATGCATATTTATATTTTCTGCCGTTATTTACGTGTTCTTAATTTACATTCCATGTCCGGCTAAATTTAAGTAATCAGTATGTAATAAGTGGTCAGATGGGATTTGATAATTAACCGGTGTATACCTTCCTTTTCAAACTTATTTATGGCTTCAGTTTTTAAATCGACTTTTCTAAAATAAATGTTCGTCGCGACAGCGAGAACTTATTTAAAAGCAGTTTTGCCACGACAGTGGGAAATTCATAAAGGTACGAACCAACAAACGACAGTTGAGGTTAGGTCCAGATAGTAAAAACTAAGCATTCATTTTAAAAACAGCGACAGCGCTTTAAAAAGGATTAGAGCTTAATGGTTTTCAAAAAGTAATTTTAACCGCGAACGGGATAGCGACAGCATACGTTTCGCCTTAGAGTTGCGACTAGCGTCAACAACCTTAGTGAGACAAAGGTCTTTAAATCGTCATTTTCTTCTTAAACTATTTTTGAAAACACCAAAAACACCGGTAACTTGTCGAATCCTTGAAGAACCAACATATTGTATACCGATTCAAGCATTTATACCTTAAGTAACATTTTAGTTCCCCTATAGTTTACGCACTTATTTTGCTTTTATTTCCCTAAAACCATACCAACCTTGCTAAACACAGTAACACCCGAAAATACTAGCTTGATTACGAGTCCCTGAAGGATCGATATCTTTTATTACTACGCGATAGACTGTGCACTTGCAGTTAATTCAGTTAGACATAGAAAGTCGCGATCAGCTACGAGCCTTAAGCCATTTGGGAAATGATGATTGGGTGGTTGCCTCTCAATTATCTAGAACGTTAGTGTATGTCCTTTGGACGATATACGACGCATTCGCTCCTAGATCATAGTCTTTAGTGCAACATGAGTTACAAACCAAGTTCAAAACATTTCTTCTCTAAAAAACACAAAAACACTTCAAACATTTTTTATCCTTCGGGGTCTTAATCAGAAAAACCTTTTTCATAAACAAGAGTGTTGTTAACTTTCAGTCCTATCGCAAACGGTAACGCCTAAGTCTCCAATGGTCGAGATGCATACACCAAACTGCTAGAACTGTTTGTTAACCCTACTCGGGTAAAACTTTTGAACAATCTCTCGTTAGCCCGAACTACGTTTGCTCTGATCTTTCATACCAGATGAAAGTACGTAGGCATAAGACGTGACGTCTTAGCGAGCAACCTTTCCCCCTTCTTTAGCCATAGTTGGTTGAACTACGTTGACTCTGACTTTCCCATTGCACGAGGGAGTACGTAGGCACAGAGCGGCGATGCTCTGCCGAGTCATCCCTTTTCTTTTTCTTTTGTCCATAAGCCTTTAGCATAGATAGTTTACACACCCTTCTAGCTAGACAACACATGAGTGGATCCCATCAAGTACGACGGACGTGAGGGGTGCTCATACCTTCCCCTTGCGTAACCGACTCCCGAACCTAGGACTTGGTTGCGATGACCTCGTCTTTTCCCGTTTTCGTCAGGTTTTTTCCGATCGTTTCCTTTCCCTCTCTTCGGGATAAATAATGATAGGTGGCGACTCTTTTAGTCATTGCCGACCTCTTTTTTTCGTAGTAGCGACAACTAGCGACTTTGCTGGGGACAGGAATATCCCCTATGCGAGTCAATCCTAGCGCTTGTGTGTTTATTTTTTGGTGTTGTATATATGTTCTTTATTTATCTTTCTTGCATTTATTTTTAGCATCATATATCATTACTGTTGTGTTGTGGGGAGGGAAGTTCGATTGAGTGATAAGTCGGACCTGGGCTTGAGTACAAACTTAGTATTAGAAGCGAAAAGTAGTGGTGAACATGTATGTTAGGCATGCACCAGTTCCCACGAAATTTGCGCTCAGACGAGATTCTCTTTGATGACTTTCTTTCTAGCCTAGTGGGCCGTTGAGAGGATGTCAGATTGGAGGGTTGTCGACTCTGGGGACCGATCATCTGTGATTCAGCTAAGTGAGGCCTCATTGTGAGATGATGATGCCAAACCAAAAAATGGTAAACGTATAATCATTTTTCGAAAGTCTGTGACGATGATCAACGCATAGGATGCCGAACCTTTGTCTGTGGATAGGTCCATACCTGTGAGAGGGATTGGGTTACGCAGGAAACCTTGGCTTTCAGAATACCCGGTTCTTTTCAGTGTGAATCTGTTTATCAGTGGGTCCTATTATCGGTACTTTGTTCTTGCTAAGGCGAAGCACTGGTTCTTCTCGACCAATAGCACAACAGTCTTGATCCCCTGTTTGCATTTGCATGTGCATTTTCATTTGCATTTCCCATTGCACGAGGGAGTACGTAGGCACATAGCGGCGATGCTCTTCCGAGTCAGCCCTTTTTTTTTCTTTTGTCCATAAGCCTTTAGCATAGATAGTTTACACACCCTTTTAGCTAGACAACACATGCGTGGATCCCGTCGAGTACGAAGGATGTGAGGGGTGTTCATACCTTCCCCTTGCGTAACCGACTCCCGAACCTAGGACTTGGTTGCGATGACCTCGTCTTTTCCTGTTTTCGTCAAGTTTTTTTCGATCGTTTCCTTTCCCTCTCTTCGAGATAAATAACGATAGGTGGCGACTCTATTAGTCATTGTCGGCCTCTTTTTTCGCAGTAGCGACAAATAGGAACAAGTTACCTATAACCTGCTCTGATGCCAATTGTAACTTGTAAATGAACCTAAGAGGGGGGGTGAATTAGGTTCTGAAAAAAATATTTGCAATCTTTTCGGTTCTTGGTTATTTTTCTGATTATAATGATAGTGACTTGATAGTAAAGTGCAGGAAAGAAAAAGAGACACAAGAAATTTATAGTGGTTCCCCTCACACTCCGAGAGTACTTCACTCCCCTTTCGACTTGAAAGAGATTTCACTATAGTTTAGAATTATTTCACAGCCTAATCACACCAATGGTGATGCCTACTATCTAATCTATAGGTAATCCAAGTGTAGAAGAACAATCCTCTTTAAACACTTCACTTGTTTCCAACAATCTTGGATAACAAGGTAGTACACAATAATCTTTGAAATAAGTTGAAATCTTTGAGAGAATGATATTATCAATCTTCACGATCGATCTTCTTCTTGAAACAAATATTACTCAAATAAATATACTAGTGTTACTCAAATAAATAACACCTTCGAAAATCTAGAAAATGCTTAAAAACAGTGAGTGCAAGAACTTGGTATACATAGATTCTATACAGATTAACTTATGAAGAGTTTATATGTCACCTTCATCGTAAATTCCGAGTTCTCGTATAATCTTGAAAAATGGTTCTTTTGCAAGTTGCTTTGTGAATATGTCGGCAAGTTGGTTATGTGTATCTACAAAAGTGACTTCGACATCTCCTTTAAGCACGTGATCATGGAGAAAATGATTTCGAATGTCAATGTGTTTGGTTCTTGAGTGCATGACCGGATTTTTTGTAATGTTGATTGCACTTGTGTTGTCGCATCGGAGAGGAATGAATCCAAGATCAATTTCGTAGTCGCTTAATTGTTGCTTTAGCCAAAGGTTTTGTGCACAACTGCTTCCCACCGCTATGTATTATGCTTCAGTCGTACTAAGAGCAACGCATGCTTGTTTCTTACATGACCACGAAACTAATGCATTTCCAAGGATATGACAGGTTCCACTCGTGCTTTTTCTATCAGTTTTACATCCTGCAAAATCCACGTCAGAATAACCAATTAAAGTACAAACACTACCTTTAGGATACCATAAGCCAACGTTCGTCGTTCCCTTGAGGTATTTCATGACTCTTTTGACTGCCGTGAGATGTGACTCCTTTGGATTTGCTTGAGATTGAGCACATAAACAAACACTAAACATTATGTCAGGATGGCTTGCCGTCAAGTATAATAAAGAACCAATCATACCTCGATACTTTGTAATATCAACCGATGTTCCTGATTCGTCTTGATTGACGTAGGTTCCGGAGCCCATTGGTGTTGACATAGCTTCACACTCATCCATATCAAATCTCTTAAACAACTCTTTGAAATACTTTGATTGGTTGATAAAAAATTTGTCTTTTAATTGCTTGATTTGCAATTCAAGGAAGTAATTCATCTTTCCCATCATATACATTTCAAACTCGCCTTGCATCATTGACACAAATTCTTCACATAGTTTCTTGTTTGTTGAACTGAAGATGATTTCTTCCACATAGACTTTAACTAGTAAGGTATTATCCTTTATCTTTTTAATGAATAAAGTCTTGTCTACCTTGCCTTTTTCAAAACCTTTTCCGCATAAGAAATTACTTAAACGATCATACCATGCCCTTGGTGCTTGTTTAAGTCCATAGAGGCCTTTCTTCAATTTTTATACATGTGAAGGATGCTTGAAGTCTTCAAAACCCGAGGGTTGTTTGACGTAGACTTCTTCGTTGATATATCCATTCAAGAAGGCGCTTTTGACGTCCATTTGGAAAAGTTGAAAGTTCATTGAACAAGCATAAGCAAGTAATAAACGAATAGCTTCTAACCTTGCAACCAGAGTGAAATTTTCTTCAAAGTTAATTCCTTCCTCTTGATTGTACCCTTGAGCCACCAATCTTGCTTTGTTTCAAACAATTATTCCATTCTCATCAAGTTTGTTCTTAAACACCCATCTTGTTCCGATAATATGTTTATCTTTTGGTCTAGAAACAAGTTCTCAAACTTGATTTTTCTCAAATTGGTTTAATTCTTCATGCATAGCAATAATCCATTGATCATCTTCAAGAGCTTCATCAACTTTAGAAGGTTCTATTTGAGATACGAACGCCATGTTTAAGCATGCATCTTTGAGATTTAATCTTGTAGCAACACCTTGACTTATGTCTCCGATCACTTTGTCGATAGGATGATCTCTATAAATCCTCCATTCTTTTGGTAGATCGTTGACATTGGAATCTTGTTGAATCGGTCTATCTTGTTCTTTAATGATATCTTTAGAATTATCTTCTTTTGGAATTTCTACAATTTCATCATCATCATCACAAACCATAATATCCTCCTTGGAGGGGTTAGATTCATCAAATTTGACATGCATAGATTCTTCAATAGTTAAAGTTCTTTTATTATAAATTCTAAAATCTTTACTAGTAAGGGAATAACCAAGAAATATACCTTTGTCTGATTTTTCGTCAAACTTACCAAGGTTGTCTTTGTCGTTGTTTAGGACAAAACACTTACAACCAAAAATATGAAATAATGAAATATTTGGTTTTCTCCTTTTGAAGAGTTCATAGGGAGTTTTCTTAAGAATAGGTCTTATATTAACACAATTACTTACAAAGCATGTCGTACTCACCGCATCTGCCCAAAAATATTTTGGAAGACTTGAGTCGCTTAGCATAGTCCTTGCAAGTTCCACCAATGATCTATTCTTTCTTTCTACGACATTGTTTTGTTGTGGAGTTCTTGATGCGGAGAAGTTGTGTGAAATTCCATGTTCTTCACAAAATTCTTCAAATGAGGCATTTTGGAATTCACCATCGTGGTTGCTTCTAGTGGAGACAATTGTAAGATATTTCTCATTTTGAACTTTTTTGCATACCTCTTGAATGCGTTGAATGCTTCACTTTTCTGAATTAAGAAGAAAGTCCAAGTGTATCTAGAAAAATCATCTACAATTACTAATGCATAAACATTACCTCCGAAGCTTTTTGTTCTTGATGGACCAAAGAGATCCATGTGCAACAATTGTAGTGGCCTAGTTGTGGACACCACATTCTTGGATGTGAAAGTTGATTTAGTTTTTTTTTCCTTTTTGACAAGCGTCACATAACCTATCTTTGATGAATTTTATCTTCGGCAATCCAATAACCAAGTCATGTTTGATCAAGTTATTCAAGTGCTCCATATGGATGTGAGCAAACCTCTTATGCTATAACCATGATTCATTGTTTCTTGCCAAGAGACACCTAACATTCAAAGACAAGTTATCTAAGGAAATTAAGAAAATATTATTAACTCTTTTACCTTTTAGCATAACTTCATGAGTAACTTCGTTTTCAATCAAGCATTCATTTTTAGTGAAGTTGGTTTTGAAACCTCGGTCACACAATTGGCTAATGCTAAGGAGACTATGCTTTAGACCTTCCACATATAGGACATCATTTATAGTTGTTGAAGGCGGTGAACCAATGATACCTACGCCAAGGATTCTTCCTTTGTTGTTGTCACCATAAATAACAAATTCTTTAGCCTTAAGCGTTAGATGTGAAGATTTTCTTAGATCACCCGTCATGTGCCTCGAACATCCACTATCAAGATACCATTCATTTGAAGAGGTCTTCAAGCATACCTACAAAAAAGAGTTAAGTTTTATTAGGTACCCATATTGCCTTGGGTCCTTCAAAGTTAGTTCCTTTCTTTACCAATACATAATGGCCTTGAGCAACACTAAAATTTCTAATATAACATGCATTTGGAGTATGTCCTTTTATACCACAATAAAAACATGTAGGCTCAAAATTGCTTTTATATCTAGGGGGATAAGATTTCTTTTTATTGTTTCTTTTCTTCTTGACATATTGATGAACCTTTTTATGATTGTCACCTTTTTCCATAGGAATTTGTTCTTTAGCTTTGACAAAGATGGTCTTGTTAGTGTTTGTTTAGAAAATTTTGAGTATCCAAAACCACTTTTATCATTTGAGTATTTTTTATTACTAAGAACACTTTCCAATCCAATTTGTTCTTTTTCTTTATTCTTTGAGAACTTCTTTCTTCTTGTATAACAAGAGTTTCTAATATTATTTTTTGCACCAAAATATTTACCTAGTCTTTTTACAAGAAGCGTAAAATTTTCGTTCTCTTCAGGATTGTCTTCTTTCTCCACTTCTTTGGATTCAACTTTCAAGGCAATGCTCTTGGATTTCTTCTCTTGAATTTCATGTTTCTCCAATCTTCCAAGTTTTGTCTCATATTCTTGGAGCTTTCCGAATAACGTAGCGGATGTCATTGTTGATAGACTTTTCTTTTCGGAAATCGCCGTCACTTTGGGTTGCCATTCTCTTGATAAGGACCTAAGCACTTTAAGATTAAGTTCATAATTTATTAGTGTCTTACCAAGTGCATTCAAGTGATTTGTTAAATGCACGAATCTCTTCTGCAAGTCTAGGATAGATTCTCCTGGTTGCATTCTGAATAGTTCGTACTCCTGACTCAATGTATTTAATCTGGATTGTTTGACTTCGGATGTGCCTTCGTGAGTTTCAACAAGAGTATCCCATATTTGCTTTGTCGTTGTACACGTTGAGATACGGAGAATTCATCCATTCCAAGTGCACTTTGTAAAATATTTATCGCCTTTTTGTCGTAGAGAACTTTCTTCTTATCATCATCATCCCATGATCCTTACGGTTTTGATGAACCAACTCCGTTGACCACGGTTGTAGGAACAAAAGGACCATTCTGAACAGCCTCCCATATTTCACTTCCTTGTGCTTCTAGATGTGCCTTCATGCGGATCTTCTAGAAGTCGAAATATTCGCCATAGAACAACGGAGGCTTGTTGCTACTACCACCGTATTTGAATACAAGATTGTTATTTGCGGAAGCCATCTGGATCAAATAGGAACAGGTTACCTATAACCTACTCTGATGCCAATTGTAACTTGCAAATGCGCCTAAGAGGGGGGTGAATTAGGTTCTGAAAAAATATTTGCAATCTTTTCGGTTCTTGGTTCTTTTTCTGATTATGATGATAGTGACTTGATAGTAAAGTGCAGGAAAGAAAAAGAGACACAAGAAATTTATAGTGGTTCCCCTCACACTCCGAGAGTACTCCACTCCCCTTTCGACTCGAAAGAGATTTCAATATAGTTTAGAATTATTGCACAACCTAATCACCCCAATGGTGATGCCTACTATCTAATCTATAGGTAATCCAAGTGTAGAAGAACAATCCTCTTCAAACACTTCACTTGTTTCCAACAATCTTGGATAACAAGGTAGTACACAATAATCTTTGAAATAAGTTGAAATCTTTGAGAGAATGATATTATCAATCTTCTTCTTGAAACAAATATTACTCAAATAAATATACTAGTGTTCTTGTGAGAGGATTCCAAATGATGTTGTGATAGTGTGAAACTTTATTCAAAGGCTTCTTTCAAAAATGTTTTTGAACACTTAAAAATGAAATTTTGAAGGATGAAGAAAATGAGTAATTTGAATGGTTTTGTTTCTTGAAGGTCAAAATGAATTTTGAAAATGATAACAATTTATATTAATCAAAATACCTTTTCAAAAGGGTGTGATTTTGTGCAGCAAAAACAATCAGAAATCAAAATGGAGACCAATGCATATTTTCATGAAAAGTTGCCAGTTTTGCTTGTTGTTTCAGTGTTAATCGGTTAACACCTTACAACGTTTAAAAATATTCAAAATTTACACATATTAATCGATTAACCCTATGGGTTAATCGGTTAACACTGTAACAAAATCACAAATGAATTAATTTTAAGGGTCGTTAACCGGTTAACCAAAAGGGTTAATCGGTTAACACTGAAAGATTTTCAGAAAATAATTATTTTTAACACGAGTGAGTAACTTAAAATGATTTTAAAAGAGTTTGTGCTATATGTGAAGTGAAATGTGAATTTATGAACACTTGTATAGATATTTTCAAGTAATATTTTTTATACGTTTGGCTTGATTCAATACTCAATCTTCATTACTTGAAACTTGTGAGAGAAGCTTTCATCCATAGAAGACATATGCGAGAGCACTATCTTGATGCTTGACGTCTTTGTTGTTTACTTGATTCTCTTTACTTTTTGCGTAGTATAAGTTGCGTAGAAAGCTTATTCTTGTTGTCCTCATCAAAACATTTAAATGTGCTTGAAGCTTGCTTCTACATGATGAAGCCGAATGGGTTCAAGATAGATTTGACCAGCTGAATCTCATTGACGAGAAGCGTATGACAGCTATTTGCCATGGTCAGTTATATCATAAACGAATGAAGAGAGCCTTTGACAAGAAAGTCAGAATCTGTGAATTCTGTCCAGGAGAAATCATACTCAAGAAGATCTTGCCAATTCACAAAGACATGCGTAGGAAATGGATGCCCAACTATGAAGGCGCATTTGTTGTGAAGACAATCTTCTCTGGAGGATCGATAATTATCACAACAATAGATGGTGAAGAGCTTGCACATCGTGTGAACTCTGATGTAGTCTAAAAATATTATGCCTAAAATAATCCGCTAAGTCAAAAACCTGGAAAGGCGACTTAGGCAACAATGGGTATCTGTTGCACCCCAAATTTTGACCCCTTAGATCCTCATCATCATTTTAGGATCATATTCATTTGATTAACTAACCTTAACCCATTTCAAGTTTATCTTTGTCAAGATGTAGATAAATCAGGGTTCTGTACCGTCAGAATCGAGGCTTCGGTGGTTTGATCAATCAATGTGTTGGATTGATTCAACTACAAACAAGATCAAGAATACAACATTAGGTCAAGTATGAATCCAATTTGAGGTGGTCACCCGAGATTCGAGAACAGTGCAATTTGAGACACCCGATTAGGGTTTTTGATTGGAAAAAGTCAACTGTAGTTTGACTTTTGATTCAAAGAGTATTTCAATGATGGGATCAAGGTCCATTAAGCTCCTATGGCTTAGTAAAGTCCGTCCAAAGAGTTTCAAGTCCTCAGGACGTCCGGATCACCAACGGGCGACTCGGTAGACACCGATCGATCGAAAAGTTGACCAAAAAGTCAACTCTCCAACAATAAGGAATTTGACTTCAAGGTGTGAATGAAAAATGTTCCTTATATCATATTACACCTCACCATAAAATTTCATGACCATTGGATCAAGGGTTAGGAAGTAATTGCAAAAATCGGGAATTAGGGTTTCGAAAGGGGCAAAACTATAACTCCTCAACCACACATCCAATTGAGGTGGTTCTAAGCTTGTTTGAAAGGTCTTGACAAACCCTACAAAAGTCCCACAGTGGTCCATATTCAAAAAATGCATGGAATTGGAGTTATAGAAAAATCATTTTTCTAGTACAAAACACTTAGAGAAATTTCATTAAATTCTGGCCATACAAACCACTCTTTTCAGAACTTTGAAAGGTTTTTCAACCTAGTCCAATCAAGAATTTGGAAATTCCCAAAACATGAAAGTTGTAGAGCTACACAAGGGCTTTCTAAAAAGTGCAAGAACTCCCCAAGGAGATTTATGAACTAGGAGTTATGATGCCTTGAAGTTGGGTCTGTCACACTCGAGATCACCAATTCAACATTTTTCAAAATTCAGTATTAATCAATATGGGCTACACTCAGCTATTGGGCTTTGTTTATTTCTGATATCATGAGGCTTGGATGATGTAAAAACCAGAAAAAATGAAGAATTGGAGAGTTTGTACAACTTGGGGCAAGTAAGCATTATAATAATCATTTTTACACCATGAAAGAGAAACTTTTTCCCATATCATGACAGCAACAGTCCCCTACTAGCAAGGACTCTCTCCTATCACCTCAGCCATCCTTCCAACTGCCATTTACTTGCATAGAGCATTGGAGCTGATGTGAAAATGGCTATCACAAAGATATTGGCAAGATTTTGCAAGATACTTCACAATTTCCCTCCAAAAGTGGCAAGTTACCAATCTGCCCCAACCTCTTCTTCTCCTATAAATAGAGGCTTCTCACCCTCACTAATTGACACCAGAGCTATTCACAAGATCAAAGTGTCATAGCTTTCCTTCTCATTCTCTCTTTACTTGTAAGTGAAGAAAAGTTCAAAAACACCAAAATTGGTCATTTTGCAACTTTCACACCATTTTCATTTCCAACCTTTCCAACACTCCCACAACCGTCCATACACATTCTAAATAACATATAGAAGGTGTATGGTCCATAAAACCATCAAGAAACCTCAAAAATCAAAAATTCAAACTTCTACCTTTCATACTTTGACCAAAGCTACAAAAATCTCCAAACTTTGCTCTAAGTCTTTTTTTGAGGTTTTGATCATCCATACACCTCATAAATAACATCTCTCAACTGTTCAAGCACCTAGCAACCACTAGAAACTCATATCTCTTCATATAGCATCACAAGTGGATTGTTACTTAAAGTTGAAGAAAGTTCAAAGGCAAGAAGTGGAGTAAAGGATCTCTGGTTTTCTCAACTATTCTAGCATATTCAAAAAGGTCATCAAGAGGTATGTAGTTGTTTCTTATGGGCTTTAGCATCATCTTTCATGAATTGGCATTTTTGAGTGTTTTTGGTAGAATTTGAGCTATGTACACTTTGATAGTTTTCATGATGTATGCTGTTAGGAAGAATGGAAGTTCTCATGAGTATTAGCCTAGATAGTTGTCGCTACTGCGAAAATCGGCGCCGGCTGAACTGAAGAGTCGCCACCGTGCGTTATTTATCCCAACGGAGGGAAAGGAAACGCTCGAAGTAAACCTCGCAAAAACGGGAAAAGGTATGGTCGTCGCAACCAAAACCTGGGCTCGGGAGTCGGTTACGCAAGGGGAAGGTATTAGCACCCCTCACGTCCGTCGTACTCGACGGGATCCACGCTTGCTTGGGTTGTCTACAGGATGCAAAAAAATCTATCTACGGCTGCTAAGTCTAAACGGAAGGGGACTGACTCGATAGAGCGTCACACTCTATGCCTACGTATTCTCAAGAGAGAAAGTCAGAGTCAACATAGTTCGGGACTACAGGGAAATTGGCTCGCCAAGACTTCGCGTCTTGTGCCTACGTACTTCCACACTGCATGGAAGATCAGAGCCTTGCGTAGTTCGGGCTAACTACGGCTAAACGGGGTATTCTCACACAGCAGTGAGAAATCAATCTGGTTTCAAAGGTACGGGAACCTATGGGCAAAACTACGGTCTGGTCTCAAATGCACTCGGGCAGGAGAGAAAAAGGGTAACATCAGTCGTCAGCGGGAAAGTCTCGATCGCACAGCAGCGAGAGAACAAAAGTTAGTTGTTAGTGTGCTCGCTAGGATATCGCATCCTATGCCTACATATCCTCGTCTGGTACGAGGAATCAGAGCAGCTGTAGTTCGGCTACTTCGGGACCACAGCTCAAATCTCGTTTTATTAACATTCTGAAAAATGATTACAATGGTTGAATACTGAAAATAAATCTCCCAGGAAATACTATCCTATCCATCTATAATGGAAAAATTAAATGAAAAAATAGTCCCCTAACAAGTGGACGTCTAAACTATCCCTAAAAGGTGTAAAAGAAATTCTATGAAAAAAAATGCACTCTAAAAAATATTACATCTAATATTTTTTTCTCTTTTTTCTTCTCTTCTTTCCAACTATTTTCTTCTTTTTCAATATATTTTTCTCTTTACTTTTCTCTATTTTTCTCACTATTTTTCCACATATTTTTCATATATTTTTTCTTTATTGTTTTTCAATATTTCTTTTTCTTTTTTCAAATATTTTCTTTTCTTTTCTCAAATATTTTCTTTTCTTTTTCAATATATTTTCTTTTCTCTTTCTTTATTTTTTATTCCTAAACAAAATAAAAAAAAATATAAAGGGGAGGGGGTGTATGATCTGTTACAGGGGGTATTTAAGCAAAAGAAAATAAAAAACACTAGGGGCCCAGCCCAACAGCTAAGGCTGCAGAAAAAACTAAGAAACAGAGGGGGGGTGCTATGAGGGAAACGCAGGTGTATGGCTGGCAAAACATTGGTCCCAGGCCCACTTTCAGCAAAGAACACACGCAGGGGGGTGGAAAGGGAAATTGAGGGTGTAGGTCAAAATCTGTTGGGCTTGAGGCCCATTAGCCATGTGAATCCAACTTCAGAACACACCCAAACCCTAATTGTCGCTATCGTTCACTGTTCATGGCCTAGCGTCGTTTCCTCCTTCGTCCTCCCTGAAACCCTCATCCTCGCCTCTTCACCTTTCAATCAATCGTCTTCTTCTCACCAAATCGCTCATCATCAAATCAAACGCGCTCTGCACCTTGTAATCCCCAACGACCTAACAAGACCACAATCAATACAAACTAAATCCATGGCTTGATGATTCTCAGAGGAGCTTTTTGAAGATGTTATTGAGGATCTTGGATTTGTGAACGTTGCGATGTTCGATAAGTTCCGATCTGGAGACGTGATGATAGTGGAGGATCTTTGAGCTCTTACGAAGAACACGAAGCTCCCGAAGGTAATACAGAGGCATCTGGAATGTTCTTGAAGGTGTTCTTGATACATGATGAAGCTTCGAATCTGGAAATTTGGTGAAGGACTGTGACGAAGAACGATGATTCTTGATGATGAAGATTTTCTGGCGATTTATGGCGTTTGCTTGAAGATCTTGGAGTTGCTTGGATGTTCTTGGAGATGTTTCTGAAGTTTGTTCGTGAATTGTTGAACGATGAAGCTTGATGATCTTCTTGCATGTTCTTGTTGCTGGAAACCTGATGATGATTGCTTGACGAAGTTCTTGCATGCTCGATGAAGACGGGAATGGCTTCTTGAATGTTCTTGCAGTCTTGATGGATCTTGAAGGAATATCTATGAAGAATTTGACGAACGGTTTTCTGGAGATTAAGATGAACGCAGATGAAGAATGTAATTGGAAGATGAAGATCTCGCATCGGTTTGTTGAAAAGAAGAACTTCTGGAAAACGATCTTGTTGAAGATTGAGTTTCTGAGAAACGTTCTGGGGATTTGCAGGTTCTTGATTTGGTTGATCATGGATGATGATGGATCGGAGATTGGATGATTGTGGATGATGTTGATTGGAGGTAGGATGATCGGAGGAGATGGAGGTTGATGATGTTGATTGGAGGAAGATGAAGATTCAAAGAACCGGTGAAGATTTCTGGAAAAAATGAATTTCCGGTGAGGTTGCGCGGCGGAGAGCGGTGGTCGGAGACGGTTGGTAGTTTGTTAGGGAGGCCGGCGATGGAAGTTGGGGTGGTTGCATGGCCGCCGGCCATGCAACCGGTGGTGGTTCAGCGTTAGACGCATGTCAGTGATAGTGGGGGAGGACGGTGCATGCGCGCCATGTGGCGTGGGCGTGGCAGAGAGAGAGAAGTTCTGAAGTGTGAGGTGGCGTCGTGGAATGGTGTAACGTGGGGCCTCTCCTCCGGCAACACGTGTACGCTCTGATTATATATGGACATGGCTTTGGAAGTTTCTGGAACTTTCTGGAGTGATCTGGACTGATTCTGAAGTAAATGGGCCTTGGCTGAACGAATTGGGCCCAAACGAAACTACCTCCCAAATAACTGAAAATGATTAAAACTTGATTGATTAACACTAATTAACTAAGACCCATTTAACCTAATTAAATCTGAAATCTAGAAAATTCTATAAGCAAAATAAAATCAATTAAATTCTAGATTAAAATCTATACCAATTTCTATAAAAGAAAAAATCTATTAATCCATTTTATACTATCTATTAAATTCTAAAAAACATTAATTCCATTAAACTTCTAAAAAAAACAATTGTATTATTTCTATATTAAAATAAAATCTATATTATTTATATAAAAGAAAAGCTATTAAAAGAAAATCTATACTATTCTATTAAGACAATGAGGAACAATCTATTTAATATCTAATATTCTAAAATGGATTAAAAATATTAAAAACCTATTAATATTCTAAAAAATGCTAGAAAATGATTTAAATATATTTATTATATTTTAAAAATATCTATATTATCCTAAAATGATTTAAAAAAATCTAATAAACCCTAATGACAGCCGATAAAATCCAGAAAAATTCACAATAATTCCCGAAGGAACACAAATAGCACCGAACGACAAATAACACCGCGAGAGCGCACCAAAATAGCCGGTAAAAATAAACGGGCACCGAAATATCTCAAAAATACGATTCTACCTATCTGAACTGATTAAAAACACCTGAGACGCGAGACGAGAGTTGTGATCCCGATAAAATCAAAACAAATGAAAAATGCACTGTATGCGATATGCAGATGCGAATGCGGTCATGCGTCGAAACATCGAACTAGATACGAGACCCGGTTGGTCAAATTTTAGGGTGCAACAGCTGCCCCTATTCAAGCGGCTTCGACCTGAATGGTGGAAGAGCGCCCAGCCTTTGATCATTCAAAGGTAGAATATGGTTGAATACAAATGGAACCCTGAAATTTGCCAACCGCAGAAATAAACTGCACCACTGCTTGGGGAACGACATCCACCAACTGAATCTGGCTGTTACGACAACCCACTGATCTCGTGCTGGGGATTATTTTCATCAGCCTGAAAAAGATTTTATCATCGCAGAGATAGAATTTTGTCCACGTCAGGACGCCTGTTTCGTCAACACAAAGAAATCTCAACCAAAACATGTCCACGTTAGGACTCCATCTGTCGTCAACCCGGCAAAATATCGGCGACTTCGCTGGGGATAATTCGTCTGCACTTCATCAGAAATAAATCGTCCACGTTAGGAATAAACTCGTCCACGTTAGGAATAACCTTTCCACGTTAGGAATACCACCGTCCACGTTAGGAATAAGACTTCGTCTGGATCTGTCCGCGTCAGGACTAAACTCTTTCATACCAGTAATACATCGTCCACGTCAGGACTCCCCTTTCCACGTTAGGAATAAACTTCTTTCCACGTAAGGAATAAATCTCTTTCCACGTAAGGAATATCTCTTTCCACGTAAGGAATCACATCTTTCCACGTAAGGAATACCTCTTTCCACGTAAGGAAACCATCTTTCCACGTAAGGAATACATCGCTTTCCACGTAAGGAAACTAACTTCTTTTCTGAATCTGTCCACGTCAGGACTAAACTTCTTCTAACCCTGTCCACGTCAGGACTAAACTTCAATCTGGACCTGTCCACGTCAGGACTATACTCTTCCACGTCAGGAATAACCTCTTTCCACGTAAGGAACACATCTTTTTTCCACGTAAGGAAACCAACTCTTTCCACGTAAGGAACACATCTTCTTTCCACGTAAGGAATCAATTTTTTTCCACGTTAGGAAACCACCTTCGTTCCACGTAAGGAATCACAATCTTTCCGCGTAAGGAATCACAACCTCGATCTGTCCATGTAAGGACTCCCACTTGATATGTCCACGTAAGGACTCAATCTTTCCACGTAAGGAAACAATCCTTCTTTCCACGTAAGGAAACCATTTTTCTTCCACGTAAGGAACACAATCTCGATCTGTCCACGTAAGGACTCCAATCTTTCCACGTAAGGAATACAACTTTTTTTCTGAATCTGTCCACGTCAGGACTAAACTTTCCACGTAAGGAATACATCGCTTTTCCACGTAAGGAATCAATCTTTCTTTCCACGTAAGGAACCCATCTATCGTCTCGATCTGTCCACGTAAGGACTCAACTTGATATGCCCATGTAAGGACTCAATCTTTCCACGTAAGGAAACAATTTTTCCGCGTAAGGAATCAATCTTATCTTGATTTGTCCACGTAAGGACCCCCCTCTTTCCACGTAAGGAATGCATCTTCGTTCCACGTAAGGAATCAAACTTGTCCACGTTAGGACTACATCGTCCACGTTAGGACCCACCTTTCCATGTTAGGAATAACTCTCTTCTTGATTTGTCCGCGTAAGGACTCCATCTTTCCACGTCAGGAATGTTATCTTTCCACGTAAGGAATACAACTCCGTCCACGTAAGGACCCACCTTTCCACGTTAGGAATACATCATCCACGTTAGGACTCATGTTTCGTCTTGATTTGTCCACGTCAGGACTCGCCTCTTGACTCGCTGAGGAATAAAATTTTGTCCACGTTAGGACTCATGCACCTCCGACCCGCTGGGGAAATAACTTGTCCACGTCAGGACTCACATCTTCATCTGATTTGTCCACGTCAGGACTTGCACGTCTTCGACTTGCTAGGGAAAACTGGTCCACGTCAGGACTCACATCTCAACCTACTGAAGTAATAAAGCTTGTCCATGTCAGGACTCGCGCGTCTTCGACTTGCTGTGGCAATAAGACTTGTCCACGTCAGGACTCACACTTTGCCATCAGCCCGAAGAAGGATAAAATTGTCCACGTCAGGACTCTCGCATCTTGTCATCGCGAAACTATGAACTTGTCCACGTCGGGACGCACATTTCACCATTGCGAATAAAGCTATCTGCTGGAAGTGAATGGTCCACGTCAGGACACCAACACGAAGAGTAACCAATCTTGTCCACGTCAGGACTTCACATTCGATCAATACCAAGAAATCAAATCTGTCCACGTTAGGACTAACACATATCGTCAACCTGAGGAGATGTCCACGTCAGGACTCCACCTTCCGACAATTCTGAGAAATCGAACCTGTCCACGTTAGGACCAGCACATATCCTATCAATCCGGGGAAATAAATCTGTCCATGTTAGGACACCCACTTCTCTAGCACGAAGAAATCCCGTCAATATCAGAATAAATTGTCCACGTCAGGACTTATTGCTCCATCGATCCCAACCCACAAACTTCTTAGCACTAACGTGATAGCGACTTTGAGGCGGACTCTACTGGGGATATTTGGAAACCAAACTTCCGGACGCCTGTTCTGATAACCGGCGGTAGCCTCTGAAATTCTGGTTCATGAAACCTGTTAATGCTGACGTAGCAACAACTTTGAAGGAAACAATCCGCTGGTCGGACTAGAGAAACTTCAACAAGAAACCCTGGCGGGGAAATAAGTAACTCTGCTTGGGGACAAAGAGAAACTTATCCTGATAACTCTGTGGGGAGTAGTGCCAAAGCTGACACTTCGTTGAATGTCTCCTGCCGAGACTTCGAATGTCTAGGTAATTCATTTGAGCAAGAGCTCTCTCTACCTGCAAAAGAAACAATACTTGAAACAAACGGTTAGCCAACCTGGTTTATGTTTCACAATGCATGTGTTTGTCAATGATGCAATGTTCCATTTGACATGGAAATGCTACGCTTTCTTCATTTGGTGGATGCAAGTATGACACTATATGCCGATGCCAATGCAGACTCGAACTGCTGGGTACAGAAACTGCTTCAGCAAAATAAATGCTGAAGATAATGCCAACTCCGCTGGGGATAGCCAGATGCTATAGAATTATTCCAGCAAAATAAATGCCGGAAGAGGGAAGTCGACTCAGTTAGGAAATTGGGAACTCGAACCAAACATCTCATTGAAGTAATACCCTGCTGGGGAACATATCTCTGCTGGAGAATGGCAGAGGCGCCTGGTATAATCGCACTTCTGCTGGAGAGTGAACTGATATCACATGGTATTCTGACAAAATAAATGCTAGGGCTCACGCCAACTCTGTCGGGGAGAGTCTCAATCTTCGAGTTCCACTGGGAGGAATGAAAACACTTGCCGAAAAGAGAACTCCACTGGGGCTGGAACGATTCTCTTGGGGAAAATCAACTGCCTCCGCTGGGGGAAAGTAAATGACCCTGCGGGGAAAGGTGAACTGTCTGAATACAGCTCACAAATATTAAAACCACTCTGCTTGAGATGCACTGTCTGAATACAGCCTTCAATCTAGGAATCGCCAAACTTTGCTGAGGATAAATGACTTGACTGGAGAATGTCCTCTGGATAAGCCACGACTAGCTGGGGAATTTGATCCTTCTTTAGTAAGGGACATTGTTATCTCAAAAGTGTGACCTGCATGGGGGTTCACTTTACGTAACGATCAAGTCTTTCATCAAAAAGCCTCTGGTCAGGGCGACATGAACTCTATTCCTTCTCGGAAATCTGCCCCACAAATACCAACATGCCCCAGTCTGAGCATTTCGTCTGGAAAAGAAAGGCTAGCCATAGTGCTACTCACAATACCTTGCCCCTGAATCGGAACCAACCTCCTGATGAGGACTCTTCGATCTCTGTACCCTGACGGTTAGATCTGAACTGCTTCTGCACGTCAAACCCCAAAAGAATGTCCCAACAACATCTTTTGTTTTTAGGGTGTTCTGCCCCGGTCTTGCGATAATCTTTTGCCCCTGATCGATTGATTCGTGGAGCAGTGCCCCTAGCCACGAGAGATTTGCCAGATCTCGACCTGATTGCCCCAGATTAACTGCTTCTCGAATGTATGACTTTGCTGGGGGATAAACGAGTGTGCCAAGTAGGCTGGACTTCTGTACATCCGTGGTGGGTCATACACGCCTGATGCTGGACAATATCCAGTCTGAATTCACAACTTCTAGTAGAAGGGTCACAATTTCCCGGTATTTGTCTCAAACTTGAAGATTGGCTGGATCTGCTCAAGTAGCTCTGAACAACTCTGATGACACTGAGAAGAACAACTCTTTCGCCTTTGCTATGCCCCGGCCTGCAGGAACCTCTGTGGGATAGTCTGAAAATCTGTACCCTGACGGTTTAATATGAACTACCCCAGCATTCTGAACTTCCTCGAGATACTTCGAATCTAACGTCCCTCGAATAAAGAATAATCTCTGCACTCTTGGGATGGCATGCCCCTGTCTGTAATGACTTTGCCTCAATCTGGTTCTCGGAAAGAACTCACTCTGAACCGAAAGCACCTTGCTACAATACGACCTTGCGGCGGCTTACCCCGGTGTTTCCCTTAATTCAACAACTATCCACATCGTGACTTGCCCCTGAACGAGCGTTGAGCGACTTAACCTGTCCTGATATAGCATTCTGGATAACTGCCCCTGATTGGCTCTCGAGAAGATTCGCTCTTGATCAATTGCTCCGTGATCCACTGGTGCTTCAGGACTTCTCCTCAGACTAATTAATTCCGAACTCTCGGTAAGTCAATGCCCCAGATTCACAGGGTTTCACACCATACACCATTCTGATCCAGATTGTTGAATTATTCAATCCTGCTCGATTATTCCCTGTTGGAATTTTTTTTATGTCGACTACTAACCTGCAAGTAAAATTGTTCAATCCCGAATGGTAATTTTAATGCAGTGTTCATGCAGATTATGAAAAAAGTTGTGTTGTCACTCATTTACGTGTCATGATTGTGAGTGACGAATGAACCAAAGTTCAAACGTAGTGCTTATGTGATCAGTGAAAAATACAACAAGGATATGACTAGCAAATCAAGAGGGAGTCAAGTTACTCAACCTTACCGTAATGCACCTTCAGAATAAACCTTGCCTCAATTAGGTCTTTTAAGGGTTGTATCGTGGTCGGGTTCACGGTTCGTGAAACAAAGGATATTTGGCTCCAATTATGATTTATACCCACCCCTTCTACGTGATGATCTCCGATCCTAAAGTTCAGTTAACGTGGCTCGAGTGCTTGCCTCTTCGAGAGGTGCGCTGAATGGTAAGGACCATGGCTAAGGAAAACTTCACAAGGTTTTCGGAGTGACAGTTACTCCTTTTTCGTTTTCGGTGCCTGTATCCACACGACCTTGTCCTTGTTCGAGGATTCTTCTTTTGATATCCTTTCTTTTTTGTTCTTTTGATTCCCTAATTTTTGCCTGGACTGACTCCTCTTGAGTTTTTTTCGATTTCTTTTGAAGTCCAGCGGGACGCCCTAATTTTTGCCTAAGTATTAGCCTTCCAGCTTTTTCTTTTTCTTTTAACTTAGCGGGCTTTCTTTTTTCTTTCTTTTGGAACAAAGTCGTGTGACACTGGTTGTCTTGATTGCTCCGAAGGGATTGTAACTGCCTTACTCCTGATTGGTGAGGTTTAGCCACTGTGGTTGACGAATTACGACCTCTTGAGAGGCGTAAACTGATTGGTCCTCAAAAGACAACATGCCTCTGTAAGACTTGAATGCTCGGTCAAGCTAACTGACAACTACCCTGCCCCGGGTTAAGATGTGAGGGTTTAAAAATCCGAAAGAAACTCCTACTTCTCGGCTCGAAGTGGTTAACAAGGGATTCTCTTCCTTATCTCTCCGGTGTTTAGGGGATTTGAAACAATGCCTTGTACGTCATCGGTAAGGTCTTATCTGAAAGCATACGATCATCGGTTATGAGTTTATTTTCGTCATCCTCCCTCCAATCTTTGCTAGTCACAGTGATGCAAGTGGAGTGAATAAAAAATGCAAGTGTTAGTGCAATGCAGTAAATGAGCGACAGCGACATGATTAATTCAGAAAATGCATAGTCACTTTATCAATATTACCATTCGAAAACAATCAATATTTACAGCAAGTAGTAACTAACAGAAAAGAAACTACAAATGCAAATGATATGAAGCCCGAGGACTGCCAATGCTGAGGGTGCCCTCCTGTCTGGACCACCGCTTCTGGAAATGAATCTGCGAGCTCAGACAGCTGAGAGGTTGGCATGAACAAATAAAACTCCTTCTGGAAAGGAAATGCACCCTTGGTCGATCAACTGCTGTACCTTCGCCTGAAACGCTTTACAATCTTTAGTTGCATGCCCTGGAGAGCCACCATGGTAACCACATTGAACTTGGGGATTGTACCCAGGAGGGTAAGGTTCTGGCACGGGCTTGAGAGCTTTTGGTTCCACCAAAGAACTTTGGATCAAAGATGGTAGCAGCTAGCCATACAGCATAGGCACTGGACGAGAAGGAGCTTTCCTTCGTTCCAAGTTGTTGCGAGGTCGATTCTGATTCTGACCCTGATTCTGATAACCTCGACCACGAGTTCGCTGATTTGCAAGGGAAGCGACATAAGATTCCCGATAGGGTGCCCCAGGCACGGCTGTCTGTTCAGTATAACAAGCCACAGGAGATACTGATCTCTGGTAAGATGAAGAACCAACAAAATTCACTGATTCGCTTCGAGGATATTCAACCTTTGGCAGGGCTGCATTGATCTCAACTCCTTCTTCACTCTGATAGTCATAAAGGGATCCAACCTCACTAGCCTGACTGTTTGACGTAACTCCAAGCATTCTTTCAAGGTACGGGTTCTCCAGGGAGTGTACAAACATGCTCATTAACTCTCGGTCTAGGAACGACGGCTTTACTCTGGCAGCAACTTTCCATCTCTGAACATACTTCCTGAAAGGTTCATCGTTCTCTTGAGACAATTCTTGCAGTCGCATGCGATGGGGAGCTATGTCTAGATTATAATCGTACTGCTTCAGAAAAGCTCTGGCTAAATCCATCCATGACTGAATCTGAGGTCTCTCTAACTGCATATACCACCTCAAAGATGCCCCAGTCAGACTATCTTGAAAGCAATGAATCATCAATTTATCATCTCGCGCAAACGCAGTCATTCTTCGACAGAACATCATCAAATGCAGCTTCGGACAGCTATCTCCCGTGTACTTCTCAAATTTCGGCGCTTTGAACTTATACGGCAACACCAGGTCAGGAACCAGACACATGCCTACAGCATTCAGGTTAACAGCATCTTTGACTTTCAAAGCTTTCATTCCTTCTTCCAACGCTCGGAGTCTTCTATCCTTTTCCAGAGCTCTTGGATCTACCATCCTAGCTATCGGAATATCCCTTCGTGGATTCATCACAGGGAAAACAACACCTTGATTGTTAACAGGAGGAGGACGCTCATTCTGGGCAACAAACTGTTCATGTCGATCTCGGTTCTCAACAGAAGGCTGTACGACTTGGTTTGCAGTAACGTTGTTCACTTGCGGGAAGTCTTCCATAGAATCATACAGAGGATTGGACGTCATAGTGAACCCTGTCAGGGTGTTAGGAGACTGGGAATCGCCTTCAGACATAGCTACCAATAATCTTCAGCTGACTTCCATGCTTTATTCTGCTCAAATCTACTCAACCCCTAGGTCGGCTTCTGACAATCAACAGTTGCTCAATCCAAACTCCGGGTAATTACCTTCAAGAAACAAAGGCTGGATCAGAACTCTGGCCAATTGGAGGATGATATGCAATATGATGCAACACTGTTATGCACATGATATGCAAGATGCAGCAAACAACGGGATCACAGCCCCCACACAATCTCTGAATACTACTGCACTGCTGACGGAGTACGGTCGCACTGAAGAGAAGACCAAAATAACGGGTAGGTTGGAAGTCAAGTTTCCTGCAAAAAACCCCCCCCACTCACAGGTATGGACCTATATCTGACAAGGTACGGCATCCTATGCGGTCGTTAGCGTCACAGACTTTCAAAACTGACGATACGATTCCCAGAAGGAGTGGCATCATCAAGTCCTGAAGAGGCCTCACTTAGCTAACTTCCAAATGACAGTCCCCAGAGTCGACAACTCTCAGATCCAACTCCCAATCGGATCCTAAGGATTGGAAAGGAAATCATCAAAGAGAACCTCGTCTAAGCGCGAATTTCGTAGGGAACTGTGTCTGCTAAGCAAACAGGTCCACCCACTAATCTCCACAACTAATTCTAGGTTTGTACTCAAGCCCAGGTCCGGCTTATCTCTCAATCATAGAACACCCGTCACACCTCAACAGCAACAGATAATATCAATAAATAAACACCAATAGACAAGCAAACAAGCGCTAGGATTGACTCTCTTAGGGGACGTTGGATCCCACATGCATAGGGACTATCGCAGTCCTTAGCAGCCAGGGGACGTTGGCTCCCCAGCAGAGTCGCCAGCTGTCGCTACTGCGAAAATCGGCGCCGGCTGAACAGAAGAGTCGCCACCGTGCTTTATTTATCCCAACGGAGGGAAAGGAAATGCTCGAAGTAAACCTCGCAAAAACGGGAAAAGGTATGGTCGTCGCAACCAAAACCTGGGTTCGGGAGTCGGTTACGCAAGGGGAAGGTATTAGCACCCCTCACGTCCGTCGTACTCGACGGGATCCACGCTTGCTTGGGTTGTCTACAGGATGCAAAACAATCTATCTACGGCTGCTAAGTCTAAACGAAAGGGGACTGACTCGATAGAGCATCGCACTCTATGCCTACGTATTCTCAAGAGAGAAAGTCAGAGTCAACGTAGTTCGGGACTACAGGGAAATTGGCTCGCCAAGACTTCGCGTCTTGTGCCTACGTACTTCCACACTGCATGGAAGATCAGAGCCTTGCGTAGTTCGGGCTAACTACGGCTAAACAGGGTATTCTCACACAGCAGTGAGAAATCAATCTGGTTTCAAAGGTACGGGAACCTATGGGCAAAACTACGGTCTGGTCTCAAATGCACTCGGGCAGGAGAGAAAAAGGGTAACATCAGTCGTCAACGGGAAAGTCTCGATCGCACAGCAGCGAGAGAACAAAAGTTAGTTGTTAGTGTGCTCGCTAGGATATCGCATCCTATGCCTACATATCCTCGTCTGGTACGAGGAATCAGAGCAGCTGTAGTTCGGCTACTTCGGGACCACAGCTCAAATCTCGTTTTATTAACATTCTGAAAAATGATTACAATGGTTGAATACTGAAAATAAATCTCCTAGGAAATACTATCCTATCCATCTATAATGGAAAAATTAAATGAAAAAATAGTCCCCTAACAAGTGGACGTCTAAACTATCCCTAAAAGGTGTAAAAGAAATTCTATGAAAAAAAATGCACTCTAAAAAATATTACATCTAATATTTTTTTCTCTTTTTTCTTCTCTTCTTTCCAACTATTTTCTTCTTTTTCAATATATTTTTCTCTTTACTTTTCTCTATTTTTCTCACTATTTTTCCACATATTTTTCATATATTTTTTCTTTATTGTTTTTCAATATTTCTTTTTCTTTTTTCAAATATTTTCTTTTCTTTTTTCAAATATTTTCTTTTCTTTTTCAATATATTTTCTTTTCTCTTTCTTTATTTTTTATTCCTAAACAAAATAAAAAAAAATATAAAGGGGAGGGGGTGTATGATCTGTTACAGGGGGTATTTAAGCAAAAGAAAATAAAAAACACTAAGGGCCCAGCCCAACAGCTAAGGCTGCAGAAAAAACTAACAAACAGAGGGGGGGTGCTATGAGGGAAACGCAGGTGTATGGCTGGCAAAACGTTGGGCCCAGGCCCACTTTCAGCAAAGAACACACGCAGGGGGGTGAAAAGGGAAATTGAGGGTGTAGGTCAAAATCTGTTGGGCTTGAGGCCCATTAGCCATGTGAATCCAACTTCAGAACACACCCAAACCCTAATTGTTGCTATCGTTCACTGTTCATGGCCTAGCGCCGTTTCCTCCTTCGTCCTCCCTGAAACCCTCATCCTCGCCTCTTCACCTTTCAATCAATCGTCTTCTTCTCACCAAATCGCTCATCATCAAATCAAACGCGCTCTGCACCTTGTAATCCCCAACGACCTAACAAGACCACAATCAATACAAACTAAATCCATGGCTTGATGATTCTCAGAGGAGCTTTTTGAAGATGTTATTGAGGATCTTGGATTTGTGAATGTTGCGATGTTCGATAAGTTCCGATCTGGAGACGTGATGATAGTGGAGGATCTTTGAGCTCTTACGAAGAACACGAAGCTCCCGAAGGTAATACAGAGGCATCTGGAATGTTCTTGAAGGTGTTCTTGATACATGATGAAGCTTCGAATCTGGAAATTTGGTGAAGGACTGTGACGAAGAACGATGATTCTTGATGATGAAGATTTTTTGGCGATTTATGGCGTTTGCTTGAAGATCTTGGAGTTGCTTGGATGTTCTTGGAGATGTTTCTGAAGTTTGTTCGTGAATTGTTGAACGATGAAGCTTGATGATCTTCTTGCATGTTCTTGTTGCTGGAAACCTGATGATGATTGCTTGACGAAGTTCTTGCATGCTCGATGAAGACGGGAATGGCTTCTTGAATGTTCTTGTAGTCTTGATGGATCTTGAAGGAAGATCTATGAAGAATTTGACAAACGGTTTTTTGGAGATTAAGATGAACGCAGATGAAGAATGTAATTGGAAGGTGAAGATCTCGCATCGGTTTGTTGAAAAGAAGAACTTCTGGAAAACGATCTTGTTGAAGATTGAGTTTCTGAGAAACGTTCTGGGGATTTGCAGGTTCTTGATTTGGTTGATCATGGATGATGATGGATCGGAGATTGGATGATTGTGGATGATGTTGATTGGAGGTAGGATGATCGGAGGAGATGGAGGTTGATGATGTTGATTGGAGGAAGATGACGATTCAAAGAACCGGTGAAGATTTCTGGAAAAAATGAATTTCCGGTGAGGTTGCGCGGCGGAGAGCGGTGGTCGGAGACGGTTGGTAGTTTGTTAGGGAGGCCGGCGATGGAAGTTGGGGTGGTTACATGGCCGCCGGCCATGCAACCGGTGGTGGTTCAGCGTTAGACGTGTGTCAGTGATAGTGGGGGAGGACGGTGCATGCGCGCCACGTGGCGTGGGCGTGGCAGAGAGAGAGAAGTTCTGAAGTGTGAGGTGGCGTCGTGGAATGGTGTAACGTGGGGCCTCTCCTCCGGCAACACGTGTACGCTCTGATTATATATGGACATGGCTTTGGAAGTTTCTGGAACTTTCTGGAGTGATCTGGACTGATTCTGAAGTAAATGGGCCTTGGCTGAACGAATTGGGCCCAAACGAAACTACCTCCCAAAAAACTGAAAATGATTAAAACTTGATTGATTAACACTAATTAACTAAGACCCATTTAACCTAATTAAATCTGAAATCTAGAAAATTCTATAAGCAAAATAAAATCAATTAAATTCTAGATTAAAATCTATACCAATTTCTATAAAAGAAAAAATCTATTAATCCATTTTATACTATCTATTAAATTCTAAAAAACATTAATTCCATTAAACTTCTAAAAAAAACAATTGTATTATTTCTATATTAAAATAAAATCTATATTATTTATATAAAAGAAAAGCTATTAAAAGAAAATCTATACTATTCTATTAAGACAATGAGGAACAATCTATTTAATATCTAATATTCTAAAATGGATTAAAAATATTAAAAACCTATTAATATTCTAAAAAATGCTAGAAAATGATTTAAATATATTTATTATATTTTAAAAATATCTATATTATCCTAAAATGATTTAAAAAAATCTAATAAACCCTAATGACAGCCGATAAAATCCAGAAAAATTCACAATAATTCCCGAAGGAACACAAATAGCACCGAACGACAAATAACACCGCGAGAGCGCACCAAAATAGCCGGTAAAAATAAACGGGCACCGAAATATCTCAAAAATACGATTCTACCTATCTGAACTGATTAAAAACACCTGAGACGCGAGACGAGAGTTGTGATCCCGATAAAATAAAAACAAATGAAAAATGCACTGTATGCGATATGCAGATGCGAATGCGGTCATGCGTCGAAACATCGAACTAGATACGAGACCCGGTTGGTCAAATTTTAGGGTGCAACAGCTGCCCCTATTCAAGCGGCTTCGACCTGAATGGTGGAAGAGCGCCCAACCTTTGATCATTCAAAGGTAGAATATGGTTGAATACAAATGGAACCCTGAAATTTGCCAACCGCAGAAATAAACTGCACCACTGCTTGGGGAACGACATCCACCAACTGAATCTGGCTGTTACGACAACCCACTGATCTCGTGCTGGGGATTATTTTCATCAGCCTGAAAAAGATTTTATCATCGCAGAGATAGAATTTTGTCCACGTCAGGACGCTTGTTTCGTCAACACAAAGAAATCTCAACCAAAACATGTCCACGTTAGGACTCCATCTGTCGTCAACCCGGCAAAATATCGGCGACTTCGCTGGGGATAATTCGTCTGCACTTCATCAGAAATAAATCATCCACGTTAGGAATAAACTCGTCCACGTTAGGAATAACCTTTCCACGTTAGGAATACCACCGTCCACGTTAGGAATAAGACTTCGTCTGGATCTGTCCGCGTCAGGACTAAACTCTTTCATACCAGTAATACATCGTCCACGTCAGGACTCCCCTTTCCACGTTAGGAATAAACTTCTTTCCACGTAAGGAATAAATCTCTTTCCACATAAGGAATATCTCTTTCCACGTAAGGAATCACATCTTTCCACGTAAGGAATACCTCTTTCCACGTAAGGAAACCATCTTTCCACGTAAGGAATACATCGCTTTCCACGTAAGGAAACTAACTTCTTTTCTGAATCTGTCCACGTCAGGACTAAACTTCTTCTAACCCTGTCCACGTCAGGACTAAACTTCAATCTGGACCTGTCCACGTCAGGACTATACTCTTCCACGTCAGGAATAACCTCTTTCCACGTAAGGAACACATCTTTTTTCCACGTAAGGAAACCAACTCTTTCCACGTAAAGAACACATCTTCTTTCCACGTAAGGAATCAATTTTTTTCCACGTTAGGAAACCACCTTCGTTCCACGTAAGGAATCACAATCTTTCCGCGTAAGGAATCACAACCTCGATCTGTCCACGTAAGGACTCCCACTTGATATGTCCACGTAAGGACTCAATCTTTCCACGTAAGGAAACAATCCTTCTTTCCACGTAAGGAAACCATTTTTCTTCCACGTAAGGAACACAATCTCGATTTGTCCACGTAAGGACTCCAATCTTTCCACGTAAGGAATACAACTTTTTTTCTGAATCTGTCCACGTCAGGACTAAACTTTCCACGTAAGGAATACATCGCTTTTCCACGTAAGGAATCAATCTTTCTTTCCACGTAAGGAACCCATCTATCGTCTCGATCTGTCCACGTAAGGACTCAACTTGATATGCCCATGTAAGGACTCAATCTTTCCACGTAAGGAAACAATTTTTCCGCGTAAGGAATCAATCTTATCTTGATTTGTCCACGTAAGGACCCCCCTCTTTCCACGTAAGGAATGCATCTTCGTTCCACGTAAGGAATCAAACTTGTCCACGTTAGGACTACATCGTCCACGTTAGGACCCACCTTTCCACGTTAGGAATAACTCTCTTCTTGATTTGTCCGCGTAAGGACTCCATCTTTCCACGTCAGGAATGCTATCTTTCCACGTAAGGAATACAACTCCGTCCACGTAAGGACCCACCTTTCCACGTTAGGAATACATCATCCACGTTAGGACTCATGTTTCGTCTTGATTTGTCCACGTCAGGACTCGCCTCTTGACTCGCTGAGGAATAAAATTTTGTCCACGTCAGGACTCATGCACCTCCGACCCGCTGGGGAAATAACTTGTCCACGTCAGGACTCACATCTTCATCTGATTTGTCCACGTCAGGACTTGCACGTCTTCGACTTGCTAGGGAAAACTGGTCCACGTCAGGACTCACATCTCAACCTACTGAAGTAATAAAGCTTGTCCACGTCAGGACTCGCGCGTCTTCGACTTGCTGTGGCAATAAGACTTGTCCACGTCAGGACTCACACTTTGCCATCAGCCCGAAGAAGGATAAAATTGTCCACGTCAGGACTCTCGCATCTTGTCATCGCGAAACTATGAACTTGTCCACGTCGGGACGCACATTTCACCATTGCGAATAAAGCTATCTGCTGGAAGTGAATGGTCCACGTCAGGACACCAACACAAAGAGTAACCAATCTTGTCCACGTCAGGACTTCACATTCGATCAATACCAAGAAATCAAATTTGACCACGTTAGGACTAACACATATCGTCAACCTGAGGAGATGTCCACGTCAGGACTCCACCTTCTGACAATTCTGAGAAATCGAACCTGTCCACGTTAGGACCAGCACATATCCTATCAATCCGGGGAAATAAATCTGTCCATGTTAGGACACCCACTTCTCTAGCACGAAGAAATCCCGTCAATATCGGAATAAATTGTCCACGTCAGGACTTATTGCTCCATCGATCCCAACCCACAAACTTCTTAGCACTAACGTGATAGCGACTTTGAGGCGGACTCTACTGGGGATATTTGGAAACCAAACTTCCGGACGCCTGTTCTGATAACCGGCGGTAGCCTCTGAAATTCTGGTTCATGAAACCTGTTAATGCTGACGTAGCAACAACTTTGAAGGAAACAATCCGCTGGTCGGACTAGAGAAACTTCAACAAGAAACCCTGGCGGGGAAATAAGTAACTCTGCTTGGGGACAAAGAGAAACTTATCCTGATAACTCTGTGGGGAGTAGTGCCAAAGCTGACACTTCGTTGAATGTCTCCTGCCGAGACTTCGAATGTTTAGGTAATTCATTTGAGCAAGAGCTCTCTCTACCTGCAAAAGAAACAATACTTGAAACAAACGGTTAGCCAACCTGGTTTATGTTTCACAATGCATGCGTTTGTCAATGATGCAATGTTCCATTTGACATGGAAATGCTACGCTTTCTTCATTTGGTGGATGCAAGTATGACACTATATGCCGATGCCAATGCAGACTCGAACTGCTGGGTACATAAACTGCTTCAGCAAAATAAATGCTGAAGATAATGCCAACTCCGCTGGGGATAGCCAGATGCTATAGAATTATTCTGGCAAAATAAATGCCGGAAGAGGGAAGTCGACTCAGTTAGGAAATTGGGAACTCGAACCAAACATCTCATTGAAGTAATACCCTGCTGGGGAACATATCTCTGCTGGAGAATGGCAGAGGCGCCTGGTATAATCGCACTTCTGCTGGAGAGTGAACTGATATCACACGGTATTCTGACAAAATAAATGCTAGGGCTCACGCCAACTCTGTCGGGGAGAGTCTCAATCTTCGAGTTCCACTGGGAGGAATGAAAACACTTGCCGAAAAGAGAACTCCACTGGGGCTGGAACGATTCTCTTGGGGAAAATCAACTGCCTCCGCTGGGGGAAAGTAAATGACCCTGCGGGGAAAGGTGAACTGTCTGAATACAGCTCACAAATATTAAAACCACTCTGCTTGAGATGCACTGTCTTAATACAGCCTTCAATCTAGGAATCGCCAAACTTTGCTGAGGATAAATGACTTGACTGGAGAATGTCCTCTGGATAAGCCACGACTAGCTGGGGAATTTGATCCTTCTTTAGTAAGGGACATTGTTATCTCAAAAGCGTGACCTGCATGGGGGTTCACTTTACGTAACGATCAAGTCTTTCATCAAAAAGCCTCTGGTCAGGGCGACATGAACTTTATTCCTTCTCGGAAATCTGCCCCACAAATACCAACATGCCCCAGTCTGAGCATTTCGTCTGGAAAAGAAAGGCTAGCCATAGTGCTACTCACAATACCTTGCCCCTGAATCGGCACCAACCTCCTGATGAGGACTCTTCAATCTCTGTACCCTGACGGTTAGATCTGAACTGCTTCTGCACGTCAAACCCCAAAAGAATGTCCCAACAACATCTTTTGTTTTTAGGGTGTTCTGCCCCGGTCTTGCGATAATCTTTTGCCCCTGATCGATTGATTCGTGGAGCAGTGCCCCTAGCCACGAGAGATTTACCAGATCTCGACTTGATTGCCCCAGATTAACTGCTTCTCGAATGTATGACTTTGCTGGGGGATAAACGAGTGTGCCAAGTAGGCTGGACTTCTGTACATCCGTGGTGGGTCATACACGCCTGATGTTGGACAATATCCAGTATGAATTCACAACTTCTAGTAGAAGGGTCACAATTTCCCGGTATTTGTCTCAAACTTGAAGATTGGCTGGATCTGCTCAAGTAGCTCTGAACAACTCTGATGACACTGAGAAGAACAACTCTTTCGCCTTTGCTATGCCCCGGCCTGCAGGAACCTCTGTGGGATAGTCTGAAAATCTGTACCCTGACGGTTTAATATGAACTACCCCAGCATTCTGAACTTCCTCGAGATACTTCGAATCTAACGTCCCTCGAATAAAGAATAATCTCTGCACTCTTGGGATGGCATGCCCCTGTCTGTAATGACTTTGCCTCAATCTGGTTCTCGGAAAGAACTCACTCTGAACCGAAAGCACCTTGCTACAATACGACCTTGCGGTGGCTTACCCCGGTGTTTCCCTTAATTCAACAACTATCCACATCGTGACTTGCCCCTGAACGAGCGTTGAGCGACTTAACCTGTCCTGATATAGCATTCTGGATAACTGCCCCTGATTGGCTCTCGAGAAGATTCGCTCTTGATCAATTGCTCCGTGATCCACTGATGCTTCGGGACTTCTCCTCAGACTAATTAATTCCGAACTCTCGGTAAGTCAATGCCCCAGATTCACAGGGTTTCACACCATACACCATTCTGATCCAGATTGTTGAATTATTCAATCCTGCTCGATTATTCCCTGTTGGAATTTTTTTTTATGTCGACTACTAACCTGCAAGTAAAATTGTTCAATCCCGAATGGTAATTTTAATGCAGTGTTCATGCAGATTATGAAAAAAGTTGTGTTGTCACTCATTTACGTGTCATGATTGTGAGTGACGAATGAACCAAAGTTCAAACGTAGTGCTTATGTGATCATTGAAAAATACAACAAGGATATGACTAGCAAATCAAGAGGGAGTCAGGTTACTCAACCTTACCGTAATGCACCTTCAGAATAAACCTTGCCTCAATTAGGTCTTTTAAGGGTTGTATCGTGGTCGGGTTCACGGTTCGTGAAACAAAGGATATTTGGCTCCAGTTATGATTTATACCCACCCCTTCTACGTGATGATCTCCGATCCTAAAGTTCAGTTAACGTGGCTCGAGCGCTCGCCTCTTCGAGAGGTACGCTGAATGGTAAGGACCATGGCTAAGGAAAACTTCACAAGGTTTTCGGAGTGACAGTTACTCCTTTTTCGTTTTCGGTGCCTGTATCCGCACGACCTTGTCCTTGTTCTAGGATTCTTCTTTTGATATCCTTTCTTTTTCGTTCTTTTGATTCCCTAATTTTTGCCTGGACTAACTCCTCTTGAGTTCTTTTCGATTTCTTTTGAAGTCCAGCGGGACGCCCTAATTTTTGCCTAAGTATTAGCCTTCCAGCTTTTTCTTTTTCTTTTAACTTAGCGGGCTTTCTTTTTTCTTTCTTTTGGAACAAAGTCGTGTGACACTGGTTGTCTTGATTGCTCCGAAGGGATTGTAACTGCCTTACTCCTGATTGGTGAGGTTTAGCCACTGTGGTTGACGAATTACGACCTCTTGAGAGGCGTAAACTGATTGGTCCTCAAAAGACAACATGCCTCTGTAAGACTTGAATGCTCGGTCAAGCTAACTGACAACTACCCTGCCCCGGGTTAAGATGTGAGGGTTTAAAAATCCGAAAGAAACTCCTACTTCTCGGCTCGAAGTGGTTAACAAGGGATTCTCTTCCTTATCTCTCCGGTGTTTAGGGGATTTGAAACAATGCCTTGTACGTCATCGGTAAGGTCTTATCTGAAAGCATACGATCATCGGTTATGAGTTTATTTTCGTCATCCTCCCTCCAATCTTTGCTAGTCACAGTGATGCAAGTGGAGTGAATAAAAAATGCAAGTGTTAGTGCAATGCAGTAAATGAGCGACAGCGACATGATTAATTCAGAAAATGCATAGTCACTTTATCAATATTACCATTCGAAAACAATCAATATTTACAGCAAGTAGTAACTAACAGAAAAGAAACTACAAATGCAAATGATATGAAGCCCGAGGACTGCCAATGCTGAGGGTGCCCTCCTGTCTGGACCACCGCTTCTGGAAATGAATCTGCGAGCTCAGACAGCTGAGAGGTTGGCATGAACAAATAAAACTCCTTCTGGAAAGGAAATGCACCCTTGGTCGATCAACTGTTGTACCTTCACCTGAAACGCTTTACAATCTTTAGTTGCATGCCCTGGAGAGCCACCATGGTAACCACATTGAACTTGGGGATTGTACCCAGGAGGGTAAGGTTCTGGCACGGGCTTGAGAGCTTTTGGTTCCACCAAAGAACTCTGGATCAAAGATGGTAGCAGCTAGCCATACAGCATAGGCACTGGACGAGAAGGAGCTTTCCTTCGTTCCAAGTTGTTGCGAGGTCGATTCTGATTCTGACCCTGATTCTGATAACCTCGACCACGAGTTCGCTGATTTGCAAGGGAAGCGACATAAGATTCCCGATAGGGTGCCCCAGGCACGGCTGTCTATTCAGTATAACAAGCCACAGGAGATACTGATCTCTGGTAAGATGAAGAACCAACAAAATTCACTGATTCTCTTCGAGGATATTCAACCTTTGGCAGGGCTGCATTGATCTCAACTCCTTCTTCACTCTGATAGTCATAAAGGGATCCAACCTCACTAGCCTGACTGTTTGACGTAACTCCAAGCATTCTTTCAAGGTACGGGCTCTCCAGGGAGTGTACAAACTTGCTCATTAACTCTCGGTCTAGGAACGACGGCTTTACTCTGGCAGCAACTCTCCATCTCTGAACATACTTCCTGAAAGGTTCATCGTTCTCTTGAGACAATTCTTGCAGTCGCATGCGATGGGGAGCTATGTCTAGATTATAATCGTACTACTTCAGAAAAGCTCTGGCTAAATCCATCCATGACTGAATCTGAGGTCTCTCTAACTGCATATACCACCTCAAAGATGCCCCAGTCAGACTATCTTGAAAGCAATGAATCATCAATTTATCATCTCGCGCAAACGCAGTCATTCTTCGACAGAACATCATCAAATGCAGCTTCGGACAGCTATCTCCCGTGAACTTCTCAAATTTCGGCGCTTTGAACTTATACGGCAACACCAGGTCAGGAACCAGACACATGCCTACAGCATTCAGGTTAACAGCATCTTTGACTTTCAAAGCTTTCATTCCTTCTTCCAACGCTCAGAGTCTTCTATCCTTTTCAAAAGCTCTTGGATCTACCATCCTGGCTATCGGAATATCCCTTCGTGGATTCATCACAGGGAAAACAACACCTTGATTGTTAACAGGAGGAGGACGCTCATTCTGGGCAACAAACTGCTCATGTCGATCTCGGTTCTCAACAGAAGGCTGTACGACTTGGTCTGCAGTAACGTTGTTCACTTGTGGGAAGTCTTCCATAGAATCATACAGAGGATTGGACGTCATAGTGAACCCTGTCAGGGTGTTAGGAGACTGGGAATCGCCTTCAGACATAGCTACCAATAATCTTCAGCTGACTTCCATGCTTGATTCTGCTCAAATCTACTCAACCCCTAGGTCGGCTTCTGACAATCAACAGTTGCTCAATCCAAACTCCGGGTAATTACCTTCAGGAAACAAAGGCTGGATCAGAACTCTGGCCAACTGGAGGATGATATGCAATATGATGCAACACTGTTATGCACATGATATGCAAGATGCAGCAAACAACGGGATCACAGCCCCCACACAATCTATGAATACTACTGCACTGCTTACGGAGTACGGTCGCACTGAACAGAAGACCAAAATAACGGGTAGGTTGGAAGTCAAGTTTCCTGCAAAAAACCCCCCCACTCACAGGTATGGACCTATATCTGACAAGGTACGGCATCCTATGCGGTCGTTAGCGTCACAGACTTTCAAAACTGACGATACGATTCCCAGAAGGAGTGGCATCATCAAGTCCTGAAGAGGCCACACTTAGCTAACTTCCAAATGACAGTCCCCAGAGTCGACAACTCTCAGATCCAACTCCCAATCGGATCCTAAGGATCGGAAAGGAAATCATCAAAGAGAACCTCGTCTGAGCGCGAATTTCGTAGGGAACTGTGTCTGCTAAGCAAACAGGTCCACCCACTAATCTCCACAACTAATTCTAGGTTTGTACTCAAGCCCAGGTCCGGCTTATCTCTCAATCATAGAACACCCGTCACACCTCAACAGCAACAGATAATATCAATAAATAAACACCAATAGACAAGCAAACAAGCGCTAGGATTGACTCTCTTAGGGGATGTTGGATCCCACATGCATAGGGACTATCGCAGTCATTAGCAGCCAGGGGACGTTGGCTCCCCAGCAGAGTCGCCAGCTGTCGCTACTGCGAAAATCGGCGCCGGCTGAACAGAAGAGTCGCCACCGTGCGTTATTTATCCCAACGGAGGGAAAGGAAACGCTCGAAGTAAACCTCGCAAAAACGGGAAAAGGTATGGTCGTCGCAACCAAAACCTGGGTTCGGGAGTCGGTTACGCAAGGGGAAGGTATTAGCACCCCTCACGTCCGTCGTACTCGACGGGATCCACGCTTGCTTGGGTTGTCTACAGGATGCAAAACAATCTATCTACGGCTGCTAAGTCTAAACGGAAGGGGACTGACTCGATAGAGCGTCGCACTCTATGCCTACGTATTCTCAAGAGAGAAAGTCAGAGTCAACGTAGTTCGGGACTACAGGGAAATTGGCTCGCCAAGACTTCGCGTCTTGTGCCTACGTACTTCCACACTGCATGGAAGATCAGAGCCTTGCGTAGTTCGGGCTAACTACGGCTAAATAGGGTATACTCAAACAGCAGTGAGAAATCAATCTGGTTTCAAAGGTACGGGAACCTATGGGCAAAACTACGGTCTGGTCTCAAATGCACTCGGGCAGGAGAGAAAAAGGGTAACATCAGTCGTCAGCGGGAAAGTCTCGATCGCACAGCAGCGAGAGAACAAAAGTTATTTGTTAGTGTGCTCGCTAGGATATCGCATCCTATGCCTACATATCCTCGTCTGGTACGAGGAATCAGAGCAGCTGTAGTTCGGCTACTTCGGGACCACAGCTCAAATCTCGTTTTATTAACATTCTGAAAAATGATTACAATGGTTGAATACTGAAAATAAATCTCCTAGGAAATACTATCCTATCCATCTATAATGGAAAAATTAAATGAAAAAATAGTCCCCTAACAAGTGGACGTCTAAACTATCCCTAAAAGGTGTAAAAGAAATTCTATGAAAAAAAATGCACTCTAAAAAATATTACATCTAATATTTTTTTCTCTTTTTTCTTCTCTTCTTTCCAACTATTTTCTTATTTTTCAATATATTTTTCTCTTTACTTTTCTCTATTTTTCTCACTATTTTTCCACATATTTTTCATATATTTTTTCTTTATTGTTTTTCAATATTTCTTTTTCTTTTTTCAAATATTTTCTTTTCTTTTCTCAAATATTTTCTTTTCTTTTTCAATATATTTTCTTTTCTCTTTCTTTATTTTTTATTCCTAAACAAAATAAAAAAAATATAAAGGGGAGGGGGTGTATGATCTGTTACAGGGGGTATTTAAGCAAAAGAAAATAAAAAACACTAGGGGCCCAGCCCAACAGCTAAGGCTGCAGAAAAAACTAACAAACAGAGGGGGGTGCTATGAGGGAAACGCAGGTGTATGGCTGGCAAAACGTTGGGCCTAGGCCCACTTTCAGCAAAGAACACACGCAGTGGGGTGGAAATGGAAATTGAGGGTGTAGGTCAAAATCTGTTGGGCTTGAGGCCCATTAGCCATGTGAATCCAACTTCAGAACACACCCAAACCCTAATTGTCGCTATCGTTCACTGTTCATGGCCTAGCGCCGTTTCCTCCTTCGTCCTCCCTGAAACCCTCATCCTCGCCTCTTCACCTTTCAATCAATCGTCTTCTTCTCACCAAATCGCTCATCATCAAATTAAACGCGCTCTGCACCTTGTAATCCCCAACGACCTAACAAGACCACAATCAATACAAACTAAATCCATGGCTTGATGATTCTCAGAGGAGCTTTTTGAAGATGTTATTGAGGATCTTAGATTTGTGAACGTTGCGATGTTCGATAAGTTCCGATCTGGAGACGTGATGATAGTGGAGGATCTTTGAGCTCTTACGAAGAACACGAAGCTCCCGAAGGTAATACAGAGGCATCTGGAATGTTCTTGAAGGTGTTCTTGATACATGATGAAGCTTCGAATCTGGAAATTTGGTGAAGGACTGTGACGAAGAACGATGATTCTTGATGATGAAGATTTTCTGGCGATTTATGGCGTTTGCTTGAAGATCTTGGAGTTGCTTGGATGTTCTTGGAGATGTTTCTGAATTTTGTTCGTGAATTGTTGAACGATGAAGCTTGATGATCTTCTTGCATGTTCTTGTTGCTGGAAACCTGATGATGATTGCTTGACGAAGTTCTTGCATGCTCGATGAAGACGGGAATGGCTTCTTGAATGTTCTTGCAGTCTTGATGGATCTTGAAGGAAGATCTATGAAGAATTTGACGAACGGTTTTCTGGAGATTAAGATGAACGCAGATGAAGAATGTAATTGGAAGATGAAGATCTCGCATCGGTTTGTTGAAAAGAAGAACTTCTGGAAAACGATCTTGTTGAAGATTGAGTTTCTGAGAAACGTTCTGGGGATTTGCAGGTTCTTGATTTGGTTGATCATGGATGATGATGGATCGGAGATTGGATGATTGTGGATGATGTTGATTGGAGGTAGGATGATCGGAGGAGATGGAGGTTGATGATGTTGATTGGAGGAAGATGAAGATTCAAAGAACCGGTGAAGATTTCTGGAAAAAATGAATTTCCGGTGAGGTTGCGCGGCGGAGAGCGGTGGTCGGAGACGGTTGGTAGTTTGTTAGGGAGGCCGGCGATGGAAGTTGGGGTGGTTGCATGGCCGCCGGCCATGCAACCGGTGGTGGTTCAGCGTTAGACGCATGTCAGTGATAGTGGGGGAGGACGGTGCATGCGCGCCACGTGGCGTGGGCGTGGCAGAGAGAGAGAAGTTCTGAAGTGTGAGGTGGCGTCGTGGAATGGTGTAACGTGGGGCCTCTCCTCCGGCAACACGTGTACGCTCTGATTATATATGGACATGGCTTTGGAAGTTTCTGGAACTTTCTAGAGTGATCTGGACTGATTCTGAAGTAAATGGGCCTTGGCTGAACGAATTGGGCCCAAACGAAACTACCTCCCAAAAAACTGAAAATGATTAAAACTTGATTGATTAACACTAATTAACTAAGACCCATTTAACCTAATTAAATCTGAAATCTAGAAAATTCTATAAGCAAAATAAAATCAATTAAATTCTAGATTAAAATCTATACCAATTTCTATAAAAGAAAAAATCTATTAATCCATTTTATACTATCTATTAAATTCTAAAAAACATTAATTCCATTAAACTTCTAAAAAAAACAATTGTATTATTTCTATATTAAAATAAAATCTATATTATTTATATAAAAGAAAAGCTATTAAAAGAAAATCTATACTATTCTATTAAGACAATGAGGAACAATCTATTTAATATCTAATATTCTAAAATGGATTAAAAATATTAAAAACCTATTAATATTCTAAAAAATGCTAGAAAATGATTTAAATCTATTTATTATATTTTAAAAATATCTATATTATCCTAAAATGATTTAAAAAAATCTAATAAACCCTAATGACAGCCGATAAAATCCAGAAAAATTCACAATAATTCCCGAAGGAACACAAATAGCACCGAACGACAAATAACACCGCGAGAGCGCACCAAAATAGCCGGTAAAAATAAACGGGTACCGAAATATCTCAAAAATACGATTCTACCTATCTGAACTGATTAAAAACACCTGAGACGCGAGACGAGAGTTGTGATCCCGATAAAATCAAAACAAATGAAAAATGCACTGTATGCGATATGCAGATGCGAATGCGGTCATGCGTCGAAACATCGAACTAGATACGAGACCCGGTTGGTCAAATTTTAGGGTGCAACAATAGTTTAACTTGTTTTTGTCATATTAGTATGCTAATTCAACTTGTTATGCTGTCTCAAAACTTGTGAGCAATTTGTTTTTTTTATTGGTTTCCTGCTATGTGGTGATGCTGTTAGGACCATGGGTCTGTTAGAAAGTGAATGTACTCAACTATGACATTGGATTTGTGTTATCATTCAAAAATATATTGGCTTTTAGCAGAACCTATAGTTGGTGTGGTGGCTGTTAGAAGATGTTGATTTGAGTATCCCATCTTAGAACTGTTTAGCCTATAGCTTCACCAAGATATGATAGGGGGCTTTTCCTTAGAAAGCTGATAATTCCCCCTACCTGAAATGTATTCCCCAGCCTGTTATCATGATTTAGAAACATTAGTTTTTGAATTTCAATTGAATTGATTCATTGGTGTCTTTGCTGCCATCAAGAGGGAAGGTTTTGTCATTGTCAAGTGCTGCTAACATTGTTGTAGTTACCAAACCTATGGATGACAGAATGCCTCGTGGAGAATGAATGTGTGTTTTGCTTAGACATTCTGATAGAATTGTCATTTGTCTGTTTATGTGCATTCTGATTTGACAAGTTTGAGAAGCATTTCATAAAGGCCAGGGTTGTTTATGGAATATCACAAAAGAGGGTGACTCGTTGTTGGATGAGTTTGCTTTGATTATTTCAAACTGTTAGCATTTTTGTTGCTTGCTAAAACTGATATGTGCTGACAAGATTTATGTGGTTCTATTTTGAGCCTTTAGGGTGACAGTTTGAGGTTTTGAGTGTAATTCTGGAAGGACCAATTTGTGTGTGGCTGTTTAGCATAGTTCAGTATACCAATCACATTTGATGTTCATTTTGAGGAATGTGTTGAATCTAGAAAGAATTGGGAGCTGTTTGAGTAGCTTTAGTATGTTGAGATGAGACTGTCAAGAGTATTTCTATGAGTATGCCATTTCCTTGATCTGCTAGATGATCCCTCAAGTCTCCCTTTTAAAATTAGTCTATGTTACAAACCTGTGCATACTTTATCATTGATATAAGTTCTTTTGCATCTCATTAAAATCCACATTGCATTTTCAACCATTTGCATTTGTATACCAGATTCTGATTTAAGTTATCCTAGACTGAACTTGACATGTAAAATCCCTAGGATATGTATTTGGAATATGCTCATGTCTTGACTTTACCTCAATTACACTTTTGGTACAGCATTGGCATCGAAGTTTTTTAGCATGAACACACCATAACAGTTGAACCATCCCCTTTTACATGAAGCATTGCAGATCTGATTTTACTGTTTCCACATGTTTTAAAACATATTTGAAGTGTGCCTACATGGTTGTTGTGCTTGGTTTGTGTATAAAACTCCATTTCACATCTTGACATGAGCTTGAAAAAAGCATTCAAGCAACCCTCATGCTACTTTTGCATAGAACTTGTTTCTCACCAAAACTACTTCACATACACTTAACAATAGTCATTTCTAGGATGTATGCATAAACACTTTTCACTAAAACACTTTGCATCAAAAATTCACCCTTCAAAATGATCACTTCTTCACAAAATGACACTCCACACACCATTTTTGCATCAACCTGGTTTTTGATTGAAATATATGTTCTTACACCTCACATTGGTCATTTATGACATGTTGGTATGCTTACTTGACACAAAAACTCACTGCATCAAAACTCACCTCTTCAAATGCATTTTTTCTTCACAAATTGGCATATCACATACCTTTTCCTACAGCAGTTGATTTTGATGTGAAACACTTGATCTAGCATTACATGTTTATCATTTGTAAGGTGTTTGAATAGCCATTGGAACTTCAAACTGACTGAAACACACATTTCATACCAAAATGCATGATCACACACCAAAATGCACTTTGAATCACCAAACTTCAAAATAGTCATCACAGTCCCTTGTTTTTCATTTGAACTCTTTTCCTAACTTATATTGGAGGTGTGTGTAAGGTTAGAATGATCAATGCTTGCCTAAAACTGGTTACTCAAATGTTCATGCATAATTTATGTTGTCTTTGCATTTTGTGTGTAAACTTCCATAGTAGACCACTTTCAGCCCCAAAGATGAGTTGCATTCATCCATTTACCATTTATCCATAATGTGTGTATGATCATTAGGCTTAGAATTTGAGTGTATGAGGCTGTTCATTTGAAGTTGCATTTTTGAGCCTAAAACAAGGGTACTATCGGGTTTTTCATAGGGATGAGATTTTTAGGAAACTGAAACCACCATTGGATTCCTTGTTCAATTCTACACCAAATCCATATAAATTTTGTGCCGATCCGATTAACGGTTAGGAAGTTACGATACAAAACGTAAATCCATTTGTTGTGTATTTTTGCCCAGCCAGAAAATTGTCACTTTTTACACTAAACTTCCACCAGTGGAAGTTACTTGTAAAATTGCATGAAAAGAAATTTGACACTTTTTACACTAAACTTCCACCAGTGGAAGTTACTTGTAAAACTGCCCAGAAAGAAAATTGTCACTTTTTATACTAAACTTCCACCAGTGGAAGTTACTTGTAAAACTTGTCATTTTTCACTCCAAATTCAAAAATTCATAACTCACTCGTTTTTCATCATTTTTCGCCCGTTCTTTTTTTTTTGTGTTCGTATTAATGTCTACTTTCATGATATGATTTTACTTTTGATGCTTGCTCATTTTATCACTTAGTTTGTCTATGTGAAAATGTACGCGTTTCACGACCGTTTATGTGATTGCGGATAAATGTTCATGTGATTCCACTCAATATTTTCCTTGAAACTTATTTGAATCCATGCCTATACATGTTAATTAACATTCTAGGACCCTAATATTTGGTAGTTACCATAAAGATCTCATGTTATCATTGTTATCTTAGTGTGTGATTCATCGTTATGATTCTTGTTTTGCTATCTTCATTTTGATTGTTATCCATACTTCTCCCATCTTTCAAGTTGTTTCCATCTTGATTGTTACCACGTGTTCTTCTCTATCTTTACTTTGTTAAGTAGATTACCTCCTAAATTACGAGGCTAAACTAATTTAATTGTGTGAGATTGTTATCTATGCATATTGTTGTTACGCTTTGAGGTTATGACATGATTATTTTCAAATTGTTATTTGTTTACACGGTTGTTACCTTCATAATGCTTTCAATCTTTGTCAAGATATGCCTACACCTTTGTCAAGACATGCTTATTGTAATATGCTTACTATAATTGGTCGTAACCATTCGTACTACTCAAAATACTTGCTCATTGTAATGTGTTGGTTAATCCTTGATCATAATCATTGTCTTCTATATTCCTCATGCTTGAATCTGTTTATACTTTGTTAAGTATTTTCTTCCCCAAGTGATGGAACTTTTTAGTTCTCATCCAAGTTGCCCCTCTCTCTCCTTCCAAAGGAAAGTCTCTCTATTGACCCTTGGTTCATAGATAGCTCAACGCACTCATAGGTCTGGATAGAACCTTCCCCCCTTTTTGGTCTGGATAGAACCAATAGGACTTAAACTCATAGGTCTGGATAGAACCTTCCCCCTCTTTTGGTCTGGAAAGAACCAACAAATCCTTATTCTGTAGTTCGTGCCCGAACTACGACCGCTCTGATTTCTCATTGGACAATGAGAATACGTAGGCAAGAGATGCGATATCTTGACGAGCAACCTTCCCCCTTTCTCCCACCTTTTGGTCTGGATAGAACCAATTGGTCTCACAACGTAGAACTTCAGGATAGAGTTTGGTTAACTCTATGTAAGAATCATGGATATGATTACTTACTCCCCTTTCTTGAGAGTTCAACATAGATCTAGAGAGAGTTTTCTTAAACTCTACCCAAGCATGGATATGTTTGTTCCCCTTTGAACCTTGATCATAATCAAGTGTTCTTCATCCCTTGTGAGGTGAACTACGATTGCTCTGATTCTATCCTAGTTAGGATACGTAGGCAGAGGACGCGACGTCTTTGCGAGCAAACTTAGAAACTATCTTTAGGTTTTAACCTATACCCTTTACCCAACCCAAACCTTAGCAAACATTTACCAAACTTAGCATACAAATAAACAAAAGGTTCCTGTAGAGTACTACAGATGTTTAGGATGTGAAATACCTACCCTATGCATAACCAACCCCCGATCCCCGAATCTCTTAGCGTTGTTGTTACATCGCGAAAAGGGTTTTTCTTTCTTTAGACCTTTCCTTTGGATAAATTAAAGTCTGGTTGTGAATTTAAGAATTAAGATTCAAGTTAATCAATAGCTTGGTATCACGATTCTCACTGCAACAGTATCTCGGTGGATAACAACCTATGAAGGAGATCCAGGCAAAAATAAGGGATGAAAATAAAAAATATACATAGCTCGCTAAGCTGAAAAACTAGAAAGGCGGCTTAGGCAAAAATGAGTGTCCCGGTGGATTGAAAACCCGAAAGGGCGATCCAGGCAAAAGTTAGGGACAAAGGCATTTTCACTGCATCAAGTGACGCCGATCATCGAAGAACACTTACAGAAGATCAACTCTAATCCAATCGCTCTTGTTAGAAGCAGGATTTTGGGTAGTCTTAGTTATTAGGGTCAGTAGAGGTCGTTGGATTCAATGTAACCTTTCCCTATTGCTAATTTTAATTGTAATTTTTCCATGGAGCTTCGCCTTTCGCAAGCTACCATTCTTCAATAAAATTAAACCTTTTGCTATTCAATTTTTTCCATTTATGTTATCTCTATTTTCATTTTTGTTATGCAATTTGTTATTTGTTGATAATGATTTTGAAAGTGAAAAGTTTTTCTAAACTAAAACTGTTTTGAAAACACTTTGAAAGATATAAAGTTGCTTTGACTTGTGGAAATATGTGAAGGACATCTTCATTCCCCAGTAAGTCTCAACGTTGCAGAAGCACTTTTAAACCATTGCCTCAGTGCAAATTCCCAACAAAACACAAGCTGATAATACTTTTGGACTGATCCGGTAATCTCCAGTGATTGTCAAGACTGCAGAGAATCACCCCAATATCTTCCAAGTTGGTACATTTTATTTGAGGGCCCACTCCCAGTGGAACCGTCATTTTGTCACTGAAGTTGTTATATTTTCCTCAGGAAATTTTCCCCAGAAGATTGCCATATTCATCCCAAGAAATCGAGATACTTTCCCCAGGGAAGCTGATGTACTTTCCCTAGGAAGTTGATGTACGTTTCCCAAGAAGTTGCTACATTTTTCTCCATGAAGTTGCTTAGCTCCACACTTCCCCATGAAGCGAATATTTATTTTATCCCCGGAAGTTTATAATCCTAAGATGACCCTTCCCAGTGAACAGGTTTTCTTTGATCAGAATTCAGATTCACGATGACATCCCTCCAGTGAAGTCATGATATCTTATCCCCAAGTGGAGTTTGTGTTCTCCCCAGAGAATTTGGAACTTTGAAGCAATATTTGGTTCCGTCATCAGCGTTTCCTATCTTTTGATAGATGTACTTTCGCAGAGGTCGCCGGGTATCCCCGTCGAGATGTTTATTTTGTCTCTTGTTTCCCCCCTCCTCTTGTATGTTTCGTCAGCATGTGCATGAGCCTAAGCATCAGCATAAGCATACTCATCGCGTTTGCATGTAGACATATGCATTGACATACGCATTAGCATCTGCATTTTTGTTGTCCTCGTTGTCTGTTGTCGTTACTTTGGCTGTGATTACCGCCGAGTAATTGGGTTTGTCCGTTCTCTCCAAATAGAGTCGTCAACCTTAAGCATAAAATACCTACTATTTTCAGTTTCCCCACAGAGTTCAACCCTCGTGGATGATGGTTATTTGAGTTATCTTTTCCGTGCCTGGATAAGATAATCCCCATTTGAGTTCATTCCTTCAATGAAGTCTTGTTTGACAGTTTTCTTTCTAGCTCGATTCTAGATTGAACTTCGGTCCTGTCGGTCGCCGAACTGTCAAAAGAAAAGGTCAAAAGAGGAAAACCTAATTTTGCATCGTAAAGACAATGCGGGGAGAGATCTAGGTAAGGGGTTGGTTAAGCTCAGGGAAGGTACTAGCACCCTAAACTTCTGTAGTACTCTACAGGAACCTTTTGTTTATTGTATGCTTTTTATTTTATTTTATTATCTGCTTTAATATATATTGAGCTAAGGGATAGAGTGACCTAAAAGATACCTAAGGGTTAGACCTAAGTTTACTCGGCAAGACGTCGCATCTTGTGCCTACGTATCCTAGATAGGGAATGGAATCAGAGTAATCGTAGTTCCCCTTGAAAGGGAGGTTAGAAACTTCTTGATTGTGGTCAAGGTTTTAATGGGGAATAAACGTATCTTAAGGACACGCTTACGTGGAGTCTTAAAACTCCTATTTCTACGTTGAATTTGTTAAATGAAATTAGGGTTAAATTAGGGATTCCACGGCGGGAAACCCTAAACAGAGTACGACGACTCTTTGACCTAAAGCTAGGGTAAAGGGTGTTTTCGTCCACGACAGAACACCTAGACTATTAGGGTTTGAAATGGTCAAAAATTAGGGTTATTGACTCGGCGATCAAACGGCTAAACCTAATTCCTTCGGAGGGTTTTAACGGTAAATTATGCAAACATGGCAAGATATAATATGGCAGAAATTAAAATGCAGAAAGTAAAGAAAGTGCCACGACGATCACTCGCGTAAATTACAAATCCCCAAAAAAAGATAAAATAAAACCGCGACCATGGCCTCGCGTAAATTACATCCATGGAACAAAATAAATTGAAATAAATATGAATCAGAATCTATGTATAATCTGAGGAGAGAAACAGAGAACATTAGTGAAAAGTTAGACGGAAATATGGAAAACACAGTTTATATTAAAAGAAACACGAAAATGCAATTTGGAATTATTATTATTGTTTTGTTAATTTTTATATTTTGTTTTTATTAAAATTTTAGTCTTAATTTTAAAAGGTTTTAATTTTTAAATAAACAAAACTTTAGTTTTAACTTTTCATCTTTAGAAAGTTTTAATCTTATTTAAAAAGAAAAGTTTTAATTTTAATTTTTAAAAGAGAAAGTCTTAAATTAAAAAAAAAAGCTCTAATAAGAAGAAGTTTACATTTAAAAAAAATCGTTAGTTTTACTTTAAAAGAATGTTAGTTTTAAAATTTTAAAGAAAGTTCTAGTTTAAAAAAAAGTTTTAACCCTTTCTAACATGTTTTAATTTTTAATCCTTAAAACTTAATTTTAACATAAACAAAAAATGTTAATTTTAATACTAAAAAAGAAGGTTTTAATTTTAGGAGTGGGTTAATTTTAAGTTAGTAAAAATGTTTTCTTTTAACTATAAAAGTGTTTTAAACACCGTTTATTTATTTAAAAAAAATTGCTAGTGGTTAGTGTTTTAATTAAGAAAAAGTTTTAAGTTTTTACTTACTGTAATTATAACCAAAAACTGGTTTTAGTTATAATTCACAAAAAGGGTTTTTTAGTTAGAATAAAAAAATGGTTTAAAAAATGAAATGGAGGTTTAATTATTTGGAAGAGGTTTTAATTGGGATAACAGAAAAGCTTACATTTCAGTTGCCGGTTGGTGATGCTTTCGCTTGTTCTTCGCCGGCGGCAACGGTTCTCGACGAACTTCTTTGGATCTCTTTTCCTCTTTCTCAAATGGAGGTGATGATGATGAGCTTCGAAGCTCTTCTGAACCTCCAAATCTTGACGGCCGCCGTTTTTCTTTTTGTCCCCTTCTCCCCTTTTTCTCAAATGCAACTCATGTTTATATAGGTAACAAATTAGGGTTAACTCTAACCTAATGCCCACTTTAAAGCCCAACTTAAAGAATTAGTCAAAACTAAATAAAATTTAAACAAATTAAAACAAACTTAAAGCCCTATTTATTTACTAAACATTAAAAATATTATAAAAAGAATAAAATCTTTTCTAATATTTTTAACTTTATGATTTTTGGATGTTTTTATGAATAATATGAAAAAAGTGAAAAATAATATTTTTAAAAAATAATTTAAATAAAATACGAAAATAATAATTAAATATTAAAAAAAACTATTTTGTTATTTTTTTTATGAAAATAGAAAAGTTAGAATAAAAATAAAAGAAACAAAACAAAAAGTGAAGAAGGTGGGATTCAAACTCTCAACCTCTCACACTCACAACTCCTTACACACGGTCTCTTGCCAATTGTGTCATTTTATTCATTCGAAATAAAGTGGCACTAGAAACTATGTAAAGGTAGGACAAATTTGGGGTGCAACACCGTCATCTTTCACAGATAAGTGGCAGTCTCGCCTGAGAAGCTTATTATTGCTACATCTACAGATAAGTGGCAGTCTCGCTTGAGAAGCTTATCATTGCTACCCTTGCAGATAAGTGGCAGTCTCATCCCGAGAAGCTTATCATTATATTATTACCCCCCAGTAAGCTGCAGTCTCACCCGAGAAGCTTATCACTACCTTTTACAGCACCGATAAGTGGCAGTCTCGCCTGAGAAGCTTATTTCCTTTTTTCATTATACCAGCAACAAGTGGTCATCTCCCTCGAGAAGGTTGTTTCCAATACATCTTACCAGATAAGTGGCAGTCTCTCCCGAGAAGCTTATCAATTTTATATGTATCCCTAGATAAGTGGCAATCTCCCATGAGAAGCTTATCATTGTCATTATTTCCAGATAAGTGGCAGTCTCTTTATTTGAGAAGCTTATCCAACTTTGGCATGTAAGTCCCTTTCAGCGATAAGTGGCAGTCTCTCTCGAGAAGCTTATTAGGGCATTCCCCCATTGAAGTCCAATTATTTTGGCATATAGAAGAGTTTTTACCCTGTATATTTTCTAATGGTTCCTGAAGATCCCGTTTGATCTCTTCGATTAAGGAATTTCCAGAAGCTTGGATGTTATTCTCGCCTGAAGACTCCAGCATTTTGTTCACCTGATCCTACCTCCGTGTGTATCCTGTATTACCATTTTATCCTAGAGTGTCAATTGGTCATGCCTGAACCTGTTGAGAAGCTACTCTGGACATTTCCTCTAGTGGAGGCCGTCTCGCTGGTGCCATCTCCATAGAGGATCTCTTCTTGTCTTTCTTTCTAAAGTGACAACTGGTCATGCCTGAATCTGCTGGTCCATCACTTTAGATTGCCTCGGTTTCGTGTTGTTTCCCTAGTGCGTTCGTCTTCCCTAATGTGTAGTTGCTCGTTGTGTCGTTCCCATGTGTCGTCATTTCGTTTGCATTCTTGCATTTATCATTTTCATCATATGCATCATATTAGATTCATAGCATTGTCAGCATTGTCATTTTGTCCATAGCATTTCATATCACTGCATCTAAGGGAAAAAATTTCGGTTATCTGTATTTAAATTCCTTTCACCATGATTTCTCGAGCTTTCGCCGCTCAAATCATCCGGTGAAGTTATTTAAATAGGGGCAACTATCATACCCCAAATTTTACCCTTAGATCCATTTTGCATTTCATTTTGTTCCGTATTTCATTTTAACTAACTGCTAACCAGTTTGCCTAGTTTGTTCGTTTTTGCAGGCGTGTCGGATAATTGGAAAATAATATTGTGTGCCCTTTAATTCATGTGAGTGCGGATGTGCCACCAGATTACAGTCTCTTGACGGTTACAGGACCAGATCATTCTCAGAGGATCCCCAAGAAATTGGGGTCTCCTATCTCCCGAATTACAAGACATTGGTTTGAGAATTGGTTGGAATTCTAGGGCAGTATGGGTGTTAGATTTTCCTCAGTACAGTTCATCAAGATTTGAGAAGCAAACTAATAGCTGTCAGATGAAAGGTTGGAATATTAATCGATTTATGAACTGTATGATTTGAGACTGTCAGAGTTTAGACGGATCGGGATTTGAGTCTATTCGAGAACTATTCGAGAACTAAATAAGCCTAAGTTTTATTCATTGGTTCCTATTCCGGTTAGAAGTTAATTCTTAAAAGCACAGTTTGAGACAACTCATGGTTTGCGTCGGATTCAGAATGGATATCAGTGGTTTCAAGTAATTGCAAGTTGGCAGAGGTTTCAAATTCGGATTGCGAAATTTAAAGTTTATTGGTAATGAGATATGGATTGAAATTAAATTCGAGAATTAAGTTCATATTTTGTTAAAGGATTGAATTCACATACATTTGTTCAAGTCCGAAGTCCTTTACAATAGTCGGTATTACATACAACTTATATTTTTTCTTTGGATTCATTGTTACAAATTTTTAAGTCCTAAATCCTAATATCCTAAGACTACATCTTCGAGCTTCCGAATTCTTCGAGCTTCTAAACCGCCAAAACCTGCAAAAAAAATATCAAAATGGTTAGAAGATAGATTTTTTAATAGAAAAGGACTTTCAATTTTATCTTTGGACCCTCAGAATAATTTCATCATCGGGTCTGGGAGGGGCAACAAACTTGCTACCAAACCCCCCAATTTCAGTTCCAACAACCTCAGGCCCAAAATTCGGCAATATTCAGTTCTGTCCGAGAAAGAGAAAAGGTTTTTAGGAAAAGAGTTTTGATCCAACATCCCATCAATGCCATCAAAATAATTTAAAAAAAATAGTAAACAAATCCAAACATCCAGGCAACACAATCCGTAAATGGAAAATGGACAGCAAGTAACATCAAAAGCCCACAGAAGTCCGCAAATCCGGAATCACCATCAATGTTTCCAACTCAATCAAATCAAAATCAGAATATCCATCACCATGAATCAAATCCAAAAACAAATAATATTGAAAATTTATGAAAAAACTGATCAAATCCAAATCGAAGGAGATAATTTTAAAACCAAATACATCTTAAAAATCAAGTATAAAGGAGCCACAAGCATCAACAACAGCGGGGTGAAACCAAGTGGCCACAAACCCTAAAACAAAAATCATCACAAGCAAATCGTGAACAAAACCATCACCGTCACCAAAAAACCCTCACAGAGCCATCATCAAAAATTTCATCAAATATGTCCGAAAATCAAAACCACGAAGCATCAAATTTGCGGAAACTGCAAATCGGTTAACATCATCATAAACTGTCACCAACAACCAAGCCTCAGAAATATCATCATTGGCCACAACCAAAACTGAGTCACTAACAACAATTTGCGGTAACAAAACGTAAGTCATTGAACATCATGAGTTTTTTTTCAGTAAAATACCAGAAGAAGAGGAAGCATTAAGGAAAAGCATTTCGCGAGAAAAGAAAGAAGAAGAAGAGGACAATCGTGGCCGCGAGAGAGACGTGCGAGTGAGAGAGAGGAAAGAGCAAAAAAAATTTAGAGAGAGCCCCAAAGGGAGGCCGCCGCGAACCAAACAAGGAGTTAGGGTTAAAACCCTATTTTTTTGCCCACCCTTTCCTTTTATACTAACCGGGTCGGGTCCTGGGGCCTGACCACCCAGACCTGACCCATTTTCTTGTTTTTTAGTTTTTTTATTTATTTTTTATATTTTATTTGTATCAATTAACAAAAACTAGCCCTAATTTAAATCTAACATTTTTATTTAAAACAAACATTTTTTGTAATTAAGATTGACCTTTTTTTTCCAGAAATTAAAATTCTAATTTTTTTTAATTAAATTTCCAATGCCTTTTTTTAAAATTAATAAATTCTAACTTTTTTTCTATCAAAGTTTCTAACCTTTATTTTTATATTAAAACTCTAACTTTTTTTTTATTCTAAAATTCAAACTTTTTCTATCAAAATTTCTAACGTTTTTATTTTAAAATTATAACTTTCTTTTAATTTTACCCTAATCTAAAATTTCTATTTTTTTTAATTAATGGCATAAAATTCAAACTTTTTCTCAAAACCTCACAAAACCCTATCTCGATTAATTCTAATTTTTGTCTAATTTTCATCCTTCACTCCTAACATTCGTTCTCGATTATCCATGAACTTGTTGCTAACCTATTTTTTATATTTTTATTTGCACATTCTCTGGCATTATTATTGTTATTCTCAACTCATTCCCATCACGTATTGTCGCTTCCGCGAAAATAAGATGCCGGCAAAACAGAAGAGTCACCACCTTTCGTTATTTATCCCTCAGAACGGGAAAGGAAACGATCGGAAAAACCTGACGAAAAGGTATAAGACAAGGTCATCGCAACCGTTGTCTGGATTTGGGAGTCGGTTACGCAAGGGGAAGGTATTAGCACCCGTCACGTCCGTCGTACTCGACGGGATCCACGCTTGTTGTGTTTACTGGACGAGTTGGTTTTATCTATCTACCTATCAAGGCTGGCTTAAACAGAAAAGAAAAATGACTCGGCAAAGCGTCGCGCTTTATGCCTACGTATTCTCATCAGAGAATGAGAAATCAGAGTCAACATAGTTCGACCTACTACGGGTTACGGGGAAGGTGGCTCGCCAATACATCAGTATTGTGCCTACGTACTCTCAACAGGTATGAGAGATCAAAGCTTACGTAGTTCAGGACAATACGGATTACGGGGATTCAGATTCATCTGTTTTATCGAGTAGGGTTAAACAACAGTTCCAGCAGTTAGGGACAAAGCCTGTTTGCGGTGGCGCTGAAGTTTAATGACACTCTTTTCTTCTGAAAAAGCTTCCTTTGAATTATGGCCCCATGGGGCAAAAAGGTTTGAAGTTTGTTTTCTGTCTTTTACGGAAGAACTGTTTTTTATGGATGTTTGCAATTTCAATCGCACTAAAGACTATGACCTGAGAGTGAATTCGTCGCATGTCACCCAAAGGGTTCCATACTAAACATCCAGACTGTTGAAAAGAAACTCTCCAACAATCCTTTCTCAGATAGCTTAAGGCTCGTAACGTACGAAAGAAATCATTCATGATTACTGTATCTTAAGCTGTTTTGAGATGAGAAGAGAACAGGCTCAACTAAGAGGAAGACTATCAAGTCCTACTGTTGTCATGCCAAGGATTCATCCTATGGTTGAAGTTTGAAACAGTGGACTCCTAGAAGTTATCATTCATAGGTTTCAACCTAAAGTTCTATCATCACTTCCTTATCAAAGGAAGTGAGATTCCTAAGGGATCATGTCAATGATACACAGAAACAGACAAAGCATCAGCTTAAACAGTAAACAATAAACTACTGTAAAATGCATGCAATGCAAGTGAGGGAGGAAATGTGTGTGGGGTGTCAGCCTCCACAAGCTCATCTCAACCTCAAGCCAGATATGAATAACAGTAATCATACAGAAAGAGATAACACGCTGTCAAGCAGAATAGAAGTAACTGCAATCATACAGAGGAAATAACATGCTGTCAAGCTAAATAAACCACATGGGCAAGGGAGCAGGGCTCTACCGAATACCCGCAAGCAAAGCCATATAGTAAAAATACAAGCAGAGGGAACAACTCAACCTCTAGTGCAATCATGCTCCTAGCTTAAAGTCAGTCTAGATATGAACTTATTCTAATGCATCAAGCAAGTCAAACAAGGCACATCAACACAGAAAAGAAAACAGACAAGAAAGAAAGCAGATCAACAACTCCCTCTGTCAATTCCAAGCTTCAGCTCTTCTGACAGTGTTGCACCCTAAAATTTGCTCAACTTATTTCACCTGATTTCATGTTTCAATTGCATTAGCATTTGCATATTAGGTCAGGTACATAATTAATTCATCTACATAGCATAGCATGGGCAAGCCATCCAACAAGGGACCAAGTGCCATTCTTATCTTTATGAGCATATCAAGAGGTTCTTATTCAAATTCAAGCCTATCCAAGTCATCAGAAGGAAATTGAAGCCTGAGAAGGTAGTGGACCAAGCAGTGGGTTTCTCTCCTATCTTGAAGATATGTGAAGATCATCAGAGAAGTGGTGAGCTGTGAATTGATGGCATGGAAGACTCAGAGGGTCATTTTGAAAGTGAGACAAGTCATTGGTGTGATTGCAAGAGCTGCAGTTGAAGACAGTCAACTAGGGTTTCATCTGGGTCAACCCTAGGTCAAATGCTTGATTGAAGGGCATCAAGGCCTATTTAAAAGATGTGGTATGCCTCATTTGACATGTGGATATGGATGTGGTGTTGTGCCAAGGAGAAATCAAAAGAAATCAAGAAGAAGAGAAGTTTCTGAATTAGGGTTTCTGTGTAAAATCCCTTGATTTAGGGCAAACTTCCAAGCAAGATAATTCAAAATTCAAGTCTCAAATGGATCCTTGGCCAACATGAAACTTGTATATTATCTCAATACCTTTAATTTGAGTGGTGGAAGGCATCAAGGAGATTTATAGAACTCAAGTTATGGTTCTTGCAAATTACAGGTCATCTGAGGACACTGAAATTTGTCTATGAAAGTTACTTGACTTCCAAGCAACTTTTACCCCTCAAGGAGATTTCAAATGGATTTCTGGACAACATGAAAGTTGTTCCTCATGATCTTAGATTTCTATAAAGGTATAGTATGCCTTCATCTGATTTGTGGAACTCTACTTATGACCTTGGCAAGCCAAGGGCATTTTGGTCATTTGGAAGTTATGGGTCATTTCAAGCATATGGCCATATCTCCTACTTCCAAGCTTCAAATGGAAAAACCTTCAACATCAAAGTTGCTTAGAATGATGTTTTAAGGCTAGTAGGGGGTCATGAGATGTTGGAAAGGCTCATATCAAAAAGTGATAAAAATGGCCTAAAAATGAGGTATAAGTTAATTCAAGTGAAATGGAAAATCATAAAATCCAAGTTCCAAATCCAAACCATGCCATATGATAGGTCATTTTGACTCCAAAGGACATTTTAAGAACAATGGTTCAGCCACAATTTTGATTTAAGGCTTGAATCTTGGGGTTGCTTTGTAATTTGCTTGCTTGTATAATGGCATATCAAACCAAAGCAAGGAAAAGCTTAATGAATAAGGGAAATATGCATTTTACATTGTCCTAAATCTCATGTAAGGAGATATTCAAGTTAATTACTCAAGTTGCAAGGGTTTTTGTCATGATATATCATACGGTGAGAATGGAAATGCAAAATATCATGGCATGGAAAATTCAAGTTCTTACTAGATTGATCTAGATGGTTCTAGACCTTTCCAAAATCAGTCTATATATTGATTACAATCTCCATTGGTGAAAGGTTGGTGATTGTTGATGTTAATGGTGGTAGAGAATAGAGATTGAACCAAAATTCTCCATTTTGCAAATTGTATTGAAACTTCATCTTTCTCTTCATTACCCTTCCATTTTTCTACACAAATCATCTCTACAATCATTGCTGAGTGTGTTCATCTTGATTTGAAACCCCATTGATGAAGAATTGAGAGCTTTCCAAGTGAAGTTGCAAGGGAGCAAAAGGCTGTGGATCTTGAGATACAAGCCATTTCCATCAAATCTTGTGCAAGCAGAGGATTGTTCATCACCTAAAGACTATTCTTGAGGATCTACAAGGCTTGGTTCGAAGCTTTTCAACACCTACCATTGCAAGGATCAAGGTAAGCAAAATCACTTCCATACTCTGAGTTAGGCATGGCTAGGGTTAGTTCTTGTTGTAAAACCAGTAGAGACCATTAGGTGATTCGTTTGGATGAGTTTAAGATCAATTAGTGAGGTTTCATTAATGGAGGTTGATTCTTGATGGAGTTGGGATGAGTGATTTAGGGGGTTATAATGCACGATAATTGGTTGGTTTTAATCAGCATGGCATAAGGATTAATTCTATATAAAGATTGTTGAGTTTTGTGATGGTCGAAAACTGAAGAAAGTTTGAGTTCATGGAAGTATACCATTCGGTTTGGAGGATTTAGGTTGTTTCAAGATGAACTAATAGCATGGTTGCGTTCTACGTAAAAAATGGAGCAAGTTTGGTTCCTGGATCGTGGCATTTGATGGAGTATTGAGGTCACACGAGTGGTGGAAAGTTCATGCATAAAGCTTGCATTTTCATGGTGGTTCTAAACCCTAATATCCCAAGGTTGAAGAAGACATGGGGACCGTTGGATCTGTGTAAGACCACTTGACCAAAGGAACCATCGGATGGCTGAGATTCGAACGCGAGAAGGGAGGGAGATTTTGACCCTGGAACGCAGTGTTCCATTTTATCAAGCATGGGCCTCGCGCGAATGTTGCTTTCCCCACCCCCTTGTCCAAGCCCAATTGGAAATGCACTATAAATACCTGCTATTTACACCGCAGTTTTTTTTTTTTCTTTTTCTTTTGTTTTTTAAATTGTTTTCTGAATTAAGCTGGGCCCAGGCGCGCCTTGCTATGCGCACCCCACCTTCTGGGCCCATCATCATTTTTAACTACATTTTATTTCTTATTGCACCCCTCATCATTTTCATATTATAATTCACTCCAAATTTCTTTAAACTTCAAAAATTCATATAAATTGAAAAATGAGTATTTTTTAATGAGACTTTTTTTCCCATTTTCTATTTTCTGTCAAGAAAAATATGAAAACATAAAATTGTCATTTTACTTCATTTTTATATTTTTTTTCATATTTTTACATTTAATAGCTTTATTTAATTCTTTTAGTTGATGCCATCATTTGTTGAATTTAGTTTAGGAGCTTCCTTTAGGATTTTTACCCCATTCTTTTTAGTACAACTAGATATGGATATTAGGTGTCCCCTGGTTTTATACCATAATTTCTAGGGCTTTATTTTAGGTAGTTTAGTTAGAAACTATTAGGATAGTCAATTAGGGTTGTGAATATGACATAGGTGTAACAAAATAATTTCTTTTTGGGTTTCTAGGTTGAATTAGAAGATGGGGCTATAGGGGTAGTATGGGTAAGTGATAGATCCCTTAGAAAATGCTAGAAGTTCCCCTATTATATTAATACTATTAGTATATTCTTGTAATGGATTGATTGTATGGTGTGCCCTTTCTAGGGTTATTGTTTGATTGTGTGGGGTATTGGGCTTGCTTGGGGTATGGGTTTGAGTTGAAGACTTTGTTGATGAAGCCCATTGAAGACAAAAGGAGTGAAGATCAATTTCAAGAGTTGATGAAGATTGCAGCCTGCTTGTAGCTGATGAAGATTATAGAAACTAGGAGCTAGGTAGAGCTCTAGAATAGAAACTTGATTCACAAACATGGAAGGTCTTGTTTGCCTCCATTCTTTCTCTATGATTCAAAGTCTATTTTAAATATTCACCTCCTTCCTTTGGAAGGATTAGTGAATGTATTTAAAAGATAGAACTTGTGAGAGAAAACTGTCAGTATCATGTTAACAGTCAGTAGGCCACCCTTGGTAGGCAACTGACTGCTTAACATCCAATTCATCCTGTTAACTGCTGCTCATCTTGGAGAGTGGGACTTGAAGAAAAGCCCTGAAAGATTGAAGATAGAGACCTTGCTTGAAGGCTGTGAAGATGAAGACTGATGCTTGCTTGAAGCTTGTAGATGGTTGAAGATGACTTGAAGACAGATGTTGATGAAGCTTGCTGTGCAGAACTGTTGTTTGCTGTTTATTTTTGCTGTTTATAATTTTTGATGTATTGTTTGAATTTCCCTGACTGTATTGTTTGCCATTTAATCTGTTAGGTTGAAAGCGAATTTTATTCGCTTTTGCCTGTTGTTTTCTAGGTTCGAGGTTGAGTGGGACTCCCTTGCCTCGCTTGTATTGTTGCATTCATGCATATTTTACTGTTTTATTGTATCTGTTGTTTCTGTTTCCGCTTGTCCCCTTAGGATCTCTGTTTCTCTCTGCGCAAGAGAGGAACATGATAGACATTAGGTCTTAACCCATGCATGATAACATTAGGTTAGTTTGAGTCCCTTTTCAACTATAGGTTAGAGTTCTGTCTCTTCTTTCTCACAACAAACAGAAAAACACAATAAGATTTCAAATCCAATAAAAGACACTTCTTCCGTAAAAGAATGTGAACTCATCAAAACGTCATTTTTGTCCGCTTGGACTAGTAATCGGAAAAACCCTTTTTCAGAAGGAGATAAAAACAATCAAGACAGACTTGTGTCGTGCGTGGCCTGAACTATGTTTGCTCTGATCTTTCATGCTGTATGAAAGTACGTAGGCATAGGATGCGATATCCTAGCGAGCAACCTTCCCCTCCTTTCCAGTAGTTAGTCGAACTACGAAGACTCTGACTTTCTCTCTTGAGAATACGTAGGCATAGAGCAGCGAGGCTCTACCGAGTCCCTTTCTTTCTTTTTAACCCTGACCTGTAGAGTATATAGAATAACAATCCGTACTAGAAAACAAGCGTGGATCCCGTCGAGTACGACGGACGTGAGGGGTGCTAATACCTTCCCCTTGCGTAACCGACTCCCGAATCCAGGATTTGGTTGCGATGACCATTCCTTTCCCGTCTTTGCGGTAGGTTTACTTCGAGCGTTTCCTTTCCCTCCTTTGGGATAAATAACGCACGGTGGCGACTCTTCTGTTCAGCCGGCGCCGATTTTCGCAGTAGCGACAGCTGGAGACTCTGCTGGGGATCCAACGTCCCCTGGCTTCTAAGGACTGCGATAGTTCCTTATGCATTTGGGATCCAACGTCCCTTAAGCGAGTCAATCCTAACGCTTGTTTTCCCGTCGAGGATTTTGTATGGATTTATTTTTTCTGTAGTTTACTTTCAGCATTATATTATTGTTATTATTGCTGTATTGGGGTGTGACGGGTGTTCTATGATTGAGAGATAAGTCGGACCTGGGCTTGAGTGCACTTAGAATTAGAGTGGAAAGTAGTGGGCGCGTGCCGGCTTTGCTTGCATTAGTGTCCCGCAAAATCCACACTCGGACGAGGTTCTTCTGGTTGGCTTCTTTTTCTACCCTTTGGGTCGAAGGGGTTGTTGGTTAGTTGAATTGTCGACTCCGGGAACCGATCATTTGGAAGTTGGCTAAGTGAGGCCTCTTCAGGATTTGATGATGCCACTCCTTCTGGGAATCGTATCATCAACCTTGAAAGTATGTGACGCCGACGACCGCATAGGATGCCATACCATTGTCAGTTACTAGGACACCTACCTGTGAGAGGGGTTGGGCATGCAGGTAACTTGACTTCCAGATTACCGGTTTTCTTGATTGAGATTCAGTGATATGTGAACGCAGCTTTACAGGGTCTGTTGAAGACCAGGTTCGAGCATTGTTTTGGTTTGCTGACACCAGGTTCAAGCAGTGTTATGGGTCTGACTAAGACCAGTATGGTGGATTCTTCTCAGCCAGGGGCACTTGGTCCCTTGTGTGTGCATTTTTCATTTTTGCAGGACTGTTTGCATTCACATTTCATTTTGCATATTCATCCTCATCCGGAACAGGGAGCTTACCCGTTTTTGTCCGCTTCATCAGTTGATTCCCCGACATTCGCATTGGACTTGAGTTAGTATTGGGATAGATCATGGCTTCAGGAGAGCAGAACTTGGTTATTACTCGGGCGGAGTTCGAATTGTTGAAACACCAGGTGAGTCAGATCAGGGAAGACATCACAGCTATGCATAGAGGAGATAACAATGGTCAAAGAGCTCAGATGAACAATGTTGCTCAGCCTGTGCAAACCCCTGTCAGAGGTTCATATTCTCTCAATGACTCCGAGTATCACAATTTCACTTTCTCTACGCCAGATTCTCCAAGGATTTTGCCACCTCCGAGAGTTGTTCCACAGGTTGATATTCAGAACCCACTGACTGCTGAGTATATGGGAAGACTTCAGACGTTGGAAGACCAGATTGCTGCTTTGGTGAATAAGAACACTCTTGATCTGAATGCTGCGAGCATGTGTTTAGTGCCAGGTCTTGTATTACCTCCAAAGTTCAAAGCGCCCAATTTCGAGAAGTACAAAGGGGATAGCTGTCCGAAGCTACATTTGGTTATGTTCTGCCGGAGAATGACTTCGTTCGTGCCTAACGACAAGCTGATGATTCACTGCTTTCAAGATAGTCTGACTGGGGCATCTCTGAGTTGGTATATGCAGTTAGAGAGTGATCAGATCCGATCATGGGCGGATTTAGCCGATGCTTTCCTGAAGCAGTATGACTACAATCTTGATGAGGCTCCTAGTCGCATGCAGTTGCAAGAATTGTCTCAAAGGAACGATGAACCTTTCAGGAAGTATGTTCAGAGATGGAGAGAATTTGCTGCCAGAGTGAAGCCGCCGCTCCTAGACCGAGAGTTAATGAGCATGTTTGTACACTCCCTGGAGAGCCCGTACCTCGAAAGAATGCTTGGAGTTACATCAAACAGTCAGGCTAGTGAAGCTGAATCTCTTTATGACTATCAGAATGAAGAAGGAGCTGTGATCAATGCAATCATGTCAGATGTTGGATATCCTCGAGATGGAGTGGTGAAATCTGTTGGATCAGTATCTCCTGTGGCTTGTTACGCTGGACAGACCATTGTGCCTGGGGCACCCTATCAGGAACGTTATGTCGCTCCTCATGCTAATCAGCGAACTCGTGGCCGAGGTTATCAGAATCAGCGTCAGAATCATAATCGACCTCGCAACAATTTGGAACGAAGTAAAGCTCCTTCTCACCCAGTGCCTATGCCGTATAGCCAGCTGCTACCATCTTTGATCCAGAGTTCTTTGGTGGAACCTAAAGCTCTTAAGCCAGTTCCAGAACCTTACCCTCCTGGGTACAATCCCCACGTTCAGTGTGGTTACCATGGTGGCTCCCCCGGACATTCGACGGAAGATTGCAAAGCTTTTCAGGAAAAAGTACAACAGTTGATCGACCAAGAGTACATTTCCTTTCTAGAAGGAGTTTTTTTTATTCATGCCAACCTCTCAGCTGTCTAAGCTCGTAGATTCAGAGGGTCCTTTTCAAGAAGCCAGTGGTCCAGACAGGAGGGCACCCTCAGCATTGGCAGTCCTCGGACTTTTTATCATTTGCATTTGTAGTTTCTTTTCTGTTAGTTACTACTTGCTGTAAACATTGTTTGTTTCGAATGGTGATATTAATAAAGTGACTATGCATTTTTCTAAATTAATCATGTCGCTGTCGCTCATTTATTGCATTGCATTGACAATTGCATTTTATTTACTCCACTTTATCACTGTGATTAGCAAAGATTGGAGGGAGGATGACGAAATAAACTCATAACCGATGATCGTATGCTTTCAGATAAAACCTTGCCGATGACGTACAAGGCATTGTTTCAAATCCCCAAACACTGAAGATATAAGGAGTTAGTCCATTGTTAACCATTTCGAGCCAGGAAGTAGAAGTTTTTTTGGACTTTTAAACCCTCACGTCTTAACCCGGGGCAGGGTAGTTGTCAGTTAGCTTGACCGAGTGTTCAAGTCTTACAGAGGAGTGTTGCCTTTCGAGGACCAAGCAGTTTATACCTCTCGAGGGGTCGCGTCTCGTCAACCACAATGGTTAAACCTCACCAATCAGGAGTGAGACAGTTACCATCCTTTCGGAGCAATCAAGACAATCAGTGTCACACGACTTTGTTCCAAGAGAAAAAAAAACGAAAAAAAAAGAAAAGAAAAAAGAAAGCCCGCTAAGTAAAAAGAAACAGAAAAAGCTGGAAAGCTAATACTTAGGCAAAAATTAGTGCATCCCGCTGGACTTCAAAAGAAAAAATCGAAAAGAACTCAAAGGGAGTCAGTCCAGGCAAAAGTTAGGGAATCGAAAGAACAAAAAAAAAAGGGATATCAAAAGAAAAATCCTCGAACAAGGACAAGGTCGTGTAGATATAGACACCGAAAACGAGAAGGAGTAACTGTCACTCTAAAAAAAAAAAAAAACCTTGTGAGTTCCTTAACTATGGTTCCTACCATTCAACATACCTCTCGAAGAGGCGAGCACTTGTTCCAAGTTAACTGAACATTAGGATCGGAGATCATCACGTAGAAGGGGTGGGTACAAAACATAATTTGAGTCAAATATCCTTTGTTTCACGCACCGTGAACCCGACCACGATACAACCCTTAAAAGACCTAATTGAGGCAGGGTTTATTTTGAAAGCGCATTACGATAAGGTTGAGTAACCTGACTCCTTCATGATTTGCTAATCGTATCCTTGGTGTATTTTTTTTTCACTGATCAAATCAGCACTGTGTTTGAACTATTGGTTCATTCACCACTCACAATCATGACACGTAAATGAGTGACAACACAACTTTTTTTCAAAAAATCTGCATGAACACTGCATTAAAATTACCATTCGGGATTAAACAATTTTACTTGCAGGTCAGTAGTTGACATAAAGGAAATTCCACCAGGGAATAATCAAGCGGGACTGAATAATTCAGCAGTCTGGATCAGAATGGTGTATGTTGTGAAGCCCTGTAAATCTGGGGCATTGATTTCCAGTGAGTTCGGAATCAATTAGTCTGAGGAAAAGTCCCGAAGCATCAGTTGATTATGGGGTAGTTTACTTGAGAAGCAGTTGATCAGAAGCGAATCTTCTCGAGAGCCAATCAGAGGCAGTTATCCAGAATACTATGTTTGATCAGGGCAGGTTAAGTCGCTCAACGCTCGTCCAGGGGCAAGTTACTATTGAGGGAATCCTTTTGTCGTGCAACCACCGGGGTAAACCATCGCAAGGTCGTATTATAGCAAGGTGCTTTCGGTTCAGAGTGGGTTTTTCCAAGAACTAGATTAAGGCAAAGTCATTGCAGACAGGGGCATGCCATCCTAAGAGCGCAAGGGTCATTTTTCATTCGAGAGGCGTTCGATTCAAAGTATCTCGCTAAAGTTCAGAATACTGGGGCAGTTCATATTAAACCGCCAGGGTACAGATTTTCAGACTATCCCACAGAGGTTCCTGCAGGCCGGGGCATAACAGAGGCGAAAGAACTATTCTTCTACAACAGCGTTACTCAGAGTTACTTGAGCAGATTCAGCCAATCTTCAAGTTTGAGACAAATATCGGGAAATCGTGCTGCCATCCATTGACCCTTCTACTAGAAGCCGTGAATTCAGACAGGGTATTGTCCAGCATCAGGAGTGTATGACCTATCATGGATGTACAAAAGCCCCAACCATACTTGGCACGTTCATTTGTCCCCAGTAAAGTCGTACATTCGAGAATCAGTTCATCTGGGGCAATTAGGTCGAGATTTGGCAAATCTCTCGCAGCTATGGGCACTGCTCCACGAATCAGTCGATCAGGGGCAAAAGATTATCACAAGACCGGGGCAGATCACCCTAAAAACAAAAGATGTTGTTGGGACATTCTTTTGGGGGTTGACGTGCAGAAACAGTACAGATCTAACCGTAATGGTACAGAGATCGAAGAGTCCTTATCAGAAGGTTGGTGCCGATTCAGGGGCAAGGTATTGCGAGTAGCACTATGGCTAGCCTTTCTTTTTCAGACGAAATGCTCGGACTGGGGCATGTTGGTATTTGTGGGGCAAATTTCCGAGAAGGAATAGAGTTCATGTTGCCCTAACCAGAGGCTTTTGATGAAAGACTTGATCACCGTGTGAAGTGAATCCCCATGGAGGTCGCGCTTCTGAGATAACTATGTTCCTTACCGAAGAAGGATCAAATTCCCCAGCTAGTCGTAGCTTATCCAAAGGGCATTCTCCAGCAGGGTCGTTTACTCTCAACGGAATTGATGATTCCGAGATCAAAGGCTGTATTCAGACAGTGTGGTGTCCCCAAAAGGATTCTCCCATCTCGAGCAGAGTGGTTTAGCCTCAGAAGATTAATAGTTTCAACTTGTGAGCTATACCCAGAAAGTCCACTCTTCCCAGTAGAGATTCCCTTCCCAGTAGGGTCGTTTACTCTCCCCCAGCGGAGTCAGTTGATTTTCCCCAAGAGAGTCGTTTCGTCCTCAGCGAAGTTCTCTCTTTTCAGCAAGTGTTTTCTTTCCTCCCCGTGGAACTCAAAGATTAAAAAACTCTCCCCGATAGAGTTGGTTATGTGTCCCGACATTTATTTTGTCGGAATACCGTGTGATACCCGTTCACTCTCCAGCAGAAGCCCGATCATGGTTGGCGCATTCAGTTATTCCTCAGCGAAGCGGGCTTCGTTCTTCCAACATTTATTTTGCTGGAATAAGTCTGTGACACTTGGTTATCCCCAGCGGAGTTGGCGTTGTCTTCAGCATTTATTTTGCTGAAGCGGTTTTCTGTATCCTAGCAGTTCGAGCTTGCATCTGCATTGGCATATAGTGTCATATTTGCATCTACCAAATAAAAACGCGTAGCATTTCCATGTCGAATGGAGCATTACGCCATTGTCAAACATATGCATTTTTAGACATAAGCCAGGTTGGTTAACCGATCGTTTCTAGTGTTGATTCCCTTGCAGGTGGAGGGAGCTCTTGCTCAAATTAATTACCAAACATTCAAGATCTCGGCGTGAGACGTGTAATGATAATGTCAAGTGTGACATTATTCCCCACAGAGTTGCTTGTTTAAGTTTCTCTTACCCCTCCAGCGGAGTATTTCTTCAAGATTGCTGTTATAACAATATCAAAAGATTTCATGAATCGATTTTTGGAAGTTGTCTGGCAGTGTGGATTCAGAAAATCCCCAGTAGAGTCCTTCTCAGATTTGCTGCCATGTCAGCACTGAAAATTGGAAGACTAGACTCATATTGTGTTACCCATGTGATTGATGGAGCTAGCTGCTGCAAAGATAGGCAGAAAAGCTGTACCAGAGTATTTCCCGTAGCAGAGGCGGAGTTATTTTCCTGTATTTGACAGAGTATTTCCCGTAGCAAAGGCGGAGTTATTTTCCTGTATTTGACAGAGTGTTACCCGTAGCAAAGGCGGAGTTATTTTCCTGTATTTGACAGAGTATTTCCCGTAGCAAAGGCGGAGTTATTTTCCTGTATTTGACAGAGTCTACTCGTAGCAAAGGCGGAGTTATTTTCCTGTATTTGACAGAGTATTTACCCGTAGCAAAGGCGGAGCTATTTTCCTGTATTTGACAGAGTGTTACCCGTAGCAAAGGCGGAGTTATTTTCCTGTATTTGACAAAGTATCTACCCGTAGCAAAGGCAGAGTTATTTTCCTGTATTTGACAGAGTATTTACCCGTAGCAAAGGCGGAGCTATTTTCCTGTATTTGACAGAGTGTTCCCCGTAGCAAAGGCGGAGTTATTTTCCTGTATTTGACAGAGTATCTACCCGTAGCAAAGGCGGAGTTATTTTCCTGTATTTGACAGAGTATTTACCCGTAGCAAAGGCGGAGCTATTTTCCTATATTTGACAGAGTGTTACCCGTAGCAAAGGCGGAGATATTTTCCTGTATTTGACAGAGTGTTACCCGTAGCAAAGGCGGAGCTATTTTCCTGTATTTGACAGAGTGTTACCCGTAGCAAAGGCGGAGTTATTTTCCTGTATTTGACAGAGTATCTACCCGTAGCAGAGGCGGAGTTATTTTCCTGTATTTGGCAGAGTATTTCCCGTAGCGAAGGCGGAGTTATTTTCCCATGGTGGTGGCAGAGTTATTTCTCGTAGCAAAGGCGAAGTTATTTCCCGTAGCAAAGGCGGAGTTATTTTTCCCGTAGTGATGACAGAGTTATTTCCCGTAGTGGTTATTTCCCGCGGTGGTGGCAGTGTTATTTCCCGTAGCGATGACAGTGTTATTTTTCTGTAATGGTGACAGAGTGATTTTCCTGTATCGTTGTCAGGGTCATGTTTTGTTGACAGAAGTACTTCTCCCAGTGAAGTCAATAAGTTCATTCCAGTATTGACAAGATAATGCTGAAATCAGATTTGTAGATAATGTTCCCCAAACAGTTGTGCAGTTTATTTCTGCGGTTGGCAAATTTCCGGGTTCTTAGTATTCAACCGTCTCGTACCTCGAATGTTTGAAGGCCGTTCGCTCTTCACCCAGTCGGGTCCAAGTCGCTTGAATAGGGGCAGCTGTTGCACCCTAAAATTTGCTCAACTTATTTCACCTGATTTCATGTTTCAATTGCATTAACATTTGCATATTAGGTCAGGTACATAATTAATTCATCTACATAGCATAGCATGGGCAAGCCATCCAACAAGGGACCAAGTTCCATTCTTATCTCTATGAGCATATCAAGAGGTTCTTATTCAAATTCAAGCCTATCCAAGTCATCAGAAGGAAATTGAAGCCTGAGAAGGTAGTGGACCAAGCAGTGGGTTTCTCTCCTATCTTGAAGATATGTGAAGATCATCAGAGAAGTGGTGAGCTGTGAATTGAGGGCATGGAAGACTCAGAGGGTCATTTTGAAAGTGAGACAAGTCATTGGTGTGATTGCAAGAGCTGCAGTTGAAGACAGTCAACTAGGGTTTCATCTGGGTCAACCCTAGGTCAAATGCTTGATTGAAGGGCATCAAGGCCTGTTTATAAGATGTGGTATGCCTCATTTGACATGTGGATATGGATGTGGTGTTGTGCCAAGGAGAAATCAAAAGAAATCAAGAAGAAGAGAAGTTTCTGAATTAGGGTTTCTGTGTAAAATCCCCTGATTTAGGGCAAACTTCCAAGCAAGATAATTCAAAATTCAAGTCTCAAATGGATCCTTGGCCAACATGAAACTTGTAGATTATCTCAAGAACTTTAATTTGAGTGGTGGAAGGCATCAAGGAGATTTATAGAACTCAAGTTATGGTTCTTGCAAATTACAGGTCATCTGAGGACACTGAAATTTGTCTATGAAAGTTACTTGACTTCCAAGCAACTTTTACCCCTCAAGGATCTTTCAAATGGATTTCTGGACAACATGAAAGTTGTTCCTAATGATATTAGCTTTCTAGAAAGGTATAGTATGCCTTCATCTGATTTGTGGAACTCTACTTATGACCTTGGCAAGCCAAGGGCATTTTGGTCATTTGGAAGTTATGGGTCATTTCAAGCATATGGCCATATCTCCTACTTCCAAGATTCAAATGGAAAAACCTTAAACATCAAAGTTGCTTAGAATGATGTTTTAAGGCTAGTAGGGGGGTCATGAGATGTTGGAAAGGCTCATATCAAAAAGTGATAAAAATGGCCTAAAAATGAGGTATAAGTTAATTCAAGTGAAATGGAAAATCATCAAATCCAAGTTCCAAATCCAAACCATGCCATATGATAGGTCATTTTGACTCCAAAGGACATTTTAAGAACAATGGTTCAGCCACAATTTTGATTTAAGGCTTGAATCTTGGGGTTGCTTTGTAATTTGCTTGCTTGCATAATGGCATATCAAACCAAAGCAAGGAAAAGCTTAATGAATAAGGGAAATATGCATTGTACATTGTCCTAAATCTCATGTAAGGAGATATTCAAGTTAATTACTCAAGTTGCAAGGGTTTTTGTCATGATATATCATACGGTGAGAATGGAAATGCAAAATATCATGGCATGGAAAATTCAAGTTCTTACTAGATTGATCTAGATGGTTCTAGACCTTTCCAAAATCAGTCTATATATTGATTACAATCTCCATTGGTGAAAGGTTGGTGATTGTTGATGTTAATGGTGGTAGAGAATAGAGATTGAACCAAAATTCTCCATTTTGCAAATTGTATTGAAACTTCATCTTTCTCTTCATTACCCTTCCATTTTTCTACACAAATCATCTCTACAATCATTGCTGAGTGTGTTCATCTTGATTTGCAACCCCATTGATGAAGAATTGAGAGCTTTCCAAGTGAAGTTGCAAGGGAGCAAAAGGCTGTGGATCTTGAGATACAAGCCATTTCCATCAAATCTTGTGCAAGCAGAGGATTGTTCATCACCTAAAGACTATTCTTGAGGATCTACAAGGCTTGGTTCGAAGCTTTTCAACACCTACCATTGCAAGGATCAAGGTAAGCAAAATCACTTCCATACTCTGAGTTAGGCATGGCTAGGGTTAGTTCTTGTTGTAAAACCAGTAGAGACCATTAGGTGATTCGTTTGGATGAGTTTAAGATCAATTAGTGAGGTTTCATTAATGGAGGTTGATTCTTGATGGAGTTGGGATGAGTGATTTAGGGGGTTATAATGCACGATAATTGGTTGGTTTTAATCAGCATGGCATAAGGATTAATTCTATATAAAGATTGTTGAGTTTTGTGATGGTCGAAAACTGAAGAAAGTTTGAGTTCATGGAAGTATACCATTCGGTTTGGAGGATTTAGGTTGTTTCAAGATGAACTAATGGCATGGTTGCGTTCTACTTAAAAAATGGAGCAAGTTTGGTTCCTGGATCGTGGCATTTGATGGAGTATTGAGGTCACACGAGTGGTGGAAAGTTCATGCATGAAGCTTGCATTTTCATGGTGGTTCTAAACCCTAATATCCCAAGGTTGAAGAAGACATGGGGACCGTTGGATCTGTGTAAGACCACTTGACCAAAGGAACCATCGGATGGCTGAGATTCGAACGCGAGAAGGGAGGGAGATTCTGACCCTGGAACGCAGCGTTCCATTTAATCAAGCATGGGCCTCGCGCGAATGTTGCTTTCCCCACCCCCTTGTCCAATCCCAATTGGAAATGCACTATAAATACCTGCTATTTACACCGCAGTTTTTTTTTCTTTTTCTTTTGTTTTTTAAATTGTTTTCTGAATTAAGCTGGGCCCAGGCGCGCCTTGCTATGCGCACCCCACCTTCTGGGCCCATCATCATTTTTAACTGCATTTTATTTCTTATTGCACCCCTCATCATTTTCATATTATAATTCAATCCAAATTTCTTTAAACTTCAAAAATTCATATAAAATTGAAAAATGAGTATTTTTTAATGAGACTTTTTTTTCCCATTTTCTATTATAATGAAAACCCTGGTATCGGACCACAAGTCTGCTCTGTCAAGAACACACACACATAGGACTATAAATCTGCTCTGTCAAGGACAAACATCTGGTAATAAGGACCTCTGATACAAGACCAAAATTCTACTCTGTCAAGAACAAACATCTGATAATAAGGATCTCTGATACAGGACCATAAATCTGCTCTGTCAAGAACAACCATACATCTGCTGATAAGGCCCTCTGATCCCAATCATAAACCTGCTCTATCAAGAACAAATACACATCTCTGAATATAAGGTCCTCTGATACAGGACCAAAACTCTGCTCTGTCAAGAACAATCATATATCTGATGATGAGAACCTCTGGTACCAACAAAACTGATTCACTATCAAGAAAACCAGGTAGTCTGAAGGTCAAAGTTTCCTGCAATAAACCCAACCCTGCTCACAGGTATGGACCTAAACTGACTCAAGTTCGGCATCCTATGCGGTCATCAGCGTCACAGACATTCAAGAGGGGTGATACGATACCCAGAAGGTGTGGCATCACCAGCTCATGAAGCGGCCTCACTCGGCTGAATCACAAATGATCGGTCCCCAGAGTCGACAATCCTCCAAACCAACAACCCCCTCAACCCAAAGGGTTGAAAAAGAAGTCAACCGGGAGAACCTCGTCTGAGCGTAGTTCGACCTACTACGGGTTACGGGGAAGGTGGCTCGCCAATACATCAGTATTGTGCCTACGTACTCTCAACAGGTATGAGAGATCAGAGCTTACGTAGTTCGGGACAATACGGATTACGGGGATTCAGATTCATCTGTTTTATCGAGTAGGGTTAAACAACAGTTCCAGTAGTTAGGGACAAAGCCTGTTTGCGGTGGCGCTGAAGTTTAACGACACTCTTTTCTTCAGAAAAGCTTCCTTTGAATTATGGGTCCACGGGGCAAAAAGGTTTGAAGTTTGTTTTCTGTCTTTTACGGAAGAACTGTTTTTGATGGATGTTTGCAATTTCAATCGCACTAAAGACTATGACCTGAGAGTGAATGCGTCGCATGTCACCCAAAGGGTGCCATACTAAACATCCAGACTGTTGAAAAGAAACTCTCCAACAATCCTTTCTCAGATAGCTTAAGGCTCGTAACGTACGAAAGAAATCATTCATGATTACTGTATCTTAAGTTGTTTTGAGATGAGAAGAGAACAAGCTCAACTAAGAGGAAGACTATCAAGTCCTACTGTTGTCATGCCAAGGATTCATCCTATGGTTGAAGTTTGAAACAGGGGACTCCTAGAAGTTATCATGCATAGGTTTCAACCTAAAGTTCTATCATCACTTCCTTATCAAAGGAAGTGAGATTCCTAAGGGATCATGTCAATGATACACAGAAACAGACAAAGCATCAGCTTAAACAGTAAACAATAAACGACTGTAAAATGCATGCAATGCAAGTGAGGGAGGAAATGTGTGTGGGGTGTCAGCCTCCACAAGCTCATCTCAACCTCAAGCCAGATATGAATAACGGTAATCATACAGAAAGAGATAACACGCTGTCAAGCAGAATAGAAGTAACTGCAATCATACAGAGGAAATAACATGCTGTCAAGCTAAATAAACCACATGGGCAAGGGAGCAGGGCTCTACCGAATACCCGCAAGCAAAGCCATATAGTAAAAATACAAGTAGAGGGAGCAACTCAACCTCTAGTGCAATCATGCTCCTAGGTTAAAGTCAGTCTAGATATGAACTTATTCTAATGCATCAAGCAAGTCAAACAAGGCACATCAACACAGAAAAGAAAACAGACAAGAAAGAAAGCAGGTCAACAACTCCCTCTATCAATTCCAAGCTTCAGCTCTTCTGACAGCAATCCAGTCTTCAGACTTCAACCACCCTTCAAGGCTATCAGCTTCACTAACAAGCATCAACTTGCTCCTCCAAGGTTTCAATCCACCAAACATAAGTGTCAACTTATTCTCTCTTCTCCAAGCTTAAGCTCCTCAATCAATTCTACCTTCAGGCTTCACTCTTAACTACAAGTATCAACTTGATTCCTTCAGGCTCTCAATGCTTCAATGTACAAGTATCAACTTGTCCTTTATTCCTCAAGCCTCATCTCTACACTCAATCTCAATTGAACCCTCCTCATAAGTATCAACTTGGTCCTCAAGCTTCAGCTCTCTTTGCTTTACCAGTATCAACTAGCTCTTCAATCATATGGAAGTGTCAAATTCATCCTTCAATTCTTTAAGCCTCAGCTCTTCACTCAATCTCCATTGGGTCTTCAAGTATCAACTTGTTCTTTCTTGCTCTTCAAGCTTCAGCTGCAATGGCAATGCTCAAGGAATCATCCTCTTCCACACTCTTCAATGAAGTCCTCATCTTCAAACTCAAGTCCAACATCTTTCAAGATACTCAAACCAGAAGACAATTGATTTAACAGAATGAGTGGAAATGATAAACAGCTTACTGACAACCAAAGGAAGCCTGTAAGGGTTCATCATTAGGAGAGACTGGTTCCCTCAAAGTTCTACTTCCCAGATAAAGCCACTCATCCCTCCAAAGGAGGGATGTGAATATCTTAGAAGGACTTTTAGTCATTGGGAGGAATGGAAGCACAAGATGCTTTCCATATTTGTGAAAGAAATCATTCTAATTATAAGGCTCTCCCTATATCTCCTACCTCCTAAATCTTCATCAGACACCTTCAGGCACAAGCAATTCCAAACTCCAAGCAACTTCAGGCATCCTCACCTTGTCTTCAACTTGTCTTCAATCTCAAACAAAGGTAAACAAAACAAAAACCCTAATCTAAGGGGACTAAAGAAGTTAAACTAGTTGAATTAGTAAGCTAGGATCACCTAAAACCTAGTACTAAAGTTAGTCCTAACTAAAATACTAAAACCAATTGTAAAATCCTACAAAAATAACTATGGGAACCTAGGTCAATCATGACTATACTATATTAATTCCATAGATCGAATCATCAAATAAGACCTAGAAATAAATTCTACATTACAAGGTACTAAACCTCAACCCTAAAAGGAGGCACCTAAATATCAATCTAGAAAGCACACCTATTTTCATCACAAAAATGTGAGAAAAATGCTATGGGAGCATACATGTCTAAGCTAATCACACACAAAAAATCAAGATCAAAATCATCACCACATGATCACAGAAAATTCCACAAAATTAGGTATCAAACATAACCATTTTAATATCAATTAAAATATAAAATTCCCATAAAATCAGAAAATGCATGAAATGAAACTATTTTTTAACTAAAAAATATTAGACTCAATCATGAGTACTATGCAAAAAGAATGGGATTAATTGGATTAATTTTCAATTTTATATGATTTTTCCAAGAACCATGAATAAAATGAAAAAATAATGAAAATCTAATTAAAATAGACAAGCACACGGTGCAAATAGTAACCAGAATCAGTTCAAATAATGGATAGGGCCTTCAGGGGGGTGTGGATATCAGCCAATTCACTAAGCCCGACATCAGCACGCAAATGAAACGATGCGTTTCATTAATTCAGATCCTTCACAAACTGAATTTAAAACGTGGCCGTTGGATGAGGGTCATAGTCCAAGTCAAACCATGATCCAATGGTCTTGGGGTCATCTTCCCCAATTCAAACCTCTGAAACTCGCGCGCAGCTCTGGCCACCACCGGTGGAGCTCCGGTCACCATCCCCAACCCTAACTCTCTCTGGGATCATCCATTGCAAACGGTCTATACATGAAACATGTCCCAAATTCCCTCACGAACTCATTCATGCCTTTAGTTCTCTCTGAAACCTCAAGATTCACCATATCCAATTCTCAACCGAAAATGGTAACACACCTATTTTGGTCACTAATTCTCAAATTAACTATCTGAAAACCTTCCTACACCGTTCTACAATGCATCTAACACCTTAATTCATCTTGATTCTACCTAATTCATGCTAGAGGAAGAAAGTTACTAACCTGAAAATCTTGGATGAACAGATGTACTAAACCTTCAATTCAAGCTCTCCAATCTTCCAGACACGATCAATGGATCCTCTCCTTGCTTCTGTATGCAAAAGAACCAGTTGAAAGCTCCTGAATCTTGAAATCCGATGGCGAGTTGCAGGTGGAAAAATTCAATTGCTCATACACGATTCAGCCACGAATTCCCTTGGATTATGATCTGGATTCAATCCCTAGCATCCATGGAAGAAGTTTCAATCAAGAAAATGGATGGAAAGTGAAGAATTTGGTGAAACTGAATTCAATTGCAAGCCAAGAAATCTCAATCTCAATCTATGCTCTCTCATTCAATCATCACCAACCCTTGCATTGGATCACCTCTTCTCAATATATAGATGATGTATGAGTGATCTAGAACCCTATAGACCCTTCTAATGAGAGTTTCAATCTCTCATGTCATGAGATTTTCAATCACATATCATGATATGCATAGCTCTGCTTGTAGCTTGAAACCAACCTCATTCACTTCCAATTTCTCCCATAGTGACATTTTGAAGGTGTTTAGCTTGCAAAGGGCCTTGCTCATGCCTTGATTCTATTTTTTGCACATGTTACTTATGATGTAAGTAATCACTTTTCAAAGCAAGTACACCAATTGAATTTCTAGAGTCAAAATGATATATTACATGCCATGGTTTGGATGTGTAGATTGAAATATCAATTTCCAACTTTGGTTCATTTAACTTATGCCCTTATTTTAGGTCATTTTTGCAACTTTGAGCTACAAGCATTTCCAACATCTCATGACCTCTTTTCTAGCCTTAAAACATCATTTTGAAAAAGTTTGATGTTGAACATTTTTCCATTTGAAGCTTGGAAATAGGAGTTATGGCCTTATGCTTGAAATGACCTGTAATCTCCAAATGACCAAAATGCCCTTGACTTGTCAAAGCCATAACTTGAGTTCTACAAATCCTATCAAGGACTTCTAGTACTCTCCATAAAGCTAAGAGGATAAGGAACAACATTCATGTTGACCAAAAGTTCATAGGAATCATCCTTCTTGGGCAAACGTTTGATGCAAGTTGGGTCACTTTCAAGCCCCCAGATTCACATACCTCAGATGACCTGTAACTTGTCAAAGTCATAACTTGAGTTATACAAATCCTATCAAGGACTTCTAGTACTCAAATTAAATCTAAGAACAAGCTCTACAACATTCATGTTGGGGTCAAGATGAGATGACAATCACATCTTGGGCTAAACTGCCTTGAAGATAGGGGTCAAACTAGGGGATTTTACACTGTCAAGCCTTAGAAACCCTAGCTTGAAACTTCTCAAACTCTTCAATCATGATGAGTGGACCTTGGAATCATCCTTATAGCATCTCAATGTGTCAATCCATGATCACATGGCCCTTGAATTAGGTCTCAACCTTGTTCAAATCATCAGTTGACCTAGGGTTGACCCAGTCAAACCCTAATTGCATCAATCATGGCTGAGTCTTCTTAATCTTGCATAATGACCTATCTAGGCCTCATGATGGCTTTCAAGACATCTCATAAGCTCTCTCAAGGATTCAAGTCCACATTCCTGGCTTCAGAAGCATCTGAGGGCTTCCCACAACTCTCAAGTTAGGAGGCACACACTCTTGGTTTCAACCACTCACTCTGAGAATCTTTTAACTTCTCTGACAAGGATATCAACCCTTGAAAACTTGAATAAGCTCCTTAGCTAGCTTCATAGTCTTGTATAGCTCTTGATTGGTAATCATACCTCTTGATCTCCTGCATACATGTCAATGAAATGCAAATGATAATGCTAATGTGAATGAAATGAAACATAAGCTAGGTAAAGAAATGTTGGGAAAATTTTGGGGTGCAACAGCTGCCCCTGTTCAAACGGCTTGGACCTGACTGGGTGAGAAGCGAATGGCTCTCAAACAATCAAGGTAAAAGACGGTTGAATACCAATAAAACTGGAAATTTGCCAACTGAAATATTGGCTGCACGGCAACTAGCTGGGGAATTGGTCACACGGTAACTGGTGATACATGGCCGATCATGTCGTCAGGCATCAAGATTCCTCGGGACTCATCAGGTTAATAATCAAGTTAACCACGCCATCGGGCATTCAAATAAATTTTCAGGCATCAGCCGGACTTCGTCGGTAAGTCGGGAATAGAATTCTCAGTCAATCATGGACCAATTAGGGATATCCGAACTCCTGCCATCAGGCACTCCGCCTCAGCTGAGAGGACTGCTTCATCAATACGGTTGGACTTCAATCGTCAAGTCTTCGGGGGAAGTTTCAACTTCGCTGTTCAAAAACTTGCTGGGGATGACACATCTCCGCTGGGGATTCTGGAGAACTATCAAGTAACTCTGCTTCGGGGATCCGTAAATCATTCTGGGTAGGTCATCTCTGCTGAGGACATCAAGAATCATCTTGAACAAGTAATCTCGTGGGGACTTCAAGAATCATCCTGAACCAATAACTCTGCTGGAGATTTCAGGAATCATCCTGAGCAAACACCCTGTCGGGGACTCTAAGCATCAACTTGAGCAACCAATTCTGGCGACTTCACTGGGGATTTTAAGAATCATCTTGAGCAAACGACTTTACTGGGGAGAATTCAAGAATCATCTTGAGCGAACGACTTTGCGGAGGAATTCAAGAATCATCTTGGGCAAACGACTTTGCTGGGGGATTCAAGAATCATCTTGAGCAAGCGACTCTGCGGAGGAACACCTGCAAAACAAAAACGGTAACGACCTAGCCCATGTTTCATATGCATATGCTTTGACAATGGCGCAATGCTCCACACGGTGGAAATGCTACGCATTTACGATAAATGCTATGCAATCATGCAAAATGATGCGATCCCGTCAGCAAAATAAATGTTGAAGGGAGAATCCTCCTGTCAAGGGGAAAGAACCACTCTGGTGGGGGAAGGAATCATCCTGACACGGAGAAAAGGTCACGCCAATCTCAATCGGATTCCGCCTGGGGAAGCAAACTCCAGTCGACTGCTGCAGCGGAATAAAGCTCTACGAGAACCCGGACCTGCTAAGGACAACGATGTCGATCGCAGCAATAAACTGCACGGCCTTCACGGCTAACCCTCCTGGAGATACGACTCCGGCGAGGAAATACAGCATCAGCTATTCAACACTCTATTGGGGACTACCAATCATGGCCCGAACGCTTTCCAAGGACTCGACTCTCTTGGGGGGTTGCAAATTTGGCTGGGAAAGAAGGACTCATCCTGCTTGCTGGGGAGAGTACGACTCTGTGGGGAATCTCAATTCCGTCGGAGACTTCAGTCTGGAACTTCCACTTGCTGCACACTTCAGCGTATGACTCAGCTGGGGAGACGACATTCCTTCAGGATGTATTTGACTGGGGAGAGTATCCTCTCTGCCTGGGGAGACATATCAATGCTTACGATCTCACGTTCAGACTCTGCAGGGAGAGGCTGTTGAACTTCGCTGGAGAAGAAGGAATCATCCTGCTTGGGGAAGCGCACGGCGTACTGCCTGGTATATGCTACCTGCAACAACACAAACAAACAGACAAGATGCCCTTCTCAAAAGGGACCTGTCAAGGTTATCATCTTGTGACAATGTTCAAGTAATTCATTGTTTCAACAATCAGTGGCCCAGGCCGGTAAGTTTATGTATGCGCATTTTATCAAAAACATCAGCGTTCTTTTTCGCAAACAAAACAGGTAAATGCTAAACAGACAAACAGAATTGCTGAATAGTATACATTTTATTGATAACGAACCCCTGAATGGGCAAAAAATTTTTTACAACAGATGCAAGCCCCTGGAATGAGGAAGCTGCGCAAATATAAAAGCATAAATATACATCAGTATATACACATGTCGGCAACGAGGCATAGACGAACACCATGAGTTGATCCCTCTATGACCCACTCGACTTCGATACTTCTCTGACGCTTCAGCTTCAGAAGAGATTGATTCAGATAAACGGCCCTCGGGTCTTCCAAACCACTAAACAATGAAAGTCCACACGCGGAACGCAGTCATTTGCTTTTTCAAATCCCTAACTTTTGCCTGAATCGCCCTTTCGGGTTTTCGATTCACCGGGATACCCTTTTTTGCCAAAGTCGCCCATCCGGGTTTTCGACTTTGCGGGTGTACATTCTTTTCTTTATATCCCTAATTTTTTCCCGAACCTTTTTCTTTTTTATGGTTCGCCGGGATGCCCCATTTTTGCCTGGATATTCTTTTTCTTTCCAGCGGGTCATTCTTTAAGCAAAGTATTTTTTAATTACGTCTGCGTTCACCGGGGATGCAAAATCTTCGCTATCCATCATGGATAACAACAAAGCTCCTCCCGAGAAGACCTTGCTGACGATGTACGGACCTTCGTAATTGGGAGTCCACTTGCCACGGTGATCGGAGTGTGGAGGAAGAATCTTCTTCAGGACGAGATCACCCGTCTGAAAGCTTCTAGGACGCACCTTCTTATCATAAGCTTTCTTCATTCGGCTTTGGTATAGACGACCATATGCAATAGATGCCAACCTCTTCTCATCCATCAGGCTGAGTTGGTTTAGTCGGTTCTTAACCCATTCTGCCTCGTCGAGTTTCACATCAACCAAAACTCGTAAAGAAGGGATCTCCACTTCTAACGGTAAGACAACTTCCATACCGTACACCAAGGAGAAAGGAGTTGCCCCGGTTGATGTACGTAATGTTGTACGATAACCGTGCAGTGCAAATGGCAGCATCTCGTGCCAATCTTTGTAGGTCACAACCATCTTCTGAACAATCTTCTTGATGTTCTTATTGGCCGCTTCAACGGCGCCGTTCATCTTCGGCCGGTAAGGAGATGAGTTGTGGTATTCAATCTTGAAAATCTGGCACAACTCCTTCATCATCTTGTTATTCAGATTCGAACCATTATCGGTAATGATCCGCTCGGGAATTCCGTAACGACAGATGATATCCCTCTTTATGAATTTAGCCACCACCTTCTTGGTCACATTAGCATATGAGGCTGCCTCCACCCACTTGGTGAAGTAGTCGATAGCTACTAGAATGAAGCAATGACCGTTAGATGCAGTGGGCTCGATCTTGCCTATCATGTCGATGCCCCACATGGAGAACGGCCACGGGGAGGACATGACATTCAACGGGCACGGCGACACATGAACTTTGTCAGCATAAATCTGGCATTTATGACATCTCTTCGCGAATTTAAAGTAATCCGATTCCATCGTCAGCCAGTAGTATCCTGCTCTCAGGATCTTTCTCGTCATAGCATGCCCGCCGGCATGCGTACCAAATGTGCCTTCATGGACTTCTTCCATGAGCATACTCGCCTCCTTCTCATCTACACATCTGAGTAGCACGAGATCGTGGTTTCTTTTATACAAAACTCCATCAGGATTGAGATAAAAATTTCCAGAAAGCCTCCTCAGAGTCTTCTTATCCTGGGTTGACGCTCCCGCGGGATACTCCTTAGTCATAAGGAAAGTCTGGATATCATGGAACCATGGCTTGCCGTCGGAGGCTTCCTCGATCGCAAAGATGAATGCAGGTCTATCAAGACGAGAAAGGACAATTCTTGGAGCTTCATTCCAAAAATTGTCTTTATACATCGAAGCCAACGTGGCTAAGGCATCAGCCATCTGATTTTCGGCCCTGGGCACATGATGGAGTTCCACTCGATCAAAGAACGGAAGTAGCCTTCTGGCATAGTTCATGTACGGCACCAAATTCGATTGACGAGTCTCCCACTCCCCTTTAATCTGGTTAATCACAAGCGCCGAGTCACCATATACATCTAGGTTCTTGATTCTCAAATCAATTGCCTCTTCTAGACCCATGATGCATGCTTCGTACTCCGCTTCATTATTGGTGACCGGAAATGTCAGTCTCGCAGTGAACGGGATATGGGATCCGTGGGGAGTCGTGATGATTGCCCCAATGCCACTTCCGTAAGAATTAACCGCCCCGTCAAATATCAATTTCCATTGGGATTTCCTATCTGGACCCTCGTCGGGCAACGGTTCATCGCAATCTTTCACTTTGAGAAACATGATATCCTCATCAGGGAATTCAAATTTCATCGGCTGGTAATCCTCGATCGGCTGTTCGGCCAGGTATTCAGACAATACGCTGCCCTTGATGGCTTTCTGGGAAACGTACTGAATGTCATATTCCGTCAACACCATTTTCCATCTGGCAATCCTGCCTGAAAGCGCTTGCTTCTCGAAGACGTACTTGATCGGATCCATCTTCGAAATTAGCATGGTGGTGTGATTGAGCATGTACTGTCGTAAACGTTTGGCAGCCCAGGCTAGGGCACAACACGTCTTCTCCAGCATCGAGTAACGAGATTCACAATCTGTGAACTTTTTACTCAAGTAATAGATGGCATGCTCCTTTCTGCCCGTCTTGTCGTGCTGACCGAGAACACACCCCATACTATTCTCAAGAACTGTCAAGTACATGATTAATGGTCGTCCGGCCACTGGGGGTATCAAGATCGGAGGTTCCTGCAGATACTGCTTTATCTTATCAAATGCCTTCTGGAAATCCTCGTTCTAGATAATCGCCTGACCTTTCTTTAACAGTTTGAACATCGGTTCACACGTGGCCGTGAGCTGAGAGATAAACCTTGCAATGTAGTTTATTCGGCCCAGGAAACCACGAACTTCTTTTTCTGTTTTTGGCGCTGGCATTTCTTGTATTGCTTTAATCTTCGCAGGATCAACCTCGATGCCCCTTTCACTCACGATAAACTCCAGTAACTTTCCGGACCATACTCCGAAAGTACACTTGTTAGGATTCAGCCTCAACCTGAACTTCCTAAGCCTCTCAAAAAGCTTCAGCAAATGGACCAGATGCCCCTCCTCCGTTTGGGACTTTGCAATCATGTCATCAACATAGACTTCAATCTCATGATGAATCATGTCATGAAACAAAGTAACCATTGCTCGTTGGTAAGTGGCCCCTGCGTTCTTCAGACCAAAAGGCATTACCTTGTAGCAGAATGTTCCCCAGGGAGTGATTAACATAGTTTTCTCCATGTCCTCCGGCGCCATCTTGATCTGATTGTAGCCGGAGAAGCCATCCATGAACGAAAACATGGAGAACTGAGCTGTATTGTCGACCAACACATCAATATGAGGCAGCGGGAAATCATCTTTAGGGCTCGCCCTATTCAAATCCCGATAATCGACGCACATTCGTACCTTATCGTCCTTCTTCGATACAAGCACTATGTTGGCGACCCACGGAGGGTAAGTAGTGACCACTAAGAAGCCAGCATCGAGCTGCTTTTGCACTTCTTCTTTGATCTTGACGGCCATATCTGGTCGCGTCCTCCTAAGCTTCTGCTTAACGGGAGGACAGTCTTCTCGCAGCGGCAAGTGGTGGACCACGATGTCCGTGTCAAGTCCGGGCATATCTTCGTATGACCAAGCAAAGACGTCACTATACTCTCTTAGCATCTCGACCAATCTCTGCTTGACATCACTCTGCAATGCAGCCCCTATCCTGACAAGTTCTTCAGAACCCAAATTCACAATCTCGATCTCCTCTTCATGAGGCAGAATAACTTTCTCTTCTTGTTTCAACAAGCGGGCCAACTCTTCGGGAAGGTCTTCGTCTTCATCAATCTCTTCTTCGGCTTGATAGATCGGGCAATCGAAGTCTAAGTGAGTCGTAGAAGGTCCAGAGTCGATGTCATCTGTCATGTGGATCCTGCAATAACAAGGGTTACGCTTAAAACAAGGATATGCAGGTTAGCACAAACCTCATTGCCATTTTATTATTTTTCAAAACAAATATAAAACAGGAATAACAGAGATCACAATATTTGAATACGAAGAAAAACGCCTTTTGATTTATTGAGAAAATGCATGTATATAATTAAACGAGGCCCTGACAATAAAACCACTATGCCCCGGGTAGGACATAGGGTTGTACAATGATTAGAAAAAGTAAATCATTACTCTTTGCTTGTCATCTGGATGATATCCTTGACGGACCAATTATGGAGGCTCTCGCCTGGCTTGCTTGGCTGGATCCAAGAGTCTAGGTCACAGTCGCTATCTCCGCTGTCTTCAGACACCGTGTTGACGCTTTCAAATATCACGCCGCCACTGGTAAACTGGATCGGTCCTTTACCCCGCGACGCACTGCTAGAAGAGGAGGCTTCAGCTCCAGGAGAGTATCCCAACCCAAACTTGTCTTGCTTGTTAGGTATCTCCAAAATTCTCCCCCAGCCTGGGGTAGATCCGGCTTGAACAACAGCACGGACTTCCTTGAAGGAGGAGAGAGTCATCTCTGGCTTTTCAGTGACCACAGGAGTTATGTCTCTGACTTTAACAGCTTCGAACGCTTGGCATAGGGTTTCGTGGATTTCCCCATCCATCTCAACGTACTTGAAGGACGACAAATGGCTCACCATTATGTCTTCCTCGCCGCACACAGTCACGATGCTACCTCCGACGGCGTACTTGAGCTTCTGGTGCAACGTGGAGGTCACGGCTCCAGCAGCATGGATCCACGGCCGGCCCAAAAGACAGCTGTAAGCAGGCATGATGTCCATAATGTAAAAGACCGCGTCGAATGTTTCCGGCCCGACTTGGATTGGCAACGTCACCTCCCCGAAAACATGGCGTTTGGTTCCATCGAACGCTTTCACAACCAGATCATTGGGTGTGCAAATCACTCTGCGAGTATCTAACTTCATTAATGCCTTCTTCGGAAGAACATTGAGTGACGAACCTGTGTCCACCAACACGTGCGACATAATCGTTCCCCTACACTCTATCGAGATGTGCAGGGCACTATTGTGGTTCCTCCCCTTCGGCGTCAGCTCTAGGTCAGTGAACCCTAGCCCATTTCCAGCATTCACGTGGGCTACGACCTCTTCTAACTGGTTTACCGATATTTCCTGCGGTACATATGCGGCGTTCAACACCTTCAGCAGTGCGTTGCGGTGTGCTTCAGAACACAGCAACAGATTCAGGATGGAAATCTTCGAGGGTGTTTGATGGAGATGATCCACGATCTTGTAGTCACTCTTTTTAATCAACCTCATAAATTCCTCGGCGTCTTTAACAAGTAAGTCTTTTTCTACCCCGCAAGGGATCTCTTCAACGACTTTACTTTTACCTTTATCAGTTGCATCAGCCCTGTCTGCTTTGTCCGCCACGCCCTCAGGTGGTGCAAACACTCTCCCGCTGCGAGTAATTCCGCTAATTCCTGCAAGGTTATCTACAGATGACCCAAACAGTTCTAGCTCCAACTTCTGTCCGTTGCAGTAGACCTCTGCCCCATAATGCCACGGGACGGCATTAGTGCTTTCGAAGGGTATCGGCCCAGCTTTGGTGATGGTAATCGTAGGCGGCCTGGGTGCAGAAATAGCTATCGTCTGGCGAGGGATGGTGATGGTGGCGACCTCATCATCTTGCTTCAGCACTACCTCTCCCGATCCACTTTCGGCCCTTCGGCTAAACTGTAAGATCCCTTCAGTCATCAGACTTTGAATCCCCTCTATCAACTGTTCACATCCATCAGGACTTGTCGCACAGCCCATACACAGCTCTCCGCAACCTGGGAAGAAACCTCTTTTCATCAGCTTAGCTTTAACGAAGCTAAGCGGCGTCTTCAGATCTCTGACGTTAGTCAACAAATCCAAACTCTCGTCCTCAATAATGGCGTTTCCTCCACCTCCCCTATGATTCGACATAGGGTTCTTCGTGACGTTTGGCACATTATCTGAGAAAATGATGATCTTAGCGTCCACCATGTCCTGCACCTTGTGCTTGAAGGCTTTGCAATTCTCTACTGTGTGGCCTGGTGCCCCTGAGTGAAACTCGCAAGTCGCATTCGCGTCATAACCTGGCGGAGGTGCCCCTGTCAAGGGAGCCAGGGTTCTCTTCTGGATCAACTGTAGCTGAAGCAAAGTCTGCAATAGTTGAGCATACGACATGGGCGGTGTCTCGAGGTGACGGCTCAACTGAGGTGCCCTGTTCTGATACTTTCTGTACCCTTGTTGATTCGGCTGCTGCGGCTGCTGCTGCCGTGGCTGTTGAACTGCCGGGATAGTTATGCTGGCCACCTGTTGGTGAGGGCCTTTTCCCTTCCTTCGATCGTTGGACACAACGCTCGCTTCTCCTTCCCGTCTTTTACCACCATAAGGTTTCTTTCCGCCTCCTCCAGCTGAGGATGAATCGCCTTGAATTTTCCCTAGTTTGATCCTATTTTCAATGTGCTCACCCGTGATAATGAGATCTGAGAAGGTTCCGGACATACCGCTAACCAATTTCTCATAATAAACCCCTGGGAGGGTGGCTACAAACATCTGCACAAGCTCACGTTCAACCATCGGCGGCTGAACCCTGGCTGCCAACTCACGCCACCGCTGGGCGTATTCCTTGAACCCTTCGTTGTTCCTTTGCGACAGATTCTGCATTTGGACTCGGTTCGGGGCCAAGTCGCTATTGTATTGGTAGTGGTGCATGAATGCTTCAGCAAGGTCCTTCCACGTGCGCACACTAGTAGGTTATAGACTCATGTACCATTCGAGGGAGGGTCCGGACAGACTGTCCTGAAAGAAGTGCATCAGCAACTTCTCGTCCTCAGAATGAGCGGACATTTTCCGGTAATATGATCTCAGGTGGACGCGAGGGCAAGTGGTGCCCTTGTACTTTTCAAAGTCAGGTACCTTGAACTTGGGAGGCACCTTGAAATCAGCAATCAGTCCCAACTTGGACATATCAACACCCAGGGTGTTCTGGTTCTCGATATTTCTTATCTTATCCTCGAGGGCCTTGAACCTTAGACGTGCTTCAGCAGTCAGCTCCCCTTCAGCACCTTTCTGCGAGAACACATCATCTTGACGGTCTTCTAACCACGGCTGAGGCCCAAACAGATTTCCAACACCTGCATTGCCGTTGCCCAGCCCAGCATTGACATTAGCTTCGAAATTCCCATTACCGACGCCCGTCGTATTACCATTGAGTCCCATGTTAGCTATCACATTGTCGTTGGCACTGCCATTCCCCCCGGTCACGGGGACGCCATTCTGAGGAGTTTCAACTGGTGGAGGGGTCGGCACAGTCCCACCATGGAGTACGCCATTGCTATCGACCCTTGAAATCAGAGGCTGAACCAAGGTTCTGAGCTGATCCTGGCCATTGGCGACCGCTTGCATGAGCTCCATGAAGCGATCCATTCTTTCGCGGAGTTCCTGAACATCAGTTTGCACTTGCTCCATGATTCTGGTTTGATTTGCTCTGGTCGAATAGCGGTGGATAAGTCTATGATCAATCCTGGAACAACCTGAAACAACCTGAAAACACAAAAGGGTTAGGAAAAACGACAAAGTGCTTGTTATGCAAATGCTTCATGCAATATACAAACGTGTGTCTGTGTGTTAGGGAGATTTCCCCCGATCCTAGTGCCTGAGTGCCGGTGCTGATAATAAGAAGTCCGAGTCCAATCATGGAAATAACATCTCATATATATGAAGGAAGCCCATCAAGGCGGTACACAACGTCAGCGAGTACAAGATGAATCAATAGCATGACCTCGACCAACAAGCCTGGTGATGGTCAACATACAACAACGATCAAAACAAAAGGAATACAAATAGTCAAGCACGGCCACGGGCGCGGAACTCTTCTAACAAATTCCTCGTTTCTGGATGATCAGGCCGAGTGAGCAACCCTTTGACGAGTAACTCCCTCTGCATAATGGTGTATTGAAGACCTTCGACCGAATCTTCCCATGCTCCTTCGCCGAAACAATCTTCTAACTTCCGCTTCTTGGACTCAAACGTCAGTTTGCACTCCTTTAGGTTAGCAAGAGCCCTGTTGAGCTGGCCTTCAGCGGCATATCTGCGAGCGGTTTCTTCATCAAACCTCTTCTCACTAGCCTTCACCTGGGCTTTCAGCTTGGAGATCTGTTGCATTAGCTTATCCTCCCGCTCTTTCCTGTTGGCTAGGGAGGCCTTCCAGTGCTGGTTAAACTTGGATATCCTCTGATACGCTTCGTCCAAGTGCTGCTTCTTTGTGGCCAGTACATCGTTGACATCTTTGAAGTCTTGACCCATGCGTTCACGCTCAGCTATCTGCTTAGTCAAGTATGTCCCCAGCTGGTTCACCAGCTCGGTCTGCCTCTTGAAGGAATGAACGGCTTCGCTTCCCTCGCTTCGGAGCTGAGCCAATTCTTTCTCCAGTTCTTCATTTGCCCTCTTCAATTCATCTCTCTCAGGAGGGATTTCTGGCTTGGCAGGAGGAAACGGCATCCCTATAGCATCTACTCTGGCTCTGATCCACGTCACATATGGAGCGTAGGCCTGACTATTGCTTTTCCCCAGCAATGGTTTTCCCTGCTTACTGATACCATTCCAAGCGCGCTGAAGCTTAGATAACATATCCCCCTCTAGAAGACCAGTGAGGTACAAAGATTCCTGCACCTCTTCATCCTTCGGCGGAGCTCTCAAAGCATAAGCAAACTGTCGGACCAGCAAAGACGGATTATAGTTTATACAACCCTTTCTGCCTATCAAAGGCACGTTCGGAAACTCGCTGTAGCTGAAGATAATCTCGGTACCCAACCTATCTCTGTCGAACCAGTCAATATCTTCTGCAGATAGACTCATCAAACGCTCGGACCACTCAGTTGTGGCTGCAGACGAAGCAAAGGGACCCCTTTTGGGTAGATGGCTATCAAGCCATCTATAAAGCAGGGGTACGCAGCATGAGACATTCTTACCCCTTCGGTTCTCGTTTTTGTAGTGGATGGAATGGTAGACATCTCCTATCAAGGTAGGGACTGGATTCCCTGAAGCAAAGATGCGAAAGGCGTCGAAGTCTACAAAATCGGGCATATTGGGGAACAGAATGATGCCATATATGCACAGAGCGAGAATGGCGTTGAATATGACCCAACATCCGTCTTTGGCGCACTGCTGAGCCTTTCCCACTAAGAACTGCAAGGAGAAACCCGGAACCTTGTTCCAACTAGACAATACCAACTCGGAGGCATCCAGATGAAGTGACGGAGCTAGGCTAGCCAGATCAGGCAAAGCATCCATATGACCAAAAGGCATCTGCCTCTTGATAGGCACACCTAACAAATCAGCATACTCCTCTAGCGTGGGTGCAAGAACAAAATCCTGGAAAGTAAAGCATCTCAACGGAGGATCGTAGAACTGCAGCAGAGCGTGCAACCCATTCAACTCGAACGCAGAAGGTTTACGAACCAAACTGAGCAATTTGCCGTAAGATTTTATGAATTCATCCCTCACATAATCATCTGCTAACGCAATCAAACCAGTCAGCTGAACCACATCAGAGGCAGGGAGCTTGTAAGCCACGGTCTTCCTCAGAGAACCCATAACAATACAATAGGAGGCAAGAAATCCTGGATCGGGGAAAACGGTACCTGCAACACAGACACACGTTAATGAAATGCAAATGGGTATGCAAAGCAATGTAAAATGCAATCATGCAGCAAGAGATCAAGGCAATTATGCTGTGGAGATTCTGTATCAACAAAACCATAATCTTGCTCTATCAAGAACAACCACTATATCTGATAAGAAGAAAACCCTGGTATCGGACCACAAGTCTGCTCTGTCAAGAACACACACACATAGGACCATAAATCTGCTCTGTCAAGGAAAAACATCTGGTAATAAGGACCTCTGATACATGACCAAAATTATACTCTGTCAAGAACAAACATATGATAATAAGGACCTCTGATACAGGACCATAAATCTGCTCTGTCAAGAACAACCATACATCTGCTGATAAGGCCCTCTGATCCCAATCATAAACCTGCTCTATCAAGAACAAATACACATCTCTGAATATAAGGTCCTCTGATACAGGACCAAAACTCTGCTCTGTCAAGAACAATCATATATCTGATGATGAGAACCTCTGGTACCAACAAAACTGATTCACTATCAAGAAAACCAGGTAGTCTGAAGGTCAAAGTTTCCTGCAATAAACCCAACCCTGCTCACAGGTATGGACCTAAACTGACTCAAGTTCGGCATCCTATGCGGTCATCAGCGTCACAGACATTCAAGAGGGGTGATACGATACCTAGAAGGTGTGGCATCACCAGCTCATGAAGCGGCCTCACTCGGCTGAATCACAAATGATCGGTCCCCAGAGTCGACAATCCTCCAAACCAACAACCCCCTCAACCCAAAGGGTTGAAAAAGAAGTCAACCGGGAGAACCTCGTCTGAGCGTAGTTCGACCTACTACGGGTTACGGGGAAGGTGGCTCGCCAATACATCAGTATTGTGCCTACGTACTCTCAACAGGTATGAGAGATCAGAGCATACATAGTTCGGGACAATACGGATTACGGGGATTCAGATTCATCTATTTTATCGAGTAGGGTTAAACAGCAGTTCCAGCAGTTAGGGACAAAGCCTGTTTGCGGTGGCGCTGAAGTTTAACGACACTCTTTTCTTCAGAAAAGCTTCCTTTGAATTATGGGTCCACGGGGCAAAAAGGTTTGAAGTTTGTTTTCTGTCTTTTACGGAAGAACTGTTTTTGATGGATGTTTGCAATTTCAATCGCACTAAAGACTATGACCTGAGAGTGAATGCGTCGCATGTCACCCAAAGGGTGCCATACTAAACATCCAGACTGTTGAAAAGAAACTCTCCAACAATCCTTTCTCAGATAGCTTAAGGCTCGTAACGTACGAAAGAAATCATTCATGATTACTGTATCTTAAGTTGTTTTGAGATGAGAAGAGAACAGGATCAACTAAGAGGAAGACTATCAAGTCCTACTGTTGTCATGCCAAAGATTCATCCTATGGTTGAAGTTTGAAACAGGGGACTCCTAGAAGTTATCATGCATAGGTTTCAACCTAAAGTTCTATCATCACTTCCTTATCAAAGGAAGTGAGATTCCTAAGGGATCATGTCAATGATACACAGAAACAGACAAAGCATCAGCTTAAACAGTAAACAATAAACGACTGTAAAATGCATGCAATGCAAGTGAGGGAGGAAATGTGTGTGGGGTGTCAGCCTCCACAAGCTCATCTCAACCTCAAGCCAGATATGAATAACGGTAATCATACTGAAAGAGATAACACGCTGTCAAGCAGAATAGAAGTAACTGCAATCATACAGAGGAAATAACATGCTGTCAAGCTAAATAAACCACATGGGCAAGGGAGCAGGGCTCTACCGAGTACCCGCAAGCAAAGCCATATAGTAAAAATACAAGTAGAGGGAGCAACTCAACCTCTAGTGCAATCATGCTCCTAGCTTAAAGTCAGTCTAGATATGAACTTATTCTAATGCATCAAGCAAGTCAAACAAGGCACATCAACACAGAAAAGAAAACAGACAAGAAAGAAAGCAGATCAACAACTCCCTCTGTCAATTCCAAGCTTCAGCTCTTCTGACAGCAATCCAGTCTTCAGACTTCAACCACCCTTCAAGGCTATCAGCTTCACTAACAAGCATCAACTTGCTCCTCCAAGGTTTCAATCCACCAAACATAAGTGTCAACTTATTCTCTCTTCTCCAAGCTTCAGCTCCTCAATCAATTCTACCTTCAGGCTTCACTCTTAACTACAAGTATCAACTTGATTCCTTCAGGCTTTCAATGCTTCAATGTACAAGTATCAACTTGTCCTTTATTCCTCAAGCCTCAGCTCTACACTCAATCTCAATTGAACCCTCCTCATAAGTATCAACTTGGTCCTCAAGCTTCAGCTCTCTTTGCTTTACCAGTATCAACTAGCTCTTCAATCACATGGAAGTGTCAACTTCATCCTTCAATTATTTAAGCCTCAGCTCTTCACTCAATCTCCATTGGGTCTTCAAGTATCAACTTGTTCTTTCTTGCTCTTCAAGCTTCAGCTGCAATGGCAATGCTCAAGGAATCATCCTCTTCCACACTCTTCAATGAAGTCCTCATCTTCAAACTCAAGTCCAACATCTTTCAAGATACTCAAACCAGAAGACAATTGATTTAACAGAATGAGTGGAAATGATAAACAGCTTACTGACAACCAAAGGAAGCCTGTAAGGGTTCATCATTAGGAGAGACTGGTTCCCTCAAAGTTCTACTTCCCAGATAAAGCCACTCATCCCTCCAAAGGAGGGATGTGAATATCTTAGAAGGACTTTTAGTCATTGGGAGAAATGGAAGCACAAGATGCTTTCCATATTTGTGAAAGAAATCATTCTAATTATAAGGCTCTCCCTATATCTCCTACCTCCTAAATCTTCATCAGACACCTTCAGGCACAAGCAATTCCAAACTCCAAGCAACTTCAGGCATCCTCACCTTGTCTTCAACTTGTCTTCAATCTCAACCAAAGGTAAACAAAACAAAAACCCTAATCTAAGGGGACTAAAGAAGTTAAACTAGTTGAATTAGTAAGCTAGGATCACCTAAAACCTAGTACTAAAGTTAGTCCTAACTAAAATACTAAAACCAATTGTAAAATCCTACAAAAATAACTATGGGAACCTAGGTCAATCATGACTCTACCATATTAATTCCATAGATCAAATCATCAAATAAGACCTAGAAATAAATTCTACATTACAAGGTACTAAACCTAAACCCTAAAAGGAGGCACCTAAATATCAATCTAGAAAGCACACCTATTTTCATCACAAAAATGTGAGAAAAATGCTATGGGAGCATACATGTCTAAGCTAATCACACACAAAAAATCAGGATCAAAATCATCACCACATGATCACACAAAATTCCACAAAATTAGGTATCAAACATAACCATTTTAATATCAATTAAAATATAAAATTCCCATAAAATCAGAAAATGCATTAAATGAAACTATTTTTTAACTAAAAAATATTAGACTCAATCATGAGTACTATGCAAAAAGAATGGGATTAATTGGATTAATTTTCAATTTTATATGATTTTTCCAAGAACCATGAATAAAATGAAAAAATAATGAAAATCTAATTAAAATAGACAAGCACACGGTGCAAATAGTAACCAGAATCAGTTCAAATAATGGATAGGGCCTTCAGGGGGGTGTGGATATCAGCCAATTCACTAAGCCCGGCATCAGCACGCAAATGAAACGATGCGTTTCATTAATTCAGATCCTTCACAAACTGAATTTAATATGTGGCCGTTGGATGAGGGTCATAGTCCAAGTCAAACCATGATCCAATGGTCCTGGGGTCATCTTCCCCAATTCAAACCTCTGAAACTCGCGCGCAGCTCTGGCCACCACCGGTGGAGCTCCGGTCACCATCCCCAACCCTAACTCTCTCTAGGATCATCCATTGCAAACGGTCTATACATGAAACATGTCCCAAATTCCCTCACGAACTCATTCATGCCTTTAGTTCTCTCTGAAACCTCAAGATTCACCATATCCAATTCTCAACCGAAAATGGTAACACACCTATTTTGGTCACTAATTCTCAAATTAACTATCTGAAAACCTTCCTACACCGTTCTACAATGCATCTAATACCTTAATTCATCTTGATTCTACCTAATTCATGCTAGAGGAAGAAAGTTACTAACCTGAAAATCTTGGATGAACAGATGCACTAAACCTTCAATTCAAGCTCTCCAATCTTCCAGACACGATCAATGGATCCTCTCCTTGCTTCTGTATGCAAAAGAACCGATTGAAAGCTCCTGAATCTTGAAATCCGATGGCGAGTTGCAGGTGGAAAAATTCAATTGCTCATACACGTTTCAGCCACGAATTCCCTTGGATTATGATCTGGATTCAATCCCTAGCATCCATGGAAGAAGTTTCAATAAAGAAAATGGATGGAAAGTGAAGAATTTGGTGAAACCGAATTCAATTGCAAGCCAAGAAATCTCAATCTCAATCTATGCTCTCTCCTTCAATCATCACCAACCCTTGCATTGGATCACCTCTTCTCAATATATAGATGATGTATGAGTGATCTAGAACCCTCTAGACCCTTCTAATGAGAGTTTCAATCTCTCATGTCATGAGATTTTCAATCACATATCATGATATGCATAGCTCTGCTTGCAGCTTGAAACCAACCTCATTCACTTCCAATTTCTCCAATTGAATAGTGACATTTTGAAGGTGTTTAGCTTGCAAAGGGCCTTGCTCATGCCTTGATTCTAAGTTTTGCACATGTTACTTATGATGTAAGTAATCACTTTTCAAAGCAAGTCCACCAATTGAATTTCAATTAAAAAATGTGGCTAAACCAATGTTCTTAAAATGTTTTCTAGAGTCAAAATGATATATTACATGCCATGGTTTGGATGTGTAGATTGAAAATATCAATTTCCAACTTTGGTTCATTTAACTTATGCCCTTATTTTAGGTCATTTTTGCAACTTTGAGCTACAAGAATTTCCAACATCTCATGACCTCTTTACTAGCCTTAAAACATAATTTTGAACAAGTTTTATGTTGAACATTTTTCCATTTGAAGCTTGGAAATAGGAGTTATGGCCTTATGCTTGAAATGACCTGTAATCTCCAAATGACCAAAATGCCCTTGACTTGTCAAAGACATAACTTGAGTTCTACAAATCCTATCAAGTACTTATAGTACTATCTAGAAAGCTAAGAGGATAAGGAACAACATTCATGTTGACCAAAAGTTCATAGGAATCATACTTCTTGGGCAAAAGTTTGATGCAAGTTGGGTCACTTTCAAGCCCCCAGATTCACATACCTCAGATGACCTGTAACTTGTCAAAGTCATAACTTGAGTTCTACAAATCCTATCAAGGAATTCTAGTACTCAAATTAAAGATAAGAACAAGCTCTACAACATTCATGTTGGGGGAAAGATGATATGACAATCACATCTTGGGCTAAACTGCCTTGAAGATAGGGGTCAAACTAGGGGATTTTACACTGTCAAGCCTTAGAAACCCTAGCTTGAAACTTCTCAAACTCTTCAATCATGATGAGTTGACCTTGGAATAATCCTTATAGCATCTCAATGTGTCAATCCATGATCACATGGCCCTTGAATTAGGTCTCAACCTTGTTCAAATCATCAGTTGACCTAGGGTTGACGCAGTCAAACCCTAATTGCATCAATCATGGCTGAGTCTTCTTAATCTTACACAATGACCTGTCTAGGCCTCATGATGGCTTTAAAGACATCTCATAAGCTCTCTCAAGGCTTCAAGTCCACATTCCTGGCTTCAGAATCATCTGAGGGCTTCCCACAACTCTCAAGTTAGGAGGCACACACTCTTGGTTTCAACCACTCACTCTGAGAATCTTTTAACTTCTCTGACAAGGATATCAACCCTTGAACACTTGAATAAGCTCCTTATCTAGCTTCATAGTCTTGTATAGCTCTTGATTGGTAATCATACCTCTTGATCTCCTGCATACATGTCAATGAAATGCAAATGATAATGCTAATGTGAATGAAATGAAACATAAGCTAGGTAAAGAAATGTTGGGCAAATTTTGGGGTGCAACACGTATATTTTACTTCAACATCTTCATTGCTTATTAATTTTCACTGTTTATTATACCGTTATTCCCTCCGAAGGAGAGGTTTACCGTTTGACCGCTGTGTCAATGCCTTTACCCTCGCCCATCCTAGCCTTAGGATCTGAGCCGTTATACTCGTGCTTAGGCGTTCCACCGCGGACACACATCTTTACCCCTTCCAAACCTTAAGACTTTGAGTCGCTGTACTCATGCCTAGGTGTCCCGCCGTGGACATCCAACACTTTTATCCTAGCCTTAGGATTAGGAGTCGCCACACTCCATGTAAGTTCCCGCCGTGGAATACTTACTTCACACCCTTTTTCAATTCAACTTTACAACATAGAAACGGAGTCGCCGCACACCACGTAAGCACTTCCATATGAACGTTTTCATCCCCCTGGAATCTTGACCATAGTCAAGAAGTTCCTCTTCCTCCCTCTGTGAGGGGAACTACGATTACTCTGATTCCATCCCCTACCCAGGATACGCAGGCACAAGATGCGAATCTTGGCGAGTATACTTAGGACTAACCCCTTAGGTCCTTCTCTTTACCCTTAACCCTTAGCATTACCTTTAAGCAGATAACCAATAGCAATAACACATTTTAAACAAGAGGTTCCTGTAGAGTACTACAGAAGTTTAGGATGCTAATTCCTTCCTTAGGCTTAACCAACCCCTAAACCCTAGATCTCTCCCGGCATTGTGTTTACAATGCAAACTAGGTTTTTCCTTTCTTTAACCTTTCCTTCAGATAAATCAAATACCGGTTGTGAATCAAGATTGTGATTCAAATTACTCAATAATTTGATATCATATTATCACCGCAACAGCTACACTCAGACGAGTTTCTCTTGAGAATATTATTAGCCCGCATAAGTAGTTATGTAAGCTAATAGTATCCGAAAGATGGATCTATGAATCTGGTAACTATGATAGAACCCGTTTTACAGGTACAATAAACCTATAATACATGTCTCTTGGGATGGTTAGACCCATGACTCCATGCTCGTTACGTCGAACCTTTAAACCCATATGTTTATAACTTTGTGTGTGTGCATCCATACATTCATGCATTTATTAAACATCATTTTTTTCAAATCATTCAAGGAACTTAAAACATTCATTACAAATATCATAAGTTTAACCATAAATTTTAAGAAAAGAAACACTAGGAAATACAGTTTCAAAGATCTTGATGTAACAGAATTGAGAAAGCTAGGATGTATGATCTCTTATCTAGAGGATTTTAGAAGAAGCTATGGAAGACTCTTGGGTATTATGAAAACTGGTATTGAAGATGGGATTCTTGACACTCTTGTGCAATTCTATGATCCACTCTACCACTATTTCACATTCCCAGATTATCAGCTTGCACCAAATTTGGAAGATTATTCATATTGGGTTGGTTTTCCAGTATTATACCAGATTCCTTTCAATGGCTCAGAGGAAATTCCTAAATACTCAGTCATTGCAAAATCTCTTTATTTGGAAACTTGATATATAAAAGATAACTTTACCTCCAAAGAAGGAATTCAGGAGTTAACTTCCAAGTTCTTGATAAGGAAAGCTACAGAGTTGGCCAAAGCAAATAGCATGGATACCCTTGAAGCTATCTTTGCACTACTCATCTATGGTCTTGTTCTATTCCCAAACATGAATCACTATGTTGATGTTAATACTATTCAGATATTTTTAAGTGGTAACCATTGCCTACTCTGCTTGGAGACACATATCATTCTATTCATCACAGAACCAAGAAGGGAGGTGGAGCAATCATATGTTGTGCAACCTTGTTATACAAATGATTTCAATCGCACTTACCTCGAATCAGACTCTTCACAGAGAATCCAGAAAAACTCAGATGGTCTCAGAGGCTTATGTCTCTCTCTCATACAAATTTGAACTGGTATGACCCAACTTATGAAACAAGAGTTATTATTGACCATTGTAAAGAATTCCCTAACGTACATCTTCTTGGTATACATGGGTTGATTAACTACAACCCCACACTCGCAAGAAGTCAATTTGGGTACCCCATGAAAGACAAACCTAGTAACCTTTCAATATGAGGTTTCTTTTACCTTAATGAAGGATGAGATCTAGAGTTGAAAATGAGAGTTATAAATGCTTGGAACACCATTCATAGGAAAAGCAAAGATCAATTAGATAGGAAGAACAATGTTGCTTTTGAGCCCTACACTCAGTGGGTATGCACCATAGCTTATGAACTCAAGATGTCCTATTCTCTTGAGAATACTTCATTACCTTTTACTATAGCATCATCATCTACCATCCCTATTAAGAATAGAGAGGAGTATCAAGAACTCTTGACTAGGTTGAAGTTGGAAAGAGACACTTAGGAAGGCAAGTATCATGCTTCAAGAGCTAAAAAGAGAAAGTTGAGAGAACAACTAAAAGAAAATGACGACTTGATTGAGATAATTGAGCAACATGTTGTAGAAAGACAAGAAGAGCAAGAAAATTTATTTTTCTCTGGTAGTATCCCTTCTACTTCTGGTGCTTGGAACAGGATTGTTGACCAACTTACGATTGAAAATACTCAATTGAAAAGACAGAAGAGGAAGCAACAACAAGGAGTGGGACCTTCATCAAAGAGAATTCCTTAGGACTTATAGGACTTAGATTTTCTATTTTTAGATCCTTTGAAGTTGTATTTCCAAATTTGTAATCTTTCCAGTTTATTAATGAAATAAGATTTTTCAGTTATTCAAAATGTTATCCATCTTATGATGTTTGCAACATAATTTCTAAAGTTCCTTGAAATTTGAGTCTTTTGCATTTTTGGCACATCATGCATCATTCAAACATTTTGCATTTTTAGAAAACTCACATGTATCTTTTACTCCGAAAAGTTAAATTGTTTCATCAATATGATACTCGAGCAAGTCGTTAGAAAAGGATGGACCAACTTGAGCAAGAAAATAGGGAGCTAAGAGAATAGGTTATCACCTTGAAAGACAGTATTGAAAGACTCAACACTATGATGGAAGCAATGTTGGTTGCTCAAAATCAGTTGCCACCTAGTTCTCAAGAAGCTATACAAAGGACCATGATCTTAGAGATCATCTCCGCACCTACCTATGGTGCTCCCGTTAGTGCTCCACAGTATTTTATGTCTCCCAGCTTTCCTTGGGCCATGCCTTTCAACTTTATATCAGAGGTTACAGACCTCCGGTTCTTGAAGCTCCAAAAGTCACTGCAATCATGTCTGTGCCACCTCCTCTAGTACACTCTATTCCACACAATAAAGAGCAGATCTTCCATGCCGTTCCTAGTGAAGATCTGGTAGTAGATGAAAGGATAGACGATTTCCATGATCAGTTTGTAGAAATACAGAAAGAACTTAAGGCTCTTTGCGAACAAGATTTATTTGGGAAAAATGCCACAAACCACTGTTTGGTCCCAAATGTTCAAATCTTGCACAAGTTCAAGGTACCTAACTTTGAAAAATATAAGGGTAACTCTTGCCCTCAAAGTCATTTGGTTAGGTATGCCTGTAACATGTCTACTCAGATGGAAAATCATCAGTTATTGATTCATTACTTTCAAGATAGCCTGATTGGGGCAGCACTTAATTGGTACATGGGTGTTGTGATGAGAATAGGATATCAAATTATTGATTAATTTGAATCACAATCTTAGTTCACAATCGGTCTTTGATTTATCCGAAGGAAAGGTTAAAGAAAGGAAAAACCTATTTTGCATCGTAAACACAATGAAGGGAGAGATCTAGGGTTCGGGGGTTGGTTAAGCTTAGGAAAGGTATTAGCATCCTAAGCTTTTGTAGTACTCTATAGGAACCTCTTGTTTAAAATGTGTTATTGCTAATGGTTATCTGTTTAAAGGGCAATGCTAAGGGTTAAAGGTAAAGAAGGACCTAAAGGTTAGTCCTAAGTATACTCGCCAAGACTCGCATCCTGTGCCTACGTATCCGAGGTAGAGGATGGAATTAGAGTAATCATAGTTCCCCTCACAGAGGGAGGAAGAGGAACTTCTTGACTGTGGTCAAGGTTCCAGGGGGAAGTAAGCGTTCATAGGGAAGCGCTTACTTAGAGTGCGACGACTCCTATTCTACGTTGAAAAGTTGAATTGAAAAGGGTAAGTAGGTATTCCACGGCGAGAACTTACATGGAGTGCGGCGACTCCAAATCCTAAAGCTAGGATAAAGGGGTGGATGTCCACGGCAGGACGCCTAAGCATGAGTACGGCGACTCAAAGTCTTAAGGTTGGGAAAAGGTAAGGGTGTGTCTACAGCGGGACGCCAAAGCACGATTACGGCGATTCGGATCCTAAGGCTAAGATAGGGTGAGGGTGAAGGCATTGACACGGAGGTCAAATGGGGTAACCTTTCCTTCGGAGGGAATAAGCCGTAAGCGGAAAAATGTAAAAAGATAGCATGATATATGAATAACAGCGATGAATATGGAGATATGAGTATTGTACAAAGTAAATGGTTAGAAATTAAAGATAAATTGGGTGATGTTAGAACCGGATTAAGGAAATGGTTAGATAAATTGAAATGGTGAAATTGATTTGATTTAGCAGTTAGAAATTAAATTGTTAATTGTTTTTGAATTGAAAATTGAATCTAAGTTATAACATGATATTGGAAATTAAATAATAAGGATTGAATTGGCTAAAAAAGGGTTTTATTTAATTTTTAAGAAAAAATGAATTAAAAGCTCTAAGTTATTTTAGAAAATAAAATGTTTTTGGATTTTACATAAATATTTATTTTTTTATGGTTTTATTATTACTATATTATTTTTCAGATTTTATTAAATTGATTAGTTAGTTAGTGGGTTAGTGTTAGTTAGTATTTTATTATAGTTTCAATATTACACAAAAAATAGAAATTGATTAAACAAAACAAATAGAAATTGATAAAATCTCAGACCCAACCCGGTCCGCTAAGCAACAAAAGGGGGGAGATTAGGTTTCTAAAAGAAACCCAAGAGTGAGAACACCCCAAAACGGTGCCCCTCTCCCTTAATCTCTTTTCTCTGTCCGCGAAACTCGGTTCCTCCTCTTCTTCTTGCTTGCGAATTTTTTCTTCTCTTTCTCTGATATTTCTTCTTCTTCTTATGATTTCTTGGAAAAAAATGAAAAAAAAAAGAACGCAAAATGGTTTACGCTCGTTTGTTGTTCTTACGGATTCTTTGATGTTTATGGTTGTTGGTGTTGAATTTGGACGATGATGAAGCTTATTGCTCTGAGTCCTGGGTTTTATGCTTGTGGTTTGTGGCTTTGAACGTTGATGGTGGCTTTCCGATTTGAGTTTTGAGGATTTGATTTTCGTGGGTTTTCAAGGACGAGTTTTGTTCTTGAGGACCGCTGATGAACTTTTGTTCTGAGGTTGTTGTGATGATTTCATATGATTTTCGGATGGTGATGTTCTTTGAGTTTGGATCTGTGATGATATGGTTTGTTTTGAACTGTGATTTTTTCGGATCTTGTTTGCTTGAGGCTTTGTGGATCCGTTTGAGTTTTTAACTGATGATTTTCGGCCCCTTCGAACTTCTGTTCTTCTTCCTCTTTATATAACTTGATTTTTTTTTTAAAAAAATGAAGGATTAACACTATTTCCTTTTTTAAAAGAACATGTCTAGACATGTTGGTGATTAATTCTTATTTCGTTTTTGGCTGTTTGTTGCCTCTGGATTATTGATGGTGATTTTTGCCATTTCTGGACACTGCTTTGATGATGAAGGATATTTGTTCATTGAAAGAAATCCATTTCGTGATTTTCAATTTTATTGATGATGTTTGTTTCCATTTTCATGGAAAATTGATGGCTGATAACATCCTCTTCCATTTTCAGAATTATTGATGATGTTGCATTTGAGGCTGTTGGATTTTCCTTTTGCGGTTTTGGACATTGATGGTGAACCGTGTTTGGAAAGCCACTTTTTCTAAAATTCTTTATTCCTGGATGGTTCAGATTATTGCCTTGATTTTAGTAGGAGCTGGAAGTTTGGTAGCCCTTGACGTTGCCCTTCAGAATTACCTGATGCTGATTTTTTTAATCTGAGGCTTTCAAATTAAATCCAATATCCTTAACATTTTTTCACTGTTGTTCTGGTGTTTGCAGGTCCTAGGCAAGTTATGGAGCTTGAAGAATTTTGGAAAAAAAAATCATAGAGGCTTTGAAGATAGGACTTAGGATTAGAAACTGTAAAAATATTGTAACCTGTAACAAGATGTAAAATTGAACATATTTGTAAAGACTTGAATTTCGTAATAGAATTCGGACTTGAAAATGTATATGAATTCAAAATCTTGAATAAAAATATGAACTCAATTTATCTTGAATTTAATTGCAACCCACATCCTATTACGAACAACTTTGGATTTCACAATTTGAATTTGAAGCATCTGAAACTTGCGATTACTTGAAACCAAATGATGTCCATTGTGAATTTGATGCAACCCATAATTCTTGGCCCAAACCATAACCTTGAAGATTAATTTGCAACTTGTGAACTGTATCTTGATATCTTGAATAAGTGAAATCACATGAACAATGTTTTGAACTTGGCTATTCAGATGGAGAATCTCTCTCAGTGATTTTACAAAACTTATGAATAAAGGGAAAATCCTATTTACAAAATCCTTTGAACCTGAGGACCATCTGTAACGTCACCCACCGCAAAATTCTCAGTAATCTTCTAATGATCACAACTCAAGATCCATGGGTAGAAAACAACTTAATCTCAATCCTTTCTGGAAGAATCTCAAAGAAACCTTCGAGGAAAAATGGCCTTGTTCTAACTAAAGATCACAATCATAGGGGTACGTCTACTTTACTTTGACACACCTTGCAAAGACTAGAACGCCCATAAAGTCTTGAATCTCCTACAGTAAACCTGTCCTCATAAGACAAAACAGACAAACTGGTTAAACGGTTAGTTAAAACGAAAGATAAAACAAAATGAAATGCAAATGATCGCTAAATCTAAGGGTAAATTTTGGGGTGCAATAGTTGCCTCTATTTAAATAACTTCACCAGATGATTTAAGCGATGAAGCTCGAGAAATCATGGTGAAAGGGATTTAAATATAGATAACCGAAATTTTTTCCCTTAGATGCAGTGATATGGAATGCTATGTGTCGATTCCGCGAAAATAAGGTGCCGACAAAATAGAAGAGTCGCCACCTTTCGTTATTTATCCCTCGGAGCGGGAAAGGAAACGATCGGAAAAACCTGATGAAAAGGGTAAGACAAGGTCGTCGCAACCGTTGTCTGGGTTCGGGAGTCGGTTACGCAAGGGGAAGGTATTAGCACCCCTCACGTCCGTCGTACTCGACGGGATCCATGCTTGTTGTGTTTACTGGACGAGTTGGTTTATCTATCTACCTATCAAGGCTGGCTTAAACAGAAAAGAAAAATGACTCGGCAAAGCATCGCGCTTTATGCCTACGTATTCTCATCAGAGAATGATAAATCAGAGTCAACGTAGTTCGACTAACTACTGGTTATGGGGAAGGTGGCTCGCCAATACGTCAGTATTGTGCCTACGTACTCTCAACAGGCTATGAGAGATCATAGCTTACGTAGTTCGGGATAATACGGATACAGGAATTCATATTCATCTGTTTTATCGAGTAGGGTTAAACAGCAGTTCCAGCAGTTAGGGACGAAGCCTGTTTGCATTGGCGCTGAAGTTTAACGACACTCTTTTCTTCAGAAAAGCTTTCCTTTTAATTATGGGCCCACGGGGCGAAAAGGTTTGAAGTTTGTTTTCTGTCTTTTACGAAAGAAGTGTTTTTTTATTGTGTTTGCAATTTCAATCGCAATAAAGACTATGACCTGAGAGTGAATGCGTCGCATGTCACCCAAAGGGTGCCATACTAAACATCCAGACTATTGAAAAGAAGCTCTCCAACAATCCTTTCTCAGATAGCTTAAGGCTCGTAACGTACGAAAGAAATCATTCATGATTACTGTATTTTAAGCTGTTTTGAGATGAGAAGAGAACAGGCTCAACTAAAGGGAGACTATCAAGTCCTAACAGTTGTCATGCCAAGGATTCATCCTATGGTTGAAGTTTGAAATAGGGAATCCTAGAAGTTATCATGCCTAGGTTTCAACCTAAAGTTCTAATCGTCACTTCCTTATCAAAGGAAATGAGAGTCCTAGGGGATCATGTCAATGATAAACAGAAACAGATAAAGCATCAGCTTAAACAGTAAACAGTAAACGACTGTAAAATGCATGCAATGCAAGTGAGGGAGGAAATGTGTGTGGGGCAGCAGCCTCCACAAGCTCATCTCAACCTCAAGCCAGATATGAATAACAGTAATCATACAGAAATAAAACAACATGCTATCAAGCAAGATAAGTGACTGTAATCATACAGAAGAAATAAAATGCTATCAAGCAAACACAAACCACATGGGCAAGGGAGCTGGGCTCTACCGAATACCCGCAAGCAAAGCCATATAGTAAAAATACAAGCAGAGGGAGCAACTCAACATCTAGTGCAATCATGCTCCTAGATTAAAGTCAGTCTAATCATGGACTTATTCTAATGCATCAAGCAAGTCAAACAAGGTACATCAGCACAGAAAAGACAACAAACAAGAAAGCAGATCAACAACTCTCTCAATTCCAAGCTTCAGCTCTTCTAACAGCAATCCAGTCTTCAGACTTCAATCACCCTTCAAGGATATCATCCTTCATGAAAAATATCAACTTGCTTCTCCAGGTTTCAACCCATCAACATATAAGTTTCAACTTATCTTCATTTCTCCAAGCTTCAGCTCTTTAGTCTATTCCACCTTCAGGCTTTGCTCTTAACCACAAGTATCAACTTGATTCCTTCAGGCTCTCCAAGCATCAGTGTAAGTGTCAACTCATCTTCTATTCCTCAGCTTCAGCTCCATGCTCAATCTCAATTGAATCCTCTTTATAAGTATCAACTCAGTCTTCAAGCTTCTCAAGCTTCAGCTGCTTTACCAGTCTCAACTTGGTCTTCTTCCTTCCTCTACAAGCTTCAGCTTCTCAGGGTAATTTTCAATCATTTAGAAGTGTCAACTTCATCCTTCAATTCTTTAAGCCTCAGCTTTTCATTCAGTCTTTATTGGATCTTCAAGTATCAACTTGCTCTTCTTGCCCTTCAAGCTTCAGCTACAATGGCAATGCTCAAGGAATCATCCTCTTCCACACTCTTCAGTGAAGTCCTCATCTTCAAACTTAAGCCCAACATCTCTCAAGATACTCAAACCAAAAGACACTTGATTTAACAGGATGAAGGGAAATGATAAACAGCTTACTGACAACCAAAGGAAGCCTGTAAGGGTTCATCATTATGAGAGACTGGTTCCCTCAAAGTTCTACTTCCCAGATAAAGCCACACATCCCTCCAAAGGAGGGATGTGAATATCTGAGAAGGACTTTTAGTCATTGGTAGGAATGGAAGCACAAGATGCTTTCCATGTTTGTGGAAGAAATCATTCTAACTATAAGGATCTCCCTATGTCCTATTTCCTAATCTTCATCAGACACCATCAGGCACAAGCAAATCTAGAGCTCCAAGCAACTTCAAGCCACCTCAAGCATCTTCCTCTTGTCTTCAACTTGTCTTCAATCTCAATCAAAGGCAAACCAAGCATAAACCCTAATCTAAGGGAACTAAATGGGTTACACTAGTTGCATTAGTGAATTAGGATCACCTAAAACCTAGCACTAAAGTTAGTCCTAACTAAAATACTAAAATCAATTGTAAAATCTTACAAAAATTACTATGGGAACCTAGGTCAATCATGACTCTATCACATTAGTTTCAAAGATCAAATCATCAATTTGGACCTAGAACTAAATTCTACATTCTAAGGCATCAACCTAAAACCCTAAAAAGGAAGCTTCTAAACATCAATCTAGAAAGCACACCTATTTTAATCAAAAAAATGTGAGAAAATTACTATGGGATCATACATGTCTAACCTAATCACACACAAAAAATTAGGCCAAGAACCATCACTATGAGATCACACAAAATTCCAAAAAAGTATGCATCAAACATAAACATTTTAATATCAATTAAAATGTAAAATTCCAATTAAATCAGAAATTATATGAACTGAAAATATTTTTTCTCTAAAAAATATTAGACTCAATCATGAGTAATATGCAAAAAGAATGGGTGTGATTGGATTAATATTCATATAATTATGATTTTTTCAAGAATCATGAATTAAATGGAAATTAAATGAAAATCAAATCAAAATAATGAAGCGCGCGGTGCAAATAGCATTCAGATTCAGTTCAAAACATGGGTTGGGCTTGCTGGGGGGTGTGGATAACACTCAGATTATTAAGCCAAAGGCATCAAATAAATGAAACGCATCGTTTCATTAGAAACTCCTTCACAAGTCAGAATTAAAACACAGCCATTGGATTTCCTCATAGTCAATGGTCAAGACATGATCTGATGGTGAGAACTTCATCTTCTCCAATTCAAAGCTCTGAGCTTCTCGCCCAGCTATGGCCAACGCCGATGGAACTCCGGCCAACCCCTTCAACCCTAGTTCCTCCTAGAGGCCTCCAATCCAAGAGGTCAAAACATGAAATACACTCCCAATCTTGCCACGAACTCAATCATGCCCATAGTTTCCTCTGAAACCTCAAGAATCAACATCTCCCAATCTCAACCGAAAATGGTGATCTTCCTATTTTGTCTCTAATCCAACAATTAACCATCTGAAAACCATCCTAGGCCATTCTACAACTAATCTAGCACCCTAATTCAACCTAATTCTACCTAAATCAAGCTATAGGAAGAAGATTACCAACCTGGAAATTCTTGAATAACAGATGCACGAATCCTCCACTTTAAGCTCTCAAATCTTCTGGACACGATCACTGAACTTCCTCCTTGCTTCTGTATGCAAAAGATTCAATGGAGAATGCTTCAATCTTGGAACACGATGAAGAGTTCCAGGTGCTGAAAACCACTTGCTCACACACGATCTAGCCACCAATTCTCCTTGGAAATGATCTGGAATATATCCTTGATACTCATGGAAGAAGAACCAATCAAGAAAATGGAAGGAAATGGAGGAAATTGATGAAACCGATTTCAATTGCAATCTATGAAAACTCAATTCCAAACTATGCTCAAACCTTCAATGATCACCAACCCTTGCCATGGATGCACTCTACTCAATATATAGATGAAGTTCGAATGATCTAGAACCCTCTAGATCCCTCCAATGAGATTTTTCACATCTCATGTCATGAGATTTTGAATCACTTACCATGCCATGCTCAATTCTGTTTGCAGCTTGAAATTCATCTCAATCTCCTTCAATTTCTCCCCTATTGACAATTTGGAAGGGTTTAGCTTGCCAAGTTCCTTGCCCATGCCTCAATTTTAAGTTATGCACATGTTACTTAATATGCAAGCAAGTGCTTTTCAAAGCAAGTCCATGATTTAGCCCTCAAATAAAAAATGTGGCTAAACCATTGTCTTTAAAATGTTTGCTAGAGTCAAAGTGATATATTACATGCCATGGTTTGGATGTGTAGGTTGAAAATATCAATTTCCAACTTTGACTTATTTAACTTATGCCTTCATTTTAGGTCATTTTTGTAATTTTGAGCTACAAGCTTTTTCAACATCACAAGTTAGGAGATCTTCACACTTGGCTTCAACCACTCTCTCTGAGGATCTCCTAACTTCTCTGACAAAGATATCAACCCTTGAACACTTGAATAAGCTCCTTAGCTAGCTTCATAGTCTTGTATAGCTCTTGATTTGTACTCATACCTCTTGATCTCCTACATACATGTCAATGAAATGCAAATGATAATGCTAATGTGAATGAGATGCAACACAAGCTAGGTAAAGAAATGTTGGTCAAATTTTGGGGTGCAACAACTGCCCCTATTCAAACGGCTTGAACCTGACTGGGTGAGGAGCGAACGGCTCTCAACCAATCAATGTGCGAGACGGTTGAATACCGACAAACCCAAAAATTTGCCAACTGCACAAATACACGATACTCAGATGGGAACAAATCTTCGAAAACTGAAATATTAGCTGCACGACAATTAGCTGGGAAATTGGTCACACGGTAACCGGTGATACATGGTCGATCATGCCATCAGGCATCAAGATTCCTCGGGACTAATCAGGTCAACAATCAAGTTAAATCATGCCATCGGGCATTCAAAGAAGACTTTCAGGCATCAGCCGGACTTCATCAGTAAGTCGGGAATAGAATTCTTGGTCAATCATGAACCAATTGGGGATATCCAAACTTCCGCCATCAGGCACTCGGCTTCAGCTGAGAGAACTTCTTCGTCAATACGGTTGGACTTCAATCATCAAGTCTTCAAGGGAAGTTTCAACTTCGCTGTTCAGAAACCTGCTGGGGATGACACATCTCCGCCGGGGATTCTGGAGAACTATCAAGTAACTTTGCTTCGGGGATCCAAAAATCATTCTGGGTGAATCATCTCTGTGAGGAAATCAAGAATCATCTCGGACAAATAACTCCGTCGGGGCTTCAAGAATCATCTTGAACTAATGACTCTGCTGGAGATTTCAGGAATCACCCTAATCAAATACTCTGTCGGGGACTCTAAGCGTCGACTTGAGCAACCAACTCTTGCGACTTCACTGGGGTTTTTAAGAATCATCTTAAACGAACGCCTTCGCTGGAGAATTCAAGAATCATCTTGGGCCGAAGACTTTGCTGGGGATTTCAAGAATCATCTTGAGCAAGCGACTCCGTTAGGGAGAAGTCAAGAATCATCTTGAGAAATCAATTCTGCGGCGGAACACCTGCAAAACAAGAATGGTAACAACCTAGATCATGCTTATTATGCATATGCTTCGGCAATGGCGCAATGCTCCACACGGTGGAAATGTTACGCTTTTATGATAAATGCTATGTAGTCATGCAAAATGATGCGATCCCGTCGGCAAAATAAATGCTGAAGGGAGAATCCTCCAGTCAAGGAGAAAGAACCACTCTGATAGGGGAAGGAATCATCCTGCTGAGGAGAAAAAGGTCACGCCAATCTTAATCGGGCTCTGTGGGGAAGTGAACTTCAGTTGACTGCTGCAGGGGAACAAAGCTCTACGAGAACCTAGACCTGCTGAGGAAAGCGATGTCAATCGCGGAAATAAACTGCACGGCCTTCACGGCTACTTCCCTGTGGATAACGGCTCCGGTGGGGAAACACAGCATCAGCTATTCAACACTCTACTGGGGAAAACCAATCATGGCCTAAACTGCTTTCCAAGGACTCGGCTCTCTTGGGGATCTGCAAACTCGGCTGGGGAAGAAGGAATCGTCCTGCTTCGGGGGGAGTGTACGACTCAGCGGGGAATTTCAATTCCGATGGAGACTTCAGTCTGGAACTATCAATTGCCGCATACTTCAGCGTATGACTCAGCTGGGGAGATGTCGTTCCTTCAGGATACATCTGATTGGGGAGAGAATCTTCTCTGCTTGGGGAGACATATCAATGCTTACGATCTCACGTTCAGACTCTGCGGGGAGAGGATGCTGAATTTTGCTAGAGAAGCAGGAATCATCCTGCTTGAGGACGCATGGCGTACTGCCTGGAATATGCTACCTGCAACAACACAAACAAACAGACAAGATACCCTTCTCAAAGGGACCTATCAAGGTTATCATCTTGTGACAATGTTTGAGTAATTCATTGTTTCAACAATCAGTGGCCTAGGCCAGTAGGTTTATGTATGTGCATTTTATCAAAAACATCGGCGTTCTTTTTCGTAAACAAAACAGATATATGCTAAACAGACAAACAAAATTGCTGAATAATATATATTTTATTGATAGCGAACCCCTGAATGGGTAAAAATGTTTTACAACAGATGCAAGCTCCTGGAATGAGGAAGCTGCACAAAAAAAGTAAAAACATAAATATACATCAGTATATGCAAATGTCGGCAACGAGGCGTAGACGAACACCATGAGTTGATCCCTCTATGACCCACTCGACTTTGATACTTCTCCGACGCTTCAGCTTCAGAAGAGATTGATTCAGATAAACGGCCCTCAGGTCTTCCAAACCACTAAACAATGAAAGTCCACACGCGGAACGCAATCATTTGCTTTTTTCAAATCCCTAACTTTTGCGTGAACCGCCCTTTGCGGGTTTTCAGTTCACCAGGATACCCTTTTTTGCCAAAGTCGCCCATTCGGGTTTTCGACTTTGCGGGTGTACATTCTTTTCGATTTATATCCCTAATTTTTGCCCGAACCTTTTCCCTTTTTTATGGTTCGCCAGGATGCCCCATTTTTGCCTGGACTCTCTTTTTACTGTCCAGCGGGTCATTTTAAAGCAAAGTATTTTTTAACTGCGTCCGCGTTCACCGGGGATGCAAAATCTTCACCATCCATCGTGGATAACAACAAAGCTCCTCCCGAGAAGACCTTGCTGACGACGTACGGACCTTCGTGATTGGGAGTCCACTTGCCCCGGTGATCGGAGTGTGGAGGAAGAATCTTCTTCAGGACGAGATCACCCGTCTGAAAGCTTCTAGGACGCACCTTCTTATCATAAGCTTTCTTCATTCGGCTTTGGTACAGACGACCATATGCAACCGATGCCAACCTCTTCTCGTCCATCAGGATGAGTTGGTTCAGTCGGTTCGTAATCCATTCTGCCTCGTCGAGTTTCACGTTAACCAAAACTCGCAAAGAAGGGGATGAGTTGTGGTGTTCAATCTTGAAACTCTGGCACAGCTCCTTCATCATCTTGTTATTCAGATTCGAACCATTATCGGTAATGATCCGTTCGGGAATTCCGTAACGACAGATGATATCCCTCTTTATGAACTTAGCCACCACCTGCTTGGTCACATTAGCATACGAGGCTGCCTCCACCCACTTGGTGAAGTAGTCGATAGCTACCAGAATGAAGCGGTGACCATTAGATGCAGTAGGCTCGATCTTGCCTATCATGTCGATGCCCCACATGGAGAACGGCCACGGGGAGGACATGACATTTAACGGGCACGGCGGCACATGAACTTTATCAGCATAAATCTAGCATTTATGACATCTCTTCGCGAATTTAAAGCAATCCGATTCCATCGTCAGCCAGTAATATCCTGCTCTCAGGATCTTTCTCGTCATAGCATGCCCGCCAGCGTGCGTACCAAATGTGCCTTCATGGACTTCTTCCATGAGCATACTCGCCTCTTTCTCATCTACGCATCTGAGTAGCACGAGATCGTGGTTTCTTTTATACAGAACTCCATCAGGATTGAGATAAAAATTTCCAGATAGCCTCCTTAGAGTCTTCTTATCCTGGGTTGACGCATCCGCAGGATACTCCTTAGTCATAAGGAAGGTCTGGATGTCATGGAACCATGGCTTGCCGTCGGCGGCTTCCTCGATCGCAAAGACGAATGCAGGTCTATCAAGACGAGAAAGGACAATTCTTGGAGCTTCATTCCAAAAATTGACTTTATACATTGAAGCCAACGTGGCTAAGGCATCAGCCATCTGGTTCTCGGCCTTGGGCACATGATGGAGTTCCACTCGATCAAAAGTGCTCCACTCCCCTTTAATCTGGTTGATCACAAGTGCTGAGTCACCATATACGTCTAGGTTCTTGATTCTCAAATCAATGGCCTCTTCTAGACCCATGATGCATGCTTCGTACTCCGCTTCGTTATTGGTGACCGAAAACGTCAGTCTCGCAGTGAACGGGATGTGGGATCCGTGGGGAGTCGTGATGATCGCTCCAATGCCACTTCCGTAAGATTTAACCGCCCCGTCGAATATCAATTTCCACTAGGATTTCCTATCTGGCCCCTCGTCGGGCAGCGGTTCATCGCAATCTTTCGCTTTGAGAAACATGATATCCTCGTCAGGGAATTCAAATTTCATCGGCTGATAATCCTCGATCGGCTGTTCGGCAAGGTACTCAGACAATACGCTACCCTTAATGGCCTTCTGGGAAACATACTGAATGTCATATTATGTCAACACCATTTGCCATCTGGCAATCCTGCCCGAAAGCGCTTGCTTCTTGAAGACGTACTTGATCGGATCCATCTTCGAAATTAGCATGGTTGTGTGATTGAGCATGTACTGTCGTAAACATTTGGCAGCCTAGGCTAGTGCACAACACGTTTTCTCCAGCATCGAGTAACGAGATTCACAGTCTGTGAACTTTTTACTCAAGTAGTAGATGGCATGCTCCTTTTTGCCCGTCTCGTCGTGCTGACCGAGAACACACCCCATACTATTCTCAAGAATTGTCAAGTACATGATTAATGGCCGTCCAGCCACTGGGGGTATCAAGATTGGAGGTTCCTGCAGATACTGTTTTATCTTGTCGAATGCCTTATGGCAATCCTCATTCCAGGTAATCGCCTGATCTTTCTTTAGCAGCTTGAACATCGGTTCACACGTGGCCGTGAGCTGAGAAATAAACCTTGCAATGTAGTTTATTCGGCCCAGGAAACCACGGACTTCTTTTTCTATTTTTGGCACTGGCATTTCTTGTATCGCTTTTATTTTTGAAGGATCAACCTCGATGCCTCTTTCACTCACGATAAACCCCAGTAACTTTCCGGACCGTACTCCGAAAGTACACTTGTTAGGATTCAGCCTAAACCTGAATTTCCTAAGTCTCTCAAAAAGCTTCAGCAAATTGACCAGATGTCCCTCCTCCGTTTGGGACTTCGCAATCATGTCATCAACATAGACTTCAATCTCATGATGAATCATATCATGAAACAAAGTTACCATTGCTCGTTGGTAAGTGGCCCCTGTGTTCTTCAGACCGAAAGGCGTTACCTTGTAGCAGAATGTTCCCCAGGGAGTGATAAACGTCGTTTTCTCCATGTCCTCCGGCGCCATCTTGATCTGATTGTAACCGGAGAAGCCATCCATGAATGAAAACACGGAGAACTGGGCTGTATTGTCGGCCAACACATCAATATGAGGCAACGGGAAATCATCTTTAGGGCTCGCCCTATTCAAATCCCGATAATCGACGCACATGCGTATCTTACCGTCCTTCTTCGGTACAGGCACTATGTTGGCGACCCACGGAGGGTAAGTAGTGGCCGCTAAGAAGCCAGCATCAAGCTGTTTCTGCACTTCTTCTTTGATCTTAACGGCCATATCTGGTCTTGTCCTCCTAAGCTTCTGCTTGACGGGAGGGCAATCTTCTCACAACGGCAAGTGGTGGACCACGATGTCAGTGTCAAGTCCGGGCATATCTTCGTATGACCTAGCAAAGACGTCACTATACTCTCTTAGCATCTCGACCTATCTCTGCTTGACATCGCTATGCAATGCAGCCCTTATCCTGACGTTTCTGACGAGTTCTTCAGAACCCAGATTCACAATCTCGATCTCCTCTTCATGAGGCAGAATAACTTTCTCCTCTTGTTTCAACAAGCGGGCCAACTCTTCAGGAAGGTCTTCGTCTTCATCAATCTCTTCTTCGGCTTGATAGATCGGGCAATCGAAGTCGAAGTGAGTCGTAGAAGGTCCAGAGTCGATGTCATCTGTTATGTGGATCCTGCAATAACAAGGGTTAAGCTTAAAACAAGGATATGCAGGTTAGCACAAACCCCATTGCCATTTTGTTGTTTTTCAAAAAAAATATAAAATAGGAATAACAGAGATCACAATATTTGAATACGAAGAAAACGTCTTTGATTTATTAACAAAATGCATGTACATAATCCAACGAGGCCCTGACAATAAAACCACTATGCCCCGGGTAGGACATAGGGTTGTACAATGATTGGAAAAAGTAAATCATTACTCTTTGCTTGTCATCTGGATGATATCCTTGACGGACCAGTTGGTAAGGCCCTCGCCTGGCTTGCTTGGCTGGATCCAAGAGTCGAGGTCACAGTCGCTATCTCCGCTGTCTTCAGACACTGCGTTGATGCTTTCAAAAATCACTCCGCCACTAGTAAACTGGATTGGCCCTTTACCTCGCGACGTCCTGCTAGAAGAAGAAGAAGCTTCAGCTCCAGGAGAATATCCCAACCCAAACTTGTCTTGCTTGTTAGGTATCTCCAAAATTCTCCCCCAGCCTGGGGTAGATCCGGCTTGGACAACGGCCCGAGCTTCCTTGAATGAGGAGAGAGTCATCTCTGGCTTTTTGGTGACTACAGGAGCTACGTCTTTCACTTTGGCAGCTTCGAACGCTTGGCATAGAGTTTCATGGATTTCCCCATCCATCTCAACATACTTAAAGGACGACAAATGGCTCACCATTATGTCTTCCTCGCCACACACGGTCACGATGCTACCTCCGACAGCGTACTTGAGTTTCTGGTGCAACGTGGAGGTCACGACACCAGCAGCATGGATCCACGGCCGGCCCAAGAGACAGCTGTAGGCAGGCATGATGTCCATAATGTAAAAGGTTACGTCGAACGTTTCCGGTACGACTTGGATTGGCAGGGTCACCTCCCCGAAAACGTGGCGTTTAGTTCCGTCGAACGCTTTCACAACCAGATCACTGGGTGTGCAAATCACTCCACGAGTATCTAACTTCATTAATGCCTTCTTCGGAAGAACATTAAGTGACGAACCCGTGTCCACCAACACGTGCGACATAATCGTTCCCCTAAAGTCTATCGAGATGTGCAGGGCGCTATTGTGGTTCCTCCCCTTTGGCGTCAACTCTAGGTCAGTGAACCCTAGCCCATTTCCAGCATTAACGTGGGCTACGACCTCTTCTAGCTGGTTTACCGATATTTCTTGCGGTACATATGCGGCGTTCAACACCTTCAGCAGCGCATTGCGGTGTGCTTCAGAACACAGCAACAGGTTCAGAATGGAAATCTTTGAGGGCGTCTGATGGAGGTGATCCACAATCTTGTAGTCACTCTTTTTAATCAACTACATAAACTCCTCGGCGTCTTTAACAAGTAAGTCTTTTTCTGCCCCACGCGGGATCTCTTCAACGACTTTACCTTTACCTTTATCAGTTGCATCAGCTCTGACCGCCTTGTCCGCCACGACCTCAGGTGTTGCAACCACTCTTCCGCTGCGAGTAATACCACTGATTCCCGCAAGGTTCTCCACAGACGACCCAAATGGTTTTAGCTCCAACTTCTATCTGTTGCAGTAGACTTCAGCCCCGTAATGCCATGGGACAACATTAGTGCTTTCGAACGGTATTGGCCCAGCTCTGGTGATAGTAATCGTGGGAGGTCTGGGTGCAGAAATAGTTATCGTCTGGCGAGGGATGGTGATGGTGGCGACCTCGTCATCTTGCTTCAGCATTACCTCTCCTGATCTGCATTCGGCCTTCCGGCTAAACTGTAAAATCCCTTCAGTCATCAAACTTTGAATTCCTTCTACCAACTGCTCACATCCATCAGGACTAGTGGCACAGCCCATACACAGCTCTCCGCAACCCGGAAAGAAACCTCTTTTCATCAGCTTATCCTTAACGAAGCTGAGCAGCGTCTTCAGATCTCTGACGTCAATCAACATGTCCAAGCTCTCGTCTTCGATAATGGCATTTACTCCACCTCCCCTATGGTTCGGCATAGGATTCTTCGTGACATTTGGCACATTATCCGAGAAGTTGATGATCTTGGCATCCACCATGTCCTGCACCTTGTGCTTAAAGGCTTTGCAGTTCTCTATTGTGTGGCCTGGTGCCCCTGAGTGAAATTCACAAGTTGCATTCGCGTCGTAACCTGGCGGAGGTGCCCCTGTCAAGGGAGTCAGGGTTCTTTTCTGGATCAACTGTAGCTGAAGCAAAGTCTGCAATAGTTGCGCGTACGACATGGGCGGTGTCTCGAGGTGACGGCTCGACAGAGGTGCCCGATTCTGATACTTTATGTACCCTTGATGATTTGGTTGTTGCAGCTGCTGCTGCTGCTGTGGCTGTTGAACTGCCGGGATAGTTATGCTGGCCGCCTGCTGGTGAGGGCCCTTATCCTTCCTTCGAGCGTTGGATACAACGCTCGTTTCTCCTTCCCGTCTTTTGCCACTATAAGGTTTCTTTCCGCCTCCTCCAGCTGAGGATGCCTCACCTTGAATTTTCCCGAGTTTGATCCCATTTTCAATGTGCTCACCCGTGATAATGAGATCTGAGAACATTCCAGACATACCGCTGACCAACTTCTCATAGTAAACCCCTGGGATGGTGGCTACGAACATCTGCACAAGCTCACGTTCAACCATCGGCGGCTGAACCCTGGCTGCCAACTCACGCCACCACTGGGCGTATTCCTTAAACCCTTCATTGTGCCTTTGCGACAGATTTTGGAATTGGACTCGGTTTGGGGCCAAGTCGTTATTGTATTGGTAGTGGTGCACAAATGCTTCAGCAAGGTCCTTCCACGTGCGCACACTGGTAGGCTCCAGACTCATGTACCATTCGAGGGATGGTCCGGACAAACTGTCCTGAAAGAAGTGCATCAGCAACTTCTCGTCCTCAGAATGAGCTGACATTTTTCTGTAATACGATCTCAGGTGGACGCGGGGGAAAGTGGTGCCCTTGTACTTTTCAAAGTCAGGTACCTTGAACTTGGGAGGCACCTTAAAATCAGCAATCAGTCCCAACTTGGACATATCAACGCCCAGGGTGTTTTGATTCTCGATATTCCTCATCTTATCCTCGAGTGCCTTGAACCTTAGACGTGCTTCAACATTCAGCTCACCTTCAGCACCTCTCTGAGAGAACACATCGTCCTGACGATCTTCTAACCATGGCTGAGGCCCAAACAGATTCCCAACACCTGCATTGCCGTTGTCCAGCCCAACATTAGCTTCCAGACTCCCGTTACCGACGCCCGTCGTATTGCCATTGAGTCCCATATTAGCTATCACATTGCCGTTGGCACTGCCATTCCCCCCGGTCACGGGGACGCCATTCTGCGGAGTTTCAACTGGTGGAGGAGTAGGCACAGTCCCCCCATGGAGTACCCCTTTGCTATCAACCCTTGAAATCAGAGGCTGGACCAAGGTTCTGAGCTGATCCTGGCCATTGGCGACCGCTTGCATGAGCTCCATGAAGCGATCCATTCTTTTGCGGAGTTCCTGAACATCAGTTTGCACTTGCTCCATGATTCTGGTTTGATTTGCTCTAGTCTGATAGCGGTGAATAGGTCTTTGCTCAATCCTGGAACAACCTGGAAACACAAAAAGGTTAGGAAAAAAACGACAAAGTGCTCGTTATGCAAATGCTTCATGCAAATGCAAACGTGTGTCTGTGCATTAGGGAGATCTCCCCCGATCCTAGTGCCTGAGTGCCAGTGCTGATAATAAGAAGTCCGAGTCCAGACATGGAAATAACATCTCATATATAAAGAAAGCCCATCAAGGCAGTACACAACATCAGCGAGTACAAGATGAATCAATAGTGTGACCTCAGCCAACAAGCCTGGTGATGGTCAGCATACAACAATGATCAAAACAAAAGGAATACAAACAGTCAAGCACGGCCACGGGCGCGATACTCTTCTAACAACTCATGCGTTTATGGATGATCAGGCAGAGTGAGTAACCCTTCGACGAGTAATTCCCTTTGCAGAATGGTGTACCGAAGACCTTCGACCGAATCTTCCCATGCTCCTTCGCCGAAACAATCTTCTAGCTTTCGTTTCTTGGACTCAAACATCAGTTTGCGCTCCTTCAGGTTAGCGAGAGCTCTGTTGAGCTGGCCTTCGGTGGCATATCTGCGTGCGGTTTCTTCATCAAACCTCTTCTCACTGGCCTTCACCTGGGCCTCCAGCTTGGAGATCTGTAGCATCAGCTTATCCTCCCGCTCTTTCCTGGTGGCTAGGGAAGCCTTCCAGTGCTGGTTGAACTTAGACATCCTCCGATACGCTTCGTCCAAGTGCTGTTTCTTCGTAGCCAGTACGTTGTTGACAGCTTTGAAGTCTTGACCCATGCGCTCACACTCAGCTATCTGCTTAGTCAGGTCCGTCCCCAGCCGGTTCACCAGCTCTGTTTGCCTTTTGAAGGAATGAACGGCTTCGTTTCTCTCGCTTCGGAGCTGAGCCAATTCTTTCTCCAGTTCTTCATTTGCCTGCTTCAATTCATCTCGCTCAGCTAACACCTGATTATGCTGCTGAGTGGGCATAGTAGTAGGCTCTTCGATCATTGGAGGGATTTCTGGCTTGGCCGAAAGAAACGACATCCCTATAGCATCTGCTCTGGCTCTGATCCAAGTCACATACGGAGGGTAGGCTTGATTATTGCTTCTCCCCAGCAATGGTTTTCCCCTCTTACTGATGCCATTCCAGGCGTGCTGAAGCTTAGATAACAGATCCCCCTCTAGAAGACCAGTGAGGTACAGAGATTCCTGCACCTCTTCATCCTTCGACGGAGCTCTCAAAGCATAAGCGAACTGTCGGACCAGCAAAGACGGATTATAGTTTATACAGCCCTTCCTGCCTATCAAAGGCACGTTTGGAAACCCGTTGCAGCTGAAGATAATCTCGGTACCCAGCCTATCTCTGTCAAACCAGACAATATCCTCTGCAGATAAACTCATCAGACGCTCGGACCACTCAGCTGTGGCTGCAGACGAAACAAAGGGACCCCTCTTGGGCAGATGACTATCAAGCCATTTATAAAGCAAGGGCACACAGCACGAGACATTCTTGCCCCTTCTGTTCTCGTTTTTGTAGTGGACGGAATAGTAGACATCTCTTATCAAGGTAGGGAATGGATTCCCTGATGCAAAGATATGAAATGCATCGAAGTCTACAAAGTCGGGCATATTGGGGAACAGAAGGATGCCATATATGCACAGAGCGAGAATGGCGTTGAACACAACCCAACATCCATCTTTGGCGCACTGCTGAGCTTTACCCACTAAGAACTGCAAGGCAAAACCAGGAACCTTGTTCCAACTAGACAATACCAACTCGGAGGCATCCAGATGGAGTGAAGGAGCTAGACTAGCCAGATCAGGCTCAGCATCCATGTGAACAAAAGGCATTTGCCTCTTGATAGGCACACCTAACAAATCAGCATATTCCTCCAGTGTGGGTGCAAGAACAAAATCCTGGAAAGTGAAGCATCTTAACGGAGGGTCGTAGAACTGCAGCAGAGCGTGCAACCCATTCAACTCGAACGCAGAAGGTTTACGAACCAAACCGAGCAATTTGCCGTAAGATTTTCTGAACTCATCTCTCACAGAATCATCTTCTAAGGCCGTCAAACCAGTCAGCTGAACCACATCAGGGGCAGGGAGCTTGTAAGCCACGGTCTTCCTCAGAGAACCCATAACAAATACAATAGGAGGCAAGAAATCCTGGATCGGGGAAAACGGTACCTGCAACACAGACACACGTTAATGAAATGCAAATGCGTATGCAAAACAAGGTAAAATGAAATCATGCAGTAGGAGATCAAGGCAACTGTGCTGTGGAGATCCTGTATCAACAAAACCATGATGCTGCTCTGTCAAGAACAACCATTATATCTGATAATAAGAAAACCCTGGTATCGGACCACAAATCTGCTCTGTCAAGAACACGCATCTGATAATAAGGACCTCTGATACATGACCAAAAATTCTCTGATACAGGACCAAAAACACTGCTCTGTCAAGAATAAACATTTGATAATAAGGACCTCTGATACAGGGCCAAAACTCTGCTCTGTCAAGAACAACCATACCTCTGCAGATGAGATCCTCTGATCCCATAAATTTGTTCTGTCAAGAACACACATATCTGATGATAAGATCCTCTGATCCCCATCAAAAACCTGCTCTATCAAGAACAAATACACATCTCTGAATACAAGGTCCTCTGATACAGGACCAAAGCTCTGCTCTGTCAAGAACAATCATATAGCTGATGACGAGAACCTCTGGTACCAACAAAACTGATTCACTGTCAAGAAAACCAGGTAGTCTGAAGGTCAAAGTTTCCTGCAATAAACCCAACCCTGCTCACAGGTATGGACCTAAACTGACTCAAGTTCGGCATCCTATGCGTTCATCAGCGTCACAGACATTCAAGAGGGGTGATACGATACCCAGAAGGTGTGGCATCACCAGCTCATGAAGCAGCCTCACTCGGCTGAATCACAAATGATCGGTCCCCAGAGTCGACAATCCTCCAAACCAACAACCCCCTCAACCCAAAGGGTTGAAAAGGAAGCCAACCGGGAGAACCTCGTCTGAGCGTGGATTTCATGAGACACTAGTGCCTGCCAAGCAAGCACGCGCCCACTAATTTCCACAACTAATGCTATGTTCACTCAAGCCTGGGTCTGGCTTCTCACTCATCAGAATGCCCCTCCCACAACAGCACAGATAATCATATCATACTGAAAATAAAATGCGGAAAATAAAATGCGATAAATAAACACAACCCAACAAGTAATCATACAAGCGCTAGGATTGACTCTCGCAGGGGACGTCGGATCCCCAAACTGACTCGCATACGGGACGTTGGATCCCAGGAAACTATCAAGTCCACAGCAGAGTCGCCAGCTGTCGCTTCCGCGAAAATAAGGTGCCGGCAAAACAGAAGAGTCGCCACCTTTCGTTATTTATCCCTCGGAGCGGGAAAGGAAACGATCGGAAAAACCTGACGAAAAGGGTAAGACAAGGTCGTCGCAACCGTTGTCTGGGTTCGGGAGTCGGTTACGCAAGGGGAAGGTATTAGCACCTCTCACGTCCGTCGTACTCGACGGGATCCACGCTTGTTGTGTTTACTGGACGAGTTGGTTTATCTATCTACCTATCAAGGCTGGCTTAAACAGAAAAGAAAAATGTCTCGGCAAAGCATCGTGCTTTATGCCTACGTATTCTCATCAGAGAATGAGAAATCAGAGTCAACGTAGTTCGACTAACTACTGGTTACGGGGAAGGTGGCTCGCCAATACGTCAGTATTGTGCCTACGTACTCTCAACAGGCTATGAGAGATCAGAGCTTACGTAGTTCGGGATAATACGGATACAGGAATTCAGATTCATCTGTTTTATCGAGTAGGGTTAAACAGCAGTTCCAGCAGTTAGGGACGAAGCCTGTTTGCGTTGGCGCTGAAGTTTAACGACACTCTTTTCTTCAGAAAAGCTTTCCTTTGAATTATGGGCCCACGGGGCGAAAATGTTTGAAGTTTGTTTTCTGTCTTTTACGAAAGAAGTGTTTTTTTATTGTGTTTGCAATTTCAATCGCAATAAAGACTATGACCTGAGAGTGAATGCGTCGCATGTCACCCAAAGGGTGCCATACTAAACATCCAGACTGTTGAAAAGAAGCTCTCCAACAATCCTTTCTCAGATAGCTTAAGGCTCGTAACGTACGAAAGAAATCATTCATGATTACTGTATTTTAAGCTGTTTTGAGATAAGAAGAGAACAAGCTCAACTAAAGGGAGACTATCAAGTCCTAACAGTTGTCATGCCAAGGATTCATCCTATGGTTGAAGTTTGAAATAGGGAACTCCTAGAAGTTATCATGCCTAGGTTTCAACCTAAAGTTCTAATCGTCACTTCCTTATCAAAGGAAATGAGAGTCCTAGGGGATCATGTCAATGATAAACAGAAACAGATAAAGCATCAGCTTAAACAGTAAACAGTAAACGACTGTAAAATGCATGCAATGCAAGTGAGGGAGGAAATGTGTGTGGGGCAGCAGCCTCCACAAGCTCATCTCAACCTCAAGCCAGATATAAATAACAGTAATCATACAGAAATAAAACAACATGTTATCAAGCAAGACAAGTGACTGTAACCATACAGAAGAAATAAAATGCTATCAAGCAAACACAAACCACATGGGCAAGGGAGCTGGGCTCTACCGAATACCCGCAAGCAAAGCCATACAGTAAAAATACAAGCACAGGGAGCAACTCAACCTCTAGCGCAATCATGCTCCTAGATTAAAGTCAGTCTAATCATGGACTTATTCTAATGCATCAAGCAAGTCAAACAAGGTACATCAGCACAGAAAAGACAACAAACAAGAAAGCAGATCAACAACTCTCTCAATTCCAAGCTTCAGCTCTTCTAACAGCAATCCAGTCTTCAGACTTCAATCACCCTTCAAGGATATCATCCTTCATGACAAATATCAACTTGCTTCTCCAGGTTTCAACCCATCAACATATAAGTTTCAACTTATCTTCATTTCTCCAAGCTTCAGCTCTTTAGTCTATTCCACCTTCAGGCTTTGCTCTTAACCACAAGTATCAACTTGATTCCTTCAGGCTCTCCAAGCATCAGTGTAAGTGTCAACTCATCTTCTATTCCTCAGCTTCAGCTCCATGCTCAATCTCAATTGAATCCTCTTCATAAGTATCAACTCAGTCTTCAAGCTTCTCAAGCTTCAGCTGCTTTACCAGTCTCAACTTGGTCTTCTTCCTTCCTCTACAAGCTTCAGCTTCTCAGGGTAATTTTCAATCATTTATAAGTGTCAACTTCATCCTTCAATTCTTTAAGCCTCAGCTCTTCATTCAGTCTTTATTGGATCTTCAAGTATCAACTTGCTCTTCTTGCCCTTCAAGCTTCAGCTACAATGGCAATGCTCAAGGAATCATCCTCTTCCACACTCTTCAGTGAAGTCCTCATCTTCAAACTTAAGCCCAACATCTCTCAAGATACTCAAACCAAAAGACACTTGATTTAACAGGATGAAGGGAAATGATAAACAGCTTACTGACAACCAAAGGAAGCTTGTAAGGGTTCATCATTATGAGAGACTGGTTCCCTCAAAGTTCTACTTCCCAGATAAAGCCACTCATCCCTCCAAAGGAGGGATGTGAATATCTAAGAAGGACTTTTAGTCATTGGGAGGAATGGAAGCACAAGATGCTTTCCATGTTTGTGGAAGAAATCATTCTAACTATAAGGCTCTCCCTATGTCCTATTTCCTAATCTTCATCAGACACCTTCAGGCACAAGCAAATCTAGAGCTCCAAGCAACTTCAAGCCACCTCAAGCATCTTCCTCTTGTCTTCAACTTGTCTTCAATCTCAATCAAAGGCAAACCAAGCACAAACCCTAATCTAAGGGAACTAAATGGGTTACACTAGCTGCATTAGTGAATTAGGATCACCTAAAACCTAGCACTAAAGTTAGTCCTAACTAAAATACTAAAATCAATTGTAAAATCTTACAAAAATTACTATGGGAACCTAGGTCAATCATGACTCTATCACATTAGTTTCAAATATCAAATCATCAATTTGGACCTAGAACTAAATTCTATATTCTAAGGCATCAACCTAAAACCCTAAAAAGGAAGCTTCTAAACATCAATCTAGAAAGCACACCTATTTTCATCACAAAAATGTGAGAAAATTACTATGGGATCATACATGTCTAACCTAATCACACACAAAAAATTAGGCCAAGAATCATCACTATGAGATCACACAAAATTCCACAAAAGTATGCATCAAACATAAACATTTTAATATCAATTAAAATGTAAAATTCCAATTAAATCAGAAATTATATGAACTGAAAATATTTTTTCTCTAAAAAATAGTAGACTCAATCATGAGTAATATTCAAAAAGAATGGGTGTGATTGGATTAATATTCAATTAATTATGAATTTTTCAAGAATCATGAATTAAATGGAAATTAAATGAAAATCAAATGAAAATAATGAAGCGCGCGGTGCAAATAGCATTCAGATTCAGTTCAAAACATGGGTTGGGCTTGCTGGGGGGTGTGGATAACACTCAGATTATTAAGCCCAAGGCATCAAATAAATGAAACACATCGTTTCATTAGAAACTCCTTCACAATTCAGAATTAAAACACAGCCATTGGATCTTTCATAGTCAATGGTCAAGACATGATCTGATGGTGAGAACTTCATCTTCTCCAATTCAAAGCTTTGAGCTTCGCGCCCAGCTCTGGGCACCGCCGATGGAACTCCGGCCAACCCCTTCAACCCTAGTTCCTCCTAGAGGCCTCCAATCCAAGAGGTCAAAACATGAAATACATTCCAAATCTTGCCACGAACTCAATCATGCCTATAGTTTCCTCTGAAACCTCAAGAATCAACATCTCCCAATCTCAACCGAAAATGGTGATCTTCCTATTTTGTCTCTAATCCAACAATTAACCATCTGAAAACCATCCTAGGCCATTCTACAACTAATCTAGCACCCTAATTCAACCTAATTCTACCTAAATCAAGCTATAGGAAGAAGATTACCAACCTGGAAATTCTTGAATAACAGATGCACGAATCCTCCACTTCAAGCTCTCAAATCTTCTGGACACGATCACTGAACTTCCTCCTTGCTTCTGTATGCAAAAGATTCAATGGAGAGTGCTTCAATCTTGGAACACGATGAAGAGTTCCAGGTGCTTAAAACCACTTGCTCACACACGATCTAGCCACCAATTCTCCTTGGAAATGATCTGGAATCAATCCTTGATACTCATGGAAGAAGAACCAATCAAGAAAATGGAAGGAAATGGAGGAAATTGATGAAACCGATTTCAATTGCAATATATGAAAACTCAATTCCAAACTATGCTCAAACCTTCAATGATCACCAACCCTTGCCATGGATGCACTCTACTCAATATATAGATGAAGTTCGGATGATCTAGAACCCTCTAGATCCCTCCAATGAGATTTTTCACATCTCATGTCATGAGATTTTGAATCACTTACCATGCCATACTCAATTCTATTTGCAGCTTGAAATTCATCTCAATCTCCTTCAATTTCTCCCCTAGTGACAATTTGGAAGGGTTTAGCTTGCCAAGTTCCTTGCCCATGCCTCAATTTTAAGTTATGCACATGTTACTTAATATGCAAGCAAGTGCTTTTCAAAGCAAGTCCAGGATTTAGCCCTCAAATAACAAATGTGGATAAACCATTGTCTTTAAAATGTTTTATAGAGTCAAAATGATATATTACATGCCATGGTTTGGATGTGTAGGTTGAAAATATCAATTTCCAACTTTGACTTATTTAACTTATGCCTTCATTTTAGGTCATTTTTGTAATTTTGAGCTACAATCTTTTTCAACATCTCATGACCTCCTTACTAGCCTTAAAACATCATTTTGAACAAGTTTGATGTTGAAGATTTTTCCATTTTAAGCTTGGAAATAGGAGTTATGGCCTTATGCTTGAAATGACCCGTAATCTCCAAATGACCAAAATGCCCTTGACTTGTCAAGGCCATAACTTGAGTTCTACCAATCCTATGAAGGACTTCTAGTACTCTCTAGAAAGCTAAGAAGATAAGGAACAACATTCATGTTGACCAAAAGTTCATAGGAGTCATCCTTCTTGGGCAAACGTTTGATGCAAGTTGGGTGACTTTCAAGGCCCCAGATCCACATACCTCAGATGACCTGTAACTTGTCAAAGTCATAACTTGAGCTCTACAAATCCTATCAAGGACTTCTAGTACTAAAATTAAAGCTAAGAACAAGATATACAACATTCATGTTGGGGGCAAGATGAGATGACAATCACATCTTGAGCTAAACTGCCTTGAAGATAGGGGTCAAACTAGGGGATTTTACACTGTCAAGCCTTAGAAACCCTAGCTTGAAACTTCTCAAACTCTTCAATCATGATGATTTGACCTTGGAATCATCCTTATGGAATCTCAATGCATCAATTCATTATCACATGGCCCTTGGATTAGGTCTCAACCCTCTCCAAATCATCAGTTGACCTAGGGTTGACCCAATCAAACCCTAATTACACCACTCATGGCTGAGTCTTCTTAATCTTGCACAATGACCTATCTAGGCCTCATGATGGCTTTCAAGACATCTCCTAAGCTCTCTCAAGGCTTCAGGTCTTTCTTCATAGCTTCGGAATCATCTGAGGAGCTTCCCACAACTCTCAAGTTAGGAGATCTTCACACTTGGCTTCAACCACTCTCTCTGAGGATCTCCTAACTTCTCTGACAAAGATATCAACCCTTGAACACTTGAATAAGCTCCTTAGCTAGCTTCATAGTCTTTTATAGCTCTTGATTGGTACTCATACCTCTTGATCTCCTGCATACATGTCAATGAAATGCAAATGATAATGCTAATGTGAATGAGATGCAACACAAGCTAGGTTAAGAAATGTTGGTCAAATTTGGGGGTGCAACACTATGGACAAACAAAACTAAAATGCTGACAATGCCATGAACTCTAAATATGATGCATATGATGGAAATGATAAATCCAAGGATGTAGACGAAACGACGACACCGGGGAAAGACGCAATGAGTAACCACTCACTAGGGATGACAACATATTGGGGAACAACACGAAACCGGGGAAATCTAAAGTGATGGACCAACAGGTTCAAGCATGACCAGTTGTCACTTTAGAAATAAAGATAAGGGGAGATCCTCAATGGAGATGGCACCGGCAAGACGGCCTCCACTGGGGAAAATATCCAGAGTAGCTGCTCAACAGGTTCAGGCATGACTGGCTGACACTCTAGGAAGAAAAATAAAAAAGAGATCCTCAATGAAGATGGCACCGGCAAGACGACCTCCCCTAGGGAGATATCCAAAGTAGCGGCTCAACAGGTTCAAGCATGATCGGGTGACACTCTAGGATAAAATGGTAACAGGATCCACATGCCAGTAGGATCATGTAAACAAATGTTGGAGTCTTCAATCATGAAATAACATCCAAGCTCTGGAAATTCCTTAAATGAAGAGATCGAAAGGGATCTTCAGGAACCATCAAAAAATGTATAGAGTAAAAACTCTTCTGTATGCCAAAATAATTGGACTTCAATGGGGGAATGCCCTAATAAGCTTCTCGAGAGAGACTGCCACTTATCGCTGAAAGGGAATTACACCACCAAACTGGATAAGCTTCTAAAATAAAGAGACTGCCACTTATCTGAAAAGATAACAATGATAATCTTCTCATAGGAGACTGTCACTTATCTGGGGATACAGAAAAATGATAAGCTTCTCGGGAGAGACTGCCACTTATCTGGAAAAGGTAATGGAAACAAGCTTCTCGAGGGAGATGGCCACTTGTTGATGGTATAATGAAGATAGGAATAAGCTTCTCAAGCGAGACTGCCACATATCGGTATTGTAAAATGGTAATGATAAGCTTCTCGGGTGAGACTGCCACTTACTGGGGAGCAATGATACAATGATAAGCTTCTCGAAATGAGATTGCCACTTATCTGCAAGGGTAGCAATGATAAGCTTCTCAGGCGAGACTGCCACTTATCTGGAAAAGATAAAACATGATAAGCTTCTCAGATGAGACTGCCACTTATCTGCAAATGTAGAAATGATAAGCTTCTCAGGCGAGACTGTCATTTATCAGTGCTGTAAAAACTGGTGATAAGCTTCTCGGGTGAGACTGCAACTTACTGGGGGGTAATAATATAATGATAAGCTTATCAGAATGAGACTGCCACTTATCTGCAAGGGTAGCAATGATAAGCTTCTCAGGCGAGACTGCCACTTATCTGGAAAAGATAAAACATGATAAGCTTCTCAGATGAGACTGCCACTTATCTGCAAATTTAGCAATGATAAGCTTCTCAGGCGAGACTGCCACTTATCTGGAAAAGATAAAACATGATAAGCTTCTCGGATGAGACTGCCACTTTTCTGCGAATATAGCAATGATAAGCTTCTCAGGAGAGACTGCCACTTATCTGGAAAAGATAATGATAAACAATCTTCTCAGGGGAGATGGCCACTTGTTACTGGTAGATAAACTGATGAAACAATAAGCTTTTCCAGAGAGACTGCCACTTATCTTGGGGAAAAGCATGATAAGTTTCTCGGGAGAGACTGCCACTTATCTGTAAAGGCGTTGGAAAAGGCTCTTCTTGAAAGATAGTGCAAAATAAATGCACGTCCAAGTTGTTACTCAAGCTTGAATGTTCATCAGGACATCTTAAAGTGGTCAATGTCTTGTGAAAGGATAGGTGGATGTGTGTGGGTCAGCTCCTAACTTGGAGGCCAACTGAAGAGCATCAGGAGATTGTGAATGCATGATTATGGGTATGAGATGTTGAAAGAGCTCATTGAGTATCTTGAGAGCCATTTGGAGCTTATTCAAGTTGTTGTGTGAAGTGGAACAAGTCACAGTTGAAAGTGTTGCAATTAGGGTTCTCATCTAGAAAATCCTCAATCAACTGTGCAATTGAAGGAGATTAAAACTCAATTCAAAGTCTCTATGGTCATGGGATGTTGTGGTAAGACATATGAGACATCATTTCAAGTTCAATTCATCAAGGGTTAAGTGTGTGAGAAGTTACTAAATTAGGGTTCTCAGGGTAAAATCCCCTATTTAGTGCCTGACTTCAAGACCACCTACCTCAAAATACAAGTCTCATCTCAACTTTTGGCCAACATGGAACTTGTAGAGCATGTTCTTAGCTTTAATTTTAGTACTAGAAGTCCTTGATTGAATTTATAGAACTCAAGTTATGATCCAGACAAGTTACAGGTCATCAGAGGGATATGATTTTGGTCACAAAAGTCAACCAACTTCCAAGCCATTTTTGACCTAGAAGGATGTTTCTCCTTAAATTTTGGCCAATATTAAAGTTGTAGGTCTTGATCTTAGATTTCCAAATTGTACTAGAAGTTATTCATTTGATTTGTAGAACTCAAGTTATGAGGTTTATAAGTTAGGGGTATTTTGGGAAAGTAAGATTACAGGTCATAAAATTATAGGTCCATTTCACCAACTTGCACACTTCAAATGTGAATCTTTTCAACATGAAACTTGCTCCAAATAGGGCCATTTGCATTACCAAATCATCTCTTGTCATGGTAGGGGCTTGGATTGAAGAATTGGGATTGGGATTTTTCATAAAGGAGGCTTAAAATGAGAAATTGAGAATTAATTGATTTGGAACTTGTTCAAAGCAAATTTATGCATTTTTTGAGTGCAATTGATGTTCTAAATTCAATGCCATTTTCACATTTACCATTTGAGTTCATTTGGTTAGCCATTTTCATAGTTTCTTCACCATGAAGCAACAAATTGGAAATCTACCATAGGATCAAAAACAAGGGCTAATTCTTGACCCTATGATTAACCAAAGCCATGTGCAATTGATTTGGATCAGAATTGAGGCATGTGCAGTGGGAAATTTGTGTGGGATGGCAAGCAAAAAAGTGAGCAAATATTGAAATTGCAATCTCACAATTTAGCCACAATTGGGCCCCCATTTGATGTTAAATCCAACATATAAGTGTTCTGGATGAAAAATGGGCAAAAAATTAGGTCATTTCGTGCAAGAGGAGTAAGAACGCATTTGAAAAACGTGGAGTGAAGTTGAAAAACGATTTTCCAGATTTAGCCATTTTCAAGCAAAATCAAGCAAAGCCAAAGCTTCCATGAAGTGTATGGAGTAATTCTGGAGAGTTTCTTCAAGCTTGAACACTTGTAGAACGTCCAACGGAGTCATTCCGTTAGGTAAGCTTCAACTCAAAATTTCTCACTATTTATACATCCATACTGTGCCATTTTCACATATTTGTGATCTGTGTATGTTGTAGATTGTTTCTGGTAACATTTGGTGTTTGTTTGTTGAAATTGTGGTGTTGACCTCCAAACTGTTTGCGCATGATTTGGTTTGTGTGTGTGTTGTTTTCGAAAATCATTGCTATATTCGTAATCTACGTGAAGTGTAGATCAGTTTTAACTTAATTTTCTTGCATTTTGGATAAGTGGTTGTGGCTGCGTAATTTTGTGTTGCCGGAGAGGGTGACCGGAGCCACCGTGCTCCGGTACCTGCAACTCCCTCCATTTTTGCTCCTTTCAAGAGGTAGGAGATGACCTTTAAACCGTGGATCTTGCTTACTTTTTATTTGGATGGTCCTGATTAAGACCCATTGTGTTCCTCCTTTGACCGTTCCACACCATGTCCACTTTTGAAATTCATTAATGCGTTGTCACAATGTAAACCACCTGATGAGATTACCAAGCCATCAAGCGCTTCGTGTTGCAGACCCACGGTACTCCCTGTTGAATTTGATGCACGTGAATGCCCATGTTTTTTTTCATTTTAGAATTTGTTTGATGGGCTTGTTACACGCCTTGCTTTTGACACCCCCGTTTGGCCCAATTCCAGATTTCCAACTAATCTCGTTTGCTATTTACATCATTGCCTTGTTATTTCTTTTATTTTCATTTCTTTTTTTTGTTTTATTTTTCTGTTTATAATTTAATTCATTATAAATAATTCCTCAATCATTTAAATACACCAAAAATAGGTTTTAGACACTTTGACTTGTCTTTTATTTTATCATATTTTTATTTTATTTTTTCAGTTTATTTTCATTTAAAAAAGAATTAATTAATTGGGGATGTTTTATTTGAATTAAATTGTAGCATTGTTTTCTCTTGATTTTATTTCTAGGTGTAAACTCCTTATTTTTGCATGAAAAGTTTTGTGCATTGCATTAACATGTTGAAGGATTTTTGCATATTTTTTTTCTGTTTTTTTATCAAGTTTTGCTTAGTGTTTTGGTTTGGTTTTGTGAACCTTTCCTTTTGCCCTAGTTTAGGGCATACCTTGTGTGTTTGTTTTCAATTGAGGTAGCTTTGGCTTGAGTTTTGATCTCTAATTTGGACCCCTGGTTCCTAACACCTTAGGGGCCTAATGAGATTTTATTTTGTATTTTTTAGGGGTTGTTTACTATTTTTCATGCCTTTTCCATTTCATGTTTACATTGTGTGATTATCTTTTACTTATGTGACTTAAGTGTTGACTTGTATGCTTGCTTTCTCTTGTGATGTGTTTTCCTTTGCATTTGTGCACTCTCTCCTCATCCCTCATTATGTCCTATGACTTTGGAATATTACTTAAGGTTGCTTGGTCCCTCCTTAGGAGGAACTTGAAGCTCACCTAAAGTAATGAATCCATGAGGACTTTTTCTCATTGTTTTTGTTACTTGTTTTTGATGCATCTCTTTCCTTTTTCTCTTTGCATCTTCATATGCATGCTTGGTTGAGATGAGCTTGTGGTAGCTACTTCCCCACACATGTTTTCCTCCCACTTTCATCTTATGTGTTCTTACTTGTTGCATTTGTGTTTGCATTCTTCATTTGCATTGTTTCCTTTATGGTCTCTTCTTCTTCTTTTGTCTTCCTTCCCTTAGGATTTCTAACCTCTCTTGTTCAAGAGAGGTTATGATAGACATTAGGGTTCTAACCATGCATGATAACATTAGGTAGTTCCCTTTCAAACTCAACTTTAGGTGCACTTTGCATGACAACTTCTAGGGTTTGGTCTAGGCCCCCTCTAGTTTGTCCCTTTCTCTTCTCATCTTCAAACAACTTCAATCCATCTAATAAAGATAATGAATGTTGTGCCATGAGCCTGGTACTTGGGAAATGGTGATTGAGTGGTTACCTCTCAATTGCCTAGGGTGTTTAGTATACGTTCTTAGGACGATATGCGACGCATTCGATCCTAGGTTTTAGACTTTGTTACAACATACATTATGGACACTCTAATTCAAAACACTTCTTCTCTAAAAAACACAAAAATACTTCAAACCTTTTTATCCTTCGGGATCTTAATCAGGAAAACCTTTTTTGTAAGCAAAAGTGTTGTTAACTTTCAGTCCTATCGCAAACGGTAACGCCTAAGTCTCCAATGGTCGAGCTGCATACACCAAACTGCTAGAACTGTCTGTTAACCCTACTCGGGTAAAACTTTTGAACAACTTGTGTTCTCGTTAGCCCGAACTACGTTTGCTATGATCTTTCATACCAGATGAAAGTACGTAGGCATAAGACGCGACGTCTTAGCGAGCAACCTTCCCTCTTTCTTTAGCCGTAGTTAGGCGAACTACGTTGACTCTGACTTTCCCATTGCACGAGGGAGTACGTAGGCACAAAGCAGCGATGCTCTTCCGAGTCCGTCCTTTTTCTTTTTCTTTTGTCCCTAAGGCATTAGCGTAGATAGTTTACACACCCTTTTATATAGACAACACATGCGTGGATCCCGTCGAGTACGACGGACGTGAGGGGTGCCCGTACCTTCCCCTTGCGTAACCGACTCCCGAACCTAGGACTTGGTTGCGATGACCTCGTCTTTTCCCGTTTTCGTCAGGTTTTTTCCGATTGTTTCCTTTCCCTTATTTGGAATAAATAACGATAGGTGGCGACTCTATTAGTCATTGCCGGCCTCTTTTTTCGCAGTAGCGACAGCTCTGCAAAAGTACATCTATCAAGGGATAGGAAAGTTGATGGCAGAACTAAATCTTACTTCAAAGTTCCAAATTCTCTACAGAGAACAAAAATTCCACTTGGGGATATGATATCATGACTTCATTGGTATGGATTTCCATCATGAATCTGAATTCTGATCAAAGAAGGCCTGTTCACTGGGAGAGTCATCTCAGGATTAGAGACTTCCGGGGATAAAATAAATATTCGCTTCATGGGGAAGTGTGGAGCTAGGCAGCTTCATGGAGAAAGTGTAGCAACTTTCTAGGGAAAGTACATCAACTTCTTGGGGAAAGTACATCAGCTTCCCTGGGGAAAATATCTTTACTTCTTATGGAGAATATGGCAATCTCCTGGGGAAAATTTCCTGAGGAAAGTATGGCAACTTCAGTGAGGAAAAGATGATTCCACTAGGGAGTGGGTCCTCAAATAATATGTATCACTTGGAAGATACTGGAGAGATTCTCTGCAGTCTTGAAGATCACTAGAGATTACCGGATCAGTCCAAAAGTGTTATCAGCTTAAGTTTCATTGGGGATTTGCGTTGAGGCAATGGTTTAAAAGTGCTTCTGCAACATTGAGACTTACTGGGGAATGAAGATGTCCTTCCGATATTTTTGCAAGTCAAAGCAACTTTATATATTTTCAAAAGCATTTTCAAAAATGTTTTTTTTAGTTTTAAAACTTTTCACTTTCAAAATATTATCAACAAATAACAATTTGCATAACAAAAATGAAAATAGAGATAGCATAAATGGAAAAATTGAATAGCAAAAGGTTTAATTTTATTGAAGAATGGTAGCTTGCTAATAGCAAAGCTCCATGGAAAATTACATTTGAAATTGGCAAATAGGGAAAGGTTACATTGAATCCAACGACCTCTACTGACTCTAATAACTAAGACTATCCAAAATCCTGCTTCTGACAAAAGCGGTTGGATTGGATTTGATCTTCTGATAAAGTTCTTTGATGATCGACGTCATCTGATGCAGTGAAATGCCTTTGTCCCTAATTTTTTCCTGGACCGCCCTTTCGGATTTTCAATCCACTGGGACGCTCATTTTTGCCTAAGCCGCCTTTTTAGGTTTTCAGCTTAGCGAGCTATTGTTCTTTTTATTTTCATCCCTAATTTTTTCCTGGATCTCCTTCATAGGTTATAATCCACTAGGATACCCATTGTTGCCTAAGTCGCCTTTCTAGGTTTTCGACTTAGCGAGTTATTTTAGGCATAATATTTTCTGACTGCATCAGAGTTCACAGGATGTGCAAGGTCTTCACCATCCATTGTTATGAGAATTAGCGATCCTCTGGAGAAGACTGTCTTCACAACAAATGGGCCTTCGTAGTTGGGCATCCATTTCCCACGCATGTCTTTATGAATTGGCAAGATTTTCTTGAGTATAAGTTCTCCTTGACGGAACTCACGGATTTGGACTTTCTTGTCAAAGGCTCTCTTCATCCATTTCTGGTATAACTGACCATGGCATATAGCTGTCATGCATTTCTCGTCGATGAGGTTCAACTGGTCAAATCTGTCTTGAACCCATTCGGCTTCATCAAGCTTGGTTTCCGTCAATACCCTTAAGGAAGGTAGTTAAACTTCGATGGGGAGGAAGGCGTCTATTCCATATACCAAAGGGAAAGGTGTTTCCCCTGTTGAAGTTCGCACTGAAGTTTTGTATTCATGCAAAGCAAATGGTAGCATTTCATGCCAATCTTTGTAAGTATTTACCATCTTTTGCAGGATTTTCTTGATATTTTTGTTCGCAGCTTCAACAACTCCATTTATTTTAGGACGGTAAGGAGAATAATTATGGTGCGCAATCTTGAAATTTTCGCATAACTCCTTCACGGTTCTATTGTTCAAATTGGTTCCATTATCTGTTATGATTCGGCTTGGAATTCCATAACGGCAGAGAATCTCTTTCTTGATGAAGCGGGCAACCACTTGCTTGGTCACGTTGGCATAAGAAGCAGCTTCTACCCATTTTATGAAGTAGTCGATGGCAACTAGAATGAATCGGTGACCGTTGGAAGCTTTAGGATCAATTTCCCCAATCATGTTAATGCCCCACATTAAGAAAGGCCACGATGAAGATAAAACATTCAACGGTGTTGGAGGTTCGTGGACCTTGACAGCATAAATTTGGCACTTATGGCATTTTCTAGCATATTGGATGCAATCCGGTTCCATGGTCATCCAATAATATCCATCTCTCAGAATCTTCTTGGACATAGCATAATTGTTGGTGTGGGTTCCAAAGGTTCCTTCATGAATCTCTTGAAGTAACATGTTTGCTTCACGTCTGTCAAAACATCTAAGCAGAACCATGTCGTAGTTTCTCTTGTATAACACATCATTGCTGAGGAAGAACTTGGATGCTAATCTTCTTAGAGTTTTCTTGTCAAGATTAGTATCATCGACTGGATACTCTTGCTTTAGCAGATCCACCTGCTCTTTGTGCGGTTGAAGTTCAGTGTACTCATACTCAACCAATTTTGCCAGCTCAGTGGGTACTTCAAAATCTTCTTCACCCTCATCTTCAGCTTGATAAATGGGTGAATCCTAGTCAGGAGTGAAATCAGGGTCATTGGATTCAACAAGGTTTGAGATAGCACTGAAATGTTTGAAGGCTATATTTTATTAAAATGAACAAGGAAAAATGCAAGAGAAAGAAAAATGCCTTTTTTGTAGTTTTTGAAAAGATTTCCAATTTCGTTTAAAATGGTAAAAGAAAAAAACAGAAAATGAAACAAAATAGAATTTAACAAAATGCATTTATTTAATATTCTTTTCAAAAGTGAAAAAGGTGTCCCTACAAAATGATCCAATAGCCTTGGGCATAACTATGAAATTTTTGAAAACAACAATTAAAAGGCATTAAATTCATTTGAAATGGGAAAAAACATGGGGATCTCTATAGCTTCCCAGTTGTTCAAAGCTGCATCACACTTGAATACCAGGTTGCTCAAGTCTTCATCTTCATTGTCATCATTGATAGCATTGACTTGGAAACCTCCTCTGACAAACACTTTTTGGATAGTCTTGGGACAACCTTTGACAATTGTAGAAGCTTTATCATGAGTTGGTTTGTAACCCAACCCGTGACGATTCATCTTGGTCTTGACATCTATCACTTTCCCCCAACCTTCAGGTATGCCCCTGTGGATTGTTGATTTGGTGCTCTTGAAAGATGCAAAAGATGGAGTACTCTGGCCCACTGTTTCTTCGACTTCCAATAGGACAGCATTGGCAATTTCAATTGCTTGGAAAGAAGTTTCCAAGGCATCTTCATCGGCCTCTATGTAACAGAATGAAGACAGGTTGCTTACCATCAAATCCTCTTCACCATGTATAATAACCATCTTTTCATCGACCACAAACTTTATCTTCTGATGTAAAGTTGAAGTTACAGCTCCAGCGGCGTGGATCCAAGGTCTTCCAAGTAAACAGTTGTAGTTAGGATTTATGTCAAGAACTTGGAATGTAATGTTGAAAACATGTGGTCCAATCAAGATCGGTAGCTCCACTTCTCCAATCACCGCCCTGCGAGAACCATCAAAAGCTTTGAATATCAAGGAAGTAGGCTTCATATCAGTTTCATTGTAAGCCAACTTGGTAAGAACTCTCTTGGGTAGGACATTCAAAAATGAACCGGTATCCACAAGCACCCTTGATAAGTTATCCTCCTAACATTCCACTGATACATGTAAGGCACGATTATGATTTTGACCTTCTCTTGGTAACTCCTCGTTGTCGAAGCCAAGAGTATTGCAGGCAGTAATGTTGGCAATTACACTATCAATTTGGACGGTAGTAATGTCTTGAGCGACATGAGCTTGAGCCAATATCTTCTGTAAAGAAGTTCAATGAGCAGGTGAAATCATCAGTAGAGATAAGATAGAAATCTTGGAAGGAGTCTGATGAAGCTGATTAATGACTTTGTAATCACTCTTCTTAATAATCCTCAAAAATTCAGCATCTTCATCATTGGTAGCTGCTTTTTTACCCTTGTCTTTGGAAAGCACAGTGGTAGTAGTTTCTTTAGGCGGAGCCTGGTTGAAATAGGGAGTATATATACGACCACTGCGTGTCATCTTGCTTGCCCCAACTATATTGGTCACATCTTCATTAACAGTCTTCAATTCATCCCTCGGAATAATTTTCCCAAATTCTTTGTCAATCATGGTCTCATCATATTTCCAGGGTACAACTTTAGGATCACTGAAATGAAATGGACTAGGCTTCTGAGTAATTACCGACTTCAGTTAATTCACTGTGGGAGTAACTGGCTTCGATATGTTGAACATAGGCTTTGGAGAACTTGATCTTGGCAAGTTGAAGACAGGCACTTTAACATTTGGCTCTGGTAAGTTGAAGATGGGCTCAATCACGACAATTTCATCCTTCTTCGCTCTACTAACCACTTGGGGAAAACCATCGTTGATCAATTTCTGAATATCATTCTGAACCAACAAACAGCCGTTGGTACTGACATCACAAACTGTACAATCATCATGGCAAGAAGACACTAAATTGGCTTCAAATAAATTCGAATGGAAAACCCGGGAGGGGTCTTGATCTTGGAAACATCAAGAATAAGGCTTTCATCAGATAGATCATCAATGGCATTAACTGACCCATGGTTAGGCAGAGGATTGCTCTTGACATTCGGCTAAGGATCATCAAAAGACAGAATCTTCTTTTCCATTAACTCCCTAACAAGATGCTTGAGAGCATAGCAGCTTTCTAGATCATGGCCAAGCACACCCTCGTGAAATAAACAATGAGCGGCAGGACTGTAATTAGCTGGCAGTGGATTTAGAGGTGTCCCCAAAGCTCTGGTAGTAATCAGACCTTGTTGCACTAGTGAAGGGTACAACTCGGTGAAAGTCGTCGGAATAGGAGGACACGACTACACGACTTGTATTGTCTCCTGTTCGGAACGTTCTGACGAGGTGTCTAATTCTTCGGATGTTGATAAGCAGGAGCATTGGACGCTCGTTAATAGTTGGAAGGAGCTTGTGCAGGATGATAACCAGGAGGTTGTTGATAGACCGGAGGCTGATAGACAGGAGTCGGTTGCACAGGATGATATGTAGGAATTTGTTGATTGAATGCAGGTGTAACAGAAGCTACATATGATTGTTGAGAAAACTGAACAGGATAAACTTGAGGTTGAACATAGTTTTGCTGATGCTGCCAAGGTTTATTTCTTCGTCGGCTTGCAGTCACAGCATTAGTTTCACATTCTTTCTTCTTCTGAGAACTAAATGAAGGTTTCTTTGCATGATCTTTAGAGCTTGAACTACCAGCAGTACTTGACATTTTACCACTTTTCAGACCCAATTCAACTTTCACACCAACAACAACAATGTCAGAGAAGTTTGCAGTCACACTACCAATCATTCTCTCATAGAAATATGGATGAACAGTGTCAACAAACCAATTAGCTAGCTCTTTCTCAGTCAAAGGAGGTTCTACTGGCGAAACAATTTCTCTCCACCTCTGAGCATACTCTTTGAATGATTCAGAACTCTTCTGGGACATACTCAGTAGTTGTCTTCTATCAGGAGACATATTCATATTGTATTTGTAATGTTTGATGAAAGCATCAGACAGATCTTAGAAACTCTTAATACGAGACTGATCCAGAGTTAAATACCACTTCGAGGAAGCACCCTTCAGACTGTCCTAGAAACAATGTATCATCAGTTTGTCGCTCTCAACATGAGCAGCCATTTTTTGATAATACATGATCAAGTGACTCTTCAGACATGTAGCACCTTCATAACGGTCAAAGCTGGGAGTTTTGAACTTCGGAGGAATCACCAGACCAGATACAAGACATATATCTCTGGCAGCAGCACCAAAGATTTGATCACCTTCCATCATTCTCAGCCTTTTATCAATAATTTCCACATTCTCTAGGAGTTTTTCATGATGTTCATCCTCATCTTCTTTCACATCAGGAATGTCATATATCGGTTCGTTGAAATACGGTTGCACATGAGTATGAACTGCAGCTGGTGCAAAAGTCGGAATCACTTGAGGAGCTTTAGAAACCAAAGGAACAACTGGTTGAACTGGTTGAGCAATAGGCACTGCAGCAGGAGTCGGCACAAAACCAGGTGGAAGACCATAAGGAGGTACATTTGCAGCAGTAACAGATGGTTGAGGATCCACAACAACATTGGTAATCTTAGAAACAACAGTAGGTTGAGTATTCATCTTTGCATTAATAACCTGTAGCATCTCCATAATCTGCCCCACACTTCCTCAAAGATCTTCTAGTTCATTGCTGACACGATCAAGCTCTTGATTTTGTTCCGCCATCTTTTTCCAAACTCAAGCTCTGGTGTTGTACTGATGCAGAGGACTTAGGATGACAGAATTTGACAGCGAGAGAACCGAGAATAAGAAATCGGAAGAAAAATGCAAATGCAAAAGCAAGGATCCAATGCGATACAACGGTTTCAAGAATTTCAATGGTCAATTGTAAATATTTTTCTTAGGAAAGTTGAAAAAGTTTTAGATTTAGAAAAAGAAGATTTTTTTGAATTTGCAAAGGACTGACATTTGAATTCCTTGAAACCAGGAATGTCATGATGCTGGGATGCAATGCACAAACACACAAAAGCAAACAAAAGTCCTAGGTTAGAGGAACATGGGTAAGGAGCCAAGGTCTACCCATCCCGAAAGGAAAGTACTAGGGGTTAATTATACCTGCAGAACAAGGATTCTAAAGAGGTTCCCAAAGTCATTAGTTCATATTTCGGATATTATCAATTTCCCGACTAACTCTGTGGTTAATAATATTTTCAAGAGAACCTCTTTTGAGTCTAGTATCGCGTAGCAACTATTTCGGGACTACTCCCTCATAGCCATCACACTACATCCTAGTAAGGCCAAAGTTGTGTTTAGGTAACTATGGTCCCCAGTATCACAAGCTCCAAGGTCGAAAATAGTGAATGTTTTCACGACTACTCATTCAACAATACTGTTTTTGAGAGGGCCTCAACTGAGCGGTGATTCTCAAATCAGCTTGGTCGGGACTCACTCCCTATAAGCCTCGTCAAATATATCACCTTCCTATAAAAATTACGTTCAAGTCCGGGTGTAGGACTTATCTCACAACAATGATACCCAAGCAAGATACAACAAAAATATATACAAGCAGATAATAAAGCAAATAGCAAGCATAAAAAACAAGATAGGGATAACCCTCAAAAAGATATATGACTCCTCAGTGAAGTCGCCATTTTCTATTACCGTGAGAATAGGATATCAAATTATTAATTAACTTGAATTGCAATCTTAGTTCACAACCGGACTTTTATTTATCCGAAGGAAAGGTTAAAGAAAGGAAAAACCCTATTTTGCATCGTAAACACAATGCGGGGAGAGATCTAGGGTTCGGGGGTTGGTTAAGCTTAGGGAAGGTATTAGCATCCTAAACTTATGTAGTACTCTACAGGAACCTCTTGTTTAAAATATGTTATTGCTAATGGTTATCTGTTTAAAGGGTAATGCTAAGGGTTAAAGGTAAAGAAGGACCTAAAGGTTAGTCCTAAGTATACTCTCCAAGACTCGCATCTTGTGCCTACGTATCCGAGGTAAGAATCAGAGTAATTGTAGTTCCCCTCACAGAGGAATGAAGAGGAACTTCTTGACTGTAGCCAAGGTTCCAGAGGGAATTAAACATTCATAGGGAAGCGCTTACTTGGAGTGCGGCGACTCCTATTCTACGTTGAAAAGTTGAATTGAAAAGGGTAAGTAAGTATTCCACGGTGGGAACTTACATGGAGTGCGGAGACTCTTAATCCTAAAGCTAGGATAAAGGGGTGGATGACCACGGCGGGACGCCTAAGCATGAGTACGGTGACTCAAAGTCTTAAGGATGGGAAAAGGTAAGGGAGTGTCCACGGCGGGACGCCTAAGCACGCGTACGACGACTCAGATATTAAGGCTAAGATAGGGGGAGGTGAAGGCATTGACACGGCGGTCAAATGGGGTAATCTTTCCTTCAGAAGGAATAAGCAGTAAGCGGACAAATGTAAAAAGGTAGCATGATATATGAATAACGGTGATGAATATGGAGATGTGAGTTGTAACACCCCACTTTACCCCGTACGTGTAATATAATAAATATATATAAACAATTCATGAAATTCATCAGAGTTCTCCAACACAGTGGGATATCACACTAAGTCACTTCATTTCATTAAAATAATCAATATTATTTAGTTTTCAAGTAAGCAGCGGAATACAAATCAATTCTCCAATATAATTCTCCTCGACACGAGGTCATACAACATAAGTCCAATAAATGAAGATACGTAACAATAAACAAATAAAGTAGTCAAATAACAACGTAATCCCGTCATCCCATGTTACGTATCAGAGTGACTCCTAAGACTCGATCAAATAGCAACACACTCCAAGCACTACTCAGGTACCTGGTCACCTGTACTCCCAAGAGAGCACAGACACAACAACAAAAAGGGGTGAGAACTACATTCAATAAATAAACAGTGAAATACACATGCTAAGGAGTAGTTACACACCACACATACAATCATACATAATTAACACTCATACAAGTGCCACCTCAATCACTTGGCATTCATAACCCACACTCAATTACAGTAATGTAATGTGACTCACTGACTCGACACAATGCATGTGGTACCATCACAAACTCATACGGTTCACACTAGAACCCGATTCCCGTCGGAATCCGGATAAGTCGTATATACGTTCCTATGAACTACAACTTATCTCCACAACGACTTCCACATTGAAGTCCGGATGAAACTAGGCACCCATCATGGATTCCCACCTAGCATCTCCACAAGACACATGATATGAAATGCATGTCAACACAATTATGCAATGTAATACATCATGCATAATTCACGATCAATCTTGATCCACACGAGCCATCCTCTTACCGTAATCCTCTCGGGAATTACCACAATCACACAAGATTGTCCATATTCGACCATCTTGACCCACGTCCATCAAAACACCAAGACATCATTAAACCAGAACATGATTCGTTACTAAAACATATACACAATTCACTTCTCAAATATAATTAGATATAAAATATTGGGAAAACAATTCCATTATCTATCCTATGTTATAGCTCTGTTCATTAGCTTTCCAACGCTTCGAACGGGGGTCAAAACAGACTTAGGGATCCAAAGTTACGTCCAAAACAGTTTCGACCGAAAACATGAACATCCGTGACGGACAGAAAGACGCTGTTACGCTCCGAAACTGATTTTCGCTCAATTATTCTTGCGAATTACTTACTCAAAGCACTCAAAACATCACTAAAACATTCCTAAGATTATACGGCAATAACGACACAACTTCTATGGTTTATTCTGCTCATCTGGCAACATTTGCAACACATAAAGCACTATTTCCTGCAATTGCTCTAAGTACTTTAGAGTTACTCACATTTGAATATTCTTATTCTTATAAGGACAACATATCACAAATTTTCCTTCAATTACACCCTATGGCATTTAAGTTACTTACTATCTAATATTTAACCGGGGTCAGACATATAACAATGTCAAGGTTCTGGCCACAAAAGTCCAATTTCCCATAAGTTTTTCCTATATTAATATTCAACGATACATATCATTTGGCCATTTGGTCATAACCTCAGATTCTTACGGTGACCTCCCTATTTCCCACAATTAACCTAAATCTCTAAACCTTAGGGAAACCTTAGAGCATCGTACTAATAATGATATAACACATTCATTTCTACATATTTGCCCAAATCCCTAAAAGTTCAGATTTCCAGATCTACTACTCACTAGTATTCTATGATAGCATTGAGGATTTCTCACACGAATTCCGTATTAATTCTGGTTTCGGATACACAAAACATCATACAAACAATATTCAACAATAACAGAAAATTTGAGAACAAATCAAGTTACGAAAATTGGATTCAAGGATCCTCAAGAACACATAATTCCTATGAGAGAAAGGACCTCTCACTACTCTCTCATGTTAATTCACCCATATTGAAATCCATTCTCCCCCTTACCTCGATTAATTGCTCAATCGTTGAAGAATCTTGAAGGATTGACAGCCCTAGCCTCCTTCTCTTCCTCCTTGTTCTTCTTCTCACTTTTTCTCCCAAAATCTTTCTCTGGCCGTTTATCGTGTTCTAATTCTCTTTCCCCAAAAAACTTCTCTATTTCCTTTAATCCCTTTTTTCTTATTTTATTATTTAAATCCTATAATAATAATAATAATAATAATAATAATAATAATAATAATAATAATAATAATAATAATAATAATAATAATAATAATAATAATAATAATATTCTCCCACTAATAATAATATTCATACTAATAGTAATAATATGAATAATAATAATATTCTACTAAATAATATTATTAATACGAATAATATTAATAATAATAATAATAATAATAATAATAATAATAATAATAATAATAGTCTCATTAACATTATTATTAATAATAATTGGAATAATATTAATCACTATAATGCTCTCAATATCATAATTAACTTACTTCTTTATCTAGGTCCATAGTACCCCAACTAAGGTCACCTCTCTCCCTTACTCCTAACCTCATACCCTTAATTAAGGACACCACACAACTACACATCACAGAAAATACCAAAGCGACTGAATAATTTAAATGGGGTGTTACAACTCTCCCCCACTTAAAATATTTTCGTCCTCGAAAATGTATCTGATGAGAACAGTTCCGGATACGACTCTCGCATCTTGCTCTCAAGCCAATTCATTCCTAAAATAACATCCAACTCGCTGAGTGGTAAACAAATCAAGTCCACTCCAAAATCCTTACCAAAGATCGATACTGGACAATCCAAACACACAAGAGATGTAGTGACTGACCCAATAGATGAAGTATCAATCACCATCCCTCTAGTCAAAGTAGACGGCGCAAGCCCCAGTCTCTTTACACAATCCACAAAAATAAACGAGTGGGTTGCACCCGTATCAATAATAACAATCAAAGGAGTGTCATGAATGTAACACGGAAACACAGGTTAGAAACACACATGACTATAAACATCCTATAGTCAGACTCTACTACAACACTGGCCGGACGAACCAATCTGCTCTGATACCAATTGTAACACCCCATTTTACCCCGTACGCGTAATATAATAAATATATAGAAATAATTCATGAAATTCATCAGAGTTCTCCAACACAGTGGGATATCACACTAAGTCACTTCATTTCATTAAAATAATCAATATAATTTAGTTTTCAAGTAAGCAGCGGAATACAAATCAATTCTACAATATAATTCTCCTCGACACGAGGTCATACAACATAAGTCCAATAAATGAAGATACGTAACAATAAACAAATAAAGTAGTCAAATAACAACATAATCCCGTCATCCCATGTTACGTATCAGAGCGACTCCTAAGACTCGATCAAATAGTAACACACTCCAAGCACTACTCAGGTACCTGGTCACCTGTACTCCCAAGAGAGCACAGACACAACAACAAAAAGGGGTGAGAACTACATTCAATAAATAAACGGTGAAATACACATGCTAAGGAGTAGTTACACACCACACATACAATCATACATAATTAACGCACATACACGTGCCACCTCAATCACTTGGCATTCATAGCCCACACTCAATTACAATAATGCAATGTGACTCACTGACTCGACACAATGCATGTGGTACCAACACAATCTCATACAGTTCACATTAGAACCTGATTCCCGTCGGAATCCGGATAAGTCGTATATACGTTCCTATGAACTACAACTTATCTCCACAACGACTTCCACATTGAAGTCCGGATGAAACTAGGCACCCATCATGGATTCCCACCTAGCCATCTCCACAAGACACATGATATGAAATGCATGTCAACACAATTATGCAATGTAATACATCATGCATAATTCACGATCAATCTTGATCCACACGAGCCATCCGCTCACCGTAATCCTCTCGAGAATTACCACAATCACACAAGATTCTCCATATTCGACCATCTTGGCCCACATCCATCAAAACACCAAGACATCATTGAACCAGAACATGATTCGTTACTAAAGCATATACACAATTGACTTCTCAAATATAATTAGATATAAAATATTGGGAAAAATATTCTATTATCTATCCTATGTTATAACTCTGTTCATTAGCTTTCCAACGCTTCGAACGGGGGTCAAAACGGACTTACGGATCCAAAGTTACGTCCAAAACAGTTTCCACCGAAAACATGAACATCTGTGACGGACAGAAAGACACTGTTACGCTCCGGAACTGATTTTCGCTCAATTATTCTTGCGAATTACTTACTCAAAGCACTCAAAACATCACTAAAACATTCCTAAGGTTATACGGTAATAACGACACAACTTCTATGGTTTATTATACTCATCTAACAACATTTGCAACACATAAAACACTATTTCCTGCAATTGCTCTGAGTACTTCAGAGTTACTCACATTTGAATATTCTTATTCCTATAAGGACAACATATCAAAATTTTTCCTTCAATTACACCCTACGGCATTTAAGTTACTTACTATCTAATATTTAACCCTTCAGGGTCAGACATATAACAATGTCAAGGTTCTGGCCACGAAAGTCCAATTTCCCATAAGTTTTTCCTATATTAATATTCAACGATACATATCGTTTGGCCATTTGGTCATAACCTCAGATTCTTACGGTTACCTCCCTATTTCCCACAATTAACCTAAATCTCTAAACCTTAGGGAAACCTTAGAGCATCGTACTAATAATGATATAACACATTCATTTCTACATATTTGCCCAAATCCCTAAAAGTTCAGATTTCCATATCTACTACTCACTAGTATTCTATGACAGCATCAAGGATTTCTCACACGAATTCCGTATTAATTCTGGTCTCGGATACACAAAATATCATACAAACAGTATTCAACAATAACAGAAAATTTGAGAACAAATCAAGTTACGAAAATTGGATTCAAGGATCCTCAAGAACACATAATTCTTATGAGAGAAAGGACCTCTCACTACCCTCTCATTTTAATTCACCCATATTGAAATCCATTCTCCCCCCTTACCCCGATTAATTGCTCAATTGTTGAAGAATCTTGAAGGATTGACAGCCCTAGCCTCCTTGTTCTTCTTCTCACTTTTTCTCCCAAAATCTTTCTCTGGCCGTTTATCGTGTTCTAATTCTCTTTCCCCAAAAAACTTCTCTATTTCCTTTAATCCCTTTTTTCTTATTTTATTATTTAAATCCTATAATAATAATAATAATAATAATAATAATAATAATAATAATAATAATAATAATAATAATAATAATAATAATAATAATAATAATAATAATACTAATATTATTCTCCCACTAATAATAATATTCATACTAATAGTAATAATATGAATAATAATAATATTCCACCAAATAATATTATTAATACGAATAATAATAATAATAATAATAATAATAATAATAATAATAATAATAATAATAATAATAATAATAATAATAGTCTCATTAACATTATTATTAATAATAATTGGAATAATATTAATCACTATAATGCTCTCAATATCATAATTAACTTACTTCTTTATCTAGGTCCATAGTACCCTAACTAAGGTGACCTCTCTCCCTTACTCCTAACCTCATACCCTTAATTAAGGACACCACATAACTACACATCACAGAAAATACCAAAACGACTGAATAATTTAAATGGGGTGTTACATGAGTATTGTACAAAGTAAATGGTTAGAAATTAAAGATAAATTGGGTGATGTTAGAACCGGATTAAGGAAATGGTTAGATAAATTGAAATGGTGAAATTGATTTGATTTAGCAGTTAGAAATTAAATTGTTAATTGTTTTTGAATTGAAAATTGAATCAAAGTTATAAGATGATATTGGAAATTAAATAATAAGGATTGAATTAGCTAAAAAAAGGTTTTATTTATTTTTTAAGGAAAAATGAATTAAAAGCTCTAAGTTATTTTAGAAAATAAAATATTTTTGGATTTTACATAAATATTTGTTTTTTTTTATCGTTTTATTATTACTAAATTATTTTTCAGATTTTATTAAATTGATTAGTTAGTTAGTGGGTTAGTGTTAGTTAGTATTTTATTATAGTTTCAATATTACACAAAAAACAGAAATTGATAAAACAAAATAAATAGAATGGGTTGGGCTGGGTGATAAAATCCCAGACCCAACCCGGTACGCTAAGCAACAAAAGGGGTGAGATTGGGTTTCTAAAAGAAACCCTAGAGTGAGAACACCCCAAAACGGCTCCCCTCTCCCTTAATCTCTCTTCTCTGTCCACGAAACTCAGTTCCTCCTCTTCTTCTTGCATGCGAATTTTTTCTTCTCTTTCTCTGATATTTCTTCTTCTACTTATGATTTCCTGAAAGAAAAAAAAAGAACACAAAATGGGTTACGCTCGCTTGTGGTTCTTACGGATTCTTTGATGCTTATGGTTGTTGGTGATGAATTTGGACGATGATGAAGCTTATTGCTCTGAGTCCTGGGTTTTGTGTTTGCGGTTTGTGGCTTTGAACATTGATGATGGCTTTCCAATTTGAGTTTTGAGGATTTGATTTTCGTGGGTTTTCACGGACGGGTTTTGTTCTTGAGGACCGATGATGAACTTTTGTTCTGAGATTGTTGTGATGATTTTGGATGATTTTTGGATGGTGATGTTCTTTGAGTTTGGATCTGTGATGATATGGTTGTTTTAAGCTGTGATTTTTCAGATCCTGTTTGCTTGAGGCTTTGTGGATCTGTTTGAGTTTTTAACTGATGATTTTCGGCCCCTTCGAACTTCTGTTCTTGTTCCTCTTTATATAACTTGATTTTTTTTAAAACAAAATGAAGGATTAACACGATTTACTTTTTTAAAATAACATGTCTGGACATGTTGGTGATGATTTCCTATTTCGTTTTTGGCTGTTTGTTGCCTCCGGATTATTGATGGTGATTTTTGCCATTTCTGGACATTGCTTTGATGATGAAGGATATTTGTTCATTGAAAGAAATCCATTTCGTGATTTTATATTTTATTGGTGATGTTTGTTTCCATTTTCATGGAAAATTGATGGCTGATAACATCCTCTTCGATTTTCGGAATTATTGATGCTGTTGCATTTGAGGCTGTTGGATTTTCCTTTTTCGGTTTTGGACATTGATGGTGAACCATGTTTGTTTCTTTGAACCGTGTTTGGAAAGCCACTTTTTCTAAAACTCTTTATTCCTAGATTGTTCAGATTATTGCCTTGATTTTAGTAGGAGCTGGAAGTTTGGTAGCACTTGATGTTGCCCTTCTGAATTACCTGATGATGATTTTTTTAATCTGAGGCTTTTAAATTAAATCGAATATCCTTAACATTCGTTCACTGCTGTTTTGGTGTTTGCAGGTCCTAGGCAAGTTATGGAGCTTGAAGAATTTTGGGAAAAAAATCATGGAGGCTTCGAAGATAGGACTTAAGATCAGAAACTGTAAAAATATTGTAACCTATAATAAGATGTAAACTTGAACATATTTGTAAAGACTTGAATTTCGTAATAGAATTCGGATTTGAAAATGTATATGAATTCAAAATCTTGAATAAAAATATGAACTCAATTTCTCTTGAATTTAATTGCAACCCACGTCCTATTACGAACAACTTTGGATTTCAAAATTCGAATTTGAAGCATCTGAAACTTGCGATAACTTGAAACCAAATGATGTCCATTGTGAATTTGATGCAACCCCTAAATCCTAGCCCAAACCATAACCTTGAAGATTAATTTGCAACTCGTGAACTGTATCTTGATATCTTGAATAAGTGAAATCACATGAACAATGTTTTGAACTTGACTATTCAGATGGAGAATCTCTCTCAGTGATTTTACAAAACTTATGAATAAAGGCCAAGTCCTGTTTACAAAATCCTTTGAACCAGAGGACCATCTGTAACGTCACCCACCGCAGAATTCTCAGTAATCTTCTAATGATCACAGCTCAAGATCCATGAGTAGAAAACAACTTAATCTCAATCCTTTCTGGAGGAATCTAAAAGAAACCATGGAGGAAAAATGGCCCTGTTCTAACTGAAGATCACAATCATAGGGGTATGTCTACTTTACTTCGACACACCTTGCAAAGACTAGAACGCCCATAAAGTCTTGAATCTCCTACAGCAAACCTGTCCTCATAAGACAAAACGCACAAATTGGTTAAACAGTTAGTTAAAACGAAAGATAAAACAAAATGAAATGCAAATGATCACTAAATCTAAGGGTAAAATTTGGGGTGCAATAGTTGCCCTATTTAAATAACTTCACCAGATGATTTGAGCGATGAAGCTCGAGAAATCATGGTGAAAGGGATTTAAATATGGATAACCAAAATATTTTCCCTTAGATGCAGTAATATGCAATGCTATGGACAAACAAGACTAAAATGATGACAATGCCATGAACTCTAAATATGATGCATATGATGGAAATGATAAATGCAAGGATGTAGACGAAACGACGACACCAGGGAAAGACGCAATGAGTAACCGCTCATTGGGGATGACAACATACTGGGGAACAATACGAAACTGGGGAAATCTAAAGTGATGGACCAACAGGTTCAAGCATGACCAGTTGTCACTTTAGAAAGAAAGATAAGGAGAGATCCTCAATTGAGATGGCACCGGCAAGACGGCCTCCACTGGGGAAAATATCCAGAGTAGCTGCTCAACAGGTTCAGGCATGACCGGCTGACACTCTAGGAAGAAAAACAAAAAGAGATCCTCAATGAAGATGGCACCGGCAAGACGGCCTCCACTAGGGAGATATCCAGAGTAGCGACTCAACAAGTTCAAGCATGACTGACTGACACTCTAGGATAAAATGGTAACAGGATCCACATGGCAGTAGGATCATGTAAATAAAATGTTGGAGTCTTCAATCATGAAATAACATCCAAGCTCTGGAAATTCCTTAAACGAAGAGATCAAAAGGGATCTTCAGGAACCATCAGAAAATGTATAGAGTAAAAACTCTTCTGTATGCCAAAATAATTGGACTTTAATGGGGGAATGCCCTAATAAGCTTCTCGAGAGAGACTGCCACTTATCGTTGAAAGGGACTTACACCACCAAATTGGATAAGCTTCTCAAATAAAGACACTGCCACTTATCTGAAAAGATAACAATGATAAGCTTCTCATAGGAGACCGCCACTTATCTGGGGATACGGAAAAATGATAAGCTTCTCGGGAGAGACTGCCACTTATCTGGAAAAGGTAATGGAAACAAGCTTCTCGAGGGAGATGGCCACTTGTTGCTGGTATAATGAAGATATGAATAAGCTTCTCAAGCGAGACTGTCACTTATCGGTGCTGTAAAATGGTAATGATAAGCTTCTCGGGTGAGACTGCCGCTTACTGGGGAGCAATGATACAATGATAAGCTTCTCGGAATGAGACTGCCACTTATCCGCAAAATTCTTAGTAATCTTCTAATGATCATAGATCAAGACCCATAAGTAGAAAAAAACTTAATCTCAATCCTTTCTGGAGGAATCTCAAAGAAACCTTGGAGGAAAAATGTCCCTGTTCTGACTGAAGATCATAATCATAGGGGTACGTCTACTTTACTTCGACACACCTTGCAAAGATTAGAACACCCATAAAGTCTTGAATCTCCTACAGCATACCTGTCCTCATAAAATAAAACAGACAAACTGGTTAAACGGTTAGTTAAAACGAAAGATAAAACAAAATGAAATGCAAATGATCACTAAATTTAAGGGTAAAATTTAGGGTGCAACAATGGGATTGGATAGCACGAAGATTCGTACTTTCAATGATCTTGGTGAAGCCTTCGTAAGACAATACAAATACAACCTAGACATGGCTCCTGACAAAGATCAACTCAGGGCTATGTCTCAAAAAGAAAAGGAAAGTTTCAAAGAGTATGCTCAGAGATGGCGTGAAGTTGCCGCCTAGATCTACTCTCCTCTCAAGGAGAAAGAAATAACAAACATATATCTGAAAACCCTGAGTCCTTTCTATTATGGTCGCATGATCACAAGCACACCCAATGATCTCATTGAGATGGTGAACATGGGGGTACGACTTGAGGAAGCAGCCCGAGAGGGACGTTTGACTAAGGATGCAGAACCATCCAGTAGTATCAAGAAACATAAAAGTGGGTTCCAAAAGAAAAAAAGAACAATACGCCAGCACTATCTTACAAAGCCAGCAAATACGAAGGTACCAACAATGACAGGTAGAAACAATATCTCATGTTATCAACGTAGTACCAACTCCAACCTACCAGCCACCATTCTCTCAGAATCAGTAGTCTAATCCACAATATCAACATCAACATCAGCAACAACAACCATAATACCAGCAATGGCAGCAACAACCTTCATAAAGGCTCACCCACAATGCAACACTAATAATCGTATTCAAAGGACACCCAACTTTTATCCCATACCAATGACATATACATAGCTATTCCCAGCTTCGTTAGAAAAGGGTTATGTTCAAACCAAATCTCCTCCAATCATCCCAAAGGATCCTCCCTATTGGTTTAAAGCTGACCAATTATGTACCTGTTGTCGCAACTACAAAAATTACCCGGCAGAAAAATAGAAGGGTCGCCACCAAACGTTATTTATCCCAAAGAGAGGGAAAGAAAACGATCGAAGAAAACCTGAAGAACAGGAGAAGACAAGGTCATCGCAACCAAATCTTGGGTTCGGGAGTTGGTTACGCAAGGGAAAGGTATTAGCACCCCTCATGTCTGTTGTACTCAACGGGATCCACGCTTGTTGTCTAAATAAAGGGTGTGTTTGTCTAAAAACTATTGCTAAACAGAAACGAGAAAAAAAGAAGGAGACTCAATAGGACATCGCCTCCCTATGCCTACGTATTCCCTCGTGCAATGGGAAAGTCAAAGTCAACGTAGTTCGGAAAACTATGGGTGAAGGGGGGAAGGTTGTTTGCCAAGACATTGTTGTATTATGCCTACGTATCCTCATCTAGTATGAGAAATCAGAGCAAACTTAGTTCGGGTAAACTAGACCACATGTTGATTAAGTGTTTTTTATGAACGACGTTAAGTTCCCATTCCAGCAATTAGGGTTGACGCCTATTTGCGATAGAACGAAAAAGTAACATATTCTTTTCTGAAAATGATTTTGAAACAAAAATCCCGGAGGATAAAAGGTTTGAATTTGGTTTGTGAGTTTTAGTGAAGTGAATTAGTTTGTTTGAGATTCACGTTGCACTAAAGACTATGACATAGGAGCGAATGTGTCGCATATCTCCCAAAGGGCATACACTAAACACTATAGACAGGTGAGGAGAAACCCCTCACTCATCATTTCCCATGTGTTTAAGTTTCATAGCATACAACGTTCATCGTATTTATTAGATGAGTTAGAAGGAGTTTTGAGATGAGAAGAGAGACGCACGGAAGGTCTAAGAGAAACTCAACCCTAACGTTGTCATGCACAATGGTCCTAAAGTTGGGATGCGAAAGGAGATTCTATCCTAATGTTAGCATGCAAAAGATGGACCTAAGGTTGAGGTTGAACGGGACTAGCCTACTTGTTATCATGTTCGGGTTGCACTCCTAATGTCTATCCTACTCCAAATTTAATCAGAAATTAAATTGGAATAAGAATCCTAAGGCAACATGCGAAGGCAAAGCAAAAAGCAAAAAAACAAGGCAAAAACAACAGCTACAACAACACTTCCTGCACAAAACAGCAATAAAATCCAGCACACAAGAAAGACAGCCTATAACAGCACATGTTTTAACACAAAAGTAGGTGTAAAAGGCAGGCATCAAGCAAGCAAGGCAAGGACAACATGCAAAAATTAGAATAAGAACAACTGTGAAAAGCGGGGAAGTAAGCAAGCAAGCATGATTTAATGCAATCAAGCATAAGCAAACACTAATCGTGGATATATATCATGCAAGTATGGACATGCTTCATTAATCAAACATAATTGATCAACAACATTTCATCATTAAGAATCAACAAGATCATCATGTTTTTCAATTCAAATCAAACAATCAAACAATCAAACAGACATGTAACAAACGGAATTGGCAATAAGTGCAAACATGCAACAAACATCCAGCAAGATGATCAACAATGATAATCGATTAACATGATCTAAGAAAGAAAGGCGTGCGATCATTTATCAAGCAACATGAACATGTTAAGCGTTCAAACAGAAATCAGAAGTTACGCGTCGAAGAATCCAAATCAAACATTCAAGAATGATGAAATATGTCAAAAAAAAAACAATCCACATAAGTGCATCACATCAATCCATGAAGTTCATATATGAAAAGGAACTTAAACAAGCGAGAAAATGCAAGAAACACACATTCTTCCTCAATGGTAATCGGTTACCAAAATCAAGTAATCGGTTACCTGTTGAAAAAAAACTCAGAAACGTGGAATTTGTGCAGGGTAATCGGTTACTTGCTAATGGTAATTGGTTACTACTGAGACAGAAACAGAAAAACAACTTAAAATCATCTTTTAACACCAAATGACTTATCCAATCACCCACATGATCATATAACACAATTATGCACGAATTTAACATCAAGAATCAGTGATCACACATCTGGTAAACACAATCAAACATTGAGATCACAAATCACAAAGATCAAAATCATCAAAATGGATCAAAGTGCATCAAAAGCCATGAATATACATTGTGATTATGCAAATAAGCTCAAAAGAGAATTGGATCTAGAATTCACCAACCTTCAAAGACGATATTTGTTTTGGTAAGTGTTGATTTACTTGAAACTAACAGATCCAAGCTAGAAACCCAGAGAATCTTCAAGATCCAAGAGCTTCCTTATAGTAGTCGTGAAGAACAAGCAAAATCAAGCCAAGATTGATCCAAAAGCACTTCAAATCTAGCTTCTAAAATCAGATCTCAATTCAAATGAAAATTGAGTGATGAATTGAAGATAATGGAGATGAATGAAGGAGGTTTAGCTCTAGAATTAATGGATTCCAATGTAGAATCAATGAAGTCAAGTGGAAAGAGCTTTAATGAAGGTTTTGGGAGTGAAAAAGTTGAGAGAAAGTTGAGAGAATTCGAGAGCAAATTCTAAAATTGAGATGAAAAATGAGAGTGAAATGGTGTGAATTAGTGAGATTTGGAGAAAATACACTTAAATAAGCTCTAGGTTAGGAATCAAAATATGGTTTGGAATGTGGATTAGTATTTGGAATGGAAATTAAGAGTGGAATTAAGAATGGAGTGTTTGAAATTTGGAGGGAAATGGTGAAAATTGAAACAATTCTAGATCCTTCCAATGATGATCATGTGAAATCAATGGTTGAAAATGATTGGAAAATTTGCAATGCTGAAAATTCAAATTTCTAGGCAAGTTTCGCCCAGGGTAACCGATTACCCATATGTGGTAATCGGTTACCACATTCAAAATTTTCAAAAATGGCGCCAATGGAAGGAATCCTGTATAATTACCTGTTATCCTCTGTTCTGAGCCCCATTAAGCCTCTGTAACTTGTCCTTGGATATTATAACTGTGAGAACTCCCGAAATAGCATGCACACCGTCTCCTGAGATGAAAATAACCTGTTGAATAAAATAAAATCGATCGCTCGATCGCTGGGCAAAATAAATGTCGGAGTCTCTGGTGCTTGCTGTTTAAACTCTTGCGATGAAAGGGAACCATGAGCCATAGAAATAACTTGATCCCATGTATCGAGAACCAATGTCATGATATGCAGAAATGAAAAATGCAAAGAAACATAAGTCAGTAAATCCAGAAACCATGAGGAAAAGTTTGAGGTGCTACAGCTGCCCCTATTCAATCGACTTGAACCTGAAGGGATGATAACAACAACTTTCAAAAATTCAGGGTGCACGACGATTGAATACCAAAGCAACCCAGAAATTTGCAGCCTGTAGGGATGCAAAACAGCGAATACCAACCAAAAGTTGGGATGCGACACGCTGAGGATAATAATCCAAGATGAACAAAATATCAACCAAAAGTTAGAATAAAGCGAAGGATACCAACCAAGGATAAACAACCAAAGGATACCAACCAAGAGTTGAGATAATGAGAATGTCGACCAAAGGTAATCTTCTAGGGACAAAACTCAAATCAAGAACCTGCAGGACGTACAATCAACGAACTTACAACCTGAGGGAAAAGACAACTCCAATGGGGACGAAGAGAAACCTAAATAGACAACTCTGCGGGGAAGGATATCTATCAGGAGATAATAACTAAAGGATACCAACCAAGGGATAAACAACCAAAGGATACCAACCAAACGTAACCTTCTGGGGACAAAACTCAAATCAAGAACCTGCAGGACGTACAATCAACGGACTTACAACCTGAGGGAAAAGACAACTCCACTTGGGACGAAGAGAAGTCTAAACAGACAACTCTGCGGGGAAGAATATCTATCAGAAGATAATAACCAAAGGATACCAACCAAAAGATGGGATAAAGGTTACTCCTTGGGATAAAAATCGAACACTATCAACCAAGAGTTGGAATAACAAAGGCTACTGATCAGTGCATATTTATGCACATTCTCCTACATTTTTACTTAGGCATTTCTTTATTTTATTTTGCTTATTATTATATTTTATTATGTTTTCATATTTTATTTTATTTTTGGTTTAATTTAATTTTCGCACTTATTTTTCAGCTTTAGCAGTCTGCACGGAAACGATCATAATTGGAGCTCCAGGAATCCGTTTGAGGCGTTCTAAAAATCGCCGGAAAGCTAAGAGAGAGAGCTACGACTTTCGTGTTGGAGTCGAAGTCAGATTCGGAGCTCAAAATTCCAGAATTTCGTTTCAAGTTACAGCATTAGAATTTTATTGGTCATGTTGTTGGCCTGGGTTATATTTTTGACCCAGTTGGGTTTTGAACCGGATCCATTTTTTATCTTTTTAAGGAGAACGTGTGTACTGTTCACGCGGTTACTATTCATGCAAAAAAATATTGTAGAGGTTTTACGAATCCTATGGAGAACTAATCGCTCTGAGTCGGTCTACCATCATTCAGGTTCCAACACTTGAGATTATTATAATATTATTACTATTTGTTAATTCCGTTCAATAATTTTATGCTCTTGTATGCTTAATTTGATTTCATGATATTATTGATTTAATTTGGTTGATTGGATGATCCTAACATAGATACTTTCACGTTTGCTTAATTCGTTTTTGTGTCTAAATAATCATGTTTGCTTAATTCATGAAGTTTTATACCGTTTTCTTAATTCGAACATTAGGATCATAAATCTTGCAACCTTAGTGCGCTTGCCATTGAGTTCATATCCAGATAGGAGTGACATTTAGAATATTAAAATTATAATAATCGATGATAGTAGGAACCGAATCGGTAGATTGACTTATTTCATAATCACTTATTTTAACCGCTTAATTACTTTTTCTTTATTTAATCGATCAGAAACCAAACTAAAACCCCCTTTTTTCATACTGTAATTGGTTATTCCGCTACAAGAATCTTTGAGAACGATATTTCGAGTCACTGTCACTATATTACCATTTCTTACAACAAACTCATTTTTTGATTCGCGAGCGACCGCGGATAAAATTCGCGCCGTTGCCGGGGATTCTTGTCGTTATTAATCAGTTTTAGAGTCATAGTGTTAGTTTCCTCGAGTCCAGACCTTAGTTTCCACACGGTTTCATCCAATTCGCGTTTTAGAGTCCAAAACGTAAAAAAATTCTGTTTTTTTGAAAATTTCGTCCGAATCAAAATATGTTCCGGGCACTTGAATCGAAAAAATTAGAGAAACGTTTGTCCCGTACTACAAAGTAGTTATGGGATGTGTGCTTTCAAATTCCCAAATTCATCATTTTTCTATTTTTTATGAATTATTTACGGTTTTCATCGAGTCGAAAAAATTCAAAAAAATTCTCAAAGTTATCTTTTTAAGCCATTAGACCAATTCTGGTGTTAGTTTATTTTTCTGGATTTATTTTGATCGATTTTCTTCTTTGTGTTTTTTTTACTTTTAGGTACATTGTTGGCATTTTGAGTATTGTTCCTGCATTGTTGTGCATTAGTCCTGGCAACTAGGCCATCTTGTTCTGATATTGTTGCTTTTGATCCTGAAGTAGAGAGAACTTTGCACACACGACGTAGAACAGTCCAGGCTGCCACTAGTTCACCACACATATCTGAGTCTGAACTTGATATCAATATGGCTGATAATAGAACTCTAAGACAATTAGCTGCACTTGATGTGAATTAAAACGGTTTGTGTATTGAATATGCTGCTGATGCTGTTCCTTTTGAGTTAAAATCGGGTTTAATCCATTTGTTGCCCAAGTTTAGTGGTCTTGCAGGTGAAGATCCTCACAAACATCTGAAAGAATTTCAAGTGGTGTGTTTTACGCCATTGAAGCCTGAAGGGATCACTGAAGATTATATCAAACTTTGAGCTTTTCCTTTTTCATTGTAGGGTGCAGCAAAGGATTGGATATATTCCTTCGAGCCAAATTTAATTGCAAACTGGAATGCTCTGAAAAAAGTGTTCCTTGAGAGATACTTTCCCACATCCAGAGCTGCCTCGATAAGAAAAGAGATTTGTGGTATTAGACAGGGTAATGAGTCACTTGTAGAGTATTGGGAGAGATTCAAGCATTTGGTATCCAGCTACCCTCAGCACCAGATCACCGAGCAACTTCTCATCCAGTACTTTTATGAAGGTTTGTTACCGATGGATAGGAACATTCTTGATGCTGCCAGCGGTGGAGCTCTTGTTGATAAGACTCCAGCTGCTGCCAAGGCTCTAATTGAGAACATGTCACTAAATTCCCAACAGTTCACAACAAGAAATAATTCTGTCCAAGTAAAGGGTGTGAACAAAATTCATGTTTCCTCTCATGTGTCTCACTCCAACAAAGCCTTCGGAAATAGAATGAATGAGCTGAGGGATTTAGTGCAGCAGATGATAGTCGTAGGTAAGGCTCAAGCCACCCAACAACTTCAAACACCACCAAGGTTATGTGGTATTTGTACCTTTTCTGATCATCCTACTGATACATGTCCTATTTTGCAAGACGATAAGCCTACTGAATTACCTCCAGCTTATGCTGCAGCCCTTTACAACCAAAGTAACAACCAGAACCGTTATAACATTCCCGACCTGTCCACTAATAAGTACCACCCGAATTGGAGGAACCATCCCAACCTCCGATATGGAAACCCACAAACCAGCCAACAACCTAACCCACCTCAAGCGGTTGCTGCCCCTGCACCTTCCAGACCTTCTTTAGAGGAACTTGTTAAACAAATGGTCGTCAACAACCTTCAGTTCCAACAAAGAACCGATGCTAGCATCCAGAATTTGAACACGCAGATGGGACAACTTGCTACTCAAATGAATAACATGCAAGCCCAAGGGTTGAACCTACTTCCAGCCCAAACAATTGTCAACCCAAAGGGTCCTAATGCCAATGTGAGTGCCATAGTTTTATGATCCGGAAAAGTTACAAAACCAGCCCCTGAAAAAAATAAAAAAATCATTGAGGTAACTTCTGAACTTCCTACTTCTGAACCGTCTGCTGAACCTCCTTCTCCTTCTGCTGTTGTGGTCGAAACTGAAAAAATTAAAGAAAAAGAGTATGTACCACCAGTCCCCTTCCCACATAGAGTTCTGAAAAATAAGTTGAGGAGGGAGACAAAGAAAGAGAGATATTAGATGTTTTCCGAAAAGTTCGGTAAACATTCTGTTACTTGATGTGATTAAGCAGGTTCCTAAGTATGCTAAGTTTCTGAAGGATTTGTGCACCAACAAGAGGAGAATGAAGGGAAGTGAGAGAGTCAATTTAGGAAGAAATATTTCTTCCTTTATTCAGCCCAAGCCGTCATCTGAAAAATTTACAGGCGAAGTTTCAGCCCTTCTCACTACTCCGGTCCTGCCACAAAAGTGTAAAGACCCGGGAACTTTTGCTATTCCTTGTACCATCGAGAATAGTAAATTTGATGATTGCATGCTTGATTTAGGAGCGAGCATTAATGTTATGCCTACTTCTATTTATAATAACCTTTGTCTTAGTCCTTTGCAGCCTACAGGTTTAATCATTCAGTTGGCGAACAGGAGCAACACTCGCCTTGCCGGCATAATCGAAGATGTCCTTGTTCAAGTTAACGATTTGATTTTTCCTGCAGATTTTTACATTATTGATATGGAAGGAGAAACAAAGTCCAGCAAAGCTCCCATCATTTTAGGAAGACCGTTCATGAAAACGGCAAAAACGAAAATTGATGTTGATGATGGGAGCATGTCCATGGAGTTTGGTGACATTGTCGCAAAATTCAACATTTTTTATGCCATGAAACATCCATTGGAGGAGCATTCCGTTTTTCATATTGGACTGATATCTGAGCTGGTTGAGGACACTTGTTTTGAATTATTTTCACTCGATTTTCCGTCTCTTTCTGATTTTGATGATGTTTATTCATGTTCTGATTGTTCTGACACTAACCTTTATGTTGTGTGCGCTGAGATTGATGCTGCCCTGCAGGCTGATATATTTCCTACAGGTGAAGTTGTAACCGACGAAGCTATTTTTACAGCTGATGCTCTTGATGTTCCTGCTGCCCTGACCATCCTATCTACCGAGCAGCCCCCGTCCTTAGAGCTAAAAGAGCTCCCTGAGAACCTGAAATATGCTTACTTAGAGGGTAACAAAAAACTCCCTGTTATTATTTCTTTCAACCTTGATTTCGATCAAGAAAACAAGCTTTTGCAGGTTTTGAAGAAGCACAAGAAGGCAATCGGATGGACATTAGCCGACCTTCCAGGAATTAGTCCTTCCATGTGTATGCACATAATTTTACTTGAGGATGGTGCGAAAACAGTAAAGCAGCCCCAAAGGAGGCTTAATCCCTTGATTCTTGATGTCGTGAAGAAAGAGGTAACCAAACTCTTGCAAGCAGGTATCATTTATCCTATCTCTGACAGTAAATGGGTAAGCCCAGTGCAGGTTGTACCTAAGAAATCCGGACTTACGGTTGTCAAAAATGAAAAGAATGAACTTGTTCCCACTAGAGTGCAGAATAGCTGGAGAGTTTGTATCGATTACAGGAGACTAAACCAAGCTACTAGAAAGGATCACTTTCCTTTACCGTTCATTGACCAAATGCTTGAACGGCTAGCTGGTAAATCACATTACTGTTTTCTTGATGGCTTTTCAGGTTACTTTCAAATTCATATTGCACCGGAAGATCAAGAGAAGACCACTTTTACTTGTCCCTTCGGTACTTTTGCATATAGGCGGATGCCTTTTGGTCTTTGCAATGCTCCTGGCACTTTCCAGCGTTGCATGCTTAGTATTTTCTCTTATTTTATTAAAAAGTGCATGGAAGTCTTTATGGACGACTTCACTGTCTATGGTTCTTCCTTTGATGCATGCTTGAGCAGTTTAAGCCTGATTTTAGAAAGATGCATTGAAACTAACCTTGTTTTAAATTATGAAAAATGTCATTTTATGGTTGAGCAGGGAATTGTTCTTGGTCATATAATTTCTGAAAAAGGAATTTCTGTTGACCCTGCTAAGATTGATGTGATTTCTACATTACCTTACCCGTCTTGCATTCGCGAGATTCGTTCTTTTCTTGGTCATGCAGGTTTTTACAGGCGTTTCATCAAGGATTTCAGCAAGATAGCTCTTCCGCTGTCAAACTTGTTGAAGAATGACGTCACTTTCCACTTCGATGACAAATGCAAACAGGCGTTTGACTTCTTGAAGAAAGCATTGACCTCCGCTCCCATAGTTCAGCCCCCTGACTGGACCCTCCCTTTTGAGCTTATGTGTGACGCTTCAAATTATGCTGTTGGGGCTGTCCTTGTACAAAGAGTTAACAAGGTTGCCCATGTTATTTACTATGCTTCTAGGACTTTAGATTCTGCACAGTCAAATTACACTACCACTGAAAAAGAACTTCTAGCTATTGTTTTTGCTCTTGATAAATTCAGATCTTATTTGCTAGGTTCCAAGGTTGTTGTTTTTACTGACCATGCAGCTTTAAAATATTTGTTGAAGAAGCCGGATGCTAAACCGAGATTGATTCGGTGGATGTTGTTGCTCCAAGAGTTTAATGTAGAGATTAAAGACAAAAGTGGAGCCGAGAACTTAGTCGCTGACCATTTGAGCAGGATAGAGAGACATGAAGATCCCTTCCCTATTCAGGATGACTTTCCTGATGAGCAGCTTTTAGTTTTGCATGGTATTACACCTTGGTTTGTTGATATTGTTAATTATCTGGTTGCTGGTGTTTTTCCTACAGGTGCGTCTAGATCACAGATTCATAAACTAAAAAGTGATGCCAAATATTATGTTTGGGATGATCCATATCTTTGGAAGTTTGGTAGTGATCAGGTGATTAGAAGATGTGTTCTCGACTATGAGATTGAATCCATTTTAAATTTCTCTCATGCATCTCAAGTCGGAGGATATTTTGGCCCTCAAAGAACTGCAAGAAAAGTGCTTGACTCAGGTTTCTATTGGCCAACTATTTTTAAAGATGCTTATGAGACTTACTGCACTTGTAAAGAGTGCCAGATAGCAGGTACAAACATCACTCGTAAGAGTGAAATGCCTCAGCAGCCTATGCTTTTCTGTGAGGTATTTGATGTATGGGGAATCGACTTCATGGGTCCCTTTCCTGTATCGTTTGGTTTCCTTTATATTATACTTGCTGTTGATTATGTTTCAAAGTGGGTGGAAGCTATCCCCACTCGGACTAATGATTCTAGAGTTGTTGCAGAGTTTGTCAGGTCCAATATTTTTTGCAGGTTTAGAATAACGCGAGCTATCATCAGTGACCAAGGCACTCATTTCTGTAACCGCACCATGGAAGCTTTGCTCCGAAAGTATGGAGTTGTGCATAGAGTCTCTACTGCATATCACCCACAAACTAATGGGCAAGTTGAGATCTCAAACAGGGAGATCAAACAAGTTTTAGAGAAAATGGTGCAACCAAACAGGAAGAACTGGAGCCGTCGTCTAGAAGACGCACTTTGGGCTCAGAGAACAACTTTCAAGACACCCATTGGGATGTCCCCTTATCGACTTGTTTTTGGTAAGGCATGTCATCTTCCTGTTGAGATAGAACACTGTGCCTATTGGGCGGTGAAAAGTTGTAATTTGGAGATGCAACAAGCAGGTATTGAAAGAAAACTCCAATTACAACAGTTAGAAGAGCTTAGATTAGAGGCTTATGAAAGTTCTAGAATTTATAAAGAAAAAACTAAGCACTTCCATGATAAAATGATTTCTAGGAAAGAGTTTTCTGTGGGTCAACAGGTTTTATTGTTTAACTCCCGCCTTAAGCTTATGGCTGGGAAACTTCGATCCAAATGGATTGGCCCCTTTGTTGTTACTAATGTTTTCCCTTATGGTGCAGTAGAAATTAAAAGTGCAGGTACTGACAAAGTCTTCAAGGTCAACGGGCAGCGTCTGAAGTTATTCCATGAGAGTTCGGTGCCTGAAGATGTTAGCATAGAGGAGCTTTCTTTGGAAGCGCCCAACTACACTGAAACTTGACCAGGGAGCACCTTTTTCTTTCTCTCACTCTTACTTTATAATTGAGTCCTTTTCATTGAGGGCAATGTCTGTCTTAAGTGTGGGGGAGGGAACCTTTTGCTTTTGTTTGTTTGTTTTCATAGAATAAAAAAAAATATAAAATGAAATTGCATGTTTTCTTGTTGGTTATTCTGCTACATCTGTGAATAGTCTCTCTATCTTGGTCGAAAGACTTGTGTTATGATGTGATTTTTTTTTTGTGCATTTTTTAGTATATATGTCTGACTAAAATCTAAATTGTACATCATTAGTGATAGATCACTAACCCTTGTGAGACTTTGAGCCTAATAATGGATAACACATAAAAATTGCATCCTTTTCTTTCTTGTGTGATTTCACTCATGTTTGTTCGTCTCTAGAACTTGAATTGACTCTTGTTGAAGCTGTTTGGTTATTTGTGCACACTGACATGATAAAGGCAATTTTGTTTTCTTTTTTTAACCAGTTAGCCAAAAAGCCAACCTTAATAATATTTTCCCTTTGTTTGTAAACCCCTTTGAGCCTATTATCCTTTTTTTTTGGTGTTTAAAACTCATTACAAGCCGAAAAGTGAAAAATAATATTATCACCCTATTCAAAGGGTTGGAAGAGTCTTGTATGGAGTTGTTTGGGGTTGAACATTTTGTTTATACTGTTATTATGATGTTGGTAGAAAAAAATAGAAAAAGGAAAGAAAAAAAGAATGAAAAATGAAAAAAAATAGAGAAGGTTGTCAATATTAATCCTTCTGGAAAAAAAGAAGAAGAAAGAAAGAGAAAAAAGAGAATAAAAGGAAAAAGAGAAGAGAAATAAGTTGTGAGTTTGTTGTTCAATAGAATTTTCCGTTGAGATGTTTTGTAGTTCAACTCCTACAATTCCTTCAATCCTCTTTTAACTCTTTGAATTTTAGCTTAGTACCCCTTAGGATATATCTCACCCTGACCTTGGCCAAATTACAACCATAATAAAAGTCCTTTTGATCTTTGTGTGCAATGTATTTCAATGGTGAATGTTAGAGTCTTTTCAAGCTTATGGTAGTACTACTTTCATGTTGTGCTTTGAGTGTAAATAGTAACCTACACACTTGAGAGTTGAGTGGAAGCAGTTTATCTTGTGAGGGTCTTGATACTTTTGATGTACTTTTTGGTGATCTGTTTTTCATACTTACTTTGAATGTCACAGTTGAATTTATCACTAATGTCATGTCTTGAAGCTTAGACTTAGAAGTGTGTTTTCATCTTGTATCCTGATAACTTTTGAGTTTGCATGCTTTGTTTCATTTTTGTGTTGAAGTTTCTTTGTTTTGATGTGTTTTATTTTAATTTTGCTCGGAGTGCAAAGGTTCAAGTCCGGGGGAATTTGATCAGTGCATATTTATCCACATTCTCCTACATTTTTACTTAGGCATTTCTTTATTTTATTTTGCTTATTATTATATTTTATTATGTTTTCATATTTTATTTTATTTTTGGTTTAATTTAATTTTCGAACTTATTTTTCAGCTTTAGCAGTCTGCACAGAAACGATCATAACTGGAGCTCCGGGAATCCGTTTGAGGCATTTTAAAAATCGCCGGAAAGCTAACAGAGAGAGCTACGACTTTCTTGTTGGAGTCGAAGTCAGATTCGGAGCTCAAAATTCTAGAATTTCGTTTCAAGTTACAGCATTAGAATTTTATTGGTCATGTTGTGGGTCTGGGTTATATTTTTGACCCAGTTGGGTTTTGAACCGGATCCATTTTTTATCTTTATAAGGAGAACGTGTGTACTGTTCACGTGGTTACTATTCATGCAAAAAAATATTGTAGAGGTTTTACGAATCCTATGGAGAACTAATCGCTCTGAGTCGGTCTACCATCATTCAGGTTCCAACACTTGAGATTATTATAATATTATTACTATTTGTTAATTCCGTTCAATAATTTTATGCTCTTGTATGCTTAATTCGATTGCATGATATTATTGATTTAATTTGGTTGATTGGATGATCCTAACATAGATACTTTCACGTTTGCTTAATTCGTTTTTGTGTCTGAATAATCATGTTTGCTTAATTCATGAAGTTTTATACCGTTTTCTTAATTCGAACATTAGGATCATAAATCTTGCAACCTTAGTGCGCTTGCCATTGAGTTCATATCCAGATAGGAGTGACATTTAGAATATTAAAATTATAATAATCGATGGTAGTAGGAACCGAATCGGTAGATTGACTTATTTCATAATCACTTATTTTAACCGCTTAATTACTTTTTCTTTATTTAATCGATCAGAAACCAAACCAACTCCCCCCCCCCCCATTTCGAATTTGGTAGATTAATCACATACAAGAATCCTTGAGACGATATCCGAGTTGAATTGTCGCTGTATTACGTTTTCATCAAAAACACTCATTTTGATCCGCGCGCGACAGCGGATCAGCTACCAACCAAAAGTTTGAATCACCGCAACACCGACAGAAGGCGAAATGATGGGGAATAACATCCTGAGAACAGCAACCTCACCGAGGAGTATACTAACCAAAAATCGGAATACAACAAAAGGTATCAACATAAGTTACCAACTAAAAGTTGGAATTAACATAAGTTACCAACTAAAAGTTGGAATTAACCGAACGCCACACAAAACCCGAGTACATGCTACCAACCAATAGTTGAAATCACTAGATGAAACAATACCGAATACAAGTTACCAACCAAAAGTTGGTATCACTTTGAATCTGCAAGGGATAACATCCATCCCAAAAGCTGAAGAACAAGGCTACTAACCAAAAGTTAGAATCACCAAAACACTGACCGAAGGTGAACTCTGAGGGAGAAAGATACCAACCCCAATAATTGAACCAACAAAGGAAGCGAACTTACCACAATAAATAATACCAACCAAAAGTTGGGATAACGACTCTGCAGGCAAAACCAAAGACTACCAACCAACAGTTGGAATAACGTCAACAAATTTTACCAACCAAAAGTTGGAATCAAGCTAAGGCTACCAACCAAAAGTTGGGATCACACCTAAGAGATGAAGGCTACCAACAAAAAGTTGGAATAACAACTCTGCCGGGGAATAGAAAAGGACTACCAATGGACTACCAATCAAAAGTTGGGATGGAGTAAAGGTTACCAACCAAAAGTTGGGATAACTCCCACGAAATGAAGATTACCAACCAAGAGTTGGAATAACATCAACAAAACTTTACCAACCAAAAGTTGAAATGAAGCAAAGGCTACCAACCAAAAGTTAGGATAACATCCACAAAACTTCAAGAACTAAGTCGGGGGTTACCAACCAAGAGTTGGGATGACACATTCGGCATAGGCAGGAAATAGAATCAACCGACTCATAACCTGCAAAGAATGCTCTGACGGGGAGAGAGAAGTTTAAACAAACGACTCTGCCAAGGAAAAAGATGTTTAAACAAACGACTCAGCTGAGGAAAGGGAAGCTTAAACAAAGGACTCAGCCGAGAAGAACCCAAAAGATGAACAACCAAAAGATCCACCTGACGGGGACAAAACAAAAATCTCCTTAATAAAACCATCATCTTCCGAAGAGACAACTGGCACCCAAGGTATCAAACCTGGCTTATGCTTCAGATGCATATGTTTGTAAATGGCATAATGCTCCATAAGAAATGGAAATGCTACGCATCTGGGAGGATGCTATATGCAAATGCAAAGGAATACAATTCGAAGGAGTTCTAAGAAGAACAGCACACGAACCCTGTTGAGGAATACGCCCTAGATGGCTCTCCTGAAAATTTTCACCCTTCTGGGGAAAAACACCAAAACTCCACTCAGTGGGGAATCAAGAATATCACTGAAAAATCCAACCTGGTAGGGATAACAAGCTCCTATTGAAGGTTCCACTCTGCATGGAATACCAGAATAATAATCCTCCCTACTGCAGACATACAAGTAACAATCTGCCCTGATGGGGATATACAAGTAACAATCCGCTCTGTTGGGGATATCAGAGACTTCTACTGAAGATTCCATCCTGACGAAGGGATGAAAGTAACCTATGTTAATGATTCTCCTCCACAGGGAATGCAATGAACATCTACAAAGAACTCCACCCTATTGGGGAATAAACAAGCTCTGCTTAAACATTTCCCCTGAGGAAAATGAGAATACCATCCGTTGGGAGCTCATCCCAAAAATTGATCCTGAAAGATGCCAATGATCATTGGACTTTGTTGGAGATACCAACCTGCATTGATGTACCTGTCGAGGGAATCAGTATTAAACTCTGCTCGGGGAAGAAGTCCAAGAATACTGACCCTGCTGGCGAAGGACGTCAAGGACATCGACTATGTTGGAGAGTAAAACTGAATTGAAATCCACCCCGCCGTTGAGGGGATATCCTTGAACCTTACTTTGCTGGGAATATGCTGAGAATAAATCCACCCTAATAGGGATTAGCCTTTATGGGGAGACAGAAACTCTGCTCTGCTGGAGATATGCTACACACCTCCGCTGGTGACAACACTTCTAATTCGATAACAGGATTCTGTGGGGAAGACAAAATCTCTTCTGTGGGAAAACAACAATCTTTGTTGAACAAATGCTTGACTGCATTCTATCTGAAGTAGTTAACCTTCGAACACTCATCGGGTAGTACGAATCCACTTCGGCTGGGAAATATAACTCTAAACTTCTTCTAGGAGAGAAATGATTCACCATGCACTACTGTTAGAACTTCACCGTCGGGGAGAAAAGCTCTACTGGGGAGAGGACTCTGTCATCCTGCAAACAAACAAGAAACAATAGGATGCCCCATATGTGAAATGGCTACCTAGGTTACCTTTAATGACACTCATCATTCAAGCAAATCCATTGCTTTCATTATGCTCTGTAAAGCCTTATGTTTTCACCTCTAATGTTTATAAAAAATATCGGACGTTTTTGCAAATAAAACAGTAAAAGTAAAGGCAAGAAATGAAAAAATCTTTGACTGAAATGAATAATTTATTAATGAAAGGCCTGTAAATAGGAAAATTACAATTCGGATGTAATTCCTGAAAGGAGGTAATTGCGCAAAAAGCAAAAAGAGTATACACAAATGTCGGCAACGTGGGATCAGATATCCACCATGTGTCGATTCAGCTATGACTTGTATGTCTTTGATGTTCCCCCATGCTTTGCCCTATGAAAAAGACTGATTGGACTGATTCCTTTCCTTTTGGATAACCGTGTATTGGATAGGTTCACATATCGAATGTAGACCGTGGTCGTTTGCTTTTAAAATCCCTAAATTTTGCCTGGATCACCCTTTTAGGTTTTCAATCCACCGGGATACCCATATTTGCCAAAGTCTCCTTTTCAGGTTTTCAACCTTGCGGGTTAATTCTTTGTCTTTTATCACTAATTTTTGCCCGAACCTATTCTTTTTATGGTTCGCCGGGATGCCCCATTTTTGCCTAGTATTTTCTTTTTCTGTCCAATGGGTCTCTTTTAAACAAATTATTTTTTGACTACGTCTGCGTTCATAGGGGACGTAAAATCTTCACCGTCCATAGTAGATAGTAATAAGGCTCCACCAGAGAAAACCTATCTAAGGGGGAAGGATCATTTTCAACACTAAATCACCTGTATGGAAGCACTAAGAACACACTTTTTGATCAAAGGCCTTCTTCATCCTACTCTAGTACAACTAGCCGTGAGCAATGACTGCCAATCTCTTCTCGTCAATTAGGCTCAACTGATTCAATCTGGTTTGCACCCATTCAGCTTCGTCAAGCTTAACATCAAATAATATTTGCAAAGAAGGAATCTCAACTTCTAATGGTAGGACTGCCTCCATATCATACACCAGTGAGAAATGAGTTGCCCTGATTGATGTACGCACCGAAGTATGATAATCTTGTAGAGCTAAGGGCAACATCTCGTGCCAATCCTTATAGGTTACAACCATCTTCTACACAATCTTCTTGATATTCTTGCTAGCTGCCTCAATAGCGCCATTCATCTTCGGACGATATCCAGAAGAGTTGTGATGTTCAATCTTGAAACTCTAGCACAGTTCCTTCATCATCTTGTTATTCAAATTTGAACCATTATCAGTAACGATTCTCTCAGGAATTCCATAACAACAAATGATGTCCTTCTTTATGAATCTAGCGACCACCTGTTTCGTGACATTGGCTAAGGAAGTTGCTTCTACCCACTTCATAAAGTAATCAATGGCAACCAGAATGAAGTGATGACCATTGGAAGCAGTCGGCTCAATCTTTCCAATCATATCGATTCCCCACATAGCAAAGGGCCAAGGAGATGTTAACACATTTTGAGGGGTCGGTGGCACATGCACCTTATCAGCATAAATATGGAATTTATGGCATTTTTTGGCGTATTTGAAGCAATCAGATTCCTTAGTCATCCAATAATACCCAGCTCTCAACAGTTTTCTAGCCATTGCATGTCTACCGACATGAGTACCGAAAGAACCCTCGTGGACTTCTTCCATCAACAGGCTTACTTCATGTTCATCAATATAATGCAACAAGACCATGTCAAGTTTCTCCTGTATAGCACATCATCCTTGTTCAAATAGAAATTACCGACTAACCTCCTCAGAGTCTTCTTATCTTTGTTGGATGCCCCAGGTGGGTACTCTTGAGTCTTGAGAAAATGCTTGATATCAAAATACCAAGGCTTTCCATCTGATACCTTCTCAATTGCAAACATAAAGGCGGGTTTATCAAGACGCATGATGGTGATAGCTGGAGCTTCATTCCATAAATTCAATTTATACATCGATAATAACATTACCAAGGCGTCTGCCATTTGATTTTCAGCCCTAGGCACATGATGGAACTCAACTCTATCAAACAATGGCAGCAGTCTTCTTGCATAATTCTTGTAAGGCACCAGGTTGGCCTGACGAGTTTCCCATTCTCCTTTGATTTGATTAACCACCAGTGTTAAATCACCATATACATCAAGATTTTTGATCCTCAGATCAATGGCCTCTTCTAAACCCATAATGCACACTTCGTACTCGACTTCATTATTGGTGCTAGTGAATGTCAATCGGGAAGTGAATGGTATGTGGGAACCATGAGGAGTTGTAATGATTGCACTGATTCCATTACCATATGAATTAACAGATCCATCGAAATCCAGTTTCCACTGAGATCCAATCTTAGGACCCTCATTAGGTAAAGGCTCATCACAGTCTTTCATCTTCAAAAACCTGACGTCTTCATCTGGAAAATCAAACTTCATCGGCTGATAATCCTCAATCAGTTGTCCAACAAGATATTCTGACAGAACGCTTCCCTTAATGGAGTTTTGGGAAACATACTGAATATCATACTCTGTTAAAACCATTTGCCATCGGGAAATCCTTCCGGAGAGTGCTTTCTTTTCAAAGACATACTTGATCGGATCCATCTTCAAAATTAATAGGGTTGTATGGTTTAACATGTACTTCCTCAAACGCTTAGCAGCCCAAGTGAGTGCACAACATGTTTTTTTTTCTCCAACATTGAGTATCTCGACTGTCAATCAGTGAACTTCTTACTCAGGTAATAGGTGGCGTGCTCTTTTCTACCTGACTCATTATGTTGACCGAGCACACATCCCATTGAATTCTTAAGAACCATGAGATGCATGATCAGAGGTCTCCCTGCAACTGGAGGCATGAGTATTAGAGGTTATTGCCGATACTCTTTTATTCTTTCAAACGCCTTCTAGAAATTTTCATTCCACCTGACCGCTTGATCTTTTCTTAACAATTTGAATATTGGCTCGCAAGTGGTTGTAAGATGAGATATGAACCTTGCAATGTAGTTCAATCTCCCTAGGAAACCACGAACCTCTTTTTCCATTCTCGAATCAGGGTTTTCTTGTATAAATTTTACTTTGGCAGGATCTACCTCAATACCCCTCTCACCATTGCCCGCTAATTGGTTTCCCCAGCATTCTTCAATCCAAAGGGCATCACCTTATAGCAAAAAGTTCCCCATGATGTAATGAAAGTAGTTTTCTCCATGTCCTCTGGGGCCATCTTGACTTGGCTATACCCATAGAAGCCATCCATGAAGGAAAACACAGAAAATTGAGCGGTGTTATCGACCAACACATCAATGTGGGGGAGCGGGAAATCGTCTTTCGGGCTCGCTCTATTCAAATCTCTATAGTCAATGCACATCCTGACCTTTCCATCCTTCTTAAGCACAGGAACAATATTAGCGACCCACGAAGGGTAATTTGTGATAGCAAGTAAAGTTGAGACAATACATAGCAACAAATGAGAAAGATCCGACTATAAAAAGGTACTGGTCTTATCCAACAGATCTAGCGATGATCAAGATACAAAAGAAAGGAAACTACTATGACATATCAGAAGATAATCCTCCCCAGCACTCAAGCTCCTAGCTCCAGGTTTGAGCCTCCTTAAGCATCATCTTCGTATCTGGATGGTCTGGTCTGACAACCAATTCTCTGATGAGGATGTCCCTTTTGTGTATCACATCCCATAGACAATAGCAATAATCTTCCCAAGCATCTTCGCCAAAGGCATCTTCCAACATGGGTTTCTTCACACCTGCTTGAATCTTGAGCTCCTCAAGCGCTGATAAAGTCTCATGGAATTTGTAACGCCCCGATTTTGATTGTCTCTTTTATCAAGTCCTTACTTAATTTGATTAGACCAATATTATTTTTGATATGGAATTTGTGTGGAAATATGTTAAGTTTACATATTATTCTATTTTAACCGATTTTGAGAGTCTTCGGGGAAAATAGTTTGGAGGGTATTTTGGACATTTCCTATTTAATTATAAGTGGGATATTTTATGGGATATTGAATTAATAGATGTTTTGGAGAAATAATGAGAAGGATATTAAAAGAGAAATAGAAGAGAAAAGAAACATAAGAGAAAAGGAAGGAAAGAAAAGAGGAAGAAGGAAAAGGAGGAGAAAAGAGAAGAAGAAGAAGAAGAAAAGTGTGGGATCATCAAGAACAGCTCAAAGCTTCGATTAATCCAAGGTAAGGGTGTGAAATCTTACTATCTAAATAAATATGTATGATTATGTATGTGTATGGTTGATTGAGTTAGGGTTTTGGAGAGTTTCCTATAATTTCCGTTTTAGGTCGAAATTGATTCGATCGGTAGAAATCTAGCTTTGTTTAATGAAGATGAGAATAAGTGGTAGGATTTATGTCGAGAAACGTTAGGTTATGATTACTGGAGCAAGTGGAGAATTATCGGGTGAATTTATCGGCTGTTTCGAATTCTGAACAATGGGGAGAAGTTCTGTTCGCAAACGCTCGCTAGCAGCTCGCTAGGCGAGCAGGTCGCGAGTGTTCGCTAGCATCTCGCTAGGCGAGTGCGTAGCGAACGGTCCCAGACTTGGGACAGAATGGTATTGTGGCCTTTCGCTAGTAGCGAAGGGAGTAGCGAAGAGCTCGCTGGGGGTTCGCTGTGGCGAACGAGGTAGCGAGCAATGTTTGGAGGTTCTGTTTGCACTCGCTAGCAGTTCGCTAGGCGAGGAGGTAGCGAACGTTCGCTAGTAGCTCGCTAGGCGAGCGTGTAGCGAACGTAGCAGAATGAGTTTCTCTCCTGTTGTGTGCTGTTGTGGCTTGGGACCCTGATTGCGATCAATCTTCCCTCGATTTAAAAGTGGGTATGCTTGCCCGTGAGGTGCTGTGGGTAGCCGAATGGCGTGAATCCTAGTTTATGGTTTGTGAAGCGTGAGTGTGGCCGATCGGCAATTTTATGCAATCGCTAGATCGAATAGGATTGCATGATGAGATGATCGAGTTCGTTGTTGTTGGCATGATAATATGAATGTATGAGAACATAATAGAATTATATGGGCATTGAGTAGTGAACGTAGTGTCGGAGTGGATTATACTAGGGTGGAATGATGTGATATTGTTCCTAGTTGCGGGCTCATTTGGGTAGGATGACGTGATATCGTTCCTAATGAGGCACAACAATATGGTAGTGCGTTAGGAGTATTCCGAATGAGGTGTGATTGATGGGTGCACTAGGGTAGAATGATATAACATCATTCCTAGTGGCGGTGTATTTATATTTGATCCCGTGTAGGATCTGCAGAACCTCGCATGATGTGATGGTTATATTTGATCCCGTGTAGGATCTGCAGAACCTCGCTTGATGCGATGGTTATATTTGATCCCGTGTAGGATCTGCAGAACCTCGCTTGATGCGATGGTTATATTTGATCCCGTGTAGGATCTGCAGAACCTCGCTTGATGCGATGGTTATATTTGAGACCGTGTAGGATCTGCAGAACCTCGCTTGATGCGATGGTTATATCTGATCCCGTGTAGGATCTGCAGAACCTCGCTTGATGCGATGGTTATATTTGATCCCATGTAGGATCTACAGAACCTCGCTTGATGCGATGGTTATATTTGATCCCGTGTAGGATCTACAGAACCTCGCTTGATGCGATGGTTATATTTGATCCCGTGTAGGATCTGCAGAACCTCGCTTGATGCGATGGTTATATTTGATCCCGTGGAGGATGTGCAGAACCTCGCTTGATGCGATGGTTATATTTGATCCCGTGTAGGATCTACAGAACCTCGCTTGATGCGATGGTTATATTTGATCCCGTGTAGGATCTACAGAACCTCGCTTGATGCGATGGTTATATTTGATCCCGTGGAGGATTTGATAAGTGATAGGCTCATAGGAGAATCTGGCGGACGAATGAGTCGGTCCCTATGAGTTGCACTATCATCTTCAGATGATGAACGGAGAATAATCTCTAAGAATATAATAGTATATATGTATGTATGGTCTGATAGATGGGAGGATGACGTTGAAGTAAGTGTGGAGGAGTCGTACTCACTAGGGTAGGATGGCAATGTGTCGTTCCTAGTGAAGAAGTTACCGGGGTAGAATGACTGAGATGTTGTTCCCGGTAGGGCATGAGCGATATGCCCATAACCCGGAAAGAGGATTGAGGACCTTAGATGAGTATTATACGAATCGCACGGCATGGTTGCAGTTGTTATATGTAATATGCATGCATGCAGGAAGTGATGGGACGCGGATAGCGAATAAATGAATGTGTAGGATATTGACTAATGGATGGATGGTTTAGTGTGAGTGTATATGTTTAAGTGTATTGGATGCGGTGAGAATTTATTATTACGCACCGTAGTGAAAGGCTGTAGAATATAGGCATTCGGTACTTGAGTATTTCTATATATATATATATATATATATATATATATATATATATATATATATATATATATATATATATATATATATATATATATATATATATATATATATATATATATATATATATATATATATATATATATATATATATATATATATATATATATATATATATATATATATATATATATATATATATATATATATATATATATATATATATATATATATATATATATATATATATATATATATATATTATGCCTTGATTATTATGATAATGATTCTCACCCTTCTGTTGTTTTATGATGCCCTGCGAGGCATTGCAGATTAGGATTCGCTGGAGGTATCCTTTGGAGTATAGTTCCTTTCCGTCGTGTCGGTCGCTCTGATATGTAACTTTGGGTAGATAGGCTTGTTGTTTGCCTTAATGATGTTTTGTTTATATGTGAATAGAGTTGTGAACAACAGATGACATGTAATTACGTTTTGTCATGTCTTAAGTGAATACATATATGTTTTAGTCTTCCGCTTTAAGAGAAAATATGAATATGTAATTTCGGAGAATCATGCGTTTAATTTTAGTTGAGATTTACCCCTTTTGAGTTAATTCTTTTTAAAAATTAATATTCATGTGGTCGTTTCGTGAGTATTGTGACGCACTTCTTTTATACCTAAATGTAAATATACTCTGATGAAAATAAAAACACTTGTATTCATGACTATATGATTTGTTATGTGATTATTTTGGGGTATAGAAAGGGGGCGTTACATAGTGGTATCAGAGCAGGTCGGTCCATCTGGCCAAGTGTCTAATGTTGGTTGTTCCCTTGTACGCGACATGTGTGTGAAGACACTGTCGGTACGTGTTTGTTGTTTAACCATTGTCTGCAGAAGTAAGAATGATCTAAGTGGGGGAGAACTTGTGGTTCTCCAGGATGCTACAAGTGTGGGGCTGTAGCTCGGTGTATTGTTGAACATCGGGAGCATGTGTTATCCGTGTTGGAGGAGAAGGCAGTGTTATGTCACTGTGGAGAGGTTCAAGGAGTTTTGAGAAGAACTGTCAACAATTTGTGCGTTGGTTTTGTCGAACCCGACTAAACTGTATGTTGCATTTCATGATGCTTCGGTGGCACGCTGGGAAGATGCGTTAAATGCACACCAGCAAAGTTCTGAGTGTGCTTTATGGCAAGTAGGGGTACAAGGAGAGTCATCTGAAGAGTGACTTAGAGTTGGTCGCGGTTGTGTGTTCGTGCCAGAGGTTGGGAGCTTCAATTGTTCAGTAAAGATTTGAGCATGGGGGTTTGACCTTCTTTCCAATGTCAAGCCTGAGATATCAGTGCTATCGAGGGATGGTAAATGGATCAAACTTCAAAAGCCAAGGAAGAGCTACGAGGATACCATAAGGACTATTTTGATCACTGTTTACTTCATGCATTTTGTGAAGAAGAATCCAGAAACATCAGCAAAATCTGTGTGGGATAGCTTGAGTAAGAATAAGGATTTTAGTTACTATGAAGTTAAACCTTCGCATAATGATTTGTTAAACCATATGGCTTTAATGGGCGAAGCTACCACAGAGGATATTGTCTTAGCAAAGTCCAAGCTTTTGCTCACAGTTCAGAAAGATAAGGATACAATGAGGAATATGATTTTAGTTAAGAGAATTCTGGGTGGAATAAGTGGATTGACCCTTTTTCTGTTGATGAGGACTAGTCATTCTAGGTTGGAACTGGTTGTAATGAATATCGCTGAGGTGATAAAGATTGTATGTTGTATCGTCGAAATATTGAGTCAGATGAGAATTTGAAGCCTTGTATGGCAGAGGAGCGAAGACTTTAGGATGATGATGATGGATAAAAATTTGTATCCGAGATTCAAACTCATTGGGGGTAGAATGACTAGATGTCATTCCCGATGAGGTATAAGTGTTATGGTTGCAATCACTAGGGTAGAATGACTATGCGTCGTTCCTAGTGAGACGATCACCAGGGTAGAATGACTGAGATGTCGTTCCTGGTGGAGTGTATGTGGAGTGCCTGTAATCTCCAATAGAGATTGGTGCAGATTGACGGTCTTAATTGAGTCACGCGGCATGATTATGTTTGTGGTACGGAAGTATGCACGTGGGCGATCATGTGCAACTTGAGAATTAGAGAACGAATGCGATGTTACGTCCGGTATGGTTTGAATCAGGTGATATTTTCGAGGACGAAAATTCCTAAGTGGGGGAGAGTTGTAACGCCCCGATTTCGATTGTCTCTTTTATCGAGTCCTTACTTAATTTGATTGGACGAATATTATTTTTGATATGGAATTTGTGTGGAAATATGTTAAGTTTACATATTATTCTATTTTAACCGATTTTGAGAGTCTTCGGGGAAAATAGTTTGGAGGGTATTTTGGACATTTCCTATTTAATGATAAGTGGGATATTTTATGGGATATTGAATTAATAGATGTTTTGGAGAAATAATGAGAAGGATATTAAAAGAGAAATAGAAGAGAAAAGAAACATAAGATAAAAGGAAGGAAAGAAAAGAGGAAGAAGGAAAAGGAGGAGAAAAGAGAAGAAGAAGAAGAAAAGTGTGGGATCATCAAGAACAGCTCAAAGCTTCGATTAATCCAAGGTAAGGGTGTGAAATCTTACTATCTAAATCAATATGTATGATTATGTATGTGTATGGTTGATTGAGTTAGGGTTTTGGAGAGTTTCCTATAATTTCCGTTTTAGGTCAAAATTGATTCAATCGGTAGAAATCTAGCTTTGTTTAATGAAGATGAGAATAAGTGGTAGGATTTATGTCGGGAAACGTTAGGTTATGATTACTGGAGCAAGTGGAGAATTATCGGGTGAATTTATCGGCTGTTTCGAATTCTGATTAGTGGGGAGAAGTTCTGTTCGCAGACGCTCGCTAGCAGCTCGCTAGGCGAGCAGGTCGCGAGTGTTCGCTAGCATCTCGCTAGGCGAGTGCATAGCGAACGGTCCCAGACTTGGGACAGAATGGTATTGTGGCCTTTCTCTAGTAGCGAAGGGAGTAGCGAAGAGCTCGTTGGGGGTTCGCTGTGGCGAACGAGGTAGCGAGCAATGTTTGGAGGTTCTGTTTGCACTCGCTAGCAGTTCGCTAGGCGAGGAGGTAGCGAACGTTCGCTAGTAGCTCGCTAGGCGAGCGTGTAGCGAACGTAGCAGAATGAGTTTCTCTCCTGTTGTGTGTTGTTGTGGCTTGGGACCCTGATTGCGATCAATCTTCCCTCGATTTAAAAGTGGGTATGCTGGCCCGTGAGGTGCTGTGGGTAGCCGAATGGCGTGAATCCTAGTTTATGGTTTGTGAAGCGTGAGTGTGGCCGATCGGCAATTTTATGCAATCGCTAGATCGAATAGGATTGCACGATGAGATGATTGAGTTCGTTGCCGTTGGCATGATAATATGAATGTATGAGAACATAATAGAATTATGTGGGCATTGAGTAGTGAACGTAGTGTCGGAGTGGATTATACAAGGGTAGAATGATGTGATATCGTTCTTAGTTGCGGGATCATTTGGGTAGGATGACGTGATATCATTCCTAATGAGGCACAACAATATGGTAGTGCGTTAGGAGTATTCCGAATGAGGTGTGATTGATGGGTGCACTAGGGTAGAATGATATAACATCATTCCTAGTGGCGGTGTATTTATATTTGATCCCGTGTAGGATCTGCAGAACCTCGCTTGATGCGATGGTTATATTTGATCCCGTGTAGGATCTGCAGAACCTCGCTTAATGTGATGGTTATATTTGATCCCGTGTAGGATCTGCAGAACCTCGCTTGATGCGATGGTTATATTTGATCCCGTGTAGGATCTGCAGAACCTCGCTTGATGCGATGGTTATATTTGATCCCGTGTAGGATCTACAGAACCTCGCTTGATGCGATGGTTATATTTGATCCCGTGTAGGATCTGCAGAACCTCGCTTGATGCGATGGTTATATTTGATCCCGTGTAGGATCTGCAGAACCTCGCTTGATGCGATGGTTATATTTGATCCCGTGTAGGATCTGCAGAACCTCGCTTGATGCGATGGTTATATTTGATCCCGTGTAGGATCTGCAGAACCTCGCTTGATGCGATGGTTATATTTGATCCCGTGTAGGATCTGCAGAACCTCGCTTGATGCGATGGTTATATTTGATCCTGTGTAGGATCTGCAGAACCTCGCTTGATGCGATGGTTATATTTGATCCCGTGTAGGATCTGCAGAACCTCGCTTGATGCGATGGTTATATTTGATCCCGTGTAGGATCTGCAGAACCTCGCTTGATGCGATGGTTATATTTGATCCCGTGTAGGATCTGCAGAACCTCGCTTGATGCGATGGTTATATTTGATCCCGTGTAGGATCTGCAGAACCTCGCTTGATGCGATGGTTATATTTGATCCCGTGTAGGATATGCAGAACCTCGCTTGATGCGATGGTTATATTTGATCCCGTGGAGGATTTGATAAGTGATAGGCTCATAGGAGAATCTGGCGGACGAATGAGTCGGTCCCTATGAGTTGCACTATCATCTTCAGATGATGAACGGAGAATAATCTCTAAGAATATAATAGTATATATGTATGTATGGTCTGATAGATGGGAGGATGACGTTGAAGTAAGCATGGAGGAGTCGTACTCACTAGGGTAGGATGGCAATGTGTCGTTCCTAGTGAAGAAGTTACCGGGGTAGAATGACTGAGATGTTGTTCCCGGTAGGGCATGAGCGATATGCCCATAACCCGGAAAGAGGATTGAGGACCTTAGATGAGTATTATACGAATCGCACGGCATGGTTGCGGTTGTTATATGTAATATGCATGCGTGCAGGAATTGATGGGACGCGGATAGCGAATAAATGAATGTGTAGGATATTGACTAATGGATGGATGGTTTAGTGTGAGTGTATATGTTTAAGTGTATTGGATGCGGTGAGAATTTATTATTACGCACCGTAGTGAAAGGCTGTAGAATATAGGCATTCGGTACTTGAGTATTTCTATATATGTATATATATATATATATATATATATATATATATATATATATATATATATATATATATATATATATATATATATATATATATATATATATATATATATATATATATATATATATATATATATATATATATATATATATATATATATATATATATATATATATATATATATATATATATATATATATATATATATATATATATATATATATATATATATATATATATATATATATATATATATATATATATATATATATATTATGCCTTGATTATTATGATAATGTTTCTCACCCTTCTGTTGTTTTATGATGCCCTGCGAGGCATTGCAGATTAGGATTCGCTGGAGGTATCCTTTGGAGTATAGTTCCTTTCCCTCGTGTCGGTCGCTCTGATATGTAACTTTGGGTAGATAGGCTTGTTGTTTGCCTTAATGATGTTTTGTTTATATGTGAATAGAGTTGTGAACAACCAGATGACATGTAATTACGTTTTGTCATGTCTTAAGTGAATACATATATGTTTTAGTCTTCCGCTTTAAGAGAAAACATGAATATGTAATTTCGGAGAATCATGCGTTTAATTTTAGTTGAGATTTACCCCTTTTGAGTTAATTCTTTTTAAACATTAATATTCATGTGGTCGTTTCGTGAGTATTGTGACGCACTTCTTTTATACCTAAATGTAAATATACTCTGATGAAAATAAAAACACTTGTATTCATGACTATATGATTTGTTATGTGATTATTTTGGGGTATAGAAAGGGGGCGTTACAGAATTTCTGCTCAATCGTGTATCTGCGGGATGATTCTACCCTTACTTCTCTCTTCTTGACCTTGAGTTTCACCTTCAGCTTATCAATCCGAGTACGAAGTTGGTCTTTCCTATTCTTGTTGGCGGTCAAAGTAGCATTCCATTGCTCATTGAATTTGGATATCTCCAGATACGCTCTATCTAAATCCTCCTTCTTATGCTTCAAAATTCTGTATTTTTCAGATCCTGACTGATCCGCTCTCGTACCCTGATCTACTCAGATAACTCTTTCTCTAACTTGGTCAACGATTCTGACTTCGTCTTGGCCAAATAAATAACTTCCCCTTTATCGTGCTTCAGTTGACTGATCTCCTGTTTCAACTCTTCATTCTTTTTACGCAGCTCTTCCTTCTCTGCATAAAGCTTATTGTATCTCAGGATGTCAATCGGTGTAGGCTCTTCAATGACCAAAGGATATAGGGGTTCCTTGATGGGGAAAGGCAAAAGTATCTTCTCAAACCTCCCTTGAATCCACTCCACGTATGGATCGTAGGCTCTACAATCATTTTTCCATAAGGAAAGCTTCCCCCTCACGTAGATTTTACCCCACGCATCAACGAATTTTGCTTGAATACCAAGGTCAGCTACACTGGTGAAGTACATAGGTTCCTGCACTTCTTCATCCTTCGAAGGTCCCCTTAAAGCATAACCAAACTGTCTAACAGCAAGAGAAAGGTTGTAGTTAATACCGCCTTTCCTCCCCATCAAAGGCACATTAGGGAAACTACCATAGCTAAAGATGTGCTCACGACCAAGCAGATCTCGATTAAACCAAGAAATATCCTTTGTTGTTAAACCCATGAGTCTTTTGGACCATTCAGCTGAATTTCTTGAATCCACAAAAGCTCCAGAGCGAGGAAGATGATTGATAAACCACTTGTGAAAAAGCGGTGTACAACAAGAAACGTCTTCCCTCTTCTCCTCTCGTTCTTGTAGTGTACTGAATGATACAAATCTCCTAGGAGAGTAGGTATGAGATTCCTGGAAGTGAAGATACGAAAGGCATCCAAATCAACAAAGTTCGGTATGTTAGGAAATGATCGATCACCAATTCTATGAGTTTTCGTCCATTTATTCGGCATAAATTCATAACAATCGGTAACACTTTCTTTCGTAATGTTGATGTTTATTATACTTTCTGCATTTTAATTATCTCATTGTTTCTATAAGTAGTTTTTGTTATATTTGGTGCATTTTATGTGTTTGGTGGCAGTCTTGATAATTTCAGGTTCATACAAAGTAAGGCTAAGGACTCGGGCGAAGAAATCAGGGATTTCGGGAAGTCGGAAAAGGTTTTCAAGCAAATTCAGTGGCCTGACATGGCCACCCGTGTCACCTGAAACAGGTCGTGTCAGGAGAAAGACAACTTGGGCGTGTTGGAGAGAAATACAGGGAGCTGACACGGGTGCTCGTGTGTCGCATCTGCGAATAACACCTGGCAGAAAAACAGAAGAGTCTCCACCGAATGTTATTTATCCCAAAGAGAGGGAAAGGAAACGATCAAAGAAAACCTGAAGAACGGGAGAAGACAAGGTCATAGCAACCAAATCTCGGGTTCAGGAGTCGGTTACGCAAGGGGAAGGTATTAGCACACCTCACGTCCGTTGTACTCAATGGGACCCACACTTATTGTCTAATCAAAGGGTGTGTTTATCTATAAGCTACTGCTAAATGGGGGATGGAAAAGAAAAAAGGAGACTCGATAGGACATCGCCGCCCTATGCCTACGTATTCCCTCGTGCAATGGGAAATTCAGAGTCAACGTAGTTCGGAAAACTACGGGTGATGGGGGGAAGGTTGCTCGCCAAGACATCGTCGTCTTGTGCCTACATATCCTCATCTGGTATGAGAAATCAGAGCAAATGTAGTTCAGGTAACTAAACCACAGGTTGGTTAGGCGTTTTTTATGAGTGACGTTAAGCTCCCTTTCCAGCAGTTAGGGATGATGCATATTTGCGGTAGAACGGAAAAATAACGTACTTTTTTCTAAAAATGATTTTGAAGAACAATCCCGAAGGATAAAAGGTTTGAATTTTGTTTTTGAGTTTTAGTGAAATGAATTAGTTTGCTTTGTGATTCACGTTGCACTAAAGACTATGACATAGGAACAAATGCTTCGCATATCGCCCTCAGACGGGACGTAAACTAAACACTCTAGACACACGAGAGGAGACCCTCACTCGTCATTTACCATGTGCTTAAGGCTCGTAGCATACAATGTTCATCGTGTTTATTAGATGAGTTAGAAGGTTTTTTGAGATGAGAAGAGAGACGCACGAAAGGTCTAAGGGAAACTCGGCCCTAACGTTGTCATGCAAAGTGGTCCTAAAGTTGGGATGCGAAAGGAGATTCTATCCTAATGTTATGCAAAAGATGGACCTAAGGTTGAGGTTGAAAGGGACTAGCTTACTTGTTATCATGCCTAGATTAAAGTCCTAATGTCTATCCTACTCCAAATTTAATCGTAGATTAAATTGGAATAAGAGTCCTAAGGGATCATGTGAAGACAAAGCAAAAAGCAAGGAAACAAGGTAAGAGCAATAACTACAACAGCGCCTCCTACACAAGACAACAATAAAATCCAGCACACGAGCAAGACAGCCTATAACAACACATGTTTCAACATAAAAGTGTTGCACTCCAAAATTTGCCTAACCTTTTCTTACTTGGTTTATTTTTCATTGCATGGACATATCATTGATCTAACATTTGCATAACATAGCATTGTTCATTGGTGCAGGGGATCAAGTGTGGTTTATATCTAGAGGAGCCTATCTAGAGGTCTTGTTCAAGCTTGATAAGTCACCAAAGTCATCAGGAAGAAGGTTGGGTTCTTGAGAAGTTCAGTTGTTTGTATGGGGTTAATCTCCTAATCCGAGGACCAATTGAGGATCATCAGTGGGTTGTGGAGCCTGGATCAAGGAGAGAGGGTGTGGATAGGATGCCTTGAGGGTCATGGTGGATCTCAATCAATTCATTATGCCAAGTGTGAAGAGCCACAATTGAGGGTGTTGCAATTAGGGTTTTCATCTGAGTAACCCTAAGTCAACTGTGCAATTGAAGAGGATAAAAGCTAAGTTCTAAGTCTTTGTAATCATGGATAGTTGTGTTGAGATACATGAGATGATATTCCAAGATCAATTCAAGAAGAATTCAAAGTGTGAGGAGTTGCTAAATTAGGGTTCTCAGGGTAAAATCCCCTATTTAGTGCCTAACTTCAAGACCACTTATCTCAAGATGAAAGTTTCATCTCCATTTTTGGCCAACATGAAAGTTGTAGATATTGATCTTAGCTTTCCAAATTGTACTAGAAGTCTTCCATCTGATTTGTAGAACGCAAGTTATGAGGTTTACAAGTTAGGGGTATTTTGGGAAAGTAAGATTATAGGTTATTTGGCATTATAGGTCATTTTCACCATCTTGTAAGCTTCAAATGAAATTTTGTTCAACAAGAAACTTGTTCAAAATGATGTTTTTAGATCAACCATATCCTCATGATGAATTTATTTGGCTTAGGGTGAGACTTGGTTTGAGAAATTTGGCAAAAGAGAGAATTTAAAGGCATTTAATTGAAAAATTCAAATTTAATTCGTGTGCTTCAACAAGGCAAGTGAGTACTCATTTTAATCAGAAAAAGCATTCTAAACACTTTGGCATTATTAGAATTTTCACTTGAGGCTTATTTCATGGTGGTTTGGCTTGTAACTTCACAAATAAGTAACATATCATAACTTGGTCATGAGAGGAGTTCAAGCTCTCTAATCACTCTCTACACTCTCACCAGACCACAAGGAATAGAATTGAAGCTTCCAAGGGAATATTTGAGTGCAAATTCGTGGATACCATTGTTGAAGTTTTGAAGGAAATTTGAAAATTGGATATTCTGATTTGGGCCTCCATTTGACCTTCAAAGCCCACAAATCACTTCTATATAAGTTCAGAGGAAGGTTTTGCTCAAGGTCGGAGTTCATTTCGTGCCATAGCCAGAGGTTGAAGTTGGAGTTTCAAGAGAGAAAGTGGAAATCATGATTTCATTTCCAAAGCAAATCAAAGCAAATTAAGGATTGATTCATCTTCAGCATACTTCATTGAATAGATCTGCACAGTGTGAAGCCAAGAATCACTCTGTAGATACCTCAATTTCAAGCTACATTCTAGGTTTTTATTTTTCACGATTGCACTAGTTTTATCATGATCTAGCATATTTTGACATGTGGTTAGGCTTTAGGAAGGTTACTAGATGGATTCTGGATCACAAATTGAGAGTTTAGAGACAAATTAGGATGAGGTGTGATTTCTGTTTGGAGTTGGTTTGGCCTGATCTTAAGGTTCAACACGATCTAAATGGTTTAGGATGATCAGTGAAGCATAAGGAAGAGATCTATGGTTTTAGATTAAGGTTTGGTGATGATCAGAATTGTGGTGTAATTTCTGTTTGTGTTCGAATTTCAAAATCTATGAGGAATTAGAGGAAATGAAGGTGATATTCGGAATCTACATAAAATTTGGAGTGAGACTGTATGATTTTGGTTAAGGATCCATGACCTGTATTTGTTGTCTCGTCGGAGAAGACGACCGGCGTCGTTCTCCGGCCACCGCTGGACTGTTTCCCTCCAACTGGACTTTCAAACGAGGAAGATGACTCCTCCACGTTTGGATCATCCTGAGACCTTGACTTTGTAATCAGATCCAATGGCCACGACTTGTTCTGAGAGTTTGACTTGGACTGTGAAACGTTGCGTTTCATTTATTGAGGTGGCAGCCTGTGAGCTCCTCAGATGAGTGTACCAAGTCCAACCATCCTGCGCTCCTCATTTAATTCTGCATTTTATTTTCTTATTTGATTTTTTAATTCATTTTCTTTTTATTTTATTTGCTTATTTCATTCTAAAATTCATTTTAATTTCAATATTGGTCAGAAAAATAAAATAAAAATATGTCTATGCTCCTGATTTTATTCTTGATTTTATGATGCTTTTATATTTCATTTTTGTCTGTTTTTCCATTTATTGAGCATTTTCTCATTTTTGTTATTTCTTTAATTTTGCATATTTGATCCATGTTTTTGCTTATTTTTGTTCTTTCAATTGGTATCTAATTTGGTTGAAATTTTTTGCTAGCTGGTAGATTAGAGATGCATGATTCCCTATGATTTAATTTAGATTTTTTAAATAACAATAGGTTCTGTTTTGGATTAGGATCTTTAGACCTTCCTTTTTAGGGTTTTCATTAGATACCTTGTGATTTAGGTTTTTTTAGGTGACCTTCCCATTTGATTTGATCCCTGACCTTTCTACTATAGGTCCTTAACCTTCTTAGGTTCCCTTAGAAAATTTCATAGGATTTTAGAAGTAGTTTTAGTATTTTTCATAGATTTAGTACTTAGGCTAGTTTAAGATGCTTTCAACATAGCACTTGCTTTAGAATGACCTCAATGGTTGTCTTTAGTCCATAATAGGTTTGATAATCTTCTTTGATGGTGTTTTAGACATGAATAAGCTTCTTTTTTCTTGATGGTGGTGCTTGGTTTGGTGTTTAGACCTCCCTTTAGAAGCTTTCTTTGAGCTTGTTCAATTAGGGTTTAGGAAGAGCTTAGTTGTTTTCTCTTTATTCAAATAAACATGGATTAATTTGATTGCTTTCCATTATCATCCTATGATTCAAGGTCCCTATGTGAAAGCCTCATCTTTCCTTTGGAAGGATGTGTGGCACTTCACAAGAGGTAGAACCTTTGAGGATGCCTTTCTCAGATGACTAGTTGAGTGTCAGGAGGGATTCCCTTGGTTTCCTTCCTGCTTCCCATCATCAATCATTAATCTTGATGTTAATTCTCTTCCCTTATGTTGGAGATTGTTGAAGCATGAAGATGAAAACTTCTCTTGAGGTGGTTTGGACTTGAAGTTGTTGTTTACAGACTGTTTGTTTTGCTGTTTATCTGCTTTGCTGTTGAGCTGTTTTGTCTGTTGTTTTTCTGATTGCTTGACTGTTGCTTGTGTGACTGATTGACTGTGTGTTGCATTAGACTAGGTTCTCATATAGTGATCTATGCCTAGGATCATCCTAAAGGTTGAGAATAGCTCCCTTTGCTTGTCTGCATTTAGAGGTTGAGTCTGTCTCCCTCTGCTTGACTGTTATTGATTAGCTATGCTTGCTGGTTTAAGGTTGAGTCTGTCTCCCTTGCCTGTGTTTTGTGTGTTGCCTTTGGGCTTGTTTTCTCTAGAAGTGGAGCTTGGATCCTTCTGCTTGTTTGTTGCATTGCATGCATTTTATTTACAATTGTTTCTTTATAGTTATTTTCTTTTGCTGTTGTTTTCCTTTGCCATGTTCCCCTAGGGACTGTGACTTCTCTTGTTCAAGAGAAGTTATGACAGACATTAGGTTTCTAACCATGCATGATAACATTAGGTAGTTCCCTCCTAACCTCGACCATAGGTTCAAATTTTGCATGACAACTTTAGGATTGGATCAGTTCCCCTTTAGTGTGTCCTTTCTCTTCTCATCTTCAAACAAATCAAAATACAGTAATAAAGGTTAATTGACATCGTACGCTACAAGCCTTAAGCTACTTGGGAAAGGGTTGTTAGAGAGTTTCTTTCCAACAGTCTGGATGTTTAGTATGGTACCCTTTGGGTGACATGCGACGCATTCACTCTCAGGTCATAGTCTCTAGTGCGATATCAGTTGCAAACATCCATAAAAGACACTTCTCTAAAAAACAGAAAACAAAGATCAAACTCTTTTTGTCCTCTTGGACCTTTAATCCCTTGGAAACCCTTTTCAGAAGGAGAGTTCTGTTAACTCCCGGTTCTACCGCAAACGGTAAACGCCTAAGTCTCCGTCGAGCGAGCTGCATACACCAAACTGCTGGAACCGTCTGTTAACCCTACTCGGATAAAAAAGACAAACCTGTGTCTCTCGTGTCCCGAACCATGTTTGCTCTGATCTTTCACGATGTGTGAAAGTACGTAGGCACGAGATGCGATATCTTGGCGAGCAACCTTCCCCCGTAGTTAGGCGAACTACGTTGACTCTGATTTCTCGTGCCAGACGGGAATACGTAGGCATAAAGTGCGACGCTTTTCCGAGTCATTTTCTTTTATTTTCAGACCAGACTTTTAGCGTAGATAGATGTAACAAACCCGTCAGATAAACACAACAAGCATGGATCCCATCGAGTACGATGGACGTGAAAGGTGCTAATACCTTCCCCTTGCGTAACCGACTCCCGAATCTAGACAATGGTTGCGATGACCTTGTCCTATACCTTTGCGTCAGGTTTTTCCGATTGTTTCGTTTCCTGTTCTGAGGGATAAATAACGAAAGGTGACGACTCTTCTGTTTTGCCGGCCTCGTTTTTTGCAGTAGCGACAGCTGGCGACTCTGCTGGGGAAGCTGGTTCCCTATGCGAATCAATCCTAGCGCTTGTTTGTTTACCTGTTGGGTTTTATTTATCGCACTTTTACTTTCCGCATTTTATTTTCAGTATATTATTATTATTGTGCTGTTGTGGGAAGGGGCTCTGATGAGTGAGAAGCCAGACCCAGGCTTGAGTGTACTTAGCATTAGTTGTGGAAATTAGTGGGTGTGTGCTTGCTTTGCAGGCACTAGTGTCTCATGAAATCCACGCTCAGACGAGGTTCTCCCGGTTGACTTCTTTTCCGGCCCTTTGGGCCTGAGGGGTTGTTGGTTTGGAGGATTGTCGACTCTAGGGACCGATCATTTGTGACTCAGCTGAGTGAGGCCACTTCAAGAGATGATGATGCCACACCTTTTGGGTATCGTATCATCGCTCTTGAAAGTCTGTGACGCTGGGAAACGCATAGGATGCCATACCTTGTCTGTGATTAGGTCCATACCTGTGAGCGGGGTCGGGTTATTGCAAGAAACCTTAACCTTCAGAATACCTGGTTTTCTTGACAGTGAATCAGTGTTGTGGGGTTCAGAGGGTTCTTATCGTCAGAGATGTGGTTTTTCTTGACAGTGCATATTTATTGGTCCTCTTCAGGGTTGTGCTATCAGAGCAGTGTTGTGATTGTGTTAGATCAGAGTCTCGGTCTCCTCAGCAGCACCATCTTGATCCCCTGTTGCATGTTTGCATTTTGCATTTTGCATATCATTAACGTGTGTCTATGTTGCAGGTGCATATTATCCCCCGGTTCCGGTTTTCTTGCCTTCTATTATGCTGTCATGGGATCTCTGAAGAAGAATGTGGCCTATAAGCTCCCTACCCCAGATGTTGCTCTGTTGTCCAGTCTGATTGCCTTGGCAGATGATACAGTGAGAGGGGAATTTAGGAAATCTTATGGGAAGTTGCGCAGCCTGGTTCGTAAACCTTCTGTGTATGAGTTGAATGGGTTGTATGCCTTGCTGCAGTTCTATGATCCTCCTTTGAGATGCTTTACTTTCCTGGACTTCATTCTTGCACCTACATTAGAGGAGTATGCTGAGTTGTTGGGTGTGCCTATTAAGAGTCAGATGCCATTTGTTCATATGGATGCTAAGCCTAATCTGGCTAATCTAGCTCTTTCTCTTCATCTAGATGCCTCTGAGTTGATCTTGTCCAATTGGAACGGGGTTCCTGGATTTTCTCTGTAGTTCCTAGTTGGGAAAGCCCAACAGTGTGCCAAAGACGGTTGTTGGATCGTATTCAATGCCATTCTTGCTCTCTGCATATATGGTATCATTTTGTTTCCTAACATGCCTGATTTTGTAGACTTGGATGCCTTTCATATCTTTGCATCAGGGAATCCAGTTCCTACCTTGATTGGCGATGTGTATCATTCCGTCCATTACAAGAACGAGAATAGAAGGGGTAAGAATGTATCATGTTGTGTGCCCTTACTCTATAGATGGTTTGATAGTCACCTGCCCAAGAAGGGTCTCTTTGCTTCATCTGCAGCCACAGCTGAGTGGTCTGAGCGATTGGTGGGTTTATCAGCAAAGAGTGTTGTTTGGTTTGATAGAGATATGTTGGGTACGGAAGTCATATTCAGCTGCAGTGGGTTTCCAAATGTGCCTTTGATTGGAAGAAAGGGCTGTATCAACTATAATCCGTCTCTACTTGTCAGACAGTTTGCTTATGCTTTGAGAGCTCCGCCAAAGGATGAAGAGGTGCAGGAATCTCTGTACCTCATCGGTCTTCTAGAAGGGGATATGTTAGCTAAGCTTTAGCATGCCTGGAAAAATATCAGTAGACGAGGGAAATCATTGTTGGGTACTACCGTATGTGACCTGGATCAGAACCAGAGCAGAGACCATAGGGATGCCTTTTCCACCTACTAAGCAGGAATGCCTTCCAGTGGTGGAAGAGCCTACTATCGTGTCTATTCAGCAGTATAATTAGGTGTTAGCTGAGAAAGAAGAGCTGAAAAAGGCCAATGAAGAGTTGGAGAAAGAGTTGGCACAGATTAGGAGCGAGAGAAACGAAGCAGCCCACTCCTTCAAGAAGCAGACAGAGTTGGTGAACAGGTTGGGTACGGACTTGACTAAGCAGATAGCTGATCATGAGCGTTTGGGTCTGGACTTCAAATTTGTCAACGATGTACTGGCCACCAAGAAGCAGAATCTGGATGAAGCATACTGGAGAATTTCCAAGTTCAATCAGCAGTGGAATGCTACTATAGCCAATAACAAAGAGAGGGAGGACAAACTGAAACAGCAGATCTCCAAACTGAAGGCTCAGGTGAAGGCTAGTGAGAAGATGTTTGACGAAGAAACTGCTCGCAGATATGCCACTGAAGACATGCTGAACAAAGCTATCGCTAACCTGAAAGATCGTAAGCAGAGGTTCGAGTCTAAGAAGCGAAAGTTAGAAGATTGCTTTGGCCAGGGAGCATGGGAAGATTCTGTTGAAGGTCTCCAGTGCACTATTATGCAGAGAGAGATGCTTGTTGAAGGGTTACTCACTCGGCCTGATCATCCCAAGACAAAATAGTTGCTAGAAGAGTTTCGCGCCCGATGTCGCACTTGATTATCTTTGTAACTCTTTATATTTTTCTGATCTTTGCTGTAGGCTGACCATCACCAGGCTTGTTGGTCGAGGTCATGCTATTGATTCCCCATGTATTCATTGGTATTGTACTGCTGCCGTTGGGCCTTATCTATATATGAGATGTTAGTTTAGTGACTAGATCCGGACTTCTTGTTATCAGCACTGGCACTCTGGCACTCGAATCGGGGGGAAAATCTCCCTAACGCACAGACACACGTTTGCATTTGCATGAATCATTTGCATTACAGGTACCTTGTACCGTGTTTCCTAACCCTCCGTTCATGCAGGTTCCAGGATTGCCGACCAGCGAATTCATCGCTACTCTACCAGAAGCAACTGCAAGAAAGCCATGGATCAAATACAAACTGAGATGCAAGAGATGCGCGACAGGATGGTTCAGTTCATGCAGGTGATGGAAACTGTGGCCAAGGGCCAGGAGCAGCTGCACACTCTCGTGCAGCCTCTGATTGCTAGGGTTGACAGTCAGGGTGTGCTACATGGCGGAATTGCTACTGATCCTCCTCATGGCGAGGCTCTCCAAGCTGGTGATGATGTACCAGTGGTCATCCTCAATACGACTGAGAACGGTAACAGAGCTGGGAATGGAAATGTGACTGGTAACGGTAATGGGCATGTGGAAACTAATGGAAACATTGGTGCTGGAAATGCTGGTTTCAATGTTGGAACTGGGAATACTGGTCTTGGTGCTGGGAATACTGGTATGGGTATTGGTATTGGCAACGCTAGTTATGTTGGTAATCAAGGCTATGGCAATCAAGGTTATGGAAATCAGGGTTACGGCAATCAGGGCTTCGGTAACGCAGGTTTTGGCAATGCAAGCCACAATGGTGTTGGAATGGGTGCTCACAATGCTGGTTTTGGCCAGGTGTTGGAAGTCAGAGTTTTGGTAATATGGGGTATGGTCCCAGGATCAATCAGGCTGGTTTCGGACCTAATACTGCTTATGCTGGGTATGACAACGAGGATTCTCACTGGATCTAAGATCGTCAGGAAGATGCTTTCCCTCCGCCAGACAGAGATCTTGAGATGCCCACTGACAATGATAGAAGGTTCAGGTTGTTGGAAGAATAGATGAGGAATCTTGCTAATCAGAATTCCACGGGGTTGGACGTGGCTAACATGGGATTGGTTCCTGGCTTGAGGGTACCAATAAAATTCAAAGCACCCACTTTTGACAAGTATAAGGGGGATACTTTCCCGAGAGTTCACGTGCGATCTTACTATCGGAGAATGTCCGCATACTCTGATGACGAGAAGATGCTGATGCATTTTTCTAGGACAGTTTGTCGGGACCATCGTTGGAATGGTACATGGGGTTAGAGCCTACTCAGATTGGTAGCTGGAAGGAGTTAGCGGAAGCTTTTGTCAAGCACTACCAATATAACAGCGACCTTGCGCCGAACAGGGTCCAACTCCAAAATCTTTCTCAGAAGAATGGCGAGAGTTTCAAAGAATACGCCTAGAGGTGGCGTGAGCTTGCAGCCAGGGTGCACCCACCCATGGTAGAGCGGGAGTTGGCAGATATGTTTGTGGGCACTTTTTTTGGGCTGTATTATGACAGGCTTATCAATTGTACGACGAGTAACTTTTCTGAGTTGATACTCTTGGGAGAACGTATCGAGAATGGTGTCAAGATTGGTAAGATTCAAGCGGGAGAGTCAACCTCAGCTGGAGGTGGTAAAAAGGTTTTGGGAACAAGAGACAGGGGGATACTAATTCAGTGTACAACTCTCGAGGAAGAGGTAGAGGTCGAAACCAATACCGTCAGCAGCAAATTGCTAGTGTGACAATTCCCATGCCTCAACAACAACAACAACAGCCACAGCAGCAACAGGGACGACAAAATGCTGCTCCACAAAGATATCAAGGTCGGGATAGGGCTGTGAAAAGGGTATTTGATGCACCTCCATTGCCGTATGCTCAACTTCTTCCAACTTTGTTACAGCTGCAGCTTGTTGAGAAAAGGATGTTGGCTCCGCTGAAGGGCACGCCTCCTTTTGGTTATGATGCCAATGCGCATTGTGAATTCCACTTCGGGGCACCCGGTCATAGCATCGATAACTGTCATGCTTTCAAGCACAAGGTGCAAGATTTGTTAGATAGTGTTGTACCCCAAAATTTGCTCAACCTTTTCTTGCCTGATTTATGTTTCATTGCATTTCCTTTGCATAGTTACATCATGTACATAATTCAATCATTAGCATATCATAGCATAGCTCATCCAACAGGGGATCAAGGGTGTCTATCAAGAGAAGAGCCTAGCAAGAGGTCTTATCTAAGGGTGAAAGTAATCTAAGCCATCAAGAAATGATTTGAAGTCTTGAGAAGTTTGAGTGCCCACATGTGGGTTTTGCTCCTATCTTGAGGAATGTTGAGAATCATCAGTGGGATGAGAAGCATAGAATGTGAATTTGAGGTGTGTATGGATCTCATGGGATTTCTAGAGGGCCTTATTGAAGCTGAGGCAAGTCATTGATTCAAGTATGAGGGCCACAGTTGAGGTGCAGTCAACTAGGGTTTCATTTGGGTCAACCCCAATTCAATTGAGTAGTTGGAGAGCATCAAAGCCTACCTTGAGGTCATGGGATTCATGGATTGGTATGTTGATACATGTGTGGTGTTGTGCCAAGGTTAAGCAAAGAAAGATCAAGAATGTGGGAAGTTGCTAAATTAGGGTTTCAGTGTAAAATCCCCTGTTTAGTGCCTAACTTCCAAGCCACATAAGTCAAAATACAAGTTTCAAATGGATCTTTGGCCAACATGAAACTTGTAAAGCTTATCAATACCTTTAATTTTAGTACTAAAAGTCTTCAAGAAGATTTGTAGAACTCAAGTTATGGTCTTTGCAAATTACAGGTCACCAGAGGACACTGAAATTTATCTGTGAAAGTCACTTGACTTCCAAGCAACCTTTGCCCATCAAGGAGTTTTCAAATGGATTCTTGGCCAACATAAGAGTTGTAGATCTTGATTTTAGCTTTACATAGAGTACTAGAAGTCCTCAAGGGGATTTATGGAACTCAAGTTATGATCTTGGCAATCCAGGGGTATTTTGGGCATTTGCGATTATAGGTCATTTTCAAGCATGTGCCAAAATCTCCATATTCCACTCCTCAAATGAAAAATTGTTCAACATGAAATGTGCTTAGAATGATGTTTTTAGGTAAAAAGTGAATTCATGTTGGATTGAATGAGCTTATATCAAAAGTAATTCAAAATGGCCTAAAATAAGGAAGGATTTTAAATGAATCAAAGAGGGAAATTGTGATTTTTGAGTTATAGGTCCTAAACATGGCAAGTGACTACATTTTTTGACTAGAAATCATATTCTAAAGACATTGGCAATATTACTTTTTTGAATTGAGGCTTGGTTTCATGACTTATTTTGCAAAGTTGTTACTTCCAAAACAAGTCACATATCCAAATCAGCAACCAATGCAATTCAAGTCTCCATTTTGATCTAAACACATTCACTAAGTCACAAGGAGTTGGTTAGAATCTTATGAAACAAGCTGGGAGTAAGATTTCACAACTGTCATGTTGAAATTTCAAGAGAAAAATCAGAATTGTGGATTCACTGAATTGGGCTTCAAACTGGGCTCAAAAGCCCATGGAAAGCTTCTATATATTGAGTGGAGTGAGTTCAGACTCATTTTGATGGTGATTTCGTGCTAGAAGCTGAGATAGCAAGTGGAGTTTCAAGAGCTCCAAGTCAGAATCGGTTTTGGATTTGCAAGCACAATCAAGCCAATTTAAAGGTTGAAGAAGCTCCATTGTGTATCACTGATCGTGTCTGGAGAGTCTTGAAGCTTGAATTGAGCATTTTCTACTTCTATTGATCCAATTTTTCCAGGTATGTAAGCCTTCAAATTCCTCATGATCTAGGAAGAATTGAATAGAATCTTGCATGTGGTTAGGACCTAGGCTGATCATAGATCGTTTCTGGATGAGAATTTTAGTGTTTAGAGACAATTAAGTGTGATACACCATTTCTGTTTGAAGACGGTTATGGATAATCTTGAGGTTTTGACTTGAATTGAATAGCTATTAATGATCAGTGTAACAAGAGGAAGGGATATGTGGCTTTAGTTTTGGATTTAGTGTTGATCAAATTCATGGTGCAATTTCTGTTTGCTTTCGAATCTAAAAATGTGATGAGATTTAGGTGATTTGGATTGGAGATTTGAAATCCTTGTGCAATTCTGGTCAAGATCGATATTTAGCTTGTGTTTTCTGATCACCTGCAACCACCATCTCACCGGAGAAGACGGTGGTTTCCACCGTGGACCACCGCCTGGAAATATCTCAGGTCACCTGAGCTTGTGGAGAAGATGAAGCCTGAGACGTTGGATCAGTCTCCAAGATGGACTTAGTACACAGATCGTGTGGCCATGATTTAAACTCAGCCTTGCCTCCAAATCCTTGAAACGCATCGTTTCATTAAACGATGTGGCACGCCAGTCAGCTCCCAGTCAGCACCACATGTGGACGCGCTCTAAGCCGTTTGATCTGCATACTTAGTCAATGATCCAAGGGCGTGTGTTTATTTCAGCATTTTTTATTTCTTTTATTTGATTTTCTTTTATTTTTAATGCATTTTGATTATAAAATCCATAATAAATAGAAAAATAAATCTTTTTAGGCTAGATTTTTTTTCCCTAACTCCTTAGAAAATGTAGAATTTAATAGGATTGAAAAATGTTTAATTCATGCATTTTTTATTTTATTTGCATTTTAATTTGTTTTATTTTTAATTTGTTTGGTATGCCATTTTGCTGATTTTATTGTGAATGATTGGTGATGAATTTTGAGTTGATTCTTTTTGGGCTAGATATTTTAGAAATGCATGTACCCATAGCAATTTTCTCATATTTTTGTGAGAGAATTTTAGGCTAGTTTGAGCATTGAACATTAGGTTGTTTAGAATCAGGGTTTTAAGATGGTACCTTTAGGATTAGGGCATAGTTTTAGGTCCAAATGAATGGTTAACCCCCTGGTTTTTGTATGAGAGATTCATAAGAGGTTTAGGGACCCTTAGTAATTTTTGTAAGATTTTACAATCATGTTTGGTATTTTAAGTAGAATTAGTTTTAAGACTAACTTCTAGGTGTTTCTGATGAACTAATTTGGCTGGTTTGATTCAATAGTTCCCCTTAGATTAGGGTGGTGTTGCTTTTGAGCTTGGATGATCATGAGGACCAATTGAAGGTGCTTTGGGAGAGCTTGAAGGAGCTTGGAGTTGAAGATTTCTCATCTTATGGAGTGCTTGGCAGGAGCTTAGGAAAACTAGGGTTTTAGGAAGAGCATCAAAATAGTTCTACTTGTTTCTTCAAACATGGAGTATATTGTTCATCTCCATTCAATCCAATGACATAAAGTCCTTTTAAAGAAGTAACATCTCTCCTTAGGAGGGATGAATGGCATGCTTTAAGAGTAGAACTTTGAGGATGCCAGTCTCTCATAATGTTAAGTTCTCAGTGACTTCCCTTGGTTGTCATTGGATTCCTTAACAACTTCAACTTGATCTTGTTGAATGATTCTCCCTTGGAGGTGCTTGTTGAAGCTTGGAAAAGGAAAAGATGAGGTGGCTTATTGAAGCTAGGGTTGTTTGCTTATTGAAGCTAGGAGCTTGTTGAGGTCAGGAGCTGGCTGAAGCTGTTTACTAGTTGGGGTTTGAGCTTGTTTAAGCTGATAGCTTGTTGAAGTTTGGTGTCTATTGAAGATTGAAAGTTTATTGAAGCTTGAAGATAGGAGTTATTCATGAAGATGAAGATTGTTGCTATCAACCTTCTGTTGTTTCATCAACTGTTACTGTCAGAGCTGCTGTTTGTTGTAGGAGATTGGTGCTGCTGTTTGGGCTGCCTCCTCTGCTTTGTGGTTTTTGTTTTCTGTATTGTTTGTTGGCTTGTATAGCTTGCCCCCTAGGTTTGAGGTGAATGTTGATTCACTTTGCCTGTTGTTTTCCCAGGATTCAAGGTTGAGTGGGACTCCCTTGCCTCGCTTGTATTGCTGCATTGCATGCATTTTACTGTATTTGCTTGCTTTCTTTTCTGTTTATCCCCTAGGATCTCTGATTTCCTCTGTGCAGGAGGGAATTATGACAGACATTAGGATTCTTATCCATGCCTGACAACATTAGGTTAGTTTCCCTTGCAACCATAGTGTTAGGGTCTTTCTCTTCTTACCTCAAAACACTTCAAAAAAACACAGTAATAAAGATAACGCGTGCTGTACGCTATGAGCCTTAAGCTATTTGGGAAAAGGTTGCTGGAGGGTCACTCTTCAGTAATCTGGCTGCTTAGTATGGTACCCTTAGGGTGACATGCGACGTAGTCACTCTCAGATCACAAGTCTTTAGTACAGTACAAGTTGCAAACAGACTAAAAAACACTTCTTTCGTAAAAGATTCAAAACAAACATCAAAGTGTCATTTTTGTCCGCTCAGACTCTTAATCAAGAAAAACCCTTTTTGAAGGTAATAAAAAACCAGTCAGACAAGCTTGTGTCTTCCGTAGCCTGAACTACGTTTGCTCTGATCTTTCATGCTGTATGAAAGTACGTAGGCATAGGATGCCGTATCCTAGCGAGCAACTGTCTCTTCCGCGAAAATAAGGTGCTGGCAAAACAGAAGAGTCGCCACCTTTCGTTATTTATCCCTCAGAACGGGAAAGGAAACGATCGGAAAAACCTGACGAAAAAGGTATAAGACAAGGTCATCGCAACCGTTGTCTGGGTTCGGGAGTCGGTTATGCAAGGGGAAGGTATTAGCACCCCTCACGTCCATCGTACTCGATGGGATCCACGCTTGTTGTGTTTATTGGACGGGTTGGTTTTATCTATCTACCTATCAAGGCTGGCTTAAACAGAAAAGAAAAATGACTCGGCAAAGCGTCGCACTTTATGCCTACGTATTCTCATCAGAGAATAAGAAATCAGAGTCAACGTAGTTCGGCCTACGACGGGTTGCGGGGAAGGTGGCTCGCCAATACGTCAGTATTGTGCCTACGTACTCTCAACAGGTATGAGAGATCAGAGCTTACGTAGTTCGGGATAACTACGGCTACGGGAATTCAGATTCATCTGTTTTATCGAGTAGGGTTAAACAGCAGTTCCAGGAGTTAGGGACAAAGCCTGTTTGCATTGGCGCTGAAGTTTAACGACACTCTTTTCTTCAGAAAAGCTTCCTTTGAATTATGGGCCCACAGGGCAAAAAGGTTTGAAGTTTGTTTTCTGTCTTTTACGGAAAAAGTGTTTTTTACTGTGTTTGCAATTTCAATCGCACTAAAGACTATGACTTGAGAGTGAATGCGTCGCATGTCACCCAAAGGGTGCCATACTAAACATCCGGACTGTTGAAAAGAAACTCTCCAACAATCCTTTCTCAGATAGCTTAAGGCTCATAACGTACGAAAGAAATCATTCATGATTACTGTATCTTAAGCTGTTTTGAGATGAGAAGAGAACAGGCTCAACTAAAGGGAGACTATCAAGTCCTACTGTTGTTATGCCAAGGATTCATCCTATAGTTGAAGTTTGAAACAGGGCACTCCTAGAAGTTATCATGCATAGGTTTCAACCTAAAGTTCTATCATCACTGCCTTATCAAAGGGAGTGAGATTCCTAGGGGATCATATCAATGATAAACAGAAACAGATAAAGCATCAGCTTAAACCGTAAACAGATATACAGTAAAATGCATGCAATGCAAGTGAGGGAGGAAATGTGTGTGGGGCAGCAGCCTCCACAAGCTCATCTCAACCTCAAGCCATATATGAATAACTGTAATCATACAGAAGAAATAACATGCTATCAAGCAAAATACAGTAACAATTGCAATCATACATAAGAAGTAACATGCTATCAAGCAAACACAAACCACATGGGCAAGGGAGCTGGGCTCTACTGAATACCCGCAAGCAAAGCCATACAGTAACAATACAAGCAGAGGGAGCAACTTAACCTCTAGTGCAATCATGCTCCTAGCTTAAAGTTAGTCTAGATATGAACTTATTCTAATGCATCAAGCAAGTCAAACAAGGAACATCAGCACAGAAAAGAAAACAGACAAGAAAGAAAGTAGATCAACCCTTCTCTTTCCAAGCTTCAGCTCTTCTGACAGCAATCCAGTCTTCAGACTACAACCACCCTTCAAGGCTATCATCCTTCATGACAAGTGTCAACTTGCTCCTCCAAGGTTTCAACCCATCAAACATAAGTGTCAACTTATTCTCTCTTCTCCAAGCTTCAGCTCCTCAGTCAATTCTACCTTCAGGCTCCACTCCTAACTACAAGTATCAACTTGATTCCTTCAGGCTCTCAATGCTTGATTATCTTTTATTCCTCAAGCCTCAGCTCTACACTCAATCTCAATTGAATCCTCTTCATAAGTATCAACTTAGTCTTCAAGCTTCAGCTCTCTTTACTCTACCAGTATCAACTTGGTCTCCTTCATCTACAAGCTTCAGCTTCTCAGAGTAATCTTCAATCACCTGGAAGTGTCAACTTCATCCTTCATTTCTTTAAGCCTCAGCTCTTCATTCAGTCTCCATTGGATCTTCTTCACAAGCATCGACTTGTTCTTCTTGCTCTTCAAGCTTCAGCTGCAATGGCAATGCTCAAGGAATCATCCTCTTCCACACTCCTCAATGGAGTCCTCATCTTCAAACTCAAGTCCCACATCTTTCAAGATACTCAAACCAGAAGACAATTGATTTAACATAATGAATGGAAATGATAAACAACTTATTGACAACCAAAGGAAGCCTGTAAGGGTTCATCATTATGAGAGACTGGTTCTCTCAAAGTTCTACTTCCCAGATAAAGCCACTCATCCATCCAAAGGAGGGATGTGAATATCTTAGAAGGACTTTTAGTCATTGGGAGGAATGGAAGCACAAGAGGCTTTCCATGTTTGTGAAAGAAGTCATTCTAGTTCTAAGGCTCTCCCTATGTCTCCTACCTCCTAAATCTTCATCAGACACCTTCAGGCACAAGCAACCCCAAGCAACTTCAAGCATCCTCACCTTGTCTTTAACTTGTCTTCAATCTCAACCAAAGGCAAACAAAACAAAGACCCTAATCTAAGGGGACTAAAGAAGTTAAACTAGTTGAATTAGTAAGTTAGGATCACCTAAAACCTAGTACTAAAGTTAGTCCTAACTAAAATACTAAAACCAATTGTAAAATCCTACAAACATTACTATGGGAACCTATGTCAATCATGACTCTACCATATTAATTCCAGAGATCAAATCATCAAATAAGACCTAGAAATAAATTCTACATTATGAGGTACTAAACCTAAACCCTGAAGCCCTAAATCTCAATCTAGAAAGCACATCTATTTTCATCACAAAAATGTGAGAAAAATGCTATGGGCACATACATGTCTAACCTAATCACATACAAAAAATTAGGATCAAAGTCATCACCACATGATCACACAAAATTCCACAAAATTAAGTATCAAACATAACCATTTTAATATCAATTAAAATGTAAAATTCCCATTAAATCAGAAAATACATGAAATGAAAATATTTTTTATCTAAAAAATACTAGACTCAATCATGAGTAAAATGCAAAAAGAATGGGATTAATTGGATTAATTTTCAATTTTATATGATTTTTCCAAGAACCATGGATAAAATGAAAAAATAATGAAAATCAAATTAAAATATACACACGCGCGGTGCAAATAGCAATGATACACAGTTCAAACCATGGATTGGGCCTTCAGGGGGGTGTGGATAGTGGTTATTTCATTAAGCCCAGACTCGGCACTCAAATGAAACAATGCGTTTCATTAATTCAGCTCCTTCACAAACTGAGATTAAAACATGGTCGTTGGATGAGGGTCATAGTCCAAGTCAAACCAAGATCTGATGGTCCCAGAGTCATCTCCTACCTTTTGAACCTCTGAACTTCGCGCCCAGCTCCGGCCACCACCGGTGGTGCTCCGGTCATCTTCCTCAACCCTAATTCTCTCTAGGATCCTCCATTGCAAATGGTCAATACATGAAACTTATCCCAAATTCCCTCACGAACTCATTCATGCCCTTAATTCAACCTAAATCCTCAAGATTCACCATATCCAATTCTCAACCGAAAATGGCAATACCCTAAATTGGTCACTAATTCTCAAATTAATGGTCTAAAAACCTTCCTACACCGTTCTACAATGCAACTAACACCTTAATTCATCTTGATTCTACCTAATTCTTGCTAGAGGAAGAAAGTTACCAACCTGAAAATATTGGATGAACAGATGCACTAAACCTCCAATTCAAGCTCTCCAATCTTTCAGACACGATCAATGAACCCTCTCCTTGCTTCTATATGCAAAAGAACCGGTTGAAAGCTCCTGAATCTTGAAATCCGATGGTGAGTTGCAGGTGGAAAAATTCAATTGCTCCTACACGATTCAGCCACTAATTCTCTTGGATTATGATCTGGAATCACTCCTTAGCATCCATGGAAGAAGTTTCAATCAAGAAAATGGATGGAAAGTGAAGAATTTTTTGAAACCGAATTCAATTGCAAGCCAAGAAATCTCAATCTCAATCTATGCTCTCTCCTTCAATCATCACCAACCCTTGCATTGGATCACCTCTACTCAATATATAGATGATGTATGAGTGATCTAGAACCCTCTAGATCCTTCTAATGAGAGTTTCCACTTCTCATGTCATGAGATTTTCAATCACATATCATGATATGCATAGCTCTGTTTGCAGCTTGAAACCAACCTCATTCACTTCCAATTTCTCCCCTAGTGACATTTTGAAAGTGTTTAGCTTGCAAAGGGCCTTGCTCATGCCTTGATTCTATGTTTTGCACATGTTACTTAATATGCAAGTAATCACTTTTCAAAGCAAGTCCACAAATTGAATCTCAACTCAAAGATGTGGCTAAACCAATGTTCTTAAAATGTTTTCTAGAGTCAAAATGATATATTACATGTCATGGTTTGGATGTGTAGGTTGAAAATATCAATTTCCAACTTTGATTCATTTAACTTATACCCTTATTTTAGGTCATTTTTGCAACTTTGAGCTACAAGCTTTTCCATCATCTCATGACCTCCTTACTAGCCTTAAAACATCGTTTTGGAAAAGTTTGATGTTGAACATTTTTCCATTTGAAGCTTGGAAATAGGAGTTATGGCTTTATGGTTGAAATGACCTGTAATCTCCAAATGACCAAAATGCCCTTGACTTGTCAAAGCCATAACTTGAGTTCTACAAATCCTATCAAGGACTTATAGTACTCTCTAGAAATCTAAGAGGATAAGGAACAACATTCATGTTGACCAAAAGTCCATAGGAATCATCCTTATTGGGCAAACGTTTGATGCAAGTTGGGTCACTTTCAAGCCCCCAGATTCACATACCTCAGATGACCTGTAACTTGTCAAAGTCATAACTTGAGTTCTACTAATCCTATAAAGGACTTCTAGCACTAAAATTAAAGCTAAGATCATGCTCTACAACATTCTTTTTGGGGGTAAGATGAGATGACAATCACATCTTGAGCTAAACTGCCTTGGAGATAGGGGTCAAACTAGGGGATTTTACACTATCAAGCCTTAAAAACCCTAGCTTGAAACTTCTCAAACTCTTCAATCATGATGAGTTGACCTTGGAATCATCCTTATAACATCTCATTGCATCAATCCATGATCACATGGCCTTTGAATTAGGTCTCAACCTTGTTCAAGTCATCAGTTGACTTGGGGTTGACCCAGTCAAACCCTAATTGCACCACTCATGGTTGAGGCTTCTTATTCTTGCACAATGACCTATCTAGGCCTCAAAGTGATCTTCAACACTTCTCATGAGATCTATCAAGAGCTCAATTCTAACTTCATGGCTTCAGAATCATCTGATGACTTCCCACAACTCTCAAGTTAGGAGACACACACTCTTGGTTTCAACCATTCTCTCTGAGGATCTTTTAGCTTCTCTGACAAGGATATCAACCCTTGAACACTTGAATAACCTTCTCAACTAGCTTCAAAGTCTTGTGTAGCCCTTGATTGGTAATCATACCTCTTGATCTCCTGCATACATGTCAATGAAATGCAAATGATAATGCTAATGTGAATGAAATGAAACATAAGCTAGGTGAAGAAATGTTGGTCAAATTTTGGGGTGCAACAGCTGCCCCTATTCAAACGGCTTAAACCTGACTGGATGAGAAGCGAATGACTCTCAACCAATCAAGGTGCGAGACGGTTGAATACCGACAAACCCGGAAATTTGCCAACTGCACAAGTACACGATACTCTGATGGGAACAAATCTTCGAAAACTGAAATATTAGCTGCACGGCAACTAGCTGGGGAATTGGTCACACGGTAACCAGTGATACATGGTCGATCATGCCATCAGGCGTCAAGATTCCTCGGGACTCATCAGGTCAACAATCAAGTTAATCATGTCGTCGGGCATTCAAAGAGAACTTTCGGGCATCATCCGGACTTCATCAGCAAGCCGGGAATAGAATTCTCGGTCAATCATGAACCGCTTGGGGATATCCCACCTTCTACCCTCAGGCACTCCGCATCAGCTGGGAGAACTGCTTCGTTAACACGGTTAGACTTCAATCATCAAGTCTTCGAGGGAAGTTTCAACTTCGCTGTTCAGAAACCTGCTGGGGATGACACATCTCCGTTGGGGATTCTGGAGAACCATCAAGTAACTCTGCTTCGGGGATCCAGAAATCAATCTGGGTGAGTCAACTTTGCTGAGGACATCAAGAATCATCTTGAACAGATAACTCTGTGGGGACTTCAAGAATCATCCTGAACCAATAACTCTGTTGGAGATTTCAGGAATCATCCTGAGCAAACACTCTGCCGGGGACTCCAAGCGTCAACTTGAGCAACCAACTCTGGCGACTTCACTAGGGATTTTAAGAATCATCTTAAGTAAACGACTTCGCTGGGGAGAATTCAAGAATCATCTTGGGCAAATGACTCAGCGGAGGAACAACTGCAAAACAAGAACGGTAACGACCTAGCTCATGTTTAGTATGCATATGCTTTGACAACGGCGCAATGCTCCACACGGTGGAAATACTATGCGTTTATGATAAATGCTATGCAACCATGCAAGATGCTACGACCCCGTCAGCAAAATAAATGTCGAAGGGAGAATCCTCCTGTCAAGGAGAAAGAACCACTCTGGTGGAAGAAGGAATCATCCTGCCACGGAGAAAAGGTCACGCCAATCTCAATCGGACTCCGCATGGGGAAGCAAACTTCAGTTGACTGCTGCAGGGGAATAAAGCTCTACGAGAACTCTGACCTGCTGAGGAAAGCGATGTCAATCGCAGAAATAAGCTGCACGGCATTCGCCGCCAAACCTTCCTGGAGATAACGACTCTGGTGGGGAGATACAACATCAGCTACTCAACACTCTACTGGGGAAAACCAATCATGGCCCGAACGGCTTCCAAGGACTCGGCTCTCTTGGGGATCTGCAAACCCGGCTGGGGATAGAAGGAATCGTCTTGTTTACCGGGGAGAGTACGACTCTGTGGGGAATCTCAATTCCATCGGAGACTTCAGTCTGGAGCTATCAATTGCTGCGCACTTTAGTGAATAGTCTCCTACGAGACTTGCACTTGTGACCCGGTGCTGGGGGATGAACACACGCTTCGGCGCCTGACTCAGCTGGGGAGATGCCGTTCCTTCAGGATGCATCTGATTGGGGAGAGAATCTTCTCTGCCTGGGGAGACATATCAATGCCTTACGATCTCACGTTCAGACTCTGTGGGGAGAGGCTGCTGAACTTTGCTGGAGAAGAAGGAATCATCCTGCTTGGGGACGCATACGGCGTACTGCCTGGAGTATGCCATACCTGCGAAAACACAAACAAACAGACAAGATACCCTTCTCAAAGGGACCTATCAAGGTTATCATCTTGTGACAATGTTCAAGTAATTCATTGTTTCAACAATCAGTGGCCTAGGCCAGTAAGTTTATGCATGCGCATTTTATCAAAAACATCGGCGTTCTTTTTCGCAAACAAAACAGATAATGCTAAACAGACAGAATTGCTGAATAGTATACTTTTTATTGATAACGAACCCCTGAATGGGTAAAAATGTTTTACAACAGATGCAAGCTCCTGGAATGAGGAAGCCGCGCAAAAATAAAACATAAATATACATCAGTATATACAAATGTCGGCAACGAGGCGTAGACGAACACCATGAGTTGATCCCTTTATGACCCACTCGACTTCGATACTTCTCCGACGCTTCAGCTTCAGAAGAGATTGATTCAGATGAACGGCCCTCAGGTCTTCCAAACCACTAAACAAATACAGTCCACACGCGGAACGCAGTCATTTGCTTTTTCAAATCCCTAACTTTTGCCTGAATCGCCCTTCTGGGTTTTCGATTCACCGGGATACCCTTTTTTGCCAAAGTCGCCCATTCGGGTTTTCGACTTTGCAGGTGTACATTCTTTTCTTTATATCCCTACTTTTTGCCCGAACCTTTTTCCTTTTTTATGGTTCGCCGGGATGCCCCATTTTTGCATGGATATTCTTTTTCTTTCCAGCGGGTCATTTTTAAGCAAAGTATTTTTTAACTGCGTCCGCGTTCACCGGGATGCAAAATCTTCACCATCCATCGTGGATAACAACAAAGCTCCTCCCAAGAAGACCTTGCTGACGATGTATGGACCTTCGTAATTGGAAGTCCACTTGCCCCGGTGATCGGAGTGTGGAGGAAGAATCTTCTTCAGGACGAGATCACCCGTTTGAAAGCTTCTAGGACGCACCTTCTTATCATAAGCTTTCTTCATTCGACTTTGGTACAGACGACCATATGCAATCGATGCCAACCTCTTCTCGTCCATCAGGATGAGTTGGTTTAGTCGGTTCTTAATCCATTCTGCCTCATCGAGTTTCACATCAACCAAAACTCGTAAAGAAGGAATCTCAACTTCTAACGGTAGGACCGCTTCCATACCGTACACTAAGGAGAAAGGAGTTGCCCCGGTTGATGTACGTACCGTTGTACGATAACCGTGCAGTGCAAATGGCAACATCTCGTGCCAATCCTTGTAGGTCACAACCATCTTTTGAACAATCTTCTTGATGTTCTTATTGGCTGCTTCAACGGCGCCATTCATCTTCGGCCGGTAAGGAGATGAGTTGTGATGTTCAATCTTGAAACTCTGGCACAGCTCCTTCATCATCTTGTTATTCAGATTCGAACCATTATCGGTAATGATCCGCTCGGGAACTCCGTAACGACAGATGATGTCCCTCTTTATGAATTTAGCCACCACCTGCTTGGTCATATTAGCATATGAGGCTGCCTCCACCCACTTGGTGAAGTAGTCGATAGCTACTAGAATGAAGCGATGACCGTTAGATGCAGTGGGCTCGATCTTGCCTATCATGTCGATGCCCCACATGGAGAACGGCCACAGGGAGGACATGACATTTAACGGGCACGGCGGCACGTGAACTTTATCAGCATAAATCTGGCATTTGTGACATCTCTTCGCGAATTTAAAGCAATCCGATTCGATCATCAGCCAGTAATATCCTGCTCTCAGGATCTTTCTTGTCATAGTATGCCCGTCGGCGTGCGTACCAAATGTGCCTTCATGGACTTCTTCCATGAGCATACTCGTTTCTATCTCATCTACACATCTGAGTAGCACGAGATCGTGATTTCTTTTATACAAAACTCCATCAGGATTGAGATAAAAATTTCCAGACAGCCTCCTCAGAGTCTTCTTATCCTGGGTTGACGCTCCCGCAGGATACTCCTTAGTCATAAGGAAAGTCTGGATGTCGTGGAACCATGGCTTGCCGTCGGCGGCTTCCTCGATCGCAAAGACGAATGCAGGTCTATCAAGACGAGAAAGCACAATCCTTGGAGCTTCATTTCAAAAATTGACTTTATACATCGAAGCCAACGTGGCTAAGGCATCAACCATATGATTTTCCGCTCTGGGCATATGATGGAGTTCCACTCGATCAAAGAACGGAAGTAGCCTTCTGGCATAGTTCATGTACGACACCAAATTCGATTGACGAGTTTCCCACTCCCCTTTAATCTGGTTGATCACAAGCGTCGAGTCACCATATACATCTAGGTTCTTGATTCTCAAATCAATTGCTTCTTCTAGACCCATGATGCATGCTTCGTACTCCACTTTGTTATTGGTGACCGGAAACGTCAGTCTCGCAGTGAACGGGATGTGGGATCCGTGGGGAGTCGTGATGATCGCCCCTATGCCACTTCCATAGGAATTAACCGCCCCGTCAAATATCAATTTCCACTGGGATTTCCTATCTGGCCCCTCGTCGGGCAACGGTTCATCGCAATCCTTCGCTTTGAGAAACATGATATCCTCATCAGGGAATTCAAATTTCATCGGCTGGTAATCTTCGATCGGCTATTCGGCAAGGTAATCAGACAATACGCTTCCCTTGATGGCCTTCTGGGAAACGTACTGAATGTCATATTCCATCAACACCATTTGCCATCTGGCAATCCTGCCCGAAAGCACTTGCTTCTCGAAGACGTACTTGATCGGATCCATCTTCGAAATTAGCATGGTGGTGTGATTGAGTATGTACTGTCGTAAACGTTTGGCAGCCTAGGCTAGTGCACAACACGTCTTCTCCAGCATCGAGTAACGAGATTCACAATCTGTGAACTTTTTACTCAAGTAGTAAATGACATGTTCCTTTCTGCCCGTCTCGTCGTGCTGACCGAGAACACACCCCATACTATTCTCAAGAACTGTCAAGTACATGATTAGAGGCCGTCCGGCCACTGGGGGTATCAAGATTGGAGGTTCCTGTAGATACTGTTTTATCTTATCAAACACCTTTTGGCAATCCTCGTTCCAGATAATCGCCTGATCTTTTTTCAGTAGTTTGAACATCGGTTCACACGTGGTCGTGAGCTGAGAGATAAACCTTGCAATGTAGTTTATTCTGCCCAGGAAACCACGAACTTCTTTTTCTGTTTTTGGCGCTGGCATTTCTTGTATTGCTTTTATCTTCGCAGGATCAACCTCGATGCCTCTTTCACTCACGATAAACCCCAGTAGCTTTCCAGACCGTACTCCGAAAGTACACTTGTTAGGATTCAGCCTCAACCTGAATTTCCTAAGCCTCTCAAAAAGCTTCAGCAAATTGACCAGATGTCCTTCCTCCGTTTGGGACTTCGCAATCATGTCATCAACATAGACTTCAATCTCATAATGAATCATGTCATGAAACAAAGTAACCATTGCTCGTTGGTAAGTGGCCCCTGCGTTCTTCAGACCGAAAGGCATTACCTTGTAGCAGAATGTTCCCCAGGGAGTGATAAACGTAGTTTTCTCCATGTCCTCCGGCGCCATATTGATCTGATTGTAGCCGGAGAAGCCATCCATGAACGAAAACACGGAGAACTGAGCTGTATTGTCGACCAACACATCAATATGAGGCAGCGGGAAATAATCTTTAGGGCTCGCCCTATTCAAATCCCGATAATCGACGCACATTCGCACCTTACCGTCCTTCTTTGGTACAGGCACTATGTTGGCGACCCACGGAGGGTAAGTAGTGACCGCTAAGAAGCCAGCATCAAGCTGCTTTTGCACTTCTTCTTTGATCTTAACGGCCATATCTGGTCGCGTCCTTCTAAGCTTCTGCTTGACGGGAGGACAATCTTCTCGCGGCGGCAAGTGATGGACCACGATGTCAGTATCAAGTCCGGGCATATCTTCGTATAACCAAGCAAAGACGTCACTATACTCTGTTATCATCTCGACCAATCTCTGCTTGACATCACTCTGCAACGCGGCCCCTATCCTGACGTTCCTGACAAGTTCTTCAGAACCCAGATTCACAATCTCAATCTCTTCCTCGTGAGGCAGAATAACTTTCTCTTCTTGTTTCAGCAAGCGGGCCAACTCTTCGGGAAGGTCTTCGTCTTCATCAATCTCTTCTTCGGCTTGATAGATCGGGCAATCAAAGTCGAAGTGAGTCGTAGAAGGTCCAGAGTCGATGTCATCTTCTATGTGGATCTCTTTGCTTATCACTTATATGGTATCCCTGATGGACCAGTTGTTGAGGCTCTCGCCTGGTGTGCTTGGCTGGATCCAAGAGTCTAGGTCGCAATCACTGTCTCCGCCGTCTTCAGACACTGCGTTGACACTTTCAAATATCACCCCGCCGCTGGTAAACTGGATCGGCCCTTTACCTCGCGACGCACTGTGAGAAGAGGAGGCTTCGGCCGCAGGAGAGTATCCTAACCCAAACTTGTCCTGTTTGTTAGGTATTTCTAGAACCTGCCCCCAGCCTGGGGTAGATCCGGCTTGAACAACGGCCCGAGCTTCCTTGAAGGAAGAGAGAGTCATCTCTGGCTTTTCGGTCATTACAGGAGCCACGTCCTTGACTTTAACAGCTTCGAACGCCTGACATAGGGTTTCGTGGATTTCCCCATCCATCTCAACATATTTGAAGGACGACAAATGGCTCACCATTATGTCTTCCTCACCACAAACGGTTACGATGCTGCCTCCGACAGCATACTTGAGCTTCTGGTGCAATATGGAAGTCACGGCGCTAGCGGAATGGATCCATGGCCGGCCTAAGAGACAGCTGTAGGCTGGCATGATGTCCATAATGTTAAAGACTGCGTCGAAAGTTTCTGGCCCAACTTGAATCGGCAGAGTTACCTCTCCAAAGACATGACGCCTTGTTCCATCAAACGCCTTCACGACCAGATCACTGGGTGTGCAGATCAATCCTCGAGTATCTAATTTCATTAATGCCTTCTTCGGAAGAACATTGAGTGATGACCCTGTGTCCACCAACACATGAGACATAATCGTTCCCCTACACTCTATCGAGATGTGCAGGGCGCTGTTGTGGTTTCTTCCTTTCGGTGTCAGCTCCAGGTCAGTGAACCCTAAACCATTTCCAGCATTCACGTGGGCTACGACCCCTTCCAACTGGTTGACCGATATTTCCTGCGGCACATACGTGGCATTCAAAACCCTTAACAGCGCGTTGCAATGTGACTCCGAACACAGCAACAAATTCAGGATGGAAATTTTCGAGGGTGTTTGATGGAGGTGATCCACGATCTTGTAATCACTCTTCTTGATCAGCCTCATGAACTTTTCAGCGTCCTTAACAAGTAAGTCCTTCTCTACCCCCCGAGGGGTTTCCTCAACGACTTTACCTTTTCCCTTATCGGTTACATCAGCTTTGTCGGCTTTGTCTGCTTTGTCCGCCACAATCTCGGGTGGAGCAAATACTCTTCCGCTGCGCGTGATTCCGCCGACTCCCACTAGGTTATCCACAGACCGCCCAGATGGTTCTAGTTCCAACTTATGTCTGTTACAATAAACGCATGCCCCATAATGCAATGGAATAACATTGGTGCTTTCAAAATGTATCGGCCCAGCCTTGGTGATGGTAATTATGGGCGGCCTGGGTGCAGAAATGGTGATCGTCCGGAGAGGGATGGTGATGGTGGCAACCTCATCATCTTGCTTCAGCATTACCTCTCCAGATCCACATTCGGCCCTTCGGCTAAACTGCAAGATTCCTTCGGTCATCAGACTCTGAATCCCCTCCGTCAACTGTTCACATCCATCAGGATGAGTCACACAGCCCATACACAGTTCTCCAAAGCCTGGGAAGAAGCCTCTCTTCATCATCTTAGCTTTAACGAAGCTAAGCGGTGTCTTCAGATCCTTGACGTCAGTCAATAAATCCAAGTTCTCGTCCTCAATAATGGCATTCACCCTACCTCCCCGATGATTCGGCATAGGGTTCTTCGTGACATTTGGCACATTATCTGAGAAATTGATGATCTTAGCGTCCACCATATCCTGCACCTTGTGCTTGAAGGCTTTGCAGTTTTCTATCGTGTGGCCTGGTGCCCCCGAGTGAAACTCACAAGTTGCATTCGCATCATAACCTAACGGAGGTGCCCCTGTCAAGGAAGCCAGGGTTCTCTTCTGGATTAGCTGTAACTGAAGCAGAGTCTGTAACAGCTGAGCATAAGACATGGGCGGTGTCTCGAGGTGACGGCTCGACAGAGGTGCCCGATTCTGGTACTTTCTGTACCCTTGTTGATTCGGTTGCTGCTGCTGTGGCTGTGGCTGTTGAACTGCCGGGATAGTTATACTGGCCACCTGCTGGTGAGGGCCTTTCCCCTTCCTTCGAGCGTTGGTCACGGCACTCGTTTCTCCTTCCCGTCTTTTGCCACTATAAGGTTTCTTTCCGCCTCCTCCAGCTGAGGATGACTCACCTTGAATTTTCCCCAGTTTGATCCCATTTTCGATGTGCTCACCCGTGATAATGAGATCTGAGAAGGTTCCAGACGTACCGCTGACCAACTTCTCATAGTAAACCCCTAGGAGGGTGGCTACGAACATCTGCACGAGCTCACGTTCAACCATCGGCGGCTGAACCCTGGCTGCCAACTCACGCCACCGCTGGGCGTATTCCTTAAACCCTTCGTTGTTCCTTTGCGACAGATTCTGCAATTGGACCCGGTTCGGAGCCAAGTCGCTGTTATATTGGTAGTGGTGCACGAATGCTTCAGCAAGGTCCTTCCACGTGCGCACGCTGGTAGGTTCCAGACTCATGTACCATTCGAGGGAGGGTCCGGACAGACTGTCCTGAAAGAAGTGCATCAGCAACTTCTCGTCCTCAGAATGAGCTGACATTTTTCTGTAATATGATCTCAGATGGACGCGAGGGCAAGTGGTGCCCTTGTAATTTTCAAAGTCAGGTACCTTGAACTTGGGAGGCACCTTGAAATCAGCAATTAGTCCCAACTTGGACATATCAACACCCAGGGTGTTCTGGTTCTCGATATTTCTCATCTTATCCTCGAGTGCCTTGAACCTAAGCCGTGCTTCAGCGGTCAGCTCCCCTTCAGCACCTCTCTGAGAGAACACATCGTCTTGACGGTCTTCTAACCACGGCTGAGGCCCGAACAGATTCCCAACACCTGCATTGCCGTTGCCTAGCCCAACATTGACGTTAGCTTCCAAATTTCCATTACCGACGCCCGTCGCATTGCCATTGAGTCCCATGTTAGCTATCACATTGTTGTTGGCACTACCGTTCCCCCCGGTCACGGGGACGCCATTCTGAGGAGTTTCCACGGGTGGAGGAGTAGGCACGGTCCCACCATGGAGTACGCCATTGCTATCGAACCTCGAAATCAGAGGCTGAACCAAGGTTCTGAGCTGATCCTGGCCATTGGCGACCGCTTGCATGAGCTCCATGAAGCGGTCCATTCTTTCGCGGAGTTCCTGAAAATCAGTTTGCACTTGCTCCATGATTCTGGTTTGATTTGCTCTGGTCGGATAGCGGTGGATTGGTCTCTGATCAATCCTGGAACAACCTGAAATAACCTGAAAACATGAAAGGGTTAGGAAAAAACGACAAAGTGCTCGTTATGCAAATGCTTCATGCAAATGCAAACGTGTGTCTGTGCGTTAGGGAGATCTCCCCCGATCCTAGTGCCTGAGTGCCAGTGCTGATAATAAGAAGTCTGAGTCCAATCATGGAAATAACATCTCATATATATGGAGAAAGCCCATCAAGGCAGTACACAACGTCAGTGAGTACAAGATGAATCAATAGCATGACCTCGACCAACAAGCCTGGTGATGGTCAGCATACAACAACGATCAAAACAAAAGGAATGCAAATAGTCAAGCACGACCACGGGCGCGAAACTCTTCTAACAAATTCCTCGTTTCTGGATGATCAGGCCGAGTGAGCAACCCTTCGACGAGTAACTCCCTTTGTATGATAGTTTACTGAAGACCTTCGACCAAATCTTCCCATGCTCCTTCACCGAAACAATCTTCTAACTTCCGCTTCTTGGACTCAAACGTCAGTTTGCGCTCCTTCAGGTTGGCAAGAGCCCGGTTAAGCTGGCCTTCAGCGGCATATCTGCGAGCGGTTTCTTCATCAAACCTCTTCTCACTAGCCTTCACCTGGGCTTTCAGCTTGGAGATCTGTTGCATCAGCTTATCCTCCCGCTCTTTCCTGTTGGCTAGGGAGGCCTTCCAGTGCTGGTTAAACTTGGATATCCTCCGATACGCTTCGTCCAAGTGTTGCTTCTTCGTGGCCAGTACATCGTTGACAGCTTTGAAGTCTCGACCCATGCGCTCACGCTCAGCTATCTGCTTAGTCAAGTCTGTCCGCAACTGGTTCACCAGCTCTGTCTGCCTCTTGAAGGAATGAACGGCTTCGTTTCTCTCGCTTCGGAGCTGAGCCAATTCTTTCTCCAGTTCTTCATTTGCCCTCTTCAATTCATCTCGCTCAGCTAACACCTGATTATGTTGCTGAATGGGCACGGTAGTAGGCTCTTCAATCACTAGAGGGCTTTCTGGCTGGGCAGGAAGAAACGGCATCCCTATAGCATCTGCTCTGGCTCTGATCCAAGTCACATACGGAGGGTAGGCTTGGCTATTGCTTCTCCCCAGCGATGGTTTTCCCCTCTTACTGATACCATTCCAAGCGCGCTGAAGCTTAGATAACAGATCCCCTTCTAGAAGACCAGTGAGGTACAGAGATTCCTGCACCTCTTCATCCTTCGGCGGAGCTCTCAAAGCATACGCGAACTGTCGGACCAGCAAAGACGGATTATAGTTTATACAGCCCTTCCTGCCTATCAAAGGCACGTTCGGAAACCCGCTGCAGCTGAAGATAATCTCGGTACCCAACCTATCTCTGTCAAACCAGTCAATATCCTCTGCAGACAAACTCATCAAACGCTCAGACCACTCAGTTGTGGTTGCAGACGAAGCAAAGGGACCCCTCTTGGGTAGATGACTATCAAGCCATTTATAAAGCAAGGGTACGCAGCACGAGACGTTCTTACCCCTCCTGTTCTCGTTTTTGTAATGGATGGAATGGTAGATATCTCCTATCAAGGTAGGGACTGGATTCCCTGAAGCAAAGATGCGAAAGGCGTCGAAGTCTACAAAATCAGGCATATTGGGGAACAGAATGATGCCATATATGCACAGAGCGAGAATGGCGTTGAACACGACCCAACATCCGTCTTTGGCACACTGCTGAGCCTTTCCCACTAAGAACTGCAAGGAGAAACCGGGAACCTTGTTCTAACTAGACAATACTAACTCGGAGGCATCCAGATGAAGTGAAGGAGCTAGACTAGCCAGATCAGGCTCAGCATCCATATGAACAAAGGGCATCTGACTCTTGATAGGCACACCTAACAAATCAACATACTCCTCTAGTGTGGGTGCAAGAACAAAGTCCTGGAAAGTGAAGCATCTCAACGGAGGATCGTAGAACTGCAGCAGAGCGTGCAACCCATTCAACTCGAACGCAGAAGGTTTACGAACCAAACTGAGCAATTTGCCGTAAGATTTTCTGAACTCATCTCTCACAGAATCATCTGCTAAAGCAATCAAACCAGTCAGCTGAACCACATCAGGGGCAGGGAGCTTGTAAGCCACGGTCTTTCTCAGAGAACCCATAACAATACAATAGGAGGCAAGAAATCCTGGATCGAGGAAAATGGTACCTGCAACACAGACACACGTTAATGAAATGCAAATGAGTATGCAAAGCAATGTAAAATGCAATCATGCAGTAGGAGATCAAGGCAACTGTGCTGCAAAGATTCTGTATCAACAAAACCATGATGCTGCTCTGTCAAGAACAACCACTATATCTGATAATAATAAAACCCCGGTATCAGACCACAAATCTGCTCTGTCAAGAACACACATATCTGATAATAAGGACCTCTGATACAGAACCATAAATCTGCTCTGTCAAGAACAAACATATCTCTGAAACTAAGGACCTCTGATATAGGACCATAACTCTGCTCTGTCAAGAACAAACATATCTGCTGATGAAATCCTCTGATCCCAACAAAACTGATTCACTATCAAGAAAACCAGGTAGTCTGAAGGTTGAGGTTTCCTGCAACAAACCCAACCCTACTCACAGGTGTGGACCTATACTGACACAAGTTCGGCATCCTATGCGGTCATCAGCGTCACAGACATTCAAGAGGGGTGATACGATACCCAGAAGGTGTGGCATCACCAACTCATGAAGCGGCCTCACTCGGCTGAATCCCAAATGATCGGTCCCCAGAGTCGACAATCCTCCAAACCAACAACCCCCTCAACTAAAAGGGTTGAAAAAGAAGTCAACCGGGAGAACCTCGTCTGAGCGTGGATTTCATGAGACACTAGTGCCTGCCAAGCAAGCACGCGCCCACTAATTTCCACAACTAATGCTAAGTTCACTCAAGCCTGGGTCTGGCTTCTCACTCATCAGAATGGCCCTCCCACAACAGCACAGATAATCATATCATACTGAAAATAAAGTGCGGGAAATAAAATGCGATAAATAAACACAACCCAACAAGTAATCATACAAGCGCTAGGATTGACTCTCGCAGGGGACGTCGGATCCCCAAACTGACTCGCATATGGGACGTTGGATCCCAGGAAACTATCAAGTCCCCAGCAGAGTCGCCAGCTGTCACTTCCGCGAAAATAAGGTGCCGGCAAAACAGAAGAGTCGCCACCTTTCGTTATTTATCCCTCAGAACGGGAAAGGAAACGATCGAAAAAACCTGACGAAAAAGGTATAAGACAAGGTCATCGCAACCGTTGTCTGGGTTCGGGAGTCGGTTACGCAAGGGGAAGGTATTAGCATCCCTCACGTCCATCGTACTCGATGGGATCCACGCTTGTTGTGTTTACTGGACGGGTTGGTTTTATCTATCTACCTATCAAGGTTGGCTTAAACAGAAAAGAAAAATGACTCGGCAAAGCGTCGCACTTTATGCCTACGTATTCTCATCAGAGAATGAGAAATCAGAGTCAACGTAGTTCGGCCTACGACGGGTTGCGGGGAAGGTGGCTCGCCAATACGTCAGTATTATGCCTATGTACTCTCAACAGGTATGAGAGATCAAAGCTTACGTAGTTCGGGATAACTACGGCTACGGGAATTCAGATTCATCTGTTTTATCGAGTAGGGTTAAACAGCAGTTCCAGCAGTTAGGGACAAAGCCTGTTTGCATTGGCGCTGAAGTTTAACAACACTCTTTTCTTCAAAAACGCTTCCTTTGAATTATGGGCCCACGGGGCAAAAAGGTTTGAAGTTTGTTTTCTGTCTTTTACGGAAGAAGTGTTTTTTACTATGTTTGCAATTTCATGCGCACTAAAGACTATGACCTGAGAGTGAATGCGTCGCATGTCACCCAAAGGGTGCCATACTAAACATCCGGACTGTTGAAAAGAAACTCTCCAACAATCCTTTCTCAGATAGCTTAAGGCTCATAATGTACGAAATAAATCATTCATGATTACTGTATCTTAAGCTGTTTTGAGATGAGAAGAGAACAGGCTCAACTAAAGGGAGACTATCAAGTCCTACTGTTGTCATGCCAAGGATTCATCCTATAGTTGAAGTTTGAAACAGGGCACTCTTAGAAGTTATCATGCATAGGTTTCAACCTAAAGTTCTATCATCACTGCCTTATCAAAGGGAGTGAGATTCCTAGGGGATCATATCAATGATAAACAGAAACAGATAAAGCATCAGCTTAAACCGTAAACAGATATACAGTAAAATGCATGCAATGCAAGTGAGGGAGGAAATGTGTATGGGGCAGCAGCCTCCACAAGCTCATCTCAACCTCAAGCCAGATATGAATAACTGTAATCATACAGAAGAAATAACATGCTATCAAGCAAAATACAGTAACAATTGCAATCATACAGAAGAAGTAACATGCTATCAAGCAAACACAAACCACATGGGCAAGGGAGCTGGGCTCTACCGAATACCCGCAAGCAAAGCCATACAGTAACAATACAAGCAGAGGGAGCAACTCAACCTCTAGTGCAATCATGCGCCTAGCTTAAAGTCAGTCTAGATATGAACTTATTCTAATGCATCAAGCAAGTCAAACAAGGCACATCAGCACAGAAAAGAAAACAGACAAGAAAGAAAGTAGATCAACCCTTCTCTTTCCAAGCTTCAGCTCTTCTGATAGCAATCCAGTCTTCAGACTTCAACCACCCTCCAAGGCTATCATCCTTCAAAACAAGTGTCAACTTCCTCCTCCAAGGTTTCAACCCATCAAACATAAGTGTCAACTTATTCTCTCTTCTCCAAGCTTCAGCTCCTCAGTCAATTCTACCTTCAGGTTCCACTCCTAACTACAAGTATCAACTTGATTCCTTCAGGCTCTCAATGCTTGATTATCTTTTATTCCTCAAGCCTCAGCTCTACACTCAATCTCAATTGAATCCTCTTCATAAGTATCAACTTAGTCTTCAAGCTTCAGCTCTCTTTGCTCTACCAGTATCAACTTGGTCTCCTTCATCTACAAGCTTCAGCTTCTCAGAGTAATCTTCAATCACCTGGAAGTGTCAACTTCATCCTTCAATTCTTTAAGCCTCAGCTCTTCATTCAATCTCCATTGGATCTTCTTCACAAGCATCGACTTGTTCTTCTTGCTCTTCAAGCTTCAGCTGCAATGGCAATGCTCAAGGAATCATCCTCTTCCACACTCCTCAATGGAGTCTTCATATTCAAACTCAAGTCCCACATCTTTCAAGATACTCAAACCAGAAGACAATTGATTTAACAGAATGAGTGGAAATGATAAACAACTTATTGACAACCAAAGGAAGCCTGTAAGGGTTCATCATTATGAGAGACTGGTTCCCTCAAAGTTCTACTTCCCAGATAAAGCCACTCATCCCTCCAAAGGAGGGATGTGAATATCTTAGAAGGACTTTTAGTCATTGGGAGGAATGGAAGCACAAGAGGCTTTCCATGTTTGTGAAAGAAGTCATTCTAGTTCTAAGGCTCTCCCTATGTCTCCTACCTCCTAAATCTTCATCAGACACCTTCAGGCACAAGCAACCCCAAGCAACTTCAAGCATCCTCACCTTGTCTTCAACTTGTCTTCAATCTCAACCAAAGGCAAACAAAACAAAAACCCTAATCTAAGGGGACTAAAGAAGTTAAACTAGTTGAATTAGTAAGTTAGGATCACCTAAAACCTAGTACTAAAGTTAGTCCTAACTAAAATACTAAAACCAATTGTAAAATCCTACAAACATTACTATGGGAACCTATGCCAATCATGACTCTACCATATAAATTCCAGATATCAAATCATCAAATAAGACCTAGAAATAAATTCTACATTATGAGGTACTAAACCTAAACCCTAAAAGGAAGCACCTAAATCTCAATCTAGAAAGCACATCTATTTTCATTACAAAAATGTGAGAAAAATGCTATGGGTACATACATGTCTAACCTAATCACACACAAAAAATTAGGATCAAAGTCATCACCACATGGTCACACAAAATTCCACAAAATTAAGTATCAAACATAACCATTTTAATATCAATTAAAATGTAAAATTCCCATTAAATCAGAAAATACATGAAATGAAAATATTTTTTTATCTAAACAATACTATACTCAATCATGAGTTAAATGCAAAAAGAATGGGATTAATTTGATTAATTTTCAATTTTATATGATTTTTCCAAGAACCATGGATAAAATGAAAAAATAATGAAAATTAAATTAAAATATACACACGCGCGGTGCAAATAGCAATGATACACAGTTCAAACCATGGATTGGGCCTTCAGGGGGGTGTGGATAGTGGTTATTTCATTAAGCCCAGACTCGGCACTCAAATGAAACGATGCGTTTCATTAATTCAGCTCCTTCACAAACTGAGATTAAAACATGGCCGTTGGATGAGGGTCATAGTCCAAGTCAAACCAAGATCTGATGGTCCCAGAGTCATCTCCTACCTTTTGAACCTCTGAACTTCGCGCCCAGCTCCGGCCACCACTGGTGGTGCTCCGGTCATCTTCCTCAACCCTAATTCTCTCTAGGATCCTCCATTGCAAATGGTCAATACATGAAACTTATCCCAAATTCCTTCACGAACTCATTCATGCCCTTAATTCAACCTAAATCCTCAAGATTCACCATATCCAATTCTCAACTGAAAATGGCAATACCCTAAATTGGTCACTAATTCTCAAATTAATGGTCTAAAAACCTTCCTACACCGTTCTACAATGCAACTAACACCTTAATTCATCTTGATTCTACCTAATTCATGCTAGAGGAAGAAAGTTACCAACCTGAAAATCTTGGATGAACAGATGCACTAAACCTCCAATTCAAGCTCTCCAATCTTTCAGACACGATCAATGAATCCTCTCCTTGCTTCTGTATGCAAAAGAACCGGTTGAAAGCTTCTGAATCTTGAAATCCGATGGTGAGTTGCAGGTGGAAAAATTCAATTGCTCCTACACGATTCAGCCACGAATTCTCTTGGATTATGATCTGGAATCACTCCTTAGCATCCATGGAAGAAGTTTCAATCAAGAAAATGGATGGAAAGTGAAGAATTTTGTGAAACCGAATTCAATTGCAAGTCAAGAAATCTCAATCTCAATCTATGCTCTCTCCTTCAATCATCACCAACCCTTGCATTGGATCACCTCTACTCAATATATAGATGATGTATGAGTGATCTAGAACCCTCTAGATCCTTCTAATGAGAGTTTCCACTTCTCATGTCATGAGATTTTCAATCACATATCATGATATGCATAGCTCTGTTTGCATCTTGAAACCAACCTCATTCACTTCCAATTTCTCCCCTAGTGACATTTTGAAAGTGTTTATCTTGCAAAGGGCCTTGCTCATGCCTTGATTCTATGTTTTGCACATGTTACTTAATATGCAAGTAATCACTTTTCAAAGCAAGTCCACAAATTGAATCTCAACTCAAAGATGTGGCTAAACCAATGTTCTTAAAATGTTTTCTAGAGTCAAAATGATATATTACATGTCATGGTTTGGATGTGTAGGTTGAAAATATCAATTTCCAACTTTGATTCATTTAACTTATACCCTTATTTTAGGTCATTTTTGCAACTTTGAGCTACAAGCCTTTCCATCATCTCATGACCTCCTTACTAGCCTTATAACATCATTTTGGACAAGTTTGATGTTGAACATTTTTCCATTTGAAGCTTGGAAATAGGAGTTATGGCTTTATGGTTGAAATGACCTGTAATCTCCAAATGACCAAAATGCCCTTGACTTGACAAAGCCATAACTTGAGTTCTAAAAATCCTATCAAGGACTTCTAGTACTCTCTAGAAATATAAGAGGATAAGGAACAACATTCATGTTGACCAAAAGTCCATAGGAATCATCCTTCTTGGGCAAACGTTTGATGCAAGTTGGGTCACTTTCAAGCCCCCAGATTCACATACCTCAGATGACCTGTAACTTGTCAAAGTCATAACTTGAGTTCTACTAATCCTATCAAGGACTTCTAGCACTCAAATTAAATCTAAGCTCATTCTCTACAACATTCATGTTGGGGGTAAGATGAGATGACAATCACATCTTGAGCTAAACTGCCTTGGAGATAGGGGTCAAACTAGGGGATTTTACACTGTCAAGCCTTAGAAACCCTAGCTTGAAACTTCTCAAACTCTTCAATCATGATGAGTTGACCTTGGAATCATCCTTATAACATCTCATTGCATCAATCCATGATCACATGGCCCTTGAATTAGGTCTCAACCTTGTTCAAGTCATCAGTTGACTTGGGGTTGACCCAGTCAAACCCTAATTGCACCACTCATGGCTGAGGCTTCTTATTCTTGCACAATGACCTGTCTAGGCCTCAAAGTGATCTTCAACACTTCTCATGAGCTCTATCAAGACCTCAATTCTAACTTCATGGCTTCAGAATCATCTGATGACTTCCCACAACTCTCAAGTTAGGAGACACACACACTTGGTTTCAACCATTCTCTCTGAGGATCTTTTAACTTCTCTGACAAGGATATCAACCCTTGAACACTTGAATAACCTTCTCAAATAGCTTCAAAGTCTTGTGTAGCCCTTGATTGGTAATCATACCTCTTGATCTCCTGCATACATGTCAATGAAATGCAAATGATAATGATAATGTGAATGAAATGAAACATAAGCTAGGTGAAGAAATGTTGGTCAAATATTGGGGTGCAACAGCTGCCCCTATTCAAACGGCTTGAACCTGACTGGATGAGAAGCGAACGGCTCTCAACCAATCAAGGTGCGAGACGGTTGAATATCGACAAACCCAGAAATTTGCCAACTGCACAAGTACACGATACTCTGATGGGAACAAATCTTCGAAAACTGAAATATTAGCTGCACGGCAACTAGCTGGGTAATTGGTCACACGGTAAACAGTGATACATGGTCGATCATGCCATCAGGCGTCAAGATTCCTCGGGACTCATCAGGTCAACAATCAAGTTAATCATGTCGTCGGGCATTCAAAGAGAACTTTCGGGCATCAGCCGGACTTCATCAGCAAGTCGGGAATAGAATTCTCGGTCAATCATGAACCGCTTGGGGATATCCACCTTCTACCCTCAGGCACTCTGCATCAGCTAGGAGAACTGCTTCGTTAACACGGTTAGACTTCAATCATCAAGTCTTCGAGGGAAGTTTCAACTTCGCTGTTCAGAAACCTGCTGGGGATGACACATCTCCGCTGGGGATTCTGGAGAACCATCAAGTAACTCTGCTTTGGGGATCCAGAAATCAATCTGGGTGAGTCAACTCTACTGAGGACATCAAGAATCATCTTGAACAGATAACTCCGTGGGGACTTCAAGAATCATCCTGAACCAATAACTCTGCTGGAGATTTCAGGAATCATCCTGAGCAAACACTCTGCCGGGGACTCCAAGCGTCAACTTGAGCAACCAACTCTGGCGACTTCACTGGGGATTTTAAGAATCATCTTAAGTAAACGACTTCGCTGGGGAGAATTCAAGAATCATCTTGGGCAAACGACTCAGCGGAGGAACACCTGCAAAACAAGAACGGTAACGACCTAGCTCATGTTTAGTATGCATATGCTTTGACAACGGTGCAATGCTCCACACGGTGGAAATACTATGCGTTTATGACAAATGCTATGCAACCATGCAAGATGCTACGACCCCGTCAGCAAAATAAATGCCGAAGGGAGAATCCTCCTGTCAAGGAGAAAGAACCACTCTGGTGGAAGAAGGAATCATCCTGCCACGGAGAAAAGGTCACGCCAATCTCAATCGGACTCCGCATGGGGAAGCAAACTTCAGTTGACTGCTGCAGGGGAATAAAGCTCTACGAGAACTCGGACCTGCTGAGGAAAGCGATGTCAATCGCAGAAATAAGCTGCACGGCATTCGCCGCCAAACCTTCCTGGAGATAACGACTCCGGTGGGGAGATACAGCATCAACTACTCAACACTCTACTGGGGAAAACCAATCATGGCCCGAACGGCTTCCAAGGACTCGGCTCTCTTGGGGATCTGCAAACCCGACTGGGGATAGAAGGAATCGTCCTGTTTACCGGGGAGAGTACGACTCTGTGGGGAATCTCAATTCCATCGGAGACTTCAGTCTGGAGCTATCAATTGCTACGCACTTCAGTGAATAGTCTCCTACGAGACTTGCACTTGTGACCCGGTGCTGGGGGATGAACACACGCTTCGGCGCCTGACTCAGCTGGGGAGATGCCGTTCCTTCAGGATGCATCTGATTGGGGAGAGAATCATCTCTGCCTGGGGAGACATATCAATGCCTTACGATCTCACGTTTAGACTCTGTGGGGAGAGGTTGCTGAACTTTGCTGGAGAAGAAGGAATCATCCTGCTTGGGGACGCATACGGCGTACTTCCTGGAGTATGCCATACCTGCAACAACACAAACAAACAGACAAGATACCCTTCTCAAAGGGACCTATCAAGGTTATCATCTTGTGACAATGTTCAAGTAATTCATTGTTTCAACAATCAGTGGCCTAGGCCAGTAAGTTTATGCATGCGCATTTTATCAAAAACATCGGCGTTCTTTTTCGCAAACAAAACAGATAATGCTAAATAGACAGAATTGCTGAATAGTATACTTTTTATTGATAACGAACCCCTGAATGAGTAAAAATGTTTTACAACAGATGCAAGCTCCTGGAATGAGGAAGCCGCACAAAAATAAAACATAAATATACATCAGTATATACAAATGTCGGCAACGAGGCGTAGATGAACACCATGAGTTGATCCCTCTGTGACCCACTCGACTTTGATACTTCTCCGACGCTTCAGCTTCAGAAGAGATTGATTCAGATGAACGGGCCTCAGGTCTTCCAAACCACTAAACAAATACAGTTCACACGCGGAACGCAGTCATTTGCTTTTTCAAATCCCTAACTTTTGCCTGAATCGCCCTTCCGGGTTTTTGATTCACCGGGATACCCTTTTTTGCCAAATTCTCCCATCCGGGTTTTCGACTTTGCGGGTGTACATTATTTTCTTTATATCCCTACTTTTTGCCCGAACCTTTTTCCTTTTTTATGGTTCGCCGGGATGCCCCATTTTTGCCTGGATATTCTTTTTCTTTCCAGCGGGTCATTTTTAAGCAAAGTATTTTTTAACTGCGTCCGCGTTCACCGGGGATGCAAAATCTTCACCATCCATCGTGGATAACAACAAATCTCCTCCCGAGAAGACCTTGCTGACGACGTACGGACCTTCGTAATTTGGAGTCCACTTGCCCCGGTGATCGGAGTGTGGAGGAAGAATCTTCTTCAGGACGAGATCACCCGTCTGAAAGCTTCTAGGACGCACCTTCTTATCATAAGCTTTCTTCATTCGACTTTGGTACAGACGACCATATGCAATCGATGCTAACCTCTTCTCGTCCATCAGGCTGAGTTGGTTTAGTCGGTTCTTAATCCATTCTGCCTCATCGAGTTTCACATCAACCAAAACTCGTAAAGAAGGAATCTCAACTTTTAATGGTAGGACCACTTCCATACCGTACACTAATGAGAAAGGAGTTGCCCCGGTTGATGTACGTACCGTTGTACGATAACCGTGCAGTGCAAATGGCAACATCTCGTGCCAATCCTTGTAGGTCACAACCATCTTCTGAACAATCTTCTTGATGTTCTTATTGGCCGCTTCAACGGCGCCATTCATCTTCGGCCGGTAAGGAGATGAGTTGTGGTGTTCAATCTTGAAACTCTGGCACAACTCCTTCATCATCTTGTTATTCAGATTCGAACCATTATCGGTAATGATCCGCTCGGGAACTCCGTAACGACAGATGATGTCCCTCTTTATGAATTTAGCCACCACCTGCTTGGTCATATTAGCATATGAGGCTGCCTCCACCCACTTGGTGAAGTAGTCGATAGCTACTAGAATGAAGCGATGACCGTTAGATGCAGTGGGCTCGATCTTGCCTATCATGTCGATGCCCCACATGGAGAACGACCACGGGGAGGACATGACATTCAACGGGCACGGCGGCACATGAACTTTATCAGCATAAATCTGGCATTTATGACATCTCTTCGCGAATTTAAAGCAATCCGATTCCATCGTCAGCCAGTAATATCCTGCTCTCAGTATCTTTCTCGTCATAGCATGCCCGCCGGCGTGCGTACCAAATGTGCCTTCATGGACTTCTTCCATGAGCATACTCTCCTCTTTCTCATCTACGCATCTAAGTAGCACGAGTACGTGGTTTCTCTTATACAAAACTCCATCAGGATTGAGATAAAAATTTCCAGACAGCCTCCTCAGAGTCTTTTTATCCTGGGTTGACGCGCCCGTAGGATACTCCTTAGTCATAAGGAAAGTCTGGATGTCATGGAACCATGGCTTGCCGTCGGCGGCTTCCTTGATTGCAAATATGAATGCAGGTCTATCAAGACGAGAAAGGACAATTCTTGGAGCTTCATTCCAAAAATTGACTTTATACATCGAAGCCAACGTGGCTAAGGCATCAGCCATCTGATTTTCTGCTCTGGGCACATGATGGAGTTCCACTCAATCGAAGAACGGAAGCAGCCTTCTGGCATAATTCATGTACGGCACCAAATTCGATTGAAGAGTCTCCCACTCCCCTTTAATCTGGTTAATCACAAGTGTCGAGTCACCATACACGTCTAGGTTCTTGATTCTCAAATCAATTGCCTCTTCTAGACCCATAATGCATGCTTCGTACTCCGCCTCATTATTGGTGACTGGAAACGTCAGTCTCGCAGTGAACGGGATGTGGGATCCGTGGGGAGTCGTGATGATCGCCCCTATGCCACTTCCGTAGGAATTAACCGCCCCGTCGAATAACAATTTCCACTGGGATTTCCTATCTGGCCCCTCATCGGGCAACGGCTCATCGCAATCCTTCGCTTTGAGAAACATGATATCCTCATCAGGGAATTCAAATTTCATCGGCTGGTAATCCTCGATCGGCTGTTCAGCAAGGTAATCAGACAATACGCTTCCCTTGATGGCCTTCTGGGACACGTACTGAATATCATATTCTGTCAACACCATTTGCCATCTGGCAATCCTGCCTGAAAGAGCCTGCTTCTCGAAGACGTACTTGATCGGATCCATCTTCGAAATTAGAATGGTGGTGTGATTGAGCATGTACTGTCGTAAACGTTTGGCAGCCCAGGCTAGTGCACAACACGTCTTCTCCAGCATCGGGTAACGAGATTCACAGTCAGTGAACTTTTTACTCAAGTAGTAAATGGCATGCTCCTTTCTGCCCGTCTCGTCGTGCTGACCGAGAACACACCCCATACTATTCTCAAGAACTGTCAAGTACATGATTAGTGGCCGTCCAGCCACTGGGGGTATCAAGATTGGAGGTTCCTGAAGATACTGCTTTATCTTGTCGAATGCCTTCTGGCAATCCTCGTTCCATGTAATTGCATGATCTTTCTTTAAAAGCTTGAACATCGGTTCACACGTGGCTGTGAGCTGAGAGATAAACCTTGCAATGTAGTTTATTCGGCCCAGGAAACCACGAACTTCTTTTTCTGTTTTTGGCACTGGCATTTCTTGTATGGCCTTTATCTTCGCAGGATCAACCTCGATGCCTCTTTCACTCACGATAAACCCCAGTAACTTTCCGGACCGTACTCCGAAAGTGCATTTGTTAGGATTCAGCCTCAACCTGAACTTCCTAAGCCTCTCAAAAAGCTTCAGCAAATTGACCAGATGTCCCTCCTCCGTTTGGGACTTCACAATCATGTCATCAACATAGACTTCAATCGCATGATGAATCATGTCATGAAACAAAGTAACCATTGCTCGTTGGTAAGTGGCCCCTGCGTTCTTCAGACCGAAAGGCATTACCTTATAGCAAAATGTTCCCCAGGGAGTGATAAACGTCGTTTTCTCCATGTCCTCCGGCGTCATCTTGATCTCATTGTAACCGGAGAAGCCATCCATGAATGAAAACACGGAGAACTGGGTTGTGTTGTCGACCAACACATCGATATGAGGCAGCGGGAAATCATCTTTAGGGCTCGCCCTATTCAAATCCCGATAGTCGACGCACATTCGTACCTTACCGTCCTTCTTCGGTACAGGCACTATGTTGGCGACCCACGGAGGGTAAGTAGTGACCGCTAAGAAGCCAGCATCAAGCTGCTTTTGCACTTCTTCTTTGATCTTAACATCCATATCTGGTCTCGTCCTCCTAAGCTTCTGCTTAACGGGAGGGCAATCTTCTCGCAGCGGCAAGTGGTGGACCACGATGTCCGTGTCAAGTCCGGGCATATCCTCGTATGACCAAGCAAAGACGTCACTATACTCTCTCAGCATTTCGACCAATCTCTGCTTGACATCATTCTGCAATGCAGCCCCTATCCTGACGTTTCTGACGAGTTCTTCAGAACCCAGATTCACGATCTCGATTTCCTCCTCATGAGGCAGAATAACTTTCTCCTCTTGTTTCAACAAGCGGGCCAACTCTTCAGGAAGGTCTTCGTCTTCATCAATCTCTTCTTCGGCTAGATAGATCGGGCAATCGAAGTCAAAGTGAGCCGTAGAAGGTCCAGAGTTGATGTCATCTGTTATGTGGATCCTGCAATAACAAGGGTTAAGTTTAAACAAGGATGTGCAGGTTAGCACAAACCCCATTTCCATTTTACTGTTTTTCAAAACAAATATAAAACAGGAATAACAGAGATCACAATATTTGAATACGAAGAAAACGACTTTGATTTATTAACAAAATGCACGTACATAATCCAACAAGGCCCTGACAATAAAACCGCTATGCCCCGGGTAGGACATAGGGTTGTACAATGATTGGAAAAAGTAAATCATTACTCTTCGCTTGTCATCTGGATGATATCCTTGATGGACCAATTGTTGAGGCCCTCGCCTGGCTTACTTGGCTGGATCCAAGAGTCGAGGTTAAAGTCGCTATCCCCGCTGTCTTCAGACACCGTGCTGATGCTTTCAAATATCACCCCGCCACTGGTAAAATGGATCGGCCCTTTACCTTGAGACGAACTGCTAGAAGAAGAAGAAGCTTCAGCTCCAGGATAATATCCAAACCCAAACTTGTCTTGCTTGTTAGGTATCTCTAAAATTCGCCCCCATCCTGGGGTAGATCCGGCTTGGACAACGGCCCGAGCTTCCTTGAACGAGGAGAGAGTCATCTCTGGCTTTTCAGTGACCACAGGAGCTACGTCCTTCACTTTGACAGCTTCGAACGCTTGGCATAGAGTCTCATGGTTTGGCCATCCATCTCCACGTACTTGAAGGACGACAAATGGCTCACCATTATGTCTTCCTCGCTACACACGGTTACGATGCTTCCTCCGACAGCATATTTGAGCTTTTGGTGCAACGTGGAGGTCACGACACCAGCAGCATGGATCCACGGCCGACCCAAGAGACAACTGTAGGCAGGCATGATGTCCATAATATAAAAGACCGCGTCGAACGTTTCCGGTCCGACTTGGATCGGCAGGGTCACCTCCCCGAAAATGTGGCGTTTAGTCCCATCGAACGCCTTCACAACCAGATCACTGGGTGTGCAAATCAATCCACGAGTATCCAATTTCATTAATGACTTCTTCGGAAGAACATTAAGTGACGAACCCGTGTCCACCAACACGTGCGACATAATCGTGCCCCTACACTCTATCGAGATGTGCAGGGCACTATTGTGATTCCTCCCTTTTGGCGTCAGCTCTAGGTCTGTGAACCCTAGCCCATTTCCAGCATTAACGTGGGCTACAACCTCTTCTAGCTGATTTATCGATATTTCTTGCGGTACATACGCGGCGTTCAACACCTTCAGCAGCGTGTTGCGGTGCGCTTCAGAACACAGCAACAGGTTCAAGATGGAAATCTTCGAGGGCGTCTGATGGAGATGATCTACAATCTTGTAGTCACTCTTTTTAATCAACCGCATAAACTCTTCGGCATCTTTAACAAGCAAGTCTTTTTCTACCCCACACGGGACCTCTTCAACGACTTTACTTTTACCTTTATCGACTGCATCAGCTCTAACCGCTTTATCCGCCACGACCTCTGGTGGTGCAAACACCCTTCCGCTGCGAGTAATGCCACTGATTCCCGCAAGATTCTCCACAGTCGACCCAAATGGTTCCAGCTCCAACCTCTGTCCGTTGCAGTAGACTTCAGCCCCATAATGCCACAGAACGGCATTAGTGCTCTCGAAGGGTATCGGCCCAGCTTTGGTAATAGTAATTGTGGGCGGTCTGGGCGCAGAAATAGTTATCGGCCGACGAGGGATGGTGATGGTGGCAACTTCATCGGCCTGCTTCAGCACTACCTCTCCTGATCCACTTTCAGCCCTCCGGCTAAACTGCAGAATCCCTTCAGTCATCAGACTTTGAATTCCTTCTACCAACTGCTCACATCCATCAGAACGTGTGGCACAGTCCATACATAGCTCTCCGCAACCTGGAAAGAACCCTCTTTTCAGCAACTTAGCTTTAACGAAGCTAAGCGGCGTCTTCAGATCTCTGACGTCAGTCAACAAATCCAAACTCTCGTCTTCGATAATGGCGTTCACTCCGCCTCCCCTATGATTCGGCATAGGATTCTTCGTGACATTGGGCACATTATCGGAGAAGTTGATGATCTTGGCATCCACCATGTCCTGCACCTTATGCTTGAAGGCTTTGCAGTTCTCTATTGTGTGGCCTGGTGCCCCTGAGTGGAACTCACAAGCGGCATTCGCGTTGTACCCTGGCGGAGGTGCCCCTGTCAAGGGAGCCATCGTCCTCTTCTAGATCAACTGTAGCTGAAGCAAAGTCTGCAAGAGTTGCGCGTACGACATGGGCGGTGTCTCGAAGTGACGGTTCGCCAAAGGTGCCCGATTCTGGTACTTTCTGTATCCCTGTTGATTCGGTTGCTGCTGCTGCTGCGGAGCTGCCGGAATATTTATACTGGCCACCTGCTGGTGAGGGCCTTTACCCTTTCTTCGAGCGTTGGTCACAGCGCTCGCTTCTCCTTCCCGTCTTTTGCCAGCATAAGGTTTCTTTCCGCCTCCTCCAGCTGAGGACGACTCACCTTGAATTTTCCCGATCTTGATCCCATTCTCGACGTGCTCACCCATGATAATGAGATCCGAGAAGGTGCCAGACATACCACTGACTAACTTTTCATAGTAAACCCCTAGGAGGGTGGCTACAAACATCTGCACGAGCTCACGTTCAACCATCGGCAGCTGAACCCTGGCTGCCAACTCACGCCACCGCTGGGCGTATCCCTTAAACCCTTCATTGTTCCTCTGCGACAGATTCTGTAGCTGAACTCGGTTCGGGGCCAAGTCGCTATTGTATTAGTAGTGGTGCACAAATGCTTCAGCAAGGTCCTTCCACGTGCGCACACTAGTGGGCTCCAGACTCATGTACCACTCAAGGGACGGCCCGAAAAGACTGTCTTGGAAGAAGTGCATCAGCAACTTCTCGTCTTCGGAATGAGCAGACATCTTCCTGTAGTACAATCTCAGGTGGACACGAGGGCAAGTGGTGCCCTTATACTTTTCAAAGTCAGGTACCTTGAACTTGGGAGGCACCTTGAAATCAGCAATTAATCCCAGCTTGGACATATCAACTCCCAAAGTATTCTGATTCTCGATATCTCTCATTTTATCTTCAAGTGCCTTGAATCTAAGTCGTGCTTCAGCATTCAGCTCCCCTTCAGCACCTCTCTGAGAGAACAAATCATCCTGACGATCCTCTAGCCATGGCTGAGGCACAAACAGATTCCCGACGCCTGCATTGCCGTTGCCCGGCCCGATATTGACATTAGCGCCCATACTCCCATTACCGACGCCCGTCGTATTGAGTCCGATGTTGGCCATCGCATTGCCATTAGCACTGCCGTTGCCCCTGGTCACGGGAACACCATTCTGCGGAGTTTCAACTGGAGGAGGAGTAGGCACAGTCCCACCATGGAGTACGCCGTTGCTATCAACCCTGGAAATCAAAGGCTGAACCAAAGTTCTGAGCTGATCCTGGCCATTGGCGACCGCTTGCATGAGCTCCATGAAGCGATCCATCCTTTCGCGGAGTTCCTGAACATCAGTTTGCACTTGCTCCATGATCCTGGTCTGATTAGCTCTAGTCGAATAGCGGTGAATAGGTCTCTGATCAATCCTGGAACCACCGGAAACAACCTGGAACAACCTGAAAAAACCAGTAAACACAAAAGGGTTAGGAAAAACAACAAAATGCTCGTCATGCAAATGCATGCGTGTGTTTGTGTGTTTGGGAGGTCTCCCCGATCCTAGTGCCTGAGTGCCAGTGCTGATAATAAGAAGAAGTCTGAGTCCAATCATGGAAATAACAATCTCATATATTAAGAAAGCCCATCAAGGCAGTACACAATATCGACGAGTACAAGATGAATCAACAGCGTGACCTCAACCAACAAGCCTGGTGATGGTCAGCATACAACAATGATCAAAACAAAAGGAAATACAAATAGTCAAGTACGGCCACGGGCGCGATACTCTTCCAACAACTCCTTCGTTTCTGGATGATCAGGCAGAGTGAGCAACCCCTCGACGAGTAGCTCCCTTTGCGCAATGGTGTACTGAAGTCCTTCGACCGAAATTTCCCATGCTCCTTCGCCGAAGCAATCTTCTAACTTCCGCTTCTTGGACTCAAACGTCAGCTTGCGCTCCTTCAGGTTAGCGAGAGCTTTGTTGAGCTGGCCTTCAGCGGTGTACCTGCGGGCGGTTTCTTCATCAAACCTCTTCTCACTGTCCTTCATATGGGCTTCCAGCTTGGAGATCTGTAGCATTAGCTTATCCTCCCGCTCTTTTCTGGTGGCCAGGGAAGCCTTCCAGTGCTGGTTGAACTTGGATATCCTCCGATACGCTTCGTCCAAGTGCTGCTTCTTCGTAGCCAGTACGTCGTTGACAGCTTTGAAGTCCTGACCCATGCGCTCACGCTCGGCTATCTGCTTAGTCAGGTCTGTCCCCAGCCGGTTCACCAGCTTTGTCTGCCTCTTGAAGGAATGAACAGCTTCGTTCCTCTCGCTTCGGAGCTGAGCCAATTCTTTCTCCAGTTCCTCATTTGCCCGCTTCAATTCATCTCGCTCAGCTAACACCCGATTATGCTGCTGAATGGGCACGGTGGTAGGCTCTTCAATCATTGGAGGGCTTTCCGGCTTGGTATGAGGAAACGGCATCCCTATAGCATCTGCTCTGACTCTGATCCAAGTCACGTACGGAGGGTAGGCTTGGTTGTTACTTCTTCCCAGCAATGGCTTTCCTCGCTTACTGATACCATTCCATGCGCGCTGAAGCTTGGATAACAGATCCCCCTCTAGAAGACTAGTGAGGTACAAAGATTTCTGCACCTCTTCATCCTTTGGCGGAGCTCTCAAAGCATACGCGAACTGTCGGACCAACAATGACGGATTGTAGTTTATACAGCCCTTCCTGCCTATCAAAGGCACGTTTGGAAACCCGCTGCAGCTGAAGATCACCTCAGTACCCAACCTATCTCTGTCGAACCAGTCAACAACCTCTGCAGATAAACTCATCAGACGCTCGGACCACTCAGCTGTGGCTACAGACGAGACAAAAGGACCCCTCTTGGGCAGATGGCTATCAAGCCATTTGTAAAGCAAGGGTACACAGCATGAGACGTTCTTGCCCCTCCTGTTCTCGTTTTTGTAGTGGATAGAATGGTAGACATATCCTATCAAGGTAGGGACTGGATTCCCTGAAGCAAAGATATGAAACGCATCCAAGTCTACAAAATCGGGCATATTAGGGAACAGAATGATGCCATATATGCACAGAGCAAGGATGGCATTGAACGCGACCCAACATCCGTCTTTGGCGCACTGCTGAGCCTTTCCCACTAAAAACTGCAAGGAGAACCCGGGAACCTTGTTCCAACTAGTCAATACCAACTCGGAGGCATCCAGATGAAGTGAAGGAGCTAAACCAGCCAGATTAGGCTCAGCATCCATATGAACAAAAGGCATCTGCCTCTTGATAGGCACACCTAGCAAATCAGCATACTCTTCCAGCGTGGGTGCGAGAACAAAATCCTGGAAAGTGAAACATCTCAACGGAGGGTCGTAGAACTGCAACAGAGCGTGCAACCCATTCACCTCGAACACAGAAGGTTTATGAACCAAACTGAGCAACTTGCCGTAAGATTTTCTGAACTCATCCCTCACAGAATCATCTGCTAAAGCTATCAAACCAGTCAACTTAACCACATCAGGGGCAGGGAACTTGTAAGCCACAGTCTTCCTCAGAGAACCCATAACAATACAATAGGAGGCAAGAAATCCTGGATCGGGGAAAACGGTACCTGCAACACAGGCACACGTTAATGAAATGCAAATGTATGCATAATAATGTAAAATGCAATCATGCAATAGGAGATCAAGGCAACTGCGTTGTGGAGATTTTGTATCAACAAAACCATAATCCTGCTCTATCAAGAACAACCACTGCATCTGATAATAAGAGAACCCCGGTATCGGACCACAAATCTGCTCTGTCAAGAACAACCATCTGATAGGGCCATATACACAAGATCATAACTCCTCTCTGTCAAGAACAAACGTCTGATAATAAGGACCTCTGATACAGGACTAAGAAGACTGCTCTGTCGAGAACACACATACATCTGCTGATGAGATCTTCAGACCCCAATCATAAATCTGCTCTGTCAAGAACAAACATACATCTGATAATGAGATCTTCAGACCCCAATCATAAATCTGCTCTGTCAAGAACAAACATACATCTGCTAATGAGATCTTCAGACCCCAATCATAAATCTGCTCTGTCAAGAACAAACATACATCTGCTGATGAGATCTTCAGACCCCAATCATAAATCTGCTCTATCAAGAACAACCAACTGATGACCAAGACTCTGCTCTATCAAGAGCAAACATCTGGTAATAAAACTCTGTTCTATCAAGAACAGACACCTGATAATGAGATCCTCAGACCCCAGTCATAAACCTGCTCTGTCAAGAACAAATACATATCTGATGATAAGATCCTCTGATCAAACCCTGCTCTATCAAGAACAAACATATCTGCAGCTGAGATCCTCAGATCCCAACAAAACTGATCCACTGTCCAGAAAACTAGGTGGTCTGAAGGTCAAAGTTTCCTGCAATAAACCCAACCCTGCTCACAGGTATGGACCTAAACTGACTCAAGTTCGGCATCCTATGCGTTCATCAGTGTCACAGACATTCAAGAGGGGTGATACGATACCCAGAAGGTGTGGCACCACCAGCTCATGAAGCGGCCTCACTCGGCTGAATCACAAATGATCGGTCCCCAGAGTCGACAATCCACCAAACCAGCAACCGTCTCAACCCAAAGGGTTGAAAGAGAAGCCAACCGGGAGAACCTCGTCTGAGCGTGGATTTCATGAGACACTAGTGCCTGCAAAGCAAGCACGCGCCCACTAATTTCCACAACTAATGTTATGTTCACTCAAGCCTGGGTCTGGCTTCTCACTCATCAGAATGCCCCTCCCACAACAGCACAGATAATCATATCATACTGAAAATAAAGTGCGGGAAATAAAAATGCAATAAATAAACATAATCCAACAAGTAATCATACAAGAGCTAGGATTGACTCTCGTAGGGAACCGAAGAACCAGAGATTCTGGGTTCGGTCCCCAGCAGAGTCGCCAGCAGTCGCTTACGCGAAAATAAGGTGTCAGCACAACAGAAGAGTCACCACCTTTCGTTATTTATCCCTCAGAGCGGGAAAGGAAACGATCGGAAAAACCTGACGAAAAAAGGGTAAGACAAGGTCGTCGCAACCGTTGTCTGGGTTCGGGAGTCGGTTACGCAAGGGGAAGGTATTAGCACCCCTCACTTCCATCGTACTCGACGGGATCCACGCTTGTTGTGTTTACTGGACGGGTTGGTTTATCTATCTACCTATCAAGGCTGGCTTAAACAGAAAAGAAAATGACTCGGCAAAGCGTCGCACTTTATGCCTACGTATTCTCATCAAAGAACGAGAAATCAGAGTCAACGTAGTTCGACCTACGACGGGGTATGGGGAAGGTAGCTCGCCAATACGTCAGTATTGTGCCTACGTACTCTCAACAGGTATGAGAGATCAGAGCTTACGTAGTTCGGGACACTACGCGTTATTTTCTGTCTTTTACGGAAGAAGTGTTTTTTATTGTGTTTGCAATCTCAATCGCACTAGAGACTATGACCTGAGAGTGAATGCGTCGCATGTCACCCAAAGGTTACCACACTAAACATTCAGACTGTGGAAAAGAAACTCTCCCACAATCCTTTCTCAGATAGCTTAAGGCTCGTAACGTACGAAAGAAATCATTCATGATTGCCGTATCTTAAGCTGTTTTGAGATGAGAAGAGAACAGGCTCAACTAGAGGGAGACTATCAAGTCCTACTGTTGTCATGCCAAGGATTCATCCTATGGTTGAGGTTTGAAACAGGGAACTCCTAGAAGTTATCATGCATAGGTTTCAACCTAAAGTTCTATCATCACTTCCTTATCAAAGGAAATGAGAGCCCTAAGGGATCATGTCAATGATACACCGAAACAGATAAAGCATCAGCTTAAACAGTAAACAGAAATACAGTAAAATGCATGCAATGCAAGTGAGGGAGGAAATGTGTGTGGGGCATCAGCCTCCACAAGCTCATCTCAACCTCAAGCCAGAATGAGTAACAGTAATCATACTGAAATATAAAACATGCTATCAAGCAAAATACAGTAAACTGCAATCATACAGGAGAAACAAAGTCATGCTATCAAGCAAAACAAACCACATGGGTAAGGGAGCTGGGCTCTACCGAATACCCCCAAGCAAAGTCATACAGTAACAATACAAGCAGAGGGATCAACTCAACCTCTAGTGCAATCATGCTCCTAGATTCTATATAGTCTAGATATGGACTTATTCTAATGCATCAAGCAAGTCAAACAAGGCACATCAATACAGCAAAGAAAACAGAGAAAGCAGATCAACTCCTCTTTCCCCAAGCCTCAGCTCTTCTAACAGCAACTCAGTCTTCAGACTTCAATCACTCTTGACAAATATCAATTTGCTTTTCCAGGTTTCAACCCTTCCACATAAGTTTCAACTTATCCTCTCTTCTCCAAGCTTCAGCACCTTAGTCAATTCCACCTTCAGGCTTCACTCTTAACCACAAGTATCAACTTGATTCTTTCAGGATCTCCAAACTTCAAAGTAAGTATCAACTCATCCTCTGTGTCTTCAAGCTTCAGCTCTACACTCAATCTCAATTGAATCATCTTCCTAAGTATCAACTTAGTCTTCAAGATCTCAAGCTCTCTTTGTTTTACCAGTCTCAACTTGGTCTTCTCCTCCTGCAAGCTTCAGCTTCTCAGAGTAACCTTTAATCACTTAGAAGTATCAACTTCATCCTTCAGTCTTTAAGCCTCAGCTCTTCATTCAGTCTTTACTGGATCTTCACTGGGTCTTCAAGTATCAACTTGACCTTGTTGCTCTTCAAGCTTCAGCTGGAATGGAAATGCTCAAGGAATCATCCTCTTCCATACTATTCAATGAAGTCTTCATCTTCACACTCAAGCTCAACATCTCTCAAGATACTTCAAACCAGAGGAAATCACTTAACTGGATAAGCTAGGGTGTTAAACTGCTTATTGATCACCAAAGGTGACCTATAAGGGTTCAACATCAAAGGAATGGTTCCCTCAAAAGTCCTACTTCCTAGGTACCATCACTTATCCCTCCTAAGGAGAGAGGTGAATACCATGGAAGGACTTTGAATCATAGGGAGGAATGGAGGTGAAAGATACCATCCATGTTTAAGAAAGAAATTAACTAGGTCTAAGCTCTACTTAGTTCCTAACCCTAAAACAACAACAAAACAAACAAGGTTCTCAAGCTCTCAAGCTCCTTCTTCAATCTTCAAGTCTTCTACTATGCTCCTCAATGCTCCTCAAAGCAAGACCAAGCTCAACAAGTCCACAAAGCAAAGCAAACAAAAATACAAGCCCACAAGGGCAACACAAACAACCATCAACTACAAAAATCATTTAAAAATAGTATACCACTATATTAAAATCTAATATAATTTCTAGGGGATCCTATATACCTACCCTTAATACCCTTTATTTCCCAATATCTGTCTTGACCTAGAAACCCAAAATTCTAGTGTTATTGTGGACCTATGTTAAGGATTGACCTAATTCTACACAACCTAAAATCATCTAAGCAAAACTAACCTAAAATTAATCACAAAATTATGGAATAAATCCAGGGGGAGCTAAAGTCCTAATCTAACTATCCTAGAAAGAATGGCCTAAAAATTCAAAGGGAACTAGCTAAACAAAATTCTACAAATCTATGCATCAACATAAAAGAATTAAAATGCTATTAAAAGAGAAAATACACAAAAAATATTAAAAATGCATGAAAAGCAAATATTATGGTTTTATAATTTTCTAGACATGAACATGAAATGGGAGAAAAAATCCCCATGCAAAAATCATTAATTTTATATTTATTATGATTTTTCAAAGATTAAAGAAAAATGGAGAAAAAGTAATTAAAATGAGAAATGTTTGGTGTGAATAGCAATTATATTCAGTTCAAAATGCAGATGGGCTCAAAATGGGGGTGCAAACAACATAAGCGCTGGTCCCAATTATTTAATCAGAAAATCAATTGAAAATCATAAAGAAAAAGAAAAAGAAGCGGTGCAGAAAGTAAGGAAAATCAGTACAAAACAAACATGGGCCACGAATGGGGGTGGGGATATCAATCAAGCCCAATCTCCCTTTTAATGAAACGACGCGTTTCATGGTGTCTTCCTCAGAATTCTTCTTCACACGCGAAATCAAATCCTGGCCCTTGGATCTCCACTCAGTCAATGAGTCCACGCCTGATCCAATGGTCACAGAGTCGTCTTCTTCCTTCAGCCATGGAAATGGAGGGAAAGCTCCATAGTTGCAGAGCTCAAACCCCAATTCGAACTCCATCAATTCTCAACCAAAAGCCATGATTCAAAGCCCTAACCTACTCTAAATTCCACCCTGAATCTAACCATGGCCTTGAAATCAATTGAAATGCCCTAATTCTCCAAACCCGATCCAAGATCAAAGATATGCTCAAACTTCAGTTCTAACCATGCTTGAAATTAACTACCTCAGAATGATCACCACTTCACACTGGTTAATTCTTGATATCAAATCCATGCTATAGCTCACTATATCTTGAGTTCTTGGTCCAAACAAAAATGGTGTCACCAACTGAAACCTCACCAATTGATCCCCAACTTCCCAGAATCCATCACCTAATTATCTCTAACCGTTCTAACCTAACAATTCTCTCTAATCATGCTTAAATCATGGTGTAGAAGAAAAGTTACTAACCTGTCGAATCTTGATTAACAGATGGGGTAAACCTTCACTGCAAGCTCTCAAACTCTTCATAATCAATCCTTGAATGATGATCTTGCTACTATTTGCAAAAGATTGGACCAAGAAAGCTTGAATCTCCAAAAACGATTGTGACTTGCAACCTTCAAAATCCAAGTGCTATCTCTTCAATTCTCCATGGTTTTTCCTTCAATTTGGTCTGCACAACTTCAGTGTGATCAAGGGAATGTGTTTGGATTGAAAGAAGGAATGGAAATGGATTAGAATGTGGAATTTGATTTCAACTTGCAATGGAAGCAAGTGAAATGACTATCTCTCTCTTCTCTCAAATCTCTCAGCAACCTTTCATCTTAGCAAGTTCTAAATCATATATAGAGTGGTTTAGACTCATCTAGAACCATCTGGAACCATCCAATGAGAAATTGGAATTCTCATGTCATGAGTTTATGAATTCATCCATCTCATGTATCATCTCATGCCACAGCCCTTGCAGCAACTTGCCTTGACCTGAAATTCTCCTTAGATGAGATATATGACATGTTAAAACACTTTACCAGCTTGTACATTGCCTTTCCTTGAGTTTTGCATTTGTGCCTTATTATGCAAGCAAGCATTTTCCAAAGCAACCCCATGATCTAGGGCTCAATTCAAAAAAGTGGCTGAACCATTGTTTTTAGAATGTCTTTTAGAGTCAAAATGACCTATTATATGCCATAGTTTGGATGTGTAACTTGGAAGTTCCAATTTCCAACTTGAACTTATTTAACTTATGCCTCCATTTTAGGTCATTTTTATCACTTTTTGCTACAAGTCTTTTCAACATCTCATGAACTCCCTAATAGCCTTAAAACATCATTTTAAGCAAGTTTGATGTTGAAGATTTTTCCATTTGAAGCTTGGAAATAGGAGATATGGCCTTATGCTTGAAATGACCTATAATCTCCAAATGACCAAAATGCCCTTGACTTGTCAAAGCCATAACTTGAGCTCTACAAATCCTATCAAGGACTTCTAGTACTCTCTAGAAAGCTAAGAAGATGAGGAACAACATTCATGTTGACCAAAAGTTCATAGGAATCATCCTTCTTGGGAAAAAGTTGGATGCAAGTTGGGTGACTTTCAAGGCCCCAGATTCACATACCTCAGATGACCTGTAACTTGTCAAAGTCATAACTTGAGCTCTATAAATCCTATCAAGGACTTCTAGTACTCAAATTAAATCTAAGAGCAAGCTATACAACATTCATGTTGTAGGAAAGATGAGATGACAATCACATCTTGAGCTAAACTGCCTTGAAGATAGGGATCAAACTAGGGGATTTTACACTGTCAAGCCTTAGAAACCCTAGCTTGAAACTTATCAAACTCCTCAATCATGATGAGTTGGTCTAGGAATCTTCCTTATAGCATCTCAATGCATCAATCCATGATCACATGGCTCTTGGATTAGGTCTCAACCCTCTCCAAATCATCAGTTGACCTAGGGTTGACCCAGTCAAACCCTAATTACACCATTCATGGCTGAGTCTTCTTAAACTTGTACAATGACCTCTCTAGGCCTTATGATGGCTTTCAAGACATCTCATAAGCTCTCTCAAAGCTTCAAGTACATCCTCATAGCCTCAGAATCATCTAGGAGCCCCCACAACTCTCAAGTTATGAGGCACACAACCTTGGTTTCAACCAATCTCTCTGAGGATCTCTTAACTTCTCTGACAAAGATATTAACCTTTGAACATTTGAATAACCTTCTTGGCTAGCTTAAAAGTCTCATATAAATCTTGATTGGTAATCATACCTCTTGATCTACTGCACACATATCAATGAGATGCAGATGATAATGCTAGTGAACACAAGCTAGGTAAATAAATGTTGGTCAAATTTTGGGGTGCAACAGCTGCCCCTATTCAAACGGCTTGAACCTGACTGGGTGAGGAGTGAACGGCTCTCAGCCAATCAAGGTGCGAGACGGTTGAATACCGATAAACCCAGAAATTTGCCAACTGCACAAGTACACGGTACTCTGATGGGAACAAATCTTCGAGAACTGAAATAATAGCTGCACGGCAACTAGCTGGAGAATTGGTCACACGGTAACCGGTAATACATGGTCGATCATTCCATCAGGCATCACGATTCCTCGGGACTCATCAGGTCAACAATCATGTTGATCATGCCATCGGGCATTCAAAGAAAACTTTCAGGCATCAGCCGGACTTCATCAGTAAGTCGGGAATAGACTTCTTGGTCAATCATGAACCCGTTGGGGATGCAATCTTTTGCCATCAGGCACTCTGCATCAGCTGAGAGAACTTCTTCGTTAACACGGTCGGACTTCAATCATGAAGCCTTCGAGGGAAGTTTCGACTTTGCTATTCAGAAACCTGCTGGGGATGACGCATCTCCGCTAGGGATTCTGGAGAACTATCAAGTAACTCTGCTTCGGGGATCCAGAAATCATTCTGGATGAATCAACTCTGCTGAGGACTTCAAGAATCATCTTGGACAAATAACTCCGCCGAGGGCTTCAAGAATCATCTTGAACCGATTACCCTGCTGGATATTTCAGGAATCATCCTGAGCAGACACTCTGCCGGGGACTCTAAGTATCAACTTGAGCAACCAACTCTGGCGACTGCACCGAGGTCTTAAGAATCATCTTAAGCAAACGGCCTTGCTGGGAAATTCAAGAATCATCTTGAGCAAGAAGACTTCGCTGGGGAGAATTCAAGAATCATCTTGAGCAAGCGGCTCCGTTGGGGAGAATTCAAGAATCATCTTAAGCAATCAATTCTGCGGCGGAACACCTGCAAAACAAGAAGGGTAACAACCTGTATCATACTTATTATGCATATGCTTCGGCAATGGCGCAATGCTCTACACGGTGGAAATGCTATGCGTTTATGATAAATGCTATGCAGTCATGCACAATGATGCGATCCCGTCAGCAAAATAAATGCTGAAGGGAGAATCCTCCTGTCAAGGAGAAATAACTACTCAGATAGAGGAATCATCCTGCTGAGGAGAACAAGGTCACACCAATCTCAATTGGACTCCGCAGGGGAAGTGAACTTCAGTTGACTGCCGCAGGGGGACGAAGCTCTACGAGAACCTGGACCTGCTGAGGGAAAGCGATGTCAATCGCGGGAATAAACTGCACGGCCTTCACGGCTACTTCCCTGGAGATAACGACTCTGGCGGGGAAACACAGTATCAGCTATTCAACACTCTACTGGGGAAATCCAATCATGGCCTGAGCAGCTTCCAAGGATTCGGCTCTCTTGGGGGTCTGCAAACTCGGCTGAGGAAGAAGAAATCATTCTTCTTGCTGGGGAGAGTACGACTCTGTGGGGAATCTCAATTCCGCTGGGGAAGAAGGAATCATCCGGCTTTGGGGGAGAGTACGACTCTGCGGGGAATCTCAATTCTGCTGGAGACTCCAGTCTGAAACCATCAGTTGCTGCACACTTCGGTGTGACTCAGTTGAGGAGATGACGTTCCTTCAGGACGCGTTTGATTGGGGAGAGAATCTTCTCTGCCCGGGGAGACATATTGATCGGTGGTTTTTACACGTTATTTTACCGTTTATGTCAGTTAATCATTTGTTTTGTCTTGTCGCATTTTAGTTGTTTTTATTACATTTTACGCGTCGATTTGGTATTTTTACTGTTTCTAGGTTCAGGTATACAATAAAGGAGAAGCAGAGCGAAAACTGGGAAAAAATGGCAAGATTTCGGAAGAGTTTTGTTGTGAAATCTTTAGCAGTCTGCACGAAAACGATCATAACTGGAGTTCCGGGAATCCGTTTGAGGCGTTCTAAAAACCGCCGGAAAGTTAAGAGAGAGAGCTACGACTTTCGTGTTGGAGCCGAAGTCAGATTCGAAACAGGGGTGCAACACGGGTGCCCGTGTTGTGTGACACGGCCCGTGTTGCAGGATTTTCTCAGAAAAGGCGATTTTTGAAGAAAAAACAGTGGCACAACATGGGTGCCTATGTTGTGTGACACGGCCCGTGTTGTGACACCTGGGACTTGCAAATTTCACGCGAAAAATCTTTCAGGAAGCCAACATGGGCGCCCGTGTTGCCTGACACGGCCCGTGTTGCAGGAAGCGCTTTTTTCCATATTTTTCTTGTATTTTTGACTTTGTGATCCCCGAGGGTATTGTGGGTATTTCCCTAGTGATTAGTTTGAATTGAGACTATTTGATACGTGTTTGGAGAAATAATAAGGATTGAACTTTTGAACGGAAAAGAATTTTGACGAGAAAGATTGGAGCGATCAAGGATTTGGGAAACTGAAGGTCCTCATGAGCGGAAGCGATTGAAGATCAAGGCAACCAATTATCTTGTAATGTTTAGTCTTATTGTTGATTTTATCTTTATTATTATGAGTAGCTAAACCCCCCAATGCTAGGGGGTGTCCCTAAATTGACTCTGTAATAACCTTGTTTCCTTTGAATAATGGATTTCACTACTTTCTAATCATCGCTGTTATTGTATAATTTTCTTATGGCTTTTCTTATTTGACAAATAAGGATTTGTTTTACGGTTAACCTTAGGTTTGGAAAAACGATCGTTAACGCGTTTATACGATAATACTATAGTAGATATTGCATAGGAATGGGGATACCCTATAGTAACCGTAATGTTTTAGATAAAATATGTTGCTTGGGATTGTTCCTATACCGCCAAGGAATTGGGGCATAGGAAGAATACCAAAGGGTTTTCTACTAAGGAATTAGAGTCAACTAATCTTTAAAACCGGTAACGATTGAATTGAGCAGTGATTTCTGAAAAATAAGGATTAAGGTTATTACAAGGTTTTTTCATACACCCTACTCTAGCATGCTTCTCATAACTGTCTAAAACCTTTATTTTACTGCTTTTGCCTTTTGGCCTTTAAAATTGTAAGAAACAAACCAAAACCCCTATGACTTTTTGTTCAATTGTATTATTTTAGAACTTGTGTTCATACGCAGTCCGCGAGATCGATATTCGGGGAATTTCCCCTTATTACTACATCGGTACAATTAGTACACTTGCTAATTTACCGGTCAAGTTTTTGGCGCCGTTGCCGGGGACTGCCAGAATATAAGTTTAATTCTAATTCAATTGAAATTTTGTTACTCTACGACCAAAATTTTATTTTCAGTTTTTAATTGTAATTTTTATTATTTTTATTTTGTTACTATTAATCTACGTCTAACACTTTCATGCGAGGAGATCCCTCAGCTAATTTTTCTTTGGACGCAGAAATTGAAAGGACTCTACGTGAAAGACGTAGTCAAGCTAGACTATTAGTTTCAGAAGAGGAAAGAGTTTCTGTTCATTCAGATTCAAGTTCAGAATCAGAAAGAGATACTGAAGCTATGGCGGATCTCCCACCAGCGGAGAGACTTTTGGGAGACTATGGAGGGGCAAATGCTCAACCAAACCGGATGACCATTGTGAATCAACCAGTGAATGTCGCAAATTTCCAACTGCATCCGAGCACAATCACTCACCTTCAGAGGAGACCTTTCACCGGAAAGGTTAGCGAAGACGCAAATAAGCATCTACAGAGATTTCTGACGATGAGCACTACTCTAAAGATTGAAGGACACACAGATGAAGATAAAAGGTTAAGAATGTTTCCGTTCACTTTATCTGAAGAAGCTGAAGAATGGTTTTACTCCTTACCAGCCGGAAGTATTACTACGTGGGAAGAAATGGAAAAAGCCTTTCTGAATGAGTATTTTCCTGCCTCTGTTTATATTCGCAAACGATATGATATAATGAATTTTAAACAGGGGGAGGGAGAATCACTCGGGGACTCGTATAAAAGGTTCAAACGGTTATTGGTTGCATGTCCTACTCACAATCTGGATCAAACTGAACAGATGCAGATGTTTGTGAATGGTCTTAAGATGAAGACTAAGCAGCTAATCGATACAACAGCCGGTGGTTCATCCAACTTTACAACAGCCACTGGAATCAGAAAAATTATTGAAGCGATCGCTGCAAACGAACATATGGAATTATATGACCGGAGTGTGAGTAAGCCGGAAGAAATAGTTGACTTGAAGTTGGCCGCACAAGTTGTGAAAATGGAAGATCAAATCAAAGCTGAAGTGGAAAGAAGGCTTAAGGGAATGAATGTGGGTATTGAAACTGTAGCTCAGGTACAACCTGTCCAAGTTGTGAGTTGTGAGGTATGTAATGGTCCCCATTTTACTGTGCATTGTCTTGCTACTGCTCAACAAATTGAAGAGATAAAAGTTTTGAGGCAAAACAATCCGTATTCTCATACTTATAATCCAGGATGGAAGAATCATCCTAATTTTTCCTGGAAAGACCAAAACCAATCTCCATATCCGCAACAACAACAGGCTCCTCAAAAAGCAGAATGGGAGTTAGCTATTGAAAGAATGGCAGCTCAAAGTATGCAATTCCAAGAAGAAACCCAAAACATTCAAAGGAACATCACAGCTTCCATCAAAAACCTTGAGTCGCAGATGGGACAGATAGCCTAACACCTCTCAACACACGCTCAAGGGACCCTCCCGAGCGCGACAGTACCGAATCCGAAAAATCAAGAGAGTATTAATGCTGTCAAAACAAGAAATCAGAAAGCGATAGAAGAGGAGGAAACAAAGGGGGAAGAATATATAGAGGTGGAACGTGAGGTAAGAGAAAAAATAAAAGAACCAGAAGAAGCTATACTAACTGAAAAGTCAATTGGAGAGAAAAAGAAAGAGGAGGTCAAACCAAAAATCAAATTACCATTCCCTCAAAGAGTTACAAAGAAGGATCAGAACGAGAAAGACTTCGGAAAGTTCAGTGCAATGTTCAACAAATTGGAAATCAACATGCCCTTCTTTGAAGCACTTGAGCAAATGCCTTTGTACAAGAAGTTCAGGAAAAAGGTTATAGGTAAAAAGAGACAAATGGGTGAAGAATCGAAGACCACAACTGAGCAATGCAAGGAAATAGCACAAGAAAGGAAAATACCAATCAAGATGAAGGATCCTGGACCAGTTGTAATTCCATGTACTATAAAGGATCGAACTTTTAAGAAAGTCCTGATCGATTCAAGTGCTAGTGTGAGTCTCATGCCGTTATCAATTTTCAAAAAGCTGGATATTGGAAAAGTGAGCGATACGGGAACAAGCTTGAAGTTTGCCGACCACACAACCAAGATGGCATATGGGCTAGCAGAGGATGTTCTAGTGACAATCAATAACTTCACTTACCCCGTTGATTTTCAAATCATGGATATACCCGAGGATGAAGAAACTTCGATCATACTTGGCCGACCGTTCTTGCTTACTAGTCGGTGCAATATTGATGTGGAAAATGGTACGCTCACTTTGAAATTTTTTGATGAGGAAATCACTTTAAAAACTCAAGAGGGTCGAAAGAAAGGTAAGGAGAAAGATGTCAAACCTTCAGTTGGGAAGATTAACACAACTAAGAAGGGAGAACGATCAAAACCATTTCAAGTTGCTCATATCTCTGAACCGGCACAATATTCTGTTGCGAAGAAGTCGAGCAATAGAGTTTGGAAGTTGAAGTACCCCCTATAATAATGGGGAGTCGATCGTCGAGCCATGCGACTTTAAACGAAGCGCTGCGTGGGAGGCAACCCACGATTTTATGAATTGATGTTGTTTCTTTTGTTGTTATTGTTTTTGCAGGAATAAACGAGATTTTACAAGGGAAAACGTGGAAGCAGCGAAGAGGTACTGCATTACCTATCGACCCCTCTGTGAGGATCTCTGTGAGTACACCTCTTCTTCTCTTGATTCTTGAACATTGAGACAATGTTTAGTTCAAGTTTGGGGGAGGTTTTACCGTTTTGTATTGTCCATTTAAATACCTTTTATTTTTAAGTTCGGTAAAAATCACATCGAATTCGCCCCTACGGAGACCGTAACATTTTTCTTGTGATTGGTAGGTGTGTAAGGTAGTCAAGAAAGTATTTAGAGTTCAAGGGAAGTGGAGTTTGAACTAAGGAACTTGGGAAAGTTTGGAAATTGAGGTATAACTTGAACACCCTAGGTTCCCCAGAGTAAGGAAACGAGTCCAACGTGTAGATTTGTGCCATAGTACTTGGATTTGAAAAGTATACCCCGATTAGTTCATTGTGATAGTCCTGCATAATAAAAAAAAATTTGTTTTGAGAATGATGTGTGGCAACAACAAAAAAAAAAGAGTTGAATAATGACGGTAAAGACAACCTGTCCTTCTAAGTTGGGTAACCCTCACCCGGTTATTTAGCCTAACGGCGGTTGAATCTCTATAGTCGTCCCAAAGTGGACTAATAAATGCCTGTGAGCGAGAAAAAGAATAAAGGTGCCACAGAAAAAAATCTCGAGCAAATGTGCATGCCTTAATCTGATTATCCGAATGAAAGGGGTAGAAAATCGAAGAAAAGACTTAAGCCCAAAGCATAGTTGGAGAGGAGGCCGAAAGGGAGATTTAGGTCCGTAAGTTTACTGTGGTATGTGTTTATGTAATGCCTTCGTTAACGAATGAGTACCGAAAGAGCTGATTTGAGCCGATCAGAACTAAGACTCACGTATGAGTATCGACACACCTTACACCCTGAACCCTTCACTTGATGTGCTGTTTGACTTGAAAATTATTTATCCAAGCTTTTTGCTTGAGGTCAAGCAATGGTTTAAGTTTGGGGGAGTTTGATCAGTGGTTTTTACACGTTATTTTACCGTTTATGTCAGTTAATCATTTGTTTTGTCTTGTCGCATTTTAGTTGTTTTTATTACATTTTACGCGTCGATTTGGTATTTTTACTGTTTCTAGGTTCAGGTATACAATAAAGGAGAAGCAGAGCGAAAACTGGGAAAAAATGGCAAGATTTCGGAAGAGTTTTGTTGCGAAATCTTTAGCAGTCTGCACGAAAACGATCATAACTAGAGTTCCGGGAATCCGTTTGAGGCGTTCTAAAAACCGTCGGAAAGCTAAGAGAGAGAGCTACGACTTTCGTGTTGGAGCCGAAGTCAGATTCGAAACAGGGGTGCAACACGGGTGCCCGTGTTGTGTGACACGGCCCGTGTTGCAGGATTTTCTCAGAAAAGGCGATTTTTGAAGAAAAAACAGTGGCATAACACGGGTGCCCGTGTTGTGTGACACGGCCCGTGTTGTGACACCTGGGACTTGCAAATTTCATGCGAAAAATCTTTCAGGAAGCCAACACGGGCGCCCGTGTTGCCTGACACGGCCCGTGTTGCAGGAAGCGCTTTTTTCCATATTTTTCTTGTATTTTTGACTTTGTGATCCCCGAGGGTATTGTGGGTATTTCCCTAGTGATTAGTTTGAATTGAGACTATTTGATACGTGTTTGGAGAAAGAATAAGGATTGAACTTTTGAACGGAAAAGAATTTTGACGAGAAAGATTGGAGCGATCAAGGATTTGGGAAACTGAAGGTCCTCATGAGCGGAAGCGATTGAAGATCAAGGCAACCAATTATCTTGTAATGTTTAGTCTTATTGTTGATTTTATCTTTATTATTATGAGTAGCTAAACCCCCCAATGCTAGGGGGTGTCCCTAAATTGACTCTGTAATAACCTTGTTTCCTTTGAATAATGGATTTCACTACTTTCTAATCATCGTTGTTATTGTATAATTTTCTTATGGCTTTTCTTATTTGACAAATAAGGATTTGTTTTACGGTTAACCTTAGGTTTGGAAAAACGATCGTTAACGCGTTTATACGATAATACTATAGTAGATATTGCATAGGAATGGGGATACCCTATAGTAACCGTAATGTTTTAGATAAAATATGTTGCTTGGGATTGTTCCTATACCGCCAAGGAATTGGGGCATAGGAAGAATACCAAAGGGTTTTCTACTAAGGAATTAGAGTCAACTAATCTTTAAAACCGGTAATGATTGAATTGAGCAGTGATTTCTGAAAAATAAGGATTAAGGTTATTACAAGGTTTTTTCATACACCCTACTCTAGCATGCTTTTCATAACTGTCTAAAACCTTTATTTTACTGCTTTTGCCTTTTGGCCTTTAAAATTGTAAGAAACAAACCAAAAGCCCTATGACTTTTTGTTCAATTGTATTATTTTAGAACGTGTGTTCATACGCAGTCCGCGAGATCGATATTCGGGGAATTTCCCCTTATTACTACATCGGTACAATTAGTACACTTGCTAATTTATCAGTCACATATCAATGCTCCCGATCTCGTGTCCAGACTCTGCGGGGAGAGGCTGCTAAACTTTGCTGGAGAAAGAGGAATCATCCTGCTTGGGGATGCGCACGACGCACTGCCTGGGATATGCTACACCTGTAACAACACAAACAAACAGACAAGATACCCTTCTCAAAGGGACCTATCAAGGTTATCATCTTGTGACAATGTTCAAGTAATTCATTGTTTCAACAATCAGTGGCCTAGGCCAGTAAGTTTATGTATGCGCATTTTATCAAAAACATCGGCGTTCTTTTTCGCAAACAGAACAGATAAATGCTAAACAGGCAAACAAAATTGTTGAATAGTATACATTTTGTTGATAACGAACCCCTGAATGGGTAAAAATGTTTTACAACAGATGCAAGCTCCTGAAATGAGGAAGCCGCGCAAAAATAAAACATAAATATACATCAGTATATACAAATGTCGGCAACGAGGCGTAGACGAACACCATGAGTTGATCCCTCTATGACCCACTCGACTTCGATACTTCTCCGATGCTTCAGCTTCAGAAGAGATTGATTCAGATAAACGGCCCTCGGGTCTTCCAAACCACTAAACAAAGAAAGTCCACACGCGAAACGCAGTCATTTGCTTTTTCAAATCCCTAACTTTTGCGTGAACCGCCCTTTGCGGGTTTTCAGTTCACCGGGATACCCTTTTTTGCCGAAGTCGCCCATCCGGGTTTTCGACTTTGCGGGTGTACATTTTTTCGATTTATATCCCTAATTTTTGTCCAAACCTTTTTTCATTTTTTATGGTTTGCCGGGATGCCCCATTTTTGCCTGGACTCTCTTTTTATTGTCCAGCGGGTCGCTTTCAAGCAAAGTATTTTTTAACTGCGTCCGTGTTCACCGGGAAGACTTTGCTGACGACGTACGGACCTTCGTAATTGGGATTCCACTTGCCCCGGTGATCGGAGTGTGGAGGAAGAATCTTCTTCAGGACGAGATCACCCGTCTAAAAGCTTCTAGGACGCACCTTCTTATCATAAGCTTTCTTCATTCGGCTTTGGTATAGACGACCATATGCAATCGATGTTAACCTCTTCTCGTCCATCAGGCTGAGTTGGTTCAGTCGGTTCGTAATCCATTCTGCCTCGTCGAGTTTCACATCAACCAAAACTCGCAAAGAAGGGATCTCCACTTCTAACGGTAGGACTGCTTCCATACCGTACACCAAGGAGAAAGGAGTTGCCCCGGTTGATGTACGTACCGTCGTACGATAACCGTGCAATGCAAATGGCAACATCACGTGCCAATCTTTGTAGGTCACAACCATCTTCTGAACAATCTTCTTTATGTTCTTATTGGCCGCTTCAACGGCGCCATTCATCTTCGGCCGGTAAGGAGATGAGTTGTGGTGTTCAATCTTGAAACTCTGCACAACTCCTTCATCATCTTGTTATTCAGATTCGAACCATTATCGGTAATGATCCGCTCGAGAACTCCGTAATGACAGATGATGTCCCTCTTTATGAATTTAGCCACCACCTGCTTGGTCATATTAGCATATGAGGCTGCCTCCACCCACTTGGTGAAGTAGTCGATAGCTACTAGAATGAAGCGATGACCGTTAGATGCGGTGGGCTCGACCTTTCCTATCATGTCGATGCCCCACATGGAGAACGGCCACGGGGAAGACATGACATTCAACGGGCACGGCGGCACATGAACTTTATCAGCATAAATCTGGAATTTATGACATCTCTTCGCGAATTTAAAGCAATCTGATTCCATCGTCAGCCAGTAATATCCTGCTCTCAGTATCTTTCTCGTCATAGCATGCCCGCCGGCGTGCGTACCAAATGTGCCTTCATGGACTTCTTCCATGAGCATACTCGCCTCTTTCTCATCTACGCATCTGAGTAGCACGAGATCGTGGTTTCTCTTATACAAAACTCCATCAGGATTGAGATAAAAATTTCCAGACAGCCTCCTGAGAGTCTTCTTATCCTGGGTTGACGCGCCCGCAGGATACTCCTTAGTCATAAGGAAAGTCTTGATGTCATGGAACCATGGCTTACCGTCGGCGGCTTCCTCGATTGCAAAGACGAATGCAGGTCTATCAAGACGACAAAGGACAATTCTTGGAGCTTCATTCCAAAAATTGACTTTATACATCGAAGCCAACGTGGCTAAGGCATCAACCATCTGATTTTCTGATCTGGGCACATGATAGAGTTCCACTCGATCGAAGAACGGAAGCAGCCTTCTGGCATAATTCATGTACGGCACCAAATTCGATTGACGAGTCTCCCACTCCCCTTTAATCTGGTAAATCACAAGTGCCGAGTCACCATACACGTCTAGGTTCTTGATTCTCAAATCAATTGCCTCTTCTAGACCCATAATGCATGCTTCGTACTCCGCCTCATTATTGGTGACTGGAAACGTCAGTCTCGCAGTGAACGGGATGTGGGATCCGTGGGGAGTCGTGATGATCGCCCCTATGCCACTTCCATAGGAATTAACCGCCCCGTCGAATATCAATTTCCACTGGGATTTCCTATCTGGCCCCTCGTCGGGCAACGACTCATCGCAATCCTTCTCTTTGAGAAACATGATATCCTCATCAGGGAATTCAAATTTCATCGGCTGGTAATCCTCGATCGGCTGTTCGGCAAGGTAATCAGACAATACGCTTCCCTTTATGGCCTTCTGGGACACGTACTGAATATCATATTCTGTCAACACCATTTGCCATCTGGCAATCCTGCCTGAAAGAGCCTGCTTCTCGAAGACGTACTTGATCGGATCCATCTTCGAAATTAGAATGGTGGTGTGATTGAGCATGTACTGTCGTAAACGTTTGGCAGCCCAGGCTAGTGCACAACACGTCTTCTCCAGCATCGAGTAACGAGATTCACAGTCAGTGAACTTTTTACTCAAGTAGTAAATGGCATGCTCCTTTCTGCCCGTCTCGTCGTGCTGACCGAGAACACACCCCATACTATTCTCAAGAACTGTCAAGTACATGATTAGTGGCCGTCCAGCCACTGGGGGTATCAAGATTGGAGGTTCCTGAAGATACTGCTTTATCTTGTCGAATGCCTTCTGGAAATCCTCGTTCCAGGTAATTGCCTGATCTTTCTTTAAAAGCTTGAACATCGGTTCACACGTGGCCGTGAGCTGAGAGATAAACCTTGCAGTGTAGTTTATTCGGCCCAGGAAACCACGAACTTCTTTTTCTGTTTTTGGCACTGGCATTTCTTGTATGGCCTTTATCTTCGCAGAATCAACCTTGATGCCTCTTTCACTCACGATAAACCCCAGTAACTTTCTGGACCGTACTCCGAAAGTGCATTTGTTAGGATTCAGCCTCAACCTGAACTTCCTAAGCCTCTCAAAAAGCTTCAGCAAATTGACCAGATGTCCCTCCTCCGTTTGGGACTTCGCAATCATGTCATCAACATAGACTTCAATCTCATGATGAATCATGTCATGAAACAAAGTAACCATTGCTCGTTGGTAAGTGGCCCCTGCGTTCTTCAGACCGAAAGGCATTACCTTATAGCAAAATGTTCCCCATGGAGTGATAAACGTCATTTTCTCCATGTCCTCTGGCGCCATCTTGATCTGATTGTAACCGGAGAAGCCATCCATGAATGAAAACATGGAGAACTGGGCTGTGTTGTCGACCAACACATCGATATGAGGCAGCGGGAAATCATCTTTAGGGCTCGCCCTATTCAAATCCCGATAATCGACGCACATTCGAACATTACCGTCCTTCTTCGGTACAGGCACTATGTTGGCAACCCACAGAGGGTAAGTAGTGACCGCTAAGAAGCCAGCATCAAGCTGCTTTTGCACTTCTTCTTTGATCTTAACGGCCATATCTGGTCTCGTCCTCCTAAGCTTCTGCTTAACGGGAGGGCAATCTTCTCGCAGCGGCAAGTGGTGGACCACGATGTCCGTGTCAAGTCCGGGAATATCCTCGTATGACCAAGCAATGACGTCACTATACTCTCTCAGCATTTCGACCAATCTCTGCTTGACATCATTCTGCAATGCAGCCCCTATCCTGACGTTTCTGACGAGTTCTTCAGAACCCAGATTCACGATCTCGATTTCCTCCTCATGAGGCAGAATAACTTTTTCCTCTTGTTTCAACAAGCGGGCCAACTCTTCAGGAAGGTCTTCGTCTTCATCAATCTCTTCTTCGGCTTGATAGATCGGGCAATCGAAGTCGAAGTGAGCCGTAGAAGGTCCAGAGTCGATGTCATCTGTTATGTGGATCCTGCAATAACAAGGGTTAAGTTTAAACAAGGATGTGCAGGTTAGCACAAACCCCATTGCCATTTTACTGTTTTTCAAAACAAATATAAAACAGGAATAACAGAGATCACAATATTTGAATACGAAGAAAACGCCTTTGATTTATTAACAAAATGCACGTACATAATCCAACAAGGCCCTGACAATAAAACCGCTATGCCTCGGGTAGGACATAGGGTTGTACAATGATTGGAAAAAGTAAATCATTACTCTTCGCTTGTCATCTGGATGATATCCTTGACGGACCAATTGTTGAGGCCCTCGTCTGGCTTGCTTGGCTGGATCCAAGAGTCGAGGTCACAGTCGCTATCCCCCCTGTCTTCAGACACCGCGCTGATGCTTTCAAATATCACCCCGCCACTGGTAAACTGGATCGGCCCTTTACCTCGAGACGAACTGCTAGAAGAAGAAGAAGCTTCAGCTCCAGGAGAATATACCAACCCAAACTTGTCTTGCTTGTTAGGTATCTCCAAAATTCGCCCCCATCCTGGGCTAGATCAGGCTTGGACAACGGCCTGAGCTTCCTTGAACGAGGAGAGAGTCATCTCTGGCTTTTCAGTGACCACAGGAGCTACGTCCTTCACTTTGACAACTTCGAACGCTTGGCATAGAGTCTCATGGATTTCGCCATCCATCTCCACATACTTGAAGGACGACAAATGGCTCACCATTATGTCTTCCTCGCCACACACGGTTACGATGCTTCCTCCGACAACATATTTGAGCTTTTGGTGCAACGTGGAGGTCACGGCACCAGCAGCATGGATCCACGGCCGGCCCAAGAGACAACTGTAGGCAGGCATGATGTCCGTAATATAAAAGACCGCGTTGAACGTTTCCGGTCCGACTTGGATCGGCAGGGTCACCTCCCCGAAAACGTGGCGTTTAGTCCCATCGAACGCCTTCACAACCAGATCACTGGGTGTGCAAATCAATCCACGAGTATCCAACTTCATTAATGCCTTCTTCGGAAGAACATTAAGTGACGAATCCGTGTCCACCAACACGTGCGACATAATCGTGCCCCTACACTCTATCGAATGTGCAGGGAGCTATTGTGATTCCTCCCTTTTGGCCTCAGCTCTAGGTCTGTGAACCCTAGCCCATTTCCAGCATTAACGTGGGCTACAACCTCTTCTAGCTGATTTACCGATATTTCTTGCGGTACATACGCGACGTTCAACACCTTCAGCAGCGCGTTGCGGTGCGCTTCAGAACACAGCAACAGGTTCAAGATGGAAATATTCGAGGGCGTCTGATGGAGATGATCTACAATCTTGTAGTCACTCTTTTTAATCAACCGCATAAACTCTTCGGCATCTTTAACAAGCAAGTCTTTTTCTACCCCACACGGGACCTCTTCAACGACTTTACTTTCACCTTTATCGGCTGCATCAGCTCTGACCGCTTTATCCGCCACGACCTCTGGTGGTGCAAACACCCTTCCGCTGCGAGTAATGTCACTGATTCCCGCAAGATTCTCCACAGTCGACCCAAACGGTTCCAGCTCCAACCTCTGTCCGTTGCAGTAGACTTCAGCCCCATAATTCCACGGAACGGCATTAGTGCTCTCGAAGGGTATCGACCCAGCTTTGGTAATAGTAATTGTGGGCGGTCTGGGCGCAAAAATAGTTATCGGCCGACGAGGGATGGTGATGGTGGCAACTTCATCAGCCTGCTTCAGCACTACCTCTCCTGATCCACTTTCAGCCCTCCGACTAAACTGCAGAATCCCTTCAGTCATCAGACTTTGAATTCCTTCTACCAACTGCTCACATCCATCAGAACGTGTGGCACAGTCCATACATAGCTCTCCGCAACCTGGAAAGAACCCTCTTTTCAGCAACTTAGCTTTAACGAAGCTAAGCGGCGTCTTCAGATCTCTGACGTCAGTCAACAAATCCAAACTCTCGTCTTCGATAATGGCGTTCACTCCGCCTCCCCTATGATTCGGCATAGGATTCTTCGAGACATTGGGCACATTATCGAAGAAGTTGATGATCTTGGCATCCACCATGTCCTGCACCTTATGCTTGAAGGCTTTGCAGTTCTCTATTGTGTGGCCTGGTGCCCCTGAGTGGAACTCACAAGCGGCATTCGCTTCGTACCCTGGCGGAGGTGCCCCTGTCAAGGGAGCCATCATCCTCTTCTGGATCAACTGTAGCTGAAGCAAAGTCTGCAAGAGTTGCGCGTACGACATGGGCGGTGTCTCGAAGTGACGGTTCGCCAAAGGTGCCCGATTCTGGTACTTTCTGTATCCCTGTTGATTCGGTTGCTGTTGCTGCTACGGAGCTGCCGGGATATTTATACTGACCACCTGCTGGTGAGGGCCTTTACCCTTTCTTCAAGCGTTGGTCACAGCGCTCGCTTCTCCTTCCCGTCTTTTGCCAGCATAAGGTTTCTTTCCGCCTCCTCCAGCTGAGGACGACTCACCTTGAATTTTCCCGATCTTGATCCCATTCTCGACGTGCTCACCCATGATAATGAGATCCGAGAAGGTGCCAGACATACCGCTGACTAACTTTTCATAGTAAACCCCTGGGAGGGTGGCTACAAACATCTGCACGAGCTCACGTTCAACCATCGGCGGCTGAACCCTGGCTGCCAACTCACGCCACCGCTGGGCGTATCCCTTAAACCCTTCATTGTTCCTCTGCGACAGATTCTGTAGCTGAACTCGGTTCAGGGCCAAGTCGCTATTGTATTGGTAGTGGTGCACAAATGCTTCAGCAAGGTCCTTCCACGTGCGCACACTAGTGGGCTCCAGACTCATGTACCACTCAAGGGACGGCCCGGAAAGACTGTCTTGGAAGAAGTGCATCAGCAACTTCTCGTCTTCGGAATGAGCAGACATCTTCCTGTAGTACGATCTCAGGTGGACACGAGGGCAAGTGGTGCCCTTATACTTTTCAAAGTCAGGTACCTTGAACTTGGGAGGCACCTTGAAATCAGCAATTAATCCCAGCTTGGACATATCAACGCCCAAAGTATTCTGATTCTCGATATCTCTCATTTTATCTTCAAGTTCCTTGAATCTAAGCCGTGCTTCAGCATTCAGCTCCCCTTCAGCACCTCTCTGAGAGAACACATCATCCTGACGATCCTCTTGCCATGGCTGAGGCACAAACAGATTCTCGACGCCTGCATTGCCGTTGCCCGGCCCGATATTGACATTAGCGCCCGGACTCCCATTACCGACGCCCGTCGTATTGAGTCCGATGTTGGCCATCGCATCGCCATTAGCCCTGCCGTTGCCCCCGATCACGGGAACACCATTCTGCGGAGTTTCAACTAGAGGAGGAGTAGGCACAGTCCCACCATGGAGTACGCCGTTGCTATCAACCCTGGAAATCAAAGGCTGAACCAAAGTTCTGAGCTGATCCTGGCCATTGGCGACCGCTTGCATGAGCTCCATGAAGCGATCCATCCTTTTGCGGAGTTCCTGAACATCAGTTTGCACTTGCTCCATGATCCTGGTCTGATTAGCTCTAGTCGGATAGCGGTGAATAGGTCTCTGATCAATCCTGGAACCACCAGAAACAACCTGGAACAACCTGAAAAAACCTGTAAACATAAAAGGGTTAGGAAAAACAACAAAATGCTCGTCATGCAAATGCTTCATGCAAATGCATGCGTGTGTCTGTGTGTTTGGGAGGTCTCCCGATCCTAGTGCCTAAGTGCCAGTGCTGATAATAAGAAGAAGTCCGAGTCCAATCATGGAAATAACAATCTCATATATAAAGAAAGCCCATCAAGGCAGTACACAATATCGACGAGTACAAGATGAATCAACAGTGTGACCTCAGCCAACAAGCCTGGTGATGGTCAGCATACAACAATGATCAAAACAAAAGGAAATACAAATAGTCAAGTACGGCCACGGGCGCGATACTCTTCCAACAACTCCTTCGTTTCTGGATGATCAGGCAGAGTGAGCAACCCCTCGACGAGTAGCTCCCTTTGCGCAATGGTGTACTGAAGTCCTTGGACCGAACTTTCCCATGCTCCTTCGCCGAAGCAATCTTCTAACTTCCGCTTCTTGGACTCAAACGTCAGCTTGCGCTCCTTCAGGTTAGCGAGAGCTTTGTTGAGCTGGCCTTCGGCGGCGTACCTGCGGGCGGTTTCTTCATCAAACCTCTTCTCACTGTCCTTCAGCTGGGCTTCCAGCTTGGAGATCTGTAGCATCAGCTTATCCTCCCGCTCTTTTCTGGTGGCCAAGGAAGCCTTCCAGTGCTGGTTGAACTTGGATATCCTCCGATACGCTTCGTCCAAGTGCTGCTTCTTCGTAGCCAGTACGTCGTTGACAGCTTTGAAGTCCTGACCCATGCGCTCACGCTCGGCTATCTGCTTAGTCAGGTCTGTCCCCAGCCAGTTCACCAGCTCTGTCTGCCTCTTGAAGGAATGAACAACTTCATTCCTCTCGCTTCGGAGCTGAGCCAATTCTTTCTCCAGTTCCTCATTTGCCCGCTTCAATTCATATCGCTCAGCTAACACCCGATTATGCTGCTGAATGGGCACGGTGGTAGGCTCTTCAATCATTGGAGGGCTTTCCGGCTTGGTATGAGGAAACGGAATCCCTATAGCATCTGCTCTGGCTCTGATCCAAGTCACGTACGGAGGGTAGGCTTGGTTGTTGCTTCTTCCCAGCAATGGCTTTCCTCGCTTACTGATACCATTCCATGCGCGCTGAAGCTTGGATAACAGATCCCCCTCTAGAAGACCAGTGAGGTACAGAGATTCCTGCACCTCTTCATCCTTTGGCGGAGCTCTCAAAGCATACGCGAACTGTCGGACCAACAATGACGGATTGTAGTTTATACAGCCCTTCCTGCCTATCAAAGGCACGTTTGGAAACCCGCTGCAGCTGAAGATCACCTCAGTACCCAACCTATCTCTGTCCAACCAGTCAACATCCTCTGCAGATAAACTCATCAGACGCTTGGACCACTCAGCTGTGGCTGCAGACGAGACAAAAGGACCCCTCTTGGGCAGATGGCTATCAAGCCATTTGTAAAGCAAGGGTACACAGCATGAGACGTTCTTGCCCCTCCTGTTCTCGTTTTTGTAGTGGATAGAATGGTAGACATCTCCTATCAAGGTAGGGACTAGATTCCCTGAAGCAAAGATATCAAACGCATCCAAGTCTACAAAATCGGGCATATTAGGGAACAAAATGATGCCATATATGCACAGAGCAAGGATGGCATTGAACGCGACCCAACATCCGTCTTTGGCGCACTGCTGAGCCTTTCCCACTAAAAACTGCAAGGAGAACCCGGGAACCTTGTTCCAACTAGTCAATACCAACTCGGAGGCATCCAGATGAAGTGAAGGAGCTAAACCAGCCAGATCAGGCTCAGCATCCATATGAACAAAAGGCATCTGCCTCTTGATAGGCACACCTAGCAAATCAGCATACTCTTCCAGCGTGGGTGCGAGAACAAAATCCTGGAAAGTGAAACATCTCAACGGAGGGTCGTAGAACTGCAGCAGAGCGTGCAACCCATTCACCTCGAACGCAGAAGGTTTATGAACCAAACTGAGCAACCTGCCGTAAGATTTTCTGAACTCATCCCTCAAGAAAATCATCTGCTAAAGCTATCAAACCAGTCAACTTAACCACATCAGGGGTAGGGAACTTGTAAGCCACGGTCTACCTCAGAGAACCCATAACAATACAATAGGAGGCAAGAAATCCTAGATCGGGGAAAACGGTACCTGCAACACAGACACACGTTAATGAAATGCAAATGTATGCATAATAATGTAAAATGAAATCATGCAACAGGAGATCAAGGCAACTGCGCTGTGGAGATTTTGTATCAACAAAACCATAATCTTGCTCTATCAAGAACAACCACTGCATCTGATAATAAGAGAACCCCGGTATCGGACCACAAATCTTCTCTGTCAAGAACAACCATCTGATAGGGCCATATACACAAGATCATAACTCCGCTCTGTCAAGAACAAACGTCTGATAATAAGGACCTCTGATACAGGACCAAGAAGACTGCTCTGTCGAGAACACACATACATCTGCTGATGAGATCTTCAGACCCCAATCATAAATCTGCTCTGTCAAGAACAAACATACATCTGATAATGAGATCTTCAGACCCCAATCATAAATCTGCTCTATCAAGAACAAACATACATCTGCTAATGAGATCTTCAGACCCCAATCATAAATCTGCTCTGTCAAGAACAAATATACATCTGCTGATGAGATCTTCAGACCCCAATCATAAATCTGCTCTATCAAGAACAACCAACTGATGACCAAGACTCTGCTCTATCAAGAGCAAACATCTGGTAATAAAACTCTGTTCTATCAAGAACAGACACCTGATAATGAGATCCTCAGACCCCAGTCATAAACCTGCTCTGTCAAGAACAAATACATATCTGATGATAAGATCCTCTGATCAAACCCTGCTCTATTAAGAACAAACAAATCTGCAGCTGAGATCCTCAGATCCCAACAAAACTGATCCACTGTCCAGAAAACCAGGTGGTCTGAAGGTCAAAGTTTCCTGCAATAAACCCAACCCTGCTCACAGGTATGGACCTAAACTGACTCAAGTTTGGCATCCTATGCGTTTATCAGCGTCACAGACATTCAAGAGGGGTGATACGATACCCAGAAGGTGTGGCATCACCAGCTCATGAAGCGGCCGCACTCGGCTGAATCACAAATGATCGGTCCCCAGAGTCGACAATCCACCAAACCAGCAACCGTCTCAACCCAAAGGGTTGAAAGAGAAGCCAACCGGGAGAACCTCGTCTGAGCGTGGATTTCATGAGACACTAGTGGCTGCAAAGCAAGCACGCGCCCACTAATTTCCACAAATAATGCTATGTTCACTCAAGCCTAGGTCTGGCTTCTCACTCATCAGAATGCCCCTCCCACAACAGCACAGATAATCATATCATACTGAAAATAAAGTGCGGGAAATAAAAATGCGATAAATAAACATAACCCAACAAGTAATCATACAAGCGCTAGGATTGACTCTCGTAGGGAACCGAAGAACCAGAGATTGTGGGTTCGGTCCCCAGCAGAGTCGCCAGCTGTCGCTTACGCGAAAATAAGGTGCCGGCACAACAAAAGAGTCGCCACCTTTCATTATTTATCCCTCAGAGCGGGAAAGGAAACGATCGGAAAAACCTGACGAAAAAAGGGTAAGACAAGGTCATCGCAACCGTTGTCTGGGTTCGGGAGTCGGTTACGCAAGGGGAAGGTATTAGCACCCCTCACGTCCATCGTACTCGACAGGATCCACGCTTGTTGTGTTTACTGGACGGGTTGGTTTATCTATCTACCTATCAAGGCTGGCTTAAACAGAAAAGAAAATGACTCGGTAAAGCGTCGCACTTTATGCCTACGTATTCTCATCAGAGAACGAGAAATCATAGTCAACGTAGTTCGACCTACGACGGGGTATGGGGAAGGTAGCTTGCCAATACGTCAGTATTGTGCCTACGTACTCTCAACAGGTATGAGAGATCAGAGCTTACGTAGTTCGGGACACTACGCATTATTTTCTGTCTTTTACGGAAGAAGTGTTTTTTATTGTGTTTGCAATCTCAATCGCACTAGAGACTATGACTTGAGAGTGAATGCGTCGCATGTCACCCAAAGGGTACCACACTAAACATTCAGACTGTGGAAAAGAAACTCTCCCACAATCCTTTCTCAGATAGCTTAAGGCTCGTAATGTACGAAAGAAATCATTCATGATTGTCGTATCTTAAGCTGTTTTGAGATGAGAAGAGAACAGGCTCAACTAGAGCGAGACTATCAAGTCCTACTGTTGTCATGCCAAGGATTCATCCTATGGTTGAGGTTTGAAACAGGGAACTCCTAGAAGTTATCATGCATAGGTTTCAACCTAAAGTTCTATCATCACTTCCTTATCAAAGGAAATGAGAGCCCTAAGGGATCATGTCAATGATACACCGAAACAGATAAAGCATCAGCTTAAACAGTAAACAGTAATACAGTAAAATGCATGCAATGCAAGTGAGGGAGGAAATGTGTGTGGGGCATCAGCCTCCACAAGCTCATCTCAACCTCAAGCCAGAATGAATAACAGTAATCATACTGAAATATAAAACATGCTATCAAGCAAAATACAGTAAACTGCAATCATACAGGAGAAACAAAGTCATGCTATCAAGCAAAACAAACCACATGGGCAAGGGAGCTAGGCTCTACCGAATACCCGCAAGCAAAGCCATACAGTAACAATACAAGCAGAGGGAGAAACTCAACCTCTAGTGCAATCATGCTCCTAGATTCTATCTAGTCTAGATATGGACTTATTCTAATGCATCAAGCAAGTCAAACAAGGCACATCAATACAGCAAAGAAAACAGAGAAAGCAGATCAACTCCTCTCTCCCCAAGCCTCAGCTCTTCTAACAACAACTCAGTCTTCAGACTTCAATCACTCTTGACAAATATCAATTTGCTTTTCCAGGTTTCAACCCTTCCACATAAGTTTCAACTTATCCTCTCTTCTCCAAGCTTCAGCTCCTTAGTCAATTCCACCTTCAGGTTTCACTCTTAACCACAAGTATCAACTTGATTCTTTCAGGATCTCCAAACTTCAAAGTAAGTATCAACTCATCCTCTGTGTCTTCAAGCTTCAGCTCTACACTCAATCTCAATTGAATCCTCTTCCTAAGTATTAACTTAGTCTTCAAGATCTCAAGCTCTCTTTGCTTTACCAGTCTCAACTTGGTCTTCTCCTCCTGCAAGCTTTAGCTTCTCAGAGTAACCTTTAATCACTTAGAAGTATCAACTTCATCCTTCAGTCTTTAAGCCTCAGCTCTTCATTCAGTCTTTACTGGATCTTCACTGGGTCTTCAAGTATCAACTTGACCTTGTTGCTCTTCAAGCTTCAGCTGGAATGGCAATGCTCAAGGAATCATCCTCTTCCATACTATTCAATGAAGTCTTCATCTTCACACTCAAGCTCAACATCTCTCAAGATACTTCAAACCAGAGGAAATCACTTAACTGGATAAGCTAGGGTGTTAAACTGCTTATTGATCACCAAAGGTGACCTATAAGGGTTCAACATCAAAGGAATGGTTCCCTCAAAAGTTCTACTTCCTAGGTACCATCACTTATCCCTCCTAAGGAGAGAGGTGAATACCATGGAAGGACTTTGAATCATAGGGAGGAATGGAGGTGAAAGATACCATCCATGTTTAAGAAAGAAATTAACTAGGTCTAAGCTCTACTTAGTTCCTAACCCTAAAACAACAACAAAACAAACAAGGTTCTCAAGCTCTCAAGCTCCTTCTTCAATCTTCAAGTCTTCTACTATGCTCCTCAATGCTCCTCAAAGCAAGACCAAGCTCAACAAGTCCACAAAGCAAAGCAAACAAAAATACAAGCCCACAAGGGCAACACAAACAACCATCAACTACAAAAATCATTTAAAAATAGTATACCACTATATTAAAATCTAATATAATTTCTAGGGGATCCTATATACCTACCCTTAATACCCTTTATGTCCCAATATCTATCTTGACCTAGAAACCCAAAATTCTAGTGTTATTGTGGACCTATGTTAAGGATTGACCTAATTCTACACAACCTAAAACCATCTAAGCAAAACTAACCTAAAATTAATCACAAAATTATGGAATAAATCCAGGGGAGAGCTAAAGTCCTATTCTAACTATCCTAGAAAGAATGGCCTAAAAATTCAAAGGGAACTAGCTAAACAAAATTCTACAAATCTATGCATCAACATAAAAGAATTAAAATGCTATTAAAAGAGAAAATACACAAAAAATATTAAAAATGCATGAAATGCAAATATTATGGTTTTATAATTTTCTAGACATGAACATGAAATGGGAGAAAAAATCCCCATGCAAAAATCATTAATTTTATATTTATTATGATTTTTCAAAGATTAAAGAAAAATGGAGAAAAAGAAATTAAAATGAGAAATGTTTGGTGTGAATAGCAATTATATTCAGTTCAAAATGCAGATGGGCTCAAAATGGGGGTGCAAACAACATAAGCGCTGGGCCCAATTATTTAATCAGAAAATCAATTGAAAATCATAAAGAAAAAGAAAAAGAAGCGGTGCAGAAAGTAAGGAAAATCAGTACAAAACAAACATGGGCCACGAATGGGGGTGGGGATATCAATCAAGCCCAATCTCCCTTTTAATGAAACGACGCGTTTCATGGTGTCTTCCTCAGAATTCTTCTTCAAACGCGAAATCAAATCCTGGCCCTTGGATCTCCACTCAGTCAATGAGTACACGCCTGATCCAATGGTCACAGAGTCGTCTTCTTCCTTCAGCCATGGAAATGGAGGGAAAGCTCCATAGTTGCAGAGCTCAAACCCCAATTCGAACTCCATCAATTCTCAACCAAAAGCCATGATTCAAAGCCCTAATCTACTCTAAATTCCACCCTGAATCTAACCATGGCCTTGAAATCAATTGAAATGCCCTAATTCTCCAAACCCGATCCAAGATCAAAGATATGCTCAAACTTCAGTTCTAACCATTCTTGAAATTAACTACCTCAGAATGATCACCACTTCACACTGGTTAATTCTTGATATCAAATCCATGCTATAGCTCACTATATCTTGAGTTCTTGGTCCAAACAAAAATGGTGTCACCAACTGAAACCTCACCAATTGATCCCAAACTTCCCAGAATCCATCACCTAATTGTCTCTAACCGTTCTAACCTAACAATTCTCTCTAATCATGCTTAAATCATGGTGTAGAAGAAAAGTTACTAACCTGTCGAATCTTGATTAACATATGGGGTAAACCTTCACTGCAAGCTCTCAAATTCTTCAGAATCAATCCTTGAATGATGATCTTGCTATTGTTTGCAAAAGATTGGACCAAGAAAGCTTGAATCTCCAAAACCGATTGTGACTTGCAACCTTCAAAATCCAAGTGCTATCTCTTCAATTCTCCATGGTTTTGCCTTCAATTTATTCTGCACAGCTTCAGTGTGATCAAGGGAATGTGTTTGGATTGAAAGAAGGAATGGAAATGGATCAGAATGTGGAATTTGATTTCAACTTGCAATGGAAGCAAGTGAAATGGCTATCTCTCTCTTCTCTCAAATCTCTCACCAACCTTGCATCTGAGCAAGTTCTAAATCATATATAGAGTGGTTTAGACTCATCTAGAACCATCTGGAACCATCCAATGAGAAATTGGAATTCTCATGTCATGAGTTTATGAATTCATCCATCTCATGTATCATCTCATGCCACATCCCTTGCAGCAACTTGCCTTGACCTGAAATTCTCCTTAGATGAGATATATGACATGTTAAAACACTTTACCAGCTTGTACATTGCCTTTCCTTGAGTTTTGCATTTGTGCCTTATTATGCAAGCAAGCATTTTCCAAAGCAACCCCATGATCTAGGCCTCAATTCAAAAAAGTGGCTGAACCATTGTTTTTAGAATGTCTTTTAGAGTCAAAATGACCTATTATATGACATGGTTTGGATGTGTAACTTGGAAGTTTCAATTTCCAACTTGAACTTATTTAACTTATGCCTCCATTTTAGGTCATTTTTATCACTTTTTGCTAAAATCCTTTTCAACATCTCATGACCTCCCTACTAGCCTTAAAACGTCATTTTAAGCAAGTTTGATGTTGAAGATTTTTCCATTTGAAGCTTGGAAATAGGAGATATGGCCTTATGCTTGAAATGACCTATAATCTCCAAATGACCAAAATGCCCTTGACTTGTCAAAGCCATAACTTGAGCTCTACAAATCCTATCAAGGACTTCTAGTACTCTCTAGAAATCTAAGAATATGAGGAACAACATTCATGTTGACCAAAAGTTCATAGGAATCATCCTTCTTGGGCAAAAATTGGATGCAAGTTGGGTGACTTTCAAGGCCCCAGATTCACATACCTCAGATGACCTGTAACTTGTCAAAGTCATAACTTGAGCTCTAAAAATCCTATAAAGGACTTCTAGTACTCAAATTAAATCTAAGAGCAAGATCTACAACATTCATGTTGTAGGAAAGATGAGATGACAATCACATCTTGAGCTAAACTGCCTTGAAGATAGGGATCAAACTAGGGGATTTTACACTGTCAAGCCTTAGAAACCCTAGCTTGAAACTTCTCAAACTCCTAAATCATGATGAGTTGGTCTAGGAATCATCCTTATAGCATCTCAATGCATCAATCCATGATCACATGGCTCTTGGATTAGGTCTCAACCCTCTCCAAATCATCAGTTGACCTAGGGTTGACCCAGTCAAACCCTAATTACACCATTCATGGCTGAGTCTTCTTAAACTTGTACAATGACCTCTATAGGCCTTATGATGGCTTTCAAGACATCTCATAAGCTCTCTCAAAGCTTCAAGTCCATCCTCATAGCCTCAGAATCATCTGAGGAGCCCCCACAACTCTCAAGTTATGAGGCACACAACCTTGGTTTCAACCAATCTCTCTGAGGATCTCTTAACTTCTCTGACAAAGATATCAACCTTTGAACATTTGAATAACCTTCTTGGCTAGCTTCAAAGTCTCATATAACTCTTTATTGGTAATCATACCTCTTGATCTACTGCACACATATCAATAAGATGCAGATGATAATGCTAGTGAACACAAGCTAGGTAAATAAATGTTGGTCAAATTTTGGGGTGCAACATTCATGATTAGACTTTGGAGTTCGACAGAGTTTTCCTTGAGTTGCTGTTACGTCAGCATTAAACGGCTTCATAATTAGACTTTGAAGTTGTTATCAGCATTGGACGGCTTCATAATTAGACTTTGGAGTTGTTATCAGCATTACAACGACTTCATAATTAGACTTTGAAGTTTTTGTCAGAATTTCCTCGGAAGAGTTCTGGAGGGCTTCATGATTAGACTTTGGAGTTCGGAAAAGTTTCCTCGAGTAGCTGTTACGTCAGCATTAAGCGACTTCATAATTAGACTTTGGAGTTCGGCAGAGTTTCCTCGAGTAGCTATTACGTCAGCATTAAACGGCTTCATAATTAGACTTTGGAGTTATTGTCCGCATTAAACGGCTTCATAATTAGACTTTGGAGTTGTTGGCATATTTTCCCCGCAGAGTTGCTTGTTCAAGTCTTTGGATACCCGCTTCTTCGGAAATGGAAGATCCCGGATAGTACAGGGATACCTCGCTTTACGTAGCGTATGCCCGTTTCTTCGGAAATGGAAGGTCAAAAGATAGTACCTTGACAGTACCGCACTTTTATTTAGTGCGATGCCCGTTTCTTCGGAAATGGAAGGTCAAAAGATAGTACCTTGACAGTACCGCGCTTTTATTTAGTGTGATGCCCGTTTCTTCGGAAATGGAAGATCCCGGATAGTACAAGGATAACGCGCTTTACGTAGTGCCCGCTTATTGTAGGAAATGATTGTTGATTCAACGCCTGTGGTGTCACACAGATGGTTGATGTTGAAATCATGTTCTGTATCAGATGATTGATCAGTTGTTGTCGTGACAACCGGATTCAATTTTCTGGATCTTGTTCCCCCGAGCGGATTGTGCAGTTTATTTTCCTTCGGTTAGCAAATTTTCGGTTTCTCTGGTATTCAACCGTCTTTTACCTCGATTGTTCGAAATCTGTTCACTTTTCACCCAGTCAGGTCCAAGCCGCTTGAATAGGGGCAGCTGTTGCACCCCAAAATTTGCCTAACCTTTTCTTACTTGGTTTATGTTTCATTGCATGGACATATCATTGATCTAACATTTGCACAGCATAGCATTGTTCATTGGTGCAGGGGACCAAGTGTGGTTTATATCCAGAGGAGCCTATATAGAGGTCTTGTTCAAGCTTGATAAGTCACCAAAGTCATCAGGAAGAAGGTTGGGTTCTTGAGAAGTTCAGTTGTTTGTATGGGGTTAATCTCCTAATCTGAGGACCAATTGAGGATCATCAGTGGGTTGTGGAGCCCGGATCAAAGAGAGAGGGTGTGGATAGAGTTCATAGGGTGCCTTGAGGGTCATGGTGGAGCTCAATCAAGTCATTATGCCAAGTGTGAAGAGCCACAGTTGAGGGTGTTGCAATTAGGGTTTTCATCTAAGTAACCCTAAGTCAACTGTGCAATTGAAGAGGATCAAAGCTAAGTTCTAAGTCTTTGTAATCATGTATATTTGTGTTGAGATACATGAGATGATATTCCAAGATCAATTCAAGAAGAATTCAAAGTGTGAGGAGTTGCTAAATTAGGGTTCTCAGGGTAAAATCCCCTATTTAGTGCCTAACTTCAAGAGCACTTATCTCAAGATGAAAGTTTCATCTCCATTTTTGGCCAACATGAAAGTTGTAGATCTTGATCTTAGGTTTCCAAATTTTACTAGAAGTCTTCCATCTGATTTGTAGAACTCAAGTTATGAGGTTTACAAGTTAGGGGTATTTTGGAAAAGTAAGATTATAGGTCATTTTCACAATCTTGCAAGCTTCAAATGAAATTTTGTTCAACAAGAAACTTGTTCAAAATGATGTTTTTAGGTCAACCATGTCCTCATGATGAATTGATTTGGCTTAGGGTGAGACTTGGTTTGAGAAATTTGGCAAAAGGGAGGATTTAAAGGCATTTAATTGAAAAATTCAAATTTAATTCACGTGTGCTTCAACAAGGCAAGTGAGTACTCATTTTAATCAGAAAAAGCATTTTAAACACTTTGGCATTATTAGAATTTTCACTTGAGGCTTATTTCATGGTGGTTTGGCTTGTAACTTCACAAATAAGTAACATATCATAACTTGGTCATGAGAGGAGTTCAAGCTCGCTAATCACTCTCTACACTCTCACCAGACCACAAGGAATAGAATTGAAGCTTCCAAGGGAATATTTGAGTGCAAATTCGTGGATACCATTGTTGAAGTTTTGGAGGAAATTTGAAAATTGGATATTCTGATTTGGGCCTCCATTGGACCTTCAAAGCCCACAAATCACTTCTATATAAGTTCAGAGGAAGGTTTTGCTCAAGGTTGGAGTTCATTTCGTGCCATAGCCAGAGGTTGAAGTTGGAGTTTCAAGAGAGAAAGTGGAAATTGTGATTTCATTTTCAGAGCAAATCAAAGCAAATTAAGGATTGATTCATCTTCAACATACTTCATTGAATAAATTTGCACAGTGTGAAGCCAAGAATCACTCTGTAGATACCTCAATTTCAAGCTACATTCCAGGTTTTTATTTTTCACGATTGCACTAGTTTTATCATGATCTAGCATATTTTGACATGTGGTTAGGCTTTAGGAAGGTTACTAGATGGATTCTGGATCACAAATTGAGAGTTTAGAGACAAATTAGGATGAGGTGTGATTTCAGTTTGGAGTTGGTTTGGCCTAATCTTAAGGATTCAACACGACCTAAATGGTTTAGGATGATCCGTGAAGCATAAGGAAGAGATCTATGGTTTTAGATTAAGGTTTGGTGATGATCAAAATTGTGGTGTAATTTCTGTTTGTGTTCGAATTTCAAAATCTATGAGGAATTAGAGGAAATGAAGGTGATATTCGGAATCTACATAAAATTTGGAGTGAGACTGTATGATTTTGGTTAAGGATCCATGACCTGTATTTGTTGTCTCGCCGGAGAAGACGACCGGCGTCATTCTCCGGCCACCGCTGGACTGTTTCCCTCCAACTGGACTTTCAAACGAGGAAGATGACTCCTCCACCTTTGGATCATCCTGAGACCTTGACTTTGTAATCAGATCCAATGGCCACGACTTGTTCTGAGAGTTTGACTTGGACTGTGAAACATTGCGTTTCATTTATTGAGGTGGCAGTCTGTGAGCTCTTAGATGAGTATACCAAGATCAACCATCCTGCGCTCCTCATTTAATTCTGCATTTTATTTTCTTATTTGATTTTTTAATTCATTTTCTTTTTATTTTATTTGCTTATTTCATTCTAAAATTCATTTTAATTTCAATATTCATCAGAAAAATAAAATAAAAATATGTTTATGCTCCTGATTTTATTCTTGATTTTATGATGCTTTTATATTTCATTTTTGCCTGTTTTTCCATTTATTGAGCATTTTCTCATTTTTGTTATTTCTTTAATTTTGCATATTTGATCCATGTTTTTGCTTATTTTTGTTCTTTAAATTGGTAATGAATTTGGTTGAGATTTTTTGCTAGCTGGTAGATTAGAGATGCATGATCCCCTATGATTTAATTTAGATTTTTTAAATAACAATAGGTTCTGTTTTGGATTAGGATCTTTAGACCTTCCTTTTTAGGGTTTTCATTAGATACCTTGTGATTTAGGTTTTTTTTAGGTGACCTTCCCATTTGATTTGATCCCTGACCTTTCTACTATAGGTCCTTAACCTTCTTAGGTTCCTTAGAAAATTTCCTAGGATTGTAGAAGTAGTTTTAGTATTTTTCATAGATTTAGTACTTAGGCTAGTTTAAGATGCTTTCAACATAGCACTTGCTTTAGAATGACCTCAATGGTTGCCTTTAGTCCATAATAGTTTTGATAATATTCTTTGATGGTGTTTTAGACATGAATAAGCTTATGTTTGCTTGATGGTGGTGCTTGGTTTGGTGTTTAGACCTCCCTTTAGAAGCTTTCTTTGAGCTTGTTTAATTAGGGTTTAGGAAGAGCTTAGTTGCTTTCTCTTTCTTCAAATAAACATGGATTGCTTTGATTGCTTTCCATTCTCATCCTATGATTCAAGGTCCATATGTGAAATCCTCATATTTCCTTTGGAAGGATGTGTGGCACTTCACAAGAGGTAGAACCTTTGAGGATGCCTTTCTCAGATGACTGGTTGAGTGTCAGGAGGGATTCCCTTGGTTTCCTTCCTGCTTCCCATCATCAATCATTAATCTTGATGTTAATTATCTTCCCTTGTGTTGGAGCTTGTTGAAGCATGAAGATGAAGACTTCTCTTGAGGTGGTTTGGACTTGAAGTTGTTGTTTGCAGACTGTTTGTTTTGCTGTTTATCTGCTTTGCTGTTGAGCTGTTTTGTCTGCTATTTTTCTGATTGCTTGACTGTTGCTTGTGCGACTGATTGACTGTGTGTTGCATTAGACTAGGTTCTCATATAGTGATCTAGGCCTAGGAGCATCCTAAAGGTTTAGAATATCTCCCTTTGCTTGTCTACATTTAGAGGTTGAGTATGTCTCCCTCTGCTTGACTGTTATTGATTGGCTTTGCTTGCTGGTTTAAGGTTGAGTCTGTCTCCCTCTGCTTGACTGTTATTGATTGGATTTGCTTGCTGGTTTAAGGTTGAGTCTGTCTCCCTTTCCTGTGTTTTGTGTGTTGCCTTTGGGCTTGTTTGCTCTAGAAGTGGAGCTTGGCTCCTTCTTCTTGTTTGTTGCATTGCATGCATTTTATTTACAGTTGTTTCTTTACAGTTATTTGTAAGAGCAAGATTTATCTCTACAGGATAATCTCTATGTTTTGATGATAACAATTGAGTATTTGTGAAAGAACCATTTTATGGTTTAATGTTTTTTATGTGCAGGTCATATTAAAATTAAATATATTAGACCAAACAAACAGAAGCAACGTGTGCAGCTAGTAACTTATGGAATTACTTAGTGTGACGTCATGAAGCGCTTGTGAGAAGCTAGTTTGCTTATGTATCTGATCACCATTACTAAAGAACCAAGGGTGCTGGATATTGCAGTTGCAATGCTCCTGTGGTTTCTGTTCTGAAGAAGTGCATCTGATCTGAAAGCAAATGAAGCTCAGTGTAGAAGCCAGTTTGTTTCTACATCTGATCATGTTCAGTAAAGAATCAAGGATGTTGGATATTGCAGTTGCAATGCACCTATAGATTCTGCTCTGAGTTATGCATCTGAAGAGTGAGTCTGAAGAGTGAGTCCTCTGAAGAACAAAGTTCTGAAGACTCTGAAGATGGGTTCTGAGGTCAAGACTCTGAAGACAGGTTCTGAAGGTCAAGACTCTGAAGAAGTGTTCTGAAGGTCAAGACTCTGAAGAAGTGTTCTAAAGGTCAAGGCTCTGAAGATTCTGAAGACATGATTTCTGAAGAATTAGTCATGAAGATTCTCAAGATTGTTTCAGAGGAAACTTAGTTCTTGGAATGCTGAAGACTAGATTCTGAAGTGGAAGATTGTGTCAGAAGAAGATTCATCCAGATGCAAGATGTGTTACATCAGATAAGCTGCTGTTGTTCAATCTGATAAACATGTGCTTGAGTTAACAACTCTGATGCTGAAGCTTTCATACCAAAGTAGTTCTGAACTACTCATCAGACAAATCATCAGAAGAATCAAGAAGATTGAAATATAACGTGTGCAATTATTCAAATGTGGTAAAGACGTTGGTACTGTTCAAGCGTAGTTTCCAAGGATTAAGTATATTGAAGCTACAAGCTAAGGTCACTGTTCCAACACATGAGCTTATTCTATCTGTTGGGATATGACCGTTGGAACGAGAAAGGACAACTATATCCTCACAAAAACTCTATTGGCTGCAATATAAAAATAAGAATCATTTGATCAAAGGTGGGGCTGGATGGTTGAGTCAAGCAACGCTGTTGCTGTTAAGCTGCACTATAAGAAATAACATTTGATTCATTCAAATGTTACCATGCTAGTAAGCATGAAGTGAAGAAAGAAAGAAAGAAAGAAGAAAAGCTTAAATGAAAAGAAGCCTTAGTGCACACACACAGAAAAGCTTTTAAGAAATATGGAAACTATGTTCTTATAATCTCTTAGAGATTCATCATTAGATTAGTTTCTGCAATAGGAAGCAAGGAGTTGTTACTCATTACTTGCTATGTGCTTAACTTGGAGTAATTAGCTTGCTAGGAAGCACCATTGTAATCTCCGGCAACACAACATTCTATTTTAGAATTAGTGGTTCCTCAAGTGATCTTGTGAAGATCAGTATACTTGAGATGACAAGTGATAGTAGTCATTTGTGGTTTTCTAATAGGAGATCTTTAGTGATTGGATTCTATTAGATGTTAATGAACGTTATATCCTTGGGGATCCCTGAACGTTTCATTGATCTGTTGTTAGTCACTTGTAGTTAGCTTATGCATCTGTAATCAGTTCGGTTATAGTGGATTAAGTCCTTAATTGATTAAGGCGAAATCACCTTGGAAGGGTGGACTGGATTAGCTTGGGAGTTGCTCAAGTGAACCAGGATATATGATGTGTTCTTTACTTTCAGTATGCTTTATTATTTATGCTTCCGCAATGTATTTAATATAAGCGCATAAAGCATCAAGTGAAGAAGAAGACAAGAAAAGGAAAAAGTTTTTATTTAGGCATAAACCCAATTCAATCCCCCCCTTTCTTGTGTTTATTTCTCACCTTCAATTGGTATCAGAGCTCCGGTTCTGTTATTAATATATATTAAACACCTAACAGTGTCAGAAAAAGATCCATAGGCTCTGTGAAGAAATACTTTTGGGGATTTTTCACCGTTCTTACAATTTCAGCCTCACATCAGTTTTTTAGGATGATGAGTTCTAAAATTGTAATCTATTTGGTTACTTGAGCAAGTCACTGATTCTATGAAGTTTGAAGTTTGAAGTGTTGAAGCCTTCAACAACAAATCTCCTCAAGTAGATTGTGAAAGAAGAATGAAGAATCAGCTGACAAGATAGATTCATCAGATAAGTATATATATCTGTTGAATACTGATCTTTAAATACGTTTGGATTTTCAACGTAGTTGCTCAAAGTTCAAATCATCAACAAGAAAGAAATCAAGATTTCTAAAGATTAATTCTATGTGAGTATGAGATGTTTTCAAGAAACGGACTAGTCCACACTTGACTTTCTCATGAAAACTCATTGGGATTTATCTTAAGTAAGAAAAGATATATTGCTGGCTGGTGAAGTTTAGTCATCAGAACGACATAATGTAGTTTGCAGAAAAGGGCAAGTTCAGAAGAATGTTCAAATCTGGAAGAAATGATTCTTCAGATTCAAAGCATTTGAAATTTGCTATTCTTGAAGAAGTTTCAAATGATTCTGCAGAGGTTTCAAGATAAGCAGTGTTTATCAACTCATCTAGATATGATGAAATTCAGAAGATCTGATTTGAAGAAGCATGAACAATTAAGTTCTGTTAACTTGAGATGTCATCTCAGTTGAACAAACTGTAATTGGTCAGATGTTTTCAGGCATTATTTTTCAGAAATTCTTAATGAATATTTTGAGAAATAAAGGTGTAAGGAAAGATACAAGGACAGTAGTCATTCTGTCTAAAGTAAAAAGGATTTAAGTCTCTGGTGTTATTCAATCTGAATAAGTCAGTAGATATTCTTTGTCAAGAGCAGTTGTTCTGACAACTCTGATGATCTAACTCTTTACAAGTTAGCTTGACATTGTAAGAGCATATTGTCAGTCAGACTGTGTCTTTTGATAATCTGAGTTTGATGATTAGTGTATCTAGTTTGGATCTGTATTTGTTTCAAGTAGACTAATTCAAAAGATGAAGCCTGATGGAAGCTAGATGATCTCTACTCATGAAGATCAGAATATCTGTGCTCTGAGGATGTCTCTCAGAAATCAGATAGATGTTGTTGTGTTGATGAAGATGCTACAAAACGCAACCAAAGGAATTGAGATCAGTTCAAGAAGAGTTATTCTAGAGATTCTACTTCAGATGCTGTTACTGGTTTGTCTCACAAGATGTTGAAGAATCAGAAGCTTCCCCAGATGCTATTCAATTAGCTGCTTCTGAAGAATCAACTTTGAAAAGTTTCCCCCAGAATAAAATCTTCTCTTCCAAAAGAGACATTCATTGGAAAGAAGGATGATTCCAGAAGAACAAGATTCTTTCTTCTCAAAGCTTCTCAGCAAGAAGCTTTTGACTATACAAAAGATAGGTGCTTCTGTGACAAGGTTAGAATTCATATTCTTGTCAATCTCCTTTGTTGATCAGTATAACATCATATAAATCAGATGAATATTGAAAATACTTTTTAAATGGTTTTTGAAGAAGTAGTATGTGTTCATCAACTTCCCAGTTTTTGAAAATTATTTTTGACTAAAGAAAAGTTTATACTACTCTTCTTCTTAAAGACTATTAAGAAAGATATTTTAAATCTATCAGATTTATTTATGTTGATAATAGCTTTCTTTGGAACCATATACTTCACTTGGAAAGGAGTTTGCTGAGTGTATGCAGGCAGTAGCTAAAACTAGCACTCTGGGAACAGAAGAGGCTAGTGAAGTCAAATCAGAAGTTGTACAGAAACAAATTTTAACATTGATTTAGTAGAGGCTCTGTCTATCAAGACATCTCTCCTTCAAGTGTTGGTGATTCTAAAGCAAAGCTACAGAAGCAAGTCTACTGAAGTAAAGCATCAGAAGCAAAGCAACTGAGGCAGTAGACACTTTCATTTGGTATCAGTATAGATTCAGAAGAAAGGCTACAGAGGCAAGGTACACAAGCTACAAAGGCAAATGTCAGAAGAATCTGAGAAGCAACTCTACAGAAGACTCTAAGCAGTTGGTTGATATGTCAGCAACACAGCTCACTTCTGGATAACAAGGAATCCTAAAGATTGAAGATCTAGTTTGATCTGAAGCATACCTCTGGATGAACTATTTGCTGAAACATTCACTAGAGCTAAGATGCATAGATCTGAAGCTAAGGATCTAATGCAAGGAATCATTTCCATAGTTGTTCATTTCACATTTAGTTGTTCACTCAATAGATGCTAATCAAGATATGTTGGGTTACAACTTCACTGTCAGAAGAAAATACTTTGGATATCATAAAGTTGGGATCAGACTCTTAACAGTCTCCAACCTTCTGAAGAAGCACTTATGGGTTTGACGTTATTTAATTAAGCTAACATCTGTTGATAAAGCGCTTTTGGGCAAAGGCTGATTGTTGATGATCAGAAGAACTTACTAACATAACAGAAATGGTTATGGTTAGAAAGTATGATCTCGTCAGAAGATTAAGCAGAAGCTTTGAAGGTTTCTGAAGCTAATTCAGAAAGGAAAATGTTCAGTGAAGATGTTGATACATGATTGTATCAATTGCTGTTCACCATTCTCTGAACTCCTTTGATCTAGTGGAAGTATGAAGTTGATATGTTGGAAATTTATTTCTAACGCTCTAGTTCTTCAATTTCAAGTTCAGACTTTGAAGGTAGAACAATTCTTAAAGGAAATGTTAGTAATCATGTTTGATGAAAGTTTTCAATACTGTAGTCAGAATGATTGATCAGTACCAGATGCAATTCGTATCTCTCATGATGTATATTGTTTCTGAAAGTCTCAATTGGTATCAAGTATTTTCTAATTAAGCATTGTTGCTTAGATTCAAATTATGATTGATTTGATAACAAGCTTGGAATCAGAAACCATAGGTGGAGAAACCTAAGGTGATTTAGCAGAAGATCCTACTCTTTCTGTTGGTACTCAAAAGTTCTCACACCTTCAGTTGGTACGAGAATTCTAGAAGAAGAAGTCACCCTCAGATACTGATTGATAAGAACAAGATTGTCACTCAAATCATTTCAAGAAATCCATCTTGGTTTGATGACAGTTTGTGATGATATATTGTTTCTACTCTTGGTGCAAGAAAATACAACTTTCATTTGGAAACAAGTCATCTTGAAGATAAAGAGGCGTGTTCATTGGTATCAAATTGGATGATCAGAAGATAATGACCAAAGGAAGAATCTAATGAAAAATGTGGCAGACAGAAGAATAATCTGTCAGAGAGTAGCCAGATAAGACTTTCATGCATTCAATGAAAGAAAGAGGTTAGTAAAATGATATATCAGAAGCTCTACAAAAGTATGAGTTGTTCTCTTCTGTGTTTTACTGTTTCTAGTCCTGACATTCTTTTCAGTACATGTGTATGTGCTTGATTCCAATCAGATCCTGAAGAATATCACTTAACAGTTGTTAAGAGATTTCTGAGGTATCTGAAAGGTACTACTAACGTGACTCTGTGTTACAGAAAACCATATAACTATTTTTAGTAGGTTTCTGTTATGTTGATGTTACTGAAGACAGAGCTAGTTGCAAAAGTACCTCTGAATAACACTCTCCCCTACAAAAGCAAATACTGCAAAATGCAGATTGAAGTATCAAATGCTAGATGGAGTGTCAAATGAAGGACATTCATTTCCATAAGATTGAAGGATCAGAATGCAAATTGTTGACACATCACCTTCAATTGATATCATATGTTGTTTAAAGATCTGAGCAAATCTGAAGTCGTAGACTATCAGAATTTTTGGATCATTTGGAGATCTGGATAAAAGATTCAATTAAAAGATGGCTTGTTAAATCAAACGTTGATACTTCTGAAGTATAGTGTTTTGATGTTGAAGAAACAAGCTGAAATAGTTTCATTATTTCACACCTTCAATTGGTATCTTACATCTTAAATTGGTATCATGTCTCTGACATCCAACCAAAAGCAAAGCGTCAGATAACTCTGAGCGAAACTTCAGAAGATGTTGAGTGAAGATACAGAAGGTTCTGGGCACAGAACTATGAAGCAAAGATTCAGAGTCAACCACAAGCACAAACCTCTGAATTTCACACCTTCATTTGGGTATCTAACCTTTCAAAGAAAGAATAAAAGCAAGGCCAGAACAAGCACTTCAACTCTGGAACTTGAGAATTCTTGAGATATTTCTTCAATTGGTATTAGACTCTGATATTGGATGTATTTCAAACTGTTCTGAGTACTGGAACAATTCGCATCTAGATCAAGCCAGAAGGAAGAAGGAATTTCAACTTTGTTGTTTAAATCTAGCTGAGGAAGATTCCAGAAAAGAAATTTCCAGATTAGTACAAGAAGCTGAAGATGCTAAGAAGACTAAGCAAATTGCTATAGTTGGTTCCTCTTGTGAAACTACTTTTGTACGTTGAGAACGCGACATTAGTAAGTTAAGAAGAGATCCACAAGCTATGAAGGATGTACAAGTTATCAGAGAAAGATCTGCTGTACAAAAACTTGTCAACAATCCTAGTCAGAGCATGCTTCTAGAAACTTTGAAGAGTTGTCACTCTCTAAGAAGCAGGGGGAGATATAGAAGACGAAATCTGGAAAAGATATCAACCTACCTTATTGGTATCAACCTGTAGGAAGTAAGCTCTCAGAGGGAGAAATGAAAGATGATTAAGTTCTCAGGTGCAATTTCTCAACTCCTATCTTTTTAATTTCTGACATTAAAAAGAGAGAAATATTTTTTTCTTAAAATCTATTTTTTCAATGAAAAACTCTAACTTTTTGATGATGTCAAAAAGGGGGAGAAATGAAGATGATTTTGATATAATCTGGAATAATAGTATATAACAGGGAAAATGAAATGGGGAGAAACAAAAGATGTTTTTAATATAACTTGGGGAGAAATGGAAAATGTTTTTGAGAAAAAGAATATAGCTTTGATATATTCTATAACCTGAAAGAGAATGCAAAACATATAAACTGCGTTTATTACTAAATGTGCGTTTGATGTTTTTCCGAGGAACTCTGAACAAGTTCACTAGGCATTCTAACCAGGATAATTGAAAGAAATCTGAGCTCAAATGAACTGGTGTTCATATAATAGAAGTTATACACTTCGTGAACATAGATTCAGAATCAGATGGACCCAATACTATTCAGAGATCTGAAAGTTAAAGTCATCTGGAATCAGAATGTTTAGAAGATGTAAATTGTCTGTGAATATGATAATCAGAGCATAAGAATCAGAAATCTTCATAGAAGCAAGATTTGGATTCAGAATCAGAATCATGAGTATCATGTATTGGTGTCAGACTAAGAACCAACATGGGTATCAGACTCAGATTCAATATTGGAATCAGATTCAGAAGTAAACATTCTATTGGTTTCTATTGGTATCAGACTGCTTCAAGAGATCAAAAATCTGAGAAGAAAGCAAGTCTGAGAAAGCAAGAATCAAGACTGTATCAAGATCAGAAGATCCAAATATCTGACATACTGTAATCAGGGGGAGTTCTCCCAGGAAGGTTCACAAGTCAGGATATTTTATTTTCACCCATTCTGAAACTCAGGGGGAGTTTCTCATATGTAGATAAACAGATGTGTTGAAGATCAAGAGAAAATGATTTAGAAGATTCTGAAGTTATATGACTCTGATACGATGCTTAGAGAAGACAAGTTCTAAAGATCTGAAGATGGAAGTTCTGTTGAACTAGTCCAGATGCTGAAGCCTTATGCTATCTTATATCGTAGGGAAGTATTCCTTCTATTCTACTCTATTTGATTATGTTTTATCAAATTTATTTTTTTGTAAGTCTTGGGATAAGAGTATGTCTCTGAACAAGCATAAAAATGTTTTAAAGGTTAACACATTCAGGGGGAGCAGTTACTTAGAGCTCTGAATAGGTTAATGCTTGGTGATTACCCTGTATAAAATGTTCTATCAAAATACATGTTTTTGTCATCATCAAAAAGAGGGAGATTGTAAGAGCAAGATTTGTCTCTACAGGATAATCTCTATGTTTTGATGATAACAATTGAGTATTTGTGAAAGATCCATTTTATGGTTTAATGTTTGTTATGCGCAGGTCATATTAAAATTAAATATATTATACCAAACAAACAGAAGCAACGTGTGCAGCTAGTAACTTATAATTACTTAGTGTGACGTCATGAAGCGCTTGTGAGAAGCTAGTTTGCTTATGTATCTGATCACCATCAGCAAAGAACCAAGGGTGCTGGATATTGCAGTTGCAATGCTCCTGTGGTTTCTGTTCTGAAGAAGTGCATCTGATCTGAAAGCAAATGAAGCTCAGTGTAGAAGCCAGTTTGTTTCTACATCTGATCATGTTCAGTAAAGAATCAAGGATGCTGGATATTGCAGTTGCAATGCATCTATAGATTCTGCTCTGAGTTATGCATCTGATCAGAAAGCTAACGAGCGTCTCTGAAGAGTGAGTCCTCTAAAGAACAAAGTTCTGAAGACTCTGAAGATGGGTTCTGAGGTCAAGACTCTGAAGACAGGTTCTGAAGGTCAAGACTCTGAAGAAGTGTTCTAAAGGTCAAGACTCTGAAGAAGTGTTCTAAAGGTCAAGGCTCTGAAGATTCTGAAGACATGATTTCTAAAGAATTAGTCATGAAGATTTTCAAGATTGTTTCAGAGGAAACTTAGTTCTTGGAATGCTGAAGACTGGATTCTGAAGTGGAAGATTGTGTCAGAAGAAGATTCATCCAGATGCAAGACGTGTTACATCAAATAAGTTGTTGTTGTTCAATCTGATAAACATGTGCTTGAGTTAACAACTCTGATGCTGAAGCTTTCATACCAAAGTAGTTCTGAACTACTCATCAGACAAATCATCAGAAGAATCAAGAAGATTGAAGTACAACATATGCAATTATTCAAATGTGGTAAAGACGTTGGTACTGTTCAAGCGTAGTTTCCAAGGATTAAATATATTGAAGCTACAAGCTAAGGTCACTGTTCCAACACATGAGCTTATTCTATCCGTTGGGATATGACCGTTGGAATGAGAAAGGACAACTATATCCTCACAAAAACTCTATTGGCTGCAATATAAAAAGAAGAATCATTTGATCATAGGTGGGGCTGGATGGCTGAGTCAAGCAACGCTATTGCTGTTAAGCTGCACTATAAGAAATAACATTTGATTCATTCAAATGTTACCATGCTAGTAAGTATGAAGTGAAGAAAGAAAGAAAGAAGAAAAGCTTAAATGAAAAGAAGCCTTAGTGCTCACACACAGAAAAGCTTTTAAGAAATATGGAAACTATGTTCTTATAATCTCTTAGAGATTCATCATTAGATTAGTTTCTGCATTAGGAAGCAAGGAGTTGTTACTCATTACTTGCTATGTGCTTAACTTGGAGTAATTAGCTTGCTAGGAAGCACCATTATAATATCCGGCAACACAACATTCTATTTTAGAATTAGTGGTTCCTCAAGTGATCTTGTGAAGATCAGTATACTTGAGATGACAAGTGACAATAGTCATTTGTGGTTTTCTAATAGGAGATCTTTAGTGATCAGGTTCTATTAGATGTTAATGAACGTTATATCCTTGGGGATCCCTGAACGTTTCATTGATCTATTGTTAGTCACTTGCAGTTAGCTTATGCATCTGTAATCAGTTCGGTTATAGTGGATTAAGTCCTTAATTGATTAAGGCGAAATCACCTTGGAAGGGTGGACTAGATTAGCTTGGGAGTTGCTCAAGTGAACTAGGATATATGCTGTGTTCTTTACTTTCAGTATGCTTTATTATTTATGCTTCCGCAATGTATTTAATATAAGCGCATAAAGCATCAAGTGAAGAAGAAGACAAGAAAAGGAAAAAGTTTTTATTTAGGCATAAACCCAATTCAATCCCCCCCTTTCTTGTGTTTATTTCTCACCTTCATTATTTTATTTTGCTGTTGTTTTACTTTGCCATGTTCCCCTAGGAACTCTGACTTCTCTTGTTCAAGAGAAGTTATGACAGACATTAGGGTTCTAACCATGCATGATAACATTAGGTAGTTCCCTCCTAACCTCGACCATAGGTTCAAATTTTGCATGACAACTTTAGGATTGGATCAGTTCCCCTTTAGTGCATCCTTTCTCTTCTCATTTTCAAACAAATCAAAATACAGTAATAAAGGTTAATTGACGTCGTATGCTATGAGCCTTAAGCTACTTGAGAAAGGGTTGTTGGAGAGTTTCTTTCCAACAGTCTGGATGTTTAGTATGGTACCCTTTGGGTGACATGCGACGCATTCACTCTCAGGTCATAGTCTCTAGTGCGATATCAGTTGCAAACATCCATAAAAGACACTTCTCTAAAAAACAGAAAACAAAGATCAAACTCTTTTTGTCCTCTTGGAACTTTAATCCCTTGGAAACCCTTTTCAGAAGGAGAGTTCTGTTAACTCCCGGTTCTACCGCAAATGGTAAACGCCTAAGTCTCCGTCGAGCGAGCTGCATACACCAAACTGCTGGAACCGTCTGTTAACCCTACTCGGATAAAAAGACAAACTTGTGTCTCTCGTGTCCAGAACTACGTTTGCTCTAATATTTCACGCTATGTGAAAGTACGTAGGCACGAGATGCGATATCTCGGCGAGCAACCTTCCCCCGTAGTTAGGCGAACTACGTTGACTCTGATTTCTCGTGCCAGACGAGAATACGTAGGCATAAAGTGCGACACTTTGCCGAGTTATTTTCTTTTCTTTTCAGACCATACTTTTAGCGTAGATAGATGTAACAAACCCGTCAGATAAACACAACAAGTGTGTATCCCATCGAGTACGATGGACGTGAGGGGTGCTAATACCTTCCCCTTGCGTAACCGACTCCCGAATCCAGACAATGGTTGGGATGACCTTGTCTTATACCTTTGCGTCAGGTTTTTCCGATCGTCTCCTTTCCCGTTCTGAGGGATAAATAACGAAAGGTGGCGACTCTTATGTTTTGCCGGCCTCGTTTTTCGCAGTAACGACAAAAAGCAGGTGTAAAAAGGCAGGCAGCAAGCAAACAAGCAAGGCAAAGACAACATACAAAATTCAAAACCAACACAGCTGTGGAAAGTAAGGCAGCAAATAAGCATGAATGCAATTAATCGAGAGCAAACGTTAATCATGAACAAACATCATGCAAATATGGACATGCTTCGAAAATCAAACATAATTAATCAACAAATTGAATCAACAAGAAATCCACAAGATCAACATACTTTTTCCAAATCAAATTGAATGATCGAACAATTAAATAAGCGTGCAACCAAGCAGAGTCGGGAATAAGTGCGAACATGCATCAAACATACAGCAAAGCAAAAAATTCATGCTAGGCAATTAACATGATATGAGCAAGCAAAGCATGTGATCATTAATCAGTCAAGCAACATGAACATGTTAAGCATTCAAATGGAAACCGGAAGTTACGTGTCAAAGAATCGAGATCGAACATTCAAGAATGATGAAATATGTTAAGAACACATCACATAAATGCATCATATCAATCCATGAGGTTTGCATGTGAAAAGGAGCCCAAACAAACAAGAAAAATGCAAAAACACAGCATTCTGTTCAATGGTAACCGGTTACTCAATATCAGATAACCAGTTACCCATTGAAAAAACAACCTGGAACGTGAAATTTGTACAGAGTAACCGGTGACCCTATATTAGGTAACCGGTTACCATTGATCCAGAAACAGAAAATCAGCTTTAAAAATTAGTTTTCAGCATCCAACAGCTTATCCAATCACTCATATGAACATGTTACCAATTACGCACGAATTTATCATCAAGAATCAATGATCAAACATCATGTAAACACAATCAAACACTGAAATCACAAATCACCAAGATCCAAATCATCAAAATGGATCAAAAAGCAACAAAAGCCATGGATCTACATTGTGATTATTCAAATAAGCTTAAAACAGAATTAGATCTAGAATTACCAACCTTTAAAGCTGAGGTTTGATTTGGTGAGTGTTGATTCACTTGAAATTAACAAATCCAAGCTAGAAACCCAGAGAATCTTTAAGATCCAGGAGCTTACTTATGGTAGAAATGAAGAACAAGCAAAATCAAGCAAAATTGACTCAAAAGCACTTCTAATCTAGCTTCCAAAATCAGATATCAATTCAAACAAAAATTGAATGGTGAATTGAAGATAATGAAGATGAATGATGGAGGTTTGGCTCTAGAATTCAAGGATTCCTATGAAGAATCAATGAACTCAAGTGAAAGAGCTTTAATGGAGGTTTTGGGAGTGAAAAAGTTGAGAGAAAGTTGAGAGAAATTCTCAAGAATGAATGTGAAATCTGAAAAATGAAGGTTATTTCTTGAGGTTTGGAGTAAATTCACTTAAATAAGCTCTAGGTTTGGAATCAAAATATGATTTGGAATGTGGATTAGCATTTGGAATGGAAATTAGGAATGGAATTAGGAATGAGTATTTGAAATTTGGAGGGAAATGGTGAAAATTGAAAAAATTCTAGATCCTTCCAATGATGATCATGTGAAATCAATGGTTGAAAATGATTGGAAAATTGGCAATGCTGAAAAGTCAAATATTTTGGCAAATTTCGCTTGAAGTAACTGGTTACCCAATATGTGGTAACCAGTTACCACATTCAAAAAATGCCAATTTTGGCGCCAAATGGAGGGAAACTTGCGTAATCATTTGTTGTCACCTGTTTTGAGCTCTATTAAGCCTCTAAAACTTGCCATTGGATATTATAACAGCGAGAATGCTTGAGATAGCTTGTACATCGTCTCCTGAGCTGAAAATAACCTACTAAATAAAATAAAATCGGTCTCTCGATTGCTGGGCAAAATAAATGCCAGAGCCTCTGATGCTCGCTGTTTAAACTCTTGCAACGAAAGAGAACCCTGAGCCATGAAAACACCTTGATCCCATGCCTCAAGAACCAATGCTATGATATGCAGAAATGAGAAATACAAAGAAATAAAAGCCAGTTACGGTTAAAACAAAAGGGCAAATTTTGGGGTGCTTCACTGTGTCAGCTGACACGGCCCTTGTCAGCAAGGCTGGCTGATGAAGTTGTATTTGGCCTCTGGACTAGGCGACCAACACGGTCGCCCGTGTCAGCTGATATGGCCCGTATTGGCCTGGGTGTGTCATTTTTCAATCTTTGTCTGTTCTGATTGGTTTTGACCCCGGAGGGCATTTTTGGAATTTCCTGGCCGGTCTATTGGATCTATTAGTATTAGAAACGCATTTGGAAAAGAAAAGAAGAAAATTTTTGGATCGTGAAAGAAAGAACGACAAGATACGATTGAGCGCTCAGGAGAAAAGGGAGAACGAGATACTTTCAAAGGCAAAAGCAATTGAAGATCAAAAGTAATCCTAATTTCTACTGTAATGTTGTATCTAACTGTTCGATTTACTTTATTGAGTATGATTAGCTAAACCTCCAATGCTAGGGGGTGTCCCTGAATTATTCTTGTAATGACATTATCATCTTTATTTTTATAATATAAGCACTGATTTTGTTAATCAAGTTTTATCGATCAATGATTTTATAAATTTTTCAACCACACAAACTGATTTAGTTATACGGTTAACTTTAGGATGGACAAACCATTGTTAATACAATTTGATCGATAATGCCTCAGTAGATACTGCCTAGGACTAGGATTACCCTGTTGTGCACTTGAATACCGCTGAAACTATTTTCAATGCTTGATTTCAAATTAGTTTGCATATGGATGTAGTAAATTGATTATGATTTTAAAGGTTTTCTCACTAAGGCCTTAGGACTAAACACTAATAGCATCCAAGAACTTGATAGAAACTGTGTTTATGTTATGAAATAAGGATTGATATTCTTGCAAGGCAATTCATACACTGCCCCTAGCATGCTCTCATATCTTGTTGAACTTTGTTCATTATTTTTCTTTATTCTAAATATTTTGTTTTAAAATTAGTGAAATCAATTTTACGAAACCCCAATTGACTTTTGCTTAATTAAATTTAAATTAAGCTTATATTGCCTAACGCAGCCCTCGAGATCGATACTCGGGATAATCCCCCTATTTTAACTACAATCGGCAGAATAGTATACTTGTTATTTTAGCGACCAGGAAACATTACGATACCGTAGATGCACAAAGCCAAGATGGCACTAAAGACCACACAAAAACCCTCTTCAACATACTTCCGGGCTTTATCCACCAAGAAAGATAAAGTAAAGTCGAAAACTCCATTCTTGCTGACAACATGATCGACCAACTCAGATACGCTCAAATAAAGAGCAGCGACTAACTTCTCGAAATCGGGTTCTTCTTCTGAACAATAGAATGACACCTTATTTTGGATTGGAACACCTAAGATGAAAGCGAACTCCTTCAAAGTATGAACCAACACATAATCCGGGAAAGTGAAACATCGCAACGGCGGATCATACAACTGTAATAAAGTCAGAATGGCTCCCTACTCGTAGCTCGTGACCTTCCGGAAGAGGCTTAAGATCCTCCCATAATTCTGTCTGAATACCTCAAGAACTCCAGGATCAGCCATAGAAATCATACCAAATAAAGGTCCTAACTCAGGCGTCAGAAATTTGTACAAAGTCGTCTTCTTTTTCTCAGCTTCCATATCTACAGAAAACCAGGACCAAAATCAAGGGAAAGACGAGAACCTATAAAACACATAGACATGCAATGCTAAAAGCATGATGATTATGCAAATACAAACATGGGGTCAAGGTATCCAATGCTCAAAAATTGCTGATGTGTTATTGACTGAATCAGAACTCTGCTCTTATAAGAAATCCCAGAAAACCAGAACATTGAGATGATAGAAAACCGGAGTATTCAGGATCAAAAGTCCACTATGACAAGAAAACCAAAAAACCGGGTTGGTCGAAGGACAAAGTTTTCCTAGAAAACCCTTCCCTCTCACATGCGGGTTCTAGTCTTGAAATGGTACAGCATCCTATGCAGGTCATCAGTATCACAGACTCTCAGGTCAAGAAACAATGATACGTTCACCATTTCTAATTTGGTATCATGGTCAATCAAGGAGGTCTCAACTGACTTCCCAATGAACAGTCTCCAGAGTCGTTAGTTTTCTAATTCAACACCCCCTCAACTGCCCTAAATGCGCAGGATAGGATGTCTCTAAAGAAAACCTCGTATGCTCGTGAATTTCGTGCGGATTATTGCATGACTCATGCCACACAAGTCCCCGCTACTCTCCAAACTAATCTTGTGTGTATACTCAAGCCTGAGTATTTGGCTTATCTCTCATTGGAACAATCCATCCAACAACACAGCAATAGCGACATAATATGATAACAATAAAATGCATATGTAATAATATGCAACAGGTAAATGTACATAACAACAAATAACTACACAAAAGTAAACACCAAAGAAACATAACAGACAAGCACTAGTATTGACTCGCATAGGGAACCAAAATCCCCAGCAAAGTCACCAGCTACCGCAACTGCGAAAAACACCCGGCGAAAAAACAGAAGAGTCACTACCGAACGTTATTTATCCCAAAGAGAAGGAAAGGAAATGATCAAAGAAAACCTGAAGAACAGGAAAAGACAAGGTCATCGCAACCAAATCTTGGGTTTGGGAGTCGATTACGCAAGGGGAAGGTATTAGCACCCCTCATGTCCGTTGTACTCAACGGGATCCATGCTTATTGTCTAAACAAAAGGGTGTGTTTATCTAAAAACTATTTCTAAACAGAAACGAGAACAAAAGAAAAAGAAAGAGACTCGATAAGACATCGCAGCCCTATGCCTACGTATTCCCTCGTGTAATGGGAAAGTCAGAGTCAACATAGTTCGGCTAACTACGGATGAAAGCGGGGAAAGGTTGCTCGCCAAGACATCTTCGTCTTGTGCCTACGTATCCTCACCTGGTATGAGAAATCAGAGCAAACGTAGTTTCGGTAAACTAGACCACAGGTTGGTTAAGTGTTTTTTATGAGCGGCGTTAAGTTCCCATTCCAGTAGTTAGGGTCGATGCCTGTTTGCGGTAGAACGAAAAAGTAACATACTCTTTTTTGAAAACGATTTTGAAACACAAATCCCGGAGGATAAAAGGTTTGGATTTGGTTTGTGAGTTTTAGTGAAGTGAATTAGTTTGTTTGAGATTCACGTTGCACTAAAGACTATGACATAGGAGCGAGTGTGTCGCATATCGCCCAAAGGGCATACACTAAACACTATAGACAAGTGAGGAGAAACCCCTCACTCATCATTTCCCATGTGCTTAAATTTCATAGCATACAATGTTCATCGTATTTATTAGATGAGTTAGAAGGATTTTTATGATGAGAAGAGAGACGCACGGAAGGTCTAAGAGAAACTCGGCCCTAAAGTTGTCATGCACAATGGTCCTAAAGTTGGGATGCAAAACGAGATTCTATCCTAATGTTAGAATGCAAGAGATGGACCTAGGGTTGAGGTTGAACGGGACTAGCCTACTTGTTATCATGCTCGGGTTGCATCCTACTCCAAATTTAATCGGAAATTAAATTGGAATAAGAATCCTAAGGGAACATGCGAAGGCAAAGCAAAAAGCAAAAAAACAAGGCAAAAACAACAGCTACAACAACACTTCCTGCATAAAACAACAATACACAAGCAAGACAGCCTATAACAGCACATTTTTTAACACAAAAGTAGGTGTAAAAGGCAGGTAGCAAGCAAGCAAGGCAAGGACAACATGAAAAATTAGAATAAGAACAGCTGTGAAAAGCAGGAAAGTAAGCAAGCAAGCATGATTTAATGCAATCAAGCATAAGCAAACACCAATCATCGATAGATATCATGCAAGTATGGACATGCTTCAACAATCAAACATAATTGATCAACAACATTTCATAATTAAGAATCAACAAGATCATCATGTTTTTCAATTCAAATCAAACGATCAAACAGACATGCAACAAACGGAATTGGCAATAAGTGCAAACATGCAACAAACATCCAGCAAGATGATCAACAATGATAATCAATTAACATGATCTAAGCAAGAAAGGCGTGCGATCATTCATCAATCAAGCAACATGAACATGTTAAGCATTCAAACAGAAATCGGAAGTTACGTGTCGAAGAATCCAAATCAAACATTCAAGAATGATGAAATATGTCAAAAACAATCCACATAAGTGCATCACATCAATCCATGAAGTTCATATATGAAAAGGAACTCAAACAAGCGAGAAAATGCAAGAAACACACATTCTTCCTTAGTGGTCATTGGTTACCAAAATCAAGTAATCGATTACCTGTTGAAAAAAACTCAGAAACATGGAATTTGTGTAGGGTAATTGGTTACCTGCTAATGGTAACCGGATACCACTGAGACAGAAACAGAAAAACAGCTTCCAAAGTCAGTTTTCAACACCAAACGACTTATCCAATCATCCACATGATCATATAACTAATTATGCACGAGTTTAACATCAAGAATCAGTGATCACACATCTTGTAAACACAATCAAACATTGAGATCACAAATCACAAAGATTAAAATCATCAAAATGGAACAAAATGCATCATAAGCCATGAATCTACATTGTGATTATGCAAATAAGCTCAAAACAGAATTGGATCTAGAATTCACCAACCTTCAACGCTGAGATTTGCTTTGGTAAGTGTTGATTTACTTGAAACTAACAGATCCAAGCTAGAAACCCAGAGCGATTGATTGTTGATTCAACGCCTGTGGTGTCACACAGATGGTTGATGTTGAAATCATGTTCTGTATCAGATGATTGATCAGTTGTTGCCGTGACAACCGGATTCAATTTTCTGGATCTTGTTCCCCCGAGCGGATTTTGCAGTTTATTTTCCTTCGGTTAGCAAATTTTCGGGTTCTCTGGTATTCAACCGTCTTTTACCTCGATTCTTCGAAAGCTGTTCACTTTTCACCCAGTCGGGTCCAAGCCGCTTGAATAGGGGCAGCTGTTGCACCCCAAAATTTGCCTAACCTTTTCTTACTTGGTTTATGTTTCATTGCATGGACATATCATTGATCTAACATTTGCATAGCATAGCATTGTTCATTGGTGCAGGGGATCAAGTGTGGTTTATATCCAGAGGAGCCTATCTAGAGGTCTTGTACAAGCTTGATAAGTCACCAAAGTCATCAGGAAGAAGGTTGGGTTCTTGAGAAGTTCAGTTGTTTGTATGGGGTTAATCTCCTAATCTGAGGACCAATTGAGGATCATCAGTGGGTTGTGGAGCCTGGATCAAGGAGAGAGGGTGTGGATAGAGCTCATAGGGTGCCTTGAGGCTCATGGTGGATCTCAATCAAGTCATTATGCCAAGTGTGAAGAGCCACAGTTGAGGGTGTTGCAATTAGGGTTTTCATCTAAGTAACCCTAAGTCAACTGTGCAATTGAAGAGGATCAAAGCTAAGTTCTAAGTCTTTGTAATCATGTATATTTGTGTTGAGATACATGAGATGATATTCCAAGATCAATTCAAGAAGAATTCAAAGTGTGAGGAGTTGCTAAATTAGGGTTCTCAGGGTAAAATTCCATATTTAGTGCCTAACTTCAAGACCACTTATCTCAAGATGAAAGTTTCATCTCCATTTTTGGCCAACATGAAAGTTGTAGACCTTGATCTTAGGTTTCCAAATTCTACTAGAAGTCTTCCATCTGATTTGTAGAACTCAAGTTATGAGGTTTACAAGTTAGGGGTATTTTGGGAAAGTAAGATTATAGGTCATTTTCACCATCTTGCAAGCTTTAAATGAAAATTTGTTCAACGAGAAACTTGTTCAAAATGATGTTTTTAGGTCAACCATGTCCTCATGATGAATTGATTTGGCTTAGGGTGAGACTTGGTTTGATAAATTTGGCAAAAGGGAGAATTTAAAGGCATTTAATTAAAAAATTCAAATTTAATTCACGTGTGCTTCAACAAGGCAAGTGAGTACTCATTTTAATCAAAAAAAGCATTCTAAACACTTTGGGATTATTAGAATTTTCACTTGAGGCTTATTTCATGGTGGTTTGGCTTGTAACTTCACAAATAAGTAACATATCATAACTTGGTCATGAGAGGAGTTCAAGCTCGCTAATCACTCTCTACACTCTCACCAGACCACAAGGAATAGAATTGAAGCTTCCAAGGGAATATTTGAGTGCAAATTCGTGGATACCATTGTTGAAGTTTTGGAGGAAATTTGAAAATTGGATATTCTGATTTGGGCCTCCATTGGACCTTCAAAGCCCACAAATCACTTCTATATAAGTTCAGAGGAAGGTTTTGCTCAAGGTTGGAGTTCATTTCGTGCCATAGCCAGAGGTTGAAGTTGGAGTTTCAAGAGAGAAAGTGGAAATTGTGATTTCATTTTCAGAGCAAATCAAAGCAAATTAAGGATTGATTCATCTTCAGCATACTTCATTGAATAAATCTGCACAGTGTGAAGCCAAGAATCACTCTGTAGATACCTCAATTTCAAGCTACATTCTAGGTTTTTATTTTTCACGATTGCACTAGTTTTATCATGATCTAGCATATTTTGACATGTGGTTAGGCTTTAGGAAGGTTACTAGATGGATTCTGGATCACAAATTGAGAGTTTAGAGACAAATTAGGATGAGGTGTGATTTCAGTTTGGAGTTGGTTTGGCCTGATCTTAAGGATTCAACACGATCTAAATGGTTTAGGATGATCCGTGAAGCATAAGGAAGAGATCTATGGTTTTAGATTAAGGTTTGGTGATGATCAGAATTGTGGTGTAATTTCTGTTTGTGTTCGAATTTCAAAATCTATGAGGAATTAGAGGAAATGAAGGTGATATTCGGAATTTACATAAAATTTGGAGTGAGACTGTATGATTTTGGTTAAGGATCCATGACCTGTATTTGTTGTCTCGCCGGAGAAGACGACTGGCGTCATTCTCCGGCCACCGTTGGACTGTTTCCCTCCAACTGGACTTTCAAACGAGGAAGATGAGTCCTCCACCTTTGAATCATCCTGAGACCTTGACTTTGTAATCAGATCCAATGGCCACGACTTGTTCTGAGAGTTTGACTTGGACTGTGAAACGTTGCGTTTCATTTATTGAGGTGGCAGTCTGTGAGCCCTTAGATGAGTATACCAAGTCCAACCATCCTGCGCTCCTCATTTAATTCTGCATTTTATTTTCTTATTTGATTTTTTAATTCATTTTCTTTTCATTTTATTTGCTTATTTCATTCTAAAATTCATTTTAATTTCAATATTCATCAGAAAAATAAAATAAAAATATGTCTATGCTCCTGATTTTATTCTTGATTTTATGATGCTTTTGTATTTCATTTTTGCCTGTTTTTCCATTTATTGAGCATTTTCTCATTTTTGTTATTTCTTTAATTTTGCATATTTGATCCATGTTTTTGCTTATTTTTGTTCATTCAATTGGTAATGAATTTGGTTGAGATTTTTTGCTAGCTGGTAGATTAGAGATGCATGATCCCCTATGATTTAATTTAGATTTTTTAAATAACAATAGGTTCTGTTTTGGATTAGGATCTTTAGACCTTCCTTTTTAGGGTTTTCATTAGATACCTTGTGATTTAGGTTTTTTTTAGGTGACCTTCCCATTTGATTTGATCCCTGACCTTTCTACTATAGGTCCTTAACCGTCTTAGGTTCCCTTAGAAAATTTCCTAGGATTTTAGAAGTAGTTTTAGTATTTTTCATAGATTTAGTACTTAGGCTAGTTTAAGATGCTTTCAACATAGCACTTGCTTTAGAATGACCTCAATGGTTGCCTTTAGTCCATAATAGTTTTGATAATATTCTTTGATGGTGTTTTAGACATGAATAAGCTTCTGTTTGCTTGATGGTGGTGCTTGGTTTGGTGTTTAGACCTCCCTTTAGAAGCTTTCTTTGAGCTTGTTTAATTAGGGTTTAGGAAGAGCTTAGTTGCTTTCTCTTTCTTCAAATAAACATGGATTGCTTTGATTGCTTTCCATTCTCATCCTATGATTCAAGGTCCATATGTGAAATCCTCATATTTCCTTTGGAAGGATGTGTGGCACTTCACAAGAGGTAGAACCTTTGAGGATGCCTTTCTCAGATGACTGGTTGAGTGTCAGGAGGGATTCCCTTGGTTTCCTTCCTGCTTCCCATCATCAATCATTAATCTTGATGTTAATTCTCTTCCCTTGTGTTGGAGCTTGTTGAAGCATGAAGATGAAGACTTCTCTTGAGGTGGTTTGGACTTGAAGTTGTTGTTTGCAGACTGTTTGTTTTGCTGTTTATCTGCTTTGCTGTTGAGCTGTTTTGTCTGCTGTTTTTCTGATTGCTTGACTGTTGCTTATGTGACTGATTGACTGTGTGTTGCATTAGACTAGGTTCTCATATAGTGATCTAGGCCTAGGAGCATCCTAAATGTTGAGAATATCTACCTTTGCTTGTCTACATTTAGAGGTTGAGTCTGTCTCCCTCTGCTTGACTGTTATTGATTGGCTTTGCTTGCTGGTTTAAGGTTGAGTCTGTCTCCCTTGCCTGTGTTTTTTGTGTTGCCTTTGGGCTTGTTTGCTCTAGAAGTGGAGCTTGGCTCCTTCTTCTTGTTTGTTGCATTGCATGCATTTTATTTACAGTTGTTTCTTTACAGTTATTTGTAAGAGTAAGATTTGTCTCTACAGGATAATCTCTATGTTTTGATGATAACAATTGAGTATTTGTGAAAGAACCATTTTATGGTTTAATGTTTATTATGTGCAGGTCATATTAAAATTAAATATATTAGACCAAACAAATAGAAGCAACGTGTGCAGCTAGTAACTTATGGAATTACTTAGTGTGACGTCATGAAGCGCTTGTGAGAAGCTAGTTTGCTTATGTATCTGATCACCATTAGTAAATAACCAAGGGTGCTGGATATTGCGGTTGCAATGCTCCTGTGGTTTCTGTTCTGAAGAAGTGCATCTGATCTGAAAGCAAATGAAGCTCAGTGTAGAAGCAAGTTTGTTTCTACATCTGATCATGTTCAGTAAAGAATCAAGGATGCTGGATATTGCAGTTGCAATGCATCTATAGATTCTGCTCTGAGTTATGCATCTGAAGAGTGAGTCCTCTGAAGAACAAAGTTCTGAAGACTTTGAAGACTCTAAAGATGGGTTTTGAGGTCAAGACTCTGAAGACAGGTTCTGAAGGTCAAGACTCTGAAGAGGTGTTCTGAAGGTCAAGACTCTGAAGAAGTGTTCTGAAGGTCAAGGCTCTGAAGATTCTGAAGACATGATTTCTGAAGAATTAGTCATGAAGATTCTCAAGATTGTTTCAAAGGAAACTTAGTTCTTGGAATGTTGAAGACTGGATTCTTAAGTGGAAGATTGTGTCAGAAGAAGATTCATCCAGATGCAAGACGTGATACATCAGATAAGCTGCTGCTGTTCAATCTGATAAACATGTGCTTGAGTTAACAACTCTGATGCTGAAGCTTTCATACCAAAGTAGTTCTGAACTACTAATACGACAAATCATCAGAAGAATCAAGAAGATTGAAGTAAATGTATGCAATTATTCAAATGTGGTAAAGACGTTGGTACTGTTCAAGGGTAGTTTCCAAGGATTAAATATATTGAAGCTACAAGCTAAGGTCACTGTTCCAACACATGACCTTATTCTATCCGTTGGGATATGACCGTTGGAATGAGAAAGGACAACTATATCCTCACAACAACTCTATTGGCTGCAATATAAAAAGAAGAATCATTTGATCAAAGGTGGGCTGGATGGCTGAGTCAAGCAACGCTGTTGCTGTTAAGCTGCACTATAAGAAATAACATTTGATTCATTCAAATGTTACCATACTAGTAAGCATGAAGTGAAGAAAGAAAGAAAGAAGAAAAGCTTAAATGAAAAGAAGCCTTAGTGCTCACACACAGAAAAGCTTTTAAGAAATATGGAAACTATGTTCTTATAATCTCTTAGAGATTCATCATTAGATTAGTTTCTGCATTAGGAAGCAAGGAGTTGTTACTCATTACTTGCTATGTGCTTAACTTGGAGTAATTAGCTTGCTAGGAAGCACCATTGTAATCTCCGGCAACACAACATTCTATTTTAGAATTAGTGGTTCCTCAAGTGATCTTGTGAAGATCAGTATACTTGAGATGACAAGTGACAGTAGTCATTTGTGGTTTTCTAATAGGAGATCTTTAGTGATCGGATTCTATTAGATGTTAATGAACGTTATATCCTTGGGGATCCCTGAATGTTTCATTGATCTATTGTTAGTCACTTGCAGTTAGCTTGTGCATCTGTAATCAGTTCGGTTATAGTGGATTAAGTCCTTAATTGATTAAGGTGAAATCACCTTGGAAGGGTGGACTGGATTAGCTTGGGAGTTGCTCAAGTGAACCAGGATATATGATGTGTTCTTTACTTTCAGTATGCTTTATTATTTATGCTTCCGCAATGTATTTAATATAAGCGCATAAAGCATCAAGTGAAGAAGAAGACAAGAAAAGGAAAAAGTTTTTATTTAGGCATAAACCCAATTAAATCCCCCCTTTCTTGTGTTTATTTCTCACCTTCAATTGGTATCAGAGCTCCGGTTCTGTTATTGATGTATATCAAACACCTAACAGTGTCAGAAAAAGATCCATAGGCTCTGTGAGGAAATACTTTTGGGGATTTTTCACCGTTCTTACAATTTCAGCCTCACATCAGTTTTTGAGGATGATGAGTTCTAAAATTGTAATCTATTTGGTTACTTGAGCAAGTCACTGATTCTATGAAGTTTGAAGTTTGAAGTGTTGAAGCCTTCAACAACAAATATCCTCAAGTAGATTGTGAAAGAATAATGAAGAATCAGCTGACAAGATAGATTCATCAGATAAGTAGATATATCTGTTGAATACTGATCTTCAAATACGTTTGGATTTTCAACGTAGTTGCTCAAAGTTCAAATCATTAGCAAGCAAGAAATCAAGCTTTCTAAAGATTAATTCTATGTGAGTATGAGATGTTTTCAAGAAACGGACTAGTCCACACTTGACTTTCTCATGAAAACTCATTGGGATTTATCTTAAGTAAGAAAAGATATATTGCTGGCTGGTGAAGTTTAGTCATCAGAACGCCAGAATGTAGTTTGCAGAAAAGGGCAAGTTCAGAAGAATGTTCAAATCTGGAAGAAATGATTCTTCAGATTCAAAGCATTTGAAAGTTGCTATTCTTGAAGAAGTTTCAAATAATTCTGCAGAGGTTTCAAGATAAGCAGTGTTTATCAACTCATCTAGATATGATGAAATTCAGAAGATCTGATTTGAAGAAGCATGAACAATTAAGTTCTGTTAACTTGAGATGTCATCTCAGTTGAACAAACTGTAATTGGTCAGATGTTTTCAGGCATTATTTTTCAGAAATTCTTAATGAATGTTTTGAGAAATAAAGGTGTAAGGAAAGATACAAGGACAGTAGTCATTCTGTCTAAAGTAAAAAGGATTTAAGTCTCTGGTGTTATTCAATCTGAATAAGTCAGTAGATATTCTTTGTCAATAGCAGTTGTTCTGACAACTCTGATGATCTAACTCTTTACAAGTTAGCTCGACATTGTAAGAGCATATTTTCAGTCAGACTGTGTCTTTTGATAATCTGAGTTTGATGATTAGTGTATCTAGTTTGGATCTGTATTTGTTTCAAGTAGACTAATTCAAAAGATGAAGCCTGATGGAAGCTAGATGCTCTCTACTCATGAAGATCAGAATATCTGTGCTCTGAGGATGTCTCTCAAAAATCAGATAGATGTTGTTGTGTTGATGAAGATGCTACAGAACGCAACCAAAGGAATTGAGATCAGTTCAAGAAGAGTTATTTTGGAGATTCTACTTCAGATGCTGTTACTGGTTTGTCTCACAAGATGTTGAAGAATCAGAAGATTCCCCAGATGCTATTCAATTAGCTGCTTCTGAAGAATCAACTTTGAAAAGTTTCCCCCAGAATAAAATATTCTCTTCCAAAAGAGACGTTCATTGGAAAGAAGGATGATTCCAGAAGAAAAAGATTCTTTCTTCTCAAAGCTTGTCAGCAAGAAGCTTTTGACTATACAAAAGATAGGTGCTTCTGTGAAAAGGTTAGAATTCATATTCTTGTCAATCTCCTTTGTTGATCAGTATAACATCATATAAATCAGATGAATATTGAAAATACTTTTTAAATGGTTTTTGAAGAAGTAGTATGTGTCGCGGTGAAATTTGGATACTAAACTATTAATTAGTTTGAATCGTTAATTCAATTTGCAACCGAACTTTGATTTTTCCAAAGGAAGGGATAAAGATCGAAATTCCCACAATGCAATGCGAATGCAAGGTTAGAGAGTTTTAGGTTCGGAGGTTGGTTAAACTTAGGGAAGGTACTAGCATCCTAATTTTTTGTAGTACTCTACAGGAACCTCTTGTTTTATATTTGTTTATTGCTATGTGTTTATCTACTTAAAGGTATAAGAGACCTTAGGGGTTTATTTCTGAGTATACTCGATAAGATATTGTATCTTATGCCTACATATCCTTACGGGAGTGGAATCAGAGTATCTGTAGTTCCCCTTGTTGCACCCCAAAATTTGACCAACATTTATTTACCCATCAAGAGTTGTATGAGACTTTGAAGCTAGCCAAGAAAGTTGTTCAAGTGATCAAGGATTGATATCTTTGTCAGAGAACTCAAGAGATCCCTAGAGAGATTGGTTGAAACCAAGGTTGTGTGTCCCATAACTTGAGAGTTGTGGGAGCTCCTCAGATGATTCTGAGACTATGAGGATGGACTTGAAGCTTTGAGAAAGCTTGTGAGATGTCTTGAAAGCCATCATGAAGCCTAGAGAGGTTATTATACAAGAATTCAGAAGATTCAGCCATGAGTGGTGGAATTAGGGTTTGACTGGGTCAACCCTAGGTCAACTGATAATTTGGAGAGGGTTGAGACCTAATACAAGAGCCATGTGATCATGGAATGATGCATTGAGATGATATAAGGATGATTACTAGACCAACTCATCATGATTGAGGAGTTTGAGAAGTTTTAAGCTAGGGTTTCTAAGGCTCGACAGTGTAAAATCCCCTAGTTTGATCCCTATCTTCAAGGCAGTTTTAGCTCAAGATGTGATTGTAATCTCATCTTCCCCACAACATGAATGTTGTAGAGCTTGTTCTTAGCTTTAATTTGAGTACTATAAGTCCTTGATAGGATTTGTAGAGCTCAAGTTATGGCTTTGACAAATTACAGGTCATCTGAGGTATGTGAATCTGGGTCCTTGAAAGTCACCCAACTTGCATCCAACTTTTTCCCTAGTAGTATGATTCCTATGGATTCTTGGTCAACATGAATGTTGTATAGCATCTTCTTAGCTTTCTAGAGAGTACTAGAAGTCCTTGATTGGATTTGAATAACTCAACTTATAGCTTTGACAAGTCAAGGGCATTTTGGTCATTTGGAGGTTATAGGTCATTTCAAGCATAAGGCCATATCTCCTATTTCCAAGCTTCAAATGGAAAAATCTTCAACATAAAACTTGCTTAGAATGATGTTTTAAGGCTAGTAGGGAGGTAATGAGATGTTGAAAAGGCTTGTATCAAAAAGTGATGAAAATGGCCTAAAATGGAGGCATAAGTTAATCAAGGTGAAATTGAAAATTGGAAATCACAAGCTATAAATCCAAACCATGTCATATAATAGGTCATTTTGACTCCAAATGACATTCTAAGAACAATGGTTCAGCCACAATTTTGATTTGGGGCTTGGATCATAGGGCTGCTTTGGAAAAGGCTTACTTGCATCTTAAGGTACCAAAGCAAAACTCAAAAGAACTCAATGTACAAGTTGGCTATGCATTGTAACTCATCATAAATCTCATATGGGGAGAATTTCAAGTCAGTTACAAAGGTTACAAGGGCTATGGCATGAGATAGCACATGAGGAGAATTGAAATCAAAATGTCATGACATGAAAAGTTCAATTTCTCATTGGAAGATCCTAGAGGGTTCTAGATGATTCTAAACCACTCTATATAACATATGTAACTTGCTCAGATGCAAGGTTGGTGAGAATTGGTGCAGAGAAGAGAGAGTGATATCAAGAATCTTCCATTGCAAGTCAAGTTCCAATTCTTCATTCTTCTTCATTTCCATTCATTCTTTCCATTCAAACACATTCCATACATCATAGTGAAGCTGTGCAGATTGAATTGAGATCAAATCCATGGAGAATTGAAGAGTTGGTGATTGAAATTTCAAGGTGGCAATTCAAAATCGGTTTCCAAGAATCAAGCTGTTTCAACCATTCTTTTTGCATACAGAAGCTAGAATACTACTCAGTGAAGGAATTGGGAAAGATTGAAGGCCTGAATTGAAGGATTTCTCCATCTGTTCACTCGATTTTACCAGGTTTGTAACTTTCTCTCTACACTCTAATTTAAGTAGAATTAGATAGAATTAATAGGTTAGAATGGTTAAGGATCATTAGGAGATCATTTCTGGAAAGTTTGAAGAGAATTGGTGATGGTTTTGTTGTTGACAAAATTTCTGTTTGGACCAAGAACTCCTTGAATCTTGAGTAATAATCTTAGTTCTTTAGTGGAGTTTGATCAGTGATAGGAGGTGAGCATTTTAGTGTAAGCAATTTAAAGAATGGTGAGTTTTGATTTCTGAGCAAATCTTGAGGATTGATTCGTGTTTTAAGTTAGATGATGATTCAGTGATTGTGAGTGACATGGTTGGATTCAGTGTGGAATTTGGAGCATGTTAGGGTTTTACATTTTGGATTTTGATGAAAGATTGAGGAGATTCGAATTGGGGAAGGGTGAGGTTTGAAGCTCTGTTTCAATGGAGGTCTCCCTCCAGAATTTTGAAATTGGAGAAGATGATGTTGTGGCCTTAGGATCAGAGGAGACCTTTGACTGAAATCTTAATCTAACGGCCATCCACGCGTTTAAGTTTGTGAAGAGGTTGGAACAAGGCAAAACGCAGCATATCACTTAAGTCCTGGCTTGGGCTTAAGTGATCTTTTAATACCAACACCCCCTTCGTGAGGCCCAACCAATTTTAAACTGAAAATCATTGCTATTCTCACCGTTTATTTTTCATTTTCTCTATGTTTTTCTAATTGTTTTTTTCCTGATTAATGAATGGGCCTGGCGATTATGCTATTTGTACCCCCCATTCTGGGCCCATGCGTAAATTGAACTGCATATGTTTACTTCCTGCACCACATCCCTCCATATTTCATTTTTAATTTTCTCCATTTTATTTCAAACTTTGGAAAATCATATTAAATGGAAAAATAATGATTTTTAAGTGGGAATTTTTGCTCCCATTTCATATTCATGTCTAGAATATTATCAAATAAAAATATTTTCCTTTCATGCATTTTTGATATTTTTTGTATATTTTCTACTTTTAATTGCTTTTTAATTCTTTTATGGTGATCTATGAATTTGTAGAATTTGGTTTAGGTAGTTCCCTTAACATTTTTAGGCCATTCGTTTTAGGATAATTAGATATAAGCTTTAGCTTCCCCCTGGATTTATTCCATAATTTTGTGATTAATTTTAGGATAGTTTTGATTAGATGACATTAGGTTGTGTAGAATTAGGTTAAACTTCAACATAGGTCCATAATAACACTAGAATTTTGGGTTTTTAGGACAAGTTAGACTATGGGACATATAAGGGTATTAAGGGTAGGTATGTAGGATCCCTTAGAAATTATATTAGGATTTAATATAGTAGTATACTATTTTTAGATGATTTTTGTAGTTGATGATTGTTTGTGTTGCCCTTGTGGGCTTGTATTGTTGTTTGCTTTGCTTTGTGGGCTTGGAGAGCTTGACCTTGTTCTAAGGAGCATTGAGGAGCATAGTAGAAGACTTGAAGATGGATTGAGGAGCTTGAGAGCTTGATCTTATTTCTTTTTTATTGTTTTTAGGGTTAGGGATTAGGAAGAGTTTAGGCTTAGATAACTTCTTTCTTAAACATGGATGGTATCTTTCACCTCCATTCCTCCCTATGATTCAAAGTCCTTCCATGGTATACACCTCTCTCCTTTGGAGGGATAAGTGATTGTACCTAGGGAGTAGAACTTTTGAGGGAACCATTCCTTTGATGTTGAACCCTTATAGGTCACCTTTGGTGGTCAATAAGCAGTTCAATGTCCCAGCTTATCCAGTAAGTGATTTCCTCTGGTTTGATTATCTTGAGAGATGTTGAGCTTGAATGTGAAGATGAAGACTCCAATGAAGAGTGTAGAAGAGGATGAATCCTTGAGCATTGCCATTCCAGCTGAAGTTTGCAAGAAGAGAGACCAAGTTGAGACTGGTAGAGCAAAGAGAGCTTGAAGACTAAGTTGATACTTAGGAGGAGGATTCAATTGAGATTGATTCTGAAGAGCTGAAGCTTAAAGGAGAAGATAAGTTGAAACTTATGTTGAAGGGTTGAAACCTGGAAAAGCAAATTGATATTTGTCAAGAGTGATTAAAGTCTGAAGATTGAGTTACTGTTGGAAGAGCTGAAGCTTAAAGTTGAGAGAGGAGTTGGTCTGCTTTCTTTTCTGTTTTTCTTTGTTGTATTGATGTGTTTTGTTTGACTTGCTTGATGCATTAGAATAAGTTAATATCTAGAATAGGTAGAATCTAGGGGCATGATTGCACTAGAGGTTGAGTTACTCCCTCTGCTTGTATTGTTACTGTGTGGCTTTGCTTGCGGGTATTCGGTAGAGCCCAGCTCCCTTGCCCATGTGGTTTGTTTGTCTGATGGCATTTTATTTCATTTTATCTGTATGATTGCAGTTTACTGTATTTTGCTTGATAGCATGTCTTATATTTCAGTATGATTACTGTTATTCATTCTGGCTTGAGGTTGAGATGAGCTTGTGGAGGCTGAAGCCCCACACACATTTCCTCCCTCACTTGCATTGCATGCATGTTACTATTTAAGCTGATGCTTTATCTGTTTCTGTTTATCATTGACATGATCCCCTTAGGACTCTCATTTCCTTTGATAAGGAATTGACGATAGAACTTTAGGTTGAAACCTATGCATGACAACTTCTAGGAGTTCCCTATTCAAACCTCAACCATAGGATGAATCCATGGCATGACAACAGTAGGACTTGATAGTCTCCCTCCTAGTTGGGCCTTTTCTCTTCTCATCTCAAAACAGTTTAAGATACAGTAATCATGAATGATTTCTTTCGTACGTTACGAGCCTTAAGCTATCTGAGAAAGGATTGTGGGAGAGTTTCTTTTCCACAGTCTGGATGTTTAGTATGGTACCTTTTGGGTGACATGCAACGCATTCACTCTCAGGTCATAGTCTCTAGTGCGATTGAAATCGCAAACACAATAAAAAACACTTCTTTCGTAAAAGACAGGAAATAAACCGTAGTTTCCCGAACTACGTGAGCTCTGATCTCTCATGCTTGTTGAGAGTACGTAGGCACAAGATGGCGATGTCTTGGCGAGCTACTGTCGCTTGCGCGAAAATAAGGTGCCGGCATGACAGAAGAGTCGCCACCTTTCGTTATTTATCCCTCAGAGCGGGAAAGGAAACGATCGGAAAAACCTGACGAAAAAAGGGTAAGACAAGGTCGTCGCAACCATTGTCTGGGTTCGGGAGTCGGTTACGCAAGGGGAAGGTATTAGCACCCCTCACGTCCGTCGTACTCGACGGGATCCTCGCTTGTTTATTTACTTGGACGGGTTGGTTATAATCTATCTACCTATCAAGGCTGGCTGAAAAAGAAAAGAAAAATGACTCGGCAAAGCGTCGCACTTTATGCCTACGTATTCTCATCAGAGAATGAGAAATCAGAGTCAACGTAGTTCGCCTAACTACGGGGGAGAGGTTGCTCGCTAGGATGTCGCATCCTATGCCTACGTACTTCCATCTGGTATGAAAGATCAGAGCAAACGTAGTTCGGGAAACTACGGAAAAAATGGCTCAACTAGGAGGGAGACTATCAAGTCCTACTGTTGTCATGCCATGGATTCATCCTATGGTTGAGGTTTGAACAGGGAACTCCTAGATGTTGTCATGCATAGGTTTCAACCTAAAAGTCTATCATCAAATCCTTATCAAAGGAAATGAGAGTCCTAAGGGATCATGTCAATGATACATCAAAACAGACCAAAAGCATCAGCTTTAACAGTAAAATGCATGCAATGCAAGTGAGGGAGGAAATGTGTGTGGGGTTTCAGCCTCCACAAGCTCATCTCGACCTCAAGCCAGTCATGAAATAACAGTAATCATACTGAAAATAAACAACATGCTATCAAGCAATAACAGGTAAGAGGAATGAAATGCCATCAGGCAAACAAACACACATGCTTGGGAAAGAAAGAATCTACTCTCTAATCCTAACCCTAATCACAGAATCTGAATCAAATCTAAGCAAAGCTCTCAAGCAGAACCCTGAACAGGAGAAATCAATCCCAGTCCTCAAGCTTCAGAACAAGCTTACCAAAGAAAGGGAGCGAAGCAAGCAGACTCATAGTGTCTTCCTCAGGAAAGCACTAGGAGGTGTATACTCAGGAGTCATACCCTACGTGGCTCAACCACTGTGATCAGTTTACATTCCTCCTCAGGAGAAATTAAACTCACAAGCAGGCTCCAACATCACTGGATATTTAGGAAATCCTATATGAACTAGTGGAACTAAATGAATAGACTCATAGGACCTTCCTCAGGAAAGTACTAGGAGGCTTCCACTTAGGAGTTGTATCCCATGTGGCTCGACAACATGTGATCAGTTTACATTCCTCCTCAGGAGAAATTAAACTCACAAGTTGGCTCCAACATCATTGGATACTTGAGAAATCCTAGATAAACTAATGGAACTAAGTGAATAGACCCATAGGACCTTCCTCAGGAAAGTACTAGGAGGCTTCCACCTAGGAGTTGTATCCCATGTGGCTCAACAACATGTGATCAGTTTACATTCCTCCTCAGGAGAAATTAAACTCACAAGTTGGCTCCAACATCATTGGACACTTAAGAAAGAGGTGAGAAGAAAGGATGAAAGTCATTCATAGTGCCTTCCTCAGGAAAGTACCATGAACTCCCTTCAAACTTCAGGATCTCAAACCTCACAGACAGGGAACAAGACAAGCTCTGGGTCTCTGAATCTTGATCTACAATCTTCACTTCATGATGCTCTCCATCAAGGTCTTCAAGGCAACACAAGCCCCTCAACAAATTCCCCACAATGAACCCCAAAGATGGACAGATAACCACAGGGTACACAAAATCAATAGGCAACTTCAGAAAATACCTAAAAATACTAAACTAATGGGGAAAAATCTAACAATTACTCACAAGGGTCCTCAACACCTACTCATAACATCTACAAAGGTCTCTACCTAAAAAATCAAGATAAAACTCAATCAAAGAAAGGGATTCATCACCTAGACACAATTCTAAACCCTAATTAGGACACCCTAGATCTACCCTAATTAAACTAATCAAAATTTAATTCTAAAAATCTAGAAAAAAATCCTATGGGGAACTATGATTCATCATCTAATTGCACAAAAAAGAATGGATAAAAAACCCTAAGGGAAGGTCCTAAAATAATTCCTACAAAATCATGATACAAAATTAAACAATTAAAAAGCTATTTATTTGGAAAATCTATTAAAAATATTAAACCTAAAAATAAAATCTCATTTTTATTTTTATAATTTTCTACACACTTTAATCTAATCATAGAAAAAAGAAGCATTAAAAAATCATTTTTTATCAATTTTAAATGAATTAATCAAAACAGAGAAATATTAAAAAGAAAATAAAAGAAATAAATCAATTAAGGAGGGGGGGGGTTGGAATAGCACATCACGCTAGTTAAATCCATTGGGCCAGAAAAAAAGGGGGGGGCGAATAGAAACTGAGCCCAGAATGGCTGGTTTAATGAAACGGCTGCGTTTCAATTATTTGAAATCTTCCCTCCAATTCTCAGACTCATCCGTGGCCACACGATCTGAATAATTGGTCAAATATTGGAGCGAATCCAAGGGCGCTCCTTCATCGTCCCCGATGGGACCTAGGGTTTTCAGAAACCCTCCTCTCATGCCCTAATCTTCGAGCTCCTCTATCTCTCTCCACACGCCATGATTTCACTTGATTCCAAAACAAGAAATGATCTACTACTCAAGCTCTACACAACCATACGTACACTTTTCCATAACTCGCCCTAGATAGCCCTAACAGAAGGCTTAAACATCCTGGTACCACCATGCTCACCTGAGATCCATCTTCACCAAACTTCAGTCTAATGGTTTACAGAGCCTCTACAAGATACCCTAGCTATTATACACTAATTCTTGATGATTAAAACTCCAAATTCAAACACTTCTTGAGAATCAAAGATTCTTGGTCCTGCCATGGAACTTCACAGATCGTGCCCTAACTCATGGGAAAGAATCATCTACCCTAGTGCATCATTTCTGTGACTATGAAACTAACTAAAACTCAATAATTTAGGAGGTATAAGGTGAAGAAGAAACCTGTCAAGAGGTTATGGTGCAGTGATGTAGAGCACGATTCAAGCCTTGGAATTGCTTCTAGATGATCCTTGGATGACCACCAGTCTTCTGTTTGCAATGGTTGTGAAGGAGATGGCTTGTAGTGGAAGAATTCTTGAGTTGCTTCAACTTGAAGAAATTGCTTCAATGGCTATGTATCTCTCTCTCTCCTCTCTGAAAATGCTCTCTATCACCAACCTTTAACACTCCTCATGGCATTCTTTTTATAATGATTATTGGATGCTTCTAGATTCATCTAGAATGTGAGGGAAACTTCTTGAAATTCTCATGTGATGACAAGTTGGTTATCTCATATCTCACATGCCATGCCTTGCAATTTTGTCTTAAATTCTCCTTACATGAGTTATTGAGAAGGGATGAGTGAAAAACAAGTTCATTTTTGGCTTGTGTAGGGTTTTTCAACATTGCCTTCTTTTTCAAGTAATAAATTTCCAAAGGAAGTCCATTTTTTGAGCCTCAAATGAAAAATCTATTTAAACCAAAGTTCTCAAAATGGTTTTTCCAATCAAAATGATATATTGGATGACCTATTTCGGATTTGTGGATCTCCCAAATCACTTTTCAATTTCAACTTTTCAAAGTTATAAGCCTTTTTTAGTTCATTTTTGACCAATCATGTAATCTCATGCTATGAGCTTTTCCAACAATTTGTGACCTTCTTTCTAGACTTAAAATCACATTTTGAGAAACTTTCATGTTTTGAGTTTTTCCATTTGAGGCTTGGAAATAGGAGTTTTAGGCATTGGCTAAAATGACCTATAACTGACAAATGACCAAAATACCCCTGCCTTGTTCAAACCATAAGTTGAGTTCCACAAATCCAATCAAGGACTTCTACCACTCAAATTAAAGCTAAGAAGATCCTCTTCAACATTCATGTTGACCAAGAAACCATAGGAATCCTCCTACTAGGGCAAAAGTTGTCTGCAAGTTGGGTGACTTTCAAGGACCCAGATTCACACACCTCTGCTGACCTGTAATTTGTCAAAACCATAACTTGAGCTCTGTAACTCCTATCAAGGACTTCCACCACTCAAATTAAAGCTAAGAACAAGCTCTACAACATTCATGTTGTGGGGAAGATGAGATATCAATCACATCTTGAGCTAAAACTGCCTGGAAGATAGGGATCACATTAGGGTTTTTCACTGACAATCCTTGGGGACCCTGACTTGAAACTTCTCAAACTCCTCAATCATGATGAGTTGGTCTAGGAATCATCTTTATACCATCTCTACATATCATTCCATGATCTCATGGCCCTTGGATTAGGTCTCAACCTTCTCCAAATTTTCAGTTGACCTAGGGTTGACCCAGTCAAAACCCTAAGTCTACCAATCATGGTTGAATCTTCTGAATTCTTGCCTAATGACCTCTCTGTGCTTCATGATGGCTATAAAGACATCTCATAGGCTTTCTCAAAACATCAAGTTCATTCTCAAAGTCTCAGAATCATCTGAGGAGCACCCACAACTCTCAAGCTATGAAGCACACAACCCTGGTTTCAACCAACTCCTCTGAGGATCTCTTGAACTTTCTGGTGAATGTATCAACTTTCAAACACTAAATAATTGTTGGTCAAATTTTGGGGTGCAACAGCTGCCCCTATTCAAACGGCTTGAACCTGACTGGGTGAGAAGCGAACGGCTCTCAACCAATCAAGGTACGAGACGGTTGAATACCGGTAAACCCGAAAATTTGCCAACTGCACAAGCACACGGTACTCTGCGGGGAACAAATCTTTGAATACTGCAACACTAGCTGCTCAACAACTAGCTGGAGAAATACTGATCTGACATCGCCGCCGGAAACAAACATCATTCTGAGAGACACTCGACATCGCCGTCGCACCAACATCATCTCTGCTGGGGATTTAAGGAGTCTAACATTGCCGTGAAACAAACATCCAACCTCGCTGCCGGAAACAAACATAATCTGACCTCGCCGTCGGATAATCAAAATACCCCGCATTGCCGCTAGAGAACTACAACACTGAACAACTCTGCCCTGGGGTTCACCCCTGGTAACTGGAACAAAAGGTACACTTGCGTATTTGAAACTACTCTGCTGGGGAAGAGAGACTCAACCAAGCACACTTTGATCTGGGGTTCACCCTCAGAACCATAACGAACATCGGAATACTACTGCACAATGATCCCACTGCAGAACTTCAACATCAGAACTATATGAAACCCTGGCCCCTGGCCACTTCCAGCTTCAGCTAGAGAAGATCTTCAAGTACTTCTGAAGATAAGCATCCTTGGCCTTCAAGGATGGCAACTCTGCAGGAGGTATCTTTGACTTCAGTCTGAAGAAAATGATCCTTGGCCTTCAAGGATACATGGATCTGCCCTCAGGCAACTCCACCTCTGCTATATAGTATCTGTGACTTCAGTCAGGGATATACTTCGGCCTTCAGTCCGAAAAAATGAATCCTAGGTCATTCATGACTCTGGGGGATAACCTTGCCCTTAGGCACCTTCGCTTCGGCTTAGGAAATCTGTGACTTTAGTCAGAGAAATGGTGTCCTGAGCCATTCATGACTCTACGGGGATTCAAACACTTTGCCTTCAGGCAAAACTCCGCTTCAGCTGGAGAAACATCTTCGACTTCAATCAGAAGAAAAACTATCCACTTGATCGCAATCAATCATCTCCTCAGGACAACTGACTTGGTCTTCAGACTCACACGAATCACTCTGTTGTATCTACAACCCTGGAACCTTGTCTTTAGCCCCCTGTTGATTCTTCAACACGGAAATCTGGACTCACAGGAACCTTCTGATACCGCCTTCTGGCGCTTACGAAATCCATCTTCAGATTAGACATCGTGATTGGAGCAGACATGTCACGCTGCTGAGGACTTCAAGAATCAACTTGAACAAACAGATCCGTCGGGCATCTTCAAGAATCGTCCTGAACTAATAACCTTTCTGGAGCAAACATTCCGTTGGGTATTCCAGGAATCTTCCTGGGCAACTCTTGCTGGAGACGCTATTGGGGAGCTCAAGTATCATACTAGGCGAACCACTCGAGAAGCTGTATTGAGGTCTTAAGAATCATCTTTAAGAAAATGGCCCTGCTGAGGGACTTGAGAATCATCTCGAACCGAAGACTTCGCTGGGGATCTCAAAAATCATCTTGAGCGAGCGACTGCGGGGATCACACCGGGGTCTTTAAGAATCATCTCGAGAAAACAACCTTGCTGGGGAGAACATCAAGAATCGTCCCGAGCAACTAGTCTCTTGATGGAACACCTGTACAACAAGGATGATAATGACCTAGATCATGCTTATGATGCGTATGCTTCTGCGCTACGCCCCACATGGGAATGATATGCGTTTACGCTAAATGCCATGCAATCATGCACAATGCTATGCAATCATGCACAATGATGCGATCCCATCAGCAAAATGAATGCCGAAGGGGGAAATCCTCCTGTCAAGGAGAAAGAACCACTCAGGTAGAGGAATCATCCTGCTGAGGAGATTGCCAATATCAGTTAGGCTCTGTCTGGGGAATCAATCTTCCGCGAACTGCTGCAGGGGAACAACTTCAGCTGACTGCTGCAGGGGAAGAAGCTCTACGAGAACTTGGATCTGCTGATATCAATTGCGAGAATGAACTGCGCGGCCGTCTCGGCTAACTCTTCTGGGGATAACAACTCTGTGGGGAAACAACTTCAGCTGCTCCATATTCCACTGGGGAAAATCAGTCATGATCTGGTCAACTTCCAAGGATTCGGATCTCTTGGACCTCTGCAAACTCGGCTTGAGGGAGGAGAAATCATTCTGCTTTGCTGGAGAGAGTGCGACTCTGGGGCAACACAGCATCAGCTGCCCCACGCTCTGCTGGGGAAAATTGATCATGATCTGATCAACCTCCAAGGATTCTGCTTTTCTGCGGACTCAGCCGGGGATAGAAATCATTCTACTTCGCTGGAGAGTGCAATTCTGATGGGGGATTCGATTTCACTGGGGAAGAAAGAATCATCTGCCTTCGGGGGAGAGTACAACTCTGCAAGGGAATACAACATCAGCTGTTCCAACACTCTACTGGGGAAGAAGGAATCATCGAATCTTCAGGAGAGAATACGGCTCTGGTGAGGAATTTCAATTCCGCTGGAGACTTCAGTCTGGCATCATCAGTTACTGCATCCTTCGGCATACGAACAGCTTCCTACGAGACCTGCACTTGTGACCCGGTGCGGGGGAAAATCCTGCTTCAGTGACTTTACTGGGGGAAAACACGAGCTTCGGCTCCCGAACATTTCTATGAACTCTGCACTTGTGACCCGGTGCTGGGGAAAGACGACATCATTCTTCAGCGCTTGACTCAGCTGATGAGGTGACGTTCCTTCAGGACGCATCTGCTTGGGGAAGGAGAATCATCTCTGCCTGGGGAGACATATCAATGCTCACTATTCTGATTCTGATTCTGCGGAAGAGAGACTACTGAACTCTGCTGAAGAAGGAAGACTCATCCTGCTTCGGGGATACGCACGGCACATCTTCTGGCGAGGTGCTATACCTGCAACAACACAAACAAACAGACAAGATACCCTCCTCAAAGGGGGCCTATCAGGGTTATTATCTCGCGACAATGTCCAGTTAGTTAATTGTTTCAACAATCAATGGGCTTAGGCCCGCAAGTTTATGTATGCGCATTTTATCAAAAAACACATCGGCGTTCTCATTCGCAAACAAAACAGATAAATACTAAACAGACAGGTAGAATTGCTGAATAATGTGCATTTTATTGATGATGAACCCCTGAATGGGCAAAAATGTTTTACAACAGAGGCAAGCTCCTGGAATGAGGAAGCCGCGCAAAAAAGAAAACATAAATATACATCAGTATATACAAATGTCGGCAATCGAGGCGTAGACGAACACCATGAGTTGATCCCTCTAAGACCCACTCGACTTCGATACTTCTCCGATGCTTCAGCTTTGGAAGAGATTGATTCAGATAAACGGCCCTCAGGTCTTCCGAACCACTAAATAATGAAAGTCCATACGCGGAACGCAGTCATTTGCTTATTCAAATCCCTAACTTTTGCGTGAACCGCCCTTCACGGGTTTTCAGTTCACCGGGATACCCTTTTTTGCCGAAGCCGCCCAGTGTAGGTTTTCGACTTCGCGGGTGTACATTTTTTCAATATATCCCTATTTTGCCCGAACCTTTTATTCTGTTTTTGGTTCGCCGGGATGCCCCTTTTTTGCCTGGACTCTTTCTTTTTTGTCCAGCGGGTCGCTTTCAAGCAAAGTATTTTTTAACTGCGTCCGCGTTCACCGGGGATGCAAAATCTTCACCATCCATCGTGGATAACAACAAAGCTCCTCCTGAGAAGACCTTGCTGACGACATACGGCCCCTCGTAGTTAGGAGTCCACTTGCCCCGGTGATCGGAGTGTGGCGGAAGAATCTTCTTCAGGACGAGATCACCCGTCTGAAAGCTTCGAGGATGCACCTTCTTATCATAAGCTTTCTTCATTCGGCTTTGGTACAGGCGACCAAATGCAATCGATGCTAACCTCTTCTCGTCCATCAGGCTGAGTTGGTTCAAACGATTCGTAACCCATTCTGCCTCATCAAGTTTCACATCAACCAAAACTCGCAAAGAGGGAATCTCCACTTCTAGCGGTAGGACAGCTTCCATACCGTACACCAAGGAGAAAGGAGTTGCCCCGGTCGACGTACGCACCGTCGTACGATAACCGTGCAAGGCAAACGGCAGCATCTCGTGCCAATCTTTGTACGTCACAACCATCTTCTGAACAATCCTCTTGATGTTCTTGTTGGCCGCTTCAACGGCGCCATTCATCTTCGGCCGGTAGGGAGATGAGTTGTGGTGTTCAATCTTGAAGCTCTGGCACAGCTCCTTCATCATCTTGTTATTCAAATTCGAACCATTATCAGTAATGATCCGCTCGGGAATTCCATAGCGACAGATGATGTCCCTCTTTATGAATTTAGCAACCACCTGCTTGGTCACATTAGCGTACGAGGCTGCCTCCACCCACTTGGTGAAGTAGTCGATAGCTACCAGAATGAAACGATGACCATTGGATGCGGTGGGCTCGATCTTGCCTATCATGTCAATGCCCCACATGGAGAACGGCCAAGGGGAGGACATGACATTCAATGGGCACGGCGGCACATGAACTTTATCAGCATAAATCTGGCATTTGTGACATTTCTTCGCGAATCTGAAGCAATCCGACTCCATAGTCAACCAGTAATATCCTGCTCTCAGGATCTTTCTCGTCATGGCATGCCCGCCGGCGTGCGTACCAAATGTGCCCTCATGGACTTCTTCCATGAGCATACTTGCCTCTTTCTCATCTACACATCTGAGTAGCATGAGATCGTGGTTTCTCTTATACAGCACTCCATCAGGATTGAGGTAAAAGTTTCCAGATAGCCTCCTCAGAGTCTTCTTATCCTGGGTTGACGCACCCGCAGGATACTCCTTAGTCATAAGGAAGGTCTGGATGTCGTGGAACCATGGCTTGCCGTCAGTGGCATCCTCGATTGCGAACACATATGCTGGTCTGTCAAGACGCGAAAGAACAATGCTTGGAGCTTCATTCCAAAGATTGACCTTATACATTGAAGCCAGGGTGGCTAAAGCATCAGCCATTTGATTTTCAGCCCGGGGCACATGATGAAGTTCTACTCGGTCAAAGAACGGAAGCAGCCTCCTGGCATAATTCATGTACGGCACCAGATTCGGTTGACGAGTTTCCCACTCCCCTTTGATCTGATTGATTACAAGCGCAGAGTCACCATATATGTCTAGATTCTTGATTCTCAAATCAATTGCCTCTTCTAGACCCATAATACATGCTTCATACTCGGCTTCGTTGTTGGTAACTGAAAACGTCAGTCTTGCAGTAAACGGGATGTGGGATCCGTGAGGAGTCGTGATGATAGCCCCGATACCACTTCCATAGGAATTAACCGCTCCGTCGAATATCAACTTCCACTGAGACTTCCTATCCGGCCCCTCGTCGGGCAATGGCTCATCGCAATCCTTCGCTTTGAGAAACATAATGTCCTCGTCAGGGAATTCGAACTTCATCGGCTGATAGTCTTCGATTGGCTGTTCGGCAAGGTAATCAGACAATACGCTCCCTTTGATGGCTTTCTGAGAGACGTACTGAATATCATATTCTGTCAACACCATCTGCCATCTGGCAATCCTGCCCGAAAGAGCCTGCTTCTCGAAGACGTACTTGATCGGATCCATCTTCGAAATCAGCATAGTGGTGTGGTTGAGCATATACTGTCGTAGACGTTTGGCGGCCCAAGCTAATGCACAACACGTCTTCTCCAGCATTGAGTATCGAGATTCACACTCAGTGAACTTTTTACTCAAATAATAAATGGCATGCTCTTTTCTACCCGTCTCGTCGTGCTGACCGAGAACACACCCCATACTATTCTCCAGAACTGTCAAGTACATGATTAATGGCCGTCCAGCCACTGGGGGTATCAAGATTGGAGGTTCTTGAAGATACTGCTTTATCTTGTCGAATGCCTTCTGGCAATCCTCATTCCAAGTAATCGCCTGATTTTTCTTTAACAACTTGAACATCGGTTCACAAGTGGCCGTGAGCTGAGAGATAAACCTTGCAATGTAGTTTATTCGGCCCAAGAAACCACGAACTTCTTTTTCTGTTTTCGGCGCTGGCATCTCTTGGATAGCTTTTATCTTCGCAGGGTCAACTTCAATACCTCGTTCACTAACGATAAACCCCAATAACTTTCCGGACCGCACTCCGAAAGTGCACTTGTTAGGATTCAGCCTCAGCCTGAACTTCCTAAGCCTTTCAAACAGCTTCAATAGGTTGACCAGATGCTCCTCCTCCGTTTGGGACTTCGCAATCATGTCATCAACATAGACCTCGATCTCATGATGAATCATATCATGAAACAAAGTTACCATTGCTCGCTGGTAAGTGGCCCCTGCGTTCTTCAGACCGAAGGGCATTACCTTGTAGCAAAACGTGCCCTAGGGGGTAATAAACGTCGTTTTCTCCATGTCCTCCGGCGCCATCTTAATCTGATTGTAACCGGAGAAGCCATCCATGAACGAAAACACGGAAAACTGGGCTGTGTTGTCGACCAACACATCGATATGAGGCAACGGGAAATCATCCTTAGGGCTCGCCCTATTCAAATCCCGATAATCGACGCACATGCGTACCTTACCGTCCTTCTTCGGTACAGGCACTATGTTGGCGACCCACGGAGGGTAAGTGGTAACGGCTAGAAATCCTGCGTCCAACTGCTTCTGGACTTCTTCTTTGATTTTTACAGCCATGTCTGGTCTCGTCCTCCTGAGCTTCTGCTTGACTGGAGGGCAATCTTCTCGCAACGGCAAGCGGTGCACCACGATATCTGTGTCAAGTCCGGGCATATCCTCATATGACCAAGCAAAGACGTCACTATACTCTCGAAGCATCTCGACCAGTCTATGCTTGACATCCTTCTGCAGCGCATCCCCTACTCTGACATTCCTGATAAGCTCCTCAGAACCCAGATTTATGATCTCAATATCCTCCTCGTGAGGCAGAATAACCTTCTCCTCTTGTCTCAACAAGCGGGCCAACTCTTCCGGAAGGTCTTCGTCTTCATCAATCTCATCCTCGGCTTGATAGATCGGGCAATCAAAGTCGTAGTGAGCCGTAGAGGGTCCAGAGTCGATGTCATCTGTTACGTGGATCCTGCAATAACAAGGGTTAAGTTTAAAGCAGGAATATGCAGGTTAGCACGAACCTCGTTGCCATTTTGCTGTTTTTCAAAACAAACATAAAATATGAATAACAGAGAACACAATATTTGATTACGAAGAAAAACGCCTTTTATTTATTAACAAAATGCATACACATAATCCAACAAGGCCCTGACAGTAAAACCACTATGCCCCGGGAAGGACATAGGGTTGTACAAAGATTGTAAAAAGCAAATCATTACTCTTCACTCGTCAGCTCGATAATCTCCTTGATGGTCCAATTGTGGAGGCGCTCGCCTGGCTTGCTCGGTTGAATCCAGGCATCAAGATCACAATCACTGTCCCCGCTGTCCTCCGACGCAGCGTTGATACTCTCGAAGATCACTCCCCCCTTGGTGAATAGGATCGGCCCTTTCCCACGAGACGAGCTACCAGAAGAGGATGAAGCTTCAGCTCCAGGAGAATATCCCAATCCAAACTTATCCTGTTTGAATGGTATATCCAAGACATGCCCCCAGCCTGGGGTGGAACCAGCTTCGACAACAGCCCTAGCTTCCTTAAACGAGGAGAGGTTCACCTCTTGCTTCTCTGCAACAACGGGAGCTACCTCCTTCACCCTGACGGTTTCAAACGCCTGGAAAAGAGTCTCATGGATCTCACCATCCATTTCGACATATTTAAAGGACGACAGGTGGCTTACCATGATGTCCTCCTCTCCACAGACTGTCACTATGCTGCCCCCAACAGCATATTTAAGCTTCTGATGCAGCGTGGACGTCACGGCACCAGCAGAATGAATCCACGGCCGACCTAAGAGGCAACTATAGGCGGGCATGATATCCATAATATAGAACACCGCATTAAACGTCTCTGGACCAACTTGAATTGGCAGGGTCAATTCTCCGAAGACGTGGCGCTTGGTTCCGTCAAAGGCCTTCACGACCAGATCACTGGGCGTGCACAGCAATCCCCGGGTATCCAACTTCATCAGTGCCTTCTTCGGAAGCACGTTAAGCGAGGAGCCCGTATCTACTAGGACATGTGACATAATCGTGCCTCTGCACTCTATCGAGACGTGCAAGGCATTGTTGTGATCTCTTCCCTTGGGCGTCAACTCCAGATCTGTAAAACCCAGCCCATTACCAGCATTGACATGGGCTACTACTTCCTCAAGTTGATTAACTGATATCTCCTGCGGCACGTATGCAGCATTCAATACTTTCAGCAACGCGTTGCGGTGCGCTTCAGAACACAGCAACAGGTTAAGAATCGAGATCTTCGACGGAGTCTGGTGAAGGTGATCTACAATCTTGTAGTCACTTTTCCTGATCAGTCGCATGAACTCTTCAGCATCTTTAACCAACAAGTCTTTTTCTGCCCCTGCAGGAACCTCTTCAACAGCTTTACCTTTACCTTTATCCATAGCGTCAGCTCGGACTACTTTCTCTGCGGCGACCTCTGCCGGCGCGAACACTCTGCCACTTCTGGTAATACCACTGGCTTCAGCAAGATTCTGCGCAGTCGATCTGGACGGCTCAAGCTCTACCTTCTGACCATTACAATACACTTCGGCGCCGTAATGCCATGGGACGGCATTAGTGCTCTCGAACGGGATTGGTCCGGCCCTGGTGATGGTAATAGTAGGCGGACGAGGCGCAGAAATAGTGATAGGGTGGCGAGGAATGGTAATAGTAGCAACTTCGTCCGCCTGCTTCAGCATGACTTCCCCTGACGCATTCGCAACGCTCCGACTGAACTGCAAAATACCCTCGGTCATCAGACTTTGGATACCTTCACTCAACTGCTCACACCCATCAGGAAGTGTAGCACATGCCATACAAAACTCTCCACATCCGGGAAAGAAGCCTTTCTTTAGCAACTTGGCTTTAACAAAACTCAACGGCGTCTTCAGATCTCTGACATCAGTCAGCAAGTCTGAATTCTCTTCAGTGATAACAGCATTTACTCCGCCCCCCCTATGATGAGGCATGGGATTCTTGGTGACGTTGGGCACGCTGTCAAAAAAGTTGATAACCTTGGCGTCGACCAAGTCCTGGACTTTGTGCTTAAAAGCTTTGCAATTCTCAACTGTATGGCCAGGTGCCCCAGAATGAAATTCACAAGTAGCATTAGCATCATACCCTGGTGGTGGTGCCCCTGTCAAGGGAGCCAGTGTCCTTTTCTGAACTAATTGGAGCTGAAGCAGCGTCTGCAGAAGCTGTGCATATGACATAGGAGGAGTTTCCAAATGACGATTTGCGAGGGGACCCCGATTCTGATATCTCTTATATCCCGGGTTATTCTGTTGCTGGGGCTGCTGCTGCGGCTGCGGGGGAGCAACTGGGATGTTTATGCTAGCGATCTGAGACTGAGGGCCCTTGCCCTATCTCCTAGCATTAGTGACAGCACTGGCATCGCCCTCTCGACGCTTGCCAGTATAGGGTTTCTTGCTAGCTCCTCCAGATGAGGATGATTCGCCTTGAATCTTTCCAATCTTTATACCGTTTTCAACATGCTCGCCCAAAGTGATAAGGGCCGAGAAAGTTCCGGACATGCCACTAATCAGCTTCTCATAATAGACTCCGGGAAGGGTAGCCACGAACATTTGTACCAACTCACGCTCAACCATCGGCGGTTGAACCCGAGCAGCCAATTCACGCCACCGCTGGGCGTACTCTTTGAAGCTTTCATTGCTCCGCTGCGAGAGATTCTGAAGCTGAACTCGGTTGGGAGCCAAGTCGCTATTATATTGATAGTGGAGAACAAACGCTTCAGCGAGATCTTTCCACGTGCGCACAGCAGCGGGCTCCAAACCCATATACCATTCGAGCGATGGGCCAGAAAGACTATCCTGAAAGAAGTGCATCAGCAACTTCTCATCATCAGAATAAGCGGACATCTTTCTGTAATAAGATCGGAGATGAACACGGGGACAAGTAGTGCCCCTATACTTCTCAAAGATAGGCACCTTAAACTTGTGAGGTACTTTAAAGTCAGCAATCAACCCGAGTTTGGACATGTCAACGCCCAATGTATTCTGATTTTCTATATCTCTCATTTTATCTTCCAGTGCCTTGAACCTGAGTCGAGCTTCAGCAGTCAACTCAGCCTCTACACCTCTCTGAGAGAAAATGTCATCCTGATGGTCCTCCAGCCACGGTTGAGGCACCACCATATTTCCTGCACCAACATTGCCGTTGACCGGCCCCACGGTAACATTGGCTCCCAAACCACCATTGACGGCGCCCGCCGCATTAAGTCCGAGATTAGTCATAAGATTGCCGTTAGCACTACCGTTGCCCCCGGCAGCAGGAACAACGTTCTGTGGAGTATCCCCTTGAGGAGGAGTGGGTACGGCCCCGCCGTGAAGTATTCCATTGCTGTCAACCCTGGAGATGAGAGGTTGAACCAAAGTACGAAGCTGGTCTTGCCCATTCGCAACTACTTGCATCAGCTCCATAAAACGATCCATCCTTTCACGAAGCTCCTGAACATCTGACTGTACTTGGTCCATGATTCTCGTTTGATTGGCGCGAGTTGAGTAGCGGTGGATGAATCTTTGATCAATCCTGGAGATTGAAAGCAGCTCGGAACCTGAGTACCTGAAAAACCTGTCAAGATCAAAGGTTAGGAAAAGCAACAGAATGTATGTCATGCAAGAATGCTTTATGCAAATGCATGCGTGTGTCTGCGTGCTTGAGAGTTTTCCCCCGGTCCTGGCACCTGCTGACAATAATAAGGAGAGGAATCTGGGCCCAATCATGGAAATAGTAACCTCACATAGCAATGGTCAGATTCGACACATCAAGGACCGAGAACTCATACGCAACAGTCTTTCTGAGAACGGCTGTAGTAACACAATGAGAGATCTTGGATCGGGGAAACGGTACCTGTCACAGACACACGCTAATGGAATGATTATGCAAACTAATGCAAAATGCAGGTATGCAATAATATATCCAGGTGGCTGCTGTGGAGATTCGATGTCAACAGTCGCTGATGAGAAGGAAACCCCGGTGTAAACCCACTGATCTGATCTGTTGTGAATAACCATCTGGTAGGATCGAGATCAAAATTCTGCTCTGACAAGAACGAAGGCCTGATAATAAAGACCCCGGATGCAAGATCAAGGAATATCTGTTGATGAAGTCTTTAGACCCCACTCAAAAATCTGCCCTCTCAAGAACAAACAACAACTGCTGACGAGATCTTCAGACCTCACTCAAAAATCTGCTCCATCCAGAACAAACCTCTGATAATAATACACTGATCAAAGCCTGCTCTATCAAGAACAGACAAACACCCGATGATAATATCCTTTGATCAAACCCTTGCTCTATCAAGAACATATCTGCAACTGAGAACCCGACATAACTGATTCACTGTCAAGAAAACCAGGTGGTCTGGAGGTCAAAGTTTCCTGCAATATCCCAACCCCACTCACAGGTATGATGGACCTAATCCACGGACAAAGGTACGGCATCCTATGCGGTCGTCAGCGTCACAGACATTCATGAGTGACAATACGATTCCCAGAAGGAGTGGCATCGTCAAGTCATGAAGAGGCCTCTCTTAGCTGACTTCCAAATGATCGGTCCCCAGAGTCGACAATCCTCACGTCTGGACTCCCCTCAGATCCTCAGGACCGGAAAGGAGCACCTCTGCAAGAATCTCGTCTGAGCGCAGATTTTCGTAGGGAACTGTGCCTGCTCAGCAGACAGGTTCGTCTACTACTTCTCCGCAACTATATCTAGGTGTGTACTCAAGCCCAGGTCCGGCTTTTCACTCACAGTAACATCCCTCTCCCACAGCAGCACAGATAATCATATCAAACTGGAAATAAAATGCGGGAAATAAAATGCGGGAAGTAAAGATGAGAAGTAAAGAATGCGATAAATAAACGCAACCCAACAAGCAAACACACAAACGATAGGATTGACTCTCGTAGGGGATGGGAAACGGTCCCAGCATAAGGGATGGGAAAAGTCCCTAGATGCTGTGTCCCCAGCAGAGTCGCCAGCTGTCGCTTGCGCGAAAATAAGGTGCCGGCATGACAGAAGAGTCGCCACCTTTCGTTATTTATCCCTCAGAGCGGGAAAGGAAACGATCGGAAAAACCTGACGAAAAAAGGGTAAGACAAGGTCGTCGCAACCATTGTCTGGGTTCGGGAGTCGGTTACGCAAGGGGAAGGTATTAGCACCCCTCACGTCCGTCGTACTCGACGGGATCCTCGCTTGTTTATTTACTTGGACGGGTTGGTTATAATCTATCTACCTATCAAGGCTGGCTGAAAAAGAAAAGAAAAATGACTCGGCAAAGCGTCGCACTTTATGCCTACGTATTCTCATCAGAGAATGAGAAATCAGAGTCAACGTAGTTCGCCTAACTACGGGGGAGAGGTTGCTCGCTAGGATGTCGCATCCTATGCCTACGTACTTCCATCTGGTATGAAAGATCAGAGCAAACGTAGTTCGGGAAACTACGGAAAAAATGGCTCAACTAGGAGGGAGACTATCAAGTCCTACTGTTGTCATGCCATGGATTCATCCTATGGTTGAGGTTTGAACAGGGAACTCCTAGATGTTGTCATGCATAGGTTTCAACCTAAAAGTCTATCATCAAATCCTTATCAAAGGAAATGAGAGTCCTAAGGGATCATGTCAATGATACATCAAAACAGACCAAAAGCATCAGCTTTAACAGTAAAATGCATGCAATGCAAGTGAGGGAGGAAATGTGTGTGGGGTTTCAGCCTCCACAAGCTCATCTCGACCTCAAGCCAGTCATGAAATAACAGTAATCATACTGAAAATAAACAACATGCTATCAAGCAATAACAGGTAAGAGGAATGAAATGCCATCAGGCAAACAAACACACATGCTTGGGAAAGAAAGAATCTACTCTCTAATCCTAACCCTAATCACAGAATCTGAATCAAATCTAAGCAAAGCTCTCAAGCAGAACCCTGAACAGGAGAAATCAATCCCAGTCCTCAAGCTTCAGAACAAGCTTACCAAAGAAAGGGAGCGAAGCAAGCAGACTCATAGTGTCTTCCTCAGGAAAGCACTAGGAGGTGTATACTCAGGAGTCATACCCTACGTGGCTCAACCACTGTGATCAGTTTACATTCCTCCTCAGGAGAAATTAAACTCACAAGCAGGCTCCAACATCACTGGATATTTAGGAAATCCTATATGAACTAGTGGAACTAAATGAATAGACTCATAGGACCTTCCTCAGGAAAGTACTAGGAGGCTTCCACTTAGGAGTTGTATCCCATGTGGCTCGACAACATGTGATCAGTTTACATTCCTCCTCAGGAGAAATTAAACTCACAAGTTGGCTCCAACATCATTGGATACTTGAGAAATCCTAGATAAACTAATGGAACTAAGTGAATAGACCCATAGGACCTTCCTCAGGAAAGTACTAGGAGGCTTTCACCTAGGAGTTGTATCCCATGTGGCTCAACAACATGTGATCAGTTTACATTCCTCCTCAGGAGAAATTAAACTCACAAGTTGGCTCCAACATCATTGGACACTTAAGAAAGAGGTGAGAAGAAAGGATGAAAGTCATTCATAGTGCCTTCCTCAGGAAAGTACCATGAACTCCCTTCAAACTTCAGGATCTCAAACCTCACAGACAGGGAACAAGACAAGCTCTGGGTCTCTGAATCTTGATCTACAATCTTCACTTCATGATGCTCTCCATCAAGGTCTTCAAGGCAACACAAGCCCCTCAACAAATTCCCCACAATGAACCCCAAAGATGGACAGATAACCACAGGGTACACAAAATCAATAGGCAACTTCAGAAAATACCTAAAAATACTAAACTAATGGGGAAAAATCTAACAATTACTCACAAGGGTCCTCAACACCTACTCATAACATCTACAAAGGTCTCTACCTAAAAAATCAAGATAAAACTCAATCAAAGAAAGGGATTCATCACCTAGACACAATTCTAAACCCTAATTAGGACACCCTAGATCTACCCTAATTAAACTAATCAAAATTTAATTCTAAAAATCTAGAAAAAAATCCTATGGGGAACTATGATTCATCATCTAATTGCACAAAAAAGAATGGATAAAAAACCCTAAGGGAAGGTCCTAAAATAATTCCTACAAAATCATGATACAAAATTAAACAATTAAAAAGCTATTTATTTGGAAAATCTATTAAAAATATTAAACCTAAAAATAAAATCTCATTTTTATTTTTATAATTTTCTACACACTTTAATCTAATCATAGAAAAAAGAAGCATTAAAAAATCATTTTTTATCAATTTTAAATGAATTAATCAAAACAGAGAAATATTAAAAAGAAAATAAAAGAAATAAATCAATTAAGGAGGGGGGGGGTTGGAATAGCACATCACGCTAGTTAAATCCATTGGGCCAGAAAAAAAGGGGGGGGCGAATAGAAACTGAGCCCAGAATGGCTGGTTTAATGAAACGGCTGCGTTTCAATTATTTGAAATCTTCCCTCCAATTCTCAGACTCATCCGTGGCCACACGATCTGAATAATTGGTCAAATATTGGAGCGAATCCAAGGGCGCTCCTTCATCGTCCCCGATGGGACCTAGGGTTTTCAGAAACCCTCCTCTCATGCCCTAATCTTCGAGCTCCTCTATCTCTCTCCACACGTCATGATTTCACTTGATTCCAAAACAAGAAATGATCTACTACTCAAGCTCTACACAACCATACGTACACTTTTCCATAACTCGCCCTAGATAGCCCTAACAGAAGGCTTAAACATCCTGGTACCACCATGCTCACCTGAGATCCATCTTCACCAAACTTCAGTCTAATGGTTTACAGAGCCTCTACAAGATACCCTAGCTATTATACACTAATTCTTGATGATTAAAACTCCAAATTCAAACACTTCTTGAGAATCAAAGATTCTTGGTCCTGCCATGGAACTTCACAGATCGTGCCCTAACTCATGGGAAAGAATCATCTACCCTAGTGCATCATTTCTGTGACTATGAAACTAACTAAAACTCAATAATTTAGGAGGTATAAGGTGAAGAAGAAACCTGTCAAGAGGTTATGGTGCAGTGATGTAGAGCACGATTCAAGCCTTGGAATTGCTTCTAGATGATCCTTGGATGACCACCAGTCTTCTGTTTGCAATGGTTGTGAAGGAGATGGCTTGTAGTGGAAGAATTCTTGAGTTGCTTCAACTTGAAGAAATTGCTTCAATGGCTATGTATCTCTCTCTCTCCTCTCTGAAAATGCTCTCTATCACCAACCTTTAACACTCCTCATGGCATTCTTTTTATAATGATTATTGGATGCTTCTAGATTCATCTAGAATGTGAGGGAAACTTCTTGAAATTCTCATGTGATGACAAGTTGGTTATCTCATATCTCACATGCCATGCCTTGCAATTTTGTCTTAAATTCTCCTTACATGAGTTATTGAGAAGGGATGAGTGAAAAACAAGTTCATTTTTGGCTTGTGTAGGGTTTTTCAACATTGCCTTCTTTTTCAAGTAATAAATTTCCAAAGGAAGTCCATTTTTTGAGCCTCAAATGAAAAATATATTTAAACCAAAGTTCTCAAAATGGTTTTTCCAATCAAAATGATATATTGGATGACCTATTTCGGATTTGTGGATCTCCCAAATCACTTTTCAATTTCAACTTTTCAAAGTTATAAGCCTTTTTTAGTTCATTTTTGACCAATCATGTAATCTCATGCTATGAGCTTTTCCAACAATTTGTGACCTTCTTTCTAGACTTAAAATCACATTTTGAGCAACTTTCATGTTTTGAGTTTTTCCATTTGAGGCTTGGAAATAGGAGTTTTAGGCATTGGCTAAAATGACCTATAACTGACAAATGACCAAAATACCCCTGCCTTGTTCAAACCATAAGTTGAGTTCCACAAATCCAATCAAGGACTTCTACCACTCAAATTAAAGCTAAGAAGATCCTCTTCAACATTCATGTTGACCAAGAAACCATAGGAATCCTCCTACTAGGGCAAAAGTTGTCTGCAAGTTGGGTGACTTTCAAGGACCCAGATTCACACACCTCTGCTGACCTGTAATTTGTCAAAACCATAACTTGAGCTCTGTAACTCCTATCAAGGACTTCCACCACTCAAATTAAAGCTAAGAACAAGCTCTACAACATTCATGTTGTGGGGAAGATGAGATATCAATCACATCTTGAGCTAAAACTGCCTGGAAGATAGGGATCACATTAGGGTTTTTCACTGACAATCCTTGGGGACCCTGACTTGAAACTTCTCAAACTCCTCAATCATGATGAGTTGGTCTAGGAATCATCTTTATACCATCTCTACATATCATTCCATGATCTCATGGCCCTTGGATTAGGTCTCAACCTTCTCCAAATTTTCAGTTGACCTAGGGTTGACCCAGTCAAAACCCTAAGTCTACCAATCATGGTTGAATCTTCTGAATTCTTGCCTAATGACCTCTCTGTGCTTCATGATGGCTATAAAGACATCTCATAGGCTTTCTCAAAACATCAAGTTCATTCTCAAAGTCTCAGAATCATCTGAGGAGCACCCACAACTCTCAAGCTATGAAGCACACAACCCTGGTTTCAACCAACTCCTCTGAGGATCTCTTGAACTTTCTGGTGAATGTATCAACTTTCAAACACTAAATAATTGTTGGTCAAATTTTGGGGTGCAACAACTACCTTCCCCCATAACCCGTCGTAGGCCGAACTACGTTGACTCTGATTTCTCATTCTCTGATGAGAATACGTAGGCATAAAGTGTGACGCTTTGCCGAGTCATTTTCTTTTTTGTTTAAGCCAGCCTTGATAGGTAGATAGATAAAACCAACTCGTCCAAGTAAACACAACAAGCATGGATCCCGTCGAGTACGATGGACGTGAGGGGTGCTAATACCTTCCCCTTGCGTAACCGACTCCCGAATCCAGACAATGGTTGCGACGACCTTGTCTTACCCTTTTCCGTCAGGTTTTTCCGATCGTTTCCTTTCCCGCTCTGAGGGATAAATAACGAAAGGTGGCGACTCTTCTGTCATGCCGGCACCTTGTTTTCGCGCAAGCGACAGCTGGCGACTCTGCTGGGGACTTCAACGGTTCCCTGCGAGAGTCATTCCTAACGCTTGTATGTTTACTTGTTGGGTTGCGTTTATTTATCGCATTTTACTTCTCGCACTTTATTTCCCGCATTTTATTTCCAGTTTGATATGATTATCTGTGCTGTTGTGGGATAGGAGTTCTGATGAGTGAGAAGCCAGACCCAGGCTTGAGTGCACTATAGACTTAGAGTGGAAATTAGTGGGCGTGTGCTTGCTTTGCAGGCACTAGTGTCTCATGAAATCCATGCTCAGACGAGGTTCATCTGGTTGGCTTCTCTTTCAACCCTTTGGGTTGAGACGGTTGCTGGTTTGGTGGATTGTCGACTCTGGGGACCGATCATTTGTGATTCAGCCGAGTGAGGCCGCTTCATGAGCTAGTGATGCCACACCTTCTAGGTATCGTATCACCCTTCTTGAATGTCTGTGACGCTGATGAACGCATAGGATGCCGAACTTGAGTCAGTTTAGGTCCATACCTGTGAGCAGGGTTGGGTTTATTGTAGGAAACTTTGACCTTCAGACTACCTGGTTTTCTTGACAGTGGATCAGTTTTGTTGGTACCAGGGTTTCTCAGTTGCAGATTTGTTTGTTCTTGATAGAGCAGGTTTTGATCAGAGGATCTTATCATCAGGTGTATGGCTGTTCTTGATAGAGCAGAGTATTGTCATCAGTTGTTTGTTCTTGATAGAGCAGATTTTTGGGATCTGAAGATCTCATCAGCAGATGTTGTTTGTTCTTGATGGAGCAGATTTTTGGGGTCTGAAAATCTCATCAGCAGATGTTGTTTGTTCTTGATAGAGCAGATTTTTGGGGTCTGAAGATCTCATCAGCAGATGTTGTTTGTTCTTGATAGAGCAGATTTTTGATTGGGGTCTGAAGACCTCACCAGCAGCTGTATGTTTGTTCTTGATAGGGCAGATTTTTGATTGGGGTCTGAAGACCTCACCAGCAGATATTTCTTGATCCTACGTCCGAGGTCCTTGTTATCAGACATTTGTTCTTGACAGAGCAGAATTATGATCCTATGTATATGGTCCTATCAGATGGTTGTTCTTGGCAGATCAGATTTGTGGTCCTACACTGGGGTTTTCTTCTTATCAGTGATTGTTGATGCAGAATTTCCACAGCACCAGTTGCTTTGGCCTCTTATTGCATGAATGCATTTTTCATTAGTTTGCATAATCATTTCCATTTCATTAACGTGTGTCTGTGTTGCAGGTACCATTTTCCCCGATCCAGGATTTCTTTCCTCCTATTGTATTGTTATGGGCTCTCTGAGGAAGACCGTGGCTTACAAGTTCCCTACCCCTGATGTGGTTAAGTTGACTGGTTTGATAGCTCTAGCAGATGATTCTGTGAGGGATGAGTTCAGGAAATCCTACGGCAGGTTGCTCAGTTTGGTTCATAAGCCTTCTGTGTTCGAGTTGAATGGGTTGCACGCTCTGCTGCAGTTCTACGACCCTCCGCTGAGATGTTTCACTTTTCAAGACTTTGTTCTCGCGCCTACGCTGGAAGAGTATGCTGATTTGCTAGGTGTGCCTATCAAGAGGCAGATGCCTTTTGTTCATATGGATGCCGAGCCTGATCTGGCTGGTTTAGCTCCTTCACTTCATTTGGACGCCTCCGAGTTAGTATTGACTTGTTGGAACAAGGTTCCTGGGTTCTCCTTGCAGTTTCTGGTGGGTAAGGCTCAGCAGTGTGCCAAGGACGGGTGTTGGGTCGCGTTCAATGCCATCCTCGCTCTATGCATATACGGCATTATTCTGTTCCCCAACATGCCCGATTTCGTAGACTTTGATGCGCTTCACATCTTCGCTTCAGGGAATCCAGTCCCTACCTTGATAGGAGATGTCTATCACTCAGTCCACTACAAAAACGAGAACAGGAGGGGGAAGAATGTCTCGTGCTGCGTACCCTTGCTGTACAAATGGCTTGATAGTCATCTACCCAAGAGGGGTCCTTTTGTCTTGTCTGCAGCCACAGCTGAGTGGCCTGAGCGTCTAATGAGTTTATCTGCAGAGGATATCGACTGGTTTGACAGAGATAGGTTGGGTGCTGAGGTGATCTTCAGTTGCAGCGGGTTTCCTAATGTGCCACTGATAGGTAGGAAGGGCTGTATAAACTACAATCCGTCATTGCTGGTTCGACAGTTTGCGTATGCTCTGAGAACTCCGCCGAAGGATGAAGAGGTACAGGAATCTCTGTACCTCACTGGTATTCTAGAGGGGGATTTATTGTCCAAACTTCAGCGCGCGTGGAATGGTATCAGTAAGCGAGGAAAGCCTTTGCTGGGAAAAAGCAACAATCAAGCCTACCCTCCGTATACGACTTGGATCAGATCCAGGGCCAATGCTATAGGGATGCCGTTTCCTCATGCCAAGCCAGAAAGCCCTCCAACAGTCGAAGAGCCTACTACTGTGCCCATTCATCAGCATAATCAGGTATTAGCTGAGCGGGATGAATTGAAGCGGGCGAACAAAGAACTGGAGAAGGAATTAGCTCAGCTCCGAAGCGAGAGGAACGAAGTCGTTCATTCTTTCAAAAGGCAAACAGAGTTGGTGAACCAGCTAGGTACAGACCTGACTAAGCAGATAGCCGAGCGTGAACGCATGGGTCGAGACTTCAAAGCTGTCAGCGACGTACTGGCTACGAAGAAACAGCACTTGGACGAGGCATATCGGAGGATATCCAAGTTCAACCAGCACTGGAAGGCTTCCCTGGCCACCAGGAAAGAGCGGGAGGATAAGCTGATGCTGCAGATCTCCATGTTGGAAGCCCAGGTGAAGGACAGTGAAAAGAGGTTTGATGAAGAAACCGCCCGCAGATACGCCGCCGAAGGCCAGCTCAACAAAGCTCTTGCTAACCTGAAGGAGCGCAAGCTGACGTTTGAGTCCAAAAAGCGGAAATTAGAAGATTGCTTTGGCGAAGGAGCATGGGAAAGTTCGGTTGAAGGACTTCAGTATACCATTGTGCAGAGGGAATTGCTCGTCGAGGGGTTGCTCACTCTGCCGGATCATCCAGAGACGAAGGAGTTGTTAGAAGAGTATCGCGCCCGTGGCCGTACTTAACTATTTTTATTCCTTTTGTTTTGATCGTTGTTGTATGCGGACCATCACCAGGCTTGTTGGCTGAGGTCACGTTGTTGATTTGTCTTGTACTTGCTGATGCTATGTACTGCCTTGATAGGCTTTCTTTATATATGAGATTGATGTTTCCATGATTGGGCTCGGACTTCTTCTTCTTATTATTATCAGCACTGGCACTCAGGCACTAGGATCGGGGGAGATCTCCCAAACACACAGACACACGCATGCATTTGCATGAAGCATTTGCATGACGAGCATTTTGTTGTTTTTCCTAACCCTTCTGTGTTTAACAGGTTTTTCAGGTTTACAGGTCCCAGGCTGTTTCCGGTGGTTCCAGGATTGATCAGAGACTAATTCACCGTTATCCGACTAGAGCTAATCAGACCAGGATCATGGATCAAGTGCAAACAGATGTTCAGGAGCTCCGCGAGAGGATGGATCGCTTCATGGAACTCATGCAAGTGGTCGCCAATGGCCAGGACCAACTCAGGACTTTGGTTCAGCCTTTGATCTCCAGGGTTGATAGCAACGGCATACTCCACGGCGGGGCTGTGCCTACTCCTCCACCAGTTGATACTCCGCAGAATGGTGTCCTCGTGGCCGGGGGCAATGGCAGTGCTAATGGCAATGTGATGGCCAACATCGGACTCAATACGACGGGCGCCGGCAATGGGAGTCTGGGAGCTAATGTCAACATCGGGCTGGGCAACGGCAATGCTGGCGTCGGGAATCTGTTGGTGCCTCAACCATGGCTTGAGGATCATCAGGATGATGTGTTCTCTCAAAGAGGTGCTGAAGGGGAGCTGAATGCTGAAGCGCGGCTCAGGTTCAAAGCACTTGAGGATAAAATGAGAGATATTGAGAATCAGAATACTTTGGGTGTTGATATGTCCAAGCTGGGATTAATTGCTGATTTCAAGGTACCTCCTAAGTTCAGGGTGCCTGACTTTGAGAAGTATAAGGGCACCACTTGCCCTCGTGTCCACCTGAGATCGTATTACAGGAAGATGTCTGCCTATTCGGAGGACGAGAAGTTGCTGATGCACTTCTTCCAAGACAGCCTTTCCGGGCCATCCCTCGAGTGGTACATGGGTCTGGAGCCCACTAGTGTGCGCACATGGAAGGATCTCGCTGAAGCGTTTGTCCAACATTACCAGTACAATAGCGACTTGGCCCCGAACCGAGTCCAGTTGCAGAACCTATCGCAGAGAAATAATGAAGGATTTAAGGAGTACGCCCAACGGTGGCGTGAGTTGGCAGCCCGGGTTCAGCCGCCGATGGTTGAACGCGAGCTCGTGCAGATGTTTGTAGCTACCCTCCCAGGGGTTTACTATGAAAAGTTAGTCAGCGGTATGTCTGGGACGTTCTCAGCTCTCATTATCATGGGCGAGCACGTCGAGAATGGAATCAAGATCGGGAAGATTCAAGGTGAGTCATCCTCAGCTGGAGGAGGTGGAAAGAAACCTTATGCTGGTAAAAGGCGAGAAGGAGAAGCGAGCGCTGTGACCAACGCTCGAAGGAAGGGAAAAGGCCCTCAGCAGCAGATAGCCAGTATAAATATCCCAGCAGCTCCGCAGCAGCAGCAGCAGCAACCGAATCAACAGGGATATAGAAAGTACCAGAATCGGGCATCTTTGACAAACCGTCACTTCGAGGCGTCGCCCATGTCGTACGCGCAACTCTTGCAGACTTCGCTTCAGCTCCAGTTGGTCCAGAAGAGGACGATGGCTCCCTTGACAGGGGCACCCCTACCAGGGTACGACACAAATGCCACTTGCGACTTCCACTCAGGGGCTCGAGGCCACACAATCGAGAACTGCAAAGCCTTTAAGCACAAGGTGCAGGATTTGGTAGACGCCAAGATCATTAACTTCTCCGATAATGTGCCCAATGTTACGAAGAACCCTATGCCGAATCATAGGGGAGGCGGAGTGAACGCCATTATCGAAGAAGAGAGTGCAGATCTGTTGACTGATGTCAGAGACCTAAAGACGCTGCTTAGCTTCGTTAAAGCTAAGTTGTTGAAAAAAGGGTTCTTTCCAGGATGCGGAGAACTATGCATGGATTGTGCTACACATTCTGATGGATGCGAGCAGTTGGTAGAAGGAATCCAAAGTCTGATGGTTGAAGGGATTCTGCAGTTTAGCCGGAAGGCTGAAAGTGTATCAGGAGAGGTAGTGTTGAAGCAGGCCGATGAAGTCGCCACCATCACCATCCCTCGCCGGCCAATAACCATTTCTGCGCCCAGACCGCCTACAATCACTATTACCAAAGCTGGGCTGATACCATTCGAGAGTACTAACGCCGTTCCGTGGCATTACGGGGCTGAAGTCTATTGCAACGGACAGAAGTTGGAGCTGGAACCGTATGGGTCGACTGTGGAGAACCTTGCAGGAATCAGTGGTATTACTCGCAGTGGAAGAGTGTTTGCACCGCCAGAGGTCGCGGCAGATAAAGCGGTTAGAGCTGATGCAGCCGATAAGGGTAAAAGCAAAGTCGTCGAAGAAGTCCCGTGTGGGGTAGAGAAAAATTTGCTTGTTAAAGACGCCGAGGAGTTTATGCGATTGATCAAAAAGAGCGACTACAAGATTGTAGACCATCTCCATCAGACGCCCTCGAAGATTTCTATTCTCAACTTGTTGCTGTGTTCTGAAGCGCACCGTAACGCGCTGCTAAAGGTATTGAACGCTGCCTACGTACCGCAAGAGATATCGGTGAATCAGCTAGAAGAAGTGGTAGCCCACATTAATGCTGGCAATGGGCTAGGTTTCACAGACTTAGAGCTGACACCAAAAGGAAGGAATCACAACAGCGCCCTGCACATCTCGATCGAGTGTAGGGGCACAATCATGTCGCACGTGCTGGTGGACACGGGTTCATCACTTAATGTGCTTCCGAAGAAGGCCTTAATGAAGTTGGATACTCGTGGAGTGATCTGCACACCCAGTGATCTGGTGGTGAAAGCATTCGACGGGACTAAACGCCACGTTTTCGGGGAGGTGACCCTGCCGATCCAAGTCGGTCCGGAAACGTTCGACACGGTTTTTTATATTATGGACATCATGCCTGCCTACAGTTGCCTCTTGGGCCGGCCATGGATCCATGCTGCTGGTGCCGTGACCTCCACGTTGCATCAAAAGCTCAAATATGTTGTCGGAGGAAGCATCGTAACCGTGTGCAGCGAGGAGGACATAATGGTGAGCCATTTGTCATCCTTTAAGTATGTTGAAATGGATGGTGAAATCCATGAGACTCTTTGCCAAGCGTTCGAGGCTGTCAAAGTGAAAGAGGTAGCTCCTGTAGTCACAGAAAAGCTAGGGATGAATCTCTCCTCATTCAAAGAAGCTCGGGCCGTCGTCCAAGCTGGATCTACCCCAGGCTGGGGGCATATTTTGGAGATACCCAACAAGCAGGATAAGTTTGGGTTGGGGTATTCTCCTGAAGCTGAAGCTTCTTCCTCGTCTAGCAGTGCGTCTCGAGGTAAAGGGCCGATCCTATTTACTAGTGGCGGAGTGATTTTCGAAAGCATCAACGCGGCGTCTGAAGACAGCGGGGATAGCGATTGTGATCTCGACTCTTGGATTCAGCCAAGCAAGCCGGGCGAGGGCCTCAACAATTGGACCATCAAGGATATCATCAAGATGACAAGTGAAGAGTAATGATTTACTTTTTTCCAATCACTGTACAACCCTATGTCCTACCTGGGGCATAGCGGTTTTATTGTCAGGGCCTTGTTGGATTATGTACATGCATTTTGTTAATAAATCAAAGGCGTTTTCTTCGTATTCAAATATTGTGATCTCTGTTATTCCTGTTTTATATTTGTTTTGAAAAACAGTAAAATGGCAATGGGGTTTGTGCTAACCTGCATATTCTTGTTTTAAACTTAACCCTTGTTATTGCAGGATCCACATAACAGATGACATCGACTCTGGACCTTCTACGGCTCACTTCGACTTCAATTGCCCGATCTATCAAGCCGAAGAAGAGATTGATGAAGACGAAGACCTTCCTGAAGAGTTGGCCTGCTTGTTGAAACAAGAGGAAAAAGTTATTCTGCCTCATGAGGAGGAGATCGAAATCGTGAACCTGGGTTCTGAAGAGCTCGTCAGAAACGTCAGGGTAGGGGCTGCGCTGCAGAGTGATGTCAGGCAGAGATTGGTCGAGATGCTAAGAGAGTATAGTGACGTCTTTGCTTGGTCATACGAAGATATGCCCGGACTTGACACGGACATCGTGGTCCACCACTTGCCGTTGCGAGAAGATTGCCCTCCCGTTAAGCAGAAGCTTAGGAGGACGAGACCAGATATGGCCGTTAAGATCAAAGAAGAAGTGCAGAAACAGCTTGATGCTGGCTTCTTAGCGGTCACCACTTACCCTCCGTGGGTCGCCAACATAGTACCTGTACCGAAGAAGGACGGTAAGGTACGCATGTGCGTCGATTATCGGGATTTGAATAGGGCGAGCCCTAAAGATGATTTCTCGTTGCCTCATATCGATGTGTTGGTCGACAACACAACCCAGTTCTCCGTGTTTTCGTTCATGGATGGCTTCTCCGGTTACAACTAGATCAAGATGGCGCCGGAGGACATGGAGAAAACGATGTTTATCACTCCCTGGGGAACATTCTGCTACAAGGTAATGCCTTTCGGTCTGAAGAACGCAGGGGCCACTTACCAACGAGCAATGGTAACTTTGTTTCATGACATGATTCATCATGAGATCGAGGTCTATGTTGATGACATGATTGCGAAGTACCAAACGGAGGAAGAGCATCTGGTCAACTTATTGAAGCTTTTTGAGAGGCTTAGGAAGTTCAGGTTGAGGCTGAATCCTAACAAATGCACTTTCGGAGTGCGGTCCGGAAAGTTACTGGGGTTTATCGTTAGCGAACGAGGCATCAAGGTTGATCCTGCGAAAATAAAAGCCATTCAAGAAATGCCAGCGCCGAAAACAGAAAAAGAAGTTTGTGGTTTCTTGGGCAGAATAAACTACATTGCAAGGTTTATCTCTCAGCTCACGGCCACTTGTGAACCGATGTTCAAGCTTTTAAAGAAAGATCAGGCGATTACTTGGAATGAGGATTTCCAGAAGGCATTCGATAAGATAAAGCAGTATCTTCAAGAACCTCCAATCTTGATACCCCCAGTGGCTGGACGGCCTTTAATCATGTACTTGACAGTTCTTGAGAATAGTATGGGGTGTGTTCTCGGTCAGCACGACGAGACGGGCAAAAAGGAGCATGCCATTTACTACTTGAGTAAAAAGTTCACTGGCTGTGAATCTCGATACTCGATGCTGGAGAAGACGTGTTGTGCACTAGCCTGGGCTGCCAAACGTCTACGACAGTACATGCTCAATCACACCACTATGCTAATTTCGAAGATGGATCCGATCAAGTACGTCTTCGAGAAGCAGGCTCTTTCGGGAAGGATTGCCAGATGGAAAATGGTGTTAACAGAATATGATATTCAGTACGTGTCCCAGAAGGCCATCAAGGGAAGCGTATTATCTGATTACCTTGTCGAACATCCGATCGAGGATTACCAGCCGATGAAATTTGAATTCCCTGACGAGGATATTATGTTTCTCAAAGCGAAGGATTGCGATGAGCCGTTGCCCGACGAGGGACCAGATAGGAAATCCCAGTGGAAATTGATATTCGATGGGGCGGTTAATTCCTATGGAAGTGGCATCGGGGCTATCATCACGACTCCCCACGGATCCCACATCCCGTTTACTGCGAGACTGACGTTTCTAGTCACCAATAATGAGGCGGAGTACGAAACATGCATCATGGGTCTAGAAGAGGCAATTGATTTGAGAATCAAGAACCTAGACGTATATGGTGACTCAGCGCTTGTGATCAACCAAATTAAAGGGGAGTGGGAGACTCGTCAATCGAATTTGGTGCCGTACATGAACTATGCCAGAAGGCTACTTCCGTTCTTTGATCGAGTGGAACTCCATCATGTGCCCAGGGCCGAAAATCAGATGGCTGATGCCTTAGCCACGTTGGCTTCGATGTATAAAGTCAATTTTTGGAATGAGGCTCCAAGAATTGTACTATCTCGTCTTGATAGACCGGCATTTGCCTTTGCAATCGAGGAAGCCGCCGACGGCAAGCCATGGTTCCATGACATCCAGACTTTCCTTATGACTAAGGAGTATCCTGCGGGTGCGTCAACCCAGGATAAGAAGACTCTGAGGAGGTTGTCTGGAAACTTTTACCTCAATCCTGATGGAGTGTTGTATAAGAGAAACCACGATCTCGTGCTACTCAGATGTGTAGATGAGAAAGAGGCGAGTATGCTCATGGAAGAAGTCCATGAGGGCACATTTGGTACGCACGCCGGCGGGCACGCTATGACAAGGAAGATCCTGAGAGCAGGATACTACTGGCTGACGATGGAGTCGGATTGCTTTAGATTCGCGAAGAGATGTCATAAATTCCAGATTTATGCTGATAAAGTTCATGTGCCGCCGTGCCCATTGAATGTCATGTCCTCCCCGTGGCCGTTCTCCATGTGGGGCATCGACATAATAGGCAAGATCGAGCCCACCGCATCTAACGGTCATCGCTTCATTCTAGTAGCTATCGACTACTTCACCAAGTGGGTGGAGGCAGCCTCGTATGCTAATGTGACCAAGCAGGTAGTGGCTAAATTCATAAAGAGGGACATCATCTGTCGTTACGGAATTCCCGAGCGGATCATTACTGATAATGGTTCGAATCTGAATAACAAGATGATGAAGGAGTTGTGCCAGAGTTTCAAGATCGAGCACCACAACTCATCTCCTTACCGGCCGAAGATGAATGGCGCCGTTGAAGCGGCCAACAAGAACATAAAGAAGATTGTTCAGAAGATGGTTGTGACCTACAAAGATTGGCACGAGATGCTGCCATTTGCACTGCACGATTATCGTACGACGGTACGTACGTCAACCGGGGCAACTCCTTTCTCCTTGGTGTACGGTATGGAAGCTGTCCTACCGTTAGAAGTGGAGATCCCTTCTTTGCGAGTTTTGGTTGATGTGAAACTCGACGAGGCAGAATGGATTACGAACCGACTGAACCAACTCAGCCTGATGGACGAGAAGAGGTTAGCGTCGATTGCGTTTGGTCGTCTGTACCAAAGTCGGATGAAGAAAGCTTATGATAAGAAGGTGTGTCCTAGAAGCTTTCAGACGGGTGATCTCGTCCTGAAGAAGATTCTTCCTCCACACTCCGATCACCGGGGCAAGTGGACTCCGAATTACGAAGGTCCGTACGTCGTCAGCAAGGTCTTCTCGGGAGGAGCTTTGTTGTTATCCACGATGGATGGTGAAGATTTTGCATCCCCGGTGAACGCGGACGCAGTTAAAAAATACTTTGCTTAAAAGTGACCCGCTGGACAAAAAAAAGAGAGTCCAGGCAAAAAAGGGGCATCCCGGCGAACCAAAAACAGAATAAAAGGTTCGGGCAAAAATTAGGGATATAAATTGAAAAAATGTACACCCGCGAAGTCGAAAACCTACACTGGGCGGCTTCGGCAAAAAAGGGTATCCCGGTGAACTGAAAACCCGCAAAGGGCGATTCACGCAAAAGTTAGGGATTTGAAAAAGCAAATGACTGCGTTCCGCGTGTGGACTTTCTTTGTTTAGTGGTTTGGAGGACCTGAGGGCCGTTTATCTGAATCAATCTCTTCCGAAGCTGAAGCGTCGGAGAAGTATCGAAGTCGAGTGGGTCATAGAGGGATCAACTCATGGTGTTCGTCTACGCCTCGTTGCCGACATTTGTATATACTGATGTATATTTATGTTTTATTTTTGCGCGGCTTCCTCATTCCAGGAGCTTGCCTCTGTTGTAAAGCATTTTTACCCATTCAGGGGTTCGTTATCAATAAAATGCATATTATTCAGCAATTCTGTTTGTCTGTTTAGCATTTATCTGTTTTGTTTGCGAAAAAGAACGCTGATGTTTTTGATAAAATGCGCATACATAAACTCACTGGCCTCGGCCACCGATTTTTGAAACAATTAATTACTTGAATATTGTCACGAGATAATAACCTCGATAGGCCCCTTTGAGAAGGGTATCTAGTCTGTTTGTTTGTGTTGTTACAGGTGTAGCATGTTCCAGACAGAGCGCCGTGCGCATCCCGAAGCAGGATGATTCCTCCTTCTCCAGCAGAGTTCAGTAGCCTCTCTCTGCAGAGTCTGAACGCGAGATAATGAGCATTGATATATCTCCCCAGGAAGAGATGATTCTCTCCCCAATCAGATGTATCCTAAAGGAACGTCACCTCCTCAGCTGAGTCGGGCGCCGAAGCGCGTGTTCATCCCCCAGCACCGGGTCACAAGTGCAGATTTAGTAGGAAACTATTCGTACGCCGAAGTATGCAGCAACTGATAGTCCAGACTGAAGTCTCCAGCGGAATTGAAATTCCCCACCAGAGTCGTACTCTCCCCCGAAGTCGGATGATTCCTTCTTCCCCAGCGGAATTGAGATTCCCCCGCAGAGTCGTACTCTCTCCAGCGAAGCAGAATGATTTCTCCTTCCTCAGCCGAGTTTGCAGATCCCCAAGAGAGCCGAATCCTCGGAAGCTGCTCAAGCCATGATTGGTTTTCCCCAGTAGAGTGTTGAACAGCTGAAGTTGTTTCCCCACAAAGTCCTACCTCCGGAGAAGTAGCCATGAAGGCCACGCAGCTTATTCCCGCGATTGACATCACTTTCCCTCAGCAGGTCCTGGTTCTCGTAGAGCTTCATTCCCCTGCAGCAATCAACTGAAGTTGTTTCCCCCACAGCAGTCAACTGAAGTTGTGTCCCCTGCGGAGTCCAATTGAGATTGGCGTGACCCTGTTCTCCTCAGTAGGATGACTCCTCTATCTGAGTAGTTCGTTCTCCTTGACAGGAGGATTCTCCCTTCAGTATTTATTTTGCTGACGGGATCGCATCATATTGCATGATTGCATAGCATTTATCATAAACGCATAGCATTTCCACCGCGTGGAGCATTGCGCCATTGCCGAAGCATATGCATAATAAACATGATCCAGGTTGCTACCGTTCTTGTTTTGCAGGTGTTCCGCCGCAGAATCGATTGCTCAGGATGATTCCTGACATTCTCCCCAACGAATTCGCTTGCTCAAGATGATTCTTGAGATCCCCAGCGAAGCCTTCGATTCAAGATGATTCTTGAATTCCTCAGCAGGGCCGTTTGCTTAAGATGATTCTTAAGACCCCAGTGCAGTCTCCAGAATTGGTTGCTCAAGTTGATACTTAGAGTTCCCAGTAAAGGTTTCCCGGGATGATTCCTGAAATCCCCAACAGAGTGTTCGCTCAGGATGATTCCCGAAGTCTCCAGAATGGTCATCGGTTCAAGATGATTCTTGAAGGTCCCCGGCGGAGTTATTTGTCCAAGATGATTCTTGAAGTCCTCAGCAGAGTTAATTTATCCAGAATGATTTCTGGACCCTCGGAGCGGAGTTACTTGATAGTTCTCCAGATTCCCCAGCGGCGAAGCATCCTCCCCAGCAGGTTTTCTAACGGCGAAGTTGAAATCTCCCTTGAAGACTCCATGATTGAAGTCTAACCGTGTTAATAAAGCAGTTCTCTCAGCTGATGCGGAGTGCCTGATGGCAGAGGTTTAGATATTCCCAGTTGGCTCATGATTGACCAAGAATTCTATTCCCGACTTGCTAATGAAGTCCGGCTGATGCCCGACGAGGTCTTTGGAATGCCTGATGGCATGATCAACCTGATGGTTGAAGTCCGACTGATGCCCGACAGTGTTCTTTGAATGCCTGATGGCATGATCGACTATGTAATACCGGTTACTGTGTGACCAATTCCCCAATGGAGTTTCTTCACCCTGACGGTGAGGTCAGACGATGTTGAGAGTTGACGGCGAAGTCAGATTATGTTGAGTACTTGACGGCGATGTCAGTTGATTTAGTTTTCCAGCGGCGATGTTGGGTGTTTTTTTGTCCGACGGCGATGTCAGATTCTTTAGTTCTCCAGCGGCGGGGTTGGATGTTTGCTTGACGGCGATGTCAGATTCTTTGTTGCTCCAGCGGCGATGTTGGATGTTCGTCTCTGGCGGCGATGTCAGTTGATTTAGTTTTCCAGCGGCGATGTTGGGTGTTTTAGTTGGTCGACGGCGATGTCAGATTCTTTAGTTCTCCAGCGGTGATGTTGGATGTTTTGGTTCTGGCGGCGATGTCAGGTGATTTAGTTTTCCAGCGGCGATGTTGAGTGTAATGGTTGTCCGACGGCGATGTCAGACGCTTTATTTTCATGAATGCCTGACAGTGAGGTCCGGTGTCTGATGACAATGATAGAGGAATTTACTGTGGATGACTGACGACAAGGTTCAGATCAGTACGTCTCCAGCTAGTTGTCGTGCAGCTATTGTTTCAGTGTTCGAAGATTTGTTCCCGCCAGAGTACCGTGTGCTCGTGCAGTTGGCAAATTTCCGGGTTTATCGGTATTCAACCGTCTCACACCTTGATTGGCTGAGAGTCGTTCGCTCCTCACCCAGTCAGGTTCAAGCCGTTTGAATAGGGGCAGCTGTTGCACCCCAAAATTTGACCAACATTTATTTACCCATCAAGAGTTGTATGAGACTTTGAAGCTAGCCAAGAAATTTGTTCAAGTGATCAAGGATTGATATCTTTGTCAGAGAACTCAAGAGATCCCCAGAGAGATTGGTTGAAACCAAGGTTGTGTGTCCCATAACTTGAGAGTTGTGGGAGCTCCTCAGATGATTCTGAGACTATGAGGATGGACTTTAAGCTTTGATAAAGCTTGTGAGATGTCTTGAAAGCCATCATGAAGCCTAGAGAGGTCATTATACAAGAATTCAGAAGATTCAGCCATGAGTGGTGGAATTAGGGTTTGACTGGGTCAACCCTAGGTCAACTGATGATTTGGAGAGGGTTGAGACCTAATCCAAGAGCCATGTGATCATGGAATGATGCATTGAGATGCTATAAGAATGATTCCTAGACCAACTCATCATGATTGAGGAGTTTGAGAAGTTTTAAGCTAGGGTTTCTAAGGCTCGACTGTGTAAAATCCCCTAATTTGATCCCTATCTTCAAGGAAGTTTTAGCTCAAGATGTGATTGTCATCTCATCTTCCCCACAACATGAATGTTGTAAAGCTTGTTCTTAGATTTAATTTGAGTACTAGAAGTCCTTGATAGGATTTGTAGAGCTCAAGTTATGGCTTTGACAAATTACAGGTCATCTGAGGTATGTGAATCTGGGTCCTTGAAAGTCACCCAACTTGCATCCAACGTTTTCCCTAGTAGGATGATTCCTATGGATTCTTGGTCAACATGAATGTTCTAGAGCATCTTCTTAGCTTTCTAGAGAGTACTAGAAGTACTTGATAGGATTTTTAGAATTCAACTTATGGCTTTGACAACTCAAGGGCATTTTGGTCATTTGGAGGTTATAGGTCATTTCAAGCATAAGGCCATATCTCCTATTTCCAAGCTTCAAATGGAAAAATCTTCAACATCAAACTTTCTTAGAATGATGTTTTAAGGCTAGTAGGGAGGTCATGAGATGTTGAAAAGGCTTGTATCAAAAAGTGATGAAAATGGCCTAAAATGGAGGCATAAGTTAATCAAGGTGAAATTGAAAATTGGAAATCACAAGCTATAAATCCAAACCATGTCATATAATAGGTAATTTTGACTCCAAATGACATTCTAAGAACAATGGTTCAGCCACATTTTTGATTTGGGGCTTGGATCATAGGGCTGCTTTGGAAAAGGCTTACTTGCATCTTGAGGTACCAAAGCAAAACTCAAAAGAACTCAATGTACAAGTTGGTTATGCATTGTAACTCATCATAAATCTCATATGGGGAGAATTTCAAGTCAGTTACAAAGGTTACAAGGGCTATGGCATGAGATAGCACATGAGGATAATTGAAATCAAAATGTCATGACATGAAAAGTTCAATTTCTGATTGGAAGATCCTAGAGGGTTCTAGATGATTCTAAACCACTCTATATAACATATGTATCTTACTCAAATGCAAGGTTGGTGAGAATTGGTGCAGAGAAGAGAGAGTGAGATCAAGAATCTTCCATTGCAAGTCAAGTTCCAATTCTTCATTCTTCTTCATTTCCATTCATTCTTTCCATTCAAACACATTCCATACATCATAGTGAAGTTGTGCAGATTGAATTGAGATCAAATCCATGGAGAATTGAAGAGTTGGTGATTGAAATTTCAAGGTGGCAATTCAAAATCGGTTTCCAAGAATCAAGCTGTTTCAACCATTATTTTTGCATACAGAAGCTAGAATACTACTTAGTGAAGGAATTGGGAAAGATTGAAGGCCTGAATTGAAGGATTTCTCCATCTGTTCACTCGATTTTACCAGGGTTGTAACTTTCTCTCTACACTCTAATTTAAGTAGAATTAGATAGAATTAATAGGTTAGAATGGTTAAGGATCATTAGGAGATCATTTCTGGAAAGTTTGAAGAGAATTGGTGATGGTTTTGTTGTTGACAAGATTTCTGTTTGGACCAAGAACTCCTTGAATCTTGAGTAATAATCTTAGTTCTTTAGTGGAGGTTGATCAGTGATAGGAGGTGAGCATTTTAGTGTAAGCAATTTAAAGAATGGTGAGTTTTGATTTCTGAGCAAATCTTGAGGATTGATTCGTGTTTTAAGTTAGATGATGATTCAGTGATTGTGAGTGACATGGTTGGATTCAGTGTGGAATTTGGAGCATGTTAGGGTTTTACATTTTGGATTTTGATGAAAGATTGAGGAGATTCGAATTGGGGAAGGGTGAGGTTTGAAGCTCTGTTTCAATGGAGGTCTCCCTCCAGAATTTTGAAATTGGAGAAGATGATGTTGTGGCCCTAGGATCAGAGGAGACCTTTGACTGAAATCTTAATCTAACGGCCATCCACACATTTCAGTTTGTGAAGAGGTTGGAACAAGGCAAAACGCAGCGTATCACTTAAGTCCTGGCTTGGGCTTAAGTGATCTTTTGATACCAACACCCCCTTCGTGAGGCCCAATCAATTTTAAACTGAAAATCATTGCTATTCTCACCATTTATTTTTCATTTTCTCTATGTTTTTCTAATTGTTTTTTTTTCTGATTAATGAATGGGCCTGGCGCTTATGCTATTTCTACCCCCCATTCTGGGCCCATGCGTAAATTGAACTGCATATGTTTACTTCCTGCACCACATCCCTCCATATTTCATTTTTATTTTTCTCCATTTTATTTCAAACTTTGGAAAATCATATTAAATGGAAAAATAATGATTTTTAAGTGGGAATTTTTGCTCCCATTTCATATTCATGTCTAGAATATTATCAAATAAAAATATTTTCCTTTCATGCATTTTTGATATTTTTTGTATATTTTCTACTTTTAATTGCTTTTTAATTCTTTTATGGTGATCTATGAATTTGTAGAATTTGGTTTAGGTAGTTCCCTTAACATTTTTAGGCCATTCTTTTTAGGATAATTAGATATAAGCTTTAGCTTCCACCTGGATTTATTCCATAATTTTGTGATTAATTTTAGGATAGTTTTGATTAGATGACATTAGGTTGTGTAGAATTAGGTTAAACTTCAACATAGGTCCATAATAACACTAGAATTTTGGGTTTTTAGGACAAGTTAGACTATGGGACATATAAGGGTATTAAGGGTAGGTATGTAGGATCCCTTAGAAATTATATTAGGATTTAATATAGTAGTATAATATTTTTAGATGATTTTTGTAGTTGATGATTGTTTGTGTTGCCCTTGTGGGCTTGTATTGTTGTTTGCTTTGCTTTGTGGGCTTGGAGAGCTTGACCTTGTTCTAAGGAGCATTGAGGAGCATAGTAGAAGACTTGAAGATGGATTGAGGAGCTTGAGAGCTTGATCTTATTTCTTTTTTGTTGTTTTTAGGGTTAGGGATTAGGAAGAGTTTAGGCTTAGATAACTTCTTTCTTAAACATGGATGGTGTCTTTCACCTCCATTCCTCCCTATGATTCAAAGTCCTTCCATGGTATACACCTCTCTCCTTTGGAGGGATAAGTGATTGTACCTAGGGAGTAGAACTTTTGAGGGAACCATTCCTTTGATGTTGAACCCTTATAGGTCACCTTTGGTGGTCAATAAGCAGTTCAATGTCCCAGCTTATCCAGTAAGTGATTTCCTCTGGTTTGATTATCTTGAGAGATGTTGAGCTTGAATGTGAAGATGAAGACTCCAATGAAGAGTGTAGAAGAGGATGAATCCTTGAGCATTGCCATTCCAGCTGAAGTTTGCAAGAAGAGAGACCAAGTTGAGACTGGTAGAGCAAAGAGAGCTTGAAGACTAAGTTGATACTTAGGAGGAGGATTCAATTGAGATTGATTCTGAAGAGCTGAAGCTTAAAGGAGAAGATAAGTTGAAACTTATGTTGAAGGGTTGAAACCTGGAAAAGAAAATTGATATTTGTCAAGAGTGATTAAAGTCTGAAGATTGAGTTACTGTTGGAAGAGCTGAAGCTTAAGGTTGAGAGAGGAGTTGGTCTGCTTTCTTTTATGTTTTTCTTTGTTGTATTGATGTGTTTTGTTTGACTTGCTTGATGCATTAGAATAAGTTCATATCTAGAATAGGTAGAATCTAGGGGCATGATTGCACTAGAGGTTGAGTTACTCCCTCTGCTTGTATTGTTATTGTGTGGCTTTGCTTGCGGGTATTCGGTAGAGCCCAACTCCCTTGCCCATGTGGTTTGTTTGTTTGATGGCATTTTATTTCATTTTATCTGTATGATTGCAATTTATTGTATTTTGCTTGATAGCATGTCTTATATTTCAGTATGATTACTGTTATTCATTCTGGCTTGAGGTTGAGATGAGCTTGTGGAGGCTGAAGCCCCACACACATTTCCTCCCTCACTTGCATTGCATACATGTTACAATTAAACTGATGCTTTATCTGTTTCTGTTTATCATTGACATGATCCCCTTAGGACTCTCATTTCCTTTGATAAGGAATTGACGATAGAACTTTAGGTTGAAACCTATGCATGACAACTTCTAGGAGTTCCCTGTTCAAACCTCAACCATAGGATGAATCCATGGCATGACAACAGTAGGACTTGATAGTCTCCCTCCTAGTTGAGCCTGTTCTCTTCTCATCTCAAAACAGTTTAAGATACAGTAATCATGAATGATTTCTTTCGTACGTTACGAGCCTTAAGCTATCTGAGAAAGGATTATGGGAGAGTTTCTTTTCCACAGTCTGGATGTTTAGTATGGTACCCTTTGGGTGACATGCGACGCATTCACTCTCAGGTCATAGTCTCTAGTGCGATTGAAATCGCAAACACAATAAAAAACACTTCTTTCGTAAAAGACAGGAAATAAACCGTAGTTTCCCGAACTACGTGAGCTCTGATCTCTCATGCCTGTTGAGAGTACGTAGGCACAAGATGGCGATGTCTTGGCGAGCTACCTTCCCCCATAACCCGTCGTAGGCCGAACTACGTTGACTCTGATTTCTCATTCTCTGATGAGAATACGTAGGCATAAAGTGCGACGCTTTGCCAAGTCATTTTCTTTTTTGTTTAAGCCAGCCTTGATAGGTAGATAGATAAAACCAACCCGTCCAAGTAAACACAACAAGCGTGGATCCCGTCGAGTACGACGGACGTGAGGGGTGCTAATACCTTCCCCTTGCGTAACCGACTCCCGAATCCAGACAATGGTTGCGACGACCTTGTCTTACCCTTTTTCGTCAGGTTTTTCCGATCGTTTCCTTTCCTGCTCTGAGGGATAAATAACGAAAGGTGGCGACTCTTCTGTCATGCCGGCACCTTGTTTTCGCGCAAGCGACACCCCTAAAGGGTTTGAGGAGTTCTTTGACTGTGGTCAAAGTTCCTACGAGTTTAGGGTAGTTGTTTTGATTAGGTTTAGGAGAAAAGATGTGTCTTCATTTTAAGGGAGATTTAACCGCCACAAGTTGTAGGAAAATAGTCTTTGCATCGTCTTAAGAAAAGGACTTACGTACTCGGATAGGGATCAACGAGGTACACCTTTATCTCTCTTAAGGCAAAGTCCCTACGGCTTGATTGTATTGTTGTGGGGTGGAGATTCTATCTCGCTTAAGATTATTAACATCTTTCTCTATTGTTTGAATGTTTGAATAAAGTTGTATTGAGTTGTTGAATGTTTGAATTGTATTGTGTTTAATTGTTGATTGTCTAAGTTGTAAGAGAGAAGACAAGGTCCCTCCTATGGGGTAGGATCTATCTTAAGCGATCAACTTGAATGGGATCAAGGATCGTGTGGGGAGAATGATGCAAACGTGAATGCATACGCACGATTGTTGGGATCATGCGCAGATTCTTCCTTTGGACGGAATGCGATGCGATAAAATAAATGCAATAATGTAAATGCGGAAATATAAAGGGAAAATAAATAAACATACACATACGCATGAAAGCGCTGAAGTGTGTGAGAGTGAATGTGTCGTGAATGTGGGTGTGCACGATTGAATTGTGTTTACGCTGTTGATCAATTTTAAGTTGATTGATTTTAAGCGAGAAGTTGATTTTAACTAGGTTTATTTTAAGATGAGATTAAATATAAATTAAAGTCTAAAGTCAAATAATTATTAAAAGATTGACTGATTTATTTTAATTTAAATAAAATAGTCGAATAGAATTAGAAAAAAAAATAAAAACCTAAGGAACTAAATGATTAAATAAAATTGATTATTAAAGGTTAATAATTATTATTATTTTTCAAAAGATTAATTAAGTGTAATAATAAGTTGTTTAATTATTAATAAAGAAGTTGATTAATTGTATTAACAAAAAAACTATTAGTATGAATTATAAAGCTGATTTATTTAATAAGGATTATTAGTTATATTTTTTAAAAAGATTGGTTAACTGATTAATTAAAAGGGTTGAGTGTTGATTAAAATTACTAGTTAATGAATATAACTGATTAAATAAACAAAATAAAAAGTAGATTAGAAGTAGATTAGAGGTTAATATGGGTTAACGGTGATTAGAGTGAGTGTGGTATAGTGAGTGTGTGCATTACTATCACAAAGTACACGAACGGAACAAAAAGGGGGGTAATGAGAGGCGACGGAACCCTAAGCCCCTTCGTTCCCAAATTGGATTTCCGGTACCCTCATCTTCCTCCTTCCAAACGCGATTGGTTTCCCCCCTTTATCACCTTTCTCCATATTTCGAACCTGAAACAAAACCAGAAGCATCAATAGTTTAAGAGCATAGGAGAGAATAGGGCGTTACCGAAGGTCGTGGGTAGCGGCGGCGTCTGAGATGACGGAGTGGATTCGCGGCGGCCGGAAGTGATGAGAACGGGTGTTTCGTCTTGTTGAACTCGCGGCGGCGTGCGGTGGCTTCGTCAACCGGAGAGATAAGTATTCTCCTTTTTCAATCTGTTAGGTTTAAACGAATACGGGTTTTGGTGGTGATTTTCGGTTTCTTACGATAATTTTCCGAATGCCCTTCTCTTTCTCTTTAGCCTCCTTTTATAGGTCTCAGAATGAAAATGTCTTGATTGAATGTGATTGCTGCTCTTGAATGTTGATTGGATTTTCCAATTTGGGACAAATCATATTTGAAAATACTCCTTATTCGTCTGATTGTAATAATATGTGTTAAATGAAAATTCCAATCTTGTGATATCTTGTATCAATCTGATTAATGCCTTGTCTGTCCAGATTCAATGTCTTGAGGATTTGGATTATATTTCTTCTAACGGTATATTCTCCCGGTAATTGCTAACTTGGATTTGGTATCTGACAGGTGTGGATAGTGATGGTTTTGGGCCAGAGGAGATTAAAAGCCCAGAGCAAGTTCTGATAGCTGTGGTGTGAAGAGATATGGTGAGTCCAAAGTTTCATCTGCTCTTTGATGAAAGTTCACACAAAAATGCTGGTAGTGACAATGAATGTTATCTCGTGGATAAAAACTGAGTGCAGGGTATGTTATCCTATGGATTGTGGGCATTGGCAGCTGCAACATGACATGAGTGAAGAGGAGCAAGGTTGTTGTTTTCTCTTTCCACTTCAATCTCCATTCTTGTTTTCAGGTCGAATTGATACATATCTAACACTGTTTCTTTTTCATGTACTTGGTGATGGCGCTTGGGGAACTGGAGTAAGGTATTGCACAAGTTACCTCCCTCATCCTTGATATCTTCGTCTGTATTAACCATAACAGGGTGTCTTTGCAGGCTTCAAAGTTCTCTATGACACGCAACATTCGCACCAACCCAACATTAGTGATATCCCTGCATAAAATTTGAATACCTGATAATGTATCCATGGGAGCATCCAATGATGTAGGTATATCATCAATCTCTGTAACACTTCCAACTGATCATTTGCTTGAAATTTCATTCTTATTCTAACACAACCACTTCAATCAGTGTTTCACGACAGATAGAGTGCCAAACGTCTCTTAGGAGTGTCATCCATATGAGGGTTACTTTAGCCTCAAGTTCTTGAACATTGCTGCTACCAATATTTTGAACAACAATGCTACAATCTTGCCTCCAATGAGGGTATTGCCTAGGAAATTTCACACGCATCCAAGTTTTTATAGGTATCCTAATCCCTTTCTAGCGTCTTGTGGGAGTTGATTAACAAATAACATTGACATCATATTGCTGCAGCCTATTCACACAGTTCTGTTATTGTCTCGCATGTGTTAGCTTCATTTAGCAATTGCAGTTAGCACTTCAGGTTTTAACCTCTTGACACAGGGTGGTGTATTGCAATGGTGGTAATAGTGTTTGCAGTCTGAGGAGAAAATATGAGGGATAAGACAAAGGCATATCTTCCACGAAAGACTTCCAAATGAAACAATTAGCTTCGTATGACCTCCAGCTGATAGGTAACTTTTATCTCAACTTCTATCATAGTCAAAAGAATTTCCATGAGGTTCACTCTGGCTCTGACTCAAGTTACGTCAATCCTGCCACGTAATCTTTGGGATGTTTGGTTGTATTCTCACAAACCTCAGATCCTCTGTGTCTGCTCTTATCTTGCAGGTCTGGCACTGGTTGTTTTTCTGCAGAAAGATGAACTACCCAGTTCTCTACTAATGACAATAGTTTTATTGCAGCGGGTGTGATTGGTGTGATGCTGCTGGCGTGAGGCTATTGCTTTTGATTACAGTTACTGATGTGCCCAGGTATTTTCTATGTTGGATTCTGAACATTGGTCGATGATTGTTGCCTTCATTCGTTGATTGAGAGGTAGAGGCATGGGGTGAATTTGTTCAGGATGCATTGTTGCTAGGGTAACTCGCCTTTTAGTCTGAAGCTGATGAGTTGGTGGTTTTGCAGCAATAGAGGCCCTTCTGATCATGCTTCTTAGCAGGCTGCGTAATCTGTTATTAAGTTGCAGTACTCTAACAGGACCAATGTTTAATTATGATCAGGTGGAAGTATAATATCCAATGTCTGGTATCTTAACGGGTCAAAGCGTTAGCGCCTTTTTGAGAGCTTCGTGTGATTTGTAACTAGTTCACGGTTGATGCTCATGCCAAGCCATTCACAGGCGGTTGTTGCTGCATATTCGCTTTGTAGGTGACGTCCTTTTGTTCAGGGTCTTTGACATGAAATCATAGAGCGTGGATTCTGGAAAGCCATTTTGTTGTTGTAAGTCTAGTTTTATTCTCATTATCACTTCTCGTCTTCTTTTCGGAAGTTGTCGATTATTATGAAGAATGTGATTTTTGAGTTTGCTTGTAAAAACCATCGTGAATGTGAGTTGTTGGTGCTAAAAATTTCCTCGAAACTGATGTGATTTTACCATGCTCCCCTCTCGGTTAGAAAACTGCTCAAAAGGTAACTTCCAAAATGCTCCACACGGTTTCGGTTTAAGTTTGATTTGGTGTGGGCACTAATCTTGTTTTAGTGTTTATCACTTGTAGCAGCTTTGGAACTTAATCAGGATGTTCCTCTCAAATTTATCTGGGCAACTTCCGTAACGGTTTCGCCTCTAGGCAGCAATCTGGTTATTGTCGGATATATTTAATTATGGCGATGTTGCGTCTCTTTACCATCCCTTTTGCATTGTACTTGAATTTAATAATTGAACTTTTGCGTTTAGATTCTGCTATGGTGAGAAACTAAATGCTCCAGTCTTCATAATATTGCAGATAAAGGTGGAGGTAGGCTCAAAAACCCTCCGACATAACCGTGTGGCAGGCATACATACGGGCTGCTATGACATTTTCTTGCTCTATGCTTGGGTATGTTGGGGTGCTTCTCTCTCACTCTTCCGTTTTCGTATCGTTGTTGTGCTCATTGGTGATGTTGTGACCTCCATCGGGATAAGCTTGCTGACTTGATTCTCAACACATTACCATCTTATTTTCTGAGAAACATAACTGCTTGTATTTGACAGGGTGAGGAGAGTACACCGAACAAATGACTTGTGTTCTCGTCGAGCATTCGAAGTATGCAGGGGTGATACCCCTGTTTAAGAAGCAAGCACACACCACTGTTGTTGAAGTCACGCAACACGTGACCATGGTCTCTTGGAGCTGTTTGACACCGGCGGTGACAGGCTAATCTCGGCATCACCAAAGAAATGTGTTCCTATTACAATACACCCTGTACGATTCATGACGAATTCTTTTGATCCTCTTCCTTCTAATAATGAAATGTTGTGTTTTAACATGAACTGCGTTGTAGGAGAAGGTGGCAGTTTCTTATGCGTGAGCAGACATGGTTGGATGTCTCAAAACGCTTAGATGACAAAAGTGCAAAGCTACAAAATCCAATATTGCTTGTATTTTACGAATTGGTGACTTGCTATAGTGGTTGGTTCTGAGCTGTGTAAAGCTGATAAGGTAGCTTGTAACTGATAGGATCATGTAACAAAAGTTTGAAACCAATGCTAATGTGAAGAAGTGTGAACTTCACTCTGGTTTGCTGCAACGACTGTATTGTGCAAGAAAATGAAGGATCATGTACCTTTTGAATTTGTTGAAAAAAAGTAACTATGTCAATTTATCCTTCAGCTTGTTTCAAAACGTGCTTTTGGTGTGCATTCTAAATTGCAAATAGAGTTTTTTTTTCACTTAGAAATGGAATCATGATTTTGCAAAGGGAAACACCATTGATCCTTCATCTCTATGCGGCTAAGCCTTTTCAAAGGATTTTGATGACATACTTGTGTGTTTTCTGATTCGTATTCAAGTTGATGAAACCTGTAATTTGAATATTTCCAAACTCACATAACTTGTCTTGATCACGACTCTGTATTCTATGTCATAACTTTGATTCCGAGGATCCTTAATAATCAAAGGTCATGGCCATTAGAACCCAAAATCCTCTTGTGACTTTAAAGAGATGTAAGCAAAGATTCATCTACGATGTCTTCAAATTAGGGTCCATTAGTTATACCTTGGAGTATCCAATTGTGGGAATTAACGCCATCTTTGCTTGGATTTTACTGCATCTGCGCGAATTGGTTAGCCATAATAATCATGTACACGCGAGTATGAAGATACCAATTAGAAGAAACAACAGAGGGATGCGGGATCTTAAGGTCAAAAATTAGGGTGCAACAGATGCCCCTATTTAAGTTACTTCTATCCGGAGATATGGGGATTGAAATCTCCGTCTCAACGAGATAGGAGGGACTTAAATATAAACATTGCACGAATTTTTGGCCCTAAGAAGCCACTGAATGCAAATGATATGAAAATGAAAGACAGACGATTCCTGCGAAGAAACGACGTCACAGGAGAAAACCAGGCACACCACACGGGAAGAACAAGCTCAACAAAGCGAGACTCCACGGGGGAAAGATTGACAATCACAAAGTGTCTGTAAATATGTTGTGAAGAACTTGGTGAGAAAACCACTGTATATGTCAAATGTAATCGATTCAAGACATTAATTGGAGAAGTCTATTATCGAAACTTGTAACTGTAATTGTTAAAATCTGTGAGGAATCTACTGCCGAGATTCTGTGTTGAAATCTGTTGGAGAAATACTTCTGACGAAGTCTTCTGGAAGTCTACTGCCGAGATTAACCAGGAACTACCTACTGCCGAGGTCTTCTGGGAATCTACTGCCGAGATTAACCAGGAAACTACCTACTGCCGAGGTCTTCTGGGAATCTACTGTCGAGATTAACCAGGAACTACCTACTGCCGAGGTCTTCTGGGAATCTACTGCCGAGATTAACCAGGAACTACCTACTGCCGAGGTCTTCTGGGAATCTACTGCCGAGATTAACCAAGAACTACCTACTGCCGAGGTCTTCTAGGAATCTAATGTCGAGATTAACCAGGAACTACCTACTGCCGAGGTCTTCTGGGAATCTACTGTCGAGATTAACCAGGAAATGAAATATGTTCGAATGATTGTCGTTGTAGACTGTAGTTTGCCATTCGTTGTAGAACTCGTAGATGTTGTTCGTTGTAGAACTTGTAGATGTTGTTGTTGACTGTAATTGAACTTCTTGGCTGTGAGCCATAATGTATTGTAAATTGTAGAATTTTGTAGATTGTAAATGTTGTTGATGTAGTTGTAAATGTAGATGTAGTTCTTCAACGGGGATCTTCGGAAGAGATGTGAGCCGGTTGAATTGTAATGTATGCCTTCTCAAATAAAGAGAGGCTATTGTGATAAACTTCTTCGACTTCTTCGGAGAAATGTCACTTGACGGAAGTAAACTTGTGTGATGAACTCGCTGGGGAATAAATTCCTGGGGAGTACCTTTGTTGTTGTAAAAAAAATGTGAATTCTCAAATGAAGAGAAATGTCTATAACTGTCTTCTCTGATGAATTAATAATGTTGAGGGACCCACTGAGGGTAAATGAACCGTCTTGTGAAAACGTCGTTTGTCGTTTTGAATAAGATCTTGATCAAAACGAGTTGCTCAAACAAAGAGATTGTTTATAGTCCGAATGTAGATGTTCGAGAAAATCCTGTGATGCTATTGTCGAAGAAATGTCTGTCTTCATGAATATTCTTCTTGGGGAATAAAGTGCAAAATAAATTCACACTTAATCCACGTTCAAAGGTTGGAGATGTCCACGATGTGATTGCCAAAAACCGAAGTTCGATTCGGGAAGTAGCCGAAAAGAAACTGTCAAGCAAGACTCGACCATCGAGGTATGAACTCAAATGGAATTGTACTAAAATAACCATCTTCCATGAGGGTTGAACTTCATGGGGGAAAAGAAACATTGTGCTCTTTTTGCCTAGAGTAAACGAATCTATTTGGAAGGATAAGACACACCCAAACACCTAGGGATAACTACAGCCAAAGCGATAGAATAAAACAAACACAAAGAATGCAAAAAATGCACATGCCATGCTGTCTACTTATAGGCTATGCGTATGCTTATGCTGACAAGACAAACAGAAAGGGACGAGCGGAGATGAAATAAACATCTCGAAACGAATATCCGACCAATCTTCGAAGATAGAAGTACAACTGGGGATAGATGGTGAACCAAATATGGGATCACACTCCTGCTTCAAGACTTCAAAATTTCTCTTGGGGAAAAGAGATCAATCCATTTGAGATGTAACATCTTGATAAGTTTGAAAGGTTGCCTGATGTTGTAGACGGAGGTGCCCAAACTGAAGTTTCATAGGGGACAAAATAAATATCCTGGGTCATCATAGTTGTTGAACATGTTGGAGTTGAGCTTCCTGGGGATGAAATAAACATCTGTTTTGCTTCAAAGTTTCAAACGCCCCAAGTCACCTGGCTTAAGAGAAAACATCTCGAGAGGATTTTATAGAAAACATGATGTCCAAATGCCCCATTTTTTCAAACTCTCAGAGAGATTCGCCGAATCTCGACGTAACTGCCCCTGATTGGCGGTATAACTGAGTCTTCCAATTTGTGCTTTAGATGAAAGCCAAACTCGTACGGATCAAACTTCTTGAAAAATAAATTGCCCCAGGTTGGCAAAGTCTTCAAATCCCTCAACGTTCGTATATAATCTTTCTAAGATGTCGAGCGTATTTAACAAGTCAGAAATGTTAATTTCGAAACGGGTAATGCAACACGCGTTTTGTCTCGAAGTTGTGAAAAGAGATATCACAATAACTGGTGACTGAAATCGCTAGTTAGGATATAAATTAAAAATTATTTATAAAGCCGATTTAATTTGAGCATAGCTCAAGGAGTCAGGAAACAATATCTTATTGAGTATGCTTTCGAACTAAACCTTACTTCAATTAGGACTTTGAAGGTTGTATATGGGCTTAATTTATGGCTTGTTAAGCGGAGGAATAAAGGGTTAGTATATTTATGCCCACCAAATTTTTTGAAAGATGTTCATCATTTTTTTTTTGATATCACCCTGCCCCAGGCCAAAAATGAGATTTCGGTTTGGGAGAAAAAAACAAATCTTTTCTCAAGGCTTAAAAAGAGGGTTTAACTATGTTGGTGTTTAGATGGTTGAAATAATGCCTTACATCATCAGTAGGGTTCTTATTCGAAGCATACAACAAGAGATCATGTGTTTTACTTCATCATCCTCCTTCCAATTCTTCACCAGAGTGAGAAAAATTGGGTAAAGTCGGTGTTATAAATTATTTTGAAAAACAATTTGAGTGAAAACGAATGGATTTCTTCAAGACGAACATTTGTTGCATTACTTATTTAAAATAACAAGTTCTTACATGCCAAAAATACTTTTAATCAAAGAAATAAAACACAAAAGCAAACAAAAGTAGATAGGTGATCAGCATAACGGTGTTCCATTCAAGACTGGTCTTTCTCCTTTGAAGGTCAGCACTTCGTTATCAATCATTTCTTGGACTTTCTCTTGAAAAACTTTGCACTCTTCAATCGAATGCCCCAACGCTCCATTATGGAATTCACAGCTGGCGTTTGGGTTGAACCACGGTGGACGAGAGTTCATGATTCTAGTCTTTCTAGGTGTCATTACTGAGTTTTGGATGAAATAAGACCAAAGTTGACTGTAAGACATTGGGATAAGATCAAACCAACGAGTTTCTTCTTTTGGAATACTCAGGGATATTTTTTGATTCTGAAACCGTCTTCTAACCTGTCGATTCTGATGTTGATCTAGAGACATCAACCTTCGCTTATGAAGTAGTCGCTGCTCGTGTTGAACAGGCGCTTCAAACTGACGTTGAGGATAAGGTGTTGGAACCGGATCTGACAAGATTTGAGAGGAATCCCAAACTGCATTAACATCAACGCTTCTTTCCTCTAGGGAATTATCAACTGAAACTTCTTCATTAGTTTGGTCATTCAAGTTATCCTGAATTCTTCCACTCGTGAGTGCATTCTCGATGTTTACTCCGACTTCTATAATTTTGGAGAAATCTGATGGTACAGCGCCTACCATTTTGACATGATAAGAGTCTGGCAGTGTTCTTAGAAACATCTTGGTTAAATCTTTCTCTGGAAGTGGTGGACGAACTTGGGCTGCCAACTCTTTCCATCGCTGAGCATATTCCCTGAAAGATTCATCATCATTCTTACTCATTCCTTCTAGTTGATCACTGTCTAGGGCCACGTCCAAATTATAATGGTATTGCTTCATGAAAGCATCGGCTAAGTTTCTCCAAGATTGAATACAGTTCCTTTGTAGCTTCATATACCATACCAAGGATGCCCCAGATAAGCTTTCTTGAAAGCAGTGCATCATCAATTCATCATCGTCAACATAAGCAGCCATCTTTCGACAAAACATTGTCAAATGGTATCTTGGACAACTAACACCTTTGTAAACCTCAAAGATAGGCATCTTGAACTTCGGAGGAATGATTACACCTGGAACCAGACATAGGTCACGAGCATCAAGGTCATATGCATTTTCTTCTTTCACTATTTTCAATTGCCCTTTAAAATCACATAATTCTTTCTCCATTGCTATGAATCTAGGATCATCCATCTTTATCTTAGCATGAACATTCTGAAGATTAGGCACAGGCTGTGGAAGCTGGGGAACTCTTTCATCAGCTTGATTAACAAAGCTACCTTGCATAGGTGGAGGTTGGGTAGGAATATCCACTTGTTGAACATTGTCGTCAGAGGGAAGATTGAATAACGAATTAGTCACCATTCTGAAGCCGGTTATGGAATCCATATCCTTCGTTCTCTTTATTATCCTTCAGTAGTACTTCAAGCTTGGTCAGATGGTCGAGACGTCGGCTGACGAGACAAAGACAGAAAGACGAATGAGGATGCAGCGGAGAAGAGACATATGTACATGCTAAAAAAAATGCAAAATGCTAATGCAAACAAAATGCAGATGCAGGATGAGTAGGACTTCATGGGATTCCTCTATTTATGGGCATTGCGGTAAAAGGAAACGTTTTATTAAATCGGAATGGATTACATAAATATTCTTTTAAAGAGTCCCAAATAAAAGCTAAATAAAAGCTAGTAAAGACACTAGAGAAGTTTTGAATTATGCTGCTTGAGCTGCTCCTCCAACTGAGCCTTCTCACGGGTGAGATTTTCCACAATCATCTTCCAGATGGTACACTGAGAGTCGGAGGAAAATAAACCCTCCAACACCTTCCTTCTCTTGTAGGGGAGTAGTTCTTCATCCTTCAATTGTAATTGCTCTTGAAGTTTAACATTCTGCTCCTGAAGTTCATTCTCCTGTGTCTGAAATTCTTTCTTCTGTTTCTGAAATTCCTTTTCTCGTTCTTGAGATTCCTTCTTCTGTTCCTGAAGCTCACTAATTTCTGCAACAACCACTTGATATATGTTTTTCCATACCTCTGTCTCATGTTGCGATTTCTTTAATGAAACCTCCAATTCCTCAGCATCAGACATAAAAACATAAACAGGCTCTCTCTTCGGAGGTATAGGGTCTTGAAGGGAATAAGGCATCCTCAGATTGATTGCCCTGTCTCTTACCCATTGGAGATATGGTTCTAAAGATACACAATTAGGCCTCCCCAGGCTGCTCTTCCCCTTCTTGTACACACTACGCCATGCATCCAAAACCTTTCCTCGAAGCTCCATATCATCGTGGAAGAAAATACTCTTTACATGGGAATTTTTAGGAGGTCCCTTCAACGGGTATCCCAACTGTCGACGAGCTAAAACAGGATTGTAGCTGATTCCTCCATCAAAACTGAGCAATAGTACATTACCAAAGTTACCACAACTATCAATGATTAATACCCCATCATATACTCGATTGTACTAATCAATGTCAGAATGGGTCAATGCCATAACCCTAGGAGACCAAAGTTCTTTGCCAACATTTGTAAAAGAGCTAGTCTTTGGCAAGTGCGAAATAAACCACTTGTAAAGTAAGGGTACACAACAAGTAATCATCCCTCCACCACGAAGGTTTCGGAGATGTATAGAGTGATATGTATTACCCAACAAAGTCGGCACTGGGTTGTTCTTCATAAAGATCTTAAATGCTTTGAGATCGATGAAACCTTCGAAACATGGAAATAGAAATATCCCATAAACAAGTAAGGGAAAAATTGCCTCGAACTAAGCCTTGTTCGAATGATTAGCATAAAATAAAGCTTTCTCGACTAGGAAACCTGTCTTTAAACCAAGAATTCCATCCTTGGTAACCATGTTGGCCTTGACGTCAGCTACCTTTAAACGGAGGGCCTTAGCAATATCTTTCTCATCAGGGTCCTTTTCCAAGAAGGGAAAAGGAGATTCTTCTAGGATAGGTAGACCAACAAAAAAGGAGTACTCTTCCAATGTAGGTAACAACTGAAAATCTGGAAAGGTGAAACAATGGTAAAGAGGATCATAGAACTGTAGTAGAGTGGCAAGAAGTCCTTCATTCACTGAACGGCCCAACAAAGATATCAGCTTCCCATATTTGCTCTTGAATTCCTCTTGATCCTTGATAAAGCCCCACAACTTCTTTAGGTCGTCCGATTTGGGACTTTTAAAAGTATATTTCACAGTACGTCTTTCATTTGAAGTCATAGTGACCTACAATGTTCATAAATGAAAGTGAATCCCATGAAGTCCAATGCAGAATGATGTTATATGAATGCAGCAAACACAAGTATTCACATAAGGACACAAATATAAACAAACAAAGGGGCACCCTAGGTTTGCAACGAGCATGGAGCATAGGGTATACCCATCCCAAAGGTTATGGACTAAAGGTTGTTTGTACCTGCAGAACAAGGTTCTAAAGGGACTCGAAGTCATCAGCCCATCTTTCGGATATTATCAAAGTTCCTACGGGTTTAGGGTAGTTGTTTTGATTAGGTTTAGGAGAAGAGATGTGTCTTCATTTTAAGGGAGATTTAACCGCCACAAGTTGTAGGAAAATAGTCTTTGCATCGTCTTAAGAAAAGGACTTACATACTCGGATAGGGATCAACGAGGTACACCTTTATCTCTCTTAAGGCAAAGTCCCTACGGCTTGATTGTAATGTTGTGGGGTGGAGATTCTATCTCGCTTAAGATGATTAAAATATTTCTCTATTGTTTGAATGTTTGAATAAAGTTGTATTGAGTTGTTGAATGTTTGAATTGTATTGTGTTTAATTGTTGATTGTCTAAGTTGTAAGAGAGAAGACAAGGTCCCTTCTATGGGGTAGGATCTATCTTAAGCGATCAACTTGAATGGGATCAAGGATCGTGTGGGGAGAATGATGCAAATGTGAATGCATACGCACAATTGTTGGGATCATGCGCAGATTCTTCCTTTGGACGGAATGCGATGCGATAAAATAAATGCAATAATGTAAATGCGGAAATATAAAGGGCAAATAAATAAACATACACATACGCATGAAAGCGCTGAAGTGTGTGAGAGTGAATGTGTCGTGAATGTGGGTGTGCACGATTGAATTGTGTTTACGCTGTTGATCAATTTTAAGTTGATTGATTTTAAGCGAGAAGTTGATTTTAACTGGGTTTATTTTAAGATGAGATTAAATATAAATTAAAGTCTAAAGTCAAATAATTATTAAAAGATTGACTGATTTATTTTAATTTAAATAAAATAGTGGAATAGAATTAGAAAAAAAAAATAAAAACCTAAGGAACTAAATGATTAAATAAAATTGATTATTAAATGTTAATAATAATTATTATTTTTCAAAAGATTAATTAAGTGTAATAAGAAGTTGTTTAATTATTAATAAAGAAGTTGACTAATCGCATTTACAAAAAAACTATTAGTATGAATTATAAAGCTGATTTATTTAATAAGGATTATTAGTTATATTTTTTAAAAAGATTGGTTAACTGATTAATTAAAAGGGTTGAGTGTTGATTAAAATTACTAGTTAATGAATATAACTGATTAAATAAACAAAATAAAAAGTAGATTAGAAGTAGATTAGAGGTTAATGTGGGTTAACGGTGATTAGAGTGAGTGTGGTATAGTGAGTGTGTGCATTACTATCACAAAGTACACGAACGGAACAAAAAGGGGGGTAATGAGAGGCGACGGAACCCTAAGCCCCTTCGTTCCCAAATTGGATTTCCGGTACCCTCATCTTCCTCCTTCCAAACGCGATTGGTTTTCCCCCTTTATCACCTTTCTCCATATTTCGAACCTGAAACAAAACCAGAAGCATCAATAGTTTAAGAGCATAGGAGAGAATAGGGCGTTACCGAAGGTCATGGGTAGCGGCGGCGTCTGAGATGACGGAGTGGATTCGCGGCGGCCGGAGGTGATGAGAACGGGTGTTTCTTCTTGTTGAACTCCCGGCGGCGTGCGGTGGCTTCGTCAACCGGAGAGATTAGTGTTCTCCTTTTTCAATCTGTTAGGTTTAAACGAATACGGGTTTTGGTGGTGATTTTCGGTTTCTTATAATAATTTTCCGAATGCCCTTCTCTTTCTCTTTAGCCTCGTTTTATAGGTCTCAGAATGAAAATGTCTTGATTGAGTGTGATTGCTGCTCTTGAATGTTGATTGGATTTTCCAATTTGGGACAAATCAGATTTGAAAATACTCCTTATTCGTCTGATTGTAATAATATGTGTGGATAGTGATGGTTTTGGGCCAGAGGAGATTAAAAGCCCGGAGCAAGTTCTAATAGCTGTGGTGTGAAGAAATATGGTGAGTCCAAAGTTTCATCTGCTCTTTGATGAAAGTTCACACAAAAATGCTGGTAGTGACAATGAATGTTATCTCGTGGATAAAAACTGAGTGCAGGGTATGTTATCCTATGGATTGTGGGCATTGGCAGCTGCAACATGACATGAGTGAAGAGGAGCAAGGTTGTTGTTTTCTCTTTCCACTTCAATCTCCATTCTTGTTTTCAGGTCGAATTGATACATATCTAACACTGTTTCTTTTTCATGTACTTGGTGATGGCGCTTGGGGAACTGGAGTAAGGTATTGCACAAGTTACCGCCCTCATCCTTGATATCTTCGTCTGTATTAACCATAACAGGGTGTCTTTGCAGGCTTCAAAGTTCTCTATGACACGCAACATTCGCACCAACCCAACATTAGTGATATCCCTGCATAAAATTTGAATACCTGATAATGTATCCATGGGAGCATCCAATGATGTAGGTATATCATCAATCTCTGTAACACTTCCAACCAATCATTTGCTTGAAATTTCATTCTTATTCTAACACAACCACTTCAATCAGTGTTTCACGACAGATAGAGCGCCAAACGTCTCTTAGGAGTGTCATCCATATGAGGGTTACTTTAGCCCCAAGTTCTTGAACATTGCTGCTACCAATATTTTGAACAACAACGCTACAATCTTGCCTCCAATGAGGGTATTGCCTAGGAAATTTCACACGCATCCGAGTTTTTAGAGGTATCCTAATCCCTTTCTAGCGTCTTGTGGGAGTTGATCAACAAATAACATTGACATCATATTGTTGCAGCCTATTCACACAGTTCTGTTATTGTCTCGCATGTGTTAGCTTCATTTAGCAATTGCAGTTAGCACTTCAGGTTTTAACCTCTTGACACAGGATGGTGTATTGCAATGGTGGTAATAGTGTTTGCAGTCTGAGGAGAAAATATGAGGGATAAGACAAAGGCATATCTTCCACGAAAGACTTCCAAATGAAACAATTAGCTTCGTATGACCTCCAGCTGATAGGTAACTTTTATCTCAACTTCTATCATAGTCAAAAGAATTTCCATGAGGTTCACTCTGGCTCTGACTCAAGTTACGTCAATCCTGCCACGTAATCTTTGGGATGTTTGGTTGTATTCTCACAAACCTCAGATCCTCTGTGTCTGCTCTTATCTTGCAGGTCTGGCACTGGTTGTTTTTCTGCAGAAAGATGAACTACCCAGTTCTCTACTAATGACAATAGTTTTATTGCAGCGGGTGCGATTGGTGTGATGCTGCTGGCGTGAGGCTATTGCTTTTGATTACAGTTACTGATGTGCCCAGGTATTTTCTATGTTGGATTCTGAACATTGGTCGATGATTGTTGCCTTCATTCGTTGATTGAGAGGTAGAGGCATGGGGTGAATTTGTTTAGGATGCATTGTTGCTAGGGTAACTCGCCTTTTAGTCTGAAGCTGATGAGTTGGTGGTTTTGCAGCAATAGAGGCCCTTCTGATCATGCTTCTTAGCAGGCTGCGTAATCTGTTATTAAGTTGCAGTACTCTAACAGGACCAATGTTTAATTATGATCAGGTGGAAGTATAATATCCAATGTCTGGTATCTTAACGGGTCAAAGCGTTAGCGCCTTTTTGAGAGCTTCGTGTGATTTGTAACTAGTTCACGGTTGATGCTCATGCCAAGCCATTCACAGGCGGTTGTTGCTGCATATTCGCTTTGTAGGTGACGTTCTTTTGTTCAGGGTCTTTGACATGAAATCATAGAGCGTGGATTCTGGAAAGCCATTTTGTTGTTGTAAGTCTAGTTTTATTCTCATTATCACTTCTCGTCTTCTTTTCGGAAGTTGTCGATTATTATGAAGAATGTGATTTTTGAGTTTGCTTGTAAAAACCATCGTGAATGTGAGTTGTTGGTGCTAAAAATTTCCTCGAAACTGCTGTGATTTTACCATGCTCCCCTCTCGGTTAGAAAACTGCTCAAAAGGTAACTTCCAAAATGCTCCACACGGTTTCGGTTTAAGTTTGATTTGGTGTGGGCACTAATCTTGTTTTAGTGTTTATCACTTGTAGCAGCTTTGGAACTTAATCAGGATGTTCCTCTCAAATTTATCTGGGCAACTTCCGTAACGGTTTCGCCTCTAGGCAGCAATCTGGTTATTGTCGGATATATTTAATTATGGCGATGTTGCGTCTCTTTACCATCCCTTTTGCATTGTACTTGAATTTAATAATTGAACTTTTGCGTTTAGATTCTGCTATGGTGAGAAACTAAATGCTCCAGTCTTCATAATATTGCAGATAAAGGTGGAGGTAGGCTCAAAAACCCTCCGACATAACCGTGTGGCAGGCATACATACGGGCTGCTATGACATTTTCTTGCTCTATGCTTGGGTATGTTGGGCTGCTTCTCTCTCACTCTTCCGTTTTCGTATCGTTGTTGTGCTCATTAGTGATGTTGTGACCTCCATCGGGATAAGCTTGCTGACTTGATTCTCAACACATTACCATCTTATTTTCTGAGAAACATAACTGCTTGTATTTGACAGGGTGAGGAGAGTACACCGAACAAATGACTTGTGTTCTCGTCGATAATTCGAAGTATGAAGGGGTGATACCCCTCTTTAAGAAGCAAGCACACACCACTCTTGTTCAAGTCACGCGACACGTGACCATGGTCTCTTGGAGCTGTTTGACACCGGCGGTGACAGGCTAATCTCGGCATCACCAAAGAAATGTGTTCCTATTACAATACACCCTGTACGATTCATATGCGTGAGCAGACATGGTTGGATGTCTCAAAACACTTAGATGACAAAAGTGCAAAGCTACAAAATCCAATATTTCTTGTATTTTACGAATTGGTGACTTGCTATAGTGGTTGGTTCTGAGCTGTGTAGAGCTGATAAGGTAGCTTGTAACTGATAGGATCATGTAACAAAAGTTTGAAACCAATGCTAATGTGAAGAAGTGTGAACTTCACTCTGGTTTGCTGCAACGGCTGTATTGTGCAAGAAAATGAAGGATCCTGTACCTTTTGAATTTGTTGAAAAAAAGTAACTATGTCAATTTATCCTTCAGCTTGTTTCAAAACGTATTTTTGGTGTGCATTCTAAATTGCAAATAGAGTTTTTTTTTTCACTTAGAAATGGAATCATGATTTTGCAAAGGTAAACACCATTGATCCTTCATCTCTATGCAGCTAAGCCTTTTCAAAGGATTTTGATGACATACTTGTGTGTTTTCTGATTCGTATTCAAGTTGATGAAACCTGTAATTTGAATATTTCCAAACTCACATAACTTGTCTTGATCACGACTCTGTATTCTATGTCATAACTTTGATTCCGAGGATCCTTAATAATCAAAGGTCATGGCCATTAGAACCCAAAATCCTCTTGTGACTTTAAAGAGATGTAAGCAAAGATTCATCTACGATGTCTTCAAATTAGGGTCCATTGGTTATACCTTGGAGTATCCAATTGTGGGAATTAACGCCATCTTTGCTTGGATTTTACTGCATCTGCGCGAATTGGTTAGCCATAATAATCATGTACACGCGAGTATGAAGATACAAATTAGAAGAAACAACAGAGGGAGGCGGGATCTTAAGGTCAAAAATTAGGGTGCAACAGTATGTGTTCATCAACTTCCCAGTTTTTGAAAATTATTTTTGACTAAAGAAAAGTTAATACTACTCTTCTTCTTAAAGACTATTAAGAAAGATATTTTAAATCTATCAGATTTATTTATGTTGATAGTAGCTTTCTTTGGAACCATATACTTCACTTGGAAAGGAGTTTGCTGAGTGTATGCAGGCAGTAGCTGAAACTAGCACTCTAGGAAAAGAAGAGGCTAGTGATGTCAGATCAGAAGCTGTACAGAAACGTTTTGTAACATTGATTTTGTAGAGGCTCTGTCTATCAAGACATCTCTCCTTCAAGTGTTGGTGATTCTAAAGAAAAGCTACAGAAGCAAGGCTACTGAAGTAAAGCATCAGATGCAAAGCAACAGAGGCAGTAGACACTTTAATTTGGTATCAGTAGAGATTCAGAAGAAAGGCTACAGAGGCAAGGTACACAAGCTACAGAGGCAAATGTCAGAAGAATCTGAGAAGCAACTCTACAGAAGACTCTAAGCAGTTGGTTGATATGTCAGCAACACAACTCACTTCTGGATAACAAGGAATCCTAAAGATTGAAGATCTAGTTTGATCTGAAGCATACCTCTGGATGAACTGTTTGCTGAAACATTCACTAGAGCTAAGATGCATAGATCTGAAGCTAAGGGTCTAATGCAAGGAATCATTTCCATAGTTGTTCATTTCACATTTAGTTGTTCACTCAATAGATGCTGATCAAGATAAGTTGGGTTACAACTTCACTGTCAGAAGAAAATACTTTGGATATCATAAAGTTGGTATCAGACTCTTAACAGTCTCCAACCTTCTGAAGAAGCACTTATGGGTTTGACGTTATTTAATTAAGCTAACATCTGTTGATAAAGCGCTTTTGGGCAAAGGCTGATTGTTGATGATCAGAAGAACTTACTAACATAACAGAAATGGTTATGGTTAGAAAGTATGATCTCGTCAGAAGATTAAGCAGAAGCTTTGAAGGTTTCTGAAGCTAATTCAGAAAGGAAAATGTTCAGTGAAGATGTTGATACATGATTGTATCAGTTGCTGTTCACCTTTCTCTGAACTCCTTTGATCTAGTGGAAGTATGAAGTTGATCTGTTGGAAAGTTGTTTCTAACGCTCTAGTTCTTCAATTTCAAGTTCAGACTTTGAAGGTAGAACAATTCTTAAAGGAAATGTTAGTAATCATGTTTGATGAAAGTTTTCAATACTGTAGTCAGAATGATTGATCAGTACCAGATGCAATTCGTATCTCTCATGATGTATATTATTTCTGAAAGTCTCAATTGGTATCAAGTATTTTCTAATGAAGCATTGTTGCTTAGATTCAAATTATGATTGATTTGATAACAAGCTTGGAATCAGAAACCATAGGTGGAGAAACCTAAGGTGATTTAGCAGAAGATCCTACTCTTTCTGTTGGTACTCAAAAGTTCTCACACCTTCAGTTGATACGAGAATTCTAGAAGAAGAAGTCACCCTCAGATACTGATTGATAAGAACAAGATTGTCACTCAAATCATTTCAAGAAATCCATCTTGGTTTGATGACAGTTTGTGATGATATATTGTTTCTACTCTTGGTGCAAGAAGATACAACTTTCATTTGGAAACAAGTCATCTTGAAGATAAAGAGGCGTGTTCATTGGTATCAAATTGGATGATCAGAAGATGATGACCAAAGGAAGAATCTAATGAAAAATGTGGCAGACAGAAGAATAATCTATTAGAGAGTAGCCAGATAAGACTCTCATGCATTCAATGAAAGAAAGAGGTTAGTAAAATGATAGATCAGAAGCTCTACAAAGGTATGAGTTGTTCCCTTATGTGTTTTACTATTTCTAGTCCTAACATTCTTTTCAGTACATGTGTATGTGCTTGATTCTAATCAGATCCTGAAGAATATCACTTAACAGTTGTCAAGAGATTTCTGAGGTATCTGAAAGGTACTACTAACGTGACTCTGTGTTGCAGAAAACCAGATAACTATTTTTAGTAGGTTTCTGTTATGTTGATGTTACTGAAGACAGAGCTAGTTGCAAAAGTACCTCTGAATAACACTCTCCCCTACAAAAGCAAATACTGCAAAATGCAGATTGAAGTATCAGATGCTAGATGGAGTGTCAAATGAAGGACATTCATTTCCATAAGATTGAAGGATCAGAATGCAAATTGTTGACACATCACCTTCAATTGATATCAGATACTGTTTAAAGATCTGAGCAAATCTGAAGTCGTAGACTATCAGAATTTTTGGATCATTTGGAGATCTGGATAAAAGATTCAATTAAAAGATGGCTTGTCAAATCAAACGTTGATACTTCTGAAGTATAGTGTTTTGATGTTGAAGAAACAAGCTGAAATAGTTTCATTATTTCACACCTTCAATTGGTATCTTACATCTTAAATTAGTATCACGTCTCTGACATCCAACCAAAAGCAAAGCGTCAGATAACTCTGAGCGAAACTTCAGAAGATGTTGAGTGAAGATACAGAAGGTTCTGGGCACAGAACTATGAAGCAAAGATTCAGAGTCAACCACAAGCACAAACCTCTGAATTTCACACCTTCATTTGGGTATCTAACCTTTCAAAGAAAGAATCAAAGCAAGGCCAGAACAAGCACTTCAACTCTGGAACTTGAGAATTCTTGAGATATTTCTTCAATTGGTATTAGACTCTGACATTGGATGTATTTCAAACTGTTCTAAGTACTGGAACAATTCGCATCTAGATCAAGCCAAAAGGAAGAAGGAATTTCAACTTTCTTGTTTAAATCTAGCCGAGGAAGATTCCAGAAAAGAAATTTCCAGATTAGTACAAGAAGTTGAAGATGCTAAGAAGACTAAGCAAATTGCTATAGTTGGTTCCTCTTGTGAAACTACTTTTGTACGTTGAGAACGCGGCATTAGTAAGTTAAGAAGAGATCAACAAGCTATGAAGGATGTACAAGTTATCAGAGAAAGATCTGCTGTACAGAAACTTGTCAACAATCCTAGTCAGAGCATGCTTCTAGAAACTCTGAAGAGTTGTCACTCTCTAAGAAGCAGGGGGAGATATAGAAGATGAAATCTGGAAAAGATATCAACCTACCTTATTGGTATCAACCTGTAGGAAGTAAGCCCTCAGAGGGAGAAATGAAAGATGATTAAGTTCTCGGGTGCAATTTCTCAACTCCTATCTTTTTAATTTCTGACATTAAAAAGAGAGAAATATTTTTTTCTTAAAATCTATTTTTTCAATGAAAAACTCTAACTTTTTGATGATGTCAAAAAGGGGGAGAAATGAAGATGATTTTGATATAATCTGGAATAATAGTATATAACAGGGAAAATGAAATGGGGAGAAATAAAAGATGTTTTTAATATAACTTGGGGAGAAATGGAAAATGTTTTTGAGAAAAAGAATATAGCTTTGATATATTCTATAACCTGAAAGAGAATGCAAAACATATAAACTGCGTTTATTACTAAATGTGTGTTTGATGTTTTTCCGAGGAACTCTGAACAAGTTCACTAGGCATTCTAACCAGGATAATTGAAAGAAATCTGAGCTCAAATGAACTGGTGTTCATATAATAGAAGTTATACACTTCGTGAACATAGATTCAGAATCAGGTGGACCCAATACTATTCAGAGATCTGAAAGTTAAAGTCATCTGGAATCAGAATGTTCAGAAGATGTAAATTGTCTGTAAATATGATAATCAGAGCATAAGAATCAGAAATCTTCATAGAAGCAAGATTTGGATTCAGAATCAGAATCATGAGTATCATGTATTGGTGTCAGACTAAGAACCAACATGGGTATCAGACTCAGATTCAATATTGGAATCAGATTCAGAAGTAAACATTCTATTGGTTTCTATTGGTATCAGACTGCTTTAAGAGATCAAAAATCTGAGAAGAAAGCAAGTCTGAGAAAGCAAGAATCAAGATTGTATCAAGATCAGAAGATCCAAATATCTGACATACTGTAATCAGGGGGAGTTCTCCCAGGAAGGTTCACAAGTCAGGATATTTTATTTTCACCCATTCTGAAACTCAGGGGGAGTTTCTCATCTGTAGATAAACAGATGTGTTAAAGATCAAGAGAAAATGATTTAGAAGATTCTGAAGTTATATGACTCTGATACGATGCTTAGAGAAGACAAGTTCTAAAGATCTGAAGATAGAAGTTCTATTGAACTAGTCCAGATGCTGAAGACTTATATTATCTTATATCGTAGGGAAGTATTCCTTCTATTCTACTCTATTTGATTATGTTTTATCAAATTTATTTTTTTGTAAGTCTTGGGATCAGAGTATGTCTCTGAACAAGCATAAAAATGTTTTAAAGGTTAACACATTCAGGGGGAGCAGTTGCTTAGAGCTCTGAATAGGTTAATGCTTGGTGATTACCCTGTATAAAATGTTCTATCAAAATACATGTTTTTGTCATCATCAAAAAGAGGGAGATTGTAAGAGCAAGATTTGTCTCTACAGGATAATCTCTATGTTTTGATGATAACAATTGAGTATTTGTGAAAGAACCATTTTATGGTTTAATGTTTGTTATGTGCAGGTCATATTAAAATTAAATATATTAGACCAAACAAACAGAAGCAACGTGTACAGCTAGTAACTTATGGAATTACTTAGTGTGACGTCATGAAGCGCTTGTGAGAAGCTAGTTTGCTTATGTATCTGATCACCATCAGTAAAGAACCAAGGGTGCTGGATATAGCAGTTGCAATGCTCCTGTGGTTTCTGTTCTGAAGAAGTGCATCTGATCTGAAAGCAAATGAAGCTCAGTGTAGAAGCAAGTTTGTTTCTACATCTGATCATGTTCAGTAAAAAATCAAGGATGCTGGATATTGCAGATGCAATGCATCTATAGATTCTGCTCTGAGTTATGCATCTGATCTGAAAGCTAACGAGCATCTCTGAAGAGTGAGTCCTCTGAAGAACAAAGTTCTGAAGACTCTGAAGACTCTGAAGATGGGTTCTGAGGTCAAGACTCTGAAGACAGGTTCTGAAGGTCAAGACTCTAAAGAAGTGTTCTGAAGGTCATAACTCTGAAGAAGTGTTCTGAAGGTCAAGGCTCTGAAGATTCTGAAGACATGATTTTTGAAGAATTAGTCATGAAGATTCTCAAGATTGTTTCAGAGGAAACTTAGTTCTTGGAATGCTGAAGACTGGATTCTGAAGTGGAAGATTGTGTTAGAAGAAGATTCATCCAGATGCAAGACGTGTTACATCAGATAAGCTGCTGCTGTTCAATCTGATAAACATGTGCTTGAGTTAACAACTCTGATGCTGAAGCTTTCATACCAAAGTAGTTCTGAACTACTCATCAGACAAATCATCAGAAGAATCAAGAAGATTGAAGTACAACGTATGCAATTATTCAAATGTGGTAAAGACGTTGGTACTGTTCAAGCGTAGTTTCCAAGGATTAAATATATTGAAGCTACAAGCTAAGGTCACTATTCCAACATATGAGCTTATTCTATTCGTTGGGATATGACCGTTGGAATGAGAAAGGACAACTATATCCTCACAACAACTCTATTGGCTGCAATATAAAAAGAAGAATCATTTGATCAAAGGTGGGGCTGGATGGCTGAGTCAAGCAACGCTGTTGCTGTTAAGCTGCACTATAAGAAATAACATTTGATTCATTCAAATGTTACCATGCTAGTAAGCATGAAGTGAAGAAAGAAAGAAAGAAGAAAAGCTTAAATGAAAAGAAGCCTTAGTGCTCACACACAAAAAAGCTTTTAAGAAATATGGAAACTATGTTCTTATAATCTCTTAGAGATTCATCATTAGATTAGTTTCTGCATTAGGAAGCAAGGAGTTGTTACTCATTACTTGCTATGTGCTTAACTTAGAGTAATTAGCTTGCTAGGAAGCACCATTGTAATCTCCGGCAACACAACATTCTATTTTAGAATTAGTGGTTCCTCAAGTGATCTTGTGAAGATCAGTATACTTGAGATGACAAGTGACAGTAGTCATTTGTGGTTTTCTAATAGGAGATCTTTAGTGATTTGATTCTATTAGATGTTAATGAACGTTATATCCTTGGGGATCCCTGAACGTTTCATTGATCTGTTGTTAGTCACTTGCAGTTAGCTTGTACATCTGTAATCAGTTCGGTTATAGTGGATTAAGTCCTTAATTGATTAAGGAGAAATCACCTTGGAAGGGTGGACTGGATTAGCTTGGGAGTTGCTCAAGTGAACCAGGATATATGTTGTGTTCTTTACTTTGAGTATGCTTTATTATTTATGCTTCCGCAATGTATTTAATATAAGCGTATAAAGCATCAAGTGAAGAAGAAGACAAGAAAAGGAAAAAGTTTTTATTTAGGCATAAACCCAATTCAATCTCCCCCCCCCCCTTTCTTGTGTTTATTTCTCACCTTCATTATTTTCTTTTGCTGTTGTTTTCCTTTTCCATGTTCCCCTAGGAACTCTGACTTCTCTTGTTCAAGAGAAGTTATGACAGACATTAGGGTTCTAACCATGCATGATAACATTAGGTAGTTCCCTCCTAACCTCGACCATAGGTTCAAATTTTTCATGACAACTTTAGGATTGGATCAGTTCCCCTTTAGTGCGTCCTTTCTCTTCTCATCTTCAAACAAATCAAAATACAGTAATAAAGGTTAATTGACGTCGTATGCTATGAGCCTTAAACTACTTGAGAAAGGGTTGTTGGAGAGTTTCTTTCCAACAGTCTGGATGTTTAGTATGGTACCCTTTGGGTGACATGCGACGCATTCACTCTCAGGTCATAGTCTCTAGTGCGATACCAGTTGCAAACATCCATAAAAGACACTTCTCTAAAAAACAGAAAACAAAGATCAAACTCTTTTTGTCCTCTTGGAACTTTAATCCCTTGGAAACCCTTTTCAAAAGGAGAGTTCTGTTAACTCCCGGTTCTACCGCAAATGGTAAACGCCTAAGTCTCCGTCGAGCGAGCTGCATACACCAAACTGTTGGAACCGTCTGTTAACCCTACTCGGATAAAAAAGACAAACTTGTGTCTCTCGTGTCCCGAACTACGTTTGCTCTGATATTTCACGCTACGTGAAAGTACGTAGGCACGAGATGCGATATCTCGGCGAGCAACCTTCCCCCGTAGTTAGGCGAACTACGTTGACTCTGATTTCTCGTGCCAGACGGGAATACGTAGGCATAAAGTGCGACGCTTTGCCGAGTTATTTTCTTTTCTTTTCATACCAGACTTTTAGCGTAGATAGATGTAACAAACCCGTCAGATAAACACAACAAGCATGGATCCCATCGAGTACGATGGACGTGAGGGGTGCTAATACCTTCCCCTTGCGTAACCGACTCCCGAATCCAAACAATGGTTGGGATGACCTTGTCTTATACCTTTGCGTCAGGTTTTTCCTATCGTTTCCTTTCCCGTTCTGAGGGATAAATAACGAAAGGTGGCGACTCTTATGTTTTGGCGGCCTCGTTTTTCGCAGTAACGACAAAAAGCAGGTGTAAAAAGGCAGGCAGCAAGCAAACAAGCAAGGCAAAGACAACATGCAAAATTCAAAACCAACACAGTTGTGGAAAGTAAGGCAGCAAATAAGCATGAATGCAATTAATCGAGAGCAAACGTTAATCATGAACAAATATCATGCAAATATGGACATGCTTCGAAAATCAAACATAATTAATCAACAAATTGAATCAACAAGAAATCCATAAGATCAACATACTTTTTCCAAATCAAATTGAATGATCGAACAATCAAACAAGCGTACAACCAAGCAGAGTCGGGAATAAGTGCGAACATGCATCAAACATCCAGCAAAGCAAAAATTTCATGCTAGGCAATTAACATGATATGAGCAAGCAAAGCATGTGATCATTAATCAATCAAGCAACATGAACATGTTAAGCATTCAAATGGAAACCGGAAGTTACGTGTCAAAGAATCGAGATCGAACATTCAAGAATGATGAAATATGTCAAGAACACATCACATAAATGCATCATATCAATCCATGAGGTTTACATGTGAAAAGGAGCCCAAACAAACAAGAAAAATGCAAAAACACAGCATTCTGCTCAATGGTAACCGGTTACTCAATATCAGATAACCAGTTACCCATTGAAAAAACAACCTGGAACGTGAAATTTGTACAGAGTAACCGGTAACCCTATATTAGGTAACCGGTTACCATTGATCCAGAAACAGAAAATCAGCTTTAAAAATTAGTTTTCAGCATCCAACAGCTTATCCAATCACTCATATGAACATGTTACCAATTAAGCACGAATTTATCATCAAGAATCAATGATCAAACATCATGTAAACACAATCAAACACTGAAATCACAAATCACCAAGATCCAAATCATCAAAATGGATCAAAAAGCAACAAAAGCCATGGATCTACATTGTGATTATTCAAATAAGCTTAAAAAATAATTAGATCTAGAATTACCAACCTTTAAAGCTGAGGTTTGCTTTGGTGAGTGTTGATTCACTTGAAATTAACAAATCCAAGCTAGAAACCCAGAGAATCTTTAAGATCCAAGAGCTTACATATGGTAGAAATGAAGAACAAGCAAAATCAAGCAAAATCGACTCAAAAGCACTTCTAATCTAGCTTCCAAAATCAGATATCAATTCAAACGAAAATTGAATGGTGAATTAAAGATAATGAAGATGAATGATGGAGGTTTGGCTCTAGAATTCAAGGATTCCTATGAAGAATCAATGAACTCAAGTGAAAGAGCTTTAATGGAGGTTTTGGGAGTGAAAAAGTTGAGAGAAAGTTGAGAGAAATTCTCAAGAATGAATGTGAAATCTGAAAAATGAAGGTTATTTCTTGAGGTTTGGAGTAAATTCACTTAAATAAGCTCTAGGTTTGGAATCAAAATATGATTTGGAATATGGATTAGCATTTGGAATGGAAATTAGGAATGGAGTATTTGAAATTTGGAGGGAAATGGTGAAAATTGAAAAAATTATAGATCCTTCCAATGATGATCATGTGAAATCAATGGTTGAAAATGATTGAAAAATTGGCAATGCTGAAAAGTCAAATATTTTGGCAAATTTCGTTTGAAGTAACTGGTTACCCAATATGTGGTAACCGGTTACCACATTCAAAAAATGCCAATTTTGGCGCCAAATGGAAGGAAACTTGCGTAATCATTTGTTGTCACCTGTTTTGAGCTTTGTTAAGCCTCTAAAACTTGCCCTTGGATATTATAACAGCGAGAATGCTTGAGATAGCTTGTACATCGTCTCCTGAGCTGAAAATAACCTACTAAATAAAATAAAACCGGTCTCTCGATTGCTGGGCAAAATAAATGCCAGAGCCTCTGATGCTCGCTGTTTAAACTCTTGCAACGAAAGAGAACCCTAAGCCATGAAAACACCTTGATCCCATGCCTCAAAAACCAATGCTATGATATGCAGAAATGAGAAATACAAAGAAATAAAAGCCAGTTACGGTTAAAACAAAAGGGCAAATTTTGGGGTGCTTCACTGTGTCAGCTGACACGGCCCTTGTCAGCAAGGCTGGCTGATGAAGTTGTATTTGACATCTGGACTAGGCGGCCAACACGGTCGCCCGTGTCAGCTGATACGGCCCGTATTGGCCTGGGTGTGTCATTTTTCAATCTTTGTCTGTTCTGATTGGTTTTGACCCCGGGGGGCATTTTTGGAATTTCCTGGCCAGTCTATTGGATCTATTAGTATTAGAAACTCATTTGGAAAAGAAAAGAAGAAAATTTTTGGATCGTGAAAGAAAGAACGACAAGATACGATTGAGCGCTCAGGAGAAAAGGGAGAACGAGATACTTTCAAAGGCAAAAGCAATTGAAGATTAAAAGTAATCCTCATTTCTACTGTAATGTTGTATCTAATTGTTCGATTTACTTTATTGAGTATGATTAGCTAAACCTCCAATACTAGGGGGTGTCCCTGAATTATTCTTGATAATGTCTTTATTTCTATAATATAAGCACTGATTTTGTTAATCAAGTTTTATCGATCAATGATTTTATAACTTTTTCAACCACACAAATTGATTTAGTTATACGGTTAACTTTAGGATGGACAAACCATTGTTAATACAATTTGATCGATAATGCCTCAGTAGATAATGCCTAGGACTAGGATTACCCTGTTGTGCACTTGAATACTGCTGAAACTATTTTCAATGCTTGATTTCAAATTAGTTTGCATATGGATGTAGTAAATTGATTATGATTTTAAAGGTTTTATCACTAAGGCCTTAGGACTAAACACTAATAGCAGCCAAGAACTTGATAGAAACTGTGTTTATGTTATGAAATAAAGATTGATATTCTTGCAAGGCAATTCATACACTGCCCCTAGCAAGCTCTCATATCTTGTTGAACTTTGTTCATTATTTTTCTTTATTCTAAATATTTTGTTTTAAAATTAGTGAAATCAATTTTACGAAACCCCAATTGACTTTTGTTTAATTAAATTTAAATTAAGCTTATATTGCCTAACGCAGCCCTCGAGATCGATACTCGGGATAATCCCCCTATTTTAACTATAATCGGTAGAATAGTATACTTGTTATTTTAGCGACCAGGAAACATTACGATACCGTAGATGCACAAAGCCAAGATGGCACTAAAGACCACACAAAAACCCTCTTCAACATACTTCCGGGCTTTATCCACCAAGAAAGATAAAGTAAAGCCGGAAAATCCATTCTTGCTGACAACATGATCAACCAACTCAGATACGCTCAAATAAAGAGCAGCGACTAACTTCTCGAAATCGGGTTCTTCTTCTGAACAATAGAATGACACCTTATTTTGGATTGGAACACCTAAGATGAAAGTGAACTCCTCCAAAGTATGAACCAACACATAATCCGGGAAAGTGAAACATCGCAACGGCGGATCATACAACTGTAATAAAGTGAGAATGGCTCCCTACTCGTAGCTCGTGACCTTCCGGAAGAGGCTTAAGATCCTCCCATAATTTTGTCTGAATACCTCAAGAACTCCAGGATCAGCCATAGAAATCATACCAAATAAAGGTCCTAACTCAGGCGTCAGAAATTTTTACAAAGTCGTCTTCTTTTTCTCAGCTTCCATATCTACAGAAATCCAGGACCAAAATCAAGGGAAAGACGAGAACCTATAAAACACATAGACATGCAATGCTAAAAGCATGATGATTATGCAAATACAAACATGGGGTCAAGGTATCCAATGCTCAAAAATTGTTGATGTGTTATTGACTGAATCAGAACTCTGCTCTTATAAGAAATCCCAGAAAACCAGAACATTGAGATGATAGATAACCGGAGTATTCAGGATCAAAAGTCCACTCTGACAAGAAAACCAGAAAACCGGGTTGGTCGAAGGACAAAGTTTTCCTGGAAAACCCTTCCCTCTCACATGCGGGTTCTAGTCTTGAAATGGTACGGCATCCTATGCAGGTCATCAGTATCACAGACTCTCAGGTCAAGAAACAATGATACGTTCACCATTTCTGGTTTGGTATCATGGTCAATCAAGGAGGTCTCAACTGACTTCCCAATGAACAGTCTCCGGAGTCGTTAGTTTTCTAATTCAACACCCCCTCAACTGCCCTAAATGCGCAGGATAGGATGTCTCCAAAGAAAACCTCGTATGCTCGTGAATTTCGTGCGGATTATTGCATGACTCATGCCACACAAGTCCCCGCTACTCTCCAAACTAATCTTGTGTGTATACTCAAGCCTGGGTATTTGGCTTATCTCTCATTGGAACAACCCATCCAACAGCACAGCAATAGCGACATAATATGATAACAATAAAATGCATATGTAATAATATGCAACAGGTAAATGTACATAACAACAAATAACTACACAAAAGTAAACACCAAAGAAACATAACAGACAAGCACTAGTATTGACTCGCATAGGGAACCAAAGTCCCCAGCAGAGTCACCAGCTGTCACAACTGCGAAAAACACCCAGCAAAAAAACAGAAGAGTCACCATCGAACATTATTTATCCCAAAGAGAAGGAAAGGAAATGATCAAAGAAATCCTGAAGAACAGGAAAAGACAAGGTCATCGCAACCAAATCTTGGGTTTGGGAGTCGATTACGCAGGGGGAAGATATTAGCACCACTCACGTCCGTTGTACTCAACGGGATCCATGCTTGTTGTCTAAACAAAAGGGTGTGTTTATCTAAAAACTATTGCTAAACAGAAACGAGAACAAAAGAAAAAGAAAGATACTCGATAAGACATCGCAGCCCTATGCCTACGTATTCCCTCGTGTAATGGGAAAGTCAGAGTCAACGTAGTTCGGCTAACTACGGATGAAAGAGGGGAAAGGTTGCTCGCCAAGACATCATCGTCTTGTGCCTACGTATCCTCAACTGGTATGAGAAATCAGAGCAAATGTAGTTTCGGTAAACTAGACCACAGGTTGGTTAAGTGTTTTTTATGAGCGGCGTTAAGTTCCCATTCCAGTAGTTAGGGTCGATGCCTGTTTGCGGTAGAACGAAAAAGTAACATAATCTTTTCTGAAAACGATTTTGAAACACAAATCCCAGAGGATAAAAGGTTTGAATTTGGTTTGTGAGTTTTAGTGAAGTGAATTAGTTTGTTTGAGATTCACGTTGCACTAAAGACTATGACATAGAAGCGAGTGTGTCGCATATCGCCCAAAGGGCATACACTAAACACTATAGATAAGTGAGGAGAAACCCCTCACTCATCATTTCCCATGTGCTTAAATTTCATAGCATACAACGTTCATCGTATTTATTAGATGAGTTAGAAGGATTTTTGAGATGAGAAGAGAGACGCACGGAAGGTCTAAGAGAAACTTGGCCCTAACATTGTCATGCACAATGGTCTTAAAGTTGGGATGCAAAACGAGATTCTATCCTAATGTTAGCATGCAAAAGATGGACCTAGGGTTGAGTTTGAACGGGACTAGCCTACTTGTTATCATGCTCGGGTTGCACTCCTAATGTCTATCCTACTCCAAATTTAATCAGAAATTAAATTGGAATAAGAATCCTAAGGGAACATGCGAAGGCAAAGCAAAAAGCAAAAAAACAAGGCAAAAACAACAGCTACAACAACACTTCCTGCATAAAACAGCAATACACAAGCAAGATAGCCTATAATAGCACATGTTTTAACACAAAAGTAGGTGTAAAAGGCAGGTAGCAAGCAAGCAAGGCAAGGACAACATGCAAAAATTAGAATAAGAACAGCTGTGAAAAGCGGGAAAGTAAGCAAGCAAGCATGATTTAATACAATCAAGCATAAGCAAACACCAATCATCGATAGATATCATGCAAGTATGGACATGCTTCAACAATCAAACATAATTGATCAACAACATTTCATCATTAAGAATCAACAAGATCATCATGTTTTTCAATTCAAATCAAACGATCAAACGATCAAACAGACATGCAACAAATGGAATTGGCAATAAGTGCAAACATGCAACAAACATCCAGCAAGATGATCAACAATGATAATCAATTAACATGATCTAAGCAAGAAAAGTGTGCGATCATTCATCAATCAAGCAACATGAACATGTTAAGCATTCAAACAGAAATTGGAAGTTACGTGTCGAAGAATCCAAATCAAACATTCAAGAATGATGAAATATGTCAAAAACAATCCACATAAGTGCATCACATCAATCCATGAAGTTCATATATGAAAAGGAACTCAAACAAGCGAGAAAATGCAAGAAACACACATTCTTCCTTAGTGGTCATTGGTTACCAAAATCAAGTAATCGATTACCTGTTGAAAAAAACTCAGAAACATGGAATTTGTGTAGGGTAATTGGTTACCTGCTAATGGTAACCGGATACCACTGAGACAGATTCAGAAAAACAGCTTCCAAAGTCAGTTTTTAACACCAAACGACTTATCCAATCATCCACATGATCATATAACTAATTATGCACGAGTTTAACATCAAGAATCAGTGATCACACATCTTGTAAACACAATCAAACATTGAGATCACAAATCACAAAGATTAAAATCATCAAAATGGAACAAAATGCATCATAAGCCATGAATCTACATTGTGATTATGCAAATAAGCTCAAAACAGAATTGGATCTAGAATTCACCAACCTTCAACGCTGAGATTTGCTTTGGTAAGTGTTGATTTACTTGAAACTAACAGATCCAAGATAGAAACCCAGAGAATCTTCAAGATCCAAGAACTTCCTTATAGTAGAAGTGAAGAACAAGCAAAATCAAGCCAAGATTGATCCAAAAGCACTTCAAATCTAGCTTCCAAAATCAGATCACAATTCAAATGAAAACTGAGTGATGAATTAAAGATAATGGAGATGAATGAAGGAGGTTTGGCTCTAGATTTCAAGGGTTCCAATGTAGAATCAATGAACTCAAGTGGAAAGAGCTTTAATGGAGGTTTTGAGAGTGAAAAAGTTGAGAGAAAGTTGAGAGAATTTGAGAGCAAATTCTGAAATTGAGATGAAAAATGAGAGTGAAATGGTGTGAATTGGTGAATTTTGGAGAAAATACACTTAAATAAGCTCTAGGCTAGGAATCAAAACATGGTTTGGAATATGGATCAGTATTTGGAATGGAAATTAGGAGTGGAATTAGGAATGGAGTGTTTAATATTTGGAGGGAAATGGTGAAAATTGAAACAATTCTAGATCCTTCCGATGATGATCATGTGAAATCAATGGTTGAAAATGATTGGAAAATTTGCAATGCTGAAAATTCAAATTTCTTGGAAAATTTCGCCCAAGGTAACCGATTACCCATATGTGGTAACCGGTTACCACATTCAAAATTACCCGCTGTCCTTTGTTTTGAGCCCCGTTAAGCCTCTAAAACTTGCCCTTGGATATTATAAATCTGAGAATGCCCGAGATAGCATGTACACCATCTTCTGACCTAAATAAAACACGTTGAATAAAATAAAATTGACCGCTCGATCACTGGGCAAAATAAATGTCAGAGCCTCTGGTGCTTGCTGTTTAAACTCTTGCGATGAAAGGGAACCCTGAGACACAAAAATACCTTGATCCCATGTCTCGAGAACCAATGCCATGATATGCAGAAATGCAAAATGCAAAGAAACATAAGCCAGTAAATCCATAAACCATGAGGCAAATTTTGGGGTGTTACATCTACCATCAAGGAGCTCCTGGTCATGGTATCGAAAACTGCTTTAGCTTTAAAGCTGATGTTCAGAGGCTCATCAAGAATGGTATTTTTCCTTTCAAAGAAACTAATCTGAATGTTCAAGCAAACCCGCTACCTCAGCATGGGGGAGCTACCGTGAACATGGTATATGGATTCCCGGGAAGCTACAAAATCTATGATCTTTGTCTGATGAATACAAACTTGGTGAAAATGCATTGTAAATTGAGTGTGTATGGTTTGATATCGCCACATAATTATCACCGTTGTGAAATTTGTTCTAAGAATAATCAAGGATGTTACTTTATGCAAGCATCTTTTTAAGATCAAATGGATAAAGGATATCCAAGAATACATAATGAGGGATTACAATCATGTCAACATGGTTCATGGTTGTCCAAGACAGTACGCAGCCTATGAAATTAGATACATCAGATAATCCTTGGTAAGATGCACAAATGCTTATGTACGCTCACTTACTTTGGTCTCGATTTCCATAATCATGCAGCTTACAGAATTTGTTCCAGAAACCCACGTGGGTGTCCCCTTGTTCGTAATGATATTCAGGGATTGCTATATTAGAGAGCTATCTCAGTCCACTATGAAAGGGAACTTATTGATGTTGAGGAGGAAGTTTTTGTCATAATTCCTCAGTTTAATGAACCTGAACATTTGGAGATTCTGTTTAACATTCAAAGGATTCATATTGCTCCTTTACCTGAACGTATAAAGATCCCTTATGACTACCAAAAGACAACTGTGACTCCTTTGGTCATCTATTTTCCAGGTCTAGTCCCATACAAGTATGAAAACGCTATACCTTACAAATACAGTGCGACTTTGGTGGAAAATAGCAGTGAAGTTCCACTACCGTCAATCATTAACATTGCAGATATGGGCAAAGTTACAAGAAGTGGGCGCATATTTTTCAAAAGGGTTGAGGACGTCATTGCAAGAAAAGAAATTCTAATTGGGGAACCTATTGAAACAGGTCAATCCAGTGATATAAATCAAAGGAAGGATGATGATGAGGTGTTGAGAGTGATCAGAAAGAGTGAATATAATATTGTGGATCAGTTGTTGCACACTCCCTCCATAATATATGTGTTGTCCCTTCTAATGAGCTTTGAGGCTCATAGGGAAGCTTTGTAGAATGTATTTGAACAAGCCTTTGTGGACCACGATGTGACTGTGGATCAGTATGACAAGGTTATTGCTAATATCACTGCTTGTAACAACCTGAGCTTTTGTAATTAAGAACTCTCGAAAGAAGGAAAGAACCATAACATGGTATTGAACATCCTAATCAACTGTATGAATAACACTTTATCTAGAGTGTTGGTGTACATTGGTTAATCATTGAATGTCATGCTGAAATCCACTCTTTCAAGATTATCTTTTCAGGGAACTCCTATGAGGGGCAGTGGAATCGTTGTTAAAGCTTTTGATGGATCCCAAAAAACAGTTATTGGAGAGATTAATCTCCCCATAACTATTGGGCCTCGTTCATTCCAGATTACATTCCAGGTAATGGACATCGGAGCAGAGTACCGTTGTTTATTGGGACGTCCTTGGATCCATGAGGTCGGGGTTGTCGCTTCAACACTTCATAAAAAAATTAAAATTTGTGAAAAGCAGGAAATTGATAATGGTATGTGGTGAAAGAGCTCTGGTCGTAAGTCACCTATCTTCATTTTCTTACTTAGAACCTGAAGAGGCCATTGGAACTCAGTTCCAAGCACTTTCTGTAAGTAATGAAGATATGAAGAACGGAAGATCCATTTCTTATAATAAAGATGCATTACGAGCAATTGAAAGTGGGACCACTAAAGGATGGGGAGATTTTTTAATCCCTACTAATAACAAGACTAGAGGAGGCCTCGGGTTTTCTCCAGTACCTACAGAAACTACAAAGAAGGATAAGATCTTTCATCCCATTCAGGATGTTTTTTGCAGTGGAGGTTTCATTTATCCTACTTCGCCAGAAGTTGATGCTATTATGGAAGATAACTTTGAAGATGATTCATCCATTCTTGTAGAACATTGGGAGCCTTACCTTGAGGATCCTGGGTACATATCACAAGAGAATGCATATATGTCATGTTACTCTCCTCAATTTGAGTATATACCTGAATTAGACAACAAGATGATTGAGGAAGATCATAGTGCTGAGAAACATCTTGATCCTCTTATTTTTCCAAAAGCTGATAATTATGGAAGATAACTTTGAAGATGATCCATCTATTCCCATTGAAGACTGTGAGCCTTACCTTGAGGATCCTGGATACATATCACATGAAGATGCATATGTGCCTTTTTGCTCTCCTCACAAAAAACTTAAGTATACCCTGTTGTAACACCCTTCTAATCCCCACGGAATATATATAAATAATCAGAGTAAATTATCATGCATCTCAAATAAGGGTGTCAATATAATACAAAACATCACACATATACTTGCCATGCTTTTCATATACTTTCACATAGCAAGTAGCAGGGGAATTACTTCAATCATAAAGTAACATAATGAAAGCCCCATGATTAACTCATTCATAATCATCACTTACGCATAAAAGCCGATACTCCATATAATTCAAATAACAATAACAAAATAAATTAGAGTACATAAGGTATCTCTCAAACATAAATCGAAATGATTCCAGTGTTACATGATTAGAGCATGACTCGACCCAACATAAATAAACTAAATCAGCTACTCCAACGGCTACCTCACACTAGAAGCAACTCTACTCCTTAGTACCTGAGTGATGTCGCACAAAACATCATTCCAATAGAAGGGTGAGAATTCACATGATTATTAAGATTATAAGATGATATATAATTTAAGGCACACAAGCATAATCTCAATTATTCTCACACTTCAAAAGTTTCATCAATATATTATCACTCAAGTTACCATACTATTCATAAGTACATACTCACAAATCCACAATTTCACCAATTCATCAATTTCACGTATTTCGCATAATCTCATATTTCAACTACAATGCAATAACCATGCAACACAATGCAACTGGCCATTTGGTTCATATAGAACCCATCAATTCTCATCAATTCCCATTTGGAATTATGGATACATCGCTTATACCCCACTAGGAACGACAACTCAGTCATTCTACCCCAGTGAGTACCCCACTAGGAACGACATCTTAGTCATTCTACCCTAGTGCGTACGACTATATCACTTAAACCCCACTAGGAACGATATATCAGTCATTCTACCCCAGTGAGTATCCCACTAGGAACGACATCTTAGTCATTCTACCCTAGTGCGTATGACTATATCACTTATACCCCACTAGGAACAGCGTCTCATTCATTCTACCCTAGTGAGTACGAGTCTTGTCTAAATCTTATGCAATGCAAACCATGATAACTGGCTCATGACAAACATATGCATACACACGTAATTCAACCTAATGAATTACTTACCACATACATTGTTATTCATTTATACAATGTTTTTACGCCACAAAGGCCATCATCAATAATCACATTTTCATAATCATAACATTTTTACTTCAAACAATTACCACCATACTTAATGAATAATACACAAAGTATCAACACAATCCAATCTGAATACACACAACACACATTATCGATTAATCATAGAACAATTAATTTATAATCAATAATTAAATTCACTATTCAAATGGTATACAACACATTTTACAATACAATCACAACTGTATTATCATTACAACAAGCAATAACTATCATGCATTTCATGTTTTCACACACCAAAATATACTTTTACAAGCACATACACAAGTATTCGATAAATTATCCATAAATAATTTCACAACCGACAGCAAACAGTGCAACAATTCATTATAGAACATATACACAATTGACTTCCCCAACATATTACATATAAAAATATTTGGCAACAAATTATCTTATCTATACTATGTTATAACCATGTTCATTAGCTTTCCAACACTTTGAACGATGACCAAAACGGACTTACGGATCGACAGTTACGTCCAAAACAATTTCGACCGAAAACATGAACAGTCGTGACGAACAGCATGTATAATTTTCTGCATTTTTCACCATTGGAGGCCTTCTGGACCTCCGATTTCGATTCCGTAAAAACTGAAACACAAAAAAAATTACAACCCATCCAACACTGTAACTATCTCAAGTAAATTTATAGTTTTAACACAATTAAACTATTTTGCCATTGTTTTAAGATTATGCATAAAACCTTTGAAATTGATGGATATATGTTCAATTCTCAAAAAAAGAATATACACATATAAGGCACACAAATTCATCATATAATCATCATAGAACAACCACCATGGAAATTAGGGATTTTTATTCTAAATATGATACTACCCATTATACATTATCATACAATCTCATTACCATGTAAAGACTCACCCTTACTTTGATTTCTTGATGAACTCTTGAGTTTTCTCCTTAGGTTTTCTTCTCCTCTTTTCTCCTTTTCCTTTTCTCTATGATAACTTCTTTTCCTCTTCTTCCTCATTAATCCTATTTTTCTCCTTATATATAAAACCCTTATAACAACTAATTCTAGTAACTAATGGGCTTACTAATCATACCGTCACCTTTACTTTTCACATTCTCATCCAATAGGCCCAATTATATTTCTATTATTTCTATATCATTTCCATCAAATAAAATAATCCAAGTAAATCAATTACACACAAAATCACATAATTAATTAATTAATATAAGATATTAAAATAATTACTAAAAATTGAGGTGTTACAACCCTCCCCCACTTAAAAGACTTTCGCCCTCGAAAATTACCTCAAACGAACAACTCAGGATAAGACTCTCTCATCTGACTCTCAAGTTCCCAAGTCACATTCCCACCAGTTGTTCCTCCTCAAGCTACCTTCACCAAGGAAATCTCTTTACCTCAAAGTTGCTTCAATTCCCGATCCTCTATCCGCATAGGTGATGTTTCCACAGTCAGGTTATCTCTCACCTGCACATCATCTACTTGGACTACATGAGACAGATCTGCAATGTATTTCCTCAACTGAGATACATGTAAAACATCATGGAGATTAGTAAGCGAGAGCGGTAAGGCAACCCGATAGGCTACCTCTCCTATTATCTGCAAAATCTGATAAGGACCAATAAAACACGATGTTAACTTACCTGACTTCAACGCTCTGCCAACACCAGTTATAGGAGTAGCTCGAAGAAACACATGATCTCCTTCTTGAAATTCAAGTGCTTTCCTCTTATTGTCATGATAACTCTTTTGACGACTCTGAAAAATCTTCATATTCTCCTTAATCATCTTAATCTTATCAGTAGTTTGTTGGACTATCTCAGGTCTAACCATAACAATCTCTCCCGACTCATACCAACACAATGGCGTTCTACACCTCTTACCATACAATTCCTTAAATGGTGCCATTCCAATACTCGAATGAAAGTGTTGTTGTAAGTAAACTCAATTAAAGGCAAGTAGCTATCCCAAGCACATCCTTTTTCCAACGCACAAGCTCTCCAAAGATCCTCAAGCGACTGAATTGTCCTCTTCGTCTGACCATCTGTTTGTGGATGATAAGCAGAACTCAAACATAACTTCATACCCAAAGCACTTTGCAAACATTCCCAAAATCCTTAAGTAAACCTTAGATCTCTATCTGACACAATGCTAGACGGAATACCATGCAAACTTACAATCCTCTCAATGTAAAACTTCGCTAACTTCTCTAAAGGGTAATCCATTCCCATTAGAATAAAGTAAGTAGAGTTCATCAATCTATCCACAATAACCCAAATAGCTTCACAATTACTCGGCATTCTAGGTAAACCAGACACAAAATCCATCGATATGCTATCCCATTTCCATTCAGGAATAGATAACGGTTTCATTAAACCCCATGGTTTCTAATGTTCAATTTTTGATTTCTGACAAGTCAAACAAGAATACACAAACTCTACAATTTATTTCTTCATACTAGGCCACCAAAACATTTTCCTCAAATCTTGATACATCTTAGTAGCACTAGGATGAATACTCAATCCACTACAATGCTCTTCCTCAAGAATACTCTTTTCAGCTCAGCTATATTAAGAACACAAACTTTATCACAACATCTCATGATACCATTCTCATCAATCCGAAAATCACCACCTCGACCTTGATTGATCAAACTCAACCGATCTACCAAACTCAAATTAGATTTCTGACCTTCTCGAATCTCATCAAGAATACCACTAGTAAGCTTCAACATACCAAGCTTAACTCCATGAGAAGTCTATTCACAAACCAAACTCATATCTCAAAATTGCTCAATCATCTCTAACTCTCTTGCCATCATCATCGACATATGCAAAGATTTCCTACTCAATGCATCAGCTACTATGTTTGCTTTACCCGGATGATAATTCAAACCAAAATCATTATCTTTCAGAAGTTCCAACCATCTCCTCTGCCTCGCAGTCAACTCTTTCTGCTCAAAGAGATACTTCAAAATCTTATGATCACTAAACACCTCAAATCTTGATCCAAGCAAGTAATGCCTCCAAAGCTTCAGTGCAAACACAACATCAGCCAACTCTAAATCATGCGTCGGATGATTCCTCTCATGCACTTTAAGTTGCCTTAAAGCATAAGCTACAACTTGCTAATGTTGCATTAACACACCTCTCAATCCCATCAATGAAGCATCACAATATACAACAAATGGTTCTGCCAGATTAGGCAAAATCAAAATAGGAGTTGTTGTTAACCTTCTCAAAAGCTCTTGAAAACTTTCTTTACACTTTACATCCTGTTGCACCCCAAAATTTGCCTAATATTTCTTTACCTAGCTTGTGTTTCATTGCATTCATATTAGCATTATCATCTGCATTGCATTGACATGTGTGCAGGAGATCAAGAGGTATGACTACCAACCAAGGGCTACACAAGACTATGAAGCTAGCTAAAAGGGTTATTCAAGTATTCAAGGGTTGATATCCTCACCAGAGAAGCCAAAGATCCTCAGAGAGAGTGGTTGAAGCCAAGTGTGTACATCTGCTAACTTGAAGGTTGTAGGAAGTCATCTGATGATGTTGAATACATGAAGTTGTACTTTATACCTTAAGAGAGCTCATAATAAGTATTGAAGATCATTTTGAAGCCTAGACAGGTCAATATGCAAAAGATAAGGAGTTACAACCAAGATGGGTGCAACTAGGGTTTCATCTAGTCAACCCTAGGTTAACTGATGATTTGAAGAAGGTTGAAACCTAATTCCAAGGCCATGTGATCATGGATTGATGTATTAAGATGCCTAAGGGATGATTCCAAGGTCAACTCATCATGAATTAAGAGTGTGAGGAGTTCCTAGGCTAGGGTTGCTATGCTTGACAGTGTAAAATCCCCTGGTTTAGTGCCTAACTTCAAGACCACATAACTCAAGATGTGATTTTCATCCCACCTTGACCCCAACATGATTGTTGTAGAGCATGATCATAGCTTTAATGTGAGTACTAGAAGTCCTTGATAGGGTTTATAGAACTCAATTTATGAGCCAGACAAGTTACAGGTCATTAGAGGAATGTGAATTTGGAGCTTGAAAGTCAACTAACTTGCATGACCCTTTTGCCCTAGAAAGATGATTCTCATGAAATTTTTGCCAACATGAATGTTGTTCCTTATCTTCTTATCTTTCTAGAAAGTACTAGAAGTCCATGATTGGATTTGTAGAACTCAAGGTACAAGCTTCACAAGATAAGGGTATTTTGGGAATTTGGAATTGTAGGTCATTTTTTGTTATGGGTCAATTTCATCAACTTAGACATCTCAAATGGACTTTTAATCAACTTGAAAGTTGTTCAAAATGGTGTTATTTGTCTAACCATGACCCAAAGATTCATTGATATGGATTGAATTGAGAAGTGTATGAAGAAAATTTGAAAAAAGATTATTAAAGGCATTAAAAAAGGGAAAATTCAAAATAAATCATAAGTGTTTAAAAAATGACAAGTTGGTACATATTTTGATTGGAAATAACATTTGGAACACAATGACATTTCTAGAATTTCAATTTGACTCATATTTCATGGACTTTCTTTTGGTTGCTTCATGATGAAGTTACACATTAAAGATTGACCATTGGATGAAATTAAGGGTGCAATCTAATGCATTCACCTTCACCAAGTCATAAGCAATGAGTTTGAAGAGAATTGAGGTTGAAACTACACAGAACCCGTGTCTGCCATAGTTGCTCATTGAAGAAAAAATTGAAAATTGGATTGATCAAATTGGGCTTCCAATGGGCCTGATAATCAGTCAAACAAATCATATATAAGTTCAGGGTCCATTTCAGATCGTTTTTGGTTGGCATTTGGTGAAGAAAACGGTTATGGCAGTTTGAGATTAAAGCTTCCAAAGTGAGAAATCGTTTTTGCAATCCAGAGCATTTCAAGAAGAATTGTGGATTTCCATAGCACCAGCAGCATTCAGTGAAGAAATCTGCACATTTTGGCATCAAGATTCGCACGCAAACACCTTCAATTTCAAGCTTCTTTTCAGGTTTGTTCACTTCAAAATTCCTCTAGTTTCTAGGCTTATTTAGAATGAATTGAGCATGTGGCTAGGCTTAGGGAAGAACCTAGATCGTTTCAGGATTGGAATCTTGAGGTTTAGAGGTGATTTAGGATTGGATGACATTTCTATTGAGCATCGTAGCTGGCTATTCTTTGAGAGTTAGCAAGAATTAGATAGGTACGGATGATCCTTGAGAGGTGAGGAAGATATCTGTGTAGTTAATTTGGATTTTGATGACAATTGTTGAATTGATGATTTTTCTGTTGAGCATCGTGTTTGATTATTCATGGAGAATCAGTGAGAACAGAATAGATCATGACGCTCAGGGTGAGGAGACGAGTGGATTCGTGTAATTTTCATTAAGTTTAGTTGAGTTTGAATCCAGAGCCTTGTTGCTCTCGCCGGAGAAGAAGGTGGAGCTCTTCTCCGGCCACCACGAAACATTTTCCCTCCTGGTATCAGTTCAAATGAAGAAGAAAGGTCTGAAACCGTTGGATCCGTTTGAATTCGTGGACTTGGTCTTAGCATCCAACGTATAGGATTTAGTTTTACTAGGTATTCGTGAGGTGGCAAGACTAGAAGCACTGGATTGTTAGACTTTTTAAGTGAACGCACATGATTAGACCACACCATAGGACTCAGTCAACACAACGCACCTGATTACACATCAAAACACAGTGCATCACTTAATACAGTCAGTGCGCGTGTCACTCTCCCCTCCCTTGGATTAGTGGACTAGTAGTGTGATCTTGTGGTCTTGATATTTCCAGTTTTTTTTATTTTCTTTAATTCATTTTTCATTTTCTTTTATTACATTCATCATTTTTAATTCATATTAATTAGAATATTGATCAGAAAATTATGGAAAAAATATGTGAGTGATCCTTGTTTAATTTCTGATTTTTCTATGCTTTTGGATTTTATTTTTGTGTTGTTTTCAATTTAATTTCCATTTTTCTATTTTTAATAGTTGATTAAAAATGCATAGAATGAGTAGTTTACTTGCTGACTTTATTACTAGTTCATACTTTGGAATTTGATGCTGAAGTTTTGCATGCTTGTTATAGACTCCTTGATAGGTTTGTGTGATTTTTGTTGTATGTTTTAGATGATTCTAAGTAGGAGTTTGAGATAGATCTTTAGGAGCATTCCATGATGGATTCCCTTTAGCACACCCTTAAAATTTAGATTTTATTAGAACCTTTAGGATTAGGTTTGGCCCCTGGTTTTTGTACCATAGATTCTTAACCCATATAGGATAATATAGGATTTTCCTTAAGATTTTTAGAAGTGATTTTCTATTATTCCCCCATTTTGCAAGTTGATTATGGTTTAGGTGACCCTAACTAGGATAACTTCATAGATTAGTCTTTTAAGTGACCATTAGATGATTCCAAGTTTCATATCCTTTCTTGATAGAATAATACTTAGGTAGATACCCCTCTAGAACCTTGTTTAAGCCTTGATAGAGCTTTAGATTCCCCTAGTTAGGTGATCCTTGTAGCTAGTCTTTAGGGTTTCTTAGAAGTTGTTGTAGTGCCTTCTTCCCCCTATGTGATTTCTTCCCTGGGCTTTGCCCTACCCTCTTTCTCCAAGTCTTGAAGAGGAGCCCTCTTGGGAGAGCCTAATCCTTCCCTTGGTTGGATTTTGTGCATTCCTCAGGAGGTTGAGCCTTGAATTGACATTCATCAGTATAGTACATTCCTTTGGTCTGCACTATCTTTCCCTTCAAAGTCCTGATGAGGAGCTCTCTTGGGAGAGCCTAATCCTTCCCTTGGTTGGATTCTGTGCATTCCTTAGGAGGTTGAGCCTTGGATTGACATTCCTGGCAAGGTATATTCCTTTGGTTTATATACTGTCATCCATCTCAAAGTCCTTTTCTTAGGATCCCTCTTGGGAGAGCCCAATTCTTCCCTTGGTTGGATTCTGTGCATTCCTCAACAGGTTGAGCCTGAGATGGACACTCTGTGTTGATACACTTAAACCAATTACCTTAGATTGATATCTAAGACTAATACCCAGTTTTTTGTCCTATTGACATAGGATCTCTCTTGGGAGAGCCTAATCCTTCCTTTGGTTGGATTCTGTGCATTCCTCAAGAGGTTGAGCCCATGATGGACTCTGGTGTTGATACACCTCCAACCTGATGTAGCCTGGGATGAATTCCCTGTTGCTCATTTTGGTTTCTTTTCTCTTCCTTGTTTGACATTGCTTAATGCATTAGAATAAGTTCATATATAGATTATTTTAGGCTAGGAGCATGACTGCATTAAGAGGTTGAGTGAGTCTCCCTCTGCTTATTTGCATTAAGGGTTGAGGTGATCCTCCCCTTGCTTGTGTGTTGTTTTTCTTTTTGTATCTGATGTGTTTGCATTGAAAGGTCAAGCTGAGCTCCCTTTGCTTGTTTTTTTTGTTTGTTTTCCTTTTGCTTGATTTCTTAGAGGTTGAGTGAGTCTCCCTCTGCTTGTATTGCTGCATGGAATTTGCATCTTTACTGTTTTCTTCTGTTTATCTGTTTTACTGATGTTTAGCTGATGCTTTATCTGCTGTCTGTTTCCCATTGACATGATCCCCTAGGACTCTCACTTCCTATGATGAGGAAGTGATGATAGAACTTTAGGTTGAAACCTTTGCATGATAACGTCTAGGAGTTCCCTGTTCCAAACCTCAACCATAGGATGAATCCTTGGCATGACAACATTAGGGCTTGATAGTTTCTCTATAGAGTTCGTTCTCTTCTCTCTCTCTAAAAACAACAGTAAAAAACGTAATAAAGGCAAGTTGGTACAAGCGCGTTACGAGCCTTAAGCTACTTGGGAAATGATAATTGAGCGGTCTCCTCTCAATCATCTAGAGTGTTTAGTATACGTCCTTTGGACAATATGCGACGCATTCGTTCCTAAGTCATAGTCTCTAGAGCTGTACGGACTACAAACAACCATAAAAAACACTTCTTCCGTAAAAGACAGAAAACAAACTTCAAACCTCCTTTTTTGCCTCGTGGGCCCGTAACCCAGGAAAACGTTTTCAGAAAAAGAGTGTCGTTAACTCCCAGTTCTACCGCAAACAGTAACGCGTGAGACTCTGACGAGTAAGCTGCATAGACCAAACTGCTGGGACTGTTGGTTAACCCTACTCGGAAAAACAAATGAATCTGAACACCCGTAAGCCGTATTATCCCGAACTACGTAAGCTCTGATCTCTCATATCTGTTGAGAGTACGTAGGCACAATACTGACGTATTGGCGAGCCACCTTCCCCCATCCTTTCACCCGTAGTTAGCCGAACTACGTTGACTCTGATTTCTCGTTCTCTGACGAGGATACGTAGGCACGAAGCGCGATGCTTTTCCGAGTCATTTTTCTTTCCTTTTCAGACCAGCCTTGATAGGTAGATAGATAAAACCAACCCGTCAGATAAACACAACAAGCGTGGATCCCGTTGAGTTTAACGGACGTGAGGGGTGCTAATACCTTCCCCTTGCGTAACCGACTCCCGAACCCAGACATGGTTGCGATGACCTTGTCTTATACCTTTTCGTCAGGTTTTTCCGATCGTTTCCTTTCCCTTTCTGTGGGATAAATAACGAAAGGTGGCGACTCTTCTGTTTTGCCGACACCTTATTTTCGCTGTAGCGACACATCCCAAACAAATGCTTGACCCTTCCTAGTCAACTGCCTTAATGACAAAGATAACTTGGCAAATCCTTCAATAAATTTCCGATAATAACCTGCCAAAACAAGAAAACTTATAATCTCAAAAACTGATTTCGGAGCTTCCTACTGCAATACAACTTCAACCTTCGATACATCAACTGCAATACCTCTACTCAAAATCACATGGACAAGGAAACTCACTTCCTTCAGCCAAAAGTCGCACTTAGAAAGTTTAGCATACAACTGCTTCTCTTTCAACACTAATAACACAATTTTTAAATGTTCGACATGATCCTCTTCCCTCTTCGAATAGATCAAAATATCATCAATGAACATAAACACAAACTTGTCCAAATACGGATAGAAAATCATATTCATGTACTCCATAAATACACCTGGCACATTAGTCACACCAAAATGCATCACAAAATACTCATAATGATCATACCTGGTTCTAAAAGTAGTTTTCTGAATATCTTCAGCCTTCACACGAATCTGATGATACCCAAACCTAAAATCTATCTTACTGAACACACTTGCACCAACCAACTGATCCATCAGATCATCAATCCTAGGAAGTGGATACTTATTCTTAATAGTCACTTTGTTCAATTGTTTATAGTCCATACAAAGCCTCATAGAACCTTCTTTCTTCATAACCAACAAAACCGGTGCACCCCATGGTGACACACTCAGACGAATGGAGCTATTCTTAAGCAAATCATCAAGTTAACTCTTCTACTCTTTCAATTCTGATACGGACATACGATATGGAGCCATCGATATCAGACTAGTTCCGGGAACTAAGTCGATCACAAACTCCACTTCACACTCCAGCGGTAAAACACTTATCTCATCAAGAAAAACTTCCAGAAAATCACAAAAAATTGGCAAAACACCAATTTCGCCACTTTAATTAACACTCAAAGTTGCCATCAAAATAAACATCTCAGCACCATCCTGCACAGAATCATCAAAACAATCTTTAAGCACTTGGCTTAACTCCAAACAATTTACTACACACATCATCTAAGCTTGCAAGACAGGTCTATTCCATCCAACATTATCCCATCTACTATCAATAAGAGATTAAGGGTGATCAGTTCCTCAATTTGTCAATAGACAACCGATAATCATGATTGAGCATAAACCATCTTTACCAAACTATAATAGCATTCAACGACACACTGAGCCACCACTTCACACTTGAAGCATCTTGAAGAAGCACAAGCTTTTCCCCCACTTGTTTCAATCCCACTCCTGCAGACAAAGGTTAGAAAACAAACGTGTACCTACAGTGTTTTCACACATATGTCGCATACTAGGTGTTGCGGTGGAAATAGGATATCAAACTATTAATTAGTTTGAATCACAATTCTTAATTCACAACCGACTTTGATTTATCTGAAGGAAAAGGTCAAAAGAAGGAAAACCTAATTTTGAATCGCAAACAATGCAGGGAGAGACCTAGGTAAGGGGTTAGTTAAGCTTAAGGAAGATACTTAAGGAAGATACTAGCACCCTAAACTTCTGTAGTACTCTACAGGAACCTTTTGTTTATTTTTACTATTTACTTTATTATCTGCTTGAGGTATACATTGCTAAGGGTTAAGAGTGACTAAGAGACCTAAGGGTTAGTCCTAAAGTTTACTCGGCAAGATTCGCATCTTGTACCTACGTATCCTGGATAGGGAATGGAATCAGAGTAATCATAGTTCCCCTCGAAAGGAAGGTTAGAAACGTCTTGACTATGGTCAAGGTTTCAATGGGGGGAGTAAACGTATCTTAAAGACACGCTTACGTGGAGTCTTAAAACCCTTATTCCTACGTTGAATTTGTCAATTGAAAATTAGGGTTAAATTAGGGATTCCACGGCGGGAAACCCTAAAAAAGAGTACGGAGACTCTTTGACCTAATGCTAGGGTAAAGGGCGTTTTCGTCCACGGCGGGACACCTAGGCTATTAGGGTTTGAAACGGTCAAAGGTTAGGACTATTGACTCGGCGGTCAAACTGCTAGACCTAATCCTTCGGAGGGTGATTTACAGCAAAAAATATGCAAAAGACAAATTATTACAAGGCAGAATTAAAAATAATCGGAGGGTGAATTACGAAAAGTAGTAAAGGAAACATCGCGACGATCACTCGCGTAAAAAAATAATGAAAGTAGTAAAGGAAACATCGCGACGATCACTCGCGTAAATTACAAATACAGAATTGAAAGCAATAGCGACTATGTCTCGCATAATTA